>OZ001651.1:4843311-6311249 GCA_963924145.1 Pyrausta purpuralis
AATGAAAGGACCAGCGGGATAAATCCCGAAATTAAGGTACGTATGTATACGTGGACAATTGGTTGCAAAATGTGGCATATTCTATGATTCTTCCGGACATAGGGCCAATGATTGACCTCATACATATATTTATGTTTACAGATACTGACTGCATTGAATTTTAATGCTACCAGTAGTTACCAAAGAAGTGTGGGGGTGAATGACTTTCTTCACCTGAGCCAACAATAAACATCCATTTGCTTGCATGATGTAACAAAGGCTCTCAACACTCCTGCCGTTTTGAGGAAATATATAAAATTTCCTCGAACCCAGAGGGAACGAGTCGCTGTAGCAATGAGGTACTTAGTTTTGATGCTATTGCATTAATGGTAGGAAGTTACAATAAATAATTAATGAAATACCTAATACTAAGCTATTTTCAGATTTTATGAGAAGATGGGATTTCCTAGGGTCATTGGCTGTATAGATGAAACCCAAGTGGCTATTATAAGACCAAGCGATCATGAATAGGCATTCTATAACAGAAAGGGCTACCATTCCCTTAATGTTCTTGCGGTGAGATATATACTTTATTTTACCTTTTTTTGTTCAATGTGGGAGAGCCTTATGTCTAGCAGTGAACTCATTCCATTCTGTCTGTACAATATTGGTGTTGATAAACTTTGAGTGTTTCAATTATTCCTTAGTCTCTTTTTAGGCATATTAATTTACAACTTGCTACTAAGCCAGCATATACAATGCTTAGCTTGAACCACTGTATCTAGAAAATGACGTTTGGAGGAAATATTTATTAGGGTTTACCTACACTTGGTGCACCAACAAAGGATTTTGGGTAATTCCCACTGTAGCAGTAAGAATAAAAGTGTTAAAATATTTTCAGATTTGTGATGTGGATCTCAAGATCTTGCATGTTGATGCCTCTTTTGGTGGTGCAAGCCACGACTCTCATGTTTGGAACATGTGCCCCGTCAATCCAGCCATGCGAAGACTGCATGATGAAGGGCAGGATTTCTGACTTTTGGGTAAACAAAATGATAGCTTAATTTTTTTTATAAACCTCATCTGTTAGTTTTATATTATAGTTATTATAGGATTTTATGTGACCATGTAACCCTTCTATTTCACATAGACATTGTTAATTTTATGATGAAAATCGGTTCAACCGTCACAAAGATATTTTGATATTTTGCTTTCAACAGAGATTTTATATCAAAAAATTGTAATTTGCAGTGGAAATAGATTCCCAGTTGCACTTTTATCATATCATATCATTTATTAATTCATAAGCATGGGTATTACAAGATGTCACATACAAAAAATTGTTAAGTACAGCCATTATTCACCTAAAAGGTATATGAACATTGGTATTAATACATTTTATAACATAACTACTTGCATAATAAAGAGGTAGGTATGTACCCATTGCATTTACTATTATTATTATTTTGTTTTAGCTAGTGTGTAGTATATGTATAGGTATTTTAATCTTTTGTTTTATATGGATAATTATATACAGGATTGCTACCATGTACTTTTTATTTGTGAGTTTCCGATATTTCGGCACTGTTGCAAGCTCCATGATCACAGAGTAACTGATGATGTCTGCCAATAACATCCCACCTGCAAAATCTTCAGTTACTCCATGATCATGGCACTTGCAACAGTGCCAAAATATTGGAAACTCACAAATAAAAAGGTACATGGTAGCCATCTCGTAGACAGTTATCCATATCATGTTACTGACCATGAAAGTTTCAAACAATATTATGTTTTTATAGTAGGTATATTTATTAAATAAAATATTCTAATGAATGTCTATTTATTATTTAAATGTATGTCTGTTAACATTTATTAGTATGTAGGTAACATATTATGTTTAATGAGTTGAAATAATGTGTTTTTTTCTTCTTTTTATTCAACACTCCTACACACATCTCTCTGCATGACCCTAAGGTTGATTGGTAGAGAATGCTTTCAGAATTAAGTCCAACAATTGTACACATTTTAGTGCAATAAGAATTATAATTAATAAAAATAATAAAAAAGAGAGTGACAACAATTCAATTCAATTGCAGGTGACTCTGGCTATGCCCAGCATCCCTGGATGATGACTCCTATTCTCCGTTCTGAGCCGAATTCACTGGAGCGACGGTCCACGTGCGCACACGGAATGCCGTCGAGCGCACTTTTGGTGTGCTTTAGTCCCGGTTCCGCTGCCTCTTGGCGCACAGAACCCTGCACTACAAACCACAAAAGGCAGCACAGATTTTGAATGCATGTGTTGTTCTTCACAATTTTATAAATGACCCACTTGTCGAGGTCGACAGTGAGGCATTGGGTCGTGATGAAGAACGCCAGCCTCCACGTGCGCCAGGCCACCCTCACGGAGACGAACGCTTCGTTGACAGGCAACATATAGCGGAGAGGTTGTGGCGCAACCGACACTAATTTATTGCGAAGTGAATTTGGCTGGTATATATCTATATATTTTAAATGAACTCACTTTAAATGCTGTAGCTCATAGCTCCAAAATAGAGCGAGAATTCATTACAAAATTATATTTATTTACAGCATGACTCAAGAGCGAAGACACCAATAGAATTAAGTTAAAATACTTAAGTATAATTGTTATTTAAGTGGACTCATATGGTCCTTAAAATAAAATTACAATTAAGTTAAAATCCTTTAGTTTAATTGTTATTTAAATAGACTTATGTGGTCCTTAAAATGTAAATTATTATCCTGAAATACTTAAGTTTAAATATGTCATTTATGTTGACTTATATGGTCTTTGAAATGAAAGTAATTGGCTGAGTTTCTTGCCCATTCTTCTCAGTAATTGGTGTAATCTAATTGGGTGGATATTTGTTTTAATAAACGACATTTAAAAAGTGCTAGTTAAACAAACTTCATTTGACATTTCATTTACAACAAATTATGTAATAAGTGCATTCCAGCAGATTATCGCTACTCATCATCGACCACCATGGGGTACATTTTAGTCATGGAAAGTAATAAAATCGAACATTTGAATAAATTACTTTCCATGGTTAAAAATTACTCTATGGTGATCGATGACATGGCGATTAATCTGCTAGAATGCAACCAATGTAACAATAATTTATACTCTATTAGATCTTGAGAAAAATTTCATAGCTTACGCATGCAATGGTTGACTGGTAGAGAATTGGAGTGTTTTAAAAACTGCAAATGCAGCCGGGACCAACAGCTTAATGTGCCTTCCTTCCTATTACTTTGGGACCAACAGCTCAACGTGCCTTTCTTCCTATTACTTTCACATTACTTTAATGACAAAAAAAAAAGAATTCATTTTTATTCAAGTTTACCATTATTAACAGCCAATTGTTGTATTTATCGTTTTTATATCAATAAATATAAAAATGGTAAAAAAATCTACAGGTTTTTTTTTTAATTTTAATTATGATTCTGAATAATCTATGTTACCTCTCCTTTAAAGGCTGTTTGGAAGATGAGTGCAATTATCTTCCAAACATCCTGTATATATAGAAGGAATTTTGGGAGTTGGGAGTGTTTGATAGAAAATCATTTTTAATAAAATCAATTTTTTATATTAAGGAAAACATTTTTGGTACGGACGACAGCACATCAAGCTACTACACTGTGGTAGTTTTGCTTTATGGTGAGGGGTTTTTTAAAAACATAAGGCCTTTGAATTTATCTACTGTCAGCGGTCACGTAGCATGTTGTTGTTTATTTCTAGAAGTGTAGCGGCTGCATCTTTTTAGGACGCGACTGAGCGCCCAAATAGCGCCACCGCTCGCTCAAAGAGCGCAACCCTGCGCTCGTCAGCCTCGAGCCTGCGCTGGTCCAGGGCAAGGCGGTTTTGCTCCGCCTCCCATGCCCAGCGCGGCTGCGGAATTTCCGTGGAGTCTGGAAAAATAAAAACGGTACTGAAAACAACCTGCAGTGCCCTTGTTCATGTCGGAACCGATACTATTTTTAAGGCGGTCAACCCAATGCACCGCGCTGTCGCAGAGCGCAGATTTTACAACTCGTAAATTATCACACGCTTACGTCACGCCACTGAGTGCTACTTTTTCGATGCCCCATCACCGCATTCAGTGTGGCCGCCAACTACTCCCATTGCTGCCTCACAGCGGCCTTGGCCTGAGGCGTGTCCAAAGACTGGCCCGTAGCCAAGGCACAGGGCCTTCTCCTCCTCCTCCATGAAGCTCACGAGTAGCTCAATCTGCTGCAAACTTACTTTTCTTTCTTGCCGCTGGCATCTACAAAATACATACGAATGAATTCACTATATGGGAAAGTATTTGTTACATATTATCTAACAAATTATGAGTAAGTAATAAAGTGCAAAACAATGTTTACTTACTTCCTCAATTAAGTATTTATCACAAAATAAACAAAGATGCACAAGCCACAGATTATGATAACCGGTTTGGGCTGTCATGTCAACAAACACAGATTATAATAGAATAATAAATTTAACGTTCCGTTACCATATCACGCGTTTGATGAAAATTGCCTAAAAAACACTAAACACCACGGAATTAAGTGACTTTCTTTATGGAATCAAGTAAACTCAGAATAAATTTTCCTTGGAATGCCTTTCAACCAACAAAATTGTAAAAATACTTTAATTATAATTATATATATAAATTGAATGTTCTGCATAAAACGGACCGCAAATCGACGGCATTTTTCCATTCATTCTCGCTCTCGACGCTCGACAAATCGACGCAAAATTATTTGCGCGGTACGGATTATTCGACAGCGTCGGCATCGGCATCGGTTTCGATCGTCGAAATCGAGTTCAAGTCGACGACACTTGCGCGGTAGGGCTGCAGATCCGAGACAATAAAGAAAATTATGATTTCTACATTGACTTGACCGGGAATCGAACCCGGGATCTCGGAGAGGATCATACGTTCAATAATAAATAAATATCCTTTGGATATTCCCACACATCGCCATCTAGTTCCCAAGTTAGCTACTCAAAGCTTGTGTTATGGGTGCCAGACAACGGATATAATACTTAGTTACTTTTTGTTTGTAAATACATACATGATATACATAGAATATTATATTTCGACATAGTGATATAGCGTCAGAGCAGAGACCACGTTGCATAGACAACACATCAACCACCACTGCGGTATTTTATACAGTTGTAATAAGGGTTAATTTTCAACAAATATGTATAACCTGATGTACTTGCCGACTGTTCATTTTAGTGTAGATATTGATTTTTGTCAAAACGCTCTTCCAGAGAAGTGTACCTCCATCCGATGGTAAGAGACGCGCACGGTAGAAAGATGTCCAAGTCACTCGGTAACGTGATCGATCCCATGGACGTGGTCCACGGCATCACGCTCGAACAGCTGCACGCCCAGCTCGCGGACTCGAACCTGGACCCGCGGGAGGCGGAGCGCGCCAAGCAGGGACAGAAGCAGGACTACCCACAAGGGATACCGGAGTGCGGGACCGACGCGCTTAGGTAGGTAAATCGTATGAGCAGAGCTGATGCTTTACATTGACAAACAAAGACAAAAATAATTTATTCAATTTAGGACACAAAATGCCACTTATGAACGTCAATAATTTGTGTAATATCAATCAATTATAGCCCATATGGGGCTAGAACATGTCTCCTAATCTTTTGGGCCCTACTAGCGCTTCGAGACATGATAAAGACAATCTGGCAAGTGCTGAGAAGAAACGCCCGGAACAAACTCAAACCACAAAAATGATACAAATAAAAAAATAACTAAAAAACTTATAGAACATGAGTAATGTAAAGCAAAGGGAGGCGTTTGCTACCGACCCACTGTGGTACCGCGCTCAAAGGAGGGCGGTCATAGGGGTTTCGCGTAGCTAATGGTTACTGTACTGTGTGCTACTGCATGAAATAATAATGTTTTATGATAGACTGAGGTAAATATTAATTAAACAACTCAATTACATTAAAATAGCAATAATTTATTCATAAAAAAAAGGAACAAAAGTATTCCAATGTTTAGAAAAGAAATTCAGCAAATACAAGTTAATTATAGTTACATATTAGCCTTATTTACTAAACATTATCTTAATAAACTTAAATTACACATTAACTTAAGACACAAAAAAATTACATTAATAATGATTAGATATATTTTGAACAAAGATTTCTTTAATTACTCCTTATTATTGTCTTTTTTACCGTTAAAGATTATAACTACAAAATATGACTACCTATTTTTCAATAATTATTAAATTTAATACTTCTGCTGATAGCACAGAATTCTTCTTTCGTGGAAGTTTTCTTAAACTAGACATATACGGATCGGAATTAAGAAGAAGTCTGTGCATGAGATCGGTGTTCGTGACAACTCGGGACATTTTCCTCGTGTTATCACGTCTAAATTGCTTAATGAGTTTATTACAGGATTCAGCGGCCTCTTCCGAGAGCTCACCGATGGACAATAATGAATGTTCAATTACTTCTGACCCATGAATTAGCACTTTATGAACAGAAGAAGGCAAGTTGTACCATGGATATGCAGCCACAAGCATGCGTGCGGTTTCTAAAGCATATTCTTTAAACGCGAGGCTATTAATTTTGAAACCCGATGAAAGGCACTGTAGTATATGATGACATCTATTAAAGAGTGATTTTTCTAACCCAGTTATTTCCGCTGAGATATCTGAATTCAAAAAGAAAGTTCTTGCAGTGTTTCCATCGTTGGATGTACCGCTTCCTCCACTTCGAGGTTTGTCAACAATAAGACCTAATCTTTCCCTAAATTTCTGTTGTACTTATTTTTTTTTCTGGGCAAGAACAGCTTTTTCTTCTGTTGAACGCGCTTGCCATTTGTTAAAATCTAATCTGTAAGATATGTGAATAAAATATTCAAAAAAACGAATCCATGAATGAAGGGGGGATAAGCCAAATTGATATTTACTACTGTCTTATGATTTACTTAATGATTTTTCAATATTGTTCATCTCTTTCGGTGTTGCACCACAATTATAGCACCTACTACAGGACGTGTCACTAAGCGCACCACATATTTTGCCATCAACCATAGTTAATTGTAAATTATGCAGTACCTTAATTTCACAACAGTTGAAGATGAAAGATGATGGTTGTAAATTACTAATTTTGTTTTTGAAATAAGTTTCTTCTTGCACAGAAAGATCCTTTGTTTCTTTAGCAAATTGGAAACGAATAGGTCTACAATACCTAGTAGAAGAAGGTCGCGGATTTTTCCAAACAATTTGGTCTGGGTCGGAAGTATTTGATTTACAAATTAATTGAAGCAGACAATATGATGTAACAAACAAACTGTCATCTTCGATACTAGAATCTGAAAAATTTTGTTTATATTCACTGTGTCCCGTACTACTATCAAACCCCCATTTACCAATTTAAACAAACTCTTTACTTATATCAATAGTTTTAAGGACTTCTTTTTGAGATTCTAGTATTCGGGATGTAGTATGATCTAACAAAGATTGTAACTCTATTTCGGCAGATGATTCCGTGATACATTCTTGTGATGGGTAACACCGCTTCTTGGCCTCTAACACTTTTTGATATGATGGCAGTGCATTTGGAAACTTTGCATTTATGAACTCTTTTAGTAATAAATATTGGTGTTTAGTTAATTTAGACTCAGTAATCAAAGATAAAACTTCATCAGTCTTGAATTCCACAAAGCTAAAGGAGGTGTTAGACTGATTAGAATCACTTAGTAAAGAATTTACAGCAGACTCATCTACCTTAGTTAACTCAGCTAACCTGCGTCGTTTTGACCTCTTGCTGCAGTCCTTAAAGTCCTTTCTGTACTGCAAGCCGCTCGTGGAAGGAAGATCTGGAGCCGCAAGCTGTTGAGTGTTGTGGGCGGCCGCAGTTGACAGAGTGAAAACTTCACTTTCGTTCAGCCATTCGCTGTATTTTGTGACAATTCTAGAATACGATCGCTGGACTTGCTTCCAGTATTTCGCAAATCTTACACAAAGATTGGAAATCCTGTTTTGCAAGTCGTTAGTATTCATATTTTCAACATCTGGTAGTGATTGTAACAGAGTTTGGCACACTTGACGAGATCTGTCAGAATCACTATTACTATCCTTTATAGATAGCCAAGTGTCTAATAAAAGTATTCTTGTAATAGAACACTTGATATTTGTACCTGTAACAAAAAAAATACAGGGTAGTTTAAATTTCAAGATTAATAGATTTCTAGTAGCATGCTCGTAGCATTTGCTACGAGTGGGCTACTACCCCCAGTCGCAAATGATCGCAGCTAAATTCTTATTATTTATAAAATAGACACATTGACTCACATTTTGACATCAAAATTATGTGTGCAAGTAAATGCGAAAGTAGTTAAAAGTTTCGATAAAAAATATAATTACAATTAAAAAATCAACCATTTTTTGCTTTGTCGTAGCAGGGCTACATAAAAATATACATAGTGTCAAACGACACTAAAAAAAAATTATAAAAGAAATTATACATACCTTCAACTTGAATATCCATTACAAAAAATAAATCAAAAACAATAGATTCTTGGAAAAACACGAGTCACGCTTTCACTGATAACCGCTTGGCGATAACGCTAATGAGCAGGCGTGTGCGATGCGTTCACTTCCGATGCCAAAAACAAATGTAACAACTGACTAATTGCAGTTCCTTTTATATCATTTTGTAGTGTCACTAATAGTGACCCAAGCGACGTAGTATCATGGCATAATTAAAACATTGTAATTGAAGCCCTATGACCTACTACGGTACCACAGTGCGACCGGGTGGTGTGATCAGGAACTGGTCACTCTGGCTAGTTGATTGTTTACATACCGCGATTCAGGTTTCATTCTGTAGCGACAGCGCCATCTAGTGAAGCTAACGGTAGCGATGTTGTGAAGCGACACCGTTAGAGGTCGCTACAATACATACATACTAAGGGTTGGTTTAGTAGCTGAATAAATAACTAACAAAAGGCAAGTATCTATGATGAAAAGATATCCATCTATCTAGCTAGATATTCCAGCAAACAACAGCTGTGATTGTCTTGTTTACATCCACTTGAATAAATCGTTAGTGGTTTAGGAAATAAAATATCTTGTGACTTGAACCATCGCCATATCGCCATAAACTAGCCTATCTTGCCTTGCTACAAAGAAAATGATTCCTTACTTCGCAACAATTTGGGTGTTGTTTGTCGCATATTAGTATGACTTATTCGTTTCAGGTTCGCCCTCTGCGCGATGACCCAAGGCCGTGATTTGAACCTGGATATCCTTCGCGTGCAGGGGTACCGGTTCTTCTGCAACAAGCTCTGGAACGCCGCCAAGTTCGCGCTCATGTACTTCCCTAAAGACACCGTTTATGAGGTCAGTTTTTATTTTTCATTTATTAACATATAAACAAAAAACAAATGAATACGATACAAAAACAGCACGATTAAACCACTAAGGTTTGTGTTGATGCATTGTTGTTGAATAAATATTGGTTAATAGTTAAAACAGGTTGTTGACTATTTTACCCAAATATATGAGAGGGTCATGTTTTTGGAACGTATGTATTTTTTTATCTACATAGGAATTGTAAGGCCCACTTGCACAAATCAGGATTAGCTTTGTCCTGGATGAAATCATAACTCCTTTTCTGTTTGGTTGATGTTGAGAGAGATGGAATGATAATTCAATCCCGTACTAAGCTAAACTTAAAATTCGGATTTGCGCGAGCACGCCTAACACCGACCAAAACTAAAATAAATCTGTCGTTCTTTTCTTTATAAATGAAAAAAGACAGGTCACAATGAATAAGAAACGTGAAAGTAAGTTATTACTAAATTGGTTATACCTAAATTTTCTTTGCAACTGAGAGCTTTACGTCTCTAAAACACAGTTTTCTGTCTCTTGTCATTTATATAGAAAAGAAAGAGACATTTACTATAGTTTTATCACTAGAATCGGACCGTCACGTGTGTAGCAACGCCACGTCAACGCAAAATGTTATGTAAAGCATATATGCCTCTGCCGTATGTGCTTAACATAGCATTTTGTGTTAAGAGACGATTTTACCAACGTTAGATAAGGAATATTTGTCTAATATAATATAAAACGCCTAATTTGAAGACATCACCTATTTGTCAGCATTATATTTATGTCATTTTAAAAGCGGTCGTTATATTCTTATTCCAGTGGAATAAATCTTACCTGACGTTAGTAAAATCGACCCATACTTATTAATTTTCTGACCTGTAAACAGTTTTGCGTGTTTAGCGTCAACGATGAAACACTTTTCAATAATTCGTAAAAAGATAATGGTCAAAATAAAAATTAAAAATATTTCTTACAGGTCCACACCCCCAGTCTTCCCTCCGACCTGTCTCCCATGGACCGCTGGATGCTGTCCAGATTATCCCTCGCGGTGGCGAAGGTGAACGCGGGCTTCCAGGCGTACGACTTCCCCGCAGCCACCACGCACTGCTACAACCTGTGGCTCTACGACCTGTGCGACGTTTACTTGGTGAGTTACCACCCTCGCCCTGTCCATAGGACGTCATATGCCGGTGTCCATCTTTCTGGTATCTACCTCCTTTGCTCCCCAAGCCACCAATCGAGACTGTTTCTGCCCCAACAGCCATCAATTCTTCGCGCTTGAGAACTTGAGCTTATGGAATCAGTATCCGTAACTATAGTTCTCCTTGCGTACCTCCTTATTTTTATTTAATCTCGTAGGGAAACACCGTGTAAATTACAAAGAAAAAACACATTTCGGTATAAGTTGGTTCGGTGAAAAGGCAATTTGAAAATGGGAGTTCTTGGGTAGTCACCAGCGAATTGACCACAAAATCAATTAGGCAGTTTAGTAGTTAGTATGCTACAAATATACGGGCACGTTTATAAATGAACTAGTGGATGCTGTCCAGTCTGTCGACCTGTGCGTCGTTTACTTGGTAAGGTAAACTTGTGTAAGGAAGGTAATGAAAAAAAAAAAAACTTTGTTTAACATAACTTTAATATTACACACAAAAGACAGATCACAAACAGTGAATCAACTCCTGCAACAACTTAATGTACGAATTCAGCTCAAAAGACCATTATCCTATTATCAGAAAATTACAGACTCGATTCGATAGAACATAATTACTTAAAATTACATGATTTTATCAAAATTTCATCCTTTAATTCCTATGTTCACTATAAAAGTCTTACTCAAATAACTATAACCTTCATCTCTATTCCAGGAATATCTAAAACCAGTCTTCGCTCAAGGCACGGACGCCCAAAAGGCGGCAGCCAGGCGGACGCTCTACACTACCTTGGAGTTTGGTCTCAAGCTGCTGAGTCCCTTCATGCCGTTTGTGACCGAAGAACTGTACCAGCGGTTGCCAAGGAAAGATACAGCGTGCCCATCGATATGCGTCGCTGGTTATCCTACTGTAAGTAGAAAGATCAATTTGGCTGTAAAAATAAGCAAAGATAGTAAGATGCATAAAGCTGATTTAGAACTCGGTCTCTGCCACCACTTGATCAGTCTCCAGAAAAAAAAAAGTAAAAATAATGGGGTTGATTTATTTTATTAATGAGACTTGTGCAATTGTGCAACCTCAATTCCATGGGATTAGTTTAGAAACTATTATTTAATCCACTCTTCTTGCTGAGCTCTATAAAATGAATGCTTGGTTGTAATCGCTTTCAGTGATGAATGAATAAAAAATATATATATTATTTTCTGACATAAGATCGCAGGGCGTTGAAATTTTATTAAGTTAAAATTGATGATGTAGTCCCCCTAGCCGATTTCGATTACGGTGGCCAGTCACAACCGCTAACCGACTGCGCGGGACATATTATAGTGCACATGTGTGTGTGCAAACACAGGTGCACTCTCTATTCCTTTCACTCTCATAGCCCGATGGGACAGCAATCTGACACGACCGGAGAGAGTTAAAATTTATGATGACTTACCTACTCTAAAATGTGCGTCGCAGTAAAAAGGCGTTCAAACAAAATTTTATCCCATTTCACCCAGGAGTCAGACACGCCCTGGCGCTCAGAACGCATAGAATCCGACGTGGAGACAGTGCTCAAGATGGTCCACCTCATCCGATCCACTCGCTCCGAGTACAACCTCACCAACAAGCAGAAGACCACCGCGCATCTGATCATCAGCGAGGAGTTGGAGGGAGAACAGCTGAGAGGACTATTTAGGTATGTTATATTTAGGTCTCATAACTGACTGACATGACTGACTGACTAATATGACTGACTGACGCAATGGTTGACTGATGGAAAATTTAAGGCGTTAAGAACGCCATTTGTACTTCATTTTGTTAGTGCAATAAAGAATACATAAGGTAGCTATGTATAATTAAAAAACATAGTTGACACTGTTTAGTGGGGAATCAATAAATAAATTATTAATAATAACTTTATTTAAAGGCCTCATTTGTACCTATGAAGAAGAAATATCACAAAATTATAGATAACGTAAAAATCAAGTGTGTCTGTGTGTAAGTGTGTGTGTGAGTCGAGCGCTCGTGTGTGTGTGTGTGGGTATATCCATTCCTGGTTATTCATTGTGGGTGTTCCTATAACCCTTATTCACTTCAAACTCATAGAATCTCTATAGAATTCACAGAAATCTATCCGCCTGAATCCATAGATGTCATGATGTGTGCTCGATACATACAACCACACATTTTAGTTTATGTAGCATAATTTGTAATTAGACCAAATGAACGCGCGTCACTCATTTACCTTTTTCATCAGTTCACATTAGGCTCCAATATACGGCGGACGCGTTCTCAATATAAATCATTAGCAATTACAGTTATCAAAAGCAATAAACTTTCTTCTTCTTTCTAAAAGGGTGTCCCGTACAATGTAAAAGTACTAATCTATTACCTTCATTTCAGAAACCTACAATCACTGGCGAACAGTGAACTGAGTGACGAGAAGCCTCCAACTGGCTGCTCTATACTTACCGTGTCTGATAAAATTGAGGTGCATTTGGTGCTGAAGGTCTGTATAACAATATGTTGGTTATAAATATCAATTAGTTTTGATAAGTTGCCGTGGTATCAATTAACTCGTCACTTCCCAAAGTCTATCTCGTTCGCACTTACCGATAAAGCAGCGCGGTGGATATTCCTGTCTTTTATCTTTATTATTTCTATACCCAAAGGTTGTCTAGAAAAGATCGCTTATGGCGATAAGACCGCCTAAATTGGACATTTTTCTCGAAATGTTTTTTTTATTAACCTTTCTGATGTGCAATAAAGAGTAATGTTATCTTATCTTTATGGAGATTAAGGTCATAAGACTATGTTATTCTGTTGATGCACCTCAATTAAAAAATGTCTGTTGCTAACGCGCCGACAAAGTAGCGCTAGTTTTGAGTAGAGATGAAACGGATAGCTGTTTGGCCGGATACCGGATACTGGTTATCCGGCTGCCCTCCTGGCTGGATGGCCGGATATCCGGTGCCGGATATCCGGCCGTTCGATATTGTCTCAGCAGAGCCATCTTGTGCACCTAAAGTGTACTTTTTTATACACCTTGTCATACTCGTTGCAAGTTGTGTTGGTTGGTAAGTAAATAGCGCCATCTAGATCGATTCCCGTTGTATTGTTAAACAAGGGTCCGTTCGGAAACCGCGTTACCGGGTACTTTTTATTCACCATAATCTACCTTTAGTGCAGTATGAATACTAAATCTTATATTTGAATAATTGTCTTATGATGTAAATTGAAATTTTCACGCATACATTATGTTTTGGTGGTAAATTTATTTTTGTTTTTGTGAAATAATTGAACAATGTCTAAATGTATCTGGCCTTTTATTGTATCCGGTATCCGGCCGGATGTTGGTTTACTATCCGGCATCCGGCCGGATACTAATTTTACGCCGGATAGGCCGGATAACGGATAGTTGCCGGATATCCGTTTCATCTCTAGTTTTGAGTATGGTATAGATAGAATTAGCGCTGCTTTAGTCAACTCTGAGTAAATGGAACTAAGTAAATTGTGACATAAACATTAAAGTTTTGTTAAAAGTGGTCCATAGTTATATGTGTATTTTTAGTATATTGATTAAATTTGTCTTTATGTAAAATTCCAAACTGAAATTTAAATAGGTGCTGCATACCTCTGCTTTTTTAAATTTATATTTTTTTTTTCACCAGGGCCTCATCGACCCCCAGAAGGAGATAACAAAAATAGAGAAAAAGAAAGAAGCGTTGTCACAGACCATAAGCAAGCTGCAGCAAGCGATGGCAGCTGAAGATTACACCACGAAAGTACCGGCTGAAGTACAAAAGTCAAATTCTGAGAAACTCTCGCAGTCCCAAGGAGAGATCGAAAGGCTACAAGCGGCCGTAGAGACCCTGAAGCTAATGTAAATCAATAATTATAGACTGGAAATGTATGAAACTGTGTTGTATATATTTTGTTGTGTACTTTATAAGAAAGTTGTCTTATTGATCTAACATATTACCTCTGTTTTGTGTTATACCGCAAAGTATTTACATAAGCGTAATGAATTTATTTGTATATCCATGTCTGATTATTATTTTCTACGAATAGAACTAGTTCTGATCTATAGTTAGTTTCATATGTTTCTCGTCTGACGTTAAGTAACTGTTCAACATTTAGGACTGCTAGGTTCTAAGACTGTGCCTGCCTGTTACCTTTAAGAAGGAACTTATTTATTTCGTTTTGCAATAAAATCGCTTTTAATGAATGTGTTGGTTTTTATTATGTTCTGAAATATTTCTCAAAATTTCAAAGATTAGGTAGTTGAAGTCCCTGTGTTTTGGAATTGCTAACCTCCTCCTTTTTTGAAGTCAGTTAAAAATAGAGGTTCAGGCTGGTGCACTGGTCAGGTCTTTTTCCTGTCCTGTTGCCTAGCTACTGGAGTACCTACCTGAAATATTCATCATACCTACTCTATAACCTGAAACGAGCTGAATGGGAAAAATATTTATAAAATAACGTTTTATGGATACAACCATTTTTTTACTGTGTACCTAACATTTTTGAACAGATTCAGAATTTCGGACTTATCAACTTGACATTGATAAGGCGAAGGCCGCTTGCCTAGGACGGACGTGTTCATTATAAAATTTTATTACTCCAACCTTAGTTGTCATTTTAATAGCGCTATCTCTTGGACCTAAATTTAATCTGCAATTTCATATAATCTGCGGTAAATTTAGTGGGTAGGTAAAGAAACAAAGAGATCAGAAATGTTTTTATTCCTTGGCCTGTACAAAATCAACACACAGTGTGAGTCTTCTTATAGTGCACGTATTGAAATACGGCATTCTATGCTTAATTTTATCGACGGAAAACATAAAAAAAACGCATTTTTTTCATGGATTTTTTAAAGTTTTTGTTACCTACTGTGACCTTCGTGTAAATAAAACCTTGTTTCATTCAAATTAATTGGTTTGTAACAATGAATTAAACTTAACGATGATTGTAGATGGTCAGGCGTCCTCATAAAATTTAAATCCGTGAAAAAACTGCCCACTATACAGAAATAAAATGTGTTTTTGAGCGAAAATTTGCTTTTTTTAATCATTTTTTTTGTTATTGCTAAATTTCTTATTAAAACCCATGCTTTACCTGCATGTTCTATTTCAAATTATTCTACATTGCTGTTATTCTAATTAGCTGTCCAGTGGTAAAAATTTGGTGCTTATAACTTAATTACAACGTTTCATATCAACTGTTAAAGAATGACACTTAAAAGGCGCCACTTATTAGGTACTCTTTTAGAGATAGATTATTCTAGGTGTTATTAAATGAAACAAAAGCATGGAATTAAAATCATTTATTGACTTATTATCAAATTTAGTGCATCAGTTGCTCAAAATGTCCTCCTCGTTGTTGTAAGCACATAGTCGAACGAAGTAAAATTTGTTGTGTCGCTCTCCTTATCATGAAAAAATAGCGATTTTTTCAATATGTTTTCCGTCGATAAAATTAAGCATAGAATGCAATATTTCAATATGTGCACTTTATGACTATACAGTTATAAGAAAAATAAAACTAAGCTGACACCTCATGTTGCTGCCCCAAACTTTTTTAGGGTCTTACGCTTCAAGAGCATTCAATCTAGTAGGGTTTTGCGCGGGAAACAAAAAGGGAAGGACGGATCTTTTTTCTCCGTTTTAGAAATTTGATTTTTCGGGTCAATTATTGTGATTGTGTGGTGGAATTGTCATGATAATTTGTGCTTTTGAAGAAAACAATGCAATTAAAGTGGGGAATTAAGTGAAGCGAGCTCTGATCGCGCCGTCTTACCCTGATCGCTGTTGCTACGCTAAGCTTCCTTGTTGAGCATTGAAATGTGAACCACCTCGCATTTTAATGAGTTAGGTTAAGATAGGATAGCTTAGTGTTAGTTTTAGTTATAAGTGATATAAAATAAAAATAAAACACTTAAGAATAGTCTGTATGGCGTAGAGTCAAGGACGTTAAACTTGTACAAAAAAATAATAATTTAAGTATCTGTCATATCTATGACAGAGTTTTGCGCGGGAAACGAAAAGGGAAGGACGGATCTTTTTTTTCCGTTTGAGTAATTGGTTGTTTCAGGTCAATTATTGTGGTTGTGTGGTGGAATTGTCATGATAATTTGTGCTTTTGAAGAAAACAATGCAATTAAAGTGGGGAATTAAGTGAAATGAAATGAAATGAAATGAAATGAAATGAAATGAAATGAAATGAAATGAAATGAAATGAAATAGTGTTTATTTGCGTTTGTATAGGGTGTACAGAAGATGCCAGTTAAGTAAATGAGCGCCTATCCAGCCATTGTCAATAGCATGCAAATACTGAACCTCCTTTCTTATCGTCTACAATCAACAATTTATTGAAAAAATGATATTTTTTATTATTATTATTAAGAGATTAGTTATAATTATACAATATGATAAATTGATTTAAATGTCATCGATTTTTAATTTTTGTGATTTAAAAATTCTTGAACCGAATAGAATCCACGCATTATTAACCATTCATGTAATATTTTCTTAAATTGATTAAACAACTGATCCTTTATAAACTGAGGTATCTTATTATAAATTATTACACACATACAAAAACTGTTTTTATGCATTCGAGCACTTTTTGGTATAAAGTCAAACACTAGCCTGTGAAGCGAGCTCTGATCGCGCCGTCTTACCCAGATCGCTGTTCCTGCGCTGAGATTCCTTGTTGAACATTGAAATGCGAACCACCTCGCATTTCAATGGGTTAGGTTAAGATAGGTTAGGCTAGGATATAGGCAGGCTCTTCCTCGAATGGAGCACGCCTTGTCGTGGCGAGGGGGCTCAGTAGCCTGTCGCAATCCAGCAGCAGGTGAAGCCAAGATGCTCCGTGGAGAGTGCCGCTGCGTCTGTTCCCGTATCGGGCGGCAGTGGCCATAGTGAGTCGCGTCTGTCTCGTATCGAGCGGCGGCTCACTAAAAGTCGTTGGACTCCCGGCAGACCTCTGGCTTATCAGAGGAGGCAGGGGAAATTCTGAGGACTTTGTTCCTCTGGGCGAGCTTGGCGTGCATTTGCCGTCGGGCGTGGATCGCCTCGTCGGGAGGATCTCGGACAGACGGTGTGGGGACACCTCTGTCCAATCACCAGGGACCCTCCTGAGGCGCCAGTGTGCCGTCGGGGGTGGGATACTGACAGAGGGTGGAGGTTGCGCTGGCAAGGGTCGCGGGACTGTTGAGACACCGCGGCTCCTGCTGTCAAAGCCAACAAACGCGGCGGGCGTCATCAGGTTTTAGTGGGTATACCCGAATCAAGGGGAGTCCCACACACGCCCCTCCGTTCCCCGACGGAGAGGTACGGTCAAGGAATATAAACTCACCTACGGCGAGGGTACGGTGCGTAATTGACATTTCCTGACGTTAAAAAAAATGATATAGGTAGGCTAGTTTAGTGTTAGTTTTGGTTTTAAGTGTTAAAATACTGAAAATTCACGTAATTGACATTTTCTGACGTTAAAAAAAATGATATAGGTAGGCTAGTTTAGTGTTAGTTTTGGTTTTAAGTGTTAAAATACTGAAAATTCACTTAAGTATTGTCTGTATGGCCTAGAGCCGAAGACGTGAAACATGTGAAAAAAAACATATCTATGACATTGACAATCAGCTGATTCATCATAATGACAGTTCGATTCCTTCGATATTGCTAATTTCTCGCGTTGTTTGTTTACATACCTATCAATTAATTTCATTTAGCTTATAACAAAGTTTTTAAATAATAATTAAACTAGTTTTTTGCAACTGCAACATCGGATTATCTTCAAAAACTTCTAAAACTTTCGTCCAAACTCAACTGCTATCAAGATGGAATTTCCTGATCTCGGTGAACACTGCCAAAAAGAAGGATGCAACCAGAACGACTTCCTACCTCTTCAATGTAAATGCGGTAAAGTACTCTGCAGAGTTCACTTCCTTGACCACTGCCAATCCAGCGAATGTGAAATGGCGCCAAAACCTAAGGAAGTTAACCTCAAAAATGATGACCAAATATTCAAGTGCTCTGAAAAAGGATGCAGAAAAGGCAATCTACATGAAATGCTGTGTCCGAAGTGTAACAAACATTTCTGCATTGAGCATAGATTTCATCCGTAAGTAAAAATGTACCTTGAATACTCAAAAATAAATAACTTTCAATTACATGAAAATACTTGGTTACATTTATTTCAGAACTTGTCCTGAAATAGATGATGAGACAATGGCAGCGAAAATCGAACAATTTGAAGCCCCAAGAAGGCAGTTTCAAGTAGCTAACCAACATTTACAGGAAAAAGTAAGTATTTAAAATTTAGTGTTTGTTGTATCTTGAAGTCTATTATTGAATAATTAAGGCACACTGTTATTTATACACAGATAACAGAGAATATCCGGAAAGCCCTACAATCATCAGCTAAGGTGAAAACTGCATCCAAAATTCACCTTATGAGGATAAAGCAAAAAGCAGTGGGCCCAAAATCAGTGCCTGCCTCTGACAGGGTATACTTTGCTATTGGGAAACCTAAAAACATGGATCCGAAACCTGTGAAAATCATTGATGATGTAAATCACTTGGTGAAAATAGAATCAGTCACACTAGATCCAGATCTAAAAGGGTCTGTTGGAGTTTTTATAAGCTCTAAATGGAGTTTAGGTCGAGCTATAGACGGGATCTGTGATTCGTGTAACATAACAAATGATAATAACAAAATGGGAAATGTCAAGTTGCGCTTGTTCAGGCAGTTGGATGGGTACTGCATAAGTCCTTTAAAAATGGATGTTGAGGTTGGTGAACTGATGAAACAGGAAGTTTTGATTGAAGGTGACAAATTAATCATTGAATATATTGACACGGATATTCTAACAAAGTTAGATGAGAATGCTCAGATATTCTTAAGTTGATATTGTAAGTAATTATATTGCTTATTTTACAAATATATACAGAATCAACATTTTATAGTATGAATTTGTTTATTTTATTGTATTATGTACAACAATAACATTGTACAAAATATGTGTGTCCAATTTCATTTAGGAATGCTCTTAATATCTTCTGCTGTAATGAAACATCAAATCGTAATAAATAGTCTTATTAATAATACCAGTAGTCGTTTAATACAATCTATACTTAAAAGCTAACACTTAAAACATAGCATCACTATTCTCTTTGCTGACTTGTGACTGTGACTGTCTTCTCTGATAGTCCACTAGGGGTAAAAGCGGCGCGGGGTTCGAAGGATTCGTATGCGCGGTAGGCGGAGGCGTTGTCGCCAGTTTATACCGCTCCACCAGCCAATTGCACTGGCCTGTCCTAGCTATGAGCATTATAAAGTCTCTCCGGTACTGTTTAGTCAATATCGCGTACAAGAACGGATTCGCACACGCGTTCAAAGGGTAAAAGAACACAAGCAACACTTTCCCGTGGCTGACGTCCACTAAAGGTATACCGGCTAGTGCTGTCACCCCGAAGAAAGCCACTGGCGCCCAGCAGAGCAAGTTGGTCCCTATTAACAAAGCCATCTTGTTTGCAATTCGCCGTTCTGCGGCTGCTGCCGCCCCTCTTCCTCCGTATTTCTCTCCGCCACCTCCCAAAGACCTGTATATCTGCACGTAGCACACGAGAATCGTAAACCAAGCTACGGCTGTCGTGAGAAATAAAGACCCTTGGTAAACACCATCTCCAATGTTTTGACTCTCAACTGGCAGGCATATAGACGTCGAAGAGTAATCCGAAACTCCGACTAAAGGCAAACCAGCCATCACGATTGAGAACAGCCACCCGCCGACCATGATCTTCGCGGCTGTCATCAAACAGATTCGTCTCTCTAGATATATTGCGTATGTGATCGCGAACCATCGCTCTAAGGTTACCACGCTGAGTGTGACCACTGATAGTTGTCCCGAGAATACTGATAGAAATCCAGCTATCTTGCAGCCGACTCCATACTGCCAGTCATATGCGTAGTTGAAGAACTCTCCGTAAGATCTGAGGTCCACGACAGCTAGCATGAAGAGGTAGATTCCAGTGCAGAGGTCGGAAAAGGCGAGATGGCACATAAGGAAACGTGGGACGGTAAGTTCTGACTGGTTGGTGAGAAGCACCATGAGAACTGCAACGTTTCCGACGACAGCAGCGGCTATGACGAACCAGACGCTGGCCCGCAGCCAGGACCAGCCCATCACGTCCTCGCAGGGGTTCAGAGCATCTGGTTGTGGTGTGCATACGACCTTTGGCTTCCTGAAAAGAGAAAATTATATTTATTTCATAAGTCACTATCTTTGTTGTCCTGTACAGGTTTGGAAATAGATCTGATTTAAATCAAAACCGCCGATATCGTGACATACATTCATACGTTTATTTGCATGCGGGTAGAGACGTATGCCTAGTGATGGGTTCATGAGAAAATTCTCCACGTGAGAATATTCTCCAATCGGTAATATTCTGGAATTTTCTCTTTAACAGAGAATATTCTCAGAGCAAGGAGAACTTAAGAGAATTTAAAATTGGAATTAAATTTTCTTAATTATGAGGCAAAACAGTCTGTTTTAGAGGTACTACGTTAGCAGTATTATGTAAAATAAGAATATTTAACAAAAGAAAATTTAGAAAATAAAATATACCTATTAATTATTATTATTACGCCTTTTTTGCGTTAACCCCGTGAGTAAAAATGACTAAAATGTTTCCACTGCAATACTTTTTGAAATATTTTATGTAGATACGTTTTGATTTGTTTCGTTCTTGAATTTACATCGGCGCTAGTGACAGGTCCGCGCGCCTTACAAAAATCGTACAAAATGAACAAAAAAATATATGTAATGATAATGACTAATCGTGACAAGAAAATTTGAAATTAGATAATTAAACTAGAATTAGAAATTAACAATTCAAATTTAAATAATATTTTTTAACTATAACAATTAGTAAAAACATGTTTAACAATTATAAGATGTTCATTGCCAATGGATCGTCTTCATCTGTGAATCGGTTTTCTGTTTCAATTTTAGATTCCTCCTCTGGTTCTTCTTCAGAACAGCTCTCTTCGGAATCACTAATACTACTTCGGAAAAACTTATTTAAGACTTTGTACTGATCGTCTTATTCAAATCCTACATCTACCAAAATCAACCTGTATATTATAGTCACAGAACTCACAGAGTACTTTGTATGAATATTATAGCCCTCATTTACTATGAAAATAACTCAAATAATGAATACTATCAAAAGAACTCAAAGAACTCAATTATTTACTATGTTCCTGTCTAAAGGATACATATGTTATTCATCTGTGAGATAAATTCAGCTGGAATGTCACTTCCCTTTAATATGAGTTCGCAAATAGTTACCAGATCACTATCTTACAGTTGGCACTTGAAGTTGTTTATTTATTTATAGTGGCCCGTGTGTTACATTGAGTGTGTACCTATGTTTCGGAATCTCGAATTCCAATTCCTCCGTAATTAGGTAGTTAGTTTACTTGTACGTACGTCACCAGCAATTTTAAGATTTGTGTCCCAAGAATGGTCCAGCTTGCGTCTGGTATTAAAGGACACTAATGCCTGTCGATTTAGCCCAAACGTCCTGAAACGAACCTCTTAAAAGTATTCAATTTCGCTCACACACATGGGGGTGGGTCATTGTGTCAACTAGCACTGGGGTTTCCAAAGTGTGCGCCGTATAAAGTAAAGAGGGGCGCCGTGAGTGGATTCTCTATCGTTGTGTCGTTATTTAGTTGAATTTTACAAAAATATTTTGCTTTAAATTTTCGCTAAGCGACACCGGCACAGGCAACTAACAACTCGAACCGTCATCGCGTTGGGTATTAGTTCAGGCAAATGCAAAATACAGAGTACGGATTCGGCACAGCTAGTGCAATTATAAATACCCATCACCAACGTGCAAAAACCTCGACGCGTAAAATTCATCTTCATTAAGGATTTCCGCAAAGTAACGCCTGATTCAATTTATATCTAAAATCAGTGTTGTTATTTGCCTGTGTTCACTTGTGTCATCATTACTGATCGAATAATCGAATACATATTTACCTGAAGTTGAGGGATTGTCTATTATGAACTTTACTATTACTTTTGAATTGAAAATATCCAGCTATTGCGTACTTGCCAATCTAGTTTTTTTTACTTTAGAATCAAATCGGGTGTAGATATTTCAACTAACTCATAAATTGATGGGGAGCTTTTAAATTTACTTAATACATATAATAGTATGAAATTTACCTGAAGTTGAGGTATTGGCTATTATGAACTTTAACTATTACTTTTGAATTGAAAATATCCAGTGATTGCGTACTAGCCAAATCTAGTTTTTTTTAACTATAGAATCAAATCGGATGTAAATATTCCATCTTACTCATAAATTAATAGGGAGCTTTAAAATTAACTTAATACACATTATTAGTATGTAATCTTGGTGTCCTGTTTTTTAAATAAATACCACATGCTAAAGACGTCATTTCTTTACCATGTTACAGACTAGTTTCGCATTTCCAAATTGTCTGGAATCGCGTTTTTTTAAATATAGTTTTTTTAAGTCGTTGTGACTGGTATCTTAGCTTAAAAACTTTAGGTAAAAATGCATCCGATCACTGGTCATCATCTCTTACCCAGTCATTAAGCCGGCGCAGTTATACGCGACCTTCGGCGAGGACAGGTTATTGTCGACTGGCTCATGGAACTGGTCGCTGGTCTCCGAGCTGGTGGTATCGTCAAAGTAGTAGTCGTTCTCGTTGTCGTTGCTGTCGAAGCCTGTCTCCTCACTCGTCGTGGGCGTGTCGTCTTCCGTTCTAAAGAATAAAGAAATAAAAGTAAAGTTAGCATGTAACGTCCCACTGCTGGGCAAAGGCCTTACCTCAACTATGAGGTAGTTCGAGCCATACTCCACCACGCGGGCTCAGTGTGGATTGGTGGAGGGGTGTTTGCAAGGCAAGCGACTAGCCCTGCTGTCAGATGTTATCAAGCCGCCCATTGGTTCTCTGACTAGGCTTAACGACTAATATCAACCGATATTAGCCGGGACCAACGGCTTAACGTGCCTTCCGAAGCACGGAGATGCTCGTGATGTACGTCACTTATAGGTCGGAATGGTTACCCATCCAAACACGACCGCGTTTTAAATTGCTTCACTTCGGTATCACTACCAAAGCGCTGCTATCACTGCGCTACGAGTACGAGCACCTATGCTACTAACCTACCTACGAGTATACTGCTACGAGCAGTAAAGAAATACCTTGTTAATAAATAAATATTCAATATTGGACACTAATCACATACATTGCTCTGATCCCAAAGCAAGTAGCTAATTGCACTTGTGTTATGGAAATCGGTGATGAATCGCAACGGTGGTTCCAAAACAACCAGACCCGAGACAATATAGAAAATTTTGATTTTTATATTGGCCCGGCCGGGAATCGCACCCGGGATCTCGGAGTGGCAACGCCATGAAACCAGCGTGCTTAGCCAATACACCACCGAGGTCGTCTAAGTAGTGAAGTGTTAGTTAGTAGCATATGGTGTAAATTTGAAATAGGCTGATAGGGCTAAAGATAAGTACAAGCAAACGGTGACGGCTCGATCTGTAAATTGGTGTGGTAGTAGGTTACGAGTTTGGCTTTCGAAAATGCCTTTTCAGAATTGGCAGATTTAGGTATTCTAGAAAGCTCATCTATACTAATATTATAAAGCTGAAGAGTTTGCTTGAACGCGCTAATCTCAGGATAAACCGATTTGAAAATATTTTTGTGTTCGATAGCTTATTTATAGGCTATACCTAGTACATCACGCTACGACGGGAGGGGAGGGAGCCAACTCAAAACGCGCAAACGAAGTCACGGGGGACCGCTAGTTTATTATAGCTCATTTATCATTAAGATCATATTAAGCTGGAGCTCAAATGTCGTGCGATGCGATGTCGTTTATACTTCGAGAAAACAATGTGTTATTATTGTACTCTACCATATTTCGTTTATTCGATTACGTTATTAACTTACTCCAGCTCTAGGGTCAGGTTTCTAATGCGTCTATCTTGCAAAGATCTCCTCCTTCTGTCTCTCTTCTGATCGATGTTCCCGCATTTCTGTAAATAATACACTAAATTAATCACATTATAACATGACACATTCATGTGTAATGGAAGAATGCAGGGTGCAAAGTGCCCTCAATTAGCCTATTTGCATTAATATTTTTTAATTAATTTTATGTAACAAAAGGCTTTTGGTTTTGTTTCCAAAATCATCGTATTCCCTCCATTCATACGATACTTTCGGAGCTCGAAGCCGCTGCACCTGGGAAATCACGAGTTACTGAGATATTGTCGGTCGAAGTAAAAATTTTTTCAGAATTTTATAATTCAAAACCTTTTAGTACTAACGAATGTTATCTTTAAGAAACATGTTCTGAATTGTCAGTTCTTTATTCGTAAACAGATGATAAACGGTGCACTTGCGATGTATCTCTCGCACTCACAAA
This sequence comes from Pyrausta purpuralis, assembly GCA_963924145.1. Classification (NCBI taxonomy): domain Eukaryota; kingdom Metazoa; phylum Arthropoda; class Insecta; order Lepidoptera; family Crambidae; genus Pyrausta; species Pyrausta purpuralis. The sequence continues at coordinate 4,868,314 of OZ001651.1, forward strand.
ACTAAGCGCGTCCTTTGTATCCGCGCGCGTCGCTTCTAAGCGGTCCTGGAGCTCTATTTTTGAATCACTCGCTTCAAGATGGCGAGTGATTTTCGTTCGAAGATGAATTAAAAGTCATAGAAAAAAACTCGTTGTCGAACGAAAATTACTCGCTATTTCGAAGCGAGTGATTCAAAAATAGGGCCCCTGGCACGTGCGCATTGCGCCCTTGCGGCTGATAAATAAATGAATATGTTTAATGCCTAAAAATCAAAGTCGTTTCCCAGCAATTATTTTTGTTACATTCGATTTGGTTTGATGCTCTGAATGCGAGGTTTAAGGCTTTGTTAAGCCTTTTGAAAAAACCCTGTATATGGTTAGAGCTAAAATGATCTTGCGAGCAGAGACCAAAGTAGTAGACGGCTTGAAATCGGGCCACGTACCATATTTTAAAACCAGTCAAGTACGAGTTGGACTCGCGCACTGAGGGTTCCGTGCCAACATTAACTGAATGAGGGAATCCTCAGTGGATTCCCTAAGCTAAAATACCACAATATTTTGTTGACAGCAAATGTAACTTTGTTTTTCATGGTGTTTGTATGAAGAACAAAGTCATGTCTGCGGTTGTTGAAAATGTGCTTTATCTCAAAAACTACTATTTCGATCCCGTCAAAACCAATTTTTGTTAAAAGTATTTACTAAAGTCTACATTACCTATATTTTTTTTAAAAAAAATTACATTTGCTTAGTTTAATAATAATAATCCCCCCAGCCGATTTCGACTACAATGGCCAGTCACAACGACTAACCGACTGCGCGGGACATATTATAGTGCACAAGTGTGTGCGGAAACACAGGTGCACTCTCTATTCCTTTCACTCTCATAGCCCGATGGGACAGCAATCTGACACGACCGGAGAGAGTTCAGGCGCAGGACCAACGGCTTTACGTGCTTTTCGAGGCACGGGGGTAAAACACCTCAACTTCCAAACTCCGGACTGCCCTGAGAATTTTCTGAACAGAAAAACACAGGTACATATTTTTGGCCCGACCCGGGGATCGAACCCGGGACCTCTGGCGCAGCCGTCGCTTTAAAGTGCGACCCTCTAACCGCTGCGCCACCGAGGCAGTTGCTTAGTTTAGAAGTTAGATGAGAGGAGGGGGGGGGGGGGGGGGGCATTTCACCACTTTGGAAGCGTCTATCTATCAAACGTTAGACTTTAAAAGAAAAGTTTTAGGAACCTCTATGTACTTATAGAAGACCTATCCACCATAGACACCCCACACGCATAGGTTTGGCAAAAAAAAACCGTTTTAGTTTCATATATGGGAGCCCCTTAAATCCATTATTTTTATTTTTTATATAAGAGTCGTAAAGGGTTAACAGGATAAATCTTCCTACCAAATTTCAACAGTGTGATACTTATAGTTTCAGAATAAACTGACTGTGACATACGGACAGACAGACAGACAGACAAAGTTGACGGAACTATAAGGTTTCCGTTTTTTGCCATTCGGCTACGGAACTCTAAAAATTAATCCGTTCATTTCTCGTCGACTATTAGTCTTACCTCTTTGACCATTGCTAGCTGCATCTCATAGAGCTTATGTCTGGCTGGGTTGTGTCTTTCGGGGAATGCGAACGCGCAGCAGTGGAAGTGGTGGGTTAAATGGGCTTCTTTCAGTTGCTGGAAAGCAATAATACGGTCGAGTTTGATAATCTCATGCATAGCAGACCAATAAAGGTGGAGACACATTTGTCTGACATGTCGTGTCGTGACGCATCAGAACGCAATCGGTTCCATACAATTAGTATGGTAACGTTTATATTATGTGATGTGACGTGTCGTGATGGAGTCTGAAGGTTTCCATACTAAATGTATGAAACCGATTGCGTTCTGATGCGTCACGACACGACACGTCAGACAAATATAATTCCACCTTAATTCAAGTAAGTGTCTGATATTGGTAATAGCTTGTAGTACTTTTGAATTCGATTCTACAGGAGGACCGCCAAATTGAGACCTTGCCAGTGGGTCGCGCGGGGAGTTGTTCCGTGCCCCTCACACACCGCGCTCTCGCATACCCCCGCGCCCCGCTGCCCCGCAGGCGAAGTCTCAATGAAGCGATATGTCTACCTAAGCGTATTACCAGTATCACTGCCACAGAGCCATGTCAAAAAATATTATATAAGTATATTTATCTAGATAGTAATTTCAAGTTTTGTACTTCCTAAGTGTGCTTAACTCACCCGAAACTCATAAATAGACGGAATGTATTTCAGCGATGGAGTTTTTTCTATCTTGAGTACCTGAAGGTTTTCCAGGCCTTTGGTTGGCAATGACGTGATTTTTGTACTGCTCAAATCCCTAAAAATAAAAATTAGGACAGTTTTTTTGTAGAGCGGTATAATACCGCAAAAGTCTGTCATTGTTAAAATGTATGGAGGGAACTTACAATTGTCTTAATAAAAGATTTCCGGCGAAAGCGTTTTCATCTAAGTGCTTAAGTTTTGTGTTTCCTCGGAAACTCCTGAAATATGATATTATTTTAATATTTAATTTCTTAAAATTATGTAATTAAATCGTGAAACTTATAATACTTACAGTCTTGAGATTTGTGCATTTTTGAAAGCAAATGCAGGCACTTCTTCAATCAGATTCAAATTCAACGATCTGTAAAAGCAAAAAAACAATTAATTTATCTAACAATCTCTAAGCAGCTATGTAAAGATATACCTACTCACTACGATTTTATATTCAATATACTCGTAGTAAATATATATGTACTATATACTGAATTTATTTTCCGAATAGAAAAACCCATCGCCAACAGCTTAGATAAGCTAATTAGATAATAAGGGAATCCCTAAGTTAAAAGCTCAAAAGAAAGTAAACTTCATAAATAACATAAAAAAGAAATGAAACAGAATAACGGTATGTACCTATTGACTTACACTTGATCGGCGGAGACGCGCAGTGCGTGTGGTGCTAGCCGCTTGATATGGTTGCCTTCCAAGTCACTGTAAACATTAATTATCATCCAGTATTTAGTTTGGTACCAACGTTGCTTTAAAAGCTGTGCTTCAGATAAGGTTCTTCTCTATGATTGCTGAAATGAAACGTTTCTAAAAATACTTGTGGTTTTTTAACGCCCCCTTACACAAGCCTAAGTTTAACTTGGAATATAAAACCTCCCCGCATGTTCTGTGATTTAGTTCATTAAAGAAAGCGAGAGCGAAAGAAGAAAATAAAACGACGCTAGCGACACCACAGTTTGCAGCTCAAAACTTTATATGGGTCGTTAACGCTAGAATATAAGTATCTGTATAGTCGGAACGCGTCTACAAGCCACGTCAGAAAAGACTGTTTACATTTATCAGTCGCCGCTGCGCTGCGCTGACAGCCGCGTCCGATAATGTGTTTCCAGCTTTACTCACCCCATATGGAGATCGGTTGGGTATAGTCGATTAAAATATAAAACATTATATCAAAGACTGTATAAAACGAAACTCAGTCTGTCAAACATACAATATAAGATGAACTATGAAATAAAATAAATACATAAGTTGATTAACATAAAATTAATATTCCTATCGGAATAGAAGGACAAGTAAAAGCTGTCAAACGAAACGGATTTAAGATGTCAGTAACTAACATAACATTTGTAGCTTTAAATGAGATAACCTTTCGATCAGGTGATTTATAACAATGTTCCTAAGTTAAATATAGTAGTTTACTGCATGATAAACAGTCGACACAAAATATTGAACATGCAGCTCTAGTGTAAAACTAAATATTATTTCATTATACAAAATATTCGTCGATATACATTACCTGTGTTATTCTGTCTTTATTTTTTACGTAAATTAACGTTTATAGAATAGAATAATCAAACTGCGTACTTTAAATTTGAAGCGCATTGGTAAAAATAAGTCGTATATTAAGAGGCTTCGATTTGGACTAATTTACCTGTTGAATGATTATTTGTTGGGGTTATGCCGCTGTAATGAATAGCAATCTATCACTGATCAAGTCACCATGTTTCAAACGCATTATTTCTCCAAAATATACACAATTTCACTTTTGAATATAAGAAATCAAATGCACGTAATTTTTAGCGAGCTTCTGCGGGGCGGTCAACTGTTTGACATCTGCCAAAAATGGTTCTGCTTCTTCGTATCTCCCATCTCTTTTTATCACACAGTTTGCTGCTAGTGACATCTCGCTTTTGTCGTTCTATTCCAAAGGGATAATAATTTTATGTTGATTAATGCCAAAAATTACGTTGATTTCATTCCATCTTACGACATGTTGCCAAAAATTTATAAATTTACTTAAAAAGGATTTTGGTGCTAGGAGAGTCTGATTCATGGGATAGAAAAATGGCTAATTATGTTTATTTAATATAATAATTCAAAATCGATTTAGTTCATAATGTTATTTCTTCATTTGAAAAATAAATGGTAAATTACACGGCAACCTTTTAGCAGATTCTGCGCAATTTTGACAAAAACACGTATTCGTATTACTATATTTTAGTTCAGTTTAGTACTTATAAAATTTTTCAACCCTTGCATCTGTTTGTATTGATCCATTTATTGTTACCAAAGTCAAACAAAAATTAGGCTTGATATTTGCCCAGTAAGATAATACAAACTGAGCCATATTGTTTTTCTTGCTAAGCAAAGAAAGTGTCACTGTATACAGAATGACGTCAGCATAAGAGCTTTTAGCTGTAATGAAAATTATACTTTGGAACTGTTTTCTTGGGCGCAGTATTATTTTCGTCGCGTCATACCTACTTAGGTAAGCTTGTAAATAAATAAGTTATGATGCCCTTTTGAACTTACTTTTAAACTACTATACCATTTTCTTATCTAGTTATTTAGTCTCTTTCATTATCTGTCCTAATACAGTAAAGCTGAAGAGTTTGCTTGTTTGATAAGCTAATCTCAGGAACTACTGGACCGATTTGAAAAAATATTTTTGTGTTGGATAGCTTAGGTATTTATCAAGGAAATCGCGGGGTACCGCCAGCCTTTTATATTTACAGTTGCTGTGTTTGTCAGTGCGTTTTGATTTTGCTCTCTCCCCTCCCGTCGTAGCGTGATGTTTTGTAGCCTAAAGTCTTCCTCGATAAATAAGCTATCCATCACAAAGATATTTTTTATAATTTGTACCGCAGTTTCTGAGATTAACGCATTCTAACAAACGAACCCTTCGGCTTTATAATATTAATTTACATAATGGTTTACGCTTGAAAAAATATGTAGAGATTGAAGAAGCGCATAGTCAGTGTAAGTTGTTAAGATAGTTAATAGTTTGTTTTGCGCTTTTTTGGTTTATTTTATGTAGTATACTTATAAAATAGAAAGAAAACTTTTTATTTGGTAGGTACACATCAAATTATAAACATAATAGAAAAAAAACACCCGAAGAAGTAAATAAAATAATAAAATTACGATGTGCTACCAAATTGGTCTCCACTCTTTGCCATGGCAAGCCATTGGCGCTGGTTGTCTGTGGAAACCACTATAATTAAGAAAGGGGGTCACCACCGACCCGCGTAAATAGGTTACAAATTTTATAAATAGCTGCCAAAAGTTGTCAAATTATATGAGATCCTATACTTACATAGCTTGCAGGTAAGGAATGGAGGAGTTCGTTTTCTTAGTGTCGTGCACGTGACTCAAGTTCGGCACTTCCACCAACCCCGACGTAGTTATAATACTGTGGAGAAAGGTTTCCATCACATTACATCTTTCTACATTTGAGCCAACTTTGAACCGTGGCAACCGAGTTATGCACTCATGAACTTGACCATACTACTAGTATAAATTACTAGCGGTCCCCCGCGACTTCGTCCGCGCGTTTTGAGTTTGCTCCCTCCCCTCCCGTCGCAGCGTCATGTTTTATATCCTAAAGCCTTTCCCGATAAATAAGCTATCCAACACAGAAATATTTTTTCAAATCGGTCCAGCAGTTTCTGAGGTAAGCGCGTTCAAACAAACAAACTCTTCAGCTTTATAATATATTAGTGCAAGCGCACGTTGTACTTAAGCTGCGAACATTATTTTGGTGCGGAGTTATGTTTAAACTGTGATAGCTCCTAAGATATTTATTGAAATCAAATGATATAAAGGGCAACTTGGTTCTAAATGAAATGCTCGTGATGACGAATGTATTTATTTTGATAAGAATAAATACCTGTGTGTATAATACACCTCTAAAAATAATGCATTATTTTTTTTTACAAATTTATTAACATAAAAAAGGTTGTAGTAAGTCAACCATAAAAGATAGACATATGCTGTCGCGGACTTTATTATAGAACTCTTAATGTTGAACAATCCTGTCATACATGATTTTTGTGTAACTTTAGCGGTTTCCGCAGCGTATGCAGCGAAAGCTCTCAAAAGGAATATCTTTCTCCCGTTTTCGCAACATTTTTCATTTCTGCTGTGGTCTTATGAGTCATATCTTTACGTTATATAGCCTAAAACCTTCCTCGATAAATGGACTATCCAACGTAAAAATATTTTTTCAAATCGGGCCAGTAGTTTTTGAGATTAGCGCGTTCAAACAAACAAACAAACAAACAAACAAACAAACTCTTCAGCTTTATAATATTAGTATAGATGTATTTTGAATGTTATTTTTCTGATTGTATTTATTAATATGCATACATATGTATGTATTATATAACTCTATTATCAATTGATTTGATAATCTTGATCTTTTATGCACAAAATACCGAGTGCATATGAGCTCATTATTTCTTTACCCAGAGGTTGTCTGGAAGAGATCGATTATAGCGATAAGCCTGCCTAAATTGTGCATTTTCTCTAAAAGAGTTATCTTATCTAATATTTCACAGAAGTAAAGTAAATCATGAATAATTCAAGAAGATCGGGATTTTATACAGGGTTGCTTTACGAGTAACATCTATTATTTTCTAGCTTTCTTTTTCATTCCTGAAAATAAACTTAAAATAATCATTAAAAAGAAGTTTTTATTTATTTAAAATAGATAACAATAAAGACACATACGTACAAGGTGCGCAGAGAAGGCAGGGATGGCAGCGGCGGAACTCTGCGCAAGAGTGGCGCCTGCGTTATGTAGCTGAAAAAAACATTAGCAATCATTAAACTACTACATTTCTGACCATAAAGAAAAATACTACGTAATAACCAGTACTTACAATGATTTAAGTTTAGGCATTTTAGTCAGATCTTCAACAGCGATGTGTTCCAATCGCGGTGCGTCTATAATGGCTCTGTAAAATCAAACTTTCTTTGAACCTGGTGGTCGAATTTCCATGAGCAAGTTTATCTTGGAACAAAATGATAGTTTTTGCATTCTCATGGTAACGATTTCCATGCAATTGACATCCGAATACATAGGACCGCCTTAGTTGTACATGTTTTTGCAATAGAGTTATAGTCAATGTAGAAAACGATATTTTCTATATTGTCTCGGGTCTGGGTGTTGTGGTACCACCGGGGCAATGTATGTGATGGGGAACCCATCACTTAATCGCAATTTTTTTCATCGATTTTCATTTCCCATAAAACGATTCGCAGATGTTTCAAAACAATATTCAACAAATTCTAGAATCTTGTTATGTTTAATCGTTACTTCTTTTCATAAATACTTATTTTATCGAAGTAACGTTAGCTTTCTATTTTGTTACCCATAATTTTATTTCCACGTAAGTTTCAATATACAGAATTCTTGAAACATCGAATTTTACTTCACTAAAGTCCGTATTTCCAAACGAATTTGTTTCTAATCTTATATTAAATATCCTTAATAAATAAATAAATATCCTTTGGACATTCCCACACATCGCCATCTAGCCCCAAAGTAAGCTACTCAAAGCTTGTGTTATGGGTGCCAGACAACGGATATAATACTTAAATACTTTTTTTTTTTTGTAAATACATACATGATATACATAGAAAACACCCAGACCAATACAAACAGACATGTTCATGCACACAAATGTTTGTATTGTGCGGGGATCGAACCCGCACCCGCTGCGTAGTAGGCGATTTCTCGACCACTACACCAGACGGGTCATCAATTCAATCATATATTGCATACTTTATTAATAGACAATTTAAAGCATAACTGATATAAATATGTAATAAATATTGATCTAATAAATAAACTGCGTTAATCCCGACTCGCCGTGGTCTCCTCGCCGTGGTACTAGTCTGCCCGATACTAAAGTGTAATTTAAAAGCCGGAGGCGCGGAGGGAGAGCAGCCTCCACCCGCTGTAACGCGTTTGTTACGCAAGGGCGACGAGACTGCTATTCCCGCAGCGCCGGAGACGAAGAAATCCTAATGCATGCTGCTTGTTTGCATGCCTGCTTGCTTGCTGCATGCATGCCTGTTTGCTTGCTTGCATGCCTGCTTGCATACTTGCATGCATTAATGCATGCATATATGCCTTCCTACTTGCATTCGTTTGCATGCGCATGCCTTCTTACTTGCATGCGTATGCAAAATATATGGGAACCGTTACACATTGAAACGAGATTTTATGAAAGGTTATATCGATAACTTAATAATTCTATGAAACATAAGTTTATAATATCGTTATTCTGCTTAACAAAACAGTTGCGAAACATTTTTTTGGTGAACTGTTATTCGATGTTATGAAACGACGATAAATAACTATACGATTAAACAAGAAAAAAAGATATTAACATTCATTGAATAGTTTTCTGTGAAATGAAATTCGATATCAAAAAATTCTGTGTTATGATAGATACCCTATGTGATGTTGTCAAATATTTATTTTATTTATTTATTTATAGTATTATTATGGTATCTCTCCTGCGGAATATCACGACCGAAGCGGGTCTTTTTTGTATAAGAATAGCAGATAAGCCATCTGGAGATATGCATCCAACAGACAGGAAGAGGCCCATTTGAGATTCTTTAATGTGTTCGGATACTATTATTGTTATCCTCCCATGTATACCTATAGATAGTGCCATACATGACGGCGTGCCCCACCGGTTTTTCTTGAAATTTTAAAAATAATTTAGAGCCACTTTCGTCACGAGTATGAATTTTTGCAACATAGATGTAACTCGTGCTTCTCGAACCATGGACCCCCCGCACCCTGCGCCTTTTTCAATCAAAAAAGAGTGAGGCGCGCCTTCGTGGCTACTATCTATAAAGTTAGTCGTATTTGTTCAGTACCAAAAATCCAGTCCAAATTCTCGTGCAGTTCGTTAAAAAATTCACCGATCAAATTTTCTTTGACTAAGAATAAATAGATTTTGATTTCTCAGGGTCACGATTTCTATGCATTCCGATTTCGTCCGTGTCTTGGAACGTTACTAGATTTTTAGGGTTAAACGCTTAAACTTGCAATCAAGTAAAAATTTTATTGACGCAAGAATGGTCTAGCGCTCGCAGTGTCAGTAGAGGTGCCGGGCGCAGGCGGGGCCGCCCGGGTGACGGACAGACCTCGCCGGGACTCCATATACTCAAGACGTGTGTGTTACCTATGTAAAACCCTTTGTTTGTGGTGGCTGATTATACAATGTATGGAAGAATCCTAGTTTTATTTACCAAATGCCTACCACACATACTCACAGGTGCTCTATATTGTGCACTTTATGTCCGGCGTCGTGTAGCGCCTTCACGTTGAGCACGGTGATGTTGCTCCGCACCAGCTCCACCATCACGCCTGCGCCTGCGCCGGCGCATGCTCGTCGCACTGGTCCCATTAAAAAAAGTTTTATTATATAACAACTGAAATATAAGACCAAATAAGAAAAAATGTCCCAGGCAAAGTATGTTGTGTATGTATTTTTGACAAGTTTGATATCTACCTAGTCTTGCATAAATATTATCACAAAGAAAAAAAAAATGCAAATAATATTTATTACTTTTACAGTGTGTTAGTTTTATATATAAGTATAAAACAATTTAAAATATAAAAAGCTTTTGCGAAGTGGTCTCCATTGGCTGCAATACAGTCCTTTTAACGTTGAGGCCAGTAATCAATAGAAGCACGCACTCTTTCCATGGGGAAATTCTTCACTGCCAATCGTATGGAATGTTTTAGGGACTCCAAATTATAATGGCGTTTAGAGCAAGTACTCTCTAAAACTGACCATAAATCATAATCCAGCGGTTTAAGATCGGGACTAGACGACGTTCGCTTCCAACCAAGACTGCGTGAACCGAACTTAATGACCCGGCGCCGAGTCTTGTTGGAAAGACCATGCTTGGTTATCGAGCATGGTGTTGTTAAGGGGCTTAACTACCTTCTCAAAAATGGTATCTTGATACACTTGTGCCGATGTTTTGATACCTTTTTCACAAAAATATGGCTCAGTCACTCCTTCATAGCTAACACCCTACCAAACCATCACTGAAGTCGGGTAATGCCCAAGTTGCACTCTGCAGACTTATTGGAAAGCTTTTCATCTTTTTGTTTGTTAAAATGTTGCTCAATTGTAAAGATTTTCTCATCCGTAAACATTTTTTTTCTGTGACCTTCCTTTGCGTACCGCTTCAGTAGTTTTTTTCGATTTTACCACCCTATTCTTTTTTTAAATATCAGTTAAAAAATGACCAGTGCGTCTCTTATAGGCTGCAAGTCCTCAGCCATCTTTTAAAATACGCGACATGGTTCGGGGTAGGTACTATCTTCATCTCCCGAGATAAAATCTTTTGCTATCGGAAAGGATTTCTGCGAATTCTTTCCCTTACTGCTTTGACCACCTTTTTCGTACGAACACTACGTGGACGGCCAGATCTTTTTCTGTCATCACAAACAGAGGAGGTCTCATTGTACCTATTGATAGCCCGGTACACAAACATTTGCCTAATACCAAGCGTATGGAGACTTTTAAAAATTTCATTTGGCTCCATACCAACTTTGTGTAATGCAATCACAGCGATTCGGTTCTCTTTATCACCCCACTCCATTTTAATATTGCAAAATATTATGAAATGTATGGCGTCAAAATTAGAAAACACAATGAGCATTAATGAGCAATCGTACAAAAGTGACAGATTCCAAATTCAAATGTAATATCTTTCTTATTTTTAATTGTAACGGTATATGGCCAGACTGTGTATAGTTTGTTTATTTGTTTGAACGCGCAAATCTCAGCTATTAGACCGATTAAAAAAAAAGTGTTAGATTACTTATTTATCGAGAAAACCTTAAGGCTATAAATCACCATACGACTTATAAGAGCAGAGCAACAATGAACAATTATGCAAAAACCGGAGAAAAATACTTTTTTGGGAGCTTCCGTCGCGCACGCAGCGTAAACTGTTTAAGATACAAAGAAAAGTAAGATTTAAAAGTTCTACAATAAAGTCCGCGACAGCATAATATGTTTATCCGATATCGTTTACTCACTACAACTTTTATATGTTTAAAAATTTGATAAACATTATGTACTATTTTCAAAGATGTTTTGATGCACATGGGTATTTATTTTTATCAAAATAAACATATTTATTATCACGAGCATTTTATTTTGAACTTAATTGCCCATCGTCTGATTTCAATTAATATCTTAGAAGCTATCACAGTTTAAAATAACTCCGCACCAAAATAATGCTCGCAGCTTAAGTACAGTGGCCAGCACATCAGGTTACCCACTTTTGTTGCAAACTAGACCTTATTACAACTGAATAATATACCGCAGTGTTTACCTTGACGTGCTGTTGTCCGTACAACGTGCGCTTAACTGCCGTGATTTCTGACCTCTTACTTCCTATGTCTGTTTGAGTTGAAATATTTTACGGAAGATCCGAAAATTTACGCGGGCGACGCCGCGGGGGACCGCTAGTTTATTGTAAAAGCGTTTCAGCATTTCCTTGTAATGTAAAGAAAAAATAGTTTTTAATGATTGGTGTTGAAAAGCAGACGCCAGAAATATATTTACACTGAGGTCAGACAAAATTAAAATTATACAACATTCAAGCCATATATTTACATTACTAGAGTACTTGCGTGTTTTGACACAATTTTTAAATGTTTTTTTATACAAACGCAAATCAGAATGTAAAATCCGAGGAAAAGCTATAAATCGTTCCATTTCGTATTACTCTACTCGTGTTATGCTTGTTCATGATCATTGATCAGCAAATGAAAACAGATGAAAACAAACCGATTACTCAAATCAAAGGCGCATCGATCAATCTATTCGTGTTTCCAAACACTCGATCCCCTGCCTAAGTACAAACAACACCACGTCAAGCTATATACTGTTGTGTCTTAAGTAGTTGATATAAGAGTTATTTTTCAACTAAAATTTAAAGTGATGTCTAGTGTGCTGGCGACCTGCAGTGGTAGTCTCGACATCATTCACCTGTCGAAGAGACAACGTGTTTTCGTGACTATTGATAGTAGCTTTATCGTAAAAATAAAATGATACAATGATTCTTCTCAATTAATATTCAAAACACGATAACGCAAATTTTGTCTGAGCGTTTATCGAGCGCCATTTGGGGCATGAATATAAACTGAACTAAAAACTGATAGTAAATGATGTCGAGACTTCCACCTCTGTACTAAATCGTAGTACAGTATCCCAGCACTGAAATAGACGCGTGAAATATTCCGTTTGGTTCCGTCAAAATATTGATTCAGAGTATCTTTGATAAAGAGCTGCGAATACACAATATATTGATAGAAATTATTTATTCGAAGCAGCTGCACTTGATGCAATATTTAATTTGATTTTCAAACTGAGGAGTTCTTATTCTAAACTCAATTATTAAAAGGCTCAGCAGACATCGTTGGTTAAGCATGATTTAAGGAACATGATCACTTATGGAATTCTGACAACTACAAAGCAGGGCTTGGAAACCGGTATTTTTTCTGAACCGGTTCAACGAAAATATAGGTGGAACTTTTTGAAAAAGGTTAGGTTCCTTTGAACCGGTTCTTAAACCGGTTCGGAAAAATATCGGTATTTTTTATTAACCGGTTCAACTTTTCGTTCAGGCAGGACAACCACCTCAGCTTCGTTAAGATCTGCGGGCGGTGAGCGCATTTACGTTTGTTTTTATTCCATAAAACGTATTTTGTTTATATATCCAATCAGATACGTACTCTGGTAATTGTTCGACATATTTTTGAAAATGTTAATTATATTATAAAAACAATATAATGGCAAGAGGAATAATTCTGAAGAATCTGATAATTAGTATAACCTCTTTCGAAGAGTAGGTATTTGGTCAAAAAATAAGTCGCGTCGCGATCGTCGCAAGCGTCTGGGAATTAACCGGCTTATTTAGGCTCCGGAACGGAATTTTACGATAAAACCGGTTTAACCGTTATAATACCGGTAAATCTTGAACCGGTTTCAAGCCCTGCTACAAAGCAAGCAATGCTCATAAAATGTTATGTTTAACTTATCACGATGATTAATTAACCTTTGCCATGGATTTGATAATAATGTACACTGTAAGTATTGCCGATATACGCGATCCAATTGGATACAATCTCACCAACCTTACTCTCATAATAAAAATAGCTTCAAAAAAGATAAATTATAAACAAATGCTTAACCGTAATCTTGAGCTCTTGTTTGTGATACCCTACATTTTATGACGCACTAAGCAGTAAAGTGCGGTAATTTTGCGAAACATAAATTATGATTAAAATGCATGAATGTATTTTCTTTTCAAAGTACTATTTATGATTTCTCGTCGAGTTTTTTAGAACTTAAATATATTTGTTCCAATTCAAGGTATATATTCATTATCCGTTGCTCTTGCAATAGCGAATAATTAAATCTCCTCAATTTCTCACTCAAGATTGTCCAAGATCTTGGATGAATTAACCACTGGATATGAAACGCAAGAGCGAATGTATGAAAACATCAACCAATTTGTGCGGGGCGGGGGAAGCTTGTCGTGTCAATTTTTGACATTTAGTGCATGAAAGTGTCGATATTTTTTTATCGATATATGTGCAACGAATGAATGAACGAATCTTTTGTATAATTTTTATCACCAAAACAATAAATTACATTATGGACATGTTTAATGCACAAATCATCGAAAAAAACAACTGAAACATAGAACGTTTATATGAACGGTCTGGCAAGAACCACTAACTAGAACTTCCTAAGACATTGTGAAACCGTCCGTAAGTAGGTACACTCGACAGTACATCAGGTTACCCAATTTTGTTGCAAACTATCCCTTATTGCAACTGCATAAGATCCCACAGTGTTTACCTTGACGTGCTGTTGTCCGTACATACAGCCCGGCACCATTTAAATCATCCTATGGGATAATTAAGCAGTAGATTTTTGCGTTGGCATTAAATCACACTGGTTTTAAATGGATACTTCATATTCGGTGATATTTTTTGTGGATCGATTTTGTCTTCTTACGACCCACTTTATATTTCTTAATGGATCCACAGGAAATCTGAAATTATATTTTAAGGATGTATTGTCATAAAATATGAAGTTTAAATTTTTAAAGCAAACTATTGTATTTTTAGGGTTCCGTAGCCGAATGGCAAAAACGGAACCCTTATAGTTTCGTCAAGTCTGTCTGTCTGTCTGTCTGTCTGTCTACCCGTCCGTATGTCACAGTCATTTTATTTTGTAACTATAAGCGTTACACAATTGAAATTTGGTAGGAAGATGTATCCTGTTAACCGCTTACCGATTCTTATACATAAAATAAAAAATAATGACATTTAAAGTAGGGCTCATACATGAAACTAAAACAAAAAAAAAAAATTCAAACCTATGCGTGTGGGGTTTCTATGGATAGATCTTTTAAAATGACATAGAGGTTTCTTAAACCATTTACTTTAAAGTCTAACGTTTTATAGCTAGACGCTTCCAAAGTGGTAAAATGGGCGTCCCCCCATCTAACTTCTAAACCAAGCAAGTATAAATTTTGAAAAAAATAAGGGATGTAGAACTTAACAAATACTTTCAACGAAAAATGGGTTGGACGGGATCAAACAAGTAGTTTTTTTGATATAGCAAATTTTCAACAACCGCAAACATAACTTTGTAATTCATACAAACACTATGAAAAACAAAGTTATATTTGCAGTCAACAAAACAGTGTGGTATTTTACTAAGTAGCAGTAAGTGGATCCCCTAATTTAGTTAAAGTTGGCACGGAACCCTCAGTGCGCGAGTCCGACTCGCACTTGGCCGGTTTTTTAAGATTACCTTAATCTACTCTCTAGAGAAACATTTTTAAGATTTATAATTTTATTTTAAAAGTATTCATATTAATAATTTATTAGTAGTACGTTTATCGATATGATTTATCGACAATTGTCAAGCACAATTAAAACTAAACTGACAAGGGAACGAATGATGTACGTACGACAATCCTACCGTATAAAGTATACGTTATCATGTTGATTCTGCAGTAAATGAGCGAGCACTACTTTTTTATATGGCAATGTAACTGTTCTCTTGGAAAACACATTTCACTATTTTCAAGAGAAATTAACAGCTTTAATGGGATATAAAGTAACTTACGGACGAAAAGAAATATTGTTTGTCTTGCAGGTATATTTTTTACACAAAAATACGGCACATTTACCCATTTTTTCCGACAATGTTTCTCACTGAGCGCCATCATCGTACTGACAAGACGTCACCTGCAAGTGAGGCCAAAAAGCCCGCTTCGTGGCTAAGGGGGCACAAGCGAAATTGCCCGTCATTGCGCGTCCAGTGGTTTATTCGTCCAAGTCCAAGATTCATAGATTGATAGATAGGTCCGTTTTGTAAAGTATATCAAAAGTGCAAGCAGCGAGTCTCTCTAATGTAAAAGGGCTTACTGCTGTCATTTTATGTATGTAATTGACAGCGACGCGACTGCCGCGCGACCGTCACGCTGCTTAAAACGCGTGAAATAATAACCGGCCAAGTGCGAGTCGGACTCGCGTACTGAGGGTTCCGTGCCAACTTTACTGATTTAAGGAATTCTCTTAGCTAAAATACCACAATATTTTTTTGACAGCAAATATAACTTTGTTTTTCTTAGTGTTTGTATCAAGAACAAAGTTATGTTTGCGGTTGTTGAAAATGAGCAATATCTCAAAAACTACTAGTTCGATCTCGTTCAAACCAATTTTCGTTGAAAGTATTTATTAAGATCTACATTATGTATTTTATTCAAAATTAACACTTGCTTAGTTTAGAAGTTAGATTGGGGGGGGGGGGGGGACGATCATTTTACTACTTTGGAAGCGACTTTATTTTTTGTATAAGAATCTTAAAGCGGTTAACAGGATACACCTTCCTATCAATTTTCAACAGTGTGATGCTTATAGGTACAGAATAAAATGGCTGTGACGGACAGACAGACAGACAGACAGACTTCACGAAACTATAAGGGTTCCGTTTTTTGCCATTCGGCTACGGAACCCTAATGAGTGTGAAACGATCTTACAAACTTTGATTACATTCATTTTTCGATTACAATATTTATGCTGAAATTGGTCATTTTCCCATTTTTAAACTAGATACATGTCTGTTTATTTAAAAATAAGCTCTGCAATCCGTTTTAAATACAGTTACGTTAATCCGTTGCGCTGTAGTGCTGTTTGCTCTTATTTAGGTTTTTATCAGTAGATGCGTACTATGACCTGCATCCGACCTATCTAGTGTTGTGAAAAACTTGAGGTTTAACTCGGATGAATTCGGCCAAACGATGTTAACCTTAGAATTAATCGCTTGTAATCCAAAAGTATATCAATTTTACATTTTAACTATTAATTTTACATTTAACTGATCTCTAGAATATCGCGTTTATACCTTTGGTGCAACATTGATTTGCCGGATAATAATACAATTCAAACAATCGTTATGCTAGTACAGTAATTCCTATAACATTCTACGACGAAAAACGACTTTGATTTTTGTAAAAAAAAAACCTATGTTTCATCGAATATCTAATAATTATTATTTTTAGTCTTTCAATACGAGAATAGAGTAATTTAAATACAAAACAGATTTGAAAATAAAACAAAAAATTTATACGCAATCTTTTTCTCAGTAAGAATAAATAACATAATATCTGTTCAGCGTGAAGAAAACTGGATTTTATTGTATTTATGTATGTTTATGTAGGTTTATTTAAGAAGTATTTATTTAAGCATATGTAGTTCATTCTTAATTATGTTAGTTTTTTTGTTCTTTTACGCCGCCTCAACTGTTTCTGCTTCACCCAATGGTTGACTGGTAGAGAATGCTTTAAAGCATTAAGTCCGCTATTTATACTTCATTTTGTTTGTGCAAGAAAGAATATATAAATAAATAAATATATTTTGCATAATTGGAGACTATAAGTTTAGCAAGTCGAATGTGTCGTGTCTAGTCTGAATGTACTCCTTAAATATTAGCATATATTTTTTTTAGTTTGAGTTTAGTCCTTAATTCTTTTTAGTCCTTTGAGTCTCTTGACTCTTGTTAGTTATTTATACCAATAAACAAGTCCGTTTCTAAGTCGAAGGACCCAGTCCCTAAGATTTTTTAAAGACTCCGTCAAAAGTACTCGATTTGGATTTGGACTCACACTTTTTTACTTTAAAAAGATTTTTTTACTCAAGAGCTATTCATATAAGACTTCAGGACTCAAGTCTCTTGCAACACTATCAGGCTTATCTGAGTTGCTAAGTTATAACAGGGGATTTATATTCGCACATTTTTCCATCTCTCTCAATGATAACTCTATGATAAATACAACAGCTAGCAATCCCTGTTTGAACAGCACTCAAATTTGTTGTGCTAAGAACATGAACAAAAGAAAGTAGGTAATAAAGAAAAGAAAAAGTGTACTATACTCTCTTAAGTTCTAAAATAATAGTAGATTCAACATGGGAATTAGGTAGTGTATTTACGGCATGGTTGCCATCTTGAATCACGAGCGAAACAAAAGGATTAGATATAATCAGTAATAGAAAGTATTAGGTAATAGAAAATTCTGAGTGTAACGTGAGATTCAAGCTCGCACAAACCAAAGGCACTTTTATTTTATCGCCCACCTCCGTGGTGTAAGTGGCCAAGCATGCTGGATTTCAAGGCATCGCCGCTCCGAGGTCCCGGTTTCGATTCCCGGTCAGGTCAATGAAGAAATCATAATTTTCTATATGGTCTCGGGTCTGGGTGTTATGGTACCACCATTGTATCTGATTTCCATAATACAATTGCAATGGATACTTTGGTATCAGAGCAATGTATGTGATTGGTGTCCGTTTATTTATTATTATTCCAGAGCTGAATACTCTGATGTTCAAAGCTACGAGGCATTAAAGAGAAATTTCGTGGTAATTTTATTCATCATCATCATTATCAGCCAAAGGACGTCCACTGCTGAACATAGGTCTCCCCCCGGTTTTCCACAGCGACCGATCACAAGCGGTCTGCATCCAGCGTGATCCCGCGATCTTAACAATTTCTCTTGAACGCATGCAATGCCGTATTAACGCGTTTTTTAGGGTTCCGTAGCCGAATAAATATATAATGTAGATCGCAACAAATACTTTCAATGAAAATTGGTTCGGACGGGATCGAACTAGTACTTTTTGAGATATAGCACTTTTCAACAACCGCAAACATAACTTTGTACCTCATACAAATACTATGAAAAACAAAGTTATATTAGCAGTGAACAAAATATTGTGGTATTTTACCAAGTAGAAGCCCAGATAATATAATTAGAAGCCCAGATAATATAATACTAGAAGTAAGTGGATTCCCTTATTCAGTTAAAGTTGGCACGGAACCCTCAGGGCGCAAGTCCGACTCGCACTTGACCGGTTTTTTTTACTTTTACTAAATAATTCAGTTTCAGTAAAATAAATAGGCACATGTCGTATCATGTATTATTTCTTACTGAAACTAACTGGCTGCCATTTTCTGGATGGGTACTAATTAATCAAGATGTTATTTGTTTGCTCATCAAACATCAAAAATGCTATACAAATCTTTTTCATGCCATATTAATAAAATACACAAAAAAAAAGATTCATCCATGTACGCATCCGTGAGCGTAATGTTTAAATGTAATTAATTGTATATGTATGTAAAGAAGGCCTTGTCCAGGGGGCCAATTCTCGTAAAGTAGTACTTTTTCCGTGTGGTAAATCGTATACGAAGTTCACAATTCTATTGTAAAAGTTCGAGTGATAGGTACATAAAACTGCTATTCTCATGCACCGATAGAACATTTCACGTTCGAATTTCATTACAACGTTCCATTGCAGAGATCGTACGGGCGTTTTTAAAAACGCCGAAATAAAGTATATTTAAGTCCATCTATTTTTTTTAATTTTGATGAAATTAGACAATAAATCTATTTGTTTGTTTAATTTGATGTATATATTCACAAAACTATACATATTGTTAGAATATAATAACGGTAAACCAATTATTAAAATTTTATTATTCATGCATAGCATGAAATGAAACGCAGCGAGGCGCCATATTACCTTACTCTATGGCCCTACTAAATGTCAATGTGTGTGTGTGTGTGTGTCAAAATTGTTCCAAATATCGATTTTTCAGTGTCGGAGAAAATTTATTTGTTTTCTCAAATTTTGCATAAAATAAGAATAACAATGCTAAATACAAACAAAATCTAGATATTTTCTAAGGTTGGTATGACGCTGTTTGTTTAATAATTTGCTTTTTTTATTTACTTAACTACAAGAAAGAGGCATTCAATTATAGTAGTAATAGGTTCAGTTAACTAACATCACAGATATTAGTGCACCTTCTTAATGTAAGGCCTGGATAAAGTTTTTAACATCCTTTGTAGATATGTAGTGTTCTTACAAAACAAACTATTTTTATTTACAGATAGTCTGGATTATGTTGTAGCAGGGAGAATATTTAGTTGCCAATGTAATGCAATAAATGACTGGTTAAAATACATGGGAATACTTGAATACCTTAATTCTCTGATATCTAGGTAAGTACCTAATTACTTAGACACATACATAATGATAGTTTTATTTTCATAATTTATAAATCAAACCATCAGATTTTCCATTTACAATTTAAATCTATGTGTGTTATAGTATTGCCTATAGTTACCTTATTATAAACAAATAGTTCATTAGCAATCTGTTCTATGAGTGCTTGAATGTGTTCAAATATAGTTTATGAATTCCACCTACAAGTATCTAAAGTAATCATTATTATCCCAGAAAAGAGATACCTACTAAGCTAAAAAAATGATGGTGTTCAAGTTTTGTTTTTATTTTGTGTGTAGTAGGTAACTTTCTGTGATATTTATGTTGGTTATTGTTTTTTACAGAAGTGAGCAGTGCAACAAATTATAATAATCCAAAAGGACGGAGCGCCAAATGAAGGGATTTTAAATACTCCTAGGAACACAACGGCATTCATTTCACAACAAAATAAATGATTAGTTAGAAATGTAAGCGAGTTGGATTAAAGGATGGAAACTTTCCTGATATGACCAATGGCTTTAAATTGTTTTTTTTTTAACAATAACATTATTGCTTCTTTAATGTTTTGTGTTTTGACTGATGTATGAAGAAAATAAAACCACTTGCTAAATTGGTATTTTTTATTTCTATGAAATTTATTTATTTATACTGTTTAATCTTCCTAAGTCATTGACATTAGGAAATTTAAATTCAGGATTGTTTTCAATACATAGGGGCAATCCATGTTCATGAGCTTGAAACAGAGTCAAAATATAAAACCAGGGTCTGAGAATGAAGCTGAAGGTGACCGAAGGTACTCCGTAATAAGACAACATAACCTAATCGAGTTGGGCTCGTAAGATTCGACTTGTAAAGTACTTTGTCTCTAGATAGTATCCAGGGTTTGATAGCTCTTAACATAATATTAAGTCCTATCGAGGTCACCGCTGCCTAACCATCTTAAGAGCTGAAATCGCTTGCACCTTGTGTCGACTTTTGTTTAAACCGACGCCTGTTTTGTCATGTGTGCAAGCGATATTCTTTTGAAAGTGGTAAGTCGGGAGTGACCACGGTTTTTTGTAAGTCAATTCATATACTCGAAACTTCTCTAAAACGCATTTGATGCGGTTTTCAGAAGTACTCTTCTGAAAACCGCATCAAAATCGGTTTAGCCAAACATGATATAATAGACGGCAAAATAACATTATATATTGGACACATAGAAAACCTTCTTTATTTGAAGTCTACTAAAAATCATTCCAAGTCAATATAAATTTTCTCAATTTTAGGTTAGGTAATCATTTTGCCCGATTAGAACCTCAATAGTTCGTATACGAATTTTGAAATCTATTGGTCTCCAGCAATCGAAATGTTCGTGTGACGTTCCATCGAATTATTTCGATTGTGAAGGTCTGAGAATACACAAGCCTTGTTTCCTTCGAAAAAAATTCGAGTGGTGAACTTTTTTACGTGTGTGAACTTTTTTCGATCATGCGAGAATCGACCTCCAGGACTACGCGTACGCGCGACGCGCGTACGTCGTTCAACTCGCTTGTCTCTTGTGGACGCAATATAAACTGGCTGCTAGTATCTCACCAACGTGCGTATGATTTTAGGCGCGAACGATTCGCCCTCCTGGATAAGGCCTTTCATAAATATATTTGCTAAACAATGTCAATTTATTTTTGCAAGTTTTCCACCGAACAGGCAATGAAGTGTGGAGACATTGACATACAGCCAAATCATAAAGTATTTACACACAATTTTTCTTTTTTTTCTCTATCGGGCGGTCGTGCCCTACTCGATTTTTGAATCTTGACTAGGGATGCAAGTTTTTGAAAAATATTGATATCGGTATGTATCGAACTATGTCGATATTGATATATCGATATATTTATTTAAAGACTATATCATTGCAACCCTAATCTTGGCCTCTTTGGTGCATGCTCGCGCGTGCATACGAACTCGTGTTTAAAATTCAAATCGCATTAATTCTCTAGGGAGATAACGAATTTTCGTACTATATTACGTCCCTAGAGATAGAATGACTCACTTTAAGTTCACCAAACATGATATATCATCTCACATTGCCAGGCGAGTGTTTTGAAAAGTATTTTTTATCTCTCTCTCTAAACTGTTTCTTCAATGTTGCGACAACATGATTGCGTGCAGCTTTTCCAATTCTTTCATGATATATTTGAATAGACCAAATATAGCATACGAGCGTATTTACTCAATTTCCGTCTATCTATATCAACAGAATTATAGGGGCTGCCCTCATTTCTGAATAACCCTTGACGAGAATTTGGCCAGTATTGTGGCCGGCTTCTTAATAAAGATGCCTGATTGAAATCAACCTATAGTTATGGACAAGCCCACTCATCAGTATAACTACAATTGTAGTTTCGGTTCGTACTAGGCCATTAAGTATTAAAGGGTGTTTGATATAGGAAGATAAAAAACGTAATGGTATCTGAAGATAGACGGAGATACGGAAAGGTCTATTTTCAATTCTATGTGGCTATCATGGGAAATATTTTTTTATATATTTAATATATCACACACCTCACCAGTCTAGTCTCTTTATTTACCAACCGGATAGAATTTAGTCTTCGCAGAATATGAGAAAATTTGCAATATTCTAAACTATATTATGCTCTTAAAGTGGCATGAGTTGAAACTTATTTTGCCCACATCTCAAGGTGGATAAGTTATATCTAACAAAATACAAAATTGGCGAATTGATATTTCAAAATAAAGGTGTTATTTGTCCGTGATGATCGTTGCGCAACGAAATAGGATCGGCGAGTATATGTGCACAAAGAATTAGACACCGTTTAGAGATCGCCCGTATTTTATTACGTAAACACGTTGAAATAGAAAATCAATAAAACTGCCAGAGGAATAATGAAGATACGAAGTGAAAAATACGCGAGAGAATACTGTTTGGTAGTTCGGAATAGTCAAATTTTATATCAGAAAATTTGCCTAAAACTTTTCATCTTCTAGTAGGTAAGGGATATGTAAGTTGGATTGTTTAAAAGTTAACTTGGCTCGATGACTACTTATTATTTAATACCTGGTAATTTTACAGACCTCTTTATATCATTGCAGCGATCATTGTATCGTAACATACCATACTTGCAGTTAAGGCAGCGATACACATTCCTGTAAAATAGATCAGTAGCTTGGATGCCAGTTACTGGCATGTGAAAGTTTGATAATTTGCGTTCTTGCATGCTTATATTCATACTGTTGATAATCACACGCGCCAGTTTTACAGTTTTGCGTCCCCTCCTTCACATTTCATGCCAGTAAGCGTAATGCCTACATGTGGGATTAGATGGCACGTGCAAAGAGCTGGCATGTGTTTTGCCGCCTTTACAGTTGCAAACAACTGTCCGTATTCCTTCAAAAACTTAGGTTTGGCATACCAGCAAGTTACATCCCGTGTAAGTTACCACTTCTATCATCCAGAATGATCCCAGAATGAGCCTACTAATATGCTTGAAGCCAATCCGGTTTTCACCAGGGATGGTGACAGGTTACTTACCTACCACCGGCACTAGCGATCCACAGCCATGTTATTGTTTACATTGACTCTTAATTAAGTAAGCATTGTATGCCGTATTTTTCGGTTTGTGGTAAGTTCTTTTTTTATTCATTATTTTTATCCACAATTTTCCCTTGCCATTGAACCTTCAGCCAAGTACGTACATCGCGCCACATTGTCACCTATTCGTTTGTCACCTCTTGTTTACTCAGACGAGGGTAATGCGACCGTCACGAACCCCGCTGTAATTGGCACCATCAACATAAAGATCACGAATTTGTGGCAACCGGTAATTCACTCACAGGGAGATTGTTAGATATTGTAATGAATATAATAACTTGGTGGATCAAAGATGAGGGTCTGTGTGGTAGGTGGTTATCGTAAGCCTAACGTACTAATTATATTATTAAATAGTTACTTCGAACTAGAGCGGAACCCGCTTCGCGTGCATTAACGTCGACTGTGTGACTCTATCTTTGCCATGCTTGGCTTAAGAAAAACCAACCCAAATAAAAAAAACCGGCCAAGTGCAAGTCGGACTCGCGCACTGAGGATTCTGTTTCAACTTTATCTGAATTAGGGAGTCCACTTATACCCCGTAGTAAAAAAACACAATATTTTTGACAGCAAATATAACTCTGTTTTTCATAGTGTTTGTATGAAGAACAAAGTTATGTTTGCGGTTGCTTAAAATGTGCGATATCTCGAAAACTCGTTCGATCTCGTCCAAACTAATTTTCGTTGAAAGTATTTGTTAAGATCTACATTATATACTTTTTCAAAATTTATAACCGCCTAGTTTAGAAGTTAGATGGGGGGGACGCCCATTTTACCACTTTGGAAGCGTCTAGCTATGAAACGTTAGACTTTATAAGAAAATGGTTTTAGTAACCTCCATGTCATTTCAAAAGACCTATCCATAGACACGCATAGGTTTGACAAAAAAAATTTTTTTCGGTTCTAGTTTCATGTACCCTTAAATATCAAAAATTTTAAAGCGGTTAACACGCTACATCTTCCTACTAATTTTCAACAGTGTGATGCTTATGGTTACAGAATAAAGTGGCTGTCACATACGGACGGACAGACAGACAGACGGACTTGACGAAACTATAAGGGTTCCGTTTTTTGCCATTCGGCTACGGAACCCTAAAAACAACTACCGGTACTATAACTTATTTCATGGCATATGAGAGTTGTGTTATGTATCCCTAAGACCCCTAACAAACTGCGACTTTTAGCATCGATGCAGTAGCGCGTTTTGAAAACGCGCTTCAGCATTGCGACTCACGCAATGAACAGATTTAATTTAGCATCGACGTAGCAGTCGCGCGTTAGTATCGATGCAGTCGCCAAAATTCAGTACTTAATTTGTCAATTTCCAGCTTCTGCATCGCGACTGTATCGATACTAACGCGCGTTAGCATCGCGACGGCATCGCTGCTAAAAGTAGCAGTGTGTCGGTCTAAGTGAGACACTAAGACACACGTGGGAAGTCGGAGGTAATTTAGTTAATTGGCCCGTGGAGACAGTTCCGTTATTGATTCAGTGTCAATGGAAAAATAAAATGCGCAGGTAAGTCTACCTTGAAAGGAATATACCTAACACACAGGGGTTCAAAGATTAGGCTCGAACAAATACTAAAACATTAAAGATGAGAACTAAGAGCCAGCAGCAACGCTCTGACAATTACAAACTAATGCATTGAAGAATAGGAATCAAGTCTCGGCGCTCGCAGCCACAGACCAAAAACTACCTTTCAGTTAGCTAGCTACACTAGCTTTTGTGTAAAAAAAATACCTGCATTACGAATAGTAAATAGGTGCTATTTTTAGTATAAAAATATAAACTTTACCCACAAATAATTATTATGAGAAGGAGCTACTCCCATTTAGATCATTGATATAAATTAGGTAAGGAAGGACGCATCAATACCGCTCTGGTTCAATCCAAACAAAACAGAATCATAAAAGGGTACTCAAGATGCTAGCCTACTCTCTCGATTGCCTCAATTATTTTAGCTGCCTTGAGTGCAGTTGATTTATTGGCAATCATCTAAAAATAAATCAGGACACTACTCACCCTCCATTGATAGGCTTGCCAAGGGCACACAAAAATCAATTCAGTTGTTAATGAAATGTCTAAGGCTTTTGATTAGTTTTGGATATCATAGATGTCTTGAATCTTCTTCAATCTTTGTCAATATTGGAACGTCAGTAAGTTTTACCTAGGTATATGAATTTTGGAGTATATTTTTATCGGTAATTTAAAAAGATAGTGATTTAGGTGGGTCAAATAAATTTGACAACGTATATTTTTTTAATATTTTAAACCCGTTTTAAATTCATAATAGTAGTTAGATACAGGATTGCTACCATGTACCTTATTTTCGATGTAGCCTGCCCGTATCTATACCGGTTAACAATATATTGTTTTATTCGTCAACTGGATGGCAGTTTTGAAGTATTACAAGGACGTGTTTACTTTGACGTTTATGAAAATCAAGTGAAATAACTGATTCTAATATTCTTCCCCACATTTCTTAAGCCCTAGTCTGTAATCGATCTTTAAAACTTGTCAAAAATACATAGCAGCTCTGTATGAAAAGTGACCTAGAGTTCCTTGTTTGTTTGTGCATTGTCATAGTATTTTTTCAAAGTTTAAAAATATTTATATCGAGAGCTGCGGCGCCGTTATCAAGATTACATTCGACACGTCACTGATAGCAACGTTTTAATTGAATGATGTTTGCTGATGATAGACGCTGTGCACACTCAAACTTTATTACAGATATGGCCTCAATTTGTGAGTGAAAGTCAATGTTCTTCTGGGTACTTAGTTGCTGAGACTAGCCCGATCAACCAAACTCTTTTGCTTTATTATATTTGTAGATTATCTCAGCATACAGAGTGTGGCCAGTAATTAACATAAACATAAATATAAATAAATAATTTATAATATAATATTAATTAAATATTGGACACCAATCACATACATTGCTCTGATCCCAAAGTAAGTAGCTAATGCAGTTGTGTTATGGAAATCAGACACAAAGGTAGTACCACAACACCCAGTCCCGAGACAATAACTTCTATATTGACCCGACCGGGAATCGAACCCGGGACCTCGGAGAGGAGAGACGAATTCGTGCAAAAGATGCCATAGTGCTCTAAAATGCTTTTACTCAGAGATATAGTAATCCAGTGTCATATTTTCAAATCAGTGTATGTATATCAAAATCGCTAATTCGTTGTAGTATATAATAATGTCAAGTTCTATGACTGGACACATTTTTAATACATTGCTGGTTCCATATATTTTATTAATGTATTTTAAATTTTTGATCCTGTCATTGCCACACCCACCGGGTGTGCCACACCCGGTATATCACTACAACACAGTTTACTTTTTTACTTTAATATTTTTTAAACTTATTGACAGTATCAGTATATAACACTTGTTAACAGCGTACTACAGCTTAATTGTCATGCCAATATCAGTATTTATGTACTACACCAAAATGATGTAATATTTTTAGAACTACCTCTATAAAAACAAAATACCTGTACCTAACCTAACCCTACTAGCTACTAGAAACTCTAGAAAAGATTAGCTAAAACAAATTACTATTAGCGACTTATTTAACTTTAGTTATGTGGTACTTAGTTTATATTTTTACACATAAATCTACGTGTGAAGTTTATATTTGTGTAATATTATTATGTAGGTTTATGTTAGTGCATTTTACTTCTTTTTCTTACCACTCTTCTCACATATTATTAATATTCCGCCACTGATTAAACTCTCTGCATGACCAGGTGGTTGACTGGTAGAGAATGCCATTAGGCATTAAGTCCGCAAATTGTACAACTTACAGTGCAATAAAGTTTAAATAAAATAAAATAAATAAATAAGTAGTTTTCATCATTATTCATTGTATAATGTTTGTTTCTTTCTTCCTTTTGTTGTTCTTTTGCATTTTTGGATGTTATTATTTTAATTTTATTAAGTTTTTTTTCATTATGGGCAGAATATTCTACCCACAAAGGCACCTGGTGATAATCAATGTCGTGGTATGCGTTCCTTCTACTCAACTACTCGACTACTTAGCTACTCGATCCATTTCGACTCGAGTAGTCTAGTTTTTACATGTATTTTAATGTTTTTTCCAGTCAAAAAAACGTATTTTCTGTCTTTCTGTCATCATTCTCAGCCAGACGTCCAACTCTGAATATAGGCCTCCTCCACGACTTTTCTCTCAGCCACCGATTACAAACGGTCTGCATCCAGTTCGATCCTACGATCTTTACAAGGTCGTCTGACTATCTTGTCGGTGGACGTCCTATGCTGCGTCTTTGGTCAAAGGGTCTCTGCCCCAACGGCCATCAGTTATTCGCGCGATATAAGCTTACTGATTCAGGGCCAGGGACAGCGTTACCTTAGTTTTTCTTCGTGCCTTCGATCTGGCAGGTAGAGAAATACCAAGCATAGTCCTCTCCACGCTCGTTTTGTGATTTTCTAGAGAGCTTCTGTATAAAGCCTATAGAAGTAGGTATTAGTAGTAATTATAAATTACTTGTTTTGTAAATTCATATTTCTCAAAACGCACATCGTGTATTTCGTTGTAGGGAAATGATAATAAGTATTATGATGATTTAATGTACATGGCCGTCAAAGGTTGTAAGAATTTAAAGTCTCCTACGTGTGTTTGAAAAAAATTATGTTGTATTACAAGGTATTAATTTTTATCTGGCTCTACCGTTTTGGTTGTATGTTTTGCGTGTTTATATGAAGTGACTATTGTGTTTAATATAAATTAAATTTAAATAGACTTTGAGACATTTCAATACATACGGAAATATTACGAGGACCTTTTTTTACGATCACCACGTGCATTAGGAATTAGAAATAAGAAATATTAATAAATACTTTTGAATAGTGAATTTTAACAACATCGACGACCTCAGTTCTCTGTCGTGATTAATAAGATAGAAATGACTAAAAGAGTGCTTCAAAATACCCTTTTTATATCACAATAATTTATTATGCGTTCCTTCCTTTGGCAGTTAGAAAGTTGTAAGTGAATCTAGGATACTTCCATTCTATTAAATCCTCTTCTTCTTTTCTCGCAAGTTTACACTTCACCTGAACGACACAGACCTCCTATTTTAGTTTAGATTTTAGTTTATTTTCTCTTTGATATAACAACATTTCTAAGGGAGTGTTCGTAGCGTCTACGACCCCTACAAAAATGCTACGGGGCCCGTATCGGAGACTGCGAGACACTACATACTACGCCTGTTTGCTACAACATGCTAATGTGCTACGAATCTGGGACTTATAGGAACTACGATATATTTCTACGAACTGCTACGGGGTCCTAGTACTACGAACTACTACGAGAAACTGTACTCCGTAAGATACGATTTTTTTTAAATTAGTTTGTAGATTTCTTGTAGAATAAAGAATAAAAGTGCTAACAATTACCGACGTTTATAACCCTTAACCTACTAGGTGATATGATCGCTAAGCGACCAAAACGTTTGACTGACGTTGAAACGGCAAGGTTAGTTTATTTTAGCTATTTCCATAGTATTATGTCTTGTGGTATCTTGTTATGGGGCTCGGCTGCAGATATAGAAATAATATTCATACTGCAAAAGCGAGCTGTGCAGGTTATTTACAACCTCAACCTGACGACTCTTAGAGGGAATGTTTAAAGAAGTCAAGATACTTACAGTGTATTCACAGTTTGTTTTGCAAAATTTGATTTTTGTTCGTATAAAAAGTGATTTACATGATTTCAATACCAGTATCAAGAATAAACTTGCCGTTCCAAACTTCAGACTTCAGAAGGTAAATCACGTATTTATAGAAAGATGTATTACTTTCTTTAATAAATTGCCTCAAAATATTCCCCTTATTAAAATAAATGAATTACCCTTAGATAAAATCGAATCGATTGTAAAAAAAAATAGCAAAAGGATATTATAGAATAATTGTAAGAACATTAAAATTTTAACATGCACTAGCTCACAATTGTGACGTGTATAAGTGCTAGCCCTATGTACAAAATAAATAAATTTTGTTTTTTTTTGGAAAAAAAAACCATTTACCCTTTAACGTCCCACTGCTGGGCTGGGTAAAGGCCTTACCTCAACTATGAGGTAGTTTGAGCCAAACTCCATCACGCAGGCTCAGTGCGGGTTGGTGGAGGGGTGTTTGCAAGGCAAGCGACTAACCCTGCTGTCAGTTATCCCTGTTATCAAGCCACCCATAAGGCCTCTAACTAGGCTTATCGACTAACATACCTAAATTAGCCGGGACCAACGGCTTAACGTGGCTTTCGAAGCATGGAGTTGCTCGTGATATTCGTCACTTATATGGTCGGAATGGTCGCCCATCCAAACACGACCGCGCTGTAGGTTGCTTCACTTCGGTATCACTAATTCACTACCAAAGCTGCTACTATTGCGCTACAAGCACCTCTACCCATAAAGAAGCCAAAAATGTGTCGCAAATACGACAACAAGATTGTAATGTTTACCTTGAAATTTGAATTTAGAATTATGAATCTGTACTACGAGTATGAGTTGACGTCTGTGTCGTCAATTCATGGAGTACGAAATTTGTCCGTGGTGTCACTTCCATACGCTAGTTACAGAAGTTCAATGTCTTAACCTTACTAAGTATTCATTTTAGGTTAGGGTGGATATTAATTATACATATACATCACATGCTTATAATAACCAGCCAGTAGTGCTTTATCTTATTGTTAATGGTATTTAACAGCCATTATAAATTTCACATTTAGCAGTCGTACTTTTTGTTGTACGTTTTAACCTATATAACCTTAAACCTTTAACCTATTAAGTAAATACAGGTTATTTATCAGATATTTGCCAGACAAAGGAACAAGGATGGTTCCCAAAATTTCACCTTTTTGCAATGAATCCTAATTAAAGAAAAATTTCCTTGTCATTGTTTTGATTTACTTCTATTACATGATGATATTCAAAAATAATATGCTTTGTTTTCATTGTTTCTGAAAAGAATTGTTTTATCTAATCGATGTAATTCCCTACTTACAGCGTTGTTTTCGACATACTTACTAAGGATTATTATTGATACAGATCTGCTCTGATAAGTTCTGTGCCAAAATCTTGTTTAAGATAGTTATGCTAAAATGAAGTACTGAAATAAATGTCAAACACGAAAATATAAGAGTTTTGATGAAATCGCTCAATACAAATCTAAAGCTGAAGTTTTGACAGAAAATAAATAATACTTACTACGACAGATAGGTCGCTCACGGAATGCTATTATGAAGTTTACAATTTTGATAGTAATTATATCGAAATAATGTCAAACTTATGGCCTTTGTTTTACACATTTTATGTTAAAATTGAAACTTGCGAATAGCATTTGAGCTATATATTCTAACATTATATTGCCTGTGATTCAAAAATTTTTTTTAAGGTTACCCGTTACTTTCTTACATTGTCCGTACAATGTAGGTGACCTAGGCACCTAATCATCGCTAGCTTTAATATTTTAGGTTTCCGTAGTCCAACAAGGAACCCAAGTAACGCCATCTCCGTCTGTCCGTCCGCAGTTCAGCGCTGAGATCTGAGGTGCTAGCAAACTGGTATGAATTCTAATCTCCTTATGAAAATTATTTATTTTTTAGGGTACTTCTCATACAAGTAACATGGTCATGTTTTTTTTCTCTTGTCAAACCCATCGTGTGAGGTATCGTTGAATAGGTCTTAAAAATGATTATGAGTTCGCTAGCATTATTTTTCGATAAAGTGGTATGTTTTCGTAATATTTAGTTTTAAAGGACATTTTTTATTAGAGTCCAATGAGTACAGTAGCCAGCACATTAGGTTACTTACTCACTTTTATTGCAATCTACCCCCTTTTTAAAACGGCATAAGAAACCGCAGTGTTTATCTTGACGTTATCCGTACCCTCTCCCAACTAAACCGAGGTGGATACGTAAAAAAAACACAGCACTAGCATATAAATGATGAATTTTACAAAGTTTTATTTTTCAGTATTGTAATTTTTTGACATAATCAGTCCAAAGCAATTCAACAGAATTATGCATCATCTTAGCTGCAACGTTTAATTTTGCACGATCTTAGTTGCGACGTATCAACTCTAGATGTATAACTATGATATACTAAATATGAGTCTGCTTGGAGTTGTTTAATTTACAAACACATACAAAAACAAGGACTCCATTAATAATGTAGCAAAGGTTGATTAACGTCAAACAAGAATGCCGTTATTTTGCGCCTATTCACTTCAAATAATGCGCATAATTATAGTATTCATCTTTTAGTAATATATTTATTTATTAATCATTCATAGAACATAATTAACGCGCTACTTATTTCATCTAGCAATCATGTGTTGCATAAATCTAGGCTCTTATATGTTTTTTTTTGCAGATTTCCATTGTTGCCAGAACTTAAGTTTGTCGTAAAAAAGTAGTTTAACTTTTACATGTATTCTACTTACACAGTTGGGTGTTCTATCGCTACTTTAAATAATAGGTTATAAATTTGAAAAACTATCTATACAGTTTCTGTCTGGATTACCTTTCGTATGCCGGAAATCGGATCCACGCAATACTCTTATCTATCGGATCGTGAATCCACGCCAAACCGGTTCATATGCTATTTTATTTCAGAGGATGCGTAAGTTTGATGCTTTCGTATAAAGGTTAAGTGCAATCCCCGATAGTGAAAGTTGACCTTAAATAATACTGCAAATATTAGCTTATATTTTAAATAAGTGATTTATTCATAAAGATGCAATAAGAAACTCGAACCACAACTTTCTGGCTAACCAGGCCAAACGCTCTACCAGTTGAGCTACCGTGCTGTCACTGTAACAGACGGGTAGATTAGATGGCGATAAACGTCAAGATGTCGTTTGGTCAAGATCCTTTGCAAATTCACGTATAAAAATCGCGGATCATACAGGGTGCTTTTTGTCGGATAAACCCAGGTATGAGGAATCTCAAATAAAAATATGACGTCATTTTTTAGACCACCTTATATTGTATATGCTCTGCATACTGTATATTATGTTTAGCCATACAATTTGTATACATAGATAAGTAGATATTAAAGAAATATTTCAAAGGATCAAAGTTTTACAGCTATGACGTTCAAAAACGTCGATCGCTTCCGTAGATGTAAAGAGTTTTCTAAAAATATCTTTAGTTCGTTTTTATCAGCTATCAAAAACACCGCGGGGTTTTACGATAATACAACACAATAATAAATAGCACATCAAGCGCAAAACTGCGGTATCTTATTTTTTTCTTATAAGGGTTCATTTTCTACGATAATGTATAGCCCAATACGCACACTACTTGGCTGTAATAGATACTAATTGTATCGATATATCGCAAAGATCAATTCGCCACCCGCTGGCATAATAAATATTTACTATACAGAGTGTGTAGAGGTAGACCGAAAACAAGGTGGTCCGTCGTAGTAAAGCGAGACCTCGCTGCCTGCAACGTCGCTGTGAGCGACACATCCGACAGGGGGAGGTGGAGAAGGAAGACGAGTGTCAGACCCCGCCATTATGTGGGAATAGATAATGCCAGGAAGAGATTTTCTAACATAATAAATCGAACCAGCAATGTATTTCAAACAAATATGCCCAGTCTTAAAACTTGACTTGTTAGCGATTTTGATAACAGGTTCAGAGATTATAACTTTGGATTGCTATCTCTTTGAGCTAAAGCATTTTAGAGAATATGAACAGGTCAATGTCAATACGTGTGTAGAATCATTGATAAAAAATTTTGCTTCTATTACAGTCCACACACTGTATCTGCGGTTAATGTGACGGGCCGGGCCAAGTGAATTGAAGTACGGATGAAGTACCTATAGCTATGTTACTTTATTTTTATTCTATTATTTGTGGTTCTAGTTTTTTTCATGTAAGCTGAAACTTTGTACCTCTAAATTCGTTCCATATTTACATAAATCGCTTCTGTTTTGTATGCAGGCAGATATTAGGTGTAATACTACTAGTATTTATTAGTATTTTCAAAGGTAATTCTCTATTGTAAGTAATCTTAATATACTACCTACCTAGTAATACCTCTTACATACTTACCAATTTTAGAAATACATAACTACACATCTTTTCGTACATATCATATAATCTGTTCTGTTTAAGTCAAAAGTTAATTTGATATGGCACAAGGGCATTTCTTCAGAAAGTGTTCTTAGCGTCACCTTCGTGGCGAAAATTTATGCTGATATTATTCAAATAAAAAAAATACTGCTTTAAAATAACTATCAAACTGTAACATAATCTGTTAGAATCATGAAAATCGGTTCATTATTCATGTAGATATTTTATATTGAAATTTCGTAAGCCACGAAAGTTACTCACCGTGACACGAAAGTTACGCAGCGTCTTTTTGGGTAGATAATTCGGTAATAAAAGTATCAAAGTACTTGAAATATTATATATGTTTGAGACAAATAGTAATGTGGTTAGGTATTACATATATTTTTAAACATTCATGATGAACACTAACATAATAATAGTTTGTTACCTTCGACATTGCTACTATGTACCAAATTATTTATGAGTATCCGATAGGTATTTCGACACTGTTGCAAGTGCCATGATCACAGCGTTCCTAAAACTGTTACGAGTGGGCTGTTATTTGTAGACTTTATGGTCTACCCTCCTTCTAAGTGTTTTATTGCACTCATTTTCAGTATCACTGACCTCAAATTCACTGTTTACTCGCATTTGTTCTCGGCACACAACAATGACCGTATTTGTCAGCGATAGGATACTTTGTTAAATTTTACGGTTTCACACTTTCGGAGCAATGGTATTTTGACATTCGACAATTTAAACCCATACTTACGATCAAATTTTTAGTATTTTGTAATTTAATCGCTTCCTTAACCTATTTTGGTAAGTAGTCGCATTCTGTCGCAATTATCTGAGATTATAAAGGTAAAGGTAAGCTAAGGTACATGTAGCAAATCTGTAGCAATCAACTCTTTACCCTTCAAAGTAGTGCCTCAAATTACATACAGGTACCCTGAATTTTAGTAGTTAGATATTTGCCGGCTATTATCAACTCATTTAAGGTAGGCTCAGTTATATTAGGTATATAGGTTAGGCCCTTTATAAACTTTACAATCAATAAATTAGTCTTCCAGATATTTTGCTTGCCTGGAGTGACTACTAGTTGCTGGATCATAACTGTAAGAGCGTTCAAAATATGACCTTTTCGTATCCAATAAAGAATTAAACTATTTCTTTTGAATCTTTGGAAATAAACACCAGACGTCACGCGCTTATTTTCGAACCAGTATCAGTGTTAATTGTAGTTTTTTTCCGGTAAAGCAAACTCATGATTCCCAGTCTTTATCTAGTAGCCTCAAAGTAGACTCTTTTATCGGTCTAGTGGACAAATTTCCAGCTTTAGACCAGGCTCAAATATTAGTCATGCCACTTGTTTGAATAAATTAAGACGACTGGCATAACTGCCATCATTCTTATTAGTGGCAAAGAATTATTCATTATTTTCTCATATAAACTTCACAAATTGGGCTAATTACGAATAATGCACGAAAATTAATTAATTAATGAGTATGCTTTTTAGAGTAACATATTGTGATTTCTTTATATAATCAAGATTTAAGACGTCATATTCTATACATATTTATAGTAAGCTACATTATTTCCATAAATCATATCTGTGCCTCTGGAAACTGTCTAAGTAGAATAATTCAAGTTTGAAACGTTAAGGCGGTTATTTTAACTGCATTTGCAAACCATAAAATATAAATTATAGTGAGATGAGTACACTATGATAACCTTTCGTGGTATGATTTGTAACTTTCGTGGGAAATTGACCACGAAAGTTGTGCCACGCAAGTGACGAAAATTTTACATTTTTAGAAATATTAAATTAAGTAACTAACATTTATGTAATCTAATCAGCTCTAATGAATCTTGACTATGAGTTTTATGATTCAATAGTAGACATTTATTCCTGACGCTGACTTATAATCTTAAAACATTACCCATGAAGGGTCACATGCACTAGGGTCTGAAGAAAAAAAATAAAACGCAAGGAGCTGTATTAGCAATATCATAGCTATGAGATACTTATTTGTCTTCTATTAGTGTTTTGACAGGTCTGAAGTTTCTGCGGACCTATGGTTTGTGTCGATAGGATGAACCTTTTTGAAGTTATGAGCAATTTTGAGTCACATTTTCGAAAATGGTAAAATCGGGTGACCGACACAAAATTAAGTATGTAAAATTTAAATCTAAGGACTGATTTTTTCCCCCTCGATATAATGAATCCTGACTTAGTATCCAATTTTTAAAAATATATAATGTTAATATAATGTAAAAGTCCAGCAAGATAGAAGTGTTTAAACTGAGCGCCAACTCAGTGTGACGCCCGAAGAACAGCAGTTTTACTCCCGATTCCGATGGTAAAATATTTTTTCCTACAAAACTACAAACATAATAACACATTTTAAAATGAATTCATATAGATAGATATATGATAAAACATACAAAATTTATTTTTTAATCAAACATTGAATATGTTTGGAATTACAAACGTGTGACCATCAAAAAACGGTGCTTAAAGAATGGCCCACAAACAAACTATTTTTTAAAGCGACTAATGTACTGGAAGATAGAGTTGAAGGTAAAGTTTTCATCTTACTAGATATTTTTTTAACCTTGTTCATTATTATAAAGAACCGCACATAACATTATTATTGTTCGTACTTAAAGTCTGTTTAACCTTGCTTGTTGAATATTGTAAACAATATTTTTATTACTTTATTAAAATACATCAAATAAAATTATTCAACTATTTGATTTGAAAAGACCTAAGTATTTGACAAAGAATAACCTATGTAGTTTGAAAGTTTTGTTTACATCTCATTTAAAAATGAATTATTTCGTTGAAAAGCAATATCAAGATTGTTTACAGTATTCCACAAGCAAAGAGAAACGGATTTTACTTATTCTTTAATAATAATTGAACTGGCGACTAAACTCTACTAGGCGTCCTTTGTTGGCTCGTTATCTAGAAGAGTTACAACAGTAATCTGTCAGTCACGCCGTCAAGCGGCTAATACTAAACGCGCTGGGAGATGCGTACGCGCATAATATGATGTATTTTTAGTACCGTGATATTGTATGGACAGTATTCTAATATCTTTATGATTTTCTATGTATATATATATATATATATTAAAGTAATTACAGAATTCGCATATAAATTATCTTTTTTTTTACGCTAGCTTTTTCATGAATGATAAAGAATATATTTTCACTCTAAAATACATCATAGTAGTTACAAATTAAGGTCTCTGCAACTCTGCTTAACCTTTCATGTAATTCAAATCAATATTCTTAGCGTGTAGGTCATTATTGTTAACAACCTAGTGTCTGAACATAGCTACCATAAGAGTCTGGCATAGCTCTTCCTGACCTATCGCGCCTTCCATAACTATCGCGCCTTCCAAGCATTAAATTATACATGGAATTTTATTATCAAGTCAAATTTATGCGCAGGTATTTTATGGACCAATTAATGTTTCACTTCTATAGAAACGTTATTATATTTTTTAACGTTTACGAAATAAGTAAGTTTTTGCAATTTAAATTTCTTTTCGTCAACGATATTTTTTTGTAGTTTTTGATGTTTGCGATAATACTACTTCATACTTTGATCAAAACACTATAATCAGTAAGGTATTTTTCACGAAGTGTTAAAGCTCAATGAAATCTTCTCTTTTCTTTTATAAATTGTGTTTCCGTCGATAAAAATGTAAAGTCTCATTGTGAAAAAATATATATTACGTACTACATAATCTTAACTAAGTAATCAATTTATACAAATCCCCACTGATGTAAAAAAGTGGAACTTTGGTACATTCTACACTAAGCCCCTCACTGTGGCTTAATATGGACAAGAATTCCAAATTTCCACACCAGCCTGGTTTTTTAATGTTATCGAAAAATCTCACCGTACATCATAGCCTAGAACACAATAAAATACAGGATGCTATTTTCCAATATATTTGTTCCCAAATCGATTACAACTGACGGTATTGTTTTCATAGTAGTTTTATACCCTCAAAAACATTCTTCCTTAGGATCTTTACACCGCAATAGCGCGAAAACAAACTAATTACGTGAACCTTTATTGGTTTTCCCTTGTTTTACGATCTGATGCTGCTAGCTTTAATGTTAATCATCAAAAAGCGATTATCACTTCGCTCTGAGTTTACCGACGCCCACGGACCGTTTTTTGCCAAATAAGGCACATCAAAAGTGCCGACAATCATGTCATAAGTGTGAAAACACGTTTTGGGATAAATCTTATGGGCTAGAAAACCTTATGATAAGAACAAAGAATGGTCTTAATCAGTTCGAATTACCCATGTTGTAAAATGGTATGATCTTTTGATACGGACATTGATATTCCTCCAGGCCAGATTAAGTTTTTATACTACAAAACCAAAAAAAATGGAAATCATAAAATAGTTATTTTTTGTCCGAAAAAATACCTGTAAGTTTTTCTAACCCTGTTTTTAACCGAGTTCAAAAGTTCTTAATTCGTACATATGTTTTTTTTTCAGGTAACGGGAATAAAAGATGAATGTTAAACATTTTGTCAGTTTGTGAAAATTCATACCAAGAGCAGTAGATATATTATTTTGGATACATACAAATCTACGTAGGTACTTACTGCATTATTAAAATGATGACAAAACATTACTTTCAGGTTATTGAACTGATAATAATCAAATACCGATAAAGTTTGGCTAATTTGTACAATGACAACCATTTCTGTAAATAGCTTTACATATCATACTTCAAAAATATCAATGCGATACTGTTTTAATTTTGAAACACAAGTATTAAAACACTACATTGGTTGAAGAATAAGTAGTTGAATAAAAAAAACGAAATAGTACGGGATTAATCTTACCTAGTAGGAAGATGCAGACTGCTAAAAAATTTTGTTTCCAAAAATACATTTTCACTAAACTATGTTTCCAAACTAATAAAACAATCCCAGTTTTGTATCACAGCATTGTTCACTTCACTTACATTTTCTTAAAAAATAACAATTTAAAAATCATGTTTGTAATCTGAACTGTCAATGAATTATCCAACTTCACTGATAATCTAGTTATCGAATGTTATGTGTAGATTTATTTATATGATGTATTTTATTGAGTCGGTAGAGTTTCGCGGCGTTTTCTTGATTTTGAACGCGTGTTCTCAGCGCGCAACCATCTTCACGACTGGTACGATTAAGTTTTTGCGGTCACTGAAAATAATCTGATAGGTATGGGGATTGTGTCCCCTTGAGAGTTGATCTCTTTCAGGCTTTTAGATTGAAACTGCTCTGCTATAAGACGTGTTACTCGTACCAATAGTGCTGAATTCAGAACAGTTTCAGCTAAACTGAGCTTTGCTAAAGAGGATTTGATCTGGTACGGAAGTCTCGACATAGTTTCTCTGTAGAACAAGTAGTTGGTGATCGAAATATTCCGAGAAATATTTGGTGTTTTCGTGAATTGCTTGAGAAGATTTTTTTAAGTTAAGCTTACGTTAATGAATGATAAAGATCGCTACGTAAGCTAAAAGGAAATTTAATGCAGCAGAAAATCAGAGAATTTAAATTATCTACGCGAAATGCAAAAAAAATGTCATTTCTTGCGCTTCAGACTTCGGCTGCTGTGACGGAAAAAATATATATATAGTCGAGGCAGTAGTGGCCAGGGACCTAAATGAAATCATTTATAAAGATACTAGCGGCCCCCCTTTAACTTTTCTGCAGAATAAGCTCTAATAATCGTCATGCATGATTTTTGTGTAACTTATACGATTTGCGCAGTGTACGCAGCGGAATTTGTCAAAAGGAATATTTTTCCCCCGTTTTCGCAATATTTTTCATTGCGGCGCTGGACTTAGGAGTCGTATCTTGTTGTTATATTGTTTAAAACCTTCCTCGATAATTTTTCAAATCGGTCCAATACTTTCTGAGATTAACGCGTTCAAACAAACAAACAAACTCTTAAGCTTTATAATATTAGTATAGATTCATTCTTTGGAATGAAGAAGGGTAATAAACACAAAAATATAGGGTGTACCTACGCAAAACGTACAACATTTATTTAAAATACCTTAAAATAAATAATTATTATTTACGAATTAGTTTTAAAGTTTATCATGTACCTACACTAAACCGGAAGTGTGTTTAATATAAGTATTACGAGTATTGCAAAAAACCGTGTTGTTCACAAGGCGTCCCTGACTTTAGAAATACACGCGCAATCATAACTCTAGACATGTAGGTAGGGGTATGAAAATTACTTATTGTGCTTTAACAAAATGTGATTACTTATTAAGATTAGTACTACGTAAATTATAGATGTTAATTATGAATTATTCACAAATGAGTATGCACCATGAACTAAGAAAATTGATTGATCTTTGGTTCCGCTTATTGTAAAGAACTTATTCTCGTTTCTAACATATTTAAATAGATATAAAAAATAGTTCATAAAAAAATAACTGCTATCAAACTAAATTCGTCTCTTAAATAACTGCTATCAAACTAAATTCGTCTCTTAAATAACTGCTATCAAACTAAATTCGTCTCTTATTTTTACGTTTTTTAAGAAAGGAATCGTTGAAATTGTTTATTTTTAGAACATAAATTTATATTTTCTTCAAACCTGTAACATCCAACCTCTAAGTTGAAAAGCTGAATATTCATTTTCTTCTTTGGACATTGGCCAGAAAATCCGTAAGATACACGGCGTATTTTTATCGATTTTATGGCATTTTGCAATAGCAGTAAAATATTGAACGTATTGTTTTTGTTCATGATCATTTT
Organism: Pyrausta purpuralis; assembly: GCA_963924145.1. Taxonomy (NCBI): domain Eukaryota; kingdom Metazoa; phylum Arthropoda; class Insecta; order Lepidoptera; family Crambidae; genus Pyrausta; species Pyrausta purpuralis. Next base: position 4,908,743 of record OZ001651.1, read on the forward strand.
ATTTGTGTATCTTTTTGAATATGTAGCATTTGATGTGAAACTTTGAGGGTCAGGTTTGATAGTTAGTCACTTCGACGGGCTGATTTGTATACTATGATCGTGTAGACTCAAAATAAGTCATAACTTTAGATCATAGTACGTATCAATTTCAACAATCAATCATTTTATATACTCAACATTCTTAGGAACTCTACTACGAACTTTGCTGCAGTACTTAGCTAGTTCGTCTAGATTTGAAAATAATATTTTTTCTTGGGAAGATTTCTCGAACAGGGTCAATTCAGAACGTTAGATAGCCATTCGGCTTAGGTTTCGATAGGTATTTCTATGTTTTTTTTTATAAAATTGTGGCATCGTATGGTTGGTGTTCTAAATTGGTGTTATGAATGTTTCGGAATCGGGTGCAGGAGCAATAAATAGCTAAGGTTTGTCTGTCTGTCCATCGTTTACTATGCCGTAGGTACTTACTACGTGCCTTTACGTACTATTTTTAGTCGAATATTTATATGAAGACAAACAAGCGGTAAAATGGAAAATTGATTGTTATTGTTACACGGACTGTAGATCTACTTGACTCATCGGTCGATAAATTCCAATCTCATAGGTTCTACGCTAAAAAGATTAAACTGGTATTAACATTGAATGAATTTTTTGACATAAAAATTCTAATCATCTAGAAATTGTTATAAAAGACAAGACACACAAGCCTAAAAGTTAGCAAACCCTGATCTCATACGATTAGCATTTTTATTATCACTCATGGTTTATGGGGGACTAGCTTATCATCACATATTTGTCGAATATTCAATTAAATTGATTAGATAAATAAGATTAAAATAATCCAAATACGTGAGTGGTGAATGTCACTGATGTATTTTTAATCAAAAACTTGTATTTAGATTCCTTACAATACCTATCTATTTGACTATCGCTCTTGAAAAATCTCATTAGTGATTATCAAACAAAGCACTTCGATTAATGTTTTTTTTAAACTTTATCTTTGTTTGTTTTTCGCAAAGTAATGAAGGCGTCGATGATCTTTTTGACGCATTTTTACCGAACGTTACGTTACCAACAAATATAAAGTACTTACGTTGAAAGGTGTATGCTATGCATCAAATTAATTCCTGATAAAATATTAGTTAGATATACATACGAGTATATGTAGTGTGTTTTACAGAGATATACTTTCTTTCAAAAGTTTAGGTTATAGTTATTTAAATTCGCTCTCTATGCGTCCCCTTTCCCGTTAAACTTTTAACGCTTTCTTAACCTAGCAAGCAACGGATTTCGACGTGGTTGTCCATTTAAACGCTCACAGATCAAAAGGCCGCCGGCGGTCGCAAAAACAAAAGCATAAAGAAAGGCTGTTGATAAACACATCTGTGAGGAATTAAGGGATAATCACATTAATTCTCGCTTGTTATTAATTTTCCAATCCAGTCTTTCCCACAAGGCAAAGCAAAGCAGGGACCTTGTAGGTGTAACGCATAAATTATTAAATCTCCGACACGACAGACACCATGAACGTAAACGATGTTTGTCAAACACGGGTAATCGAGAATCAATGCCGGTGACGAGGTTGGCCGACAGAGATTAATTAGTCTGACGCCGTAATATTTTGAGTGCTTGTAAACCAAATTAATTAAAATAGCGTCCATGGGGCCACGCGTGTATAGTGTGTGTGCTCACTCTCTCTTTCTATTCCTTTACTCTCAAAGCTCGAAGGGACAGAAATTTGACACAACTGAAGAGAGATCAGGCGCAAAACCAACGGCTTTACGTGCACACCAAGCCGAGGAGCGCACGGGGCTGAAACACCGCCAACTTCCGAAATTCGGGCTACCCTTAGAATTTCTGAATAGAAAAAACCAGGTACATATTTTTGGTCCGACCGGGGGATCGAGCCTGGGACCTCTGGCGCAGCCATTGCTTTAGAGTGCACTTACCGCTGCGCTACCGAGGGTGTGAAAAAGGTGAGAATAAAGTGTTAGGTATGTATCGACAGACGAAAGATACCGCTCTGTAAAGTATCTCTTCCAGAAGACTTCGATGGTTTTAGAGCTAGTTACTTAGACTTGTCAGTTTTAATAACACACAAAATTACGCTTTATAACTTAAGATATTTGCACAAGGACCAATGGCGTACAAACTACAATGTGTTGCGTCTAAAAACGTGGTCACGATGGGCGAAGTGCTAACTCGTTGTTTGATGGGGCAGGCCTTGTTACTCCACCTAACTTAGCAAATATTATTGCAGCTTATTTGTGGTATTTTTATTCTGTGTAACATAAAAATATCGAGAATGAACTACACGAATGTAAAGCTTCTCAATAAGAGTAGTGTCAATCATTGGTTGATGAAAGTTTAAAATGACTAATAAAAGTGCGAGACGAATTCGCGCACCGAACGTTCCGTGCAAACTTATCTTACTCGTACCCCAGATAATATAATACTGCTCGTACTTACCTATCTAAATAACTGTTATACATATGATACTGAAAGAACCACCATAGTTTTGTAGCTCATTTAATCATCATTCTAATAATGAAGCCTTCTTAGGGACACCGTATATTCAAGGCATATTTTATGAACCGATCGATTTTTATTTTGTGCGAAAATAGCGGATGAAAACGGATAAGTCGTTCTCATGTTTTATATTGTTTGCGAGACCCAAAGTTAAGTTTTATTTCTAAACTGTTATTTAACACGTTCATGTACGCATAGGTACCACAATAGTCATCTTTTGTGCCGTGACGCATAAGAACTGCATACAAAGTTTGAGGACGTCCACACACGTATAGCAAACAGAATATTGCCTATTATATGTCGCTCACGTCCGTAGACGTTGACTGGTAGTACAACCGAACACGACGTTTGACGGCGTTGTTCATGTGTGTGTGGGTATTTCTATATGCGTGTGTGAATAATGTTCAAGTAACAAAAAAATTATGTATTGTAGCGCTAGAACTTTGAAAATTGGACACAATGCGGCGCAATAACGTAGCTACCTGAAGATTACACAGAGATTCGAAGTCGCCAGCCGTTGTGCTTTGAAATAAAATAAAACTTAGGACGTGGTTAGACTATGTGCCTCATCACGAAGATCATTTTTGGACGTTCTATAACGTTGTTACAACAAAAGTGTAAATTCAGACACGACGTAATTAATCACGTCGTGCCTGAATTAAATAACAATTTAAAAATAAAACTTTCTCAGCACAATAGCACAACAAGCAATTTCAGATTTGTCACCTGAATCTGAAATTGCTAGCATTACCAGCAACCAATATTTCCAGCGGAAACCGCGCCCTTCTTTCCGGAAACATGGTGTAAGTAAGTAGGTACTCTTCTATCTTCTAGCAATAATAGCGTGTCTACATCCCGTTATGAAAATAACAAGCCATCATTATACAGTGCTAATGAGGAACTACCACGAACAATGGTTGATTGACAGTGTTTAGTTTAGGGCATATTTGAAAGGTCTCTTAAAATAGATCCCAACTGACCGCTGTTTTGATAGGTCACCTCAAAGCTTTGTTGTTCGTGAAAAAGCAAACAATTAACGGGCAAAATGGATTGCGGAGTCATTGCTCTTGTTTTTAACCGACTTCAAACAGGAGGAGGTAATCAATTCGACTGTATGTTATTTTTTGTTTGTATGTTACCTTATATCTCAGCCATTTTTGGACCGATTTGAATTTCTTTTCACCTTCTACACTTAAGAAATTATCTACTTAGATATCATGCATCCATAACAGTGATACATGTAAATGCCAAACATGGTGACATGAACCACATTATTATTGTTATTTATTATGATCATTTTAATGATCAACGACTGCCGAACCAAAAAACAAAAATGGGAGTGGTATGTATTCAGCATAAAATTATTATCCCTTTCCGATAGGAATATTAATTTTATAGTATTCAGCTTTCATGTATGTACGCTTTCGTTAAGTTACTCGTATTTTATTGTAACAACATTGATTTTACTCCGATCATCTACATTAAATTTTAGAGACGAAGGCAGGACAAGTGAAGTTTGATCCAAATTGTCCTGATTTCGTCGAAGAGATTTAAGGTCCCTTCCCAATTCCCAACAGTGCCCGTATCCCGTGCTCCTATGAATTCCTCTATCTGCAAAAATAGTTGTCACCCATACCATATGTTGTACATCTCATACATCGGTCTCTTTGCTCTTAATAGAATGAGCGACAGGTGGCTGGTAGTGTTGTAGGGCGTGGGAAGGAGTAGGGAAGCAGTTTTTCTACCTTCTCTTACTTGCACTAAACCTAGTGTGCGCGTAAATATACGCATCAAAGGGCCCATTGTTGGCAAGTTGGGATCAGATGATGGGATCTTTGTTTAATTAAGAGAAAACCCTAAAAATGTAAAGCCACGTAGTGCTTTTGTGCTACTATCCTAATGTTGACATGTCTTTACGTCTGAAAGTCACCATTTGATGGAGCTGAGCTGAGTGGAACTCCTCAACGCTTAGAAGTTCAGTGCTTATAACGCCAGAACGTATGCTAAGTGATACATAGCTTTCATAAATTTCGTTCCGAATCAATAATCTTTTCCAAAAAATGAAAAATCTGACTTGAAAAAACTAAATGCTCAAAAAAGTCTTAAGTAAACTCTTGACTCTTCAAAAGCAAAGACTCCATGTTTGGCAAACAATTCTTTCTTTCTTCTTTTTGGAGTCGGTTCCATCGCATTGGCTATCTCAGTATCATCAGAGCACCGACTCCAAAAACAAATTGTTCGTCTAAAATGGAGTCCTTGTCCCAGTACGGCTGCTGCTCCGAACAATAATCGAAGAATCGGAGAAGAGACGATTTTTGCTCGGAAGAAAGCATAGAACTTGAAACGATTGTAGATTTCGTATCTGTACATCATTCTCTTATCTAAGGATATAGGTACCTAAGAGGAAGGTGGGATGAGAAACCGCCATTCCTCAGCGTATTTCCATATCAGAAATGAAGCACACACGAAATCTACAATCGTGCCTAGTGTCATGCTTTGTTGAGACTGTATTTCATGCTAATGACCCGTGGTGTAGAGACAGCAATTTGAGAAAGTTTCATTTTTATATTTTTTAAACTCACAGATACATTTGTGGCAATTACAACTTAACTATGGAATTCAGCCGAATAATGAGTTCCACGGCATTAATGTCACTAACACAATATGAAATCTCTAAAGACATGTCTGTCTGTCTGTCTGTCTGTCCGTCTGTCCGTCCGTCCGTCCGTCCGTCCGTCCGTCCGTCCGTCCGTCCGTCCGTCCGTCCGTCCGTCCGTCCGTCCGTCCGTCCGTCCGTCCGTCCGTCCGTCCGTTCGTCCGTCCGTCCGTCTGTCTGTCTGTCTGTCTGTCTGTCTGTCTGTTTGTCTGTCTGTCTGTCTGTCCGTCTGTCTGTCTGTCCGTCTGTCTGTCTGTCCGTCTGTCAGTCTGTCCGTCTGTCCGTCTGTCCGTCTGTCCGTCTGTCCGTCTGTCCGTCCGTCCGTCCGTCCATCCGTCCGTCCGTCAGTCCGTCCGTCCGTCCGTCCGTCCGTCCGTCCGTCCGTCCGTCCGTCCGTCCGTCCGTCCGTCCGTATGTCACACCCATTTTATTCTGTAACTATAAGCATTAAACAATTGAAATTTGGTAGGAAGATGTATCTTGTTAACCGCTTACCGATTCTCATACAAAAAATAAAAAATAATGACAGTTAAGGGGGGGCTCTCATACATGAAACTAAAACCAAAAAAAAATTTTTTGTCATACTTATGCGTGTGGGGTCTATGGATAGGTCTTTTAAAATAACATAGAGGTTTCTAAAACCATTTTCTTTTAAAGTCTAACGTTTCATAGCTAGACGCCTCCAAAGTGGTAAAATGGGCGTCCCCCCCATCTAATTTCTAAACCAAGCAAGTGTAAATTTTGAAAAAAAAATATGATTTAGATCTTACGAAACGAAAATTGGTTCGGACGGGATCGAACAAGTCGTTTTTGAGATATAGCACATTTTCAACAACCGCAAACATAACTTTGTACTTCATACAAACACTATGAAAAACAAAGTTACCTATATTTGTAGTCAACAAAATATTGTGGTATTTTACTAAGTAGAAGTAAATGGATTCCTTAATTCAGTTAAAGTTGGCACGGAACCCTCAGTGCGCGAGTCCGACTCGCACTTGACCGGTTTTTTTACAAGGTCCACATTATTGATAAATTAAACAGTAGCGTTACCATGAGTTACTCGCTAGCGACGACGGTTTTACTCGCTAGCGACAACGTTATTTTTTTTTATGGAAAATTTTAGTTTCGTTAATGACCGCTAGAGGCGCTGTGGAATTTTCCATAAACTTTTTACGTCTTCGCTAGCGAGTAAAACGCTATATGCTAATCTATGACGTCAAGAAAATATGTTTTTGACTTAGATTTGATGTTTGTTTTGTCCAATTCGCTTTAATAAAGTAGTAATTATTGTTTAGCATTCGAAAGTGTATTATGGTTTCCTGTAGATATGGACTGCCTTACCTTACCAATAGGAATAAGAATGCTGAATCAATATAGATGCAAGAAAAATAAATTAATGTAAAGCACATGTCGTTACCATAAACAATACTGACACACCCACTCTTTTAGGAATCCGGTAATTACTTTGCCTTACCCATAAAACTAATGATAGGTTGTTACTGCTACATAGTTTGGAATATCTATGACGATTTGAGCTAGCATAGGTAACCTTAGTATTGACGATAGGAGACAATTCAACAATTAATATGCAATCTTAGTCTTGTAAGTTACACAGTTAATAATTAATGTTTTAATGTTGAAATCGTTCATGAATATTATTTTAGATTACGTGCGATTGTTAGTCTGTGCTAGGATTACTGGTTTGGTACCTACCTTAAGCGGGACTTTGAGACATTACATCCTATTAAGCTATCTTTAAGGTACTTATATAATGTACTAGGTGCCTATTTACCGCAGGTAAGGTTAAAGTCGCTCGCGATTAACAAGCTTAAGAAACTAATAAAAATCGCTTGCACCACGCGTCGTCTTTGCCAAAAAAAAAAACATATTTTTTATAGAAAAAACCCACAAAATTAATAACTGCGATACGAGTCAATAGTACCAACGCTCAGGTCGCCTTTACGTAGCTTACTAGCTACGGCCTCAGATAAATAACTACGTAGTATTTTGTTGTAGATACGCGCGAGGGTGTGAGATTCTCCATTACTTTTTAGAGTTTCGCAGCTGAATGGCAAAAAACGGAACCCTTATAGTTTCGTCAAGTCTGTCTGTCTGTCCGTCCGTCAGTCCGTCCGTCCGTCCGTCCGTTTGTCTGTCTGTCTGTCTGTCTGTCTGTCTGTCTGTCTGTCTGTCTGTCTGTCTGTCTGTCTGTCTGTCTGTCTGTCTGTCTGTCTGTCTGTCCGTCTGTCCGTCTGTCCATCTGTCTGTCCGTCCGTCTGTCCGTCTGTCCGTCTGTCTGTCTGTCTGTCTGTCTGTCTCTGTAACTATAAGCATCACACTGTTGGAATGTGACGGGCAGCAGCGTCACAGCTGCAAGGGGCTGTGCTTCTGCGCTCGCCAACCCGCCTGACAAGCGTGGTGAGTATTGGGAAATAACCCCAAAAATGGTAGGACAAAAAAAAAAAACAGGCTTCAGTCTCCGGCAGCACCGCTATTCCTGATTTTGGTAGCGGTCACGGTAACTGCGGGGCAAGGGTTGCTAAGAATCCCCGGAAGCGATCGCGCTGCCACCCCGGACGACTGGCCCAAGAGCTCTATTTTTGAATCACTCGCTTAAATAAGGCGAGTGAATTGCATTCGAAAACCAATTAATAATTAATGGAAATCACGCAAAATATAGACATAGGTAATCACAAAAATCAGTTGTGTTTTTTCAAATCACTTTTGCGTGAAACCATACTAGTTTTCATTGGAAAATCGAACATTAATCAATAAATATCACACGCCATCTTGACGCGAGTGATTCAAAACTTTAAAAAAAGTAAAAACCGACTTCAAAACCAAAATGCTTTTTACTTTTTTTTAAAGTTTATTTTATTTCTTCATTTTTAGTGATTACATAAAAGGGGGGGGGGAGTTGCACCTTATGATTCTATTTATAAAGAAGCTACACATTACCTATCATAAGTTCCGTCATTATAATTACTGAACTCCTGAGCGTTAAGGAGTTCCACCATCAGCTCAGTCCCACAAGATGTTGACTATCAGACGTAACAACACGTCAACATTAAGATTCTAGTAAAGAAACACTATACGTGCCTTTAAAATTTGAGGGTTTCCTTCGATTACACCAAGATCCCATTATCAGATCCCAAAATGGAAAAAATGGGACCTGAAGATACACCCTCTAAGTAGGCGAAAAAAATTTTCGATTCGGTCGACAAACGACTGAGATATGAGGTAACATACATACAAAAAAAAAACATACAGTCGAATTGATAACCTCCTCCTTTTTGAAGTCGGTTAAAAAATAGGGGCCCTGGTAACCTACAACACGTGTACACTGAGGACAGATGAGAAGTTGTTCGAACTGGACGAAGAAATGAGCAGGTTATATTTAGTCCGGTCAAATTAGACATAAAAATAGGGGTAAGGTTACAAAAATTCCCACCTAGCTAAAAATTGGTAGGATTGTTTAAAACACCATCATAAATGAAATGTAGAAAGTCCCCATCGATCCGATACCTGGAAAAAAAGTTACTCGGGGTCAAATGTCACAAAAACGGGTTTTTCGCGATTTTCAGCAAAACGGTAAGTTTAATCATAAAATTAGCCAGCCAAAAATTGTAGAGCAGATAAATATCTACAAAAAATGTCTATATATAGTTAGGGAGGCGAGGTAGCTAAATGGCGTAATTCAACGGCGCCATCGAGACCAATCAAAATCGAAAGATAAAATAATTTCGAAAAGAAAAGCTCGTATGGTAAAAACCATTTTAGCGGTGGGTTTGGCGTGTACGGTTTTTCAAAAATGTAAAAAAAACAGTTACTTGGGCATTCTCGAGCGCGTCAGATATTCATACTACGTATGCCCCAAGTGCCTCTGATAACCACGGTATACTAATCTGCCGGTTTGCATGGTGGGGGTAGGCATATAAAGTAGTCAAAAATGCAAAAAAAAAAAATTACTCGAGCGCGTCAGATTTTCGGAAGGGGTGTTAAGTAGGCTCCAAGGAAGCTCCCTTTAAAAAAACTGACGCTTTCGGCGTGACCATAAGTTACGATGAATTTTTGAAAATGCAAAAAAAAAAGTTTTTTTGAAATACTCGAGCGCGTCAGATTTTCATAGGGGAGGTATACCTCGGTATCCTGAAAGCATATTTTCTTAATCTGACAAAAATGTTGGTGGGTTCTCTTAATCTGACTGAAAAGGTTTTTTGGTTTCTTTTTTTCCTTTCTTCTTTCTTTTTAATAATTCTTCACTTCGTTTTGCTTTCGGTACGTCCAAAATAGAATTGGAGGATCAACAGGTTATTGAATAATATACATACATGAAACTGCACATGTTAATAATACTTTTGTATACAAATACGCGTAACTTTTTCCGAGTCCACGAAAATTGTCGAGAAGCTTTAGAAAAAAAAATTGAGATATATAATAAAAGTAACATAATTTAATCATCGTTATTTCATTTCAATTTTTTTAACACCCTCAGTTTTTAAGATATACTCAAAAAACCGGGAGTTTGAGTTTTTATGATGCTTCAAGTAAAAAAGTTTTAACTTTGGACAAAAATGTAAACAGACCTTTTTTGTGTAAAATAAAATTACCTTTTTTGTTTATTTAAACTTTTTTTTTGTAAAATGTACCGTTCGCGACTTATATGCCGCAACGCGTTTTTCGGAAGACGAAATGGCTCCTCCCGGTCATGCGGAAACCGGCAGATTTTGTATTTTTAGTACGTTTTAGATGATATTCTTCAAAATAAAATAAAAAATAATCGCGCTCGAGAATGCCGGATTAACGTTTTTTTTTACAAGTTCGCGACCCTATAACTCGGCGGCGTCAAGGACTTATCGTCAGATTAGTTAAATTTAGTCTTAAAACACTAAAATCAACCCCCAATATCTTAATCTGACGCGCTCGAGTATTTCAGACTATCGATTTTTTTTTACTAATCTGATCGTCTATCCTAGGCGTGCGTCACTACATAATATAGAGCTAAATACTTTACGAGGTTGTTCTATTAGGTCCAAGGTATCTCTCATATCTTAAACTGCCACGCTCGAGTATTACCGAAAATTCCCCTATTCGCCTCCCTAACTAATACTTTTCTTCCTAAGAGCCACCGTTTTTGACATATAACGATCCAAAAAGTTAAAAAAGTTGTAATCGTCATAATATGTATAAGTACACCACGTCTATACATCGCTGAAGCTGTAATACAAGTAAAAATATTATTCTATCGGTCAGTGTATCTTACACATATAAAATATTACAATTATGAGAATGTCGGGTAACTCAAGAAGAAGTTATCACCAACGGAATTTGGTGTCTTCTCTCTATGTATGGAGCTCCTTAAAAAAACTACGTGCTTAGATAAGTTTCGATATGCATGTTTCGTTAAAAATACCCAAAATAAAAAACAAGTGCAGTTAGCTTGTCTTCTTCCAACCTCAGCGGCTGCACATCAACATCTTTTTCGGGTATATTACCAAGTTCAAGTGTGGCTTGGTTATCAGCTAGACCCAAAAGAGTGGGGTTGGAAGTTGGTCGACAATACATCAGAACCAGTTCAAATTTTACTCCCACCTGCGCCGGAAAAACTGTTAAATACAATTTTTGCAACTGTAAAAAGGGATGTAGTGCTAAATGTGGTTGCAAAAAAGTTGACCTGTTTTGTTCTGTAGCATGTACTAATTGTCAAAACCGGTCGTGCTCCAATGTTGAATCACCAACAATTTAGGATTCATTTGATGTTAACGAGGAGACAATATTGGAGCAATTTACTTGCAGCGAGGATGAAGAAGAAGAACAAGGAGAAGAAGAAGCAGAAGTATTAGAGAATTATGAGTCAGATGGATAAATATCCCTATTTTTTTTTTAACTTACACCGCTTTTATCACTTTTATCATTTTCAACCGTTGCCAATATCTTTTATTATTCAATAGTTTCAACTTTTTGGATCGTTATATGTCAAAAACGGTGGCTCTTAGGAAGAAAAGTATATGAACATTTTTTGTAGATATTTATCTGCTCTACAATTTTCGTCTGGCTAATTTTATGATAATATTACCGTTTTGCTGAAAATCGCGAAAAACCCGTTTTTGTGACTTTTGACCCCGAGTAACTTTTTTCCAGGTATCGGATCGATGGGGACTTTCTACATTTCATTTATGATGGTGTTTTAAACAATCCTACCAATTTTCAGCTAGGTGGGAATTTTTGTAACCTTGGATGTCTAATTTGACCGGACTAATTGGGACATAATGGGTGTATCAGAAGTCCGTAGAGGTGTTATTTTATAAAACTTGCATTAATTTAAAGTATTTTTCATACCACTTGTACATTTTGAAAAGCAATGAAGAGCCGTGTAAGCCTTTGAAATCGGTCATTTGGACGAAATGGCCTATAAATCCTTAGTTTACGGCCCAGTCGTTAAATTTACAACAAAGAGCTACTGTCTCTGCCTTTAATAGCCGAAAACAAGATCATTTAGAATTAAAACATAATGATCACTTATACGAGGAATATTCCTCAAATATAATACAAAACACCATAATTGAAAACGTCACCTATTCGTCAGCAATCTACCCACGTAAATGACATTTTAAAATCGGTCGTTTTGATAAGGGCGGTTGGTCGATATTTTCAGATATTTTCTTACGATATATTGAGTTTTTCCATAATGATATATATCGATATCGGCTTACCGTTCGTTTCGATATATAATTGATAAATTTGGTTTCGATATATCGATATTTTTGCTCACGGATGTGTTTATCAACAGTCTTTTGTTATGCTTTTGTTTATGTGACCGCCGGCGGCCTTTTGATCCGTGAGCGTCTACACTTATTAGTTAGGATAAGTATAAAACGACCGATTTTAAAATGTCATTTCACATAAATGATTTCTGAAAAATAAGTGATGTTTGCAAATTAGGCGTTTGTATTAAACTCGACGGGACTCGAATTCCTTTTCTGACGTTAGTAAAATCGATTCTCCATAAGGTTAGTTATCTGCCAGATAGTTCTTATACGAAATAAAGTTCGATATTTGAACTATTCATTAATTTATCATAAATCATAATCGTTGGTTAATGCTCATTTATCGATTATAACATCCCAGTTTCGAAATTGAGACGACGAGAAAAAGTTGTTTGTTTAAAAATAACACAGCTAGTATCTTGGTAGCTATAGGACCTAGAAATAGGGAGGTCCAAAAATGTCCCATGTCCAGAGAGAGAGAAGAGAGACAGAGATGACACGTATCAAAAAAAAAAAACAGAAAATTCGTAGAAAAATACAACATACTCATTACCATCTTTTTTTGGTCTGACAAATATGTCAGACCGTAAAAATGGTGATATTGAGTATGCCTAATTTTTTACTGATTTTAACAATTTTTCAAAGATAAATTCTCTTCTCTGTAGGACGTGGGACAATTTTCTATGGGATGTGAGACTTCTTCTTTAGTGCTTAAACGATTAAGAATATTGTGTTCTTTATTAAAGTAATAGTGACCTTTCTCCATAGAGCCTTTTTTAATCATATTTTTTCTTAAAACTAAAAATCTACAATATTTTTTCGGTATTAATGACACAATCAGAGCGCTTACATTTTAGAGAGCTACAAATCTGGGTTAATACTATCCAGGTGGATCCAAAATAACATATCCAAAATGGAGTTTCACCACAATGATTGCTATCTTAAATGATATATCTCGGACGGTCTTTAATGACGGACAGATGGATAGACGGATATGATGGCGAAACTGTTAGGGTTCTTACTTGGAAGGAACCGGAATCACAGAAAATTTAATAGTATTACGCCCGGACCGGAACCCTAAAAACGTAAGTGAACCCGTCGATTTTTTCCTGTGAATTTTCTACCTATGCAAATTGTTTTCTGCCATCTAGTTTAACGTTTGGTAACTAAATTGTTCATAGCGACATCTCCTGACACTTAATGAAACTAAAGTTAAGTTTTGAGGTTAGAGCACAGATTACTTATTTGTACTAGGTTAGAGCATAGACTACAATTTTAAAGATGCAGACACACAATAGGCCGCGGCGCGCAAGGGATTCGTTAACATATGTATTGGCGATAGTTCGTGTTCGTAAATCACAATCGTAGAATCGACATTCATATTAGCGATGAAAATTTGTGTGAAGAAAGTGCACAGAAGGTAAAATTTTATGATTAGCACAATAAGGTACTATTTATTGAACATAAATTTACTGTTGACAGTTGTTTAAAACGTATTACAAAGCTATCCATGCATTGTTTAATTATATTTAATTTATTATTAAGTACTTTATTTCGATTGATTTTTTGTATTGGATTTGAGCTGCAGGCTGTACTGCTTTCTGTCATGCAATCCATCTTAGTCTTGGCTCATTGTTATAAATCTGACACAGGAAAAAACATAAAATTCCGCCGTTTACAAGGTATCGACAGTTTAAAAACGCTTGCGGTTTTGTATAATGCCGAAGGCAAAATGCTAACTATTCAAGAAAGAAATTCCATTCTGTTACCTACATTTATTTTTAAATTATCAATTACTAATTACTGTTTCGCTGTCCGATCAGTGTTTAGTAAATAAGATAGTCCACATCACTAAAACTCATTCATTACATCATATTTTTTACCAATAATTCGGAGTACTCAGCAGGTGTCCTCCGGGACCCAGATTTCATAGACATCTTAGCGTTCTTGAGGTACCAGATAACCTTAATTTGTTTGTCATTGTACCATGGATTTCTTATCGTTCTGGTTTGAGTATCGTAAAATGTTTGTACTTCATTATAAAAAACGTCTTTAACATACGCGTAACATCAATCACAAACGTAGTATTTTCACTGCATCATATATATATAATAAATGATATCTTTAGAATTTGATCATATTTAAGTATGTTAATTTATTAAGGTTTTCAAACACGTGTGAAAATTGCGTGAGTGTTTGTACATTTGTCCACGGTTTTCGTTAAAATAAGAAGTCATAGCGAGATGATTATTTTTATTCCAATCAGATATATTTCAACTGAAGGTACAGTGTAAGTTATATCATAATCGGTCTTGTGGTTTTTAAGATATGGATAATAAATAAAATCATGAAATAAAATAAAATATATGAAAAATTAAACTGCCTTCAAAAAACTGAATAAATAGCTCAAAAGTCACCCATAAATACTTCAATACATATTAAACAACAATGACTCAGGTACAAATATTTGTGCTCATCACACAAACATTTGGCTCTTGCGGGATTCAAACCCGCGATGGCCGGCGTAATAGTCAGGAGCTCTAACCAATACATCAATGCAACAATGCAATGCGATACAATAAATTCAATTCATTTAGAGTGGGTGCATTATTTCATGCTTACGTTCATTAATAATCTATGCACATTATGCTCCGAATCAAATGCATTTATTTATCCATAAACAGAGGGAAATGTATTTCTTTAATCTTTTTAGTAAGTTGTTTGAAGGTGGTTTAATTTTTAATCAGTATTTTTTTTACATTTAAATTTCACCACTTGACACCATTTTTCTCGTATGTTCGATAGTGACACACGCGGTCCGAAAATTTGTAAATCGATTCTGTAGTTTCTGAGATTAGCGGATTCAAACAAACTCTTCAGCTTTAAAATATTACTAAAGATAAGATGCTTTTCAATTGTAGATGAAATGTTGTGGCATTATATTATATAGTGACTCGGCATCATACATTTTGCCTTCGGCATTTTGCAAAACCGCGAGCGTTTATAAACAGACGACGGCAAAATTATTCGTTTTGTCTGCGACATATCTAAGATGATTTTTGTTTATTTGGAATGAAAAGTGTTTCTAAATAACTAGATAGGTTTCGTGTTTGCCCCAACTTCAAACAATTATTCAAACATTTAGCGCATCTCGTCATTTTTGCAATCATTTTTATTTGAAGGAAGATTTTGTCTATGGCTGACTCTATTATTTTTTTGCGCCTGCGCACTTGATGGTCTACGCGACATACATAAAATCATTTTGTGGAAAAATTTGAAGTTTGTTGTTATTAGTGACAACCTATAATTTATAATTATTTATGAAAGCTTCGTGCTAATTGCCATTCCAGGCGTGAGGCTGGATAATTCGGTGGCATTCGCCCTGGATACGTTCAGTCACTATTATCCAGTGCGAGCGGTATACGGTAGCCATCTTGGAATCGAACAAAGCTTCAGATGTGTAGTTTGTCTGTTTATCAATAATTTTTGTGCATTTTGTTGTAAATAGTTTGTATGTTTAGGATATGTACGGAACGTTCGTCCATATGTGTAAATAGCTATGGCAGCGACAAGGAAATTACAAGGTAACTTTTCATGTTATCAGGTTAGAGATTGATTGACCCCAACCGATGTAGGTACGTGTTCTAGAGCATTATTGTCAGATTGACGAGTCCTACACCTTGGTGGTGACACTGATGATGTCCAGGCCGCCGCTTGGATGCGTCAAATAATGCTGTTGCTAGGGTATCTGACAGTGCAATTTGTTATGAATATTGTATGATTGCGCTTTCGTACGTGCTTTCACAGTGTTCTTGGACAATACAGATGTTATTTCGAAACCTTATCGTACTGCGTCGATATTAGTATAATTTCCACGCACAATGTTTGTCGCTCGTATTGTTTTCACGATAAGAACAGGTTTGACTTGATTATGAATGCAATTATGTTTGCAGGTGAAATAGACAGGTGTTTAAAAAAAGTAACGGAAGGGGTGGAAACGTTTGAGGACATCTGGCAGAAGGTTCACAATGCGACAAATAGCAATCAGAAGGAGAAGTATGAGGCGGATCTCAAGAAGGAGATTAAGAAGCTTCAGAGGCTACGGGATCAGATCAAATCGTGGATCGCCTCCGGGGAGATTAAGGATAAGAGTACACTTTTAGAATATAGGAAACTAATAGAAACGGTGAGTGTTTCTCTCATTTAAATTCAATAAGAAAACTATTAGATTGGAATTATTGCCACACTTTCCAATATTATTATACTCAGGTGATAGTAATTTACATCTAAATCTTGTTTATATTTCAGTATTCTTATTTTTATTACATCAAAAGGGTTAAAATGTAGACAAACATTGGTTTTAACTTGATTTGCTTTCAAAATAGTCATCAGATTTTCTTTAGCTTTATTATTTTGTCATCTTTATTCTCTATGCAGTCAATGGACTGTAAGTAACTTATTAACTCTATTCTTATAATTTATTAATGCAGAAATCATTGAATAACTAAAGAGTAGAATAGACTGGAAGTTCCTTGATAATTGATGTACATTTATTTGTTGATTCCTTCAGTAGAAGCAGTTCCTATTTGATAAACCCTAAATAAAGTTGCAAAAGTAAAATAGGATTAAGTTTGCTTCTAATATCAAGTCATAATAATGACTCGGTAAAGTTTTTTGATCAGCATATTTTAGTATATTTTTCTCCAATCTTGAAATATAACTAGACCAAAGGAAAAAAAATACTATATGAAACTAATATTAGATCCATAACCCAGATTATACTACTGGCCTTTTAAAAGGACACTTTAGTTATTAGAAAGTACAGGAAGTTAGTAATAACAAGTGTAGCTTACTATTTATCCGTTTACATCTGTTTTAAATATAAATTTGAAAAAATATACTTTTTTGTGTACCTGAAACTCATATTTACCTTTTTTTAATTCAATGTTACTTTGAAAAACAAAAGTAAATAAAGTAATTAAATAACTATTTTAAACAAAAAAGTTTTGTATCAATATTAAGTGGGTTAATATACTTCTAAAAAACATACTTATTATTAACCTATAATTGTGTTGTTGGTCTCTGTAACTAAAGTTTTCCTATAATAATCTGAATCATTTCATATATGATTTATTTTTATCTTAATTTGTGGTTGCTTGGTATTTTAATCATGTTTACTACAAACCATAACATTTTCATGTGATTATACCATTTGCAATTTGGAACACTTTAGACTCATAATAATAATACCATTTGTAAATTCATTAACACTTTTGCGGCAGTGAAAGGCTATAACCGTAAGACATTAAAAGTTCTAGTGTGTCTGGAATAAGACTGAAAAGTGTTAAGGACCCCTTTTCATAAAGATTATGTTTATTAATCTGTAACAACCTAAAATAATATAGATTTTCTACGAAATATCCTATAACTTATTAAAACAATGTTGCTTTCAGCAAATGGAAAGATTTAAAGTAGTGGAGCGAGAGACAAAAACAAAGGCATACTCTAAGGAAGGGTTAGGAGCAGCACAAAAGCTTGACCCGGCCCAGAAAGAGAGAGAAGAAATGTCTGCGTGGCTAGTCTCTTCCATTGATGCACTTAATTTACAGGTGAGTTACTTTTTGATCAGTGACAGACATTCATGCTACTACCTACATACAATTAAATTTCATCAACAACCACCTCAAACAAAGGTCTAGTCTAGCTAGCTCTGCCTGGCTCAAAAAGTGCCATGCAGCATCAACCGACATCTGAGAAAGAATAAGGAAATTATTTACCCACTGGAGGACATTACATGACAAATGGCTGACTGTCATGGTGAAAAGTAATTAAACCAAAGTTATTTCAATAAATATTTAATATTGTTAATCCATAGTGTTGATATTTATTTTAAAATTTAATTCATGGATACTTCAATTTTGTACTAAAATTTATAGAGAAATGGTGACAGACATCCTCCATCCATTGTTTTTTTATTTTTGGTTACTGCGAGTGCTGTCATCGTTTAGAGTTTCTACACCACATTCTTTGCACTCAGTGAATAGTCAGAATGTTTTCAACTAAGTCTTGTTAGTGTTATGTGGCACTTCCATTTGCCCTTAATGTATTACAAATACAACTGACGTGTTATGTACCTGTCTCATTGTAAAGGCAATAAACATTTTTCTTTTGTTCTTTATTTCACTTGCACTTAAAGGCAAGAAAAATATTCTTTTTGAGGCACAGTTTTGTAACAAAAAGTAATTATAACTTTACAAACTAATAAACATTAACATTAATAATTATTTCATAAATAAAAATACAGTTATGAAACAAACTCACATTGTAAACAATATGAATGACAAGGACAAAATTTATTTTACCACATTTTTATAACTAATTGTTGGGTAGTTTATTTATATTGTCGCTGTATTTTAACAGTGTATGTAATTGAATTAAAAGGCGTATTTACAACCAATTTTGTTTACCCTTACTTACATCTTGCCATAGAGTCACTTCATAATAATGAAATGATGATGCTCCACTTATTAATAGGTCCCGTATAACTTAATATAGTAGAAATATGAGACAAGACACTTATTTTAAATTTGCCACTCTCTTTTAAAAATATGTTTCTTTACCCAGAACATCTTTTAATTTTTTCTAAGTCTAAAATCTGGACGTACACAATGAACATATTTGTATATACGTCGATCCTGTCGCACGTTAGTATATATCGATGCAGCTCTGTCCAGTAATACAATACTAACGAGCGACAGCATCGCGACTATATCGATGCTAAAAGTAGCACAAGTGTGTAAGGGTAACAATTTGCTACTGTACCGATGCTGCATCGCGACAGCATCGCGACTGCTTCTCAGCTAATAAGTCTTTGTATAAAGTATCTAATAAGTGCACATATCTTGTTCCAGGTTGATCAATTTGAGTCTGAAATAGAGTCACTGTTAGTTGGTAAGAAGAAACGACTGGATAAGGAGAAACAAGACCGTATGGAGGAGCTCAAACTCAAGCTGGAGAAGCACAGGTTCCACATAAAGAAGCTCGAAACGCTGCTCCGGATGCTCGACAACATGTCTGTTGAAGTTGAACAGGTTTGTTATTATATGAAACATTGTAAAGCCCACATGCAGAGACCAGAGTTAACGTTTTACCAGAGATACAAATGACCATGCATTCTATTCTATTTCTGTCAAAGAAACTCATAGCAACAAAATCATAAATTAGGATCATGGAATCCAAAATTAGCTAATCCTGGTTTATGCAAGGTATTATACAAATAAACTTGAAAACTATTAGAGAAATAGGTTGAGTGGTGTTTCTTGTTGATTCCTGTGCTATAGAAACACATTTAACATTTTATTAGATACTAAGAGTGGCCTTAAAATAAATTCTGGCACCATTACATGAAGATACCTATTTACTCATGTAATTGTAGTGTTATGCTTAGTATCTAATTTTAGTTAAAAACTTACATTCTTTGTGATTTAAGAATGATTTGTAGCTCATTACCATTTTCAGAGGGCAATGCACTTGCCTAAGATGTTTAAAAGTTGGTTAAGATCTTAAAGGTCACATCCACTCTTTGTTAGAGGTCTACGAATGGAGTTCATATTAAATCGTAGCGGCACTCATATTCAGTTTCTCATTATTTTAATGTTACTTTGATCTAGCCAAGTACCTACTAGAATCCTGGATATACTGAGTATTCCGACATGCCATCTCAATGGGCAAAGCCAGCTCATCTCTCTAGTATAGTTTCGCAGCCTACCTCAACCTACGGCATACGTCGCTACGAAGTGAGTCTGTTGTTTCAATAATTTGAACTCAATACAAATTTATACATTTGTTTCAGATAAAAAGGATAAAAGACGACGTTGAGTACTACATAGACTCGTCCCAAGAGCCCGGTTTTGAAGAGAACGAGTACATATACGACGACATACGAGGGCTGGACGAGATCGAACTGAGCGGGGTGGGGCTGCCATCGTCCGCGACGACGGATAGTAATAATAGTAATGACTCCGGAGGATCGCCCACGAGTATGCTATCAGGTGAGGTATAGCCCTATTTAAGCGTAAAGCTGTGCTGACTAGACCTTAACGCTGTTGGTCCAACAAATTCGACATTAGAATCCGGCATGAAACATTGAAAATGCTTTGTCTTGCTCTAACAGTATAGCTAACTCTGTATTTTTAAATAGATAGATCAAAGTAACAATAGGGGGATGCCACTTTTTCGTAATTTGATACTATGAAATAGTGTTGTTCCTAAATAATAGACTAATTCCATTTTTATTCAGTCAAATGATTTTGAATAATTAAATGGATATAGTTTGATTCTCTGCTGTGGAGAAGATAATATAGCATGAAATAAATATCTGATTAAAAATAAATACATTATAAAATAACATTTCATACAAATACGATCATAATTTCTAACAATGTATTTATATAAAGTAGTAAAAAGTCAAAATAGGTTAAATTATTATTATATACATTTCATTTGTTTATAGCTTTTTACAACATATTACATTAATAATTAATCCAAATAAGTAGATTCACATTATTCTAAAGTGATATAAAATCAAAATTATACGCCCATGCGTGCAACATTAAAAAATAATAAGGCTCATTGAACCTGTCATTCTGGTTTATGTAATTAAAAATCATAGTATAGATGTGATAGTAGCATCTGTTCGGTATCATTCAGCCACAATGCTGGCCCACACCAATGCGTTTATGAAGTAACGGCGTAAAAGAATATAATCTTATACATGTCTGCACAGTCACAAGCAGTAAATAGTATACACCTACCTGATTTCCTTGATACAATGTTCTGAAATGAAATCATACTTTAATTCTTATGACTGTACAAAATAAATTGATAATTCATTGAGACTTAGTTGACTATTTACCATCAGACAATCATCCATGTAAATAGTTTATTGAACTATTAAACGCAATGTTCACACTGGTCAGTGCTTACTATCTGCCAGCCAGTATTTATTTACAAGTTTTGCACTGTAAATAAGCTAAGAGGAATATCTGGCTACTGTCTTCCTCCATTGCTATTATACTCAACTGCCACCAACATTAAACATTAACTGTTCTTGTTCCAGGCACCACAAGTCCTGTGACGTCACCAGCGTTAGAAGTACACAACCACTCAACAGACTCCATAGACGTCGAAAAGAAAAAGAAAGAGGAGATCATCATTGCCAAAGTGAGTATGCACCTGTCTCGCTCGCTCATCATTCCATTACACCTCAGTTTACCATCAAACTTCAATTTTAATGTTGACTGTAGTTATGTGGAGTGTTGATGTGGATACTTTTCAAAATTTTATACTTTATTCCGATTAATTTTGGGTTCGTTTCTGGCTACCTTCCTACTTACATACCCCAAATAGCAAATAATTACTTAGACTCGTTGTTAGATACGTACGAACTGTTTCTGTATTGCGAGAGATTTCACTAATCGAATTTCAAAAAGTTGTTATCAGTTTATAAGCTCATACTGTTTACAAAAGATACGGTTTAGTAATACAGCCGTGACGCAGTAATGTTTACAACTTCGCATCGCACAGTATTTATTTTATTTTTGTCCTTTCGGTTCGGTAGACCTTATTACTCCCCACTTGTAGTAACTACCATACTCTGAAAAGTGCATCGTCTCTTTAGATGCTCTGTTTTCATGAGTACAAGAGAAACAAATGATGTCACTTTGGTTACCGTTAAAAATAACTTTATCATCTCATGTTTACGGTCACAACTTAGTGCCTTAACTCATTTGCGATAGTGTAAAAGCGAAGAGCGTGTCGTATTGGTCTTCAAACGTCATGCGATAAGTCTCTTGTGCAGTACTCCGGGGACCGGGGAGTATTGAACCATAAAATTATTATCCCTTTGGAATAGAACGACAAAAGCGAGATGTCACTTGCAGCAAACTGTGTGATAAAAAGAGATGAGAGATGCGATGTAGCAGAACCGTTTTTGGCAGCTGTCAGTCAGTTTGGAAGCCTATAAAGGCTCGCTGAAATTTGTTTTTTTTTTTGAATCAGTGAAATTGTGTATATTTTGAAGAAATAGTTCTCCTGAAACATGGTGACTTGATCGGTGATTAATTGTGTTAAAAGTAAATTAGTTCAAATCGAAGCCACTTAATATAGTACTTATATTTACCAATGCGCTTCAAAATTAAAGTACGCAGTTTGATTATTATATTCCATAAACGTTAATTTACTTAAAAAGTAAGGACAGAATAACACAGGTAATGCATATTTACGAATATTTTGTATAAAGAAATAATATTTAGTTTTACACTAGAGCTGCATGTTCGATATTTTGTGTCGACTGTTTATCATGCGGTAAACTAATATGTTCAACTTAGAGAGATTGGTATAAATCACCTGAACGAAAGGTAATCTCATTTTAAGCTACAAATGTTACTTACTTAAAGGAGCTACTCACATCTTAAATCGGTTTTGTTTGACAGCTTTTACTTGCCCTTCTCTTCCGATAGGAATATTAATTTTATGTATTGAATATAATCACGCGACGAACCCAAAACTAATCAGTTCCACAATAGTAAATGATGTGTGTTGTATTGCAGCCGGTAAAACCGATGCCTCTCCGGGCGGCCGTCGCCGTCGTAGGCAGTAGCTCGCCTAACGTTAGTTCCTTGCTCAATAACTCCGCAGCGTCGACCAATAGGTCAGTCCACTGCCAGTTATAAACATCACCTTTTTCGTTGAGAACCATTTCCAACGTTGATATCTTTAAATATTATTATTTATCAGTTTTTTTTCTGTCAATCAACATTTTTGACTGTCCATTCCCCAAATGCTCATATGTGATTGGCTTATCGCGTCCTCCGTCAACTGTCGTGATATGTTAAGCGGATTTTTAACGCGCACACTTTACTAGAAAAATCATAACTCGTTAAATAAAAGACCAATCAAAAATCTGATAGACACGATTGTAGCTCTGGTTATGTGGTTTAGATACAATGTATATGTAATAAGTACAATAAAAAAGAGTTATCTGCAGTTACAGTTAGAGAAATTGCCAAAAGTGGCCATATTTAGCAGTTTTTCTAACTCTAACTACAGTAAACTACTTTAGAAACAATTTAAACGTACTAAATAAACTATAAAACCTGTACTACAATCGTGTCTACCAGATATTTGATTGGTCTTTAATTTAACGAGTTATGATTTTTCTACTAAAGTGGCGCTAGTGTGCGCGATAAAAATCCGGGTAGCCCCTTAACGAGCTGGCTTGGCTTGTAATATTCTTGAGTCAACGATTTTGATTGGTTGATAGTCTACGACGTAGACTCTACGTCTTGAGTAAGTAAAACTGCAAAAATGTTGATTTTTCTATGTAGTTTTTTTCAATGAATCGTTTGGAAGTTGTTCTCAATATTTTGAAAATCTCGATCTGTAATTTATCCACATTTTAAAATGAGGGTAAAGTGAATCACATCATTATGCCCGCATTTTTACTGCACGTCTTTTTGGTTTATCGCATGATACTTTGCTATTATCACATTTCTCCATACTTCAATTGAAAACTCGATATATTGAAATTGAAGTAGATATTTTTGCACTCATTCCATTTTATCAGTTAATTTTATTCATAGATGCTTTGAGCCTGCTTGGTCCTAAATCTTTACCATGGTGAGTTTGCTGGGGAATCAAAATATTAGGATTTGCTTGGAATTATCGAAATAAAATTAAACAGTGATATTTCTGCTTACTCGCTTGCCAGGTTGAGTCATAATGTAATATTTATTACTTACATTCTATAAACTGATAAAACGATTTTTCTGTATGTCACATCATTTTGAAAGTAGTGACGTTCAGAAAATGCCTGGGGTTCTTCTAAACGTAAAAACGGTGTGCTGGCTTAATCTATGATCCAATCTGAAACAATGTATTTACAAGCTTCTATTCCACGTGCACTGTATTTTTGTACCATCGAGGTCAGCGCCGCCTTGCCATTTTAAGAGCCAAAAATTGCTTTCAACTCGCGTTGTATTTTATTTGAATTGATAACCGTTTTTGTGTCGTATCTGCAGGGGATTTCATTCGAAAGTGTTTAGGCGGCAGCGACCTTGACTGTATATATTTTGCATTCTTCTCCATAATAAAATAATGAGTAAAAGGGAAAGAGATTGTGACAAGTTATTTTGCGGGAAAAAACCTTAACGATCAGCAAATTACATCAAGTACAATTGGAGTATCTTTTGTAATTAACTAATAGTTTTATATTGCGTATTATATTTAGAGGCATAGAGACCAAACAATGCGACCAAGCAGGCTTATAGGTAAACCGCTTCATTGAGACTTCGCCTGCGGGGCGGCGGGGCGCGGGGGGAGATGAGAGCGCGACCGATTCGATCCGATATGACGATATTGATCTAATATTAATTGAAACGTATTCAATATCTATATGTCACCGTTATTTTGCAAAAACCGCGTGATTACAGTGTAACGGTTTGTCGATTTATTGTGAACTGTACCGAACTTGATAACTAACTTCACCAAAAAAGCATAAATGCCAAACCTTGTCGAGCTTGTTCACTATTAATCTACAGATTACAATCTTAACGAAATACAACATTTGGATTATAAAGTCGTTTTTTTTTTACAATAATATAACGGTGACATATACGATTTGTATCGGCCACGCTCCCCGCTCTCGCCTCCACGACCCGACAGTCGAGGTCTCGTCGCGGTGACCTATAGCACGTTATCACCGTCCCGCCCTCGGCCTCCAGACACTGAGCTGTCCCGTGTTCCAGCATAAACAACTCGGCGCTGTCCGGCGCGTCCACGCCGAGCAAGCAGCCGCCGGCGCCCAGTCCGCCGCACGCGCATCTAGTGAGGCAGCCTAATAACACGGGTGAGTGTAACAATATTTACTTACAGCCTTGGTCGTAACTAGCGATTTGTCCGCGCGGTTTGAGTTTGCTCCCTCCCCTTCCGTCGCAGCGTGATGTTATATAAATTAAGCCTTCCTCGATAAATAAGGTATCCAACACAAAAATATTTTTTCAAATCGATCCAGTAGTTTCTGAGATTAGCACGTTTGAATAAAAGAAACAAACTCTTCAGCTTTATAATAGTATAGAAAAAAAGTTTGTAGTGATTAAACCATATAAGATAGACAAATGCTATCGGGGACTTTATTGTAGAATTGTTAATGCAGAATTATCTCCTCAAACATGATTTTTGTGTAACTTAAACGAAGTTAAGGAAGTTCTGAAAAGGAATATTTTTCCCCCGTTTTCGCAACATTTTTCGTTTCTGCCCTGGACTTATGAGTCGTATCTTGATTCTATATAGCTTAAAGCCTTCCTCGATGAATGGACTATCTAACGAGACGGCGATTTTTTCAAATCAGTCCAGTAGTTTCTGAGCGCGTTCAAACAATCAAACTCTTCAGTTTAATAATATTAGTATAGATAACTTAAACAGGCTAATAAACCTACTATGAGAGCGCCAAGAAAGAACGAGACAAAGCAGTGTTATAGTTAAAACAGGTTTATTAGACTGTTTAAGTTATATGAATAAGAGGGTTAGAAGACAGAGAAATACTCAAATTATTTATCAATTCTCATATGGATTGATTGGCCTGGCAGGAAGCTGTAAGACTATTGACAAATGAACACAAATCTATTCATAAATAGAACGCTAAAAATACACTGTTTTCCCAGTTACACTGACTAATCTAAACAAAATGAATTATTTTTTTATCAAGCATTGGGCACATAACGCTAATTGGAGCTTATTGAGACATTTTTCGTAAAACCTGTTCCACAATCGCTCAATATGTTTTCGGCTATTTAAATGCCATTTTATATCAAACTAGCGGTCCCCCGCGACTTCGTCCGCGCGTTTTGAGTTTGCTCCCTCCCCTCCCGTCGCAGCGTAATGTTTTGTATCCTAAAGCCTTTCTCGATAAATAAGCTATCCAACACAGAAATATTATTTCAAATCGGTCCAGCAGTTCCTGAGATAAGCGCGTTCAAACAAACTCTTCAGCTTTATAATATATGCGCACGTTGTACTTAAGCTGCGAACATTATTTAAGTGCGGAGTTATGTTAAAACTGTGATAGCTCCTAAGATATTTATTGAAATCAAATGATATAAAGGGCAACTTGGTTCTAAATGAAATGCTCGTGATGATGAATGTATTTATTTTGATAAGAATAAATACCTGTGTGTATAATACACCTCTAAAAATAATGCATTACTTTTTTACAAATTTTTTAACATAAAAAAGGTTGTAGTAAGTCAACCATAAAAGATGGACATATGCTGTCGCGGACTTTATTATAGAACTCTTAATGCTGAACAATCGTGTCATACATGATTTTTGTGTAACTTAAGCGGTTTCCGCAGCGTATGCAGCGGAAGCTCTCAAAAGGAATATCTTTGTCCCGTTTTCGCAACATTTTTCATTTCTGCTGTGGTCTTATGAGTCGTATCTTTATGTTATATAGCCTAAAGCCTTCCTCGATAAATGGACTATCCAACGTAAAAATAATTTTTCAAATCGGGCCAGTAGTTTTTGAGATTAGCGCGTTCAAACAAACAAACAAACAAACAAACAAACTCTTCAGCTTTATAATATTAGTATAGATAAAATATGGTATTTATTAAAAAGTATTAGTTGAATAGTTTACTTTCAAAAATCAGACCCTTAGAGAATGCTGTCGTTAATCAGGTCTATAGTCTTCACTTACATGACGTTAATATCAAAGGTAAGACATACAACAAACCCAAATTGCGTCCGTATAGGCCTGCCTGTAATGTCTGCATTCGGCCATTATTAACGCGCTTTGTGAGGCGCTGTGTAACACCCCAACATCCTTACTTGTTTTTGAGTATTTTTAAGGCAGAAAAATCTAAATACTATATCCGAGTTTCGTCCTGCACGATTTAATCCTCACAGTCGAAGACTGCCACGGAATCTCTACGCGAAAAACACTATTTGTGTCAACCAATATTCAGTAAGTAATATTCTTACTAACAAAAATATATTTTGTCGTGTGTGTGTGCGTTTCAAATAATTGTTTGGTCAATTTAATTAATCAACTACTTCCTACCTATTCAGTGTTATACTCAAGAAAGTGGATTAATAACTGCAACACATTACATACTTTTAAATGATACTGCACTTACCCAAAATAACAAATACAAAAATAGCGTAAGACTAAACATTTACGTTAGTCATTCTCCTAAGTACCTCCCTGATTACTAAACAAACGAGTTTATTTGCGTTTATTCTATCAAATCCGCGAGCCACATGATAACACGACGCGTTGTTTACAAATAAACCGCGTTATCACCGAGTGAATGGAGCGACATTCACCAGTCATTACGAAAACGAACGATCCATTGGCGCGAATCCAAACTTTGTACAAATCGCGGAGGTTGGCGCATCGCCAGAGCGAGACATGGCGACCGCTCAGTCGACACCGCCAGGCTGTATACGCGGACGACCTGCGGCTAACTTTAGAGAAAAAACCAGAAAACAAATACAACAATGCTTTACCGCCCGAATGACGGATAAGCAATGGACGATGGTAAAGACAACTCCACGTTGAGTGTGCATGTGTGTTCCCGAGTTATCCCATGGCGATCGATATGATCCGGTATGTTGTGTTGTTGCGTAGTTTCTTGTTTTTATACCTCCCCCGGCGAAGTTCAATGCTGATTATGTAATTAACGTTTGAAGGACACCTATAGAATATGGATTGTTTGTTGTGAACTGTTCACCCGTGGAAAAGTCGATTTCCATTGTTTGTCTGTGGTCACGTGACGTGTGGCGTTGTTTTGTAAATGCGCCGCGTTGACACATATTGGAGCTGGAAACTTATCTGACCTAGTTTAAAGTGTACCTTACTGTGTATGCACTACCAAGAGTATGAAGAATAATGTTATTTGTAATAATATTTCAACGCCTTTCGCTTCGAGTTACTTGAGTATGTACCATTATAAATGTTGTTGATGTTGTAACTAATACATTCAATGTGTGTTTGTTATTTTCGATGTGGAACTAAAGCATGATTTGTGTAAATCGATTAAAATATGGAAAAATACGTGTCTTTTACTTTCATTCATTTGAAAATAAAGAGTCATTCGTTGGCACAAACGTGACTCATGCCAACGGAAGATGTTTTAATGCATTTCGCACGTAATGAACTCGGATTCAACAAGTGTGTGTGATGCGCTTTTGTGTTAAAACTCGATCATTGCACAATCTTAGTCTTTAATGCTTATTAAACAATAAATTAATCTTGTGATGTGCACTTTTCTAAAATCGTTTCATTTTCTATTATTTTTAATAAATGGTTAATCCCTTAGTTAGACGTATTGAATAGAGAAGATCAACATCAATTGATATTATTCCAAATAAATCTCAATGCTTTTCCCAAATATGTGGTTCGCGACGATCGATACGTACGAGTCATTCCGAGGTCATACTTTTAATCAGTTTAGTTTTATTGTCTTTTATTAAAAAAATCGCAAGAAATGGTCGACAAACACAGATAACTTACAGCGATTTCCACATCCGTTTTATGATTTTCGATGTACACTAGCTAATTTTCATACATAATGTGTTTATTTTATTAAACACGACGTGAAAGCTATTAATATTTTATGAGCGATAAAATAATTCTAAATAAATCTGTCCTTGCTTCGGTCGATAGCGTGTTCAATGTCAACGAGCATTATCCTTCACCCTGTTCATCGGTGCTAGTACTGAAATATTTTTTGCAAGTTGATAGTAAAGAACCCTTACACACTGCGACTTTGAGCATCGAACCAGTCGCGCGTTTTTGAAACGATGACAGTATCGATGCAGTCGCGCGTTAGTATCGATGCAGACGCCCGACTCCCGTCATTCTTCAGATAACTTCACAGTCGCGATGCAGCATCGCTACAGTTGAATGACCAGCTTCTGCATCGCGACTGCATCGATATTAACGTGCGATAGCATCGCGACTGTATGAACGTTAACATATTGTGACTGCATCGCTGCTTAAGTGTGCGAAGGGTCTTAAATAACAGACAGCATCATATTATTCATGACTTATATCCTGCTCAATGACCGAGAGCTAAACACGTTTAATTTAAACTACCTTGCTTATTAGAGCAGACAGTGTCACTCTTTGCTCGCATTAAACTAAGCGCAATAATAGCAGCGTTATAAAAGAAGACCTGTTATGGCTCATGGTAGGAGTAAGGAATAACTGGCTGACTGATAGACATTCGAAGACATTGTAGGGCACTTATAACTAAAAATCTATATTAATATCATTAAGCTGACGAGTTTGTTTGTTCGAGCGCGTTAATCTCAGGAACTACTGGACCGATTTGAAAAATTATTTCTTTTGTTTGATAGCTTATTTATCTATAAAGGCTTGAAGCTATTAAACATCACATCACGCTGCGCCGGGAGGGGAAGGGAGCAATCTCAAAACGCGCGGACGTAGTCACAGGGGACCGCTATCATGAAGTATAAAAGATAATTAACCATATTTAAACCGTCTTCAAGTACTAACGCATTTAGGAGAAACAGATTCATTTAGAGTCGGTGTATGATCTCAAGCTTGCGTACTCCAACAGCCTACGCACATCTTTTTTTTGAAGGCGGTTCCTTAGTATCCGGTGATTTCGTTATAGGTCATGAATAGTGAAGCTTAACTTTTTGTTTTTTGTCTTGTACATTCTGCATTAAATGTTACAACTATCTGAAAATTAAATAGGCAGTTCTTTAATTTTCAAGCTGAGTACTGCGGTATTTTATGCAGTCGTTTTAAGGGTTTCTTTCCAACAAAACGTCTGCTGTGCTGCAACTTTACCGAAATAACATATCAGTCACACTTAATTTTAAACGTGTTCATTGTCATAAAAGCTATTAAAGTTTTATCTGTTGTTTTACGCAGCCTATAAAACAACAATAAAAGTATATGTTCTCCTTAACTCCGGTCAATATCGTGGTCAAAGTCAATGACATGTGCGTACTACTCCCGTGAGTCATGAGTCATAACACGTGTCGGTCCGATCTAAGGCTAAATTAAGCGTTTGTTGTTCTGACAGTTACAGCTGTAGAAAAATGGAATGACGTGTGAAATGATCTAGGACCCTTTCCACACTGCGACTTTTATCTACCTTCGCGATGCAGAAGCTGGAAATTGTCAAATAATGTACTGACTTTTGGCGACTGTATCGTAATAACGCGCGACTGCATCGATGCTAAATTAATTCTGTTCATTGCGTGAGTCGCGATGCTGAAGCGCGTTTTCATAATGCGCGACTACATTGATGCTTAAAGTCGCAGTGTGTAAGGGGTCTAAGAGACAAGATAAGCTGAAAGGTTAGTACTCGACTTGTGCTGTCGAATGGTATCGTAAGTTAAAAACCTGCAGCTAGCTATAAACCTTCACATAATATAATTTATGCAACGCGAAAACCTGAAAATACTTTTGATCAGAATAACGAACTCATAAATTAGAACTACTTTTTAATATAGGTTCAGTTTTCAAAAAATCTTTATTAAAAATGTTGCCCTGTCTATGTATTGATAAGGCATGCCATCATGTGCTTAAACCCGCCTACAAACAAGGGTCGTCGCCCAATTGAATTTTTCTTATAAGCGGGGTAGTTCTTATTACAATGCAGACAACTAAGTCATTGCTGGGCGACAACATGTCTGTCCCTTAATGTACCACATTAGTCAAAATACATGCTCCAAATTAGTTCAAAGGTACTATAACATAGTGTGTAACATGCATTGTTTACAAACCCTACTTGGATCTTTTGTTGTCCTATTCAATAAATAAATAATAATAATTATAACTACCGACTCCTGTATCGACAGAACGTCGTCCGCAGACGCAAAAAATGATCAGAAGTGCCAGTCAATCTAAAACACCACATAAAAGTGTTAGACGATATGCTTATTTTCTACTCCTTTACTTATTTCGACAAAAAATATAACGGTAGCCTAAAATAAAATGAAAGTACGATCTCGAAAGGCGTGAATTTTTATCTCATGACAGGAAATAGCTTATCTCGCAAACAAACAACGAGAAAGAAGCAGTAAGTATGCCCATTATAAATTACGGTTTGACGTGAGGTAGATTCAAACTATCATTCCTTGATTTCTGATTAGAACATGGTACCTTAGACTTGGACTATGTTTACTTGTAAGCAGTTCTGAATGAAATCATTCATAAACGAGTATAGCTTTCGTTCATATTTGTAAAAAAAGTTAGTAAAGTTAGCCTGTAAGCATCCCGCTGCTGGGCAACGGCCTCACCTAAAATATGAGGTAAGAGGAGCCATACCTACTCCACCACGCGGGTTTATGGAGATGTGTTGCAAGGCTAGCGACCTTAAGGTTTTATCAAGGCGCCCATAGGTCTCAATAGGCTTAACGATTTATATCAACCGATTTAAGTACGGACCAAATTTTTAATGTAGCTTCCGATTTCGAAACACGGAGATTCTCGTGATTTATGTCACTTTATGGTCGGAATGGTCACCTATCCAAACACGACCGCGCCGAGGTTGCTTAAGTTCGGTAACACTACCGAAGTCCTGCAATCATTTCGCTACTAGTACCTTATTACGTTCATATTTATTTACCTAGGAAATTAGACATTGGCCCTAGACATTCCGATGGTTTACCTAATGTGATAATGATGGTTGTATCACAAGTCGTATAACGATAACGTTATTTTGTTACAGAAGTAGTGGAGAATGGTCCTGTGTCGAGTGCGCCCGCGCACACGACGACGCATCTACCGCAGCCCCCACAGCCTGCACCCGTGAGTTACTTATAGTTTTTCTGAATGTAAAGTGAAAGTGAAGCGAAAGCTGTCGTTTGATGGAATACCTCAAAGACAGGATATCAGTTGTGATGTTAAAAAATCATTAAGCAAATTACTTCGTCAACTAAGTTCAATCCGAAACAAGCCCGAATCCCAATCTCCGATTCCACTTTTTCACAGCACAGAGAAAGAGTGCATTTATCTTTCGCTGTGGAGTATTAAGACGATATAGAGATTGAGTACTGAGCGGCCGTTCACCGTCATATTTTCGACTGACTGCTTTGTGTGCGCCAGGTGTCTTCGTATTCTTTATACTAAGTACATAAGAGGGCCATTCAATAAATATTTAGTGTACAAAATAAAATTAATATTTTGAGAAAGTAGAGACTCATATTTCAAGATAGTCTCCTTTCAATTGAATACTCTTGGCCCAGCGATGCTCCAACTCTTTTAACCCGTCCAAAAAATACTATTTCCCACGGTCTTAAAATAGGTCTCTGTGGTGTCGATAACCTCATCATTCGACCCAAATTTTTGGCCGGCGAGTGACTTTTTCATATTTGGGAACAAGAAGAAGTCACAGGGAGCGAAATCTGGAGAATACGGTGGATGGGGCAGCAATTCGTAGAGCTCGACCAATTTGGTCATGACATCGTCGGAGGTGTGAGCGTTGTCGTGGTGGAACAGCACTTTTTTTGCCAATTGAGACTATTCATTTTCAATTCGGCGTCGAATTGGTCCAAAAAGTCGGGCCGCGTGATTGTTTTACCCTTCTCGAGGTAATCGATGTAGATCCGCCCGATTGAACAGTCTTCGCCTTCTTTGAAGGACGTTCGCTGGGTAAAGTCCACTGTTTCGTCGACTGTTCCTTTTCTCTGGTGTGCACCAGTGAACCCATGTTTTTTTGGACGGACACAAAACGACGCAAGAGTGTAATATTTTATATTCATTAAGATGAAACAGGAAACAAAAAAAGCGAAGCGTTAATAATAACGATTATACAAGATTCGAAAATAATTTCGAAGTTGAAATTATTCCGTAATGACTAGGCCCACTGCTGTTGTAAAACAGTTGGGTAGATAGCGCAGATTTCACGTGTAATAACGTATACATAAGATCAGAAATTTCTCACGGTCGGACAGACAGCTCGGTAGTTCAATTGAAAGAGCGTTTGACCCGTTAAGTCAGAAAGTTGCAGGCTTGAGTCCCGCCCTTACGCCATTTTTGGCTAATTATTTCATCTTTATAAAGTACATACTCTCTTCATCAGCACTTACAACAGCATCATGTTTCTCACATTGCAGACGTCAAAAAGCGCGTCGCTGCCTCTGGTGAACGCGCTAAACGTGACCGCGAACGCGACGGCCGCGCCGCTCGCGCCCGCGCCCGCGCCCGCGTCGCCGCTCGCGCTCAACGGGCCCACGCACCACGCGCTCAACAAGTGAGTACGCGCCGATGACGTCACGGCGATGTGGTCTCTACAGGGGCCTCGGGGCGCAGCGCTCAACGTGACCGCTAACGCGACGTCGCCGCTCGCGCTCAACGGGCCCACGCACCACGCGCTCAACAAGTGAGTACGCGCCGATGACGTCACGGCGATGTGGTCTCTACAGGGGCCTCGGGGCGCAGCGCTCAACGTGACCGCTAACGCGACGTCGCCGCTCGCGCTCAACGGGCCCACGCACCACGCGCTCAACAAGTGAGTACGCGCCGATGACGTCACGGCGATGTGGTCTCTACAGGGGCCTCGGGGCGCAGCGCTCAACGTGACCGCTAACGCGACGTCGCCGCTCGCGCTCAACGGGCCCACGCACCACGCGCTCAACAAGTGAGTACGCGCCGATGACGTCACGGCGATGTGGTCTCTACAGGGGCCTCGGGGCGCAGCGCTCAACGTGACCGCTAACGCGACGTCGCCGCTCGCGCTCAACGGGCCCACGCACCACGCGCTCAACAAGTGAGTACGCGCCGATGACGTCACGGCGATGTGGTCTCTACAGGGGCCTCGGGGCGCAGCGCTCAACGTGACCGCTAACGCGACGTCGCCGCTCGCGCTCAACGGGCCCACGCACCACGCGCTCAACAAGTGAGTACGCGCCGATGACGTCACGGCGATGTGGTCTCTACAGGGGCCTCGGGGCGCAGCGCTCAACGTGACCGCTAACGCGACGTCGCCGCTCGCGCTCAACGGGCCCACGCACCACGCGCTCAACAAGTGAGTACGCGCCGATGACGTCACGGCGATGTGGTCTCTACAGGGGCCTCGGGGCGCAGCGCTCAACGTGACCGCTAACGCGACGTCGCCGCTCGCGCTCAACGGGCCCACGCACCACGCGCTCAACAAGTGAGTACGCGCCGATGACGTCACGGCGATGTGGTCTCTACAGGGGCCTCGGGGCGCAGCGCTCAACGTGACCGCTAACGCGACGTCGCCGCTCGCGCTCAACGGGCCCACGCACCACGCGCTCAACAAGTGAGTACGCGCCGATGACGTCACGGCAATGGTGTCTATGCAGGGTGCCTCGGGGCGCAGCGCTCAACGTGACCGCGAACGCGACGTCGCCGCTCGCGCTCAACGGGCCCACGCACCACGCGCTCAACAAGTGAGTACGCGCCGATGACGTCACGGCAATGGTGTCTATGCAGGGTGCCTCGAGGGCGCAGCGCTAAACGTGACCGCGAACGCGACGTCGCCGCTCGCGCTCAACGGGCCCACGCACCACGCGCTCAACAAGTGAGTACGCGCCGATGACGTCACGGCAATGGTGTCTATGCAGGGTGCCTCGAGGGCGCAGCGCTAAACGTGACCGCGAACGCGACGTCGCCGCTCGCGCTCAACGGGCCCACGCACCACGCGCTCAACAAGTGAGTACGCGCCGATGACGTCACGGCAATGGTGTCTATGCAGGGTGCCTCGAGGGCGCAGCGCTAAACGTGACCGCGAACGCGACGTCGCCGCTCGCGCTCAACGGGCCCACGCACCACGCGCTCAACAAGTGAGTACGCGCCGATGACGTCACGGCAATGGTGTCTATGCAGGGTGCCTCGAGGGCGCAGCGCTAAACGTGACCGCGAACGCGACGTCGCCGCTCGCGCTCAACGGGCCCACGCACCACGCGCTCAACAAGTGAGTACGCGCCGATGACGTCACGGCAATGGTGTCTATGCAGGGTGCCTCGAGGGCGCAGCGCTAAACGTGACCGCGAACGCGACGTCGCCGCTCGCGCTCAACGGGCCCACGCACCACGCGCTCAACAAGTGAGTACGCGCCGATGACGTCACGGCAATGGTGTCTATGCAGGGTGCCTCGAGGGCGCAGCGCTAAACGTGACCGCGAACGCGACGTCGCCGCTCGCGCTCAACGGGCCCACGCACCAAGCGCTCAACAAGTGAGTACGCGCCGATGCTACGTCACGGCAACGTTGTCTATACAGGGTGCCTCGGGGGCGCAGCGGTAAGAGGGTCGCACTTTGGTAGGATTCACATCGAACGTCGCGCATCGGAGCGCGCTTACACAGCCGTAAAGAAAATAGTATTTTATTAGCAGTTCTTAAAAGTCGTAATTGCTTACGACTGATACATTTTTAATCCGGACGGATGTGCGAGCACATGTCGGAAGCCCATGGGCTCCGACTCCGAGCGTATTCCTTGGAACACAAGCGACTGCGCTCGGCCGTTTTCGGCTCCGCTCGGTTGCAGAATACAAAGTGAGTTTTTTTTTATTTTGGTTATTTTCATCTTCTTCCAATACGATTGCTAATAAAACAACATTCCATTCCACCATTTTATAGTAAAATTATAACACGTCCACACAGTAGGAGTTATCAACTAGACTGACTGCAATGTGACACTATACTAGGCTGGTGCCAGCAGATTCGCGGGCAGACGCGCGCATTCCACCGCATTTTTTGTCAAACGGACGTGGTCGGCTACGGTCACATACGCATACGTTGCGCTGCGCGCTGGTTGATGTGAATCGTGCCTAAAGCGACTGCTACGCCAGAGGTCCCGGGTTCGCGTCGTTGCCTCTCGTGAACGCGCTCAACGAGCCCACGCACCACGCGCTCAACAAGTGAGTCCACGCCGGCGACGGCCAAGGTGATAGTACTTCACGGTAATGTTATCTATACAGCGTGTAAAAAAGTACGACCCAAATTCAAAGGGAAGGATGTCAATCGAGTTTGGAATACAGGAACGTGACGAAGACGTGCCACATATGTTTTGTTTTGTTTACGGAGAGGCGTAGTGCAGAGTGTTAACCCTGCTATCGTTTTTGGAGTTTGGAAAAATCGAATTGTGAACGAAGTGGAGAACTCGAATATATTCGAGTCCTCTGATTTGTAGTTCATGTATTAATTGATCATTATGTAATGCTGGCATGCTTTTTAAACCTTGTATACTTCATCTTCTTAATGGCCAACGTGATCAGTTATGGCTATTTCAAATTACACCTCCTACCTAATATTATAATTGAGCGTTGTCTGTCAACGATTCCGTAACGGATTCGTATAATAAATAAGATTTTACGCTACTGCGGTCGATTTTGACCACTTTTGTGAACTATGAACGTGAACATACATCAAAATGTTCTAGCTGACATAGTCTAATCTCCTAAAATGTACAATATGCCAAAAATCTGCTGTTTATTACGTCCAGTCTAACAATGCCCAGTGTTCTAAAACGTCCAGTGTCAAAAGGTACATTTGCTAGAATGCCTAGTATATAACAATGTCCTGTTCCAGTGTCAAAACTTACTAAAAAGTCTACGTTTTTTAGGATTTATTCCGTAGCCCAACAAGGGACCTAGATATTTCCACCATGTCCGTCTGCAGTCCAGCGCAGGGACCTAAGGTTCTAGAAAACTGTAATTTCATATAATTAGTTAAGTTCAATTTCATAGAGTTGTATTGGAGTATTAGGAATAGAAAGAATAATTATTTATTTGCATAAAACACGGTACATATGTCAGGTTCTTAAAAATTAAAAGTGAACATGCGTGTTTCATCGATTTATCGATATGCAAACATTTCGTCGTCATGCAAAACTATCTGTCATACAATTCGAAAGTAAAATTATAAATTTATTGATACAATCATGTCAACATTGAAATTATTATATAAATTTAAGAGTCATTAAAAATTTTAGTATTAATAATAATATAGTACAAATTACGTAATTCTTTTGTCACGTTGAAAATTCATAAATAAAAAGAATGTCAGTTATCAATTACAATTCGCTTTAAGTGTCCGTCACGGCAAAATCTTGTAAACTCGTCTACGCTATAGAAACAGTTCTCAACCAGCACTCTAAAAATTATTCTTTTATAAATATTGAATGGCAAATTTTGAATGTGGTTTGGTAGCAGATTATATAGTCGAACGCACATACTGTGACTGTTTCTGGCAACACATGTTGTTGCTGATACAGGTACAAATAACTTCCACGGATACCTCCTTGAACCACCTCGACTACAATTGTCTTGTGTTTTTGAAAAAAGATAATGATTTTTCTTCGTAAATAGCAATATTTCAAAAATATACAAAGATGGCAATGCAAGAATTCTTATTTTTTTAAAAAGAGGCCTACATGATTCCATCAGTCCAACATCGCAAATGGATCTAACACATTTCTTCTGCAAAATGAAGACTCTGTTGAGGTGTGTCGAGTTTCCCCATAGAATCAGCCCATACCTCAAAATGGAACCAACATATCCGTGGTATGCTATCAGAGCTGTCTGAAGATTTGACAATTTGGTCAGACGATATAGAGCGTATATAAACCTATGTATTCTTTGACATACTGTGTCGACATGATTCCGCCAAGTGAGTTCGGAATCGATAGCGATACCTAGAAAAATGGCTGATAAAGTAAGGGCAATGGGATCTTCGCCATGTTTAACCGATAAGTTTTCGGGTTTTCCATTTTTGTTAAAGAATTGTATGTATTTTGTTTTAGCTGTATTTATTTTTAAGTCATTATCACTAAGCCAATCTGTAACATTTTTAATTTCATTATTATAGTCGATTTTAGGTTTTTTGTGTATTGTGATAGAGATGTCATCAGCAAAAAGTGTGACTGGATATTTCGTACAATTGGGGAGGTCATTTATGTATATGATAAAGAGTAATGGTCCCAATATACTACCCTGGGGCACACCAGAGCCGTTTTGCCTATTATGGGACTTATCATCGAGCTTTGATATTTGCACAAATTGTGTTCTTTCCTTGAGATAGCTTTTAATCCAATCATATGCCGGTCCTCGCACACCATAACGTTCTAACTTAGCTAAAAGTGTTTTGTGATTGACAAAATCAACAAATAAAACAGTAGAAACTGGAACTCTCCTACCCATGTATATTGATATGTTCTTTATTAGAGAGTAACAAGCGAGCGCTGTCGATCTTCCCTTGCGAAATCCAAATTGTTCCTCACTAATTATAGAATATTTTGTGAAAAAAGATATCAGTCTGACTTGCATGACTTTTTCAAATATCTTTGACAAAATATAAATAAGAGCTATCGGTCTATAGTTATTTAAATCATGCTTATCTCCACGTTTATGTAATGGCTTAACAATAGATATTTTAAGACTGGTAGGAAATTTTCCTTGCTCAAAGGAGTAGTTGGCAAAATGTGTCAAAAGAGGTGCCAATTCACCTGCACAAGCTTTGACAATTCCAGTATATAGTTCATCATAACCTGTAGATTTTGTATTGTTGAGGGTGTTTATAATTTTAACTATTTCACTATCGTTAGTCGGACTTAAAAACATAGATGCATGATTAGCATTAATTAATTTTAATTTACTTGCATTATTTTTATAGTTACTGCGAACGTCAGTTGAGTCAATAAAGTGGTTATTAAATATATTTGCTATTTCTGTAGGATCGTTTATTATTTTATCATTTATTTTTAGGTATTCAATATTATGTGTTTTATTGATATTGTCTTTGTTTTTTATTATGTTCCATGTAGCTTTGCACTTATTTTTAGCCGTGTTGATATATTTTTCGTTTATAAGTTTTTAGGACAGTTGTATACATTTTTTCAGTAATTTAGAGTACTTCAGATATTTGCTTTTAGTTTTATATGTATATTTTTTATAGTAAGATAATCGAAGTACTCTTTTAGTTTTGCATGATTTTCTGAGACCTTTTGTCAGCCATTTTGATTTTAAGTTAGCTTTATTTAGGCATTTGACTTTATATTTTGGAAAACACAGATCATATAATAGGATAAGCTCATTATGAAATATTGTGAAATCAACATCTATATCTTCGAAGTCAAACAGATTTTGCCATGGATATCTCATCAGAAAATATTTGAATCTATACTAATATTATAAAGCTGAAGAGTTTGTTTGTTTGTTTGTTTGTTTGAACGCGCTAATCTCAAAAACTGCTGACCCAATTTGAAAAAATATTTTTACGTTGGATAGTCCATTTATCGAGGAAGGCTTTAGGCTATATAACATAAAGATACGACTCTTAAGACCACAGCAGAAATGAAAAATGTTACGAAAACGGGAGAAAGATATTCCTTTTGAGGCGATGTGTGGGAATGTCCAAAGGAAAGAAAGGAAAGGAAAGTTTCCGCTGCATACGCTGCGGAAACCGCTTAAGTTACACAAACATTATGTATGACAAGATTGTTCAGCATTAAGAGTTCTATAATAAAGTCCGCGACAGCATATGTCTATCTTTTATGGTTGACTTACTACAACCTTTTTTATGTTAATAAATTTGTAAAAAAATAATGCATTATTTTTAGAGGTGTTTATTCTTACCAAAATAAATACATTCATCATCACGAGCATTTCATTTAAAACCAAGTTGCCCTTTATATCATTTGATTTCAATAAATACCTTAGGAGCTATCACAGTTTTAACATAACTCCGCACCAAAATAATGTTCGCAGCTTAAGTACAACGTGCGCTTGCGCTAATATATTATAAAGCTGAAGAGTTTGTTTGTTTGAACGCGCTTATCTCAGGAACTGCTGGACCGATTTGAAAAAATATTTCTGTGTTGGATAGCTTATTTATCGAGAAAGGCTTTAGGATATAAAACATGACGCTGCGACGGGAGGGGAGGGAGCAAACTCAAAACGCGCGGACGAAGTCGCGGGGGACCGCTAGTTTGTTAATATTGTCAATGCTATAGTCACGTGTCATTTCAAACCAAAATTCAAGCGGTGCTCTTCGTAACTCCACTGGAACAGTCAATAGTTGAGCTGTATCATGGTCAGACAAGCCTACTGCTTTAGTAAAGCCTATTGCTTCCCTTATATTGCTCGCGATATGATCTATACAAGATTTCTGTCGGGTAGGTGTTTTTATATGCAAGTCCAAATTGTACCTTAATAGTGTTTCTTTTAATTTATCCATTTTAGGGGTGATATTATATAGCAAAAGTAAAATAATGAACTATATCTCTTGGACTAGACTACGTAAAACCCTAACACAAAATTACTTACTTTGGTAGGTACCTACCTACTTATAAATATTATGCTTAATTTAAAGTAAGTTTAATGGCCTGATTCTGTTTATTTTAAGTAAGATTCACGTAAGTAACTGGGTAGGTATCTTAAACTCAAACCAATTTCTTTGAACAAGAAATGTGATGTTATAATTAGAAACACATATCTTAAATTATTATTAGTTATTTCGTTGTAGCGTGGCTCGGTCCGTGAGCGGCAGCCCCGCGCTGTTCTATGCTCGGCGTACCGAATCGCTTGAACGTACCTAAACTTCGGAGTGACACCCCCCTGCTACTATTGCCATTGTTTTGACTTTCGAGTGTGATATGGATATTCGTTTATTTGTTAAATAATTCAAAGTTATTTCTTTTATCATTTATATCATTATGCACGAGTGTCTGGTATAAAGTGAAAACTGCTTCTAATTCAACATCTGTATGTGTTCCACTTTTATGTGAAATAAAGGAATTTTAATTCTTATATACTAGACATTATGAGACTGGACATGTTTCGACACTAGTCAATATGGGATTGGACATATTAAGACAGTGGGCAGGTTTGGACACTTGTTATTGTTGAGACACTAGACATTATGGGAGTGGACGTAATAGAACATTAGACTTTTTGGCCTATTAGACATTTTAGGAGACGAGATAATGTCAGCCAGTATGAATCAAAACCCGCGGACGCAATCGCGGGGGACCGCTAGTAAATCGTACAAATGAAGAACGCTCGTTAAAAACATGTTGAACTCGTATGGTTTAGAATGTTTTTAACACTCACAGTGTCATAATTTATATTCATAAAGATGAAATAAGGAACCAAAAATTTGCGCACAAGCGGGATTAAACCACGGGTGCGATTGTGTAAAGCAATCGTATTCATTTGACAATTCAAAACGTACGGTATGATCTGTCAAACGTCAAAGAACAAAGGGTTTGACAGATCAAACCGTACGTCATGAACTGTCAAATGAATACGATTGCTTTACACAATTCCAGCTATGAACTTTCTGGCTAACCGGGCCAAACGCTCTACCGATTGAGCTACCGTGCTGTCTGTCGGATCCTGCGAAATTTGTGGTCTCCGGATATCCGTAAGGGACCGCAAATTTCGTTTCTTACTTCATCTTTATGAACGTCGAACTCGTGTTCCAGTGGTCGTGTGAGCGAGGCGTCGACGGCGAGCGCGGCGTCGAGCGCGGCGGCGAGCGCGACGGCGAGCGGCGACGGCGCGCCGCACGGCACGGCCTCGCTCAAGAGCATGGCGCAGGAGGCCGTGCAGCGCGCGGGGCTCGACGCG
This sequence comes from Pyrausta purpuralis, assembly GCA_963924145.1. Lineage (NCBI taxonomy): Eukaryota > Metazoa > Arthropoda > Insecta > Lepidoptera > Crambidae > Pyrausta > Pyrausta purpuralis. Next base: position 4,950,334 of record OZ001651.1, read on the forward strand.
CACCACGAACAGGTGATACTAGCTGTTAAGTGTTACAATTATTGTTGGACTGAGTCTTTTTGAGAAGAATGAATGTAGGAAACGATCGTTTCTATATTGTCTCGGGGCTGGGTGTTGTAGTACCAAAATTGTTGCCGATTTCCATAACACAAGTGCTTTAGCTACTTAGCTTGGGATCGGAGCAATGTACGTGATGTTGTCAAATATTTATTATTATAACTATCTTCAATAAAATACCCACATCTATAAAAGACTTACCGTTCAGTAGATTTCACTCTACAGATGACTGAATGGACATTATTTCTATAGTATAAATTTAAATTTCAATTGTTAATTTTTGAATGATCAAGTGAACTTACCTTTGTAAAGTTCGATCGATCAAGAGCCAAACACCTGCACATTAGTATTGTGGTTCAAATGACGCCCGTTTTGATTTTTATCATCATGATATGTTAGTAGACGAAATTTCAAAAACTGGATAACACTACATTAGAAAATAAAAAGCTTAAAATAACGCATTTGTAAAACAAAATCTTTTGAAGTTGGTCCATGATGGCTCAAATGAATCATCAGATCTGGGGTGCGATTGTGTAAAACAATCGTATTCATTTGACAGTTCAAAACGTACGGTATGATCTGTCAAACGGCCAAGAACAAAGGGTTTGACAAATCAAACCGTACGTTATAATCTGTCAAATGAATACGATTGCTTTACACAATTCCAGCTCTGGATAGAATTGTGTAAAGCAATCGTATTCATTTAATATGACAGTTCATAACTTACAATATGATCTGTCAATCGCTTTGTTCTTTGCCGTTTGAGAGATCATAACGTACGTTTTGGACTGTCAAATGAATACGATTGCTTTACACAATTCCACCTCAGATGAATACAAAATATACGCCCGATCACATGGTTTGGGTATGGTTGTGGTACGTGTGGGTAGGCCTTAAGAAGAAGACAACTTCCGTGAACAATAGACACGCTTGTGACAGCAAACGACCACTGACCAAATGACCATTGCACCCCCATTCTTCCACAGGTAGTTTTTTTTTTAATATTGGACACCAATCACATACATTGCTCTGATCCCAAAGTAAGTAGCCAATGCACTTGTGTTATGAAAATCAGACACAACGGTGGTACCACAACACCCAGACCCGAGAAAATATAGAAAAGATAGTTTTCTACATTGACCCGACCGGGAATCGAACCCGGAACCTCACGAGATGGTGACGCTTGAAACCAGCGTGCTAGCCACTTGACCACGTAGGTCGTCAGAAGGTAGTTAGTTGACAGAAGGATATCAATTTTAAGGTAATCGTAACGCCTGTTACTTTGTATTTAATAGTATTTATTTAAGCAGTTACTGATAGTGTTGTGTTTCGTTCCAGAGTGTAAGAAGAGGCGTGTCTGTAGCGCAGGCGCACATTCCGCCCTTACTCGGAGTCGCGCCGCTAGGGCCCTTGCCACTTAATTCCGTAAGTTGTTCATCACATATTCCACATTTAAAACGTTTTTCTGACGCTTTTCATGTGAAAAAAACACAAAAAATAACCAGAAAATATACCCCAAACCGTCAAAGAGGATCTCTCTCTAGCTTTTTATGTAAAGCGGACTATTAAATGCAATGCAAAGATAAAAAAGCCTTTACTTAAAATTTTGAAAACCCTATATATTATAACCTTGTATTTGGTTGACAGTTACGAGATTTTAAAATTGTAAAGAACCTAGTTATTTTCTTACTTACATATCACAGTTGATTTAACATCATTCTAACTATAGGCTCTTAAAAGAAGGGTTGTTCTAAAGCAGTGTTGGGACCGTGCGCGAAGACAACGGAACAAACTGATTGGGGACTTTGAAATGATACATTGCGAAAAATAATTAAACCAAAGTTATTTCTATTAAATGTTGTAGTATTCATTTATTCTATTTAATTACGTTAGTCTTAATTGTCGATACTTACTTATTAATCAAATGTAATGCACATATATGTAAATTTTGTACTAAAATTACCAGAGAAACGGTGACAGGCCCATGATCCCCAAACATTTTTATTTATTTATCGACTACTTCGTACACAGCAAACTACTGTTTTAGCTTTTGCAAATGGCATGCCCTTATTATAATAATCTTCAGTAAATACCTGGCCAAAAGACACGTACCACATTCTGACAGCAGTGCATCTCCTCTTGCTCCAGGATCACCAGCTACAGTTCCAGATGATGGAGGCGTCGTTCTACCACATGCCGCATCCGTCGGACTCGGAGCGGACGCGCGTCTACCTGCCCAGGAACGTCTGCCAGACGCCCGTCTACTACAACCAGGTCGGTACCCGTGCTCGCCGCATCGGTGACGAACATCTTATATACAGTGTGTAACAAAAAGGCGAAATAAAATTTACAGGACGTGTAGAGTAGTAAATCAGTAGTTCCTATGCAAAACCACAAACTCGTGCGAATATAAACTACTGAGTAAATTAATGCTAAAGTTTTAACAAAAACTTATCGGTTACAACCTTAAATATCAGCTTTTAGGTGTGTGTGTGTGTGTGTGTGTGTGTGTGTGTGTGTGTGTGTGTGTGTGTGTGTGTGTGTGTGTGTGTGTGTGCGGCGGGCGGGGGTTCCCTAACGAATGTCCACAGATTCAAACAATTTATTTACTTAGTTTTGGAAAAAAATATATTTATTTTTAACTAAAACTTTTACTACTCAATGTTCACATTACATACATACGCCCTTTTGTTACACCCTGTATAAAATTCTCGTGTCACAATGTTCGTTCCCGTACTCCTCCGCCGTTTGCTTTACCGATACTTACCAGATTTTATATGCGTATTCAGAAAGTCTGAGAATCGGCTACTATCTTTTTTTCATACCCCTAATAGTCCGGTCAATTTAGACAATTGAAATAACAAAAATTCCGAAAGAGACAAATTTTGGTGGAGACCTTGGGTTTACCCTAAGAAATAAAAATTCAAAAGTCCCCATCAACCCCATGCGAGCTTAGAAAGTTATTCGGGGTCAAAAGTCAAAATTTTAGGTTTTTTTTATTTTTCTCAAAAACGATAAGTTTTATCACAAAAATACCTCAGACCAGATTTGTAAATCTCAAAATTCTCTACAAAAATGGTCTTCATAATTTTTTTCTAAGTATCACCGTTCCTAAGATATCGCGATTGTAAGAGTTACGTTCTACATAATATGCACACATTTTCACACCACCTGATTGATGCATCCGCACAATAGGTAGTAGACCGCCGCATTTATTATCCGAAATTCTGAAGTTTTCTTTCCTTCGGAAGAGTCGATTATAGTACAGCAACAGTGGACCCCCGCCGGTACGGATACGATGCCTCGAGGACCCAATACAGAAACGGTTCAGCGCGTCCCGTACATCTGGTCCTTCGAGCCGGATCGGCTCCAACGAGGAATAACTACAGTGAAGACAACAGAACATAGAACATAGACTACAGCGGAATGCCGGTCACGCGCAGTCAAGCTGAGGTGCGTGTCACAACAGAAGCCGAAGAGTTCCTGCCAACGGAACAGTCAGCTCCGGTGCAGCCAGCCGGGATCCGTCACGACGCGCCGCCCGGCTCCCCATCGAAGCAACCAGTGCAGACTCGAAGGTCACAGTCATCAAACAGCAAAGCGGATACAGGATCGCGAAGTTAAAGCTTGCAGTAGAGCAAGCTAAACTCCGCGCTATAGAGGCCGAAGACAGCGAAGGTGACGTCGCGTCGGAAGCATCGTTCGAAGCCCTCGGCAGAGAGCGGGTGGACGAGTGGCTGCAGCATCAAAAATGTGCGCCGCCCCTCTCCAAGATTTGCTTGCTTGAGCACTTGAATATGTATATATAGGGCAAATATGTGCATTTTATGTTGAACACAACTCTTACAATTGCAATATCTCAGGAACGGTGATACTTAGAAAAAAATATATAAAGACCATTTTTGTACAGAATTTTGAGATTCACAAATTTGGTCTGAGGTATTTTTGTGATAAAACTTACCGTTTTTGAGGAAAATCCAAAAAATCTAAAATTTTGACCTTTGACCCCGAATAACTTTCCAAGCTTGCATGGGATTGATGGGGACTTTTTAATTTTTATTTCTTAGGGTAAACCCAAGGTCTCCACCAAAATTTGGCTCTGTCGGAATTTGTGTTATTTGACCACTATTTTTATGTCTAAATTGACCGGACTATAAGTGATAAGGGTTTTTCACCCTTAATTTTTTTATTTAATTATTGGACGTAATTTTTTTACTATTTTTTTTATAATGTGGCTTTAAAATACATACAACCCTAAATTTTTACTTTTTTATCCCCAACCCCTATTTTTTTTATAGCCATTTTAGTAATTTGATCATTTTTCATCCCGCTCGATTACTGACCAATTATAGTGTTCTTCTTAACTTGGGGCGGGACGGTGCTAGGGGCGAAGCAAAGTTCGCTGGGTCCGCTAGTAATATAGAAGGTTTCACTAAGGTTGAGAGAAAGAGAAAGAAGCCCTCTACTCGCAACCAGTGCGGCTCCGAACCGACCGGACCGAACCACCTACTGCGGCCTGCGATACCAGTGGACGCTGTTTTACGTGTCCCGGCTTCATTACTCTACAATGTTCGACGAGATTGTACATCCGAATTAGGACCAAATACTCACTGAGGGTCGAACGGTTGAAATCTCGTCATAATACGAATTTCAATTCGTGTGTGGTGAGGGTTCCGATTCCGACCGAACAGCTGTCGACCTTCATGCAAGCAAAATTTTGGCCAAGGGTGTTTTTTTTTTATCGTCGGTTTCGCGGACGGTTACCGGACACCAAGATGCGCAACACTACGCCGGCAAAATAGTGTTTCGTTTGTTTTCTTTTTTTATATATTATTATTTTATTTATAAGGATAACCAGGGTTTACAAGTGAACATTGAGTAGTAAATAGGCTACACATTATACAACATTTAAACCACTTATTGGTTATCACAAATAGCAATAACTTAATGAAAACGAACGCACAAATCGAACAAAATCCAAGGTACACTAAAACAAAATAGTAATATTATGCCTTATTAAAGGAATAACAATTAAAGGTAGCTTAAGTAGTAAAAAATAATAATAAAAAACTAATTACAATGCCATAATTATGCAATTGCTAAGCGCTAATCGATGAAAAAAGTTCACTTAACAGCCGCCTTACCGCTGCAACACTGGTATTAAATATGTCAATGCTGGTATCTTTGACAACTTTATTTAAATCGCTGCAAGCGCGCCAAATGTAACTATTTCGCCTGTAATTTGAATGCACTGTTGGTACATGAAGCGGATCACTATGTCGAAGAACTCTTTTAGGGGCATGAAAATTTAATTTAGATAAAAGTTCGGAACAATCTATGTCAGCTGAAATAATCTTGAGTAGATATATTATATCCGCAATATCACGTCTCGTGGCCAATGGAAGCATGTGGTGTTTCTTGCACAGATCGCTATAAATGCTAGAACTATAGTTATCTCGAGTACGGTAACAAACAAACTTAATAAATTTTCTTTGTATACTCTCAAGTCGATCGATATAGGTTTGATATCGTGGGCTCCAAATCTGCGATGCGTATTCAAGGTGACTACGAACAAAAGTACAATACAGTAGTTTAAGAGTTTTAATGTTGTTAAATGAGACAGAGCTACGCATGACGAAACCTAGAGCCTTTGAAGCCTTGGCGCAGATGGATTCAATATGGTTATCAAATATTAATTTCGAGTCGTGTATCACTCCTAGGTCACGAACAGAGGTCTTACGCAACAATATCTGTCCACGCAATGTGTAAGAGTGTAGAAGAGTATTATGCTTACGGCTAAATGTAACTACAAAACATTTTGAGGGATTAAGATCCAGCTTATTTGAACGACAATAGTCACATAGTCGCGTCAGATTAGCCTGTAGAGCTTCAGAATCATGTGGAGATTTAATAGAGGCATAAATCTTTATATCATCTGCAAAACAGAGGAGATGGGAGGAGCGTAAACAGGAAGCAATGTCATTAATAAATATGACAAAAAGCAAGGGACCGAGCAAAGATCCCTGTGAAACGCCACTGGGGATAGGAACCCAGCTCGATATATAGTTATCGATTACCACAGCTTGAGAGCGATTTGAGATGTATGACGAAAACCAGCGCAGAAGATCGCCCCTAATCCCGATGTACTGCAACTTCGTCATGAGAAGAGCATGGTCGATACGATCAAATGCTTTACTATAATCGGTATAGATTACATCCACCTGCTTATAATCATCCATGCTATCGGTAATGAAATCATTCAACAAGGCAAGATTAGACGTGGTTGACCGCTCCTTCAGAAACCCGTGCTGGTATTCACTAAATGAGCTTTTAACTGCATTATAGAGTTGATCATAAATAATTTTTTCAAAGACTTTAGATATAATACATAATTTAGAAATAGGTCTGTAATTCTTAACGTCGATTTTTGAACCATTTTTATGAACCGGAGTAATAAAAGCAGACTTCCACAGCTTCGGCACAGTAAACTCCTGAAGCGATCGTTCGAATAACAGTGAAATTGGTAACGCCAAACTATTAGCACAGCTGATGAGAAAACGGGCTGGCAAGTGGTCAGGGCCAGCTGATTTAGTTGAGTCTAATTTGGATAACAAATTGCAAATAGCCGATTGGTCAACCTCAATAGAGGAGATGTCAGACACACAGTCCACTAGCAGCGGTGGTGGTAGTGAGGCAAAGTTAGTCTGGCCGTCAGAGTTGGGGGTTAAGAAATTTGATTGAAAGTAAGCAGAGAATGCATTACATATACTATCACCACAGCTAGCAGTGCTTCCGTCATAATTCACGCTACGTGGAATGGCGTTAGAATTACGGCGAGTTTTAATGTACGACCAAAAATATTTAGGACTATGTTGAATAGAATCTTCAACTGACGAAATATATTTTATGTAACATGACAACTCCAGATCTTTAACACGCTTACATAATATAGTGTAGGACTCGAGATCGCAGCGGTTTTTATAAGCTTTATATTTTTTATAAAATTTGCGTTTCTCTTTTATCATTTTTATTAAAGACGGTGAGTACCAGATAGGATGATTGGTATTTTTAACTAATCTAGTAGGAATATACTTGCCCCTTAGTTCGTCAAGTTTTGAGTAAAAGAACGTGACGCAATCTTCTAGCGATCTACTACTGAATTCATCTGACCAGTTAATGCTAGCAATACCTAAATTAATTTCTGCATAGTTGCCTTTGCCATAACAATACCGAACTGACGGAGGTGGTGTGAGCGAGATAAACTGTAAAAGTGATAAAGAAAATATTATTGGGTTATGATTAGGGTCAGCAGGTACCAAAGGGTCATGACATACGGTTACAGAGACGTGATCCGTTGACAGCACCAAGTCTAACTGCCTGCCGTACTCATTCAACACACCGTTATACTGCTTAAGGTTCAAAAAACTAAGCTCATCAATGAGCAGCACCTCATCGGATGTGTGGTGATTTGAAGGGCAAAATGTGCCATCACTGTTAGACAGCCAGGCAATGCCACTTAAGTTGAAATCTCCAACGATCAAGAATTTATCGGAAGGATTATTAGTAATATTATCATTAAGGCGACATAAGTAGTTCGAAAGCTGACTTGAAAAAGAATAAATATATGTATGTAAGTCTTTAAGGTATCTTTTGTATGGGCCTTTCTAGCCTGCAATAAAAGAATAAATAAAATAAATACCACTGTGCAAAATATCTGCTGAGCAAAACTACTGCTTAATAATAATTAATAATTATACAGGGTGCCCCAAAAAGAGAATGCCAAACTGACACTGGGAGTTAGCTTAGTCAAAGACCTTTCAGAAATACTCCTTTTTTTTAATCATGCCAGTTTTTGACTTATAAATGGCACACCAGACTGACGCTGGAGATAGCTTAGTAAAAGACTAATATAAAAATTTCATGAACCTTATAAAAGTGGTTTGGTTTGGGAGATAATGCCACTTTCTTGTTTTCTTCATACAAGAAAAATACAAAAAAGTGGCATTATCTCCCAAACTATGAGACTTTTTAGTCATATTTTCATTTGAAAGGTTTATGGCTAAGCTATCGCCACTTTCAGTTTGGCACGCTCTTTTTGGGACACCCAGTATATTGCCAATGAGCAATAAAATTCTTCCCGGTTTTCCGCCATTCTCTTGACCTCCTGATACGACACGACGTTTAACATTTGCTTTATTTGCTCCATATAGCATTTTATGGTCTTCCACATAATAAACTATCGTTTTGTAAATATCTACCCAAACGTACCGTATTTCTAAGTAAATAAATGAATTGTGTTTCTGTCTCACCCAATGGTTGACTGGTAGAGAATTGTTTAAAGCATTAAGTTCGCCATTTGCACTTCATTTTGTTTGTGCAATAAATACTAAATAAATAAAAAAGGTATTGATTACTACGTATTCTCGATCCTCAGGTGTTGCTCCCTCACTCGGACTCCGTAGAGTTCTTCCAGCGGTTGTCGACAGAGACATTATTCTTCGTGTTCTACTACATGGAGGGCACCAAGGCGCAGTACCTCGCGGCGAAGGCGCTCAAGAAGCAGAGCTGGCGCTTCCACACCAAGTACATGATGTGGTTCCAGCGCCACGAGGAGCCCAAGGTCATCAATGAGGAGTACGAACAGGTATAAATATCCCTTGGACATAATAAATATCCCTTGGACATCACACATCGCCATCTAGTCCCAAAGTAGGCTACTCAAAGCTTGTGTTATGGGTGCCAGACAACGGATATAATACTCGAATACTATTTGTTTGTAAATACATACATAATATACATAGAAAATACCTAAACCAATACAAACAGACATGTTCATGCACACATTTTTTTGTATTGCGCGGGGATCGAACCCGCAACCCGCTGCGAAGTAGGCGATTTCTCGACGACTACACCAGACGGGTCGTCAAAAGGTATGTCGTTATCATTATCATCGTCATCAGCCAAAGGGCCTCCACTGCCTCCCCTACGGATTGTCGCAGTGACCGGTTGCGAGCAGTCTGCATCCAGTGTGATCCTGCGATCTTTATGTCTTGTCTTGAATTGCTAGTAGGGTACTGAAAAATCACAAAAGATAATGAGACATGTTCTGGCCCCAAATATTCCATAATTGATTGATATTAATTAATTAATTATTGACGTTCGTATTTGGCGTTTTGTGTCCTAAATTGAATAAATGATTTGACGACCTCCATGGTCGAGTGGCTAGCACCCTGGTTTTAAGCGTCGCCATCTCGTGAGGTTCCGGGTTCGATTCCCAATCGGGTCAATGTAGAAAACGATCTTTTCTATATTGTCTCGGGTCTGGATGTTGTGATACCACCGTTGTTTCCGATTTTCCATAACACAAGTGCGTAGCTAAAGCAATTGTGATTAGCTTGATATCGGAGCAATGTATGTGATGTTGTCAAATATTTATTTATTTTTGACTTTGACTTTACGAGGTCGTTTCAATCTTTCCGTTAGACGTCTTACGCTGCGCGTTCGACGGGTCTCCTCTCTAGAACTTTTCTGCCCCAATGGCCATCAGTTCTTTAACGCATTGTGCCTTGCCCATTGTCACTTGAGATTACCGATTCGCAGAGCTATCCAACCTTAGTTCTTCTACATCTCCTCATTTCTTATTTGATCACGTAGCGTAGAGAAACACCGAGCAAAACGCACTTAATGGTTTGTTATGTGATTTAGAGCTTGTTTATGAGGCCCATAGTTAAAGGCGATGTCTCGGATCCGAACTTACTACTTTACACGCTGAGGTAATTGAGACGAGGAGACGTTCCTGCGCAGCTCCCCAGACCTACCTAGCCGAGCAGGTATTTACCATAAAGATGAAATAAGAAACCAAAAATTTGCGCACGGGCGGGACTCGAACCAGCAACCTTTTGGCAAACCGGGCCAAGCGCTCTTACCAATTGAGCTACCGTGCTGTTAGTCTGACCCTGCGAAATTTGTGGTTTCTTATGAAAACGTCAATTGCGTGACGCTTAGCGCCATCTAGCCGTCTGTTCATGAAGCAGATGGCCCAAGCAGTTATTCTTTACAGAATAAATTCAACTTGGAAATTGATGTCGCTTCGCTATCTAATGCTTTAGAATGTTTTTAACACTCACAGTGTCATATTTTATATTCATAAAGATGAAATAAGAAACCAAAAATTTTGCGCACGGGCGGGACTCGAACCAGCAACCTTTTGGCAAACCGGGCCAAACGCTCTTACCAATTGAGCTACCGTGCTGTTAGTCTGACCCTGCGAAATTTGTGGTTTCTTATGAAAACGTCAATTGCGTGACGCTTAGCGCCATCTAGCCGTCTGTTCCGAACCAAAACCAAAACCCGAACGCTGCCCAGTCGAGCAGGTATGTACCAGCTCTGATCTCCACTGTATACAGAGCTGGCGCTTCCACACCTAGCATATGATGTGGTTCCAGCGCCACGAGGAGCCCAAGGTCATCAACGAGGAGTACGAACAGGTTTGTGACATCATCATCATTATCATCAGCCAAAGACCAAAGGGTCTTTGGCTGACACACTGCGACTTATACCAGCGATGCAGTCGCAAAATGTCAACCTTACACTCTGCGTCCTTTTAGCATCGATGGAGTCGCGTTGTTAACGCGCGTTAGCATCGATACAGTCGCGATGGAGAAATTGGAAATCGTAAAATTATGTACTCAATTTAGACGCTTCTGTATCATTGCTATTGCGCGACTGCATCGATGCTAAATTAAATTTGTTAATTGCGTGAGACGAGATGCTGAAGCGCGTTATCAAAACGCGCGACTGCATCGATGCTAAAAGTTCAGTGTGTAAGAGATCAATGGGCCTTTACAGCCTCTCACGGATTGCTACAGCGACCGGTTGCGATCGGTCTGCATCCAGTGTGATCCTGTGATCTTTAAGAGGTCGTTTCCATCGTTGGACGTCTTACGCTACCCCTTCGACGGGTCTCCTCTCTAGAACTTTTCTGCCCCAATGGCCACCAGTTCTTCACGCTTTGTGCCCTGCCCATTCGCGGGGCTGTCCGACTTTAGTTCTGTTATAATAAAACAGTCAAGCAAATATATTTACATGCTAAAATGTTATATATATTAATCAAAGTTTACCCTAGCTCGTTTCTATGCAAAGCGTGTTATTTCCTTGTTTAGTTGTTACCCTTTCTTGTACTCACCTCTCATATTTGGTTCCAGGGCACATACATCTACTTCGACTACGAGAAGTGGGGCCAGCGCAAGAAGGAGGGCTTCACGTTCGAGTACAAGTACTTAGAGGACCGCGACCTGAACTGAGCGCGGCCCGCGGCCTCCATTCCGTTGTGCGACAGTATTTTTGTAATTGTGTGACGTGTGGACTCTGTGACGCGACGAGCATTTCCGCCAGGTTTTTTTACATTGTATAGAGAATACGAGTTTTGTAACGAATTTGCATCGAGAAAACGAGCACGCGAATGATATCATGTGATGCGATAATGATTAGTTTCAGCCGTTCGCGGGATTATTATTATTAAAAACAATGTGATATTGATATAGGGCGCCCGGGGCGGGCCCGATCGCCGGTGGGACGTCTCGTCTCGCGCCGCAAAATATTATTTTCCCGGTAGCCATTAGTCGTTAGCGCTAGATGTTGTAAGATAATGTAGATAAGCCCCGTTATATTTGACATCACAGCGGCGCGGCGGCGAGGCGGCAAGCCTGCCCGCTCGCTTGCTTCAGGCGACGAATAATGACCCCATGGAGTTGAGCTTCCCACAGACTATTCCAATATCATCGTCGGACGCGAGGTGACAGCTTATGAAGCTCATTAAAATAGTGCCTTTTTTCGCATTAAAAAACGGGACTTTTTAGCGCAAAACATTTGGCATCTCGACGGCCTTCGCATGAGCATCGAGCTGACAAATATCACAAGCTGATGAGCCCCGTAGATACTTAGACTGTCCGATGATTCCGCTTTAGATTAATCTACACATCACATTTTGAGGATCCGCGATCTGCCCCCTTACTCTGGAAACAAAACCCGATCCAATGAATATACTGTTAATCGATAAGACATTCGATTGAGTGATCCTCCTAATCGATATCAATAAGTGTACCACAGATTGACACTTCCTGTCAAGGCAGCAACGGTGAAATAATCATCAGTTACTTTGACAGGTGGTGTTTCCGATATATTCCTTCTTCTAAAATGCGTCGCGTACATCGACTGATCCTAAACCGGCTTTTTCCTCAGTAATTCGTAATAATACCCATCCCTGTCACACGCGTACACGTTCTGGTATGAGTGACAGGGATGGGTATATTCATTGGATCGGGTTTTTTGTCCCGAGTAAGGGGGCTGATCTGCGCTCTCCCTTCCGTGACGACGTGGTCTAGTCTGTGGGGACCGAAACGGATGTGCACGCTCGAATATAAAGCACGTATTGGCCGGGCGACAATTGAGCCAAAAATTTATAGAATCAATTTGAAGCTTTCCAGTCGGAGCGAGTTTTATTGTTGCTCTGCCTAATACTTCAGTGTGTGGGGCGGCGCGGGCGACGGGCCGGCCCCGGGACATTTGTTTTAATCTTGTGTATAGTGAGCAATTCGGAATAGTTTGGAATTAATTTAAGTGCTAACTCACGCGTACCGCTGGTGTACCGACAATTTTTAAAACGTTAAATGTTACAATAAAATTGTTTACCACATCGTATTAGACTGTATTTATTGAGCCGCGTGGCGGTCGTATCCGATCGGGCTTACGCTTGTCGACGAATCGTTTTTTTACGACGCGATTCTGTAACCGCTCGGACAGCAGTCGTATTCGTGATTTAGGCCTAAACATAGCTACCGTTCGGATCTCCAGTGTGATTGCGTTACGCTAAGAAGCGCGCCGACTCATCTCCCGGCGAACGGATCGATCATCGTCGCGTATATTATACGTTTAGTGCATTTAAATTGAACAAAAGCTTATAAATCGTAGCGTTCGTGAATCACTGCCACGCTTCTTGTATTATATTTGGGTGATTAGAGTTACGATATTTAAATTGTACTTATTTATTGTTGGCGGCGGGCGGCGGCCGGACAATGCGCGGGCGCAGCGATCTCGATGGTTCCGTGCGTCATGTTGATAGTTTTCACTTTTGTAAAAAGTCTATCGTGAGAGCAGATGAAATGTGGTAAATAATAATTTAAAAAAATTATCTGTACAGTTCTATTTGTATAGAAATAATAAATAACGATTAAAAAAATTAAAACATGTTGTGATTTCTTATTACGCTTAGTTTTAAGGCGTCGGTTTTGACGCGCCGCGGCGGATCGCGGTGATCGCATTTCTTTTTTTTCTAATTTATTTTTTTATTAAAAGAAATGACTGTTTACTTTGTAGAATAAATTGTAAGAAAGCATTTGAAAAATTTGTTTGTTTGCAAATTGAGATATCGATCCCGATTCTTCATTTTATCTGTATTGGTTGTCTTTCTTCATAGCGCGTCGTAACACTAATCAACATGGTAAAAGGCGGAACAAATTTCTCTAATAACTAACGTACAATTATTAAACTTTCAAAATATTTATAATTTTGCCCACGATTGCGATACTTTTTTTAAATTTATGTCACGAATAGTGATTGCTGCTGAAGTATTTTATAGTGCCACCAACTTATCTGAAGAATGACAGAATGCGCTCGAAAAGGATTACAGTTTTTACATAAATAAATAGTCCAGGCTTTTTAATACTCGCCGTAAATACATGATGATTAAACTTTACTGCAGCACCAAAGATAGAATTAACGCCGAATAGTATTTTCTACCACTTATACATTAGGGCTAAAGAGAATTGAAATTGTAGGTTATTTTAGTGTTCGCGCCCTTGGTCACTGTAATATCAGTGATGAAAATAATATGTAGACAATAAAAAATTGGACTTACATAATAATATTTTACATAATAATATCCGAATTTGTTATGTCGTCGGTATCGTAACTTAGAAGATAAATAAATGAATTACGCCTTTTAAAATGACTTACGATAAATTTTGAATATAGTAATGGTCATTCTGTAGTAAATTTGTGGCAATTTTTCAGATAAGTTGGTGGCACTAACATATATCGCGTTGTTAAAACATAGTGCCAAATTCCAATAAGGGATCGTTCAAGTATTACGTAAGCAGATTTATGACAATTATTTACCCCCTCCTCCCCCTTTGTCAGCAAAAGTAAGCAAAGCTCTTACTCCCCCCTCCCCTGCTTACGTAAACGCTGTACCTAATAATAATGAATAAGCAAAAATTGAGCAAAGCTACCGCAATAACCTTATTAAATTTTACCAGCTACTACACGAGCGAAGTAAGCGATGTCAAATACCGCAAACCAATTGTTTAAGATTGATTTATGACGGCGAGTATAAATTTAAGACTAAAACGTCAAAAACTAAAAGATGTTACGCGAGCGAAGCGAGCCCGAAAAATTTCTTTAAACTTTACTAAAAATCTGTTAACTTTGTAACTTTTTCTTTACCAGCAGTAATATTATAATGCAAATGTTTGAGGGAGTATATTTGAGGACAGGTATCTTAACGTATTCATAATTTATAAGTAGATATCCCCGAAAATGGGTATGGTTTTCAAACAACGACAATGTGTGGGTTGGCAATATGAAAAAAACTACTGCCGGTCTGCTGACGTAATCCCGACCCCCCGACCCCCATGTCATCAAAAATAAGCAAAACAAAGACCCACCCGCCCCCCTATAGTGATTACGTAATACTTGAATGGCCCCTAACCTATGTTTCTTACCTCGTGTAGTAATATTTTGAGACCTTGTGGGCTGCGGTGTTAGGCAACGTAAGTATTTTAAGACGGATGATTGTCACCATCATAGCACAAGGCCCGAATACGTACCTATTAATTTCGAATCCTAATTTTGCTGTCCTAGTCTACCTAGTTGTTTAGATAGATACTTTCACATGTATCCCAATCTATTATATTATTTATCGTTCATACGAGCGAGTCCGAAGGCGGATGAAAATTCAGATGTCAGGCAGACGTTGGATTGTGGCTGATGTGGGTAAGTTTTTTTAGCTAGGGTTTTTGGCGCACTTAGCCGCACGGTTGTACCATTGTTATGTCCCAGTTGGTTGAGTAATGGTATCATATTACATTCTTAAAGATTAAAGGGAAACCAAAAATATGCGCACGAGCGGGACTCGAAACTGTAACTTCTGGCTGACCGGGCCAAACACTCTTCCAATTGGGGTCTCGGTCGTCCCGCCCGTACGCAATTTTTGGTGTCTTAGTCATCAAGAATATCTCTTTTGATTCTAACCCACCTCAAGTTTCTCCAGAAGGGTAGCTAGCATTCTGCCCAGATTAATTATACTGATGTTGGTAGTGCAAATAAAACTTCAAATTATACTGAAATCAGCGTCTATTAAGTTCGTTTTCGCTTGCCGCCGAATTTTCCGCGCGCGCCCTTCCCGCCCTTCCCCTTGATGCGCCTGCGCACGCCGGCCGCCTCCTCCGTGTCGTCGTCGGAGTCCGCGCCGCGCTTCTTGCCTTTGACATTCTTCTTGTCTTCTAGCTCTTTCATTTCCTGCAAGAGGAAAAGGGATAGTGTGGGTTATTTTGGTCACTTGACTGGTTGAGTGTCATAATAGGTAAAGCGAAATGTAGAGAAAGGCTGAGAAATACTGAACTAACAAGAAAGTAGCTTGATGATGGTGAAATCGAATTAATTATATTTAGATAGAGAGAGAGAAAGAAATATCTGTTTGTCTGACATGGACAAGACAAATACCTAGTTAGGTACTCGAAACAATAAGATACTATCATAGACTCATACTATTATAGGCTCTTCAGAAAAAACTTTGTGGTACAAGAAGTTGAGGCCAAACGGAGCACGTTTCAAAGCGTTGCTTTTGTGATTGCCGTGTTTTTTGTGTTCTGAACAGCGTGTCTAGTGTAGCATTGAGGTCGTTGGTCACTGTCGTGATTCTATTTACCTATTCAAGTAGCTGAGAACTCATATTCTTATTACTACCTTTGATAAACGATTCATTGATTCTTCTCTTTAAAAATACGAGAATATGTTGTTTCAAATCCCTAACACCGCTTCAAAACGGATGTATCTACATTTTGCATGTTAAGATCGAGATCTCAAGAAACTTTTATAGCAGTTACATTTTGGTCGCGCGGCTAATGAATTTTTGTAATACAGCTGTATTTTAAAATCATTTCACCATTTGTCCAACAGTATAAGTTGTTCATATCCATTAGTTACACATTACAGACAGAAAAAAGTTTCTTACAATATTGGTGAGCCTCTGCGCTTCGGCAACACGCTCCTGCAGCACCATGACCTCGCTCTCCTCAGTCGGGTAGAGGGGCAGCTGCTTGCCGATCAGCTGTTCGATGCGCTGGTACAGCTCCACGTCGTACTGGAATGAGGAAAAAATTACTACTAGTAAAACACTACTAAACTACTACTTGTAAACACTACGAAAAAACTACTACTGAAATGAGGAAAAAACTACTACTTACTAGTTTAGTTTACTAAGTAAATCAAACTATAAACAGAATTCACACACGCATCAATTTCTGATAGGTTTTAGACATACGCAAAATCGTTTGAAGTGAAATGAGTGATACAGTTCAGAGATAGCCAAAGATATGTATCACTCATTTAGTTCAGTAGTTCTACTATCACTACTTATTCATTCGTATTCGCATATCGTACGGATTTATTCTTATGACCAAAAATAAACGCATTCATAAGATTTTGGCAGTCTAGAATCACGATTATATAACAGAACAAATAAACAAAAATTACTCTGAAAATCACCTCAATCATCAATCTATCAAACAATAATACATTCTAAGTCTTATCAAAAACAAGTTAAAGAACATTTCTGCTTGCGCTATCTAAAACATGAATTTTGCGCGAAAACTCACGCGAGCCGAGCCATGCAATTATCTTGCTCTTGCAGTAACTTACCAATATATCTGAACACTTAACTCTTTTTTACTGAACTACTGAATAACTGGACTACTGACGGCTTAAGAACTTCAATTGAAGCATTCTAGCGAGAACAACTAGGCAGTTTTTAAGCCTCTCGGGTTCTCGAGTTGGGCCGTAAATTGAATCATAGTACTTCTTGGGGTGCAGTAATGCCTATGTGTAATACCAGTAGTACCAATGAAACCGTTTGGCTTGCGCCTGTTATAACTATGAGAGTCAAGGAGCAGAGAGCACACTTGCACTAAAATATGAATACTTATATAAAGAGATCTCTGTCTAGAGATGTTCTCTGTAAATAATAAATAAATGATATATTCCACTTAAAATTTCCTTTTAGGAAAGAAATATCCCTGTGCACGGAAGTATGTCTCTTCTTTAGCTTAAAAAAGCAAACATTTGATTTACATAAAAAAAGAAAATCAAATACAATTGAGAACGACGAATCTGTTGTACAATATTACAAGCAAACTTTGAATCTTTAACAAAACAAACAATATATCCATATAATATAAATTGCACTTGTAAAAAGCAACTTTGGCTGTGTGACAGACGAGGAATCGAACCCCGTGTCTTACGCTATCCGGACGTATGCCTATACCACTCGATTGGTATATTTCATGGCAATTTATATTATTAAGTTTGTATAGAACAAAACACTATAAAAAAATGTAAATATATTCATAATTTGGGGGTCCACAAATTTGCAGGCGCTTGTACCGTGGTATCGCATCAAGTTTTGCTGTTAGGATGTGATATAAATGAGTAGCGGTTGCCTTATTAAAATAACAAATACAATAAAATAGTTTCAAATATGTACCGTGAAGTGTTTGTGTGTGTGCTAAAATATTAACTTTCTTTTTCTTTTTTAGACAGGTGTTCACGTGAACAACGTCAACTCACCTGTGAAACGAACGTAATGGACTTGCCAGCGCGCCCCGCGCGGGCCGTGCGCCCCACCCTGTGAATGTAGTCCTTGCTGTGCAGCGGGATGTCTAGGTTGATCACCACGTCCACGTGGGGGATGTCCAGACCTCTGGAAGGGAAGAGAAGGGGAAGACTTACTGATTTGAGCTTTTATGCGCAAGATATAAGGTTGTATTGCAGAAGCCGCCTAGCCGTATCATATGTGCCTCATGCTTAACGACGGCCCGTAAAATTTTACGTATTCACTTCAAAACTCTTTTAGTGCTGCCTACCTGCTGCACTAACTGTCAAAGCATGGTATGAAGTTAGTTAAATCTTAAAAAGAATGTTTTGCTGTTATAGTTTGCAATAAGGTACTCTACACAATCATCATCATTATCAGCCAAAGGACGTTCACTGCTGGCCTCCCGGTTTTCCACAGCGGTCTGCATCCAGTTTGTCCCTGCGATCTTTACAAGGTCGTCTGTTCATCTTGTCGGCGGACGTCCTACGCTGCGTCTTTGGTCGAAGGGTCTCTAATCTAGATGTCCCAACGGCCATCAGTTCTTCGCACTATGTGTCATGCCCATTGCCTCTAGAGCTTAATGATGCTCAGGACTATGTCCGTAACCTTCGTTCTACGTATCTCCTCATTTCTAAATCGATCTCGTAGAGAAACACCGGGTAAGGCCCTCTCCATCGCTCGCTGTGTGATTTTGAGATTCCATATAAGGGCCATAGTAAGAGACCATATTTCGGATCTGTATGTGATCACTGGTAACACACACTGGTTGAAGACTTTCGTCTTCAGACACAGGTAATTGAGACGAGAAGACACTCTTGCGCAATATCCCGAACGTTGCCCAGCCGACCGAGATGGATTCGTCGATTGACCTCTTTACACTTATTTAGTATTATTATTTTATTTATTTATTATGAAAACAACATGGTACATTTTTATAAACAAAGTCCTACAAAACTATTTACACAGTTTGTCTGTAGGATCAAGTGAGTCTTATTTAAAGTTATTGTCCGAGGTCATCTGACTTGTCAATATTCTCGTCGACAATTTCGAAAATTGAGTTCCCAGCAGATACTGCAGTGGGTACAATAAGGGAGCTCGCCATAATTTTCGCCTTTTCCATGTTCATTTTAAGACCCAATTGTTGTACTGGTCACAATACTCTATCTGAATCAAAACCATAGACCCTTGTTAATGGTTTTAATTAAGTGAGTTTTAATATAGATGAGGCCTTTTGTTTAGCTTCGCTCTCTAAGGTCCCTTCTCTTGACACCCATTTAACCTTTTTATAAATACATCATTGTGTGTCGTAACTCGTAACAGATACGTAGCAGTCGTGTAACAATATAACTAATTGTAGAACAATCACTTACCTGGAAGCGACATCCGTGCAAATCAATATAGACCGCGACTTGTTCTTAAATTTATTCAGTGCTGCAAGCCTCTTATTCTGCGACATCTGCCCGTGTAACGGAACGGCGGCGAGCCCGAGGTTACGCAGAAGCAACGCCGCGCGGAGAGCGCCCGCGCAGGTCGCCACGAACACGATGAATGAGTTGCCCGACATCTCGTTTAGGATGTGCACTAGGTATACGTCCTGTGGGTGGAAATAAATGTTTTTTTTTGTAACGTCCGCTTTTCTTTGCTACTTGAAAAATGTTAACAATCTTTTCATAACTTTTCAAATAATATCAGTCAATAAAATTCATTCACTATTTGATTTACAAAGTACTCGATGCTAAAAATTAATAACCTTTGTAGTTAGTGAGTTTTGAGATTATTTTATTTAGACTGTGATATTGGGATCTCGTCACAAGACAAGTTATTGCTTGTAGTATTCCTATAAGAGAAAAACAAAAACTAATTTTGATTAGAGTCCGACCGAAACTGGTTTTCCGGCCGAAAAACAAAAACTAATTTTGATTAGAGTCCGACCGAAACTAGTTTTCCGGCCGAAACCGAAACCGAATATTCGGCCGTGGCTTCAGTTTCGGCCGAAACCGAAACCGAAACCGAATATTCGGCCGTGGCTTCAGTTTCGGCCGAAACCGAAATTTACGAAGTCAAGTATAAAATACTGAAATTTGGTGCATTTTACCCATTATTCTGCATTCATTAGGACATGAAATGGAAACAAATTAAACATTTCACATTTTTCATTTACAATCTCTGTTTTTACATGTGACTTGATTTGTTAATTACAACAAAACAACGTTACTGACTCAATATTTAATTAACTATATAAATCATTCAAATTCAGAAACAAAACAAAAACTTACATTACATGTATTCAGTTCCATCAAAACATAACCTCTAAAGAATGTTTGCGTCGGCAATAAAGCACTGACTAAGTTTTGTTGTTACCACAGAGTACATTAATAGTTGGTACAGAGCTATCCGAACGCCGCACGACAATTCCCGAACAGGGCCGTCAGCGTCCGCTAAAGCGTTGCCGCCAGAAACGAAGTTAGGCGAGCGTGCACGACAACTTCCGAGATCAGTTTCGGTTTCGGCAAAAGTTTCGGCCAATTTTGGCAGAAACCGAAACTGTCGCCGAAACTTGATTTTTGGCCGAAACTCGGCCGAAACCGAAACCGAACTTTCGGTCGGACATTAATTTTGATTGCTTATGTCTAATACCAACAAAGGGAGACTACTATGAAATATATTTTGAGTTTGTTGCTGTTAACTTTAAAAGTTAAAAGTATACCAAAGATTTACCTTATACTTCACAGGAATGAACAGATAATACTGTTGCAGCTTGTCAACAGTCTGGTATTTTGTGGACACCTCAACCTTTACAGGGTCTTGCAATGATGCCCTCTGTAACTTCTGCACTTTCTTTGTCATTGTAGCAGAGAATAAGTATGTCCGTCTCTCACGGGGGATGACTCTGAGAATCTTGTCAACTTCTATCTCAAAGTCCATGTTGAGTATGCGATCGGCTTCATCCATGACCTAAAATTAAAATTATTAAAGAATGCTTCATGAAAAATAACCCTTTTATTGTTATTCTCATATTATTATTATATATTTTTATTTGCAACAGCTTATAACAATACAGACCCATATTTTAAATACTGTACCTATAAGTTAACATTTTAAAGAATAACTGTATTACACACTTATTCGACAGTGTTAATGAGATTGCATTATTTTTTACCAAATATTTCAGTGCTTTCAAGTTGAATCCTTTGGTGTTCTCCAAGTGGTCCACCAGTCTTCCTGGAGTGGCAATGATAATGTGTGGTTTCTTTGACAGCATCAGAGCTTGGGCCACCATGTCCATACCACCAACTATTACTGCACATTTCACTCCTATACTAGCACCTTAAAGAAAATGATACAAAATTATTGCCAGTGTTTGTACTGTTAGGTGAGTATTTAAATTCAACATGAGCTGTTGTTCCTTAGAGATAATCCTCCATTATTTAACAACAATTGTATTGATATGGTTAAAGATATTAAATACCATGCACTTATGAGTCAATTGTGAGTTATAGGGAAGACTAGAAACCTTACCAAGAGCCTCAAATTGTTCTGATATCTGGAATGCCAATTCTCTGGTAGGTGTGAGTACAAGGGCGAAGTATCTCTGCGGATTCTCCAGTAAAGCTTGAAGGATCGGAAGCGCGAAAGCCCCAGTTTTGCCAGATCCTGTTTCTGCTAGACCTATTATGTCTTTTCCTTGTAAAGCGACTGGAATCGCCTCTTTTTGTATCTTTGATGGGTTTTTCCATTTTAGTTCTGAGCATGCTTCGCACAGAACGTCTACGACGCCCTAAGGAGAGTAAAGGTGGTAAAAAAACATGACATAACCTATAAAAATTTGAATGCTTGTAAAGATTGATTAAAAGCGAACCGAATTGGTAATATGATCAGTATGAATACAAAATACATTTATAACCGCATGTTAAGCTGAAATTGGCACGATCAGTGCGTAATTTAAAAGACAATACGTATAAATGAAAACATACCAAATCCTTGAACGAAACCTCATCACTGTCATCATCTTTAGTCTCCTCAGGCTGTGGTTCTTCTTCGACGTCATGCTCAGGTTCAGAATCAGATTTATCTGAGTCGGCAGTCATTTTTATTAACAATTTTAGTCCCAATTTTTATATCAAATACCATTTGATGAAATACAGACACAAACATGTGTGGCATGTGTTTACACGAGATGTCAAATCTCTTTTTTTTAAATATACAAGTCTAACCTCCTTGGCTATACCCCATACAGACAATTCTTCATTTGTTAACACTTAAAACTAAAACTAACACTAGCTTGCCCCTAACTAGCCTAACTTAACCTAACTCATTGAAATTCGAGGTGGTCCGCATTCCAATGCTCAACAAGAAAACTAAGCGCAGGAACAGCAAACCGGGTAAGACGACGCGATTAGAGCTCGCTACACCATAATTCTCACTTTAACTTCATTGTTTTCTTCAAAAGCACGAATTATCATGACAATTCCACCGCACAATCACAATAATTGACCCGAAAAAAACAATTTCTGAAATGAAGAAGTATGGTTCGTCCTTCCCTTTTCGTTTCCCGCGCAAAACTCGTCAAATCGACTGACATCAAAGTAACAGATGACAGACATGGTGACACCAGATAATAGGGCTACCATGAAAATTACTGAATTGATAGAAATTCAAAGACATTGACCAAAGAAATAAACAAACCTATGACAAGGCAGCATGGTCCTAAAGGCCTGTTCCATATATGAAACGAAAATACAAAAAACAAAACAGGTAGTAGGGCCGCCACTCCGCCAGATGTGTAATATAAGATTCAACAACATATCATTTTTTCAAAGCATCTTTCACAATCACTTTTTAAATATAATTGTGGAATGATAGTTTTAAATTTTATAAATATACAATTACATATTATAATAATTAACGTTTATTTAGTATAACAATATTTAGTGTATCATTCATTTACGATAACACAACTATTTAAATTATAGTATAAAAAAACATGTAATGATCACTTATATAAACTCCAATTTATATAATATCATATGATATAAAAATTATTTGAAACCTTTAGGCAATAGATATGTTAGGTACACACACTCTCATAGAGCACGCAAATACTCAATTATTCACCAACAAATAAAGAGATTCTGGATGCGTTGTCGGGCCACTTTTCTAACATAACCTACCTTGATGGCACCAACAAAGAGGGGCAGGCAGTATGCAAGCAAGCATACAGCATGCACGCAAGCATGCAAGCAGGCATGCGAGCAGCATGTAGGGTACCTGCGCTTTGTTTCAGCGGGCGGAGGCTTCTCTTCCCCCGTGTCTCCCAATTCTAAATAACACATGGGGCCAACAAGTACCACGGCGAAGTTTTAAATACATATTTCTATTTTTGATAAGTATGTTTTGAATATGTATGTTAATTAAAATTATACCAATGGAAGTTATACCAAGTGAAGCTTAATGACGGTTATTTCTTTTAATCAATATTTGAAACGTTTATTAACTCATATAACAGTTATATGATATAATTCGTATGTCAAACATAATAAATTATATCTAATCCATGATATACAAAATCAGATTTTTTTAACTGAAATTTGAAACGGTGTTATAAGATATGAACGTTATACTAAATGGTATTAAATAAAATGAATATTATGTTAAATAAACGTTATAAAGCGATGCGGTCGATTCATCCGATGCGGATATGTGTGCGACGCCTCCTTGACTTCGATTTGTTCGACTCGGATAAGAGTGCGTTTACCTTAAGAAGCCATTAGGCCAATCAAACATTATAGTGATATTGGGCCATTGTATTAGGCAGACTGAAAATTCGATGTAATGTAATTATATTACAGTTACAATTGACAACATTTCATTTTTGTAAAGGTATGAAAATTCAAAAACCATTCCAAGACTTAGCGATTCCAAACACGTTTAAAATTTTTTCAGATTTTTTTGCGCTTTATTTTTAAAGTTAAATGAATAAGACGGAAAAGAACATGGAAGTTGGAATTTCACAGGTTACGCCTTTGCAATGACATTTCATGCAGAAAAAAACTTTTGATCTTTGAGCTTGCTGTCAGCTGTCACTTTATATTTAGTGTTGTTGTTGTTTCCGGTGTTGTATTTATCGACATTATTGATAAATTGCGATATGGTAAAAGACTAAAAAAAACCTTTTGCATTCTAATGATTTGTACCGTTGTACATGTTTTATGTGTAATAAATTGAGTACCTTAATATATTTAGTATTCATCGGATCCACATTAACATTTTCATCACATTATCTTTGTTTTTCCATGCTTTCATCCAAAGATTGCTGGTTCATTTGCTGTAAACACGAACTTAGAGTTAATCATAGATTCTATCTACCATAACGCAGTTCGTATTTTCTCCCTAAAAAGTCGTACTGTAGACATTAAACTATAGGCATTACCTGCCTTTCTACTCTTCTTATTACTATTACTCTGTATTTTTGGATTATTGATGTTTTCTAATCCTTTTTGAACAATATCTATTGTGAATCTAAAAATGTCAAACTTTCAAAGCTCTGTTATTCTACTTTTCTTTACATAATACTGTAAAAATAGTTGTGTTTTACCTTTGTTTGCAATTTTCCTTTAATTTGCATTGGGTGATGATTCGTTTTCCTGTATTTTCGTAATTTGCACGATTATTGACAGTATTTTTATCTTTATTGACATGGTTGTTATGACAATATCTTTCAAAGTCTGACAACTTCTATCAAAGTTTATTACTTTTTCGGGTTTAATCCTCTGTAAACCACCAGTATTCATGTTCTATTTTTGAACCTACCTCGATCTAAATTTGAACGGCCCCGGCCCCCTATATAAGCCTTAACTTTTTTCATTCAATTCATTCGATTTCGAGTTCTAAGCTCGAACAGTTCTATTACACTCCAATAAATAAATACTCTACATCTTCCCTCAAGAAGTCTTGAAGAACCGCCGGTGACTACTGAAACACCTCCTCACGCTAGGGGAGGGACCGGACACCGGAGGAGTATCCAAGCACATTGACTGCAGTAACACCTCCTCGCTCTAGGGGAGGGACCTGTCTCCTTCTCGGAAGAGGATCCGAGACCAAGTACTTCTGGCACTCCAACTGATCATAACATTTTCTATATAGTGCCCGTTACCCTCATTACTGCACATCGGCGTCTCTGCTCTTCACGGCGCCTGTCACCGCTGCACATCGGCGTCACTGCTCTTCACGGCGCCTGTCACCGCTGCACATCGGCGTCACTGCTCTTCACAGCGCCTGTCACCGCTGCACATCGGCGTCGCTGCTACCTTCGCTGTGTCGGCCCTGCACTCCGACGCCGCCCTTTGCTGCCCCAGGACAATACTTATTGAAGATTTGAAGATACTTACTCACGCCCACTGCACTTTACTTACATTCATACAGACATCACCTCATCTCATTTTTCGGTACTGTATTCTTTTTGTTGTAATATAAATTCTATTCCCTCTTCTACCTCTTTCTTTTACCTTCTTCTACTTCTCCACATTTGTCGCTTCACGACAAATTGGCGCCCAACTTTTAGTCTTCAGTCTTCCCTCTTTCTTTCTTTTCTTACATCTCATTCTTTTCATCTTCTATCTTTCTCTAAATTCAAAAATAACACTTTATCTAGTGTTCTTTACCTTTTCACCCTCTTTACCTTTTCACCCTCTTTACCTTATCACCCTCTTTGGCTATCTCTTTTGGATAACATATTATTAACTCCTTCACTATCTTCATATCTTAACCCCTTCACTATCATCTCATATCATCTTAAATCTTAACACCTTAACTATCATCTCAGAACTTAACCCCTTGAAACTCGGAGATAGTAAAATTTTGTTTTAGTTAACTTAACTTGAGAATTATTAACTTAACTAAATCTACCTTAATTGGTCTTAAGTTAACTTTGTTCTTTTAACTTAACTTTGATTTAAATAACTGTTCTCTAATTAACTTAACTTGAGAATTATTAACTTAACTAAATCTACCTTAATTGGTCTTAAGTTAACTTTGTTCTTTTAACTTAACTTTGATTTAAATAATTGTTCTCTAATTAACTTAATTAACCGAGAACTCTTATTTTTCTTAAACTCTCTTCCTATTTATTTTTACTCTCCGATTTTCTTTCTCAACCTATATCTTCACTAATTCACTTTAATCACTATTTGAAGAGGAATTAAGGTACCCAATTTTATTTTGAACTTTATCGAATTATTCATAACTTTTTAACTTTACTATGTCTCGTTTTATTAAATTTGATTATCTTAACAAAGCTGAACTTATTTATGAAATAAAGATTAGACTTGAGGAACCAACAAACACGGTTATAGACTTAAGAAAACAAATACAACAACTTTCTTCGATAACTTCATCAGAGGAAATATTAATTTCTCCTCTTCCTATTGATGAGGAACTTCCTGAAATTGAATCTACTCTTAACTACATTGAAGGAAAAATCTCTAGATTAATACAGGGTGATTCTAAATTTACTCGCTTAATTGAATCTTATCTAAATCATGTTTACTATAGATTTGAACGCATTGATATTGACTTAAGTCCTGAATTCTTAACTACTTTTAATGATCTTAAAAATAAATTTGATGGCTTAACTAATAAATTTGAGTCTTTTACCTTTCATCCAGCTGAAGATATAGTCAGAACTATTGATACCTCAGCTCCAATTACTTATAATCCTATAGATCCTCAACCCTCTCATAACTTTGTAATCCCTCAAACCTCTTTTCAACCTCTAACTTCCTCCCTTACCCAACCTACTATAAATCTTAAGATTTTCAAAGATATAAATCGTTATTCTTATAACGGTAAATCTTGCCCCAGGTCTTTTCTTCAAAAGTTAGACGAATATTGTATTTCAAGAAACATAGATAAAAATCTTCTTATTACTCAGGCATATGAAATCTTTACTGATAATGCTCTCCATTGGTTCAGATTCCAAATTAAAAGGAATCCTAATTTATCCTGGTCTGAAGCTTCCCAACTTTTAATTAAGGACTTTGGTCA
Source organism: Pyrausta purpuralis (assembly GCA_963924145.1). Taxonomy (NCBI): domain Eukaryota; kingdom Metazoa; phylum Arthropoda; class Insecta; order Lepidoptera; family Crambidae; genus Pyrausta; species Pyrausta purpuralis. The sequence continues at coordinate 4,977,362 of OZ001651.1, forward strand.
ATTTGATTTTGATAATAAACTTCTTGAGGCTATTAAAGATCGGACTCAAGGTTTAAATGAACCTATAGCTATTTATATTTCTATTATGTCTGGGATGTTTGAGCGTCTTTCTGAAAAATTACCTGAATGTAAAATTGTTGACATCCTACTTAGAAACATTAGACCTTGTTACTCAGTTTTTGTGGCTCTTAAAGATTGTAACACTATTGATTCTTTATTAACTACTTGTCAGAGTTATGAAAAATTCCTTGATAGAGACCAAAACTTTAAAGAACCTTTGGAAAACTTTTTAACACCTGAATTTAATTTTAAACCTCAAACACCATCCTCCACAAAACCACAATTCTTTAAAAAACCTTATCATGTTAACACCGTTCAGGAAGATGTTAATACTCTTACTAAGGACATCTTCTGTGTTCGTTGTCGCAAACATGGACATAATCTTAGAACGTGTGCTCAACCTCACTTTATAATTTGTTTTAAATGCGGTTTGAAAGATTTTAAAACCCCAGATTGCCCTAAATGTAATTCTAAACCTAACACTAGCTCAAAAAACTAATAACTGACTTGAATAGCACTTCTAAATTTGACATTACTGAATGGAATAATTGGATCTTAACTCTAAAAAATTTTTTTTCTTCTTATAAAATCTCTTCTACATTATATTCTAGTGAAATAGATTCCAAACGTCCTTTCATTAATGTGCGAATTTATAACTTAAATATTTCTGGTTTACTTGATTCTGGTAGTTCAATTACTATTTTTGGCAACAATTCTCACTTTAAAATTCTCGAACTGGGTTTTAAGCTTTTCAAGTCAGACTACATTACTATTTCAACTGCGAGTAATCAAAAAATAAAATCACTAGGTTATTTTGAATTACCAATGATTTTTAATAAACAAACACATTTAATTAAAGCTTATGCTTTTACTGAATTATTTCCTTCTCTTATTCTTGGTATTGATTTTTGGAAGAAATTTAATTTACTTCCTTCTATACTGTCTTCGTCTGGACTTTCTGATCTCAATTGCTCATCTATTCAAGAAGCTAATAGAAAAGTACTTCCTTATGATCATCTTTCTGAAGATCAGAAGAATATCGCGGATACCATTATAGGTCGCTTTAGAGAAATTTCTTTTGAAGAAAAAGGAGTATTGGGACGAACTCATCTCATCACGCATAAGATTGATACTGGCGATTCTCTTCCGATCAAACAAAGATGTTATCGGTTATCTCCTGTAAAACAAAAGGCATTAGTTGAAGAAGTGGATAAAATGCTGAAATGGGACGTCATCGAACCTGGTGAAAGTCCCTGGCTATCTCCAGTGATTATCACTCCCAAGAAGAATGGAGAATGGCGCTTCTGCATTGATAGCAGGAAACTCAACTCCGTCACTCGTCGGGATGCTTATAACCTCCCTCTTATGAGTGAGATTTTGGACAACCTCAAGAATGCCAAATACTTATCTAGTATTGACATCGCCAAAGCGTTTTGGGAAACGCCACTGAATACTGAAGACAAAGACAAGACTGCATTTTACGTTCCTGGAAGAGGCATGTACAGATTTAAAGTCATGCCCTTTGGACTAACTAATTCTCCAGCTACTCAACAAAGACTTATGGATATGTTGTTTACCCCTGAGTTTGACAGCAAGGTCTTCTGCTATCTTGATGACATCGTTGTCATAAGTGAAACCTTTGAACAACACATTGCTCTTCTATTAAAAATCCACGAAAAACTTTCTTTTGCAAACTTGACTATAAATTTTGAAAAATCACAGTTTTTTAAAAAAGAGCTCAAATACCTCGGTTACGTCGTAGACGAGTATGGTCTCCGTGCTGATCCTGACAAAATCAGGCCGATTTTGGAATATCCTACCCCATCTTCCAGAAAAGAAGTACGAAGATTCATTGGCACTTGCAGCTGGTTTCGAAGATTCATCCCAAACTTCAGCACAATTGCTGCTCCACTTAACAAGCTTAAATGTACAGGGAAAAATGCTCCGAAGTTCGCTTGGAACCCTGAAGCTGAATCTGCTTTTCTAAAGCTGAAGGAAGCTCTGGTTACTACTCCGGTGCTTGCTTGTCCAGATTTTAGCCTCCCTTTCTCGGTACATTGTGATGCGTCAAATTATGGTGTGGGAGCAATGCTTACTCAAGTCCAGAATGACAGGGAAGTGGTCATTGCTTACATGAGTAAATCTCTTAATTAAAATCAGCAAAATTACTCGACTACGGAGAGAGAAACCTTGGCTGTTATTACTGCTCTGGAACATTGGCGCTGTTATCTCGATAATGGTATGCAATTTACCATTTACACTGACCACGCAGCACTAAAGTGGTTTCTGAATTTATTTAATCCTTCTGGAAGACTTGCTCGCTGGACTCTACGTCTATCTGCGTATTTTGCACGATTATTGACAGTATTTTTATCTTTATTGACATGGTTGTTATGACAATATCTTTCAAAGTCTGACAACTTCTATCAAAGTTTATTACTTTTTCGGGTTTAATCCTCTGTAAACCACCAGTATTCATGTTCTATTTTTGAACCTACCTCGATCTAAATTTGAACGGCCCCGGCCCCCTATATAAGCCTTAACTTTTTTCATTCAATTCATTCGATTTCGAGTTCTAAGCTCGAACAGTTCTATTACACTCCAATAAATAAATACTCTACATCTTCCCTCAAGAAGTCTTGAAGAACCGCCGGTGACTACTGAAACACCTCCTCACGCTAGGGGAGGGACCGGACACCGGAGGAGTATCCAAGCACATTGACTGCAGTAACACCTCCTCGCTCTAGGGGAGGGACCTGTCTCCTTCTCGGAAGAGGATCCGAGACCAAGTACTTCTGGCACTCCAACTGATCATAACATTTTCTATATAGTGCCCGTTACCCTCATTACTGCACATCGGCGTCTCTGCTCTTCACGGCGCCTGTCACCGCTGCACATCGGCGTCACTGCTCTTCACGGCGCCTGTCACCGCTGCACATCGGCGTCACTGCTCTTCACAGCGCCTGTCACCGCTGCACATCGGCGTCGCTGCTACCTTCGCTGTGTCGGCCCTGCACTCCGACGCCGCCCTTTGCTGCCCCAGGACAATACTTATTGAAGATTTGAAGATACTTACTCACGCCCACTGCACTTTACTTACATTCATACAGACATCACCTCATCTCATTTTTCGGTACTGTATTCTTTTTGGTGTAATATAAATTCTATTCCCTCTTCTACCTCTTTCTTTTACCTTCTTCTACTTCTCCACATTTGTCGCTTCACGACAGATTGTTTTAGTTCAGATACGAAATAATCATCATAATTCCTCATTCGAAATATGATTGAAATTTGTAGTTATGAGAAAATATTTGAGTAATTATTTTCAGACATTATAATAATATTAAATAAGAAAGGATTCTACGTTAGCTTTGTTTGGTTACTGTTTGAATAACTTAAATTAAGTAATGTTACATAATAAAGTGAAATTAAATTCTTGATGGAATTACTATTGATATCGACATCTTAATTCTACAATTGCTACAGACCACAACACTATAAACGTCAAATATATTTTTATCGAATATAGTAAAGACGTCATCTCGTAAAATCCAACCTCATGTACTTACGCTCTTTTAGAATGGAGAGTTATTAATCAATTAATATTAAAGAAAATACTGAAAAGAAATGAAAATAAAAAAATACGGGTGCCTTAAATTTTGAAGTTCTTTCAGGAAAAAATTAAAAAGGTGCATAAGAAAATTTTGCAATGTTGTCAATTATGACAATCAAAATTAGATTAAATTAATTTTATACGAATCGAATAATGTTATCAAATGAAATTTTATATCTTGAATGTTTGTGAAAATTACACCCATCAAAAACAATACTTGTCAAAAAAACCAAGTCTCGCAACTCAGTTGTTCTGCGGTAAAAAGTCTTTAATGTTTTATGTAAATATATTGAGACTTGGCCATCGCACTAAATAATTTAATTTACATATGTTTTCAGGCGATTGAATTTACACGTGTTTTCAGGCGATGGCCAAGTCTCAATATATTTACATAAAACATTAAAGAATTTTAATATTGATATGCGTCACTATAAGATGCTGTTAATTATTACGTAACAACTTAATGCTTCGAGTACGGAGATTCCAGAACAATTGATTCTCAATTGTTATGGACCACGATCGTGGTCTTAGAGACTGGACGTATTAAGACAGAAAGTCGCTTAAGTAGAGACTGAATAAATTAATAACCGACTTGGTATAACATGGATCTCACAACTTTTTACCGCAGAACAACTGAGTTGCGAGACTTGGTTTTTTTGACAAGTATTGTTTTTGATGGGATCTCATTTGTTTTTGTAATTTGTAGACAGTTCTATTTTTTTCCTTTTCGGTACCTTCTACTTATTGTATATATGTATATCTACCAGCAACGAATTTTCTTAAAGCCCTCTCTCTGACTTATGAACTTTTCGCCTCGCGCTAGCACCGCGACAGCTCGCTCGGCGACATTAACCTTTCCGCGCGCCCCGCCACTGTCCCCGCCCCGCGCCCTCGCGCTAGCACCGCGCAGCGCGTAGTAACGGCCCGCGCTCACTCGCTAGCATCGCAGCGCGTGGTATAATAATTAATTTACAACCTTACGCACTCGTAATAAGTACGAATACGCACGTAAGTACGTTTTTTGCATTAAATAATTTAATTTACACGTGTTTTCATGACGGGAATACCCATTTTTTGCTTGATTTGGCAGGGGCACTACCATGCGCCTATATTTATATGGGACTAGCTTAAACCCGCGGCTTTGCACGCGATAATAATAACTGCCGTAAAACATCGTAACGAATAAAGTCAATATTGAAAAATTTAATTGAAGACTTGGCTGTATGGGCTTAATTTTGTTTGCGGTCTTTTCTAGATTTTTTAGTTTTTCCTTGATTCATACACCAAACACTACTTATATTCTAAATTTGAAGCTTCAAGGTCTGCTAGAAGTGCCTTAGAATTTTGATGATCGGTGAGTCAGTGAGTGACAAATTAAGAAATTTGACCCGTTATAATTCTTAAAACACTGGTTCAAATTAAATGAAATTTGAAATATATCGTGTCTTTACAATGCTGCATGGTTCCTGAAAATTTCAGTCTTCTAGTTTTATCCACAACGAAGTTACAGGGGGGTCGAAAATGGTCTGAATTGCTTCGAGAAAAGGATGGTACGGCCGTGACGCTTTTTTGCTCGACTTGGTGGGGGCACTGCCGTGCCCCCAGATGAAACGTTCGACAAAATAAGGGAGAACCCGCTGTATCCGCATCGTTAACTACGTAAAAAGGAGAACTTACGTGAACTGTATATACCCTTCGGGGTTTAGCGCGGGAAACGAAACGAAGAAGTTGGATTTTGTTTCTTCATTTTAGTAATTGTTTTTTTCTAGTAATTTATTGTGATTTTATGTAGGAATCATCATAATTGTGTGCTTTTGAAGAAAACAATGAAGACAAAGAAGGAAACAAAGTAAAGCGTGCTCTGATCGCAGATTGCGCCCTCTGATTCGGATCGTTATTCTCGTGCTAAACTTCCTTCTTAAACATTGAATACCCCGCATTTCAATGAGTTAGGTTAGGCTAGGCTAGTTTCTCCCTCGAATGGAGCACGCCTTGTCGTGGCGAGGGAGCTCAGTAGCCTGTCGCTATCCAGCGGCAGGTGAAGCCAAGATGCTCCGTGGAAAGTGCCAGTTCCCTTATCGGGCGGCAGTGGCACTAGTGAGTCGCGTCTGTCTCGCATCGAGCGGCGGCTCACTAAAAGTTGTTGTGACTCCCGACACCCCTCTGGGTTATCAGAGGAGGCAGGGGATGTCCCAGGACTTAGGTCCTCAGGACGAGCTCGGCGTGCATTTGCCGTCGGGCGTGGCTAGCCTCGTCGGGAGGGTCTCGGACAGACGGTGTGGGGACACCTCTGTACAATCAACAGGGACCCTCCTGAGGCGCCAGCGTGCCGTTGGAGTGGGATCACCCCACTCCGTGGAGATCCGCCCTCCTGATAGAGGAGGGACGTTGCTGCTGGCAAGGGCGTGGGACTGTTGAGACACCGCGGCCCCTGCTGTCACAGCCAACAAACGCGGCGGGCGTCGTCAGGTTTTAGTGGGTATACCCGAATTCGGGGGAGTCCCACACACGCCCCTCCGTTCCCCGACGGAGAGGTACGGTGCGTAAACTGCATTTCCTGACGTTAAAAACAGGCTAGGCTAGATTAGTTCTAGTTTTGTAGTGTTAAGTGTAAATATTGAATCCGTATAGCTCTGTCCGAGGACGTTAAACTTGTAAATAAATAAATATGTATATTAAACTAAACTTCAATTCAATTAAAAATATACATATTAAATTAAACTTGTATGAGGACAAAAACATATATATATATATACCCTTCAAAAGGAAGTTGGATTTTTTTCTTCATTTTAGTAATTGTTTTTTTCTAGTCATTTGTTGTGATTTTGTGTTGGAATCATCATAATAATGTGTGCTATTGAAGAAAACAATGAAGACAAAGTGGGAAACGAAGTAAAGCGTGCTCTGATCGCAGATCGCGCCCTCTGATTCGAATCGTTTTTCTCGTGCTAAACTTCCTACTTGAGCATTGAAATGCGAACGTCAGCCCCGCATTTCAATGAATTAGGTTAGGCTAGGCTAAGTTTAGTGTTAGTTTTGTAGTGTTAAGTAAAAATATTGAACTTTTTATAATGAAGCATTGTCTGTATGGCTCCGTCCGCGGACGTTAAATTAGTATATTAAAAAACACCCTTCAACTGTCAAAATATTTTGAGGTTAGAAAATTGTTTTCTTCACACGGCGTCCACTTATTTGCTAAATTTACTCCAATATAACTTTGATTTGCAATGGCTAAACATCATCCTGATCTCATTTTCTGCCGAAAACAGCCAGGCGTAGGTATGTTCCTCCTTTTGATCCCTAATACAATACTTTGCAAGTAGATATTATTATGTTTGGTTTCTAAACAATGTTCTTTTGCCAGCTATCGGGCGTCTCTGCGAGAAATGTGATGGCAAATGTGTAATTTGCGACTCCTACGTGCGGCCATGCACACTAGTGCGTATTTGCGACGAGTGCAACTACGGATCTTACCAGGGTCGATGTGTCATTTGCGGAGGGCCGGGAGTCTCAGACGCTTACTATTGCAAAGAATGCACTATCCAGGAAAAAGACGTAAGTGAAAGCTAACACAAATCGGTCAGAGTGTATCCTTAAGGGCTTGCTTCTTCAATCAAGCTTACTAAACCTCGTTTTTGTATACCAGTTTCCCCTTATTTAATTTATATACTTTGATTGTCAATACAGAGGTTGATAACATCTAAGTGAAACATATTTTCTCTGTTACAGCGAGATGGCTGTCCAAAGATTGTGAACTTAGGTAGTTCAAAGACAGATCTATTCTACGAGAGAAAGAAATATGGTTTTAGAAGACACTAGCATTTACTCTCTATTTTGGGTGTGTGCGTAATGGACACTTGTGTGATATTTTTCATTTCATTCTTGTTTTAAGTTAAGACAACAAATTAAAATACAATTACTGAATTTTCCTCACTACTATGAAGTTCTATTCATGTACTACTGTAGGGGTTATAGTGAATAACCCCTTCATGGTTATTTGATAAAAATCATGCAATTCTTCAGCTACTTTCCAGTTGGAAAGTTAGATCAGGCTGCGTAAACAATTTATTTTTATTTTTTAAACAATGATGTGAGGTATTAGTAAGATCTTAACATTACTGACAGTTTGAAGAAACCTTCTGGGCAACTAAGTCTATAAGTACACTTTATTATTACACTAGTATCACATAAGTTAATTACACCTAGTATGCATGAATAAATTATTAAACAGTTATAAATCTAAAAAAAAACATAGTAAGGCTTGCTTGACCGTTTCACGCCACATCATGCATTAGTGCATGAAAACAATTAAATTATTATTATATTTCAAGTGTGGCAGCAAATGGGCTAAAAATAAATACATATCATTACCCTTTACCATGTTAAATTGGGTTCTCAAATAAAAATTCTTCACCGTAACATTTTATATCTCACTCTTTATTATTAAAATATTTACATTAATTATTGTGTTATTAAAGCTTTACTACAACTATCAACTAGTAATATCATTATACATACAAAAAATCAAATTTAATATATGGTAATGCCTAAATTTTTAATATTATTCACAAAAGCGAGCGATGATTGTAGTCAGTTTCAAACAGTTTGACACTAAACAAGAAAGAAATTTTAATTTGCTTATCCGTTTGTATTTGGTGTGGTAACTGCTGGGTTGGTCCAGATATTCGCTCCTGTTGATCCGCTGTCAGAGTAAGTTGGCCGTGCAGGAATGATGGGTGACCGTATGCAAACACTGGAAATTAAAGTGCACATAAGATTCCTATAAGGTAAGTGCTTTTATCTATCATACTATTTGGTGTTTCTCTATAGTTGTAATTTGAACGTAAGAGAAAAGATATTTTATAGAAGTACAAGAAGAAGATTAGACTGAATGTTTTTAACACTCAGTGTTATTTTTAGATTTAAATAAGAAACCATGATTGATAATTAGTAGGCATGGAAATGAATGCTACTTTTCATTTATTTTCATTTCATGAAATGCTGTTTATTTTTTCATAATATGTAGTCACATGTAATTATTTTTCGCAGTGTCAATGCGACGCGAGTACGCTACTATTGAATTTCACTGTAAACAACTAATGCGATTTTCTAACTGAATCGCTACAAAATCATCATTACAAGACGATCTTAACTTTATGCCTTTGTGGACGTCGTGAGTCGTATTTCTGCGACCATTGAGTGAGTAATCTAGTACTACGAATGCATAGAGCAATATCATTCATACGCGCTCGCTCGCGCTCAAGAACAGCGCCCGCTAAATTTCATTTGCCAATGAAATGAAATGCGTATGATCTATAATTTAGCGACTAAAGTGAAAAAGTAGCACTTAATCATTATTGTCATTTGCTAGTCATGAAATTTTCCTCCATGCCTTATATTTATTTAGCAAAGCAAAGCCTGCTGTATCTTTTCTCTTACATTCTGGAAATATCTTTGATATTTTTTCTAGCATGTTTCTTGTTACTTAAAAAATATTAATTATCTCCATTATACTTAAATTTCTAACCGTCTATTTGGTTTCACTAAACCACTCGTGTTTTGTATGTGATTTGATTTTAATATTTTTTTATCATCATGCACCTAATTTTACTTAGTATATTTACAGTTTTAATTTTTGTGAAGCGTGATACGTTCATGCAAGTCGTGCTTTCACTGACCTCCTTGGTTTAGGACATCAGCTAATTCCCATCATTGTCCTAAGAACATTGCACAAAAGATTTGGTTAAATCTTATATATTGTTCAACATTAGAAGCCAGAATAATAAAAGTTATTTTGAAGCTATTTTTGCTCAATTTGATTTTGATTTGTTTAAGTAAATACTTATATGTCTGTTTGCAACAGTAGTAGCTGAACCTACGCAAAAAAAAGACCGCAAATCGATTTTAGCCGTTTGGCACTAAAGGTAAAATATTTTTTTGACCCGAAATACCTAAAAAAAAATTCGGTAGGAGGAGGGTGCTGGTTCACATTTTACTCGTATTTTATATGGGAAAAAACTTCAGAAACCTATCGTCTGGTATATCATTTAAAAGAAGGGTTTTCCGAAAATATAGATCATCTTACATTTCAGCCATTTTTATGAACTTATACCAAAAACTTTTTAACCTTTACTAAGTTTGGGCTCACCTGTTAATGCTCATCCAATATGGCTGCTGATTAATGATATTACACACGACAGGATTCTGATGATTTGAACAAACTCATTTGCGGTGCATGATGTGTTTAGAAACTGCTGCTGCCAGTCAAGGTTGAATTCATGCATCCTTTTGGCGTTATTTAGTCTTTTTAGTGTATGTTTTGAAGGCGGTCAATTATAATGAAAAAAAATGTTTTCGTTGTTTTCAGTATGATTATGTACTTGATTGAACTAAAATAGTTACTCAAACCTTCTCCTTAGTGTAACGTATACTTTAGTGAAAACTGCATTAAAATCACCGAACGCGAGAAATACGCGGACAAACATACATACAGGTCGAACTGAGAACCTCCTTTTTTTGTGAAGTCGGTTAAAAATAATTTCCATACGAAATATTTGACAAATCAGCCCTTTCCTCCTACCAGAGTTTATTTAAATACTTCGGTCAAAAATTTTGTTGTGACCTCTTGCACAGAAAAAATAATAAGTAGTACTTTTGCTTGTATCTGTGTGCCAAACGACAAACGTGTACATTGATTTGCGGTTTTAATTAAAAAAATGGACTCTTAGGTACGCCGTCCACTACAAGTACTCGTATTTAGCAGTTTTTACTTTAAAATGTATGTGAGAAAGAGACATTGCTCTACGAGAGCTAACTCATATAGCATTATCTCTTTCGCTCGCTACTTTAAAGGTAACTTTCGATTAGCTATTTGTTGAGCGATTCCCCGCGGCTTTGCTTCTGCAAATGGCTAATCGGATTTTTACGAATTCTGAAAATCATCCTGCTGTAGTGACCAATCTTTAAAATATTTATAAAACTCTTTTCAACCATATAACTACAATTTAAATACGGCACAAAACACATATCTACCTATCGTCTACTCACGAGTTGACATCCTCTAGTTTCTTCAGCAACCTCTCATTCTCCCTGCTCAGCAACTCCTGGTCTCTTAGAAGCTGATCCCTCACGTTAAAGAGTTCTGTGTTCTCGGTCCTTAAGGCTGTGTTTTCTTGCATGTGGAGTTGGACCAGATCCACCAGTTCCGATTGGGGTAATTGGAAGAGTTTGTTCGGCTCGATTTGCGGCGGGGTTCCGCGGTAATCTTGATCGTTAAGGAAAGTATAATTAAAAACTTTTTTTTTTCATAGGCGAGATTGCTTTCAAAATTTTAAAAGCACTTGTGAAATTCAACAGGCTTGCCAATGTGTCGGTGGCAGAGTGACATAGGCATACGCCCGGATACCCTAAATAACTTTCAGAAAACTTTGGATACGCAAAAGAATGGGCTCAATAGGTTTGATATTAATACAACAATTAGTATGTAGCTCCTAACTTTTCAGTTGTTTTTATTTCGCTAGGAACTCGATGCCGACGCTATTTGAAGTTAGATAGTAGTAATGACGATCTTATTTTACTTCTCATTCGTATTGAAAATTGAACCTTCTATTTCAATGTAGTAAGTCAAAGTGAACAGGTTTTTCTGGGTGAGCTCGCTTCATCGTCGACTCTGTCTAAGCCCAATTAAGTCTAGGCAGAGCCAAGAGCAAACCAATTTAGAAAAAAAGGAATTATTTGTTCATTTATTTTGACTTACTTAAGTCTTTGAGCTTAGGTCTTCAGCAAAGTGCTTTATAAGCCTAAAGGCTTTAGCCCATCACGCTGTAGCGTACCATAACCTTTTTAGGAACGTCACAGGCAAAAAATATTCTTTGTATAAAATATTTTTTTCATAGATAGATATATAGACATACCAGCAACACGCACTAATAGATTTCGATCTACGTTTCTCATGCCCACAGCTAGGGAGTGGAATGCGCTGCGGCAAAAGTGTTTCCTAGCCACTATGATCTCGATGAGTTCAAGAAGAGAGTGAATAGGCTGTTACTAGTCAGCCATGATTCATCCTAAGCCACATCATCACTTACCATCAGGTGAGATTGTGGCCAAATTTCTGACTATATAATAATAATAAAGTATAAAAAACACGTCACTTCTGAGTCAGAGCCAGAGCCTCAGGTAAACCCTTTCAACAAATATAAAACGAATCGTAGTTCGCTGACTACAACCAAATAACATTTTATCATTTACAAACAGGTATTATCGGGTTGCATACGGCATCGTATGGGTTGCATACAAATTTGATCCGTTCTGTAGGCATAGTAGAGCTTATCATCCTGTTGCTTTTCGTGTCTGATACGCTCCTAGCACAGCCATTCAATTCCCGGGCCCTTTGTCACCCTCTCTGAACATCCCCCTCCTGGACACCAGCTGCCACGGCCGACCTGGAAGGCTTAAAATAGACTTCAGACTCTGGTCGGCCGCAGCAAGGCAAATTAGTTTAGATGGGGATTCATAAATGATGATGATAACCTAGAGTGCATATGTGGTGCTATTCCCCAAAGGATGGAACAGCTTATATCGTGCCCTGCCTGCCCTTATAACAGCCCTACAGACAACGCTATCCTCGTAGCAAAGTTCTGGGCCGAAACCGTTTAGTTTGCTGTCGACTCGAAAATAAGAAGAAGCAGTCATGATGGTATGGTACGGTGTAGTGAAAACAACCTTTAAAACGAACGAAATTGATTAAACATGAATAACTTACTGAAACTGTCCACGTTATAATCCGTCTGCACATGAAGAGCTGTTCTGAGATGCTCGTTTTCTGATTGAAGAGCCTCCACTTCTCTCTTAAGACTGAGTATGAGGGCATCCCTTGCATCCTGAAATAATAAGTGTATGTTCCTCAGTGAATTTATAGATGCTGTTAGTTACATAAATATCACTCATCGCTAGGACTATTTCAGTGATGTGCTTACCATTTTGACAATAGGCTTTGACTTTATTTTCTTGGCTCTGGATGCGTATCGAAGTGTATTGATGGTTTCGCTTAGGTTTGATCTCGTTGGGGCTATGCAAGCAATCTGTAATATAAAGGATAACCATAAATTATACCTTTAATCAATTGCTTAGTAAGAAGTATATTTCAGTTGCGCGCCTTTGACATTTAACCCCCTTAATATAGTGACCACCGACTTACCATCAAGGTGACTCCATTCCCTGCAAGACTGTCGGCTAGAAGTTTAGTCAGTTTGCTGTCCCGGTACGGAATGTGCCCTCTCTTTTTTCCATCGCTGAGCTGTGCTATGCAGTAACCTGAAACAGATGGATTGTCTATTAATATAAAATCATCGAAAAGAAAATTTTTTGTTCTATAAGATCCTCTTCATCCATGACCATGGCACTTGCAAAAGAGCCGAAATATCGGAAACTCGAAAATAATAAGGTACAAGCATAGTAGCAATCCCGTTACAATCTATTCTAAAGCTTCTATCAATAAAAAAAACTGTTTGTTGCAGGTGCATAAATTACAGCTGGTATGCTTAAAATTATTTGACTTTATTTAATGCCAATGAGGCGTACAACATTTGTTACCAAGCATTTTCTTCTTACTAAAGCCATAAAAAATCTAAAACCTGTTTTGGGTAGATCTTTTCAGTTATTTCCAGACTTACCTAGCACCATAAGACTCCTATTAATATTATTAGCTTCTTCCAATGTTTTCCCCGTACTATGAGTCTTCTTCGTCATCTCGCTCCCAGCCAGGTCTACAAAATTGATCTTCCCGTGTGTGGAACAAGTGACAGCTGAGTCAGCGCGTAAATCGCGGCGCACGCGCACGCTTAGTAGTGTGTGTGAGCGAGAGGAGTTCGCGTTCATTGCGTGCGCGCCGACTGCGCGGTTGCGCATCCCTGAAGAATAAAGAGTAATTTGGCAAGGACGACCTCCGTGGTCGAGTGGCTAGCACGCTGGTTTCAAGCGTCGCCATCTCGTGAGGTTCCGGGTTCGATTCTCGGTCGGGTCAATGTAGAAAATGATATTTTCTATATTGTTTCGTGTCTGGGTGTTGTGGTACCACCGTTGTGACTGATTTCCATAATACAAGTGCACTGGCTACTTACTTTGGGATCAGAGCAATGTGTGATTGGTGTCCAATATTTATTATTTATTTAAATAGAGGAAGAGAGGGGGTGAGTTTGGTTTTTAGAAAGCTGTGCTAGCGATCACTTTTATTTAATAAGCGCTCTTTAGAAAACTAACTTGTTACTTTGACTAGACTAGGAACATAAGTGCTCAGCGAATTATGATCATGACTGTAAGTGCATGTATTTAAACTAGATGCACCTGAGACTTAACTATGAACGAGTATAAGAACAGACAGATGGGTGGATATTATGTCTATGACACAGCATCTGAACAGGCTAGCTTAAAGGTAGTAACCTAAACTTTAGCCCAATTAGCTATCACCCTCAAGTCTGAAAAGATTGACCAGTTCTACCTAAACCACTGTGTAACATACACAACCAATGTGTAAAACCATTTATTAATGTAACCCTAAGTAACTTGATTGGATTAAATACCTTCTTCTAAAACAGCAAACAGGTCGTCCAGCTGTTCGCAGTCAACTGTAAACAGGTTTTCTACGTAGAAACTCCTGCTTTCTTTCGACCACCGCACCTGAAGTGGCTTTCTGGCGCTTCCGGGGTTTAGAAGGTCGATTACCTGAAAATATTTCAGATGTTTTGGAATTAATGTCATATTTTTACACTGTCATATTATGGTTAAGATTATACACACATCAAAAGTGTCTAGGGATCAACATATATTTTTGCAATAACTTTTCTCCTGATTGATATTAATGAAAATTTTCATTGAGGATTCATCAAATAAAGTGTTTTTGTTTGTCTACAGTAACGATAAACCAAGTCACCTTTGCATTAATAAAGAAATTTGCCATTTTCCTAATAAAGGGATTTTTTACATTTGAACCACTAACATTAAAGTTCGAAAAAAGACTGATATAACAGTTTTCTTTAAAATTTTATTGGGTAACTTAAACAATTAATAATCCGTGTTTTCATCGAGATCATCAAGAACATCGGTTTGGCATACTCAAAATGAGTTCATCCAAATCACGCTGTGGAATGGCCGCCCATGTTCGTTGCAACAACAAAAAAAGGTCTTCTTGCGACTGGATACCCTCCATATTCGGCAGAGCTGTTCTCTATATCCCATGCATGCTCAATCGGGTTCAAGTCTGGCGACTGAGCAGGCCAGGGCAGGACATTGATGTTAGCTGCGGCGAGAGTCTGTCTTACAACTCTTGCGGTGTGCGGTCGTGCATTATCATGCATTAACTGAAATAAGGGACCGATTTGCACTTGTAGAGGAACGATGACGTCTGATACAATCGTCTCAGCATAAATTTGAGCGTTGAGGTTGCCTCTGATCCGAATCAAATCAGTTCTTCCGCCGATCCAAATACCCGCCCATACCATGATGGTTCCACCACTATAAGGATGGACTTCCTGGCAGGATTTTAATCGCTGTTGGCGTCCAGGGGTTCTCCAGTGTCGATACGTCTTGTATCCGGTCTCATACCAAAACGAGACTCATCAGAAAAGCACACGAAACGCCATTGTTCTTCTGCCCAATTTCTGTGTTCAAGAGCCCATTGATATCGAATCCTACGATTGTGCATTGCTATAGGTGGTACCCGTAGCGGTCTTCGGGAATGAAGGTTCACTTCATGCAAGCGGTTTCTGACTGTTTGGTCGCTAGTGATGAAGCCTCACGGCTAACATCATGGCAGTTATTGTTGGAGCTCTTCGAGCTGTGATTTGAATGTATCGGTCTTGTCTCCGTGTGGTGCAGCGATACCGTCCTCCATGGCGCTCAGCCACGGTACCAGTGCTTCGGTAACGTGTCCAAAGTCGACTGATAACACTCTGACTTGTATTCAGAGCTAAAGCCACATTACGTTGCCGGGAACCAGCTTCTATCATTCCCAAGGCTCTGAGCATTTCTTGCCTGCTTAAATGACGTCGCCGCTCCATAATAACGTTGGTTTTAATCAGTAGTAGGGAAACAGTAGCACTAATAATGTCTTCAATGCGTTGTATGTTTTTATAGGGAAAATATTGACAGCTGATTTTCATCTTCTATTCGAATTTGATTGACAGTTCCTGTTTCAAATTATGAAATGCACCAAAAAGGATCCATATAAATTTATAAAATCATAAATATATTACAAAGCCACATCTCAATCTCAAGAAATCCGCATAAAAATGCTTGATCCCTAGACACTTTTGATGTGTGTATTTGACGCAATCACAAATCCCAATTACATAAAAGTTTCAGAGAGAGCGAGGGAGAAAAATTCTGAAAGTACAAGATCAATCAAGCTTATAGATATCGAGAATGCATTTGGTCCAGCTGGTGTTCGCATCATGAATAGCGCTAAGCTATCGTTGCAACTAACCTCGTATGAATTTTCTCGATGTGTGTTTTAAACTTTTTTTTATTCGGTTGTTAAAGGTATCGGAACTAATGGCTGGGCACTGACCAAGTTGGGAACCACTGAACCATTTCTTTCAGTTGTACCTTTTCATTGTAGATCTCCAAGAAGGAGGCCTTGAGGATGAAGTGGCACTCTGGTCGCTCCTGGATGAGCCGGAACAGGTACACGAACGAGCGCACCACGAGACCATGCTCTGGGGCGTACGGACTCGTACCTCTCTCCACCTGTACACATAGGGACATTTTAGTGACGTAACAAAAATATAGCGAGGTCGAGGACCTTACCAATCAAACGAAAATCGCTTGCTTAATCAACAAAACGGCGTAACTTAAAACAAAGGATGACGCGTGCTGTAAGGATTTTGGTTCTCAATAAAACTGGTATGGCGACGATCTGTTATGTTGATCTCGATATGTTAGCAATCTCATATCAAAACGTTCTAATTATCGAGTAGTTGCTTGTGTTCAAATTTCATCTCCGGGTGGAATGGCTTGCACGACGGTTTTCGAGGTGACGATGATGATGACAAGGATGTCCTTCCAGACGTGTTGGACACTTAGCTGGTGTTAGCCTGGGTTCCTTAGCTGGTGTTAGCCTGGGACCTTAGCTGGTGTCAGCCTGGGCTCTTGCATAGGCGCGAGCGTGACTTGCCAAGCCAAATTTGGTTTTGAAAGACTTTCGAGGTGACCCTGTGGTTGTGTGGTGAAAACGTCACGTGAACTCTATTGTTCCAAGTTCAATTTCCGGTCAGTTGAATAAATAGTCATAATCATTTTCTACATTGTCTTGGGTGTAGCTGTTTTGGTACCCCTACGCAGTGTTTTGGTCTGGAATATGTATGAGTGTAACAGTAATGATTATGATTCCTTAAGTGTGTTTGATTTGTGCCTTGTTGACTTTTACTTATACTAATTCGACTAGATTTTGTCATCCCAAAGTCGTTCAATTACTTATGTTGTGATTATGTGACCTTGATCGTCACCTGTTTTCGAGGCTGAGTGATATTAGGCATTCCACAAAATCAATCATTTCTTTCCATACAAACCCAGCAATCAGGGCTAAGTGATTTGTGATAAAACAAATCGATTGACACTAACTAACAGTAATTTATAGCTGAAACTGTAATCAGTATTTCGATAGTTATCACTCAAATTGCCACATACAAAGTGGTTTTCAGAATTAACTACAAACTGAATGTATTTATCTCGTATTTTTATGAAAGAGCACGTACAGTATATACAGTGCTTGAGAATTTCACGAAATAGTCCTGTACAGGCGGGAAGAAGTCCCGTCTGTTCAGTATATATAAGGTTAAGATGGAAACTAACTCCCTAGTGGCGTAGATATCCCTTTGCCTATGATACTAAGTCCCGAGAGCCCTAGCCCAGCCTAAAAATAGATACTTAGATATAATAAGGATGTTGAAGGCTAGCTGCTCCCAGGTTGCCCAGGGTAGCAGCGTCAGGACGGTAGGTAGGTGGCGTGGACCCGCTGCCAGTCTGGCAGGCTCACCAGACTGATCATAGTGACGGCTAATGGTATCTTGGCCGCAGCGGAGGGAAATGAGAACCAACACGGGCGGTTGATATCTAGTTTATTGCTGTTTAGTCTACACTATATATTATTAATATTTTATAGAGGAAAACTTTGTTTGTTTGTTTGTTTGATTGTAATGAATAGGCTCATAAACTACTGGACCGATTTAAAAAATTCTTTCACCATTCGAAAGCTACATTATCCACGAGTAATATTATTATATTATATTATTAATTATTAATAATATTATAAAGAGGAAAACTTTGTGTTTGTTTGTTTGATTGTAATGAATAGGCTCATAAACTACTGGACCGATTTAAAAAAATCTTTCACCATTCGAAAGCTACATTATCCACGAGTAATATAGGCTATATTTAATTTTGAACAAAAATAGGGTTCCGTAAGATATTAGGGTTTTCCGGACACAAGGTGTAAAAAATCAACCAAAAAAGTTACTTATTTTGCGTACCCTGCCTAACTATTAAAGATAGAACCATAAAATGTTCTAAGTAATTGTAGATCTTATAAATTTCTACAAAAAAGTCGGCGACACACTATACCTATCTATGGTGTACATCCGGCCGTCTGAGCCAGGCTTCTATAGAGATCTTGCATATCTAGGCTTATAAGGAATCGTTAGTGACGCTGATGTATCCAGGTTTCATCGTTTGTGACGCAATAGTTTTCTTGGAAAATCAAAAAAACTAGGCTCAGACAGCCAGAATTTCGCATTTTCTGACTTTCCAGATCTCAACTATCAGAGGGTTTCAGGTCGCTGTTTCTTATAAAATGTGATGTGACGCGTTAGTGACGGTCATCCGAAGTAGTTTCATCCATTTTAATCCAGTACTTTTTGAGAAATCGTGATAAACGTGTGGCTCAGACAGCCTGATATCCGGTCGTCTGAGCCAACTTGTTTTTCTCTATATTTCACGAAATGTTACGTTTCGGACAAATGTTTTTCGGATTTACTGATGTGACGATGTTAGTGACAGCTCTCGACCAGATTTGAACCTTCGTGACGCACGCGTTTTGGAGAAATTGAGAAAAAACTGCTGGCTCAGACAGCCGGATGCTGGCTGTCTGAGCCACCCAGTTCGACCACTTCCAGGTGTTGTACGAAGCTGAAAACTCATCTAATCTGATGTGACGCGGCCTCTAAGTACAAAAAATCGTAAGTGACGGCTCTATATGCCGCCAATCAAAAGTTATAAGCATTTCAAATGTTTTCCATACATCGATGCATTTGGGTGGCCACACTTCGCACTCTTTATGGAAACGGAAAGACAATTTAGTAGAAAATGTAAGCTAAAGCGCCTCATATCAAAGCGGATGCTTTCTCCTGCTATTTAAATATTTAATTACGTAGTCAATAACTACGCCGATGAAGGAAAATATGTTAATTATTTATGGTCTCAGGTATTCCAAGGAAAAAAATCGTGAGATTGCTATTTATTTGAAAACAACCGCTAGTTTATCGAAGGTACTACAATTTTAGAGAATTTTGGTAAGGTACATAGTACTTACATATTACTCGACTCTTCCCATGTGATTTTACGGCCCACTTGGGACAAGATGCAAAAAAAACAATATAAATACTAACTTAATCCTGCAAGTCGTTTCCTTTTTTGTTTGGATGGAAAACTTAGTAATTCATTGACTCGTCCCACCATGCCTATATAATATTTGGGACGAAATGCGGAAAATCAAAGATATATTTACAAACTGCAGCTCGTCCTGAGTAATTCTTAAACTTTCTCAATGTTTATAAGAAGGCTTTTATTTTTATTTCTAGTTTAAAGAGATGATCTTACCAAGATTATCAGACCATGTACACTTGTACAGGCTCATATTTTATTCACCATTTAAAAAAACAGGAATATGCTATCAAGTTAAAGAAAATATGTTAAATAAGAACATTAAAACACTTTTTAATCACTGTTAATTCGACATGCAAGATAGCGTCAGACGAAAAAGTAGACATTTACAGTGATGACAGTTGCTGAAAAAAAATCCGCACTACTGATTAGTGACTGATGTCCTGACAAGGAAACCTGCACTTACGAAGTTAATTATTAAAAAATGCATTGAAAGAAATTTATGGTGATAATATTGGGCTAGTTATACTAAAAGGGGGCACAAAGACTTATGACAACAATCAGGCATGTTTTGACGTGAGCTCCAGACTCAGACCTCAGTAAGCAGAGCAGTATTTAGTTCGACTACTTACTACTTTTACTAGGCGTAGTCAGCGTTCTCTTGAAAAAAGCTAGGCTCCAGGCTGACTAGGCATACTCAGCGCTTTGCACTTACTTTTTTACTCGGCGTTTAGATAGCTGTTTACTGATAATTCTGATATCACCCAACGTCTAAGAATTACCATGTGGAAGTCTCCTGTTATTGATATTTTAGTAAATGATAAAGTTATTTTACGAATTGTTTCTGGTGTAGCATTTATACAAATAGTAGTTCATCAATTCATCCCATACATGTCTACAGCTTATTTTGGACGAGATGCAGATAATTTAATCAAATGATTTTTAACGTCATTTAATGTAATCAAAAAGTTAAAACTATCAATATGAGTATAATCAGAAAAAAAACAATAATATTGTTACAAAAAATTTAACACAATTTTGTTGTATGAAAGGAAACCCTTTTAATGATTGTAAAGTAAAATATAATATACATCTGATAAAACAATTTTAGTCAAATGTGAATAATACTCCTCGTAAATAGGTATACTATACTCGTCATAAAATCAATAAAGTCTACGAACTAAGTAAAAATCCACGAGCACAAAACTTATATCATTGCTTTATTAAAACAAAATAATTATTACTTGTCTTATGAACATAAACTTTAAAAGAAGATAAACGCTACAACCTGTGGTTATAAACATGACAGGTCCAAAACAAAATATTTTTTTTTCATTTTATTTCATTATTTTCGTAAGTTGGTTTCTACGCACCTCTCTTACCGCCATATCCATTGTTACTTACTTACATTTTTATTTATTATGTATACATTTTGTAACATACATATTTAAACTTTCTTGTAAAATTCAACAACAATCTTTTGGGCTATAAAAATAAATGATATTAAGTGGATGATTTCTTTCCATCCTGCATAATTTTATAGTCTATCTAAATATTTTTATATATATGATCAGCCATTTGACCACTATCACAACTGGTGGTACCTAAGTGATGATGTCGTCGAGGATTGGTCATGTCTGATCAGTAATAGCGTAATCATTCTTCTTTTGAAAATGCCCAAATTAAGGGTTTCGGGAACACCTCAGCCGGTAGCGCATTCCATTCTTTATTCCCCCGCATCAGAAATATTGTTCGAACAAAGATGGCGCGCGTCTCGTGTTCCGAAGGTGAAATAAGGCTGGCTTAGTAATTTTTGTTCGTAATAATAATAAGCGGTCCCAGAGAACTGCGTTTCACCTTCTGCGCTGTTTTATGGTTATTATTTTGCACCCAAAAAAGCAGGAGACGATTTGCATAATGATTAAAATTAATTATTGCATCTTGTCCCAAATGGGCCGTAATAATATGGGACGAGTTGAGGAATGAGTACTTAGTATGTATTTTATACCGAAAAAGTCTTATATTGTAGTAACCAGCTGGAGCTAGTGATTTTTAAATAAAGAGTAATTTTGAAACCTGGAATACCCCATACATAATTAACATATTTTCCTTCATCGCCGTAGTTATTGACTACGTAATTAAATATTTAAATAGCAGGAGAAAGCATCCGCTTTGATATGAGGGGCTTTAGCTTACATTTTCTACTAAATTGTCTTTCCGTTTCCATAAAGAGTGCGAAGTGTGGCCACCCAAATGCATCGATGTATGGAAAACATTTGAAATGCTTATAACTTTTGATTGGCGGCATATAGAGCCGTCACTTACGATTTTTTGTACTTAGAGGCCGCGTCACATCAGATTAGATGAGTTTTCAGCTTCGTACAACACCTGGAAGTGGTCGAACTGGGTGGCTCAGACAGCCAGCATCCGGCTGTCTGAGCCAGCAGTTTTTTCTCAATTTCTCCAAAACGCGTGCGTCACGAAGGTTCAAATCTGGTCGAGAGCTGTCACTAACGTCGTCACATCAGTAAATCCTAAAAACATTTGTTGGAAACATAACATTTCGTGAAATATAGAGAAAAACAAGTTGGCTCAGACGACCGGATATCAGGCTGTCTGAGCCACACGTTTATCACGATTTCTCAAAAAGTACTGGATTAAAATGGATGAAACTACTTCGGATGACCGTCACTAACGCGTCACATCACATTTTATAAGAAACAGCGACCTGAAACCCTCTGATAGTTGAGATCTGGAAAGTCAGAAAATGCGAAATTCTGGCTGTCTGAGCCTAGTTTTTTTGATTTTCCAAGAAAACTATTGCGTCACAAACGATGAAACCTGGATACATCAGCGTCACTAACGATTCCTTATAAGCCTAGATATGCAAGATCTCTATAGAAGCCTGGCTCAGACGGCCGGATGTACACTATCTATGTCGAGTGAGGCACAATAACCATTTTTTATTGAAAAAATCTTGATTTTTTTTTGGACTACATTTAAACGCGTTTATTGTACTCATGCTATTAATCCTTATCAAAATAAATTATTTAATCACTAAGTACAGTTAATGTAGATAATATTTGGTCTTTGAATGATTAAAATTGGACGTTTGGTTCTGAAGTTATAGCGAAATTAATAGACACCGTCACTTACATCGAGGACGCAGTGCACTACCCCCAGGAATTTTTAAATTCTCTGAACCCCGCTGGGCTTCCACCTCATGAACTGTTGTTAAAAGTTGGCACGCCGATAATGCTTCTCAGAAATTTAAGACCCCCCAACATGTGTAATGGCACGAGACTTCTTATAAAAGAGCTAAAAGATAATTTAATAGTTGCGAAGATTATCACCGGCCCTGCAGCTGGTGAATTAGCTCATATACCAAGAATACCCATGATCCCTACAAATTTGCCTATACCCTTCAAAAGGCTCCAATTTCCAGTAAAAAAATCTTTCGCACTCACGATAAACAAATCCCAGGGCCAAACATTCAAATTAGTAGGAATTGATTTACGAATAGAATGTTTTACGCATGGGCAACTTTACGTTGCCCTATCACGGGTCGGGGCTCCCGACCATCAGTATATTTTGTTACCAGAAAATAATATAACGTCAAATGTTGTGTATAGAGAAGCTCTACAATAATAGCTTAAGTTTTCTATCCTAAAACAACGGGTTGCACTCCAGGACTTAACAACTAACATCCACAGAAAGAAAATCTGTTCAGCCTGCGGATAGTGACTGCTTCGTCGATGTTAGTGTCGGTGTCTGTGAATTGACCTGGGAATCATTTTGTTTGCTAACCGTGTCTTTCCTGGGTAGGCTTTTTGCAGCGGTAACCGACATCCACGCGGGCGGAGCCGCGGGCGACCTCTAGTTAGTTATATTTATAATGATTTTATTGTAAATACACAAGCAAAGATATGAGGTTGTGTGCTGCCGGTGTAAGTGCCGGCGGTGCTTGCTGGTTTTACGAGGGTCAAACTGAAAGTTCTTAGAAAATCAAAAACTGATTACATTAGCCAGTTATTAGTTTTATTATATCTTTTCAAAATATTGTCCATTGACGTCAATCACCATTGAGGATCCTACTGCGAGGTCGTTTCTCTCGAACTTTTTCCAAGACAAGTGGCAAACAATTGGTAGTGTACCATTCTGCAGAAACTGTTTTTTGATCCTCTAACACAATTGTTGCGAAATGACCTATCCTTCCAAAGAACGAGGCCACCATTTTTTTTCCGCACTTCGATCTCTCTTCACTTTAGTTGGCAACTCCTCGAAAGGAAACACCCACTGAGCAGATTGTCTTTTGGTTTCAGGATCATAACAGTAAATCCAGCTTTCGTCACCTGTTAGTATGTCGAACACAGCATTTGAGTCACCTCCGTTAAATCTTTCAATCATTTTACGGCACCAATCCACACGATGGAGTTTTTGAGCCTTAGTCAAATTATGAGGTATCCACCGGGCGCAAAGCTTTCTGACCGCTAAATGTTCGTGGAGGATTTTGTGCACTTGACTCATACCGATGCCTAAGCTTGTCCGAATCTGCTGATAGGTCACTCTTTTGTCAGTCTCTATCATACGCCGCACAACACAGATGTTATTTTCAGTCGTCGCCGTAGAAGGCCGTCCCTCACGTACATCATCAGTGAGATTAGTGCGACCACGTTTAAACTCATTAAACCAGTTGTAAACAGTCGCACGAGATGGGGCTTCATCGTGAAAGGCCAATCGTAGTCTATCATAACTTTCTTGTTGACTTAAATGACATCGAAAGTCATAAAAAATCATTGCACGAAAATTTTCTCGTGTTAAATTCATGTTGACGTGACACAGACAATTTTCAATTTGCCGCCAAATCGTAAAACAAATGACAAATGAATGAAATATATACTCAGTAATATTGGCAAAGAGTTCTATTTTCAAATTTTAGAATATTTTTTTTATTATATTGTTTATAAGTGGCCAGTTCTAAGAACTTTCAGTTTGACCCTCGTATCGGTCAGCCGCTGCGATGTAGGTCGCTGACGCCGTGTTTGTCGCAATGTACGAAGCTAGCTCGTACAAGTCCCAAATAAAGCTGTAGGTAACTAAATAATCCTTGATCAAGAACACTCTGCTTTCAATAATTAATGGGATTCATTTGATTTAGTTAGTTTTACATGTGGTTATGTACATTTGTAATCCAATAATAACTAATGGACCGCCATAACAGTGGTACGTCCATAACAGTGATTGCAGCCTTATGACCATGATTTATAGCCACCATAGGACAAAACAGAGACATACAAGCATACGTAATGAAAATAATTGTAGGATGTCATACAAACAGCTCTGTCACGGGCATGGTGCACGCGATGGTTCATAATATTACACTTTTATGTCTGACTGTGTTAGTTATGCAGGAATAATAGGTATGTAAGTACAGTTCAGTCGTCAGGACATCAGACAATAGGTATATAGTTGAAATATATATCTGTACTAAATACTGCGAGTTTTTTGCGTAGCTTGACATGCGAAGTCCGTACAAACCCTTGACTACTTACTACCTATGAAATTTTATCTGTTTGAAGACCTTATAGACCTAGTCTCTCGGCCAATACTGGAATACAGACCGTTTCTTTTTGCTAGTCAAACAATAAAAACAATATTTTATTGTTTATAAAATAATATGAGTGAATAAAATTTATAAACCATTTGATTTGAAAAGATATCAGAGATTAACAAGTATGTTTAACTATAAGGTTAAGAGATTTTAGTTAATTTTATTTTAAAATGACTCATTTCTTAACAAAGGTACGCCAAGATTGTTAACAACATTCGACTAGCAAAGAAAAATGGACTCAACTTCAGTTGTTTTCAACTGTACGTAATTTATAACCTATTTTATTACAATATCCTTATGGTCCATTTTATGTCTGGTAATAGCATACTATCGATGTGGCGTGGACGTATTTGTAAGAATCCGAAGGTGTTGATTCTCACGGGATCGATTTCCGGGTGAGAATAAAACGTCTTAACTTTATAATATTCTATGATGAGAAATAAAGTATGAATGCATAGCTTCATTCAATTACGAGTATTATACTTTAACAGTATATGAAACGATTCTATGTTTCGAAATTTGAATGAAAATGCTACATTCTTAAGCAAAAACTCGGAGAATTTATTTATGGGCTTAAAATTTGCTACTTTGGCATTTACACATAAAATGGTGACAATTTCTCTTTCACCAACACCCCATTGGAAAATCAATTCGAGGCCTTTCCCATTGTTATAGTTTCACAACAATTGTATCCGTTAGCTGTGTTAGTTTAGTTTTACATTATTTTAAATTGATTTTGGGTCAAAACCTATTATTTCACAAAGACCCGATCGGTAGGTATCATAGCTAGTAGATGAAATGGTGGCATAATTAAATGAGTATAATTAGAGATTGAGTCGATATTTATTTAATGAAATTGATCATTATTGTTAGGTAGATTATCAACACAAATTAAATATTTGTCAAACAAAAACATAATTAATTTAGTTGATGGACAGCCCCTGTTAGCCCTTAATGAACCCTTAATTGTGTGTTATTAACCTTGGCGTTACTGACGATGCGTATTCCTCGCGTCTTGTTCGCTCGGTCGATCGTGTTATTTGGCTACCGTGAATGATGAATACTCGTATATCAATAATAATAAATAAATATCCTTTGGACATTTCCACACATCGCCATCTAGCCCCAAAGTAAGCTACTCAAAGCTTGTGTTATGGGTGCCAGACAACGGATATAATACTTAAATACTTTTTTTTTTTGTAAATACATACATGATATACATAGAAAACACCCAGACCAATACAAACAGACATGTTCATGCACACAAATGTTTGTATTGTGCGGGGATCGAATCCGCACCCGCTGCGTAGTAGGCGATTTCTCGACCACTACACCAGACGGGTCGTCAATAGTATGTTTAGTATAAACTCTATTTTTCTTCGCTAGTCGAAAGTTGTAAACAATCTTTATACAATGTGTTACTTTTACACTTGATCAAACTTTTAGGGAGTGCTCTAATGATGGTTTTGAACAACTTTTGCTATGGGACCAACTTCGAAATGGGGAAAGAAACAGCTGTGCCATACAAAAACTCATTTCATATCGGAGAAAATGTATGGAACAGCTGTTTTTTTTTTCTTGATTTTGAAGTTGGTCTCACAGTAAAGTTGTTCAAAACCGTGAGTAGAGCACTTCCTGAATGTTTGATCAAGTGTAAAATTAACACATTGTTTATCTTCTAAAATAATAATAATAATAATAATACATTTTCTTTTCAACACACTTTTTTTTTTATACATGTTTAACGTCTTCGGCTCTAGGCCATACAGACAATACTTTAGTGAATTTTCAGTATTTTAACACTTAAAACTAAAACTAACACTAAACTAGCCTACCTATATCCTTTTTTTTTTTTTTAACGTCAGGAAATGCAATTACGCACCGTACCTCTCCGTTGGGGAACGGAGGGGCGTGTGTGGGACTCCCCCGGATACGCCCCCGGGTATACCCACTAAAACCTGACGACGCCCGCCGCGTTTGGTGGCTTTGACAGCAGGGGCCGCGGTGTCTCAACAGTCCCGCGACCCTTGCCAGCGCAACCTCCACCCTCCATCAGAAGGGCGGATCTCCACGGAGTGGGGTGATCCCACTCCCGACGGCACCCTGGCGCCTCAGGAGGGTCCCTGGTGATTGGACAGAGGTGTCCCCACACCGTCTGTCCGAGACCCTCCCGACGAGGCGAGCCACGCCCGACGGCAGATGCACGCCGAGCTCGCCCAGAGGACCAAAGTCCTCAGGACATCCCCTGCCTCCTCTGATAAACCAGAGGGGTGCCGGGAGTCCAACGACTTTTAGTGAGCCGCCGCTCGATGCGAGACAGACGCGACTCACTATGGCCACTGCCGCCCGATACGGGTACAGACGCAGCGGCACTCTCCACGGAGCATCTTGGCTTCACCCGCCGCTGGATTGCGACAGGCTACTGAGCCCCCTCGCCACGACAAGGCGTGCTCCATTCGAGGGGGAGCCTACCTATATCCTAGCCTAACCTATCTTAACCTAACTCATTAAAATGCGAGGTGGTCCGCATTCCAATGCTCAACAAGGAAGCTAAGCGCAGGAACAGCGATCCGGGTAGGACGACGCGATTAGAGCTCGCTTCACCATAATTCTCACTTTAACTTCATTGTTTTCTTCAAAAGCACGAATTATCATGACAATTCCACCGCACAATCACAATAATCGACCCGAAAATAAGAAATTTCTAAAATGAAGAAATATGGTCCATCCTTCCCTTTTCCTTTCCCGCGCAAAACTCCCTTTTCAACACACTTGCTCAAAATGACGTTTTTATTCCACCGATTTTTGGCACATAATCATAGATATTAAACACGCGTGCTTTTTCTGTATATTATTGCACTAGTGCCTTTTGTTTATTAACCCGACCAATTTACATTTGTACCCTAGTACCAAGTAGAAAGTAAGAAGATGAAGCGATATAATTTAGTCGGGTTATAACTTACACAACAAACAGTATTTATGCGAAAAATAACAGTATGTACATATTAATTTCAATAAATGGTAAATCCAGCTTTATTACAAAAAAATACTCAAATTCATTTAAAAATTTTTATAATTTGTGTTTTCAATAACGAATTATTACATTTTTAATCTTGGCTGTTGGCCGATCTAGTTCGCGCCATATCCTTGCGCGCGCATCAGTTTCGCGGCAAGAAAAAAAAAAACGCGCCATTTTCCGTAAATAATTGGCGGCTGTGGTGTGACGAAGTTTGGATTAAATGGCAAGTGTGTTGAAAAACGTCGTATGAAACACGTGTGCCTATGACCATTATACACGCGGCTTTCTTATGGCGCACTCGCTTTCGCTCGTGCGCACACATTATCGCCTTGTATATAATGGTCAACTTAGCACACTTGTATCATAATGTACTATTATTGCACAAGCAAGGACACAAGAAACAATAACATTACAGACAAATCATTTGTACAATATTGGCGGTCTCTTCCAGAAGCGATCTCTTCCAGACAACCATTGGGTAGAGGAAACAACGTTTATTCTACGATTCGATATGACACGACTTCTAGTATTCAAGTGCGTAACGATGTTTTTACTATTTAACTTTCACCACTTCTACTTCAAGACTAATGTAATGAAATATACCCGCTGAAAATCAGCGTCGAGGTATCCGTTGCTGAGCTTTTTAGCTATGCTGAGCTTGCCTCGAGTTATGCTTTTCGATTCGAGTAATCTTTAATTATTATTATTTGTATGTACATTCAATCTAATTTTCGGTCGAATAAACCTTCTTCCTTTCTTTATATCTCCCTAACTATACTATACTAATGTTGTTTTCGTCTGTACTGAATGTTGTTTTGGTCAGTGTCATCCAACTTAGGAATGATAATATGAATTATGCTTATTCTGAAAAATATTTTCTTTATCTTATATGCCAGTATTATAAAACAAAATCTCTTCACAACATTCTAAAAAAATCAAAAAGAATAGGGCAACTCGCACTCTCGCGGGTATCTACGAAATACTACGCCGTAGTAAGTAAGCTACGAAGAGGCGACCGGCCAATTCTCGTGCAATTTGTATACGAAAAAAGTTTACCGATCGAATTTTCTTTGTCTAGGAAAAAATAGTTTTTGATTTCTCAGGGTCACCATTTCTATATATTTAGATAATGTTCGTGCGATAGTTTTTTTACGCGTAGATATTAAACTTGATTTTTTAGGTAAAACGGTTAAGTGCGCAATCGAATTACCACACGAATAAAGTTCGATTGCTGCGAGAACCGGCCTCATAGGAGGAAATTCTGATGCAATTCGTATTCGAAAAAAGTTCACACTCATTGCTTACTGACCAAAACAACATTCTGTATTCATTTCCACTTTAAATCGATCCAATTAACGGAGCTCAGTTGCCAATCATCATCATCTTAATAATCACTAAGCGTTATTGTTACATCGCTAATTGTTCGTCGTAGACGCTCGTTAGTGTTAGTTTCGTATTTTATAAACGCTTATGTCACGTCTACAATGTATAAAGATCCTGTGTTTAGTAAAAACTGATCAAAACCAAACACGGCACGAGCTCTCGTAAAGAGGTGAATCTTGATCACCTCACAGTGATGAGTCACTTTGACTTTAAGTTGCTCTGCTTTAGAATGGATTGCCAAATTTCGTATTGAGATGTCTTAATTCCAACCAATGTCTATGTTTAAATTTCGACCATCCATATGAGTGAGTGAGAAAGAGTTACTTTTATTTTTTCTTATCGCAATACCAATTTGACTACTCAACCAGCTAAGTGGGAATATAATGCCTGGAACTTGAGCGGATTGAAGCAAGATCGCAGTATTATTATTGGTTGTTTTTTAATGTTGCCAACTTGACCAGATAATATGATCTATCAGAGGATCGATTAATCGAAGGATTGAATATTAGTTACACGCATTGAAAAGCATGAATAGTTGTCAAATTGATTGTTTAACAAGAAAAAATATTAAAAGTCAAATATTGCCATAAATTCTCCGGTGACTTAAAACTACTCTAATACCATAGGGTATTAATCAAAGCAATTTTACATAAGCCCGATTTTACAAACGTCAGATAAGGAATATTCGTCGAAAATAATACAAAACGCCTAATTTGAAAAGTCACCTATTTGTCAGCAATCATTTATGTAAATGTCATTTTAAAACCGTTCGTTTTATGCTTATTGAGGCTTGATTTTACAAACGTCAGACAAGAAATATTCATCGAATATAATACAAAACGATTAATTTGAAGATGTCATCTATTTTTCAGCAATCATTTATGTGAATGTCATTTTAAAATCCTTAGTTTTATACTTATTCAGTCGGATAAGTTATGTGACGTTGGTCAAATCGGCCCTTAAAAGTAAAGTATCTTTATGAGTAACTCTGCTTAACTGCCAGGAGCAGTCCTTTTGGACAACAAAGCTTATGCTTACCAATCCAGGAGGACCAGTCAGGGTGTGAGTTTTTCCGCTGCCAGTCTGCCCGTAACAGAACGCCGTGCAGGAGAAACCTTCCACCGCCATCTCTAGAAGCCTCTTTACTCCAGAGTACTCTAGGACGTCCTCCTGTGAAAAAGAAACGAATTAGAGTTGATTTGAGTGAGAGACAAACTGTAAAAATAGTACAGACCGCTACTCCACTTAATTAAACGTATCCAGATTTACTCTTCCTTAGAAGTAACCTTTTCAGGACTCTATTAAGGATACTTGATTTTGACCGACTTCCCTGTATGTATGTGATATCGTCAGAAATTAATAAAATTATGGTATGTTCATCTATTAAGGCTTCCTATCACGTGTGCAAAATTTCGTAAGTATATCATATGTATGTTTGTATATTTGTCTCGAGATTTCTCGAAAAGGAGAGGTCATAGCGAGATGATTCTTGTTTAGTTCAGTTAGGTATAAAAACGTTTACTCAGGGTACATTATATGAAAATCGTGATCATGAAATAAAAAAATCTAGCTTACATACACCAACAGTCTACCCACATCATACACCGACTCAAAAAGAATTTGTTTCCCCTAAATAAAAGATAAATGCGTAATTTTTAGCATCATTTTGACATACCATTCTAGAAGCAGGATAAAAAAAACGTATATATGTTATTTATACAATTTGATAATGTGCTATTTGGTTGTAAATCTGTGGAAGCAACGCATACCGTAATTAGCAACCTGCGTGGCGGGACGAATTCATGGGTGACAAAATTTTGACTTGTAAATAAATAACCCTCCACCAATCCTCATTGAAGTACCAATGGCTTATCACGTCACACGTGTTTGCACCATCGATGTCTCTCGTGCCTAAACAAGAGATTTTGGCACTAAAGGCGCGAGAGACCATAGGCAGTCCATACATGTACATTTATTTACGTGTAACAGACAGCCCTCTGAGCAGAAGAATCACCACAGCATGTGCTCATAGAGTGAATTCGCGGGGCAGAACAACAGAAAGACATTCTTAATTTTCCAGCATCACTTCCTGAGGCCTGCGGCAACCTAGCCAGGCTGCTACCCTTCTAGGATGGTTCTGGGAAGCCTGGGATGGTTAGAATACGTCAGAAGAAGAACGTCGCAAAATGGCCCAATAGGGCTTCTAAGTGCAGAAAAAGCCCAGCAAAACTTACTTAATATGTACATTTATTCAACCGACTCTCGTTTTCCATAAAGGTTACAAACCTGCGTCGCAGCTGGTTCAAAGACAACGTTGTACGAGAAGACCTTGGGTTTCTGTCCAGGAGTCATGGTCTGGCAGATCACCTGGCCTTTGCCGGGAAACTCCAGGATCTCTCTTTCACCGGTAGCTTTCTCCTTCTCGTTGAGGGGACGTATCCTGTAGGTAAAATTGATGTTAGACTTCAAACAATTTTATATTTTTTTGCTCTATAGTCAATTAGGTACACATTTCGTAATAACCGGGTAGAAATACGTCATCTTTTTTAGGCTAGACTAATTATCAAACTCCACTTCAGTCCATAATTACTTATCGATTAAGTGTAATTAAATAACAACCCACATAATAAGTGACATTACGTACAAAGCATATATTATATATCATTTGCACGTATTTCCACCATTTTCACAAATTATAGTAAAACATAAATAAATCAGAGCCCTATAGGTAATAAGCACTCTTTATTAGCGGTATTTACTTAAAATAACTACCTCTCAGTATGTCGAGTATGTGCCATAACCTATTACATCCCACTGCTGGGCAAGTATGAGGTTCCTAACTGAGTGTCAGTAGATCTAAATACACAGCAATCATTATAATTTCAAAAATTACCCGGAATTTAAACTGTTATTCAGAAGTGCTTGTAACTCTTTTGTGTGTAACAGATGATATGATATGTATAGAATATTGAAAACAAAACGTACTCTAACGCGTTTCGTACATAAATAAGTTTAATTATTTTATCAATGTGTAATAAGGTAGAAGTATTTTAGTTTAGTTTATCAAAAACGAGGGTTTTTGTATTCACGATCTTATTATAACCCAACAATGTAGAAATAAACCACAACAATTGACAACATTTCATTTTAATTAAAATTCGAAAACCATTTTAAGACTTAGCGATTTTAAACAAGTTAAATATTTTTACAGATTTTTTGCGCTTTATAATTTTTTTAAGAACTGAAAAAATATCATGGAAGTAGACATTTCACAGGTTACGCCTTTGCAATGACATCTTCTCACGCAGAAAAACATTGAACTAGCTTGCTGTCAGCTGCGATCATTTTTTAACATTTAGTGTTGTTGTTGTTTTCAACATTATCAATTTTTAACATAAGTTGTGTTTTGGACATGCATTCAAATGATTTTATAGGTCAGATACGAAATAATCATACTAATTCCTCTTTCGAAATATGATTGATATTAGTAGTTATGAGAAATTATTATATTGATATTAGACATCATAATTCTTATATATGAAATTCTCGTGTCACAATTTTCGTTCCCGTACACCTCCGAAACGGCTCGACCGATTCTCACGAAATTTTGTGAGCATATTGAGTAGGTCTGACAATCGGCCAAGGTCTATTTTTCATACTCCATAGTGATAAGGGTTGTCCACCCTTAACATTTTTCTTTAATTACGTGGCTGGGCGGGACGACGCCGGGCAAGACGAGAATGGAAGCGAAACAAAGTTCACTGGGTCCGCTAGTAATATGTAATATCCTATACTGCCGTTTCACAGAAAATTCTTTGCCAAATTTTCAACTACTAGACGAATAAAGTTTCGTTATTTTTATACTCTATTGCTTAAACTAAAAATACTGAGTAAGAATTTTCTTAGTTGTTTTTTTAGTTTAAATAAAATAATAATAATAACATGTTTATTATAAGCTAAGTACCTGGGTGACCTAGCTTTGCTGTATTTTGTTTTAGACTAAAAATAATAAGAATATTTATAATTCTACTAATATTATAAACGCGCAAGTTTGTGAGGATGGATGTATGTTTGTTATTTCTTCACGTAATAACTACTTTGATGAAGCTGTAAAAAATGAGTTTATACATTGGAAATTCATAGATAATGTATAATACGAGGGTCAAACTGAAAGTTCTTAGAAAATCAAAAACTGATTACATTAGCCAGTTATTAGTTTTATTATATATTTTCAAAATATTGTCCATTGACGTCAATACACCGCTGCATGCGATGGAACCACTGGGAAAAGCACTTTGCCCACTCGTCCTTAGGGGTCTCTTCAATGGCATCGCGATACGCAGCCACCGCTTCTTCAGCATTCATAAACCGCTTTCCTTTAAGTTTTTCTTTAATTTTTGGAAATAAATAAAAATCACAAGGCGCGAGGTCGGGGCTATACGGCAGGTGACCCAGTAATTCAACGTTTGATGTCGCCAAATAGTCGATCGTTCGCTTGGCGGTGTGCGACGAGGCGTTGTCGTGGTGAAGGAGGATCCTACTGCGAGGTCGTTTCTCTCGAACTTTTTCCAAGACAAGTGGCAAACAATTGGTAGTGTACCATTCTGCAGAAACTGTTTTTTGATCCTCTAACACAATTGTTGCGAAATGACCTATCCTTCCAAAGAACGAGGCCACCATTTTTTTTCCCGCACTTCGATCTCTCTTCACTTTAGTTGGCAACTCCTCGAAAGGAAACACCCACTGAGCAGATTGTCTTTTAGTTTCAGGATCATAACAGTAAATCCAGCTTTCGTCACCTGTTAGTATGTCGAACACAGCATTTGAGTCACCTCCGTTAAATCTTTCAATCATTTTACGGCACCAATCCACACGATGGAGTTTTTGAGCCTTAGTCAAATTATGAGGTATCCACCGGGCGCAAAGCTTCCTGACCGCTAAATGTTCGTGGAGGATTTTGTGCACTTGACTCATACCGATGCCTAAGCTTGTCCGAATCTGATGATAGGTCACTCTTTTGTCAGTCTCTATCATACGCCGCACAACACAGATGTTATTTTCAGTCGTCGCCGTAGAAGGCCGTCCCTCACGTACATCATCAGTGAGATTAGTGCGACCACGTTTAAACTCATTAAACCAGTTGTAAACAGTCGCACGAGATGGGGCTTCATCGTGAAAGGCCAATCGTAGTCTATCATAACTTTCTTGTTGACTTCAATGACATCGAAAGTCATAAAAAATCATTGCACGAAAATTTTCTCGTGTTAAATTCATGTTGACGTGACACAGACAATTTTCAATTTGCCGCCAAATCGTAAAACAAATGACAAATGAATGAAATATATACTCAGTAATATTGGCAAAGAGTTCTATATTCAAATTTTAGAATATTTTTTTTATTATATTGTTTATAAGTGGCCAGTTCTAAGAACTTTCAGTTTGACCCTCGTATTAAGATATGTATTATGATAGTAAATATATGACACTGAATGTAAACGAAGCTGGATGAAATCTATCTTTCAAAATATTTTTGCGTACGCTGCATAAACTACGATAAATCGCAGGTTATGGCGCCCAACGTGTTGTTTTATTAACAACGAGATATCTGATTAAGTCCACACTTTATGTATTTTTATGTAGATGATGTGATGGGATTTATTTTAATCGTTTCTACAATTGCTTTTTATACGTGGTGTTATTTTCGTCAGCGACGCCCGACTTAGGTTTTACAAACGATAGTGATACCAAAAAAAACTGTGTATATTAAATTAATAGAAAAAAACAACAAAAACAATTGATTGTTTAAAATTTTATTGTTAGTTGTTATTGGTGAACTTAATGTCTTATGACATTCTCTACCAGTCAACCACTTGGTAATGCAGAGAGTTTAATCAGTGGCGGAATATTAATAATAAATGAGAAGAGTGGTACAAAAAAAAGAAGAAGCGATTTATTGTTGCCATACTAGCGAGCGAGTCAAACCTACCAAAGCCGGGTCGCATTTTCGTAGCTTACTAGTGCTCTAGCGAGTTTCTCCATTCTTTTTGAATTTATTTATAATGTTGTTTTATGAAACTTTTTTTAGTATTGTATAGTTTGAAACTATAAATTAGTAGTATGCAAAACAGAATTTTGGCGATTATGCTCCGAGCCTAATTTAATTGTTGTCAGACTATCTCACCTGACCACGACGTTGATGTTGTCTTCGTCTCCGTTGAGGGTGGTGCTGGACCCGCGCGTGCTTCGGTCCACGCTGCCGGCGCGACTGCTGCCGCTGTCAAAATAATTTGAATTTAGAACGTGTTAGTGAATTGGTAAATTAGCACTGGCCACTGATAATGACGCTGTCAAAATAGTTTGAATTTAGAACGCGTTGGTGTAGTGGTAAATTAGCACTGGCCACTGATAATGCCGCTGTCAAAGCCGTTTGAATTTAGAACGCGTTGGTGTATTGGTAAATTAGCACTAGTAATGAAAATGTTTTCACTTAGTTTGAATTTAGAAGCCGTTGTTGTATTTGTAAATTGGCACTGGCCGCTGATAATGAAAATGTTTTCACTGTCCATGCATTACATGTAATGCACTGATGTGTAAGCTCGGTACGTCGTCCGTGCATTGCATATTGACAGTAAGAAAATAGTAGATTGTTATACAAGGGGAGAAAGTGACCCATTTCACTCGAGAAGTTCTTGGCGCTCGAATGGAGTGAAAGCGCTAATAATTCGAGAGTAAAATGGGTGCTTTCACCCGAGTTATACATATTATTTTTCATTTTGACTGTGAGGAAAAATAGATAAATTTATTTAGATATTATGTTGTTTGGCGAGATATGAAATCTCAAGTTTTACATCACATATCAGTTTGTTTACTGTCGTTATACATAAAACACAAGATTAGAAGGACAGTAAAGAATCTTAAACAACAGAGTACTACATAAAACGCGAACGATATCAAATATTTCAAATCATTGTTAAAAATATCGATCGATTTTTTCTCACAGATAATAGTATTAGGAGAAGAACGCAAACTTGCGAAAACAAGGTTACTTGTCACCAAAACTACCACAGATTATGTCAGATTCCAGGTTCAATTTTGCCTCATGAGATAGCGCTATGAATGACAGCTAGAGGTGGGAGTGAATGAGAAGATTAATGAACAACAAAAATGGTGGCAAGTCGCCTCCGTCTGCTAATAATCTATGCAATAATCGACCAAATTAAAAAAATGAAACGTCAAAGACAAACAAAGTGTGACAATTTAAAATAAACAAAAAACAAGTGTCACCGAAATATATTTGTAGATTTTAAATTGTAAAATATTAGACCAATTGTATGTAAGGTTACCTCGTTTTAAGTGATAATATTTTAACAGAGCATCAAACAATAACGTAGAAAGAGGACCCAATAATTATTTTTATGAAAACTGGCCCGTTTACGTTTTTATTTTTCCTAACAAAAAAATTTTTTTTTTAGAACACCCTGTTCCGCGACATCGCCTATCGTGTCTTACATAAGTACTAGATTGAGCGAAAACTAGACAGACGTATGGGCCTGAGCGTGACGGAAGATGGACTAGCTAAGCGAGAACGAGACAGACGCGTGGGCGTGAGCGTGACAGAAGTTTTAATGTTTAGCTAATCTTCAAAATATGAAAAGCTTGTTTTTTTTAAATAATATAATGTGACTCAATTACCTTTAGCTCCATGTCTGATCGTAGCAATTAAAACTAAATTACTTTCGACCCTAGGGATGGAAAAGCTATTTTCCACCCGTCTATCTTCACATGAAAGTTCAATTTTCCGAACAGAAGAAATGAAAAATGTTTTTGACACTCAGTGTCATATTTTATATTCACAAAGATGAAATAGGAAACCAAATATTGCGCACGGAAGGCGAACCAGGAATTTTCTGACTAAGCGGGCCAAACGCTCTACCCGTCATGTATAATGACGTAAAGTCCGTTCCTTTTTGCTTGTCGGAAATTGTAAACAATCTTTACTTTCCTTTTTACCGAAATAGTTCATTATAAAATAAGAAAACACAAAAATCACAGACTACATAGGTAAATCGACGTTTAACACTGATATCTTGTTAAATCAAATAGTAAATGAATTTCATGCACTGATATTATTTTAAAAATTACAAAAAGATTGTTAACATTATTCGACTAGCTAAGAATAACGAACTTTAGCCACAAGAGACCAGTAATTTCGCAATGTCTGGCCGACAGCACGGTAGCTCAATTGGAAGAGCGTTTGCCCGGTTAGCCAGAAAGTTGCTGGTTCGAGTGCGCAATTTTTAGTTTCTTATTTCATCTTTGTGAATATATGTAAGCCTTTTCATATAACTCAACGAGATACTCCTGAAACTATTTATCATTTACATTAATTACTAATTATCCCATACAGTATAAACAAACTATCTATCACCTGAACTGCTGAAAGAACGTAAAGCAATTAACCTAGAAAACATTGTCAGTGCATTTACAGCCTTTGGTCATACAACAAACCTATTAGTGGCGTATTGGTGGGCAAGCAATAGTAATCGATGTTAGCCCACATAAGCGCAGACAATCATTTTTACAAACAATGCAATTTTCATCGACAGACCTTGACCAGAGTTGTTTGAGTCAATAACTACATGATTGCCCCTTTGAATACCCAACGAGGTAAAAAAAATAGTTTAAAAATTACAAATGTATGAGGAGTGTGGAGTCAGCATTTCTTAGTAATGCTAGCTGAATTTTTCAGCGCCGTAAGGCAAATACTTTTAAAGCTGTTTAATTCGCTAACCAGCTGACCCGGTGAACTTCATCTCGCCCGGTTCCCGTCCCGCCCGATCCGGTTTTTTGTCATTATCCTATATTATTCGGGGCAGCGTCAAATCCAAAAAAGTAAAAAAAACGGCTAATTGCGAGTCGGTCTCGCCTACTGAGGGTTTCGTGCCAACTTAAACTGAATTAGGGATCCACTTACTTACTAAGTCAAAATACCACAATATTATGTTGACAGCAAACATAATTTTGATTTTCACACGCAAAGGTTAGACTAAAAAAAAACAGTTTTAGTTTCATGTATAGGAGGCCCTTTAATACCATTATTTTGCCTTTTTTTTGTGTACATCCGGCCGTCTGAGCCAGGCTTCTAGAGAGATCAAGCATATCTAGGCTGATAACGAATCGTTAGTGACGCTGATATATCCAGGTTTCATCGTTTGTGACGCAATAGTTTTCTTGGAAAATCAAAAAAACTAGGCTCAGACAGCCAGAATTTCGCATTTTCTGACTTTCCAGATCTCAACTATCAGACGGTTTCAGGGCGCTGTTTCTTATAAAATGTCATGTGACGCGTAAGTGACGGTCATCCGAAGTAGTTTCATCCATTTTAATCCAGTACTTTTTGAGAAATCGTGATAAACGTGTGGCTCAGACAGCCTGATATCCGGTCGTCTGAGCCAACTTGTTTTTCTCTATATTTCACGAAATGTTATGTTTCCAACAAATGTTTTTAGGATTTACTGATGTGACGACGTTAGTGACAGCTCTTGACCATATTTGAACCTTCGTGACGCACGCGTTTTGGAGAAATTGAGAAAAAGCTGCTGGCTCAGACAGCCGGATGCTGGCTGTCTGAGCCACCTAGTTCTACCACTTCCAGGTGTTGTACGAAGCTGAAAACTCATCTAATCTGATGTGACGCGGCCTCTAAGTACAAAAAATCGTAAGTGACGGCTCTATATGCCGCCAATCAAAAGTTATAAGCATTTCAAAAGTTTCCCATACATTGATGCATTTGGGTGGCCACACTTCGCACTGTTTATGGGAACGGAAAGACAATTTAGTAGAAAATGTAAGCTAAAGCCCCTCATATCAAGGCGGATGCTTTCTCCTGTTATTTAAATATTTAATTACGTAGTCAGTAACTACGCCGATGAAGGAAAATGTTAATTATTTATGGTCTCAGGTATTTCAAGAAAAAAAATCGTTTGATTACTATTTATTTTGAAAACAACCGCTTGTTTCAGTAAGGTACTACAATATTAGAGAATTTTGGTTAAGTACATAATACTTATATATTCCTCGATGGGAAGACCCATGTGATTACGGCCCACTTGGGACAAAATGGAAAAAAACAACATAAATACTTACTTCATTCTGCAAGTCGTTTTCTTTTTTTGTTTGGATGGAAATTTAGTAATTCATCAACTCGTCCCACCATGCCTATAAAATATTTGGGACAAAATGCAGAAAATTAAAGATATATTTACATTCTGC
Organism: Pyrausta purpuralis; assembly: GCA_963924145.1. Taxonomy (NCBI): domain Eukaryota; kingdom Metazoa; phylum Arthropoda; class Insecta; order Lepidoptera; family Crambidae; genus Pyrausta; species Pyrausta purpuralis. The sequence continues at coordinate 5,016,974 of OZ001651.1, forward strand.
AGCTCGTCCTCAGTAAGTCTTAAACTTGTTCAACGATTAAGAGGAGGCTTTTATTTTTCATTACGAGGGTCAAACTGAAAGTTCTTAGAACTGGCCACTTATAAACAATATAATAAAAAAAATATTCTAAAATTTGAAAATAGAACTCTTTGCCAATATTACTGAGTATATATTTCATTCATTTGTCATTTGTTTTACGATTTGGCGGCAAATTGAAAATTGTCTGTGTCACGTCAACATGAATTTAACACGAGAAAATTTTCGTGCAATGATTTTTTATGACTTTCGATGTCATTTAAGTCAACAAGAAAGTTATGATAGACTACGATTGGCCTTTCACGATGAAGCCCCATCTCGTGCGACTGTTTACAACTGGTTTAATGAGTTTAAACGTGGTCGCACTAATCTCACTGATGATGTACGTGAGAGACGGCCTTCTACGGCGACGACTGAAAATAACATCTGTGTTGTGCGGCGTATGATAGAGACTGACAAAGGAGTGACCTATCAGCAGATTCGGACAAGCTTAGGCATCGGTATGAGTCAAGTGCACAAAATCCTCCACGAACATTTAGCGGTCAGGAAGCTTTGCGCCCGGTGGATACCTCATAATTTGACTAAGGCTCAAAAACTCCATCGTGTGGATTGGTGCCGTAAAATGATTGAAAGATTTAACGGAGGTGACTCAAATGCTGTGTTCGACATACTAACAGGTGACGAAAGCTGGATTTACTGTTATGATCCTGAAACCAAAAGACAATCTGCTCAGTGGGTGTTTCCTTTCGAGGAGTTGCCAACTAAAGTGAAGAGTGATCGAAGTGCGGGAAAAAAAATGGTGGCCTCGTTCTTTGGAAGGATAGGTCATTTCGCAACAATTGTGTTAGAGGATCAAAAAACAGTTTCTGCAGAATGGTACACTACCAATTGTTTGCCACTTGTCTTGGAAAAAGTTCGAGAGAAACGACCTCGCAGTAGGATCCTCCTTCACCACGACAACGCCTCGTCGCACACCGCCAAGCGAACGATCGACTATTTGGCGACATCAAACGTTGAATTACTGGGTCACCCGCCGTATAGCCCCGACCTTGCGCCTTGTGATTTTTATTTATTTCCAAAAATTAAAGAAAAACTTAAAGGAAAGCGGTTTATGAATGCTGAAGAAGCGGTGGCTGCGTATCGCGATGCCATTGAAGAGACCCCTAAGGACGAGTGGGCAAAGTGCTTTTCCCAGTGGTTCCATCGCATGCAGCGGTGTATTGACGTCAATGGACAATATTTTGAAAAGATATAATAAAACTAATAACTGGCTAATGTAATCAGTTTTTGATTTTCTAAGAACTTTCAGTTTGACCCTCGTACTAGTTTAAATGAGATGTACTTACCAAGATCATATTTTATTAGACCATGTACAGGCTCATATTTTATTCAGCATTTAAAAAATCAGGAATATGCTATCAAATTAAAGAAAATATGTTAAATGAGAACTTTAAAAAACAAAACTTTTTGATCACTGTTAATTCGAAATGCAAGATAGCGTCAGACGAAAAAGTTGACATTAACAGTGATGACAGTTGCTGAAAAAAAATCCACATTATTGATTTACTGACAAGGAAAACCTGCACTTTCGAAATTAATCATTAAAAAACGCAATTAAAGAAATTTATGGTGATGATATTGGGCTAGTTATACTAAAAGGGGCACAAAGACTTATGACAATAATCAGGCATGTTTTAACGTAAGCTCCAGACTCAGAACTCAGTCAGCAGATCAGTATTTAGTTAGACTAATTACTACTTTTAATAGGCGTAGTCAGCGTTCTCTTGGAAAAAGCTAGGCTCCAGGCTGACTAGGCATACTCAGCGCTTTTCACTTACTTTTTTACTCGGCGTTTAGATAGCTGTTTACTGATCATTCTGATCACACTCAATGTCTAAAAATTACGATGTGGAAGTCTCCTGTTGTTGATATTTTAGTAAATAAAAAAGATATTTTACGGATTGTTTCTGGTGTAGCATTAAACAAATAGTAGCTCAACAATTCATCCCATATAATGTCTGCAGCTTATTTTGGACGAGATGCATATAATTTCATCAAATGATTTTTTCAACGTGATTTAAAGTAACCAATATGTTAAAACTATCAAATTGAGTACATTTAGAATAGAATTGTAGTTATACAAAAGGAAACCCTTTCATAGATTACAAAGTAAAATGTAACAGGTCCAAAACACAAGATTTTATTTCATTAATTTCATAAGTTGGTCCCTACACACCTCTCTAACTGCCATATCCATTGTAACTTACTTATATTTTCATTTATTATGTATACATTTTGTAAGACACATATTTAAACTTTCTTGTTAAATTTAACAAAAATCTTTTGAACTATAAAAATAAATGATATTAAGTGGATGATTACTTTAAATCCTACATAATTTTATATATATGATCAGCCATTTATCACACCTGGTGGTGAGTGATGATGTCGTCGAGAATAGATATGTCTGATTAGTAATAGCTTAACATTTAGCACTCTTCTCTGAAAATGCCCAAATTAAGGGTTTCGGGAACACTTCAGCCGGAAGCGCATTCCATTCTTTATCCGTCGGCATCACAAATATTGATCGAAACTGTTTAGTGCGCATCGACGGCATGTCAACCGAAAGGTGTTCCGAAGGTGAAATAAGGCTGGCTTAGTAATTTTTGTTCGTAATAATAATAAGCGGTCCCAGCGAACTGCGTTTCACCTTCGGCGCCGTTTTATGGTTATTATTTTGCAACCAAAGAAGCAGAAGACAATTTGCATAATGACAAAAAAATATTTTTGCATCTTGTCCCAAATAGGCCGTAATCATATGGGACGAGTAGGAAGAATGTATTTTATACCGAAATAGTCTTATATTGTAGTAAATAGCTGGAACTAGCCATTATTTTGAAATAAATAGTAATCAAACGATTTTTTTTCTTGAAATACCTGAGACCATAAATAATTAACATATTTTCCTTCATCGGCGTAGTTACTGACTACGTAATTAAATATTTAAATAACAGGAGAAAGCATCCGCCTTGATATGAGGGGCTTTAGCTTACATTTTCTACTAAATTGTCTTTCCGTTCCCATAAACAGTGCGAAGTGTGGCCACCCAAATGCATCAATGTATGGGAAACTTTTGAAATGCTTATAACTTTTGATTGGCGGCATATAGAGCCGTCACTTACGATTTTTTGTACTTAGAGGCCGCGTCACATCAGATTAGATGAGTTTTCAGCTTCGTACAACACCTGGAAGTGGTAGAACTAGGTGGCTCAGACAGCCAGCATCCGGCTGTCTGAGCCAGCAGCTTTTTCTCAATTTCTCCAAAACGCGTGCGTCACGAAGGTTCAAATATGGTCGAGAGTTGTCACTAACGTCGTCACATCAGTAAATCCTAAAAACATTTGTTGGAAACATAACATTTCGTGAAATATAGAGAAAAACAAGTTGGCTCAGACGACCGGATATCAGGCTGTCTGAGCCACACGTTTATCACGATTTCTCAAAAAGTACTGGATTAAAATGGATGAAACTACTTCGGATGACCGTCACTTACGCGTCACATAACATTTTATAAGAAACAGCGCCCTGAAACCGTCTGATAGTTGAGATCTGGAAAGTCAGAAAATGCGAAATTCTGGCTGTCTGAGCCTAGTTTTTTTTGATTTTCCAAGAAAACTATTGCGTCACAAACGATGAAACCTGGATATATCAGCGTCACTAACGATTCGTTATCAGCCTAGATATGCTAGATCTCTCTAGAAGCCTGGCTCAGACGGCCGGATGTACACTTTTTTTTGTATAAGAATCGTGAAGCGCTGAACAGGATACATCTTCCTACCAAATTTCAACATTGTGGCGCTTATAGTTATAGAATAAAGTGGCTGTGACATACGGACGGACAGACAGACAGACTTGACGAAACTATAAGGGTTCCGTTTTTTGCCATTCGGCTACGGAACCCTAACCCTAGTTTCCTTCATGTGTACCTACAAATATAAACAGAAGAGAAAATGCCTTTAAGCGCCACAAATCATGGGTGCCTAAGAAGTGCCTAAGAAGGCACCCATGATTTGTGGCGCTTAAAGGCTTTTTCTCTTCTGTTTATATTTGTAGGTACACATGAAGGAAACTACACCACTTTTTATAACTTGAGAATTGGTGGACCGTTTTTAGGGTTCCGTAGCCGAATGGCAAAAAAAACCTCTTGAGCTCTCACTCCACAGAAATAATACGTATGAAATTGTAGCCTCAAACTTAGTATAAGTGTAAGTACGAATTATAGCGTGTCCAATGATTCAGTATGATTCAGCCCTATTCTCCGAAGCCTCTAACTAAAGCTTGGAGTCACTACACTTAATATGCAAATATCGCGTGTTTGGTTTACTTTGCTGCTTCACACCTAATTCGATTCCACGCAAAATTCGTAATCGACTTCTAAGAAGTGTTGTGAAAGTGAAGGTCACATAAAGTTTAAATTCCTGCGTCTACTTACTATGATTCAAACATGCGGTTACCTGTCTATGACCTTATTCTTCTTAGGGCTGATATTTCAATAGTCAGTTAAGAAATATTTGTCTAACAAAATACAATATGGCTAATTTGAAAACGTCACCTAATTGTCAGCAATTATACGTATTTTTTTAAATCTGTCGTATTATAATTTATCAGTCTCATAAATTTTATCTGACCATTAAAAATTGGCCCTTAAAAGTTTATTTAATCCCTTCCATTTAGTGCACCTACATAGGAATTAAACTTTTCACGCACTAGATCACCATGCTGAAAAAGTATTGATAGTTTCCGAACAAGCACGATTTTTTAATTATTCCTTACAATGATCGAAGCCTGCCCAATACTCGCACCCTATTCTGTTTGTAATAGACTCTTTTCTGTAGAACCTTGAGCTAAATTGTTATTTGGTAGGTTATTTTTTTTTTTTATTAGAAACTTCAGTAAAAAAGGTAACTCCACAGTTCAACAAAATACTCGTAAATATGTAAAAAGTTACGGATATTAATAGAACACTCGACTGTTGATATTGGTCAATTTGTGTCGCCTCCAATTTAATTTACTCTGTAGTAATTTGTACACAGAAGAACTACGTAACTATTTTTATGTCGATATGAACTTCTAGCGGTCCCGCGGAACTTCGTCGGCGCTTCTTGATTTTGCTCCCTTCCCTCCCGTCGTAGCTTAATGTTTTATAGCCTAAAGCCTTCCTGGATAAATACGCTATCCAAATCGGTTCAGTGGTTCCTGAGATTAGCGCGTGTAAACGCCTAATTCTTACTATAAGTAAATAATACGTTAAATTATAAACAATCTGTTTTATTCTATTTCTGATGGTGTTTCATCATCGACGAACAATAACTAACTGACGAATAATTCAAATATGTAATGTTCATAGGTATGAACTATTTGGCAGATAAAGCTGACCAGAACTTATCAATTCATTGTGCAAATGGCCCTAAATATTGACGAAAAGTAATTTTATGAAAATCAAAGTTAGAGTTAGCAAAACTGGAACTTACACGAGCAGATTAAAAATAAAAGTTTTCAATAGTGACCGTTGGGCCTTGACATTTGGACGCCATGTTAGCTCGTCTCCTGTCACCGAAGATTGACAGCTGGAAATGGCGGGAAACGATTTAAATAATCTATGAATGCGCTTCGAGTGGCGGGGTTGTTTTGTGTTACCTACCTACCTTAAGGTAAATTAACGAAAAGCTCCTTAATTCAGATGTTTGAACGAGCTGCTCTATAAGCATCTAAAAACGTTCCAAAACCTTCAAATATTACGATAATTCATCAGCTGATCAGAATTTAGCCCTTTGTGTAAAAGCCTAATTTTAAACCCGTATATTGTTTAGTTTTTTTTTAAATTGAAACAAAATCATTTTGTCTAATTACTTGGTATAAGACTAGGTAGTTATTTTAAGTAGAAAAAAAAGGATATTGTAGAATCAACTAATACCACTATTGTGGATTTAGCCCCAATCTGTTCATCGATAGTAATGCTAGAGTTTCGTTATCAGCGTTATGAATATTTACGAATGTGTGTGTTTTGGAGAATAATAAAATAACCTTAGGCAAATGTCAGAATGGTTATGGTTATCTTATTGACCAAGGGTAAGGTATTTTTTCTTCAAAACACACAATCAAAACGTAAACCGTAAATAATTCAACCGCTGGTAACGACATTTTACCATTTCGGTGAAAATATTGAACCTTAGAAAACTATTGATATACTCGTTTATACCTATAGTAAAAAATGTTGCTAGAATAAACTATTATTTTTCCGACTGTAAATATAAGCAGTACTTTTACTTTTTTTTTCCTGAAAGGTTATTAGTCTTGACCCTTGTGTTTCCGATAAACTTACCCTTGCGTGCGAACGTTTGGGTCAATAGTGAATGATTACACTCTCTATTAATAAAAATGCGTGCTTTGGATTCCTAAGAGCTGATAATTGTAAGAATTTGTTTTATGTAGGATTTTCTTTTAAGGATTCCGTCGTTTAACGAGGAATATGCCATGTTCGTCTATCTGTCCGTCTGTCCGCAGTTCAGATCAGAGACCCTATTTTTAACCGACTTCAAAAAAGGAGGAGGTTATCAATTCGACTGTATGTTTTTTTTTATCTTTTTTTTTTTTTTGTATGTATGTTACCTCATATCTCAGTCGTTTGTCGACCGAATCGAAAAATTTTTTCACCTACTTAGAGGGTATACCTTCTAGTTGGTCCATTTTGGGATCTGATGATGGGATCTTGGTGTATTCGAGGGAAACCCTCAAATTTTAAAGGCACGTACAGTGTTTCTTTACTAGAATCTTAATGTTGACGTGTTGTTACGTCTGATAGTCAACATTTTGTGGGGCTGAGCTGATGGTGGAACTCCTTAACGCCTAGGAGTTCAGTAATTATAATGACGAAACGTATGATAGGTAATTTGTAGCTTCGTAAAAAATAGAATCATAAGGTGCAACTCCCCCTCCCCCCTCTTATGTAATCACTAAAAATAAAGTAATAAAATAAACTTTAAAAAAAGTAAAAACCGACGTCAAAACCAAAATGCACTAAAAAGTCTTAAATAAACTCTTCACCATTGAAAGGAAAGGAATCCGTTTTAGGCAAACAATTTCTTTTTGGAGTCGGTGCCATCACTTTGACCATCAAGCATCAACTATCACAGCACCGACTCCAAAAAGGAATTCTTTGCCTAAAACGGATTCCTTTCCTTTCAATGGTGAAGAGTTTATTTAAGACTTTTTAGTGCATTTTGGTTTTGAAGTCGGTTTTTACTTTTTTTAAAGTTTATTTTTTGAATCACTCAATGTGGCGTGTAGTTTTCGTTTCGAATGCTCACAAAACTATTAATACTTTTTAAATCACTTCTGTATGGAATAGAACTGCTTTTTGTTCAAAATTCGGGCAATTAGAGAATATCACACACCATTTTGATGCGAGTGATAAAAAATAGGGGTAATTTGTCAACTCGCGGAGACTCCCAAGTTGGTACATTTCGATTTTTAAAAGAAGCTGTCTTCAACTCGCGGATGCCTCGAAGTACAGCCAAAAAAATGGAACCAAAACAATATAATTTAGAATCAAAAGGCTTACAACGCTGTCGGAACAGTCGGAAACAGTGCACAATATTTTTTATGAATATAAAAGTAGGGCGTGCGATCAGCACTTTTAATCAAATTCATAATTATATTGTATTAATCTACTAACATAGTTTATAAGATATAAAAGTTACTAACACTCTTTATGAGCAACGCCTGAAATAAATATTTGATAAATCTTTCTTATTTGTAGTTGACTTTTATTATTATACTTTTAGAAAATGTATGCAATTAGCAAATCATACACCCAATATTATATTGAATTGGTATATTTTTGCTTATGTTTATAGACATGGTCAGCTTACTTTATCCTTTATATTTTTATTTATTATTTATCTCAAATAGGTATTTTATAATAATAAATACTCCATTTTCCTTGTATAATTTAAACAGCAGAATTTAATTCACTTTTGTGGCTGACTGTACAAAATATCGTCATATTTTCATAGTTTCGCGAAATGGCGACAGCTTTTTTTACTAAAATCAAATAGTGCTTACTAGTGTCTCTGCGATTTTATTGCCCGCGAGTTGACGAATGACTCAAAAATAGGGCCCCTGAGGAAACAATTTGGCATAATAGACATTTATTCTAATTATCATGTATTGTTACTGTGTTTTTGGAAAATTAAACGCTTCAGTTTGAGTTTTGAGTTTTAAGGGTACAAGTAAAGTGGAGATGATTTATTTTCTCTTGCCTAATCCTTCGTGAGGGATTTCGTTGAAAAGGTTTGTACCCTCTCGCCCTTACTCTCCCCATATGGGGTTCATTTTCACATTCGCAGATTCCGTAGCGTCTTACTGTCCCCATATCGGGTTCTCAGTACTGTTACCGTCACGTATTACTCTCCCCATATGGGGATCGGTTGAGTAGTCGATTTTAAATCGATGATTTAGCTATGTGGTGCGGACAATTGAATACTGGGAAGTCTTTAACATTTAGACGATAAAATGAGCAATCCATAGATACCAAAAATTTGGTTGTTCCGACTAGTTTTTAGAAGGTGGGTCTTGTGAATAGACCCCATGTACTAAAATGTAGTCATTACGATTTTTATTTATCCTGTATTTATAAAATTTGTTCTATGGTGATAAGTTATCTTTTTTATATGAAAAATATTATGTTTCAGCTTTATTTCGAGGTATTTGAAGGTATAATTGAAAATTTATAACGTAAACATTTATTATAAATACGATGAGTCATGTTTTTTCCCGCGCTACCTTCTTTATCGCCTCAGTATTAATAAAATATTTCAGTAACGTAATATTTAGTAAAACAGTGTAATAGCTAATACAATAAACAACAAATCCCCGTTTACAAAATGATGATAGCTCATTCCTACCGCGAGATATTTATATTTTTGTAAATTGCGCGGCCCGCCCGATGGCGGGCGCTTGGTACCAGACAGAGTCGAGGCCACGCGCGCGTTTGTCTTACGACTTCTCGAAGCAGATTGACAGTACCCCTATCACGAATAGTTTGCGTCAAAGTATTCGTATAGTAACGTAATCATTTGTATGAGAATCTGAAAGCGCCTCTATCGGACGTAAAACCAACTAAATTTGGCAGCTCAAATACGTGACATTGATTGTGCGTAAACATTTTCTATAGTGTTAAACTGGATTTGCGATCACGAATCTTTCTTTGACGTATAGTATCGTGAGTTGCAACAAGATTACTTCAGATTCTTAATGTCAAAAATGAGCGAAAAGAAACTAGGTAACTTTTACGGATAAGACCGCCTAAATTGTTTTTTTTTCTAAAATTATCACACAGCTGCATTTGAAGACTGATTCAAGCTCTTGGAATGAAAAAGATTCGGCATCAACTTCAGTAGCGAATACATCTCTCACCTCCGGTTTATTGATAATAAATTATTCGTGCAGGCAAAAATGAGATTTTGGAACTACAGTCGAAAGCCTTAACCGCGCCTCACAAGAAGTGGTTCTAAGAAAGAGGTCTATCAACGAATCCAACGCGGCCGGCTAGGCAGAGGTCGGGAAACAGCGCAAGAGCGTCGCCACGTCTCATTAACCTCAGTGTTTGAAGACGAAAGTCTTCAACGGGTGTGTGTGTACTAGTGAGAGCGTACGAATCCGACACATAGTTTCTTACTATATGTGCTAAAAATATCACATATAACAACAGACAGAGCTTTGGCTTTTGGCGAGAAATAAAGAAACGTGTGGAATAAAGAAAACGTTAGTGGTCATATTTATAATTCTAAAATTATGACATTACATTAGAAATATGAAATTTATTACAATATTTTTTATCTTATACACCTTATTTTTAACTTAAAAAGAAATCAGGAACAGGGCACTTGTAACAGGTGTATCGATTTTGATCTTGTTGGGTTCATCTTTGCTCTAAATATATATATATGGGAGTAACGAACACCGCCGGAACTGCTAGACTCACTTTATTTTTTCTAGCTGGCATATATAGGCGTATTTCTACACATTGTACTTTGGTCTGTCTTCATTCTGAAAAATAATATATATTTATTTTTGACGTAATGATTTTCATTCCATTTGTTAGAAACAGCGTCCTCTTGGAGAGGTGAGGGCTTGGATAAATCACAATTTCTTGAGAAATAAGATCTAGTTAGAGTTTATCTCGCTATAATAGCCAATGAATAAAAGCACTTTAATCACTTATCCTTGTATTACTTTTACATACTTACTTTTTCAAAAAATTTAATATTGTTACGTTGTACTGCAAACGACTTGTCCTCGTTTTTTAATATTTTTTCATAATTTTTAACTAAATCTTTTGTAAAACTTATGAATTTGTCACAATTTGATGGCATAACGTCAGTCTGTCAATTGACAGTCTACTAAACAGTTCAAAAATCTAAAGATTACAGAAAAACATATATCTTCATATTTTAATAGACCAAATTTTTTACATTTGCTAACCCTGCCAAACATATTGATCGTAATTTTGTTTCGTTATTGATTTTTCTTAGATTTTACTGGAATATCATGATATATTTCGTTAATATTCATATAAAAGATCGCTTAACTTGTTTCTGGACGTGTCATTCAACGGCCATATTTACGTTAGTATGACGTCATCTTCGTCAATGCTATCGAGCTTACTACACGACACCAGAGTGCTTCGTGATGCCGACTAACGTTGTACTGCGTAAACTCGCTACGATAACGTGACGAATACGTCTAAAGTTCGTGATTGGGGTACAGATTAAACTCCGTTTTTGTTAAACTAGTCCTATGTAAACAATCATTTCATAACTTTCAAAATAATATCAGTGAATAAAATTTATAAACTATTAAACGGACTCTTTATTAATAACAAACAAGAAAAAATTAAACTAAGACATGTAACATAAAAAAATTACTTAATATTAATACCTATTCAAACACGAAACCATTTCCTTGCGGCAAGGAGGCTATGATGCTGGCTGCGTTGCCGCGTTGGATAGCTATGCTGATCCTTTGGGCTAGGAACCAGCCAGCTTTATTATTGGCTGTTAAAGAATTTAATTTTGGCGCAATTTTTCTAAACAGTAATTTAGCAGAGGGTCCCCACGGCCCAAATGTTTCAACGCCAAACGGCGCAAACACATAATCACTTGCAAGTGAAACGTACTTGCGACGCTTGGCGTTTTCAGCCAACTCCGCTGCTGCTCCAGCTTTAAGGGCTGATTCTCTAAACTATTTGATTTAATAAGATCTCAGTATAAAACGATGAATTACCTATGTTAGTTGTGAGTTTTGTGTTTATCTTATTTTAAAATTAATCATTTTGTTAAAAAGGAATGTCACGACTATTTACAATATTCAACTTTCCAATAAAAACGGACTGTAAATGACTATGAGTTTGTTACCATCATTTTTCGATTAAGTGACCTGGTTTCTGTAACGATCAGTTTTAAAAGGCATTTTTTATTACAGTCCAATGCCCCCCCCCCCACCTCCCCCCTCTTGCAACTAAACAGTAGTAAGTGGATACGTGATAAAGTTCAGAATCAAGCATATATGCTTAATTTAGAAGTGACAATATCACGGTTCAGGTAAGTTACAAAGTTGTAGTCCATAAACTTAAAGAAAAATGTTTATATTAATTTTCATATTAATTTTCACTTAAATAACGTTTAAAAAATTTAAAATACGTTAAGGTATGATACTGAAACTTTAGTCAAATACTGATTTTTCTTTTAGCTGTAAAAAAATAAATATTTTGAGACAGCGCCATTATAAGATTCTTTGGCTCATAATTTCGGATATTTTGTTTTTTGAAGTTAACTTATAAGGCAATCTCAATTCGTTTGTTTAATAACCTTAGGCCATGCAGGCCGCTATCTACTTACAAATACTAACTCTTCCATGTCTTTATTTTTTGAGAAAGGTAAGTTTTCTAAGCAAAATATTCATTTTTTAGGCAAGCAAAGGAGGTTTAATGCGCAACACCAGAAATGGCAAGAGACTTGTGGCAGATACCACTCCAAAAAGAGTAAAAATTCGAAAAAATACTGTTACTGGATGTGTACTCTTATTTATAACAAATTACTTATATATCAAATATTTTGTTGACTGCAGATATAACTTTGTTTTTCATAGTGTTTGTATGAAGTACAAAGTTATGTTTGCGGTTGTTGAAAATGTGCTATATCTCAAAAACTGCTTGTTCGATCCCGACCGAACTAATTTTCGTTGAAAGTATTTATAAAGATCTACATTACAATTTTTTTTCAAAATTTACACTTGCTTAGTTTAGAAATTAGATGGGGGGGACGCCCATTTTACCACTTTGGAAGCGTCTAGCTATGAAACGTTAGACTTTATAAGAAAATGGTTTTAAGAACCTCTAAATCATTTTAAAAGACCTATCCATGGATACCACATAGGTTTGATGAAATTTTTTTTTTTTTGGTTTTAGTTTCATGTATGGGAGCCCCCCTTAAATATCATATTTTTTTATTTTTTGTATAAGAATTGTAGAGCAATTAACAGGATACATCTTCCTACCAAATTTCAATTGTGTAACGCTTATAGTTACAGAATAAAATGGCAGTGACATACGGACGGACAGACAGACAGACAGACTTGACGAAACTATAAGGGTTCCGGTTTTTGCCATTCGGCTACGGAACCCAATAAAGACCTGCCGTTCAACAGATTTTAAAAGTGCACTTCACAAATGGCTCACTTACCATTGTTTTTATAAAGTAGATGATTTGATGAATTTGAAGTCATGATGTTTGACTCGTATTATCATTATTGATACTAGTTTATTATTTATTATTAATTGTTTATTATTATATGTATTAAATGATAGCTGAAAAAGCTGAGCTAACCATAGATTTATAACATCCAAATGTACCCTTTTTCATGAGCAAATAAACACTTAGTTTTAAAGGCGTCTTAAAAAGACATCAACGAAATCTGAAACAGTCGTACAATACAACTTCAGATTTTTGTCATTGTGTATTTGGAATAATGTTCTCCTCAACTAAATCAAGAAGTTTACACATGTCTTCAGTTATCGCATTGCAAAGCTTTTGAGGGAAGTACAGTTCTAAGAGTTTCAGCACGTTATGTGACTCTGCAGTGTCAAATATAGTTGTTATGTTTCAAAATTTAGCAATGTTTAGCGTCATCACCCGTCACTGTAGCAAGCATAAGTGCCTCAGACAAATACTTAATATTGTCAGAACACTACTTAGTTATTAACATAGCCTTGAGAATCAGTAAGCTCAAATGGCAATGGGCAGGGCACATAGCGCGAAGAACTGATGGCCGTTGGGGCAGGAAAGTTCTAGATTGGAGATCCTTCGACCAAAGACGCAGCGTAGGACGTCCACCAACAAGATGGACAGACGACCTTAAAAGATCGCAGGATCAAACTGGATGCAGACCGCTAGTGATCGGTCACTATGGAAAGCCGTACGGGAGGCCTATGTTCAGCAGTGGACGATGATGACTAGTTATTATGACTAACCTGCCATTCATGGACCTGGTGAGGCTGTCATCTCTGCCCCATGCTTTGCCGAGCGCAGGCAGGCCTATAGAGCTGGTGCCTTTAGCCAGCCCGCCGCCCGGTTGCTCCGTGCTGCGAGCCTTGCGTGTGCGCACGTCTTTGCCTAGAAGGGATTAAGATCTTTTAGTCTATAGGTTGCAACTTTGACAATGATTTGAAACACGTTTGTGCGGCTGAAAAAAAACCGGCTAAGTGCGAGTCGGACTCGCTCACTGAGGTTTACGTGCTAACTTTAACTGAATTAGGGATCCACTTACTTTCACTAAGCTTAAATACCACAATATTTTGTCGACAGCAAATATGTGTTTGTATAAAAAACAAAGTTATGTTTGCGGTTGTTGAAAATGTGATCAAAAACTACTTGTTTGATCCCGTCCAAACCAATTTTCGTTGAAAGTATTTGTTAAGATGTACCTTGTATATTTTTTTCAAAATTTACACTCGCTTAGTTTAGAAGTTAAAGGAGGGGGACACGCCCATTTTACCATTTTGGAAGCGTATATCTCACAAACGTTGGTTTTATTTTCATGTATGGGAGCCGCCCCCCTTAAATATCATTAGTTTTTATTTTTGTATAAGAATCGTAAAGCGGTTAACAAGATACACCTTCCTGTCAAATTTAACAGTGTGATGCTTATAGTTACAGAATAAAATGGCTGTGACATACGGACGGACAGACAGACAGACAGACTTGACGAAACTATAAGGGTTCCGTTTTTTGCCATTCGGCTACGGAAAATAATTGTAAGTTACCTAATTGAAAGTGAATAGGTTCATTGTGTAGTTTCCTGCTATCATCAATAATTTCACGACTCCAATATAATTGGAAATACAATATTTTAAGCGCCCACTTTTCAGTAATTATCAGATTTTAATTTTGTCCCAGACCATACCCCAGGCATATGAGCACATTCTTAACGCCTATATGTACTACAAATTACAAAAGTATTACTTTTATAAATAGAGCTTGCGAAAAGTATAATACCGCTTATAATCTCATCGACGTACTTCACAAAAAATTTTGAGGTTTTCGAAAATTGTTGAAAAACCACCTGATGCAGGTGCAGTCGAGTAGTTATTCCAGTGTAAGACGTTTTCATAGCTGGCAAAAGGATATGTTGAACTATTTTTAATTGAAAAGTAACTTGACTCTTATATCATTACTTGTTTTTTTTTTATATATAACTTATTAATTCAAATTATAAATGTGTAACTTTCCTTAGATTACAACACTTCAATCTCGTCATCATAATCGTTGCAATAAATAATAGTGAAAACTGTATTGCTTAAGAACAATGCATTACTATTAAGCCAAATGTGTTATTTATAGCTGTTTGTTTTATAATAAATAAATTGCATAATCTTATTAATTTGCACAAAAAATAAACTAACGGTCTGTGAACAGTAAGAGTGTGTCAGATTAACACAGAATACTATGACGTCATAGTTTTAAATCTTGTCTTTTTAAAAAAGTACGTCAACGATTGGTGGTGGCAACTAGCCTTTTATGTAATTTGCAACTTTTCAATACCAAAACGTTTAGAAAATTTTAAATGTTTCACCTACCCATGCATTTAACTTTAAACATGTTTAAGTTATTTATCTAGCGTTTAATCTATACTAATATTATAAAGCTGAAGAGTTTGTTTGTTTGTTTGTTTGTTTGTTTGAACGCGCTAATCTCAAAAACTACTGGCCCGATTTGATTTTTTTTTTACGTTGGATAGTCCATTTATCGAGGAAGGCTTTAGGCTATATAACATAAAGATACGACTCATAAGACCACAGCAGAAATGAAAAATGTTGCGAAAACGGGAGAAAGATATTCCTTTTGAGAGCTTTCGTTGCATACGCTGCGGAAACCGCTTAAGTTACACAAAAATCATGTATGACAGGATTGTTCAGCATTAAGAGTTCTATAATAAAGTCCGCGACAGCATATGTCTATCTTTTATGGTTAACTTTCTACAACCTTTTTTATGTTAATAAATTTGTAAAAAAATAATGCATTATTTTTAGAGGTGTATTATACACACAGGTATTAATTCTTATCAAAATAAATACATTCATCATCACGAGCATTTCATTTAGAACGAAATTGTCCTTTATATCATTTGATTTCAATTAATATCTTAGGAGCTATCACAGTTTTAACATAACTCCGCACCAAAATAATGTTCGCAGCTTAAGTACAACGTGCGCTTTCGCTAATCTATACTAATATTATAAAGCTGAAGAGTTTGTTTGTTTGTTTGTTTGAACGCGCTAATCTCAAAAAGTACTGGCCCGATTTGAAAAATTATTCTTACGTCGGATAGTCCATTTATCGAGGAAGGCTTTATAGTCCAGTCACCTTAGGGGTTTCACCTCGGAATCGGAGATAATAAGCTGGAAACTCGTATACAGCTTCATTTTGGCGTTCTAAAAGTTGTCTCAAAAGTCTCAATAAATCTCGTGTCTGCGTCGTAAGTTATTCGAGGTCAAAGGTCACGAAAATCGGTTTTTTGCCATTATCTCCGTTTCTATGGCTCCAATCACTTCAAGACCTATTATGAAAATTGAAGATAATGAAATTTGGCACAACTTTTGTCCCAACTTTTTTTTTGTACGCTCAACCCTTTTCGAGATAGAGAGCGGAGAGCAACCAGCGCTCAGGCATATATACTATTATACAAGGTCAACCGTGAATCTCGGTGAATAATACCTTGTATATAGTTACTAATTCTATGTCTATGTCTATGTGACCATCATTTCTTTCGATACTTGCAGTTTTTAAAGTTTTTAAGCCACGCACTACATTCACAGAATCACCTTCAGTTAGAGACTTCCCACAAATAAAACACAAATCAGCCATAATTATCAAAATTGTACGTCCGTCGTTGCTGAGAACTTAGAACCGACTTCAAAATTCAGTCAATAGAAAGTAGTCCCTTGAGAAAGAAACCAGTCTCTACATAACAACTGAACATCTGCCACATGAACTATGGAGGAGTCCGCATTCGCAGGTATAGACATCATAAAAAAGGTCGTCTTCTAGAGGTCCGTCTTCCCACTTATAATCTCAATAGAAAAATAAGATTATACATTTTAAACTTTAAAGTCTGTAAATTTTGAAATTTAAAATTTTAAAATCTTTACAATTTCAAGAGCAAATACTTAATAATTTTCTCTACTTACAATCTGTACATATCTATACTAATATTATAAAGCTGAAGAGTTTGTTTGTTTGTTTGTTTGAACGCGCTAATCTCAAAAACTACTGGCCCGATTTGAAAAATTATTTTTACGTTAGATAGTCCATTTATCGAGGAAGGCTTTAGGCTATATAACATAAAGATACGACTCATAAGACCACAGCAGAAATGAAAAATGTTGCGAAAACGGGAGAAAGATATTCCTTTTGAGAGCTTCCGCTGCATACGCTGCGGAAACCGCTTAAGTTACACAAAAATCATGTATGACGGGATTGTTCAGCATTAAAAGTTCTATAATAAAGTCTGCGACAGCATATGTCTATCTTTTATGGTTGACTTACTACAACCTTTTTTTATGTTACTAAATTTGTAAAAAAATAATGCATTATTTTTAGAGGTGTATTATACACACAGGTATTTATTCTTATCAAAATAAATACACTCATCATCACGAGCATTTCATTTAGAACCAAGTTGCCCTTTATATCATTTGATTTCAATAAATATCTTAGGAGCTATCACAGTTTTAACATAACTCCGCACCAAAATAATGTTCGCAGCTAAAGTACGACGTGCGCTTGCGCTAATAATATTATAAAGCTGAAGAGTTTGTTTGTTTGAACGCGCTTCTCTCAGGAACTGCTGGACCGATTTAAAAAAAAAAAACTGTTCTGGATAGCTTATTTATCGAGAAAGGCTTTAGGGTATAGAACATCACGCTGCGACGGGAGGGGGGGAGCAAACTCAAAATGCGCGGACGAAGTCGCGGGGGACCGCTAGTATCTATATATATATATATATATAAAATATTGAATACAATGTATTAATTAATAAATAATACAAATTATTTATTATTAATAATATTTTAAGGAATTAGTAACTATATACAAGGTATTATTCACCGAGATTCACGGTTGACCTTGTATAATAGTATATATGCCTGAGCGCTGGGTGCTCTCCGCTCTCTATCTCGAAAAGGGTTGAGCGTACAAAAAAAAAGTTGGGACAAAAGTTGTGCCAAATTTCATTATCTTCAATTTTTATAATAGATCTTGAAGTGATTGGAGCCATAGAAACGGAGATAATGGCAAAAACCGATTTTCGTGACCTTTGACCTCGAATAACTTACGACGCAGACACGAGATTTATTGAGACTTTTGAGACAACTTTTAGAACGCCAAAATGAAGCTGTATACGAGTTTCCAGCTTATTATCTCCGATTCCGAGATTAGCCCCTTTTTTTGTCTAAGGTGACTGGACTATTAGGCTATATAACATAAAGATACGACTCATAAGACCACTGCAGAAATGAAAAATGTTGCGAAAACGGGAGAAAGATATTCCTTTTGAGAGCTTCCGCTGCATACGTTGCGGAAACCGCTTAAGTTACACAAAAATCATGTATGACAGGATTGTTCAGCATTAAGAGTTCTATAATAAAATCCGCGACAGCATATGTCTATCTTTTATGGTTAACTTTCTACAACCTTTTTTATGTTAATAAATTTGTAAAAAAATAATGCATTATTTTTAGAGGTGTATTATACACACAGGTATTAATTCTTATCAAAATAAATACATTCATCATCACGAGCATTTCATTTAGAACAAAATTGTCCTTTATATCATTTGATTTCAATTAATATCTTAGGAGCTATCACAGTTTTAACATAACTCCGCACCAAAATAATGTTCGCAGCTTAAGTACAACGTGCGCTTTCGCTAATCTATACTAATATTATAAAGCTGAAGAGTTTGTTTGTTTGTTTGTTTGTTTGTTTGAACGCGCTAATCTCAAAAAGTACTGGCCCGATTTGAAAAATTATTCTTACGTCGGATAGTCCATTTATCGAGGAAGGCTTTAGGCTATATAACATAAAGATACGACTCATAAGACCACTGCAGAAATGAAAAATGTTGCGAAAACGGGAGAAACATATTCCTTTTGAGAGCTTCCGCTGCATACGCTGCGGAAACCGCTTAAGTTACACAAAAATCATGTATGACAGGATTGTTCAGCATTAAGAGTTCTATAATAAAATCCGCGACAGCATATGTCTATCTTTTATGGTTGACTTACTACAACCTTTTTTATGTTGATAAATTTGTAAAAAAATAATGCATTATTTTAAGAGGTGTATTATACACACAGGTATTTATTCTTATCAAAATAAATACATTCATCATCACGAGCATTTCATTTAGAACCAAGTTGCCCTTTATATCATTTGATTTCAATAACTATCTTAGGAGCTATCACAGTTTTAACATAACTCCGCACCAAAATAATGTTCGCAGCTTAAGTACAACGTGCGCTTGCGCTAATATATAATAATGCTGAAGAGTTTGTTTGTTTGAATGCGCTTATCTCAGGAACTGCTGGACCGATTTGAAAAAATATTTCTGTGTTGGATAGCTTATTTATCGAGAAAGGCTTTAAGATATAAAACATGACGCTGCGACGGGAGGGGAGGGATCAAACTCAAAACGCGCGGACGAAGTCGCGGGGAACCGCTAGTATATTATAAAGCTGAAGAGTTTGTTTGTTTGAACGCGCTTATCTCAGGAACTGCTGGACCGATTTGAACAAATATTTCTGTGTTGGATAGCTTATTTATTGAGAAAGGCTTTAGGATATAAAACATGACGCTGCGACAGGAGGGAAGGGAGCAAACTCAAAACGCGCGGACGAAGTCGTGGGGGATCGCTAGTCTAGTCTAAAGATACTGTAGTGAAATCCTAATAAAATAAAATAGCAAGGTTCGAGTTGTTTTGCTAAATGAATGCTGATGGACAAAAAAAAGATCTAATCTGCAGGGCGATTCAGAACGTTCGATAAGCCTTTCGGCTTTGGTTTCAGCTAGGTTTTCTTTTTATTTTCAAATAAATGTCGTAGTTTGATCGGATGTCGATATGTCAGTTTGGTAACAAATATAAGTAAATAATAAAATAAAATAGATGCATCGGATAAATCCACGTGATTATAAGTTTACTATCGAATCGTAACCGAATGGTTCCAAATCGGAAGGCTGATTCGCTTAGTTTTTGTAATGTAAGAAGATATTTAAAACTTTGTTAGACTGAAAAAACTCGAACATACCTGGGCCATTATTTGAGCACCGTTTTTTGATGGTCACACGTTTGTAATTCCAAACATATTCAATGTTTAGTTTAAGAATAAATTTTGTATGTTTTATCATGTATCTATCTATATGAATTCACTTTAAAATGTGTAATAATATTTATAGTTTTGGAGGAAAAAATATTTTGCCATCGGAATCGGGAGTAAAACTGCTGTTCTTCGCGCGTCACACCGAGTTGACGCTCAGTTTAAACACTTACGTCTTGCTGAGCTTTTACATTATAATAACATTATACATATCAAAAAATTGGACATATAGTCAGGATAAGTTATATTGAGGTGGAAAAAATCCGTCATTAGATTTAAATTTAATATAATTAATGTTGTGTCGGTCACACGATTTTAGCATTTCCGAAAATGTGACACATATATGCTCATAACTTCAAAAAGGTTCAACCTATTGACACAAACCAAAGGTCCGCAGAAACTTCAGACGCGTTAAAACACCAATAGAAGACAAATTAATATCTCACAGCAATGATATAGCTTATTACAGCCCCTTGATTTTTATTTTTTTTCTTCAGACCCTAGTTCATGTGACCCTTCATGGTTGATGTTTTAAGATTATAAGTCAGCGTTACGAATAAATATCTACTATTGAATCATAAAACTCATAATCAAGATTCATTTGAGCTGATTAGATTACATAAGCGTTAGTTACTTAATTTTATATTTCTGAAAATGTAAAATTTTCGTCTCTTGCGTGGCACAACTTTCGTGGTCAATAACCCACGAAAGATACAAATCATACCACGAAAGGTTATCAAAGTGTACTGATCTCACTAGAAATTATATTTTATGGTTTGTAAATGCAGTTAAAATAACCGCCTTAACGTTTTATACTTGATTTTTTCTACTAAGACAGTTTCCAGAGGCACAGTTATGTTTTATAGAAATAATGTAGCTTACTAGAAAAATATGTAGAACATGACGTCTTAAATATTGATTTTCATTCGGCTTTGAATCGCCTGATCAATCTATTTACTAATTATATTATAACAGCGTAAAGTAATCATAATAAGTTTCTCTAAAAAAGTATACTCATCAATTAAATAATTTTCGTGCATTATTCTTAATTACCCCAATTTGTGTTGTTTACATGAGAAAATAATGAATATCACAAAAGCAAACCTTAAAAATAATTATTTGCCACTAATAAGAATGATGGCAGTTTATGCCAGTTGTCTTTATTAAATCAACCAAGCGGCATGGCTAAATTTTGAGACTGGTCTAAACCTGGAAATTGTCGACTAGACCGTTAAAAGAGTCTTCTTTGAGGCTACTAGATAAAGACTGGAAATCATGAGTTTGTTTCACGGGATAAATACAATAAAAACTGATACTATACATTCAAGGTTTGACAATAAGTGCGTGACGTCTGGTGTTTAAAGAAATATTTTAATTCTTTATTGGATAAGAAAAGGTCGTATTTTGAACGCTCTTACAGCAATGATCCCGCAGCTAGTAAATATTCTCACTCCAGGCAAGAAAAATAGCTGGAAGACTAATTTGTTGCTTGTAAAGTTTATGAGGGGAATAATTTATGCATTTGACTTTGAAAATAAGTTCTGACTCTTCTTATAATAGCCGGCAAATATAACTACTAAAATGCAAGGTTACCTATATGTAATTTGAGGCACTACTTTGGAGGGTAAAGAGTTGATTGCTACAGATTTGCTACCATGTACCTTAGCTTAACTTTATAACCCCAGATAATTTCGACAGAATGCGAATACTTACCAAGATTTGTCAAGGAAGTCATTAGGTTACAAAACACTAAAAATTCCATCGTGAGTATGGGTTTAAATTGTTGAATGTCAAAATACCATTGGTTTGAAAGTGTGAAACCGTAAAATTTAATAAAGTATCCTATTGCTGGCAGATACTGTCAGTGTTATGTGTCGAGGACAAATGCGAGTAAACAGTGAATTTGAGGTAAGTAATACCGCAAATGAGTGCAATAAATGAAGAAGGAGGGTAGACCATTAAGTCTGCAAATAACAGCATACTCCCAACAGTTTTAGGTACCCTGTGATCATGGCACTTGCGACAGTGTTGTTATATCAGATACTCGTAAATAATTTGATATCAGATAGTCGTAAATAATTTGGTAGATAGTGGCAATATCGAAGGTAATATAAGCTATTCTTATGTTAGTGTTCATCATGAATTTTAAAAAAAATATACGTAATACCTAAACACATTACTTTTTGTCTCATCTTCATTTAAATTAATGATTATACTCATGGCTGTAAAATAACCAGTCAGATTTAAGGATATGTACTTAGATTTTTATTATTATGATGTTTGTAAGTTTGTAAAGGCTAATGAACCGATAATAACATTCACTTTATGTTATGACAAATTATCTATTTAGCAGCAAGTATAATAAAAGCAGTATTTAATTATGTATAAAGTTCAATATGAGGTAATAATTTAAGTAATTGATACTTTTATTACCGAATTATGTATCCAAAAAGACGCTGCGTAACTTTCGTGTCTCGGTGAGTAACTTTCGTGGCTGACGAAGTTTTAATATTAAATATCTACATGAATAATGAACCGATTTTCATGAACTAACAGATTTTGTTACAGTTTGATAGCTTCTTTAAAGCAGTATTTTTTTCATTTGAATAATATCAGTATAAATTTTCGCCACGAAGGTGACACGAATAACACTTTCTGAAGAAATGCCCACCTACAAGTTTTTATTTTATTTATTTAAACTTTATTGCACATTTGTACAATTGGCGGACTTAATGCCTTATGGAATTCTCTACCAGTCAACCTCTTGGGATATGCACTCTTTTACTCCCTCATTTCTGTACAAGTTTTCAACGTATAATTTACACTGTTATGTAAACCTTCATAACGACTTATACATATTTGTAACAAACGGTAGCAGTACATAGTAGGTAACAGTTTTGATACATAAATATTGAATAGTCTACAATTTATTTTTGTCAAATATAAGTTCCTTTTTTAGACGCGACGCTTTACCTTCTGAATATATTACCATAATAACATGTCTACAACATGACATTCACCTAGTTTCATAAACTACAAAACTTAATTATTCAAAAGTCGCCACCTTTGAAAACTAAAAACTTTTCAAAGTATTTAATTTCTTGTAAAGTAAATAAAACTTATCACCACGTCTTAACTCTTTTCGGGACGGTATCCCAGACACTATAGATTTTTTATTGTTTTACGGCTATAGCCGTTCACCGCCCCGAAAAGTGTTAAATCACAAAAAAACATGTCTTCCTGCAAACAAAATTAAATCATTTTGGACACCAAACTACATCGATTTGTCCCAAAGTAGGTAGCCAATGCACTTGTGTTATGGAAATCAGACACAACGATGGTAAGATAACACCCTGACCCGAGACTATACAGGGTGACTTTGTTATCAGTACCGATATTTTGTGTAAAGACTCCGCTGATAATTATGAACAACTTTTACTATGGGGGCAATAGTGAAATCGAGAAAAAAAAACAGCTGTTCTATACAAAAGTTCAATTGGCGCGCGGTCAAAATGTATGGAACAGCTGATATTTTTTTCTCGATTTCACTATTGCCCCATAGTAAAAGTTGTTCATATTCATCAGTGGAGTCTTTACACAAAATTTCGTTACTGATAACAAAGTCACCCTGTATAGAAAATTATGATTTCCACATTGATCCGACTGGGAATCGAACCCGGGACCTTGGAGCGGCAACGCCTTGAAACCCATCGTGCTAACTTTTTTATATTTCGTGATTTTCGTTGAAATGATGACATGATGATGTTGTTATGGAAAGAAAAATGATACTTTCTATGTTCTACTTTTAATACAAAAAACACATATGCTACACTTTCATACATTTAGCAAAGTAGAATATTTAACATTTCTTGGTAAACTTGAAAACTTGGCAGCAGTCGTAGGTGTTTGTAAGTGACTTTACTTACCAGCTCTAGGAGTAGCTACGAGGGTCTCAGCGGACTTGGACAGGCTCCTAGCCAGGGCCGACGGCGTGGCCCTCATGGGAGTCGCCTGACGGTGCGTGTACCCCATGTTGGAGTTCATGGGACGGAACAGCTGCAGGTTCTTCAATGCCATTGCTCAGCCTGTCAAGCATTTTCGCTTGCAAGCCTTAAAACTCTTTGGGCGCGATACTCTTTTCATCGCAAGATTTTATACTCTGTGTTACTTGTTTTAAGCACTGGCCGTAAATAGTTCAAATTCTTTTAAGTGCAAAGCGATTAGTTTGCTTTTAACACTTTTTTAATTGTATTCAGCACTGGCCGTTGTTAAAAAAAATAAAAACTCTTTCGTGTTACAAAGTTAGTTCGCTTTTAAATAATTATTTGAAAAGAAGACCAATTTGGTTAAACGGTGTTGCTGGTCGCACTAAAAAGGGAGACTTACTACTCAACTGATAGCTAATGTGTTTTTAATATAGTAGAACCTTCTATTTTGATAACATCTTGTGTTGACTATATGCGGGTGACAACACCGTAAATCTAACTAGACAAGGCGAAAGTTTGGATTTAATGTGTCTTTTGATTTTCACTTTTCTTTTTCACTAACAATGAAGCGTTTCTGTAATGATTTCACTATTTTTGAGTTAAACACCTTTGAAACTATATCGTTATAACTGCCAAAGGCAAGGGTCAAAAGCAGGGCTAAATGTCATTTCATAATAAATCGATTTATCCAGCAGGTCAGTGTCATGTGAATATGCACGTGTATTCATAAATCATATAACTTAATTTCATTATGCGTCACTAACAAATGATTAATTTTACCACCCAAGTCTTTCATATGCAAAATGGACGTCGAAAAAATAATGTCACAATTTTTTATTTGTTGTCTGTCGTAAAAAACGCGGGAGTTTTCCACAATATGGTGGCACGGGTGGTTTTGACGCGGGCGCGGGTAGGACTGAGTTGACCAGATAGGGGGTGGGGTAGTTTCTATGCAGGGGCTTTTCACCATTAAAATTAGTTTTGGTGGTATAGCCATATGTGTGAGGCGGTGCGTCGGTCCTTTGTTGGCATGCGATGTTTGCTACGGCCGTGATTGACATGTTAAGTAAAATTATAATCAGTTTTATTATTCCGTTTTCATGCTTCAATGTCATGTAGCAGGAATTAAATTTATTGTTATTGTTACTTGAAGTATTATTATTGGTTCATTCCATATTTCAGTAACACCTTACTTATCGTTATTTATGTTATTAGGGGTTCCGGTCTCTCCTTTATTTGTACAATAGTCTCCTAGATGACATTAAATTGATTCACAACCAAAAATTGTTTAAATGCGAATTGACTAACTGGCTATTACAACATGTTCCTACAGTGTTAAGGAATTTCTTGACTCTAATTTAAATTGTGTAAAATAATATAATAATGACACGCCATATCATAATTATGTAATTGTAATTGAGACATGTAAAATAATATTTTAATTTAGCATTGACTGTACTTGATTAATATTTGCATGCTATTATTTTTGGCTGAATGCACTGAACGTATTTTATTTTTACCTAACATTTTACTAACATTATTTACTTAACATGTCTTGCAAATATATGATGATTTTGATTCTGATTCCTTTTTGCCAAAAACTTTAATAAACCTGAACTCGATATGTCCAGTTACTGGTGACTTCCACTGCTCAAAATATGCCTCCTCTACAGTTTTTCACGGTGACTCTAGTAGCTAGAACAAATTTAAAAACACACAAAACTCGGTAAAAAACGGTAGCAAATGACATGACCCCGACTATAAGCCATTATAATGTGGTACACGATGTACTAAATACTCTGTTTTATGGATTATACGAGTATGTGGGCGTAAGAAACCCATAATTAGTCATACAAGATTATAATGGCATTCTTCTTCATAACTTATGAATATCTTTATAAATCGATATCTCTAATCAAAGTGAAAACAAGCAAAGTGTGCGTTCATTATTATTTAATGCTAAATTATTAACACTTAAGGGCGTGGAGCGAAGTGACGGGTTGTAACTTATCGATATCGTTACAGCAGATATCTGATAATGACAATAGACTTTTATCATGTTTAGTGAGCAGAGTGTAGGATAGCTTTAATTAACAATTCCGTCAGTAATGAGAACTAATTTACCTTGTTTTCCCTAATTAGCATATTCTTATGTGCGTTTTTTTACATTCCCACATCAAATGGTTTCCGAAATATAGGACATTGCAAAACTTTTCTCCAGCAGAAAATGGAATACCTATTTAAAAAACGGTTGGTCCCACAGATTTCATTTTAGGTTGCACTAATAATCACTTATTTGATCTACTACTGCAACTTCCCATATACATTTTTCTGCGCCAGAGTCAATATTTAAAGATTTTCCTGCTTGACCAGAGCTGGAATTGTGTAAGGCAATCGTATTCATTTGACAGTTCATAACGTACGGTTTGATCTGTCAAACCCTTTGTTCTTTGCCGTTTGACAGATCATACCGTACGTTTTGAATTGTCAAATGAATACGATTGCTTTACACAATCGCACCCCAGCTCTAGGTACTCCTGCAAAAATCGTACTATCTATACGTACTCAAAAACTTTTTTTTATTTGACGCATGAAAATATTTAAGATTCCTTCCTCAAAATGCAGGTACAAGTAAAGCCTTATTTACCAGGATCTTACCAGGATTGAGATACATCTCTAAGCTTTATATATTTGTCTTTAAGAGAATATAGGTAATGGCGCGATTATCTCCATGACGATTTTCATGAAGGTAGTTCGCTGACCACTTAAAACTGAGAAAAGAAATACTTAACAAAAGATATGTATGTTTTTAGGCTATATCAGGAAAAAAACAGTTTGTATGCGTACTTCAAGAATCTAGAAGCTCTGCACTCGCGGGACACCACACGGCTTGACGGATTAACAGAAACAACTGCTCGTCGTTAATTTCCGTAAAATGATAAAAAAAGATAAAATGAGGCAACTATTTCGTTATCTATAAAATGATAAAAAACACGACACAAACGAGATTCTTTATCATGCAGCCCTACAACAGTTAGGAGGTAAAACTCCTTAAGAAAGGTTTCAGTAAAAATCATTCTGTTATAATTGTGATCATACTTGCCTTATAAAACATTTAATGTATCATAAGTTTTATATCGGGTCTTATTGTATCAAAGGCCGCAAACTTTTAGTGCGACTCACGTAATTACTATCGACTGGTTGACAACACTAGTTGGTGATTGATGGGGTGAAGTTCGGTGACCTCGCTCGACCACTGTCCGTTGAATGACACAAAATATTGTTATTCTTTCACGCTGTCACCTTGAGTGTATACAAAAGCGTAAATCGGATGTATTATATCAGCCTAAAAGCCTTGAGAGCACAGATAAATATGTCTCTCTTTCGGGAAAGCTCGCTCTACCATCGTTGATGTCAAACACCATCTGGTATTTTAATGAAGTCGGATAAAAAGAAAATCTATAATTACATTTTTGATGTTTATAGTGTTTTGTCACTATACAAACTTAATAATATTAATTGCACTTGTAGAAAGCAACTTTGGCTCTGACATATGAGGAATCGAACCCTGTGTCTTACGCTATCCGGGCGTATGCCTATACCACTCGGCCACCGTCACATCAGCAAGTCTGTTGAATTTTGCAAGTGCTTACTTTAGTAGGCTGCGTGACGTCATCAACGTTACGCCCGGATAGCGTATGACATGGGGTAAGATGCCTTGTCTGTCACACAGCCAAAGTTGCTTTTTACAAGTGTAATTTATAAGAAAATCTATGTGAATGTATACACATATTAGTTTAAATCCAGTTTAATTCATTTATTTTTTTCTGTAATTTGTGTTTTTAACACGAATTATTAGATTTTTAATATTGGCTGTTGGCCGATCTAGTTCGCGCCTTTTAGCCTTGCGCGCGCATCGGTATCGCGGCAAGAAAAAAAACAATGCGCCATTTTTCGTAAATAGGTAATTGTCGGCTGTAACGAAGTTTGGATTAATTGTGAAGTTTAACATTAACGAAAATGTCTACTTCAAGTAAAGAAAATGAAGAAAACCTTTTATTAACTCTGCCGGACATACGTAACGAGGCGAAAAACGCGTGCGATAGTCTTTTGTCATCAAAGTCGAGTGAAATGTATTTTTATTAAATGTTTTATTAATTAAAAACTTAGCAAATGAAGAGTCTTGTTTTTTCTTCGCAAGTGTGTTGAAAAACGTCGTATGATACGCGTGTGCCTGTGACCATTATATACGCGGCTTTCTTATGGCGCACTCGCTTTCGCTCGTGCGCACACAATATCGCCTTGTATAGTATAATAGTCAACTTAGCACACTTGTATCAAAATGTACTATTAATTGAATCTGGAGCTGCTCACTTGGTGGAAACGCAGACACTTTTTTCAAAGCAAAAAAACAGTAGTAAAATCATATTTATCTGGTATTATTTTTATTATAAAAAGATCTTGATATTTGTTATTTAAAGACAATTTATTTCAAATGGTGGCCGTAACTCCGGTTAACATATTCTACATAGGTATTTATTTCAATAAATGGCAAATCCAGATTTTTCATTTATTTTTTTCTGTAATTTGTGTTTTTAATCCCTCAAGCGTATGTGAACGAGACACAATAGATATTCTATTGTTATGCGGTCTCACGCGACCATTGAACTATACTAAGTACTATTCGGCCGTTCTAATATTCGATGGCACGTCTGACCGTACCGTAACAGACCGTAAAAGTTGTAGTAATGAGTATGTTATATCTTTAGCATGTGGGGCATTTTTGGACCTCCTTCTTTTTGAAGAAATTTTATTTTTATTTTAAAGTTTTAAAAAATGTACCCCTAAATGATTCAATCGGTATTATCAAATTGATATAAAGAGATGTGTAACTTACATCTTACAAATTTAATCAAAATTTGTCTATTCACTGCAAATTTTAAATATTATCACCAAAAAGTGTAAAACAAAGTCGCTTCCTGCTTTTTGTACGTATATGCTTAAATCTTTAAAACAACGCAACGGATTTTGATGCGTTTTTTTTAGATATATAGACTTATTCAAGAGAATGGTCTATATGTATAATACATTGTACCCGAGCGAAGCCGGGGCGGGTCGCTAGTTAGTCATAATTCATAATGATAAAAGCTTACGTCAACTTAATGCAGAGCTGTCTATACAAACACATTGATATGACTCAACTGTAACAAAAGTTTGATTGTGATACGAATTTTAGTTACGTAATCATTGCAGTAGTTACAATAAACAACAACTTGGCGAATAGAAACTTAACTTTATTATTGCTGTAAAAAATGGGGTAGTAATTTTTCAAAAGTAGGTACTAAATTTAATGTTTTTTTTATATGGAAATTTTAATCCCTACTAAAGTTTGAAAGTACGAAATGATCAGCACTTTGCGTATTCAAAAATAAGTTTATTTTCGAAATCATACGTCATAAAGTGCTGGACGGCGATTCTCACGTCAATCAAACATTTTTCGGGTGGTAACTCGATTGCAAGTTTGGCCGCTTTACCAAAAAAATCAAGTACATAATATAAATCTACACGTAAAAAGACTATCGCACATCGTATATACATACCGTAACCATGAGTAATCAAAAACTTTTTTTTGACAAAGATAATTCAATTGGGGACTCTTTTTTGGTATACGAACAGAACAAAAATCTGCCTTACTTTTAAGATTGTAAATTGTAATTATTCCACTTTTTACCGACATAAAAAAGGAGGTAAGCAATTCAATGTGTTTGTACGTGATATCGTTGGAGTTAGATAATATTTGAGTATATTGATCTATTGGGCTTCCAAACACGTGTGCGAAATTCCGTAAGTGTAGGTATGTATGTTTGTATTGTTGTATATTTGTCCATGGATTTATCGAAAACGAGAAGATATAGCGAGATTATTGTTTAGTTTAATCAGGTATACTTTTATAACTTGGGGTACAGTGTAAGTTTTATCAAAATTGGTCTAGTAATTTTTGAGATATCGGCAAATAACACATATCTAAAAACCATGAAATAAAAAAAGGAAAATATAAAAATATCCGAGTTCATAAAACTGATATCTCAAAAACTAATAGACCGATTTTGATTAAACTTACACTGTATCCTAAGTGAAAGTATACCTGATTGAACTAAACAATCATCTCGCTATAGCTTCTCGTTTTTCTAGAAAGAAGTGGACAAACTTTTCAGTCAGTTTTATGAAGTCGGTTTATTTTTTTATTAATTACCTAATTTACAAATATATGTATGGACAACAGCACGTCAAGGTAAACACTGCGGTATCTTATGCAGCTGTGATAAGGGCTAGTTTGCAACAAAAGTGCTGTCGACTGTACAAACGATTATCTACGTAGCCATTCTATGCAGCCACTCCATGCTATGTAGTACTTTACCTAGGTTATCTGAAAGCTGAAACAGCAGTCTGAAACTTTCAACCCTTGAAGTAAAGGGTAGAATCGTTTCAACTCTCGCCTAGGTGGCGCTTTGGAGTTCTGACTCGCGGTATGACCTAGGATCACCTGAGAAATGACATTGCCTGAATGAGGTTATCTCTTTGGTTCGATTCCTCACTTAATTACAAGGAATTTTTGACGCTTACCGACGGTTGCCGGCAGTGACGGCGGTAGGTGACGTCACAGGTACAAAATTAGGACACACAAGTAGTTTCAAATAGGACTTAATTTACGATGTCAAATAAAATCGCCAAATGTATGGTTTTCGTGCAGTTAACACCATAAATAATTATAATTATCATTTATAATTTTTTTACGGAGATTAACGGCGTTCCCATAAATAAATAAACAAGGTTAGAACTACTGTTTAAAATGTTATGCGGCTAAAGGAAATGTATGTCACCTTTATGTTATTTGACTTGATTGACGTTGATTTTAAACTAGCTGTATCATAATAAAACAATTGTCCAAACCTAGTTTCATTATTTGTGGTAAGGCTGTAAATGTTTAAATAATTGAACATTCCTTTTAATAAAAGTAAAGCTAGCCTGTAACGTCCCACTGCTGGGCAAAGGCCTTACCTCAACTGTGAGGTAGTTTGAGCCATAATCTACCACGCGGGCTCAGTGCGGGTTCGTGGATGGGTGTTTGCAAGGCAAGCGACTAACCCTGCTGTTAGATCTTATCAAGCCGATGTCAAAGTACTACGGTAGGTAGGTATATGTAACGTGTGACTACGCCTTACCAAAAATGTAAATTTATTGCTACATAGTGAATATTGCATACTTCAGAATAGTATTGTATGACATTATTGTCAATTTACAACGAGGGCATCTTGGTAGAGTCTACTGTGTCCTTTTACTTGCAACTACATTAGCAACTTTGTTCAGTTCAATATTCTGATACCAAGTATAAATAATAAATAAATATCCTTTGGACATTCCCACACATCGCCATCTAGCCCCAAAGCCCAGATAATATAATACTGCCCAAAGTAAGCTACTCAAAGCTTGTGTTATGGGATGGGTGCCAGACAACGGATATAATTTCGTAGACGAGAAAAAGACAACAATAAAGTTGATCATAGAAATGCAGAAAAAATATATATAGATGAATAGTACATCAAGCGAAGTAACTATATTTAGTTTTAACTGCAAATCCTTTAAGAGGTCAGTAGATTGTATTCGAAATCTTTGTCAAAAGGCAGATATTATTGCGCTGCAAGAAACCTGGCTGCTTCCCCATTAAATACCTGAACTGAGTAAAGTCAGCAGTGATTTTGGATTTTGCGGCAAATCAGCTGTAGATACATCGAGTGGCATACTACGCGGGCGGCCGTACGGCGGTGTTGCGCTCCTATGGAGAAACAACAGTTTTGATAGTGTTACTGTGATTGCGTGTGTGAGTCATAGAATCGCCGCGATTGAAGTATGCGTGTCAGCCCGTTCATTTCTTGTGTTCTCTGTCTACATGCCTACAGACTCGTCGGAAAATTTAGTAGAATTTATACAGTGCTTAAGTGAAATAACGTCAATTGTTGAAAGTAAAAATGTAGAATCTGTGTATATTATAGGTGATTTTAATGCTCACCCAGGGGAACAATTTGGTAATGAACTGAAAAATTTCTGTAGTGATCAAAAGTGGACATGTATTGACATTCAAATGTTAGGACTAAATTCTAATACTTATACCTTAATAAGTGACGCACACGGAAGCTGCAGGTGGTTGGATCACTGCTTGGTCACTGAGGCAGCGTTGAAATCTGTCGTATCGGTAAAGGTAAACTATGATATTTACTGGTCTGATCATTATCCACTTGAGATTCAGTGTAACATGCGGTCGGTCTGTCCAGCTGATAAGCTGCCGCGTGCCACAATTAACATGGTTATTTGGGGGGATAGGGATTTATGTGCAATAGAAACATATAATAAAATGTGTAATAGTAAATTAAAAAATGTAGATTTTCCTATTGCTTTTATAAATTGTTGTGACGGTGTTTGTAACGATAGAAGCACGTCTCACTTGGCTGCCTTAGATGAACTTTACGCCATTATAGTGATGACATTGCAGGAGGCCGCAGTCGCAAGCTATGTAGGTCCAGCGGAGAGGAGTGGTAGGCCTAACCGAGGTAGACCTGTAGCGGGTTGGAATAAATATGTCCGGGGCGCTCATCGTGAAGCTAGGCAAAAGTTTTTGACCTGGGTATGGCAGGACCGACCCAAAACTGGCAGTATCTATAACGAAATGCGCGAGTCTAGGAGGGTATTTAACCCTTGGATAGCCAGAGCGCCCGATGGTGGGCGCTGAGCATGAGTTTCGCGATTTTACCAAGCGCCCACCTGTGGGCGCTTTTTAATTACTTTTTTGCAAAAAAAAAAAATGGATGTATAAATGCTTATTCTTTGGGCATGTTGACCTTCATGAGTAAAAAACAGATGTTTCTACACCATAGACCGCAAACACATCCGGTTGCTGTCAGTTATTGATTAAAATTCGATTTTTTTTTCTCGCAATTTTTTTCGTATATGTCGTCACCCTACCACGAATTTGTTTGGTTCTATTTTTTCATTTTTGAATACATTTTTTTTTATTACAAGCATAGGTTATTTATTCAGTAACAATAAGCTTTTTACAGAATGATAATAGCTTGTTTCAATAAGATTTTATGACTGTTTACGTAACGTGTAACCTGACACCGCGCGAATTGCGTACGCGCACGCAGTCCACCGCGGTAACGCGACCGCCACCGCAATTGCGCCTTAGGAGGTTAAATCAAAATTAAAATACTGTCAAAACAATCAGGAATTAATTAAAATGAATATATTGGCCACTAAACATAAAAATAAAGATTTTCGGGGATTTTGGAAATATACAAAAAGGTTAAGTGCTAAGCCTGGCGTCCCGATGAGCGTTAATGGAGTGACCGACCCTGGTGACATAGCAAATATGTTTAAAAGGTGTTTCCAGGTGGAATCGCCATATAGGGGTGATGTGATTGGAGATGCTGAGGTCGGCGTGGTGGGGGTGCCCGATCGATTCACAGCTAAGCAAGTTGCACTGATGATAAAAGGAATGACTCGAGGCAATTCTCCCGGTCACGATGGCCTCAGTATCGAACATTTCCAGTACGCGGGGCCGCATCTCCCGAGACTCTTGGGTCTGTTCTTCACTCTTTGTATCCGGCATTGCTACCTGCCTAACGACCTGATGAGAACGGTGGTAGTTCCAATAATTAAAAATAAAACAGGAGACAGCTCGGATAATAATAATTACCGCCCAATTTCACTCGCCTCTATAACATCAAAGGTATTTGACGGCCTGCTTGAGAAACAGTTACAAAAACATCTATCACTTCATGACGCCCAGTTTGGCTTCAGACCTGCACTTTCAACTGAAAGCGCCATAATGTCTCTCAAGCAGACCGTCAGGTACTATACTGATAGGCATACCCCCGTCTACGCAGCCTTTCTGGACCTCTCCAGGGCATTTGATCTGGTCAGATACGACAATTCTTTGGCACAAACTGAAAAACACTGGGGTGCCGGGTGAGCTTATCAATATCTTCAGATACTGGTATTGTCACCAAAAAAATCGGGTCAGGTGGCTTGGGGAGCTCTCTGATGAGTACGGATTGGAGTGCGGGGTGAGGCAGGGGGGCCTAACGTCTCCTTCGCTCTTCAACTTGTATGTAAACCAGCTGATTCGGGAGCTGAGCGAGACAGGTGTCGGCTGTTCTATTGATGGTCACTTTATCAATAGTATAAGTTACGCAGACGATATGGTCTTGCTCAGCCCTTCAATCGCTGGGCTCAGACGGTTGGTTGGAGTATGCGAGAAGTACGCGACTGCACACGGCCTCCTGTATAATGTAAAAAAAAGCGAGCTTTTGATTTTCCAGGCTAAGGGTCGCAAGCTGGAAAATGTGGCACCTGTACTATTAAATGGTGTTACTCTCAATCGGGTGAATGAATTTAAATACCTCGGTCACATTGTCACTGACGACTTGAGAGATGACCATGACATAGACAGGGAGAGGAGGGCGATGGCGGTCCGCTGCAATATGTTGGCCCGCAGGTTCGCGCGATGCAGTGTAGAGGTAAAGGTCACTCTATTTAAGGCCTTCTGCCAGACACTGTACACGTGCAGCCTGTGGGTCAACTATACCCAGCGGGCCCTCAACGCACTCAAAGTTCAGTACAACGACGCCTTCAGGGTGGTGTTGGGGCTGCCGAGGTACTGTAGCGGGTCCACCATGTTCGCGCACGCGCACACCGATTCATTCCACACGGTACTTCGGCGCCGCATCGCCTCTCTCCAGCGGCGGGTGCGCGGCAGCGACAACACCATCCTGAGGGTGCTCGGCAACAAGCCAGACTGCCTGCTGCGGCGGCACTGGGTTAAAGCGCATTTGCTGGTGCCCGGTGCGCCCGCCGGGAGTCGTTTTATGAATTAGATTACTATTTTTATTTATTATTTTATTTTGTTTTTATTTCTCTTGTAAAATAATTAGAATTAATAATGTGAATTTCATTTGATTTTCTTTTTAGCTTAAAAAAAAATGATTTAGTTGTTCAATTCTCTTATAATAAAAAAGAAAACGGTATGGACGATTTGTCTGCAATAAAATTATTTTATTTTATTTATTTATTTATAATACTTTTTGTTTGTAAATACATACATGATATGCATAGAACACACCCAGACCAATACAAACAGACATGTTTATGTACACAAATGTTTGTATTGTGCGGGGATCGAACCCGCAACCCGCTGCGTAGTAGGCGATTTCTCGTGGCCAAAACGGCTGGAATACGTGCGCTAGCAAGCGCCCGACGGATGACATCGTTCAAACTGGTATGTCGGGGGTTCCTGCCGGCGCTTCTGCTACACGAGAGGCCATGGTAAGCGAGTTGGTCGACCACCTTTCCGCAGGTACAGCGATGTGCCAACGTGTTGAAAGCACCTAAACGTAAACTTACAGCTACTCGAAAACTAATATTATCAAAAAGAGTGCCGAGGACAGGTGAGGGAATCTTCGTTAGCCACAGATTTGATTCCCACTCCCCAACGGCTAAAAGACGAGTATTATACGTAACATATCTGTTTGTATTGGTCTGGGTGTTTTCTATGTATATTATGTAAGTATGTATTTACAAACAAAAAGAATTTAAGTATTATATCCGTTGTCTGGCACCCATTACACAAGCTTTGAGTAGCTTACTTTGGGGCTAGATGGCGATGTGTGGGAATGACCAAAGGTAAGGAAAGGAAAGGATAATGAGTTGTATTTATAGTTTCTATTTACTGTTTTTTTACACGAAGTGAGTTCACATTTTCAGATTTCAGTGAAATAAAATATTTGTGGTAGGCAACTTTTATTAAGAAGATAGTAGAGAGAAATATACTCATTAGAAAGCTTTACTTTATGAATAAATGACCTGCAACTATAGGTCCTGGGAAACCGACAAAGAGACCATAATTGTGTGCTAATAGTACATTATGATACAAGTGTGCTAAGTTGACCATTATATACAAGGCGATATTGTGTGCGCACGAGCGAAAGCGAGTGCGCCATAAGAAAGCCGCGTATATAATGGTCACAGGCACACGTGTTTCATACGACGTTTTTCAACACACTTGCCATTAATCCAAACTTCGTCACACCACAGCCGCCAACTATTTACGAAAAATGGCGCGTTGTTTTTTTTTCTTGCCGCGAAACTGATGCGCGCGCAAGGTTAAGGCGCGAACTAGATCGGCCAACAGCCAAGATTAAAAATGTAATAATTCGTTATTTAAAACACAAATTATAGAAAATTTTAAATGAATTTGAGTTATTTTTAGTAATAAAGCTGGATTTACCATTTATTGAAATAAATATGTACATACTGTTATTTTTCGCATAAATACTGTTTGTTGTGTAAGTTATAACCCGACTAAATTATATCGCTTCATCTTCTTACTTACTACTTGGTACTAGGGTACAAGTGTAAATTGGTCGGGTTAATAAACAAAAGGCACTAGTGCAATAATATACAGAAAAAGCACGCGTGTTTAATATCTATGATTATGTGCCAAAAATCGGTGGAATAAAAACGTCATTTTGAGCAAGTGTGTTGAAATAGTACATTATGATACAAGTGTGCTAAGTTGACCATTATATACAAGGCGATATTGTGTGCGCACGAGCGAAAGCGAGTGCGCCATAAGAAGCCGCGTATATAATAGGTCACGGCACACGTGTTTCATACGACGTTTTTCAACACACTTGCCATTAATCAAAACTTCATCACACCACAGCCGACAATTATTTACGAAAAATGCACTTAAAATCTGTGGAAAAATGGCGCGTTGCTTTTTTTCTTGCCGCGAAACAGATGCGCGCGCAAGGCTAAGGCGCGAACTAGATCGGCCAACAGCCAAGATTAAAAATGTAACAATTCGTGTTTAAAACACAAATTACGTAAAATTTTAAATGAATTTGAGTTATTTTAGTAATAAAGCTGTATTCACCATTTCTTGAAATAAATAAGTACATACTGTTATTTTTCGAATATATATACATTTTTTTCCTAAAATAAAAGTTATAACCCGACTAAATTATATCGCTTCATCTTCGTACTTACTACTTGGTACTAGGGTACAAATGTAAATTGGTTGGGTTAATAAACAAAAGGCACTAGTGCAATAATGTACAGAAAAAGCACGAGTGTTTAATATCTATGATTATATGCCAAAAATCGGTGGAATAAAAACGTCATTTTGAGCAAGTGTGTTGAAAAAATAGTTCTAAACTTGCCCATTTGACTGTTACTTAACCTGGTAGGTAAAAACTTCCACACGACCCATTTTCAATAATTTGCTTTGACGAATCGCCACCTGGCCCTTTTTTGTTCATTGATTGACATACGAACTGGGGTGACCACGTTTTTATGAGTAAACTAGCGGTCCCCCGCGACTTCGTCCGCGCGTTTTGAGTTTGCTCCCTCCCCTCCCGTCGCAGCGTCATGTTTTATATCCTTAAGCCTTTCTCGATAAATAAGCTATCCAACACAGAAGTATTTTTTCAAATCGGTCCAGCAGTTCCTGAAATAAGCGCGTTCAAACAAACAAACTCTTCAGCTTTATAATATATTAGCGCAAGCGCACGTTGTACTTAAGCTGCGAACATTATTTTGGTGCGGAGTTATGTTAAAACTGTGATAGCTCCTAAGATATTTATTGGAATCAAATGATATAAGGGCAACTTGGTTCTAAATGAAATGCTCGTGATGATGAATGTATTTATTTTGATAAGAATAAATACCTGCGTGTATAATACACCTCTAAAAATAATGCATTATTTTTTATAAATTGTTTAACATTAAAAAGGTTGTAGTAAGTCAACCATAGAAGATAGACATATGCTGTCGCGGACTTTATTATAGAACTCTTAATGCTAAACAATCCTGTCATACATGATTTTTGTGTAACTTAAGCGGTTTCCGCAGCGTATGCAGCGGAAGCTCTCAAAAGGAATATCATTCTCCCGTTTTCGCAACATTTTTCATTTCTGCTGTGGTCTTATGAGTCGTATCTTTATGTTATATAGCCTAAAGCCTTCCTCGATAAATGGACTATCCAACGTAAAAAAAATTTTTCAAATCGGGCCAGTAGTTTTTGAGATTAGCGCGTTCAAACAAACAAACAAACAAACAAACAAACAAACAAACTCTTCAGCTTTATAATATTTTATGAGTAAATAATTTAAGGTTACTTATTTAAAAGTTGAATGATCACACTGTATTTTTTTTTAAAAAAACATGAATCAAGCAATATACATGATTAATGTGTTTATTATAAAGATGGAATAAGAAACCAAAAATTTGCGCACGGGCGGGACTTAATGTATTTTTGGTTTCTTATTCCATCTTTATGATTATAAAATATGACACTGTGAGTGTTAAAATCATTCTAATGTGTTTTTTGTTTATTTTTCTGTGCAAATTTACAAAAGTCTTATCGTTAAATCATTTTTAGACATTTTTTTTCTTACCTACTTCAAGAAGAAACTCATGTAGAATCAGGGATATGTCTTCATGGAATATAAAGGGAGGGATAAATCCACGCAACTATCTACTGCAACTGTTTTCTTCGAAAGATACAGCGGTTGCATTTTTACGATCGACATAAAAACGTCTAAGAAAATTCAGTTATTTTGGTGACTCTCTACATTCGATGGCAATTCAACCGTTTGTGACGCAATCGTTTTAGGGCTGATTTTCAATTGAAACTAAGTTAAAGGTTGACTGTTGCGTGACTATCAATGGGTCAGCCATATGAACCAATAAATCAAAGTAATTTATCAATATAGATTTGTGACTAACATAAATAATAATTCATACCATTGTTTCAATGTAATATTTATATATTACGACCGTATAGATAAACCAAGATCAAGATATAGACGACCTCCGTGGTGTAGTTGCTAAGCACGCTGGTTTCAAGGCTTCGCCACTCCGAGGTCCCGGGTAAACCTTTTTAAGGTGTACAATACTGTAGTACTTACATTATTTTGATCCATCCCGTTTGCAGCGTTTGTAATTTAGGCGGAAAAAAAAAAGATTTTATTTACGACTTCACTTCGAAACCTCTAAAATTATTAGTGTTTCACTACTATACTATGCATGTATTATACATATAAACCTGATGATGAATCGCTCTATCTAATTATTAATTATTTTAATGCAATAAAAAAATCTGTATCGATGTCTTACAGAAACATACCTACATACAGACAGCCAGGCTGAAGCGGCTTTGTTTTATACTAGACTACGAGTACATAGGCATGTATTAGTGAAGTAAACTACACGTCATAAGAGGGCTTTACAAAACTGGATAGATAACTGAGAAATATGAATCTGAGGTGGAAATGTGTAAAGCATTTTGTCATTTGACAGTTCATAAACGGTATGATCTGTCAAACGCTTTGTTCTTTGCCGTTTGACAGAACATCTTTCTTTATATATATATAATTCTCGTGTCACAGTTTTCCATATCCTCCGAAACGGCATGACCGATTTTGATGTTTTTTTTTGTGCATATCCGGTATCTATGAGAATCGGCCAACATCTGTTTTTCATCCCCCTAAATTTTAGGGGTAGTCCACCCCTAAATTTTTATATTATTTTTAAGACAAAAGTTTCAAATTCTATTTTTTTATGATACAACATACAAAAATACATACAATCCTCAATTTTCACCCTTCTACGATCAACCCTTATTTTTTAATAGCCAATTTAGTAATTTAAGGGTGAAACAAAATTCGCTGGGAATGCTTAACTTTTAAAATTAGGGGACTCGGCGGGACGGGGCTGGGGCGGGACGGGCCTGGGGGCGAAACAAAGTTCGCTGGGTCCGCTAGTACCCTATAAAGATGAAATAAGAAACCAAAAATTTGCAATTTGGCGGGACTCGAACCTGCAACTTTCTGGCTAACCGGACCAAACGCTCTACTAATTGAGCTACCGTGCTGTCAGTCCGACCTTGCGAAATTTGTGGTCTCTTATGGATACGTCATTGCCTGACGTTTAGTTAAACGTTTAGTTAGAGCACTATTGTATAATCAGACGGGTGGATGGCGCTAAACGCCACGAAATGTCGTATCCATAAGAGAGTTGAGTCGAAGGTATCATTCAAGAGTAAAGTCCGTAAATTTTTCAAAGAATAGGTGGTAAGAAATCGCAATATAATATTATTTATTAATTATATATACTGTTTTGGTCATAGAAAAAATGAATAAGGTTAGAATGGTTTTGATCGTTCGTTTGTATGGGAACCTCTGTCGCCGGTGGGAGTTACCGCGCTGTTGCTGCA
Organism: Pyrausta purpuralis; assembly: GCA_963924145.1. Classification (NCBI taxonomy): domain Eukaryota; kingdom Metazoa; phylum Arthropoda; class Insecta; order Lepidoptera; family Crambidae; genus Pyrausta; species Pyrausta purpuralis. The sequence goes on from OZ001651.1 coordinate 5,057,322, forward strand.
CTGATAATAGTACCAATCAATGAATTAACGCACCAATATCACAAACCAATCACAATTTCCGCTAGGAACTCTGTGATTGGTGTCATTAGTACTTGAAACCAACTACCAATCACAGAGCTTCTAGCGGTGAAACCTCCAATCATCATTCAGATACGTTCGTTCTTTTATGTCAAAATACTAGTGATGTGGTAAAGGTCGATTATTATAAATTCAATTACCGATGTAATGTTGTTTCTCTTTGTGAATAAACATGTAGGATTTAAGTTTGAAATAATTTGGATAATTTAACAGCTCATTTGATCGCAACAAAGGGTACTACTATTGCCTTTCGGTAAAAACAATAGAAGAAAAAAATGAGTTGCTAAACGTTACTTGAAATAGAGTAACTTATACCTTTAAACATTAGTTTCTAAAAATAGTTCTATTAGTAGAATTGAATCATTCTTTGTATTAAGAATAAGTAATATCACTTATATACGACAAATAGATTCCAATTAAAGGAAAAATGTTTAAAGGTATAAAAGCATAAAGGCTATGGTCTACATTATTCAGATATTATATCTTACCATGCTATTTTTTCATTTGTGTTCTTAGCTAATACCATAAAGCCGAAGAGTTTGTAAGTGTTTAATCGCGCTAATCTCAGGAACTACTGGACCAATTAAAAAAAGTTTTTGTGTTGGATGTCTAATTTATCGAGAAAGACTTTAGGCTTGAACTTTACGCAGGGACGGAACGGGAGAGAACAAACTCAAATCGAAAATAGTTAAGATTACAATTAAAAAAATACAATATACCTATAGACGTATGGTTGACCGGTATAGAATGGTTTTGGCATTAAGTCCGCCACATGTACAATTTTATGTTTCGTGCATGCGCAAGTTTTCAATAAATAAATATGACCCAAGTTAGTACGGTGGTTAAGTTAAAGAAATGTACAGCTGCATTATACAATTGTTAACCTTGCAGTGCTTTTGTTCGCATTTAAATCACATCACCAAAGGGGTTTTGCAGAGGTTTGTTTAATTACAAAATTATACACAAACTCACAATTAGTGTATAGCTGACTACAAATAACTCTTACAAAAATATTTGTATGCAGGGTTATAGATAATATGACCGGATCCTTTTAAGAGTTGATGGGGGAGCTCATTTGGGACAATCTTGATCCCATAATATACTTTCCAAAAGTCAACCATTTTTAAGGAAATTTTCTTTTTAGGAAAACGAGATTTCTAAATTATGATAACATTAATACCAAATGCTTTAAGATGCTGCAAGAAAATATCAACCGATGCTAGCTTACTAGCTTAACGTGCTTCATGAAGCACGGAGATGCTCGTTGTTTAAGTCACTTAAATATGGTCGGTATGGTCACTCATTAAAACACGATCGCGCCGTAAGTTGTTTTACTTCAGCATCACTCGTACCCTATTTTACAAATAAATAGACCAAACGATAAATTAAAATCGATGATAATATCAGCGAAAGTAGAAAAGTTGAGGATTAAGCAGTGCGTTTTTGCTGAGTTATATTTTTATTGCAGGAATACGTTATTTTGGTAGCACGAATTAGAATATAATACTTTTTTTTTTCAAATAGCTCTAGTAGTTCCTGAGATAAGCGCGTTCCAATATATGAACTCTTCAACTTTATTGTATTTATTTTATCATTATTATGTTTCAAATAATTAATAAACAAAACTTATTTTTATCTTTAAATACATCAGTAGGGAAATTAACATTTATCGATAATTTTACTGTGCTGTGAGCTACATCCCTAGTGATGCGTATACAAGCAAACAAAGCAAATTGGACGCGATACATTGCGTGTTAAGATAGCAGATTTGTTAAAAATATGCGTGGACAGTCATCAATGAATATTTTTTTTGAACTTAGTGCAAGAAAATCGCTATCATTTGAAATATCATAATTAAAAAGTGTTTTTTTGCAAATAATGTCGAAATAACTACGTATTATTACTCATCGGTGAAAAATACACTTTCTCACTCATTTTTTATGACCTGGCTTTACGCTCTTCAAGTTATTATAGCAAAAGACGGCATTTTTGACAAAAAATAATGCAATGCTCTTGTCACGCGACTGAAGTAGCTACGGCTCAATGCAGGCATATGCCTACAATTAAGCTCGCTGCCGCACTGACCGGGGCCATTCTAACCTTATTCATTTTTTCTATGGTTTTGGTCAGTGACATCCACCGCAGGGATGGTTATACGAGTTATACTTATTATATTTTTATACAAATATATTTTTATATATTTGTTTAAATTATATGCAAGTTTTATAAAAGAAAACCTCTTCGCAATATTCTAAAAAATGACAAAACGAATGGGGAATCTCGCATCCTCGCGTGTAGCTAGCGCGTATTTACGCAATACTACGCCGTAGCTAGTAGTAAGCTACAAAGAGGCTACTTGGTCTTGATAGTTTTGACTTGTATCGCAAATTGATTTTGTGGACTTTTTCCACTTTAATTTTTATTTTTTATTTTATATATTTTGTGCCATCAGTATCGTTTGTACAGCCACCCCTGAGTCGCTCGACGCTGACCAAAACAACATCCTGTATTATTTATGTATATTTTTATCTATTGTATTTATTGTGGTTAAGTTAAAGTATGTTTATTGAATATAAGATATGTTGTTTCAGTAATTTACGTAGGTTTGTTTGTTAAATAAATACTTAACAATAAAAATTAATACATAAATTAATTGTTGCTTTTTCTTATTGATTTACTCTGTGAATTTCTTTTCGCTGCACCCATTGTCATCTCTCTGCATGATCTAAAGGTTTGACTAGCAGAGAAAACTTTTAGTATTATTTCCACCTTTGTACACTATGATTTGTGCAATAAAGACTTTAAATTAATAAAAAAATAATTGTTTGAATGCGCTAATCTCAGGAACTACTAGACCGATTCTTAAAAATCTTTTTGTGTTAGATATTATTAATCAAAGAAGCTTCTTAAGAACTCGAGAGAGAAGAAAGATCTTTAGACTATAAAACACATAGAAAAAATCATTTTTTCTATGATAAAACATCACGGTGCGACAGAAGGGGAGAAGGAAACTCAAAAACGAAATCGCGGGTGACCGCTAGTTTAAATACGGCGTATACAATGACATGTCATATATTAATGACATTTCAATTATAAAATTAAACCATGCTTAAAACAAATACAAGAAGCTTGAAACTCGCTATAACAAAGTACAATAACCAGCTCAAAGGACTGTCGGTATTACAGTCCTCATAATAATGAACTACCTACTCAGAAACTAGTAGATTAATGAGTTTCCTTTACCATCCATAATTTACGTTAGCAAAACTAGCGATACTATGTTATTGGAGACAAAATGGCATAATTTGCAGTCTACAGCGGATGACAGGTTCCCGAACTACATTAGGTACACAATGAAAGAGGCACAGTAAGCTCACTTGATCTACCAAAATATGTTTAACAATTTACAAACAAACTATTTATTAACAATTTTAAGGTGTCACTCTACCAGGGTAGCTGGTCTTGAAAACAGATAAGTATGGTCCCGGCTAATGTCAGTTGATATTAGTCATTGACCTTAGTCAGAGGTCCTATGGTTAAGGGTGGTTTGACAAAATCTGACAGCAAGGTTTGTTGTTTTCCATCCTACTGAGCCCGCATGGCCATTGCCCAGCAGAGGGATACTTACAGGCTAATTATACTTGACATTTTCAATATACCACGGCACTACATGGAAGGCTGATTGCTTAAGACTCAAATCACTGTTGCATAAACAGACGGGTAGATGGCGCTAAACGTCACGCGTAATGATGTACCATAAGAAACCACAAATTTCGCAAGGTCGGACCGATACCACGGTAGCTCAATTGCTATTTGGCCCGTTTAGCCAAGAAAAAGCGGGTTCTAGTCCCATCCGCGCGCAAATTTTTGGTTTTTTATTTTATCTTTATGAATAGGACTGAAATGTTGATTTTGTGAATGTTTTAGGCTTAGTTAAGCTTTTCATCTTTTCATATGTTATTTTAAGTTTTATCGTCTAGCTAGTTAATATCTTAAATGATTGATTTTATTGTGACAGTAAAATCCATAGCTCTTAAAAAATCTGTTTTACATTTTTAACTCCCATGTTCCTACTTCGATCAACGTCTACTGTGTTCAGTTAAGGGTCAGTGCACAGGCGTGACGGACTATGAAATTTACATTCTTTAAATGAATCACCGCTGTGAGCCATGCTCTCTGGTAAGTATTTTGACCTGTGATAGGTCAAAAATAATGTGTAACAACCCAGAACTAATTGATCTTTCATCCACAATGAATACGGAAGGTGACCAAAGTTTGATTTGCCTACGAAAACCGATGTCATTCTATTTAAGTATAGGAATGTTTGAGGATTGCTATCGTTTAAATGTTAACTGTTACTTGCTTGTGTGCCATCAACTCAAGTATACCGAGTGTAGTTATAGTTGATAAAATGTTTACCACAATCGAAATCGAGCCCCCCTCGCTTTTTGTATAATAATATGATTTTTCAATTGATAATTGTAGTTTTATTTTATTTTTTTAGTTCACACAGTTTAAAATGCGTGTTTTTTTAGTTTTTAAATTATAATTTATTTTTCACTTTTAAGTTTAGTTTATTAGATTTGATTCCTTCTTTATCGACTGTAAGTCCAAAGCTATGCAGGAATTTTAATTGACACAGAAGTAATAGGGAGTAAGAACTTATGTTTAGGAGAGGGAGCCTGAGAAACGGCTACCACAGCCGAGGAAAGCAGCAGGTGCGCTAATCACCCACTCCCGTAATGATAAGGAGGGATCCACAGAAAATTAAGTTAACGTTTGCGAGCCCGAGCGAAAGAGTAAGTCCGAAACTGCAGACATGCGCAGATCACGCGATAGCTCTATCTTTCTTACTCCCTTACAGAGGATCCACGAAAGAATTTATTAATCCTAGCGATCCTTATAAAGATATTGGGAAACTGTTATTAACTTATTGCATTGTCATCGGTCCTTGATACGTGTGCAAAATTCAAATTAATCAAATTTCTGGAAATCGGTTAAATTAGTGCTCAAAGATGCCATTACATACATACGTACATAGATACAACCCAAGCTAATAAATAAATAATAAAAGCGTGGTAAAAATCGTCAATATCGAGGATAAGAGACCGCTTTAGCGTTAAAACTGCATTTACCTATTTGTTGAGCAAAATGTCTTATCTTATCTTTTCACTTTTTGTTTTTTCTAAACAAAGTTCTCCAGTAAGTAAACCACTGGTTTGCAATAGACCCCTTGAAAAAACAGAGCTTAACACTTTAGTGGACAGTGAATGCTATCAGCATCCCACAAGAATAAAATTTCTATTGTGTCTGGATTACGGTCACCGAAAGTGTTGTAGAGTCACCGATACTTTGTGCTACTGACTCCTGTAGCAAAAATTTTAATCAATGTTTCTACAGAGTATACGAAATTTCCTTGACCTGGCCATAGTGCTCTAAAATGCTTTAACTTAAAGATTTAATTCCAAAAAAACAATCCCCAACTATTTGTATCAAAATCACTAACTCATTGTAGTAAATGAAATGTCAGGTCAAGAAAAAGGCAAAAGAAAGAAAAGGATGGCGATCAGTATTCCGAGAAGAGCGAATCATTTATGTTTAAGAAGATGCAGATATTATTCCTAATTAAAAAGTTAGGCACGTAGCTTATTATATATTTTTTGCTTAATGAGCCTACTTGTTGGGTACTGGCTGGAAACACTTAATTATTTAGTTGTGAATGACAAGAAAGAAGTTTTCCTCTAAACAAAAAACCTTGTAAACAATGTGTTAATTTTACACTTGATCAAACTTTTAGTAAGTGCTGTAATGATGGTTTTGAACAAATTTTGCTATGGGACCAACTTCGAAATAGAGAAAAAAACAGCTGTTCCACAAAACTCATTTCATCTCGGAGAAAATGTATAGAACATTTTTTTTTTCTCGATTTCGAAGTTGACCCCATAGTAAAAGTTGTTCAAAACCGTGAGTAGAGCACTTCCTAAAAGTTTGATTAAGTGTTAAATTAACACATTATATATATATTTTTTCTTCTAGCCAGTTACAACGATTTGACACCATCCTACTATAATCCATACGAGGCGCACGGTCGGGCGGTCATCAACGCACTAATGGGCGTCATCAAAGGCCGACTATTTGACGCGTTTGCTCATTATTACACGACACGATTCGAGTAAAGTAAATATGTCGGTTGTTTGTGGAATATTTAGATTATAATTATATATACACACATATTACGGGAAGTATAAATAAAGTCTGTAAACTAATAAAGTTGTAGTCCTAGCCTTTGATTTATGACACGGTTAAAAATGCAAGCATGCTTAAAATCTTTGACTGCCTCAAAAATACGAAGAATAACCAAGGAAACCGAATTTTCTACTTCAATGTTTTAATTTCAATAAAAAGTCGTTAAAAATATTTGCGCTTTTATTATTTATAAAAAATATTTAAGGGGTCGAGTAGTTGGCACACAGCGTGCTGGAGGCCAAACACTCGGCTCCGAGTACTATATAAAAAATATGTTAGAAAAAGACATCGCAGTAAATACTCGGACTCGAGAGGGCGGCACTAAACGAGTTAAGTGGTCGAATAGAAAATCGATAATACATTTACCACTGTACTTACACCAAATCAGCACTTCTTTTTACTAATCCTACTGAAAACCCGAAATAGAGTTATTTATGATGTTAGAGCAACATATGAAACAATCACCATTATCATCGGCACATAGCTTAGAAAGGATATGTAGTACTCAGTATACACAGAAATTCTAACATCACAGAACAATGAAAACAGTGAGCAGCAAAACAATAGGACTTCCTCTTCCCTGTCGGTTAAAGTTCGTAGGCCGTGCATCTTTCAAATCATATTTTTTGCATATGTCGAAATCTATTTTTAAGTGCTTTATTTTTACTAGGATATCCTTATCCTAGGTAAGTACCATATTAATATATTGATTTAAACTTACGTACGATCACGGCGTAACTGGAGTTACGCCGTGAAATATCGGAAACTCAAAAATAATAAGGTACATGTTAGCAATCATAGACCCGTTACAATCAATTCTAGTACCAACTTACGTTCATAGAAATACTGATTAGACATAGAATCCGATTATAGCACTTTTTATGATGCCGTCGTACCATTCTAGATGGAAAGTAATATAGGACAACATCACATACATTGCTCTGATCCCAAAGTAAGTAGCTAGTGCACTTGTGTTATGGAAATCAGACACAACGGTGGTACCACAACACCCAGACCCGAGACAATATGGAAAAAAATGATTTCTATATTGACCCGACCGGGAATCGAACCCGGGACCTCGGAGCGGCGACGCCTTGAAACCTGCGTGCTTATCCACTACACCACGGAGGTCGTCAATAATTATAATTACTTATAAAATATTTTTAAGATAACAATTCTTAATGAAAAATTAATTTGGACACAGGCAGGTGTTGTAGATCATGAAGTACGAGTACATCTTTTGTTTAACTTGTCATAATTACTTTATAATAATCCAACGAAAATTAGTAAATCTGACACATTTTCTAGATTTCATAAAGTAACAGGTATTCATTTGCTAAGTATACATAATATAGGCTATGATTACTATTATATTTAAGTTATAATGAGGTAATACTGCGAAATTAATAAAGTCGAAATAATAATTTGTCACATTGTGTGTGTAATTATAGTACATTATGATACAAGTGTGCTAAGTTGACCATTATGTACAAGGCGATATTGTGTGCGCACGAGCGAAAGCGAGTGCGCCATAAGAAAGCCGCGTATATAATGGTCAAAGGCACACGCGTATCATACGACGTTTTTCAACACACTTGCGAGGAAAAAACAAGACTCTTCATTTACTAAGTTTTTAATTATTAAAACATTTAGTAAAAATACATTTCACTCGATTTTGATGGCAAAGACTTTCGCACGCGTTTTTTGCCTCGTTACGTATGTCCGGCGGAGTAAATAATAGGTTTTCTTCATTTTCTTCACTTCAATTAGGCATTTTCATTAATATTAAACTTCATCACAGCCGACAATTATTATTATTTACGAAAAATGGCGCATTGTTTTTTTTTCTTGCCGCGATACCGATGCTCGCGCAAGGCTTAGGCGCGAACTAGATTGGCCAAAAGCAAAGATTAAAAATGTAATAATTCGTGTTTAAAACACAAATCACAGAAAATGTTAAACGAGTTTGAGCTATTTTTAGTAATACATATGGATTTACCATTTATTGAAATAAATATGTAGATTCTGTTATTTTTCGCATAAATACTGTTTGTTGCTAAAATAAAAGTATTGTATAACCCGACTAAATTATATCGCTTCTTCTTCTTACTTACGACTTGGTACTAGGGTACAAACCTAAATTGGTCGGGTTAATAAACTAAAGGCACTAGTGCAATAATATAATGAAAAAGCACGCGTGTTTAATATCTATGATTATGAGCCAAAAATCGGTGGAATAAAGACGTCGTTATGAGCAAGTGTGTTGAAAAATACCTTAAAGTTATCCCAGAGAGCGTATCTTGGCAAAACAAACTGATTTACTAGTAGCAAGTATGTGAAATTGTGTAAGCAGGATCAGTTAAGTTCATAAGGGCGTGTGAAATTCCTTATCTACAGATTACAATGAAAAGTGATCTAGCTCATCTTGATTTTGTTGCAAACACCATGAAATTACACAATGATAAATAGTTTCTATCAAGGGCAGAAGTTTACCGGATCTTTGGTCAAAGGTATTGTTTTACATACCTACTAGATTTCCCAATCGGAAAATTGTAGGTTGGAGTTTCATCTTTATTACCGACTTCAAAAAAGGAGGTAGGTAATCAATTCGACCTGTGCGTAGGTATATGATATCGTCAGAACTGAATAACATTTTAGTATGTTGATCTATATTTGGGCTTAATAACACATTTAAAAAAATTCGTTAGTGTTTTTGTGTTTGTTTCAGGATTTCTCAATAGCGAGAAGTAATAGCAAGATAGAGCTTAATCAGGTGTAGGTCACTTAGGGTACAGTGTAAGTTTCGTCAAAATCGGTCCAATAGTTTTTAAGATACGAAAAATAACTAAACTTATGAAATAAAAGAAATATTAAAAAAATTAAACCGCCTTCGTAAAACTGATCAAAAGCTTAAAATATCGCATTCCTGACCCTACATATTAACTGCTAAGTTTTAAACTGTCCTAAATGTTCGTGATATTTTCATAAAAACACAAGTTTATCTTTCAACGTAAAAGCCATAACAAAATCCGTCAAAAACAATAAAATATTAAAAAGCGATATACCTATGTAGAAAAGAGATCAGTTTGCTACACTTACTTCTCAATAAATTTGTATATCTCTTTATTTAAAGCTTTAACGGTTGTGCCCTGATATAAATAAAAGCTAAGTAATCAATTACTTCACTAATTACGTAAGTACGAGCAACAAAAAAGTTTTCTCACGATACAATGGTCGGCGTGTACTATGGTTATGGAATGACTTGTTATATTTTTTTACAGCATGTGAGTAAATAGTACTTTATTTATAGACCATGTAACGTTACTTAATTAGAGATGTACATTCAATAATCATAAAAATATACATTTTTTTTTTAAATAGTGTAGGATTGGTCATCTACATAAAAACTGTTAAGCTTGTTTATTTTTGCTTAATTTCGTAGTGTTATTTTCATGCTGTAAAAAGTATGTTAGACAGCTGGTTAGACTCTTCTCATGTTTGCGCCTACCTAAAGGTGCCACAATAGTACATTATGATACAAGTGTGCTAAGTTGACCATTATATACAAGGCGATATTGTGTGCGCACGAGCGAAAGCGAGTGCGCCATAAGAAAGCCGCGTATATAATGGTCACAGGCACACGTGTTTCATACGACGTTTTTCAACACACTTGCCATTAATCCAAACTTCGTCACACCACAGCCGCCAACTATGTATTTACGAAAAATGGCGCGTTGTTTTTTTTTTCTTGCCGCGAAACTGATGCGCGCGCAAGGTTAAGGCGCAAACTAGATCGGCCAACAGCCAAGATTAAAAATGTAATAATTCGTTATTTAAAACATAAATTATAGAAAATTTTAAATGAATTTGAGTTATTTTAAGTAATAAAGCTAGATTTACCATTTATTGAAATAAATATGTACATACTGTTATTTTTCGCATAAATACTGTTTGTTTTGTAAGTTATAACCCGACTAAATTATATCGTTTCATCTTCTTACTTACTACTTGGTACTAGGGTACAAATGTAAATTGGTCGGGTTAATAAACAAAAGGTACTACTGCTTTTTCTGTATATTAATACAGAAAAAGCACGTGTGTTTAAAATCTATGATTATGTGCCAAAAATCGGTGGAATAAAAACGTCATTTTGAGCAAGTGTGTTGAAAAAATGATTTTATTCATTTGTATCCTGGGATAGAAATGTATTTCATATTTGTCTTAGCAAAATTGTATACTTTCAATATTTGATTGTTTGTTGCACATATAAAATAAAGTATAAACGGTTTGTTTCTCCCTAGCTAGCAAAAAATCCACTCTGTTTAATACAAGGATGTTCTAAACACTAAGATTGCGTATCACCAAACATAAGCTGACATAATTAGACTCACATCATGTAATGCCGGATACGTTACGTTCTTATGCACGGGTAAGCCCAGTAGCAAGCCTTCAAAATCCATGCTCTGGTCCTCCATAGTCGGATGGACAAAAAACCTCAATTGCCATAATTATTTTAAGCGGAGGACGCATGCGCTGTCGGTCAGTTCACCTCACGCGCCCGCGCGGACCACTGCGCGCCATAGTGTTCTAATTTTAAATTCAAAAGTTTGAATCTTTTTCTATTTCTGTAAAAACTCTTTTTGGCCAGTTACATTTTGACAGCCGAGAATGTAAAGCCGAGGGCAGACCATTTGTTTCATTTTACAAAACAGGTTTTGCGGTGCGGTCAGTGCATTAAACTTGTATGCAAAGGATGAACTTTACAGCGAGCTGTTAAGAAATAAATAGAGATGGAACGGTTACTGGTGCTGGTGAGTTTATTTTAAAATTTAGACTATGTGTAAACGGCTAAGGTAAGTAACAAACAATAAGTTTAGGTTAATATTAAAATCTATATATTAAACGGCATTAAATTCCTTGCTTGCATAAGTTTTAACAATGGATTAATTTATCCAAACAACAGATACTAACTCAGTGTTGGATAGTTCAGGTTCGCTATATCCCTAGATTTACTTATATTTGTTTCTTATAAGTATGTAGGAACAGTGAAAAATATACATATAAAATCGTTTCAGTAATGACGTATTCCTTTTACGATATGAAGGCTCGCATCAGGAGGCGTAATTTAAACAATTCCCATAACCTTTCATCCATTGTCCGCGTGTAATTATAAAGCGATTACTACTACTGCCGCACTTGTATGGTAGGGTTGCTAGATCTTCATTTCAGAAAATTAAATAAATAAATAAATATTGGTCACCAATCGCATACATTTCTCTGATCCCAAAGTAAGTAGCTAATGCACTTGTGTTAAAGAAATAAGACACAACGGTGGTACTACCACTCCCAGACCCGAGACATTATAGAAAAAAATGATTTCAATATTGACTCGACCGGAATCCAACCCGGGACTTCGGAGTGGCCACGCCTTGAAAACTAGCGTGCTTAGCTACTACACCAGGGAGACACCAAGAACTGAAAACCTTAAATAAAATGTTTTCTCTGAAAATGCTTTGTCATATAGGAATGAAAGCAAAAATATAATATAACTTTGTCTAAAACTCCCAAATAAATTAATTCATCCGCCAGGTATGCAAACAAGGGGCGTTCAATTTCAGGCAGTTGCTTATTAAAATACTTTGGTGGCGCAGCAGTTGGAGGGTCGCAGTTTAAAGCGACGGCTGCGCCAGAGGCCCGGGTTAGATGCCCGAGTTGGCGGTGTTTCACCCCTGTGCCTCAGAAAGCACGTTAAGTCGTTGGTCTTGCGCGTGATCTCTCTCCGGTCGTGTCAGGTTGCTGTCCCATCGGGCTATGAGAGTGAGAGGAATAGAAAGTGCACCTGTGTTAGCGCACACACTTGTGCACTATAATATGTCCCGCGCAGTCGGTAAGTCGTTGTGACTGGCCACCGTGGTCGAAATCGGCTAGAGGGAGTAGTCCCTCTATAATATTGAAATGAAAATTCAAACCTTTTGTATAAAAACTTTCCGGATGGCTGGCAACCCTCGCGGTCCAGAGCATGTACGGATGCGTTCGGAACTACTAACCTTAAACAATAAAGGCACGGTGTAAATATTTACACGATTTGCGTAACGTGTGTAACCGGGCTTACAATGGCTGAACTAATTATATCAAGTAATTAGTGTACGGGAGAGAAGAGATACGACAAAAGGATTTTTATTATTTTATAATAAATTTAATAAAATCATAGCATTTTATCCTTGCGATTACATTTTTCTTCTCATGATTTCCGGGATAATCTTTGTTCTTTTCAGAGTGTGAGCTTTCTAGCTCACAAAATTTCTTCAAAAAAGTAGGAGGTCCAAAAATACCCCACGTTCTACAGAGATGAGACGCATCTTTAAAAAATCTAAAGATTAGTAAAAAATAAAGTATACTTATTATCATAATTTTAACGGTCTTAACATGAAAAATTTAAATAATAATGTTCGCTTCGCTGTAATTAATTTATAGGAGCAATTTGTAAAATGACAATTCTTTATTGGCTGTAGGTAATATATATAAATATTGTTTACTTTCTTAGTCTTAAGAGCTGTGGATTGATGTAAAGTAATAAAATAAATAAAAAAATAAAGTATTTTCTAATAAACGTGTCATCTCTAGGACGTGAGGATATTTTCTGTAGGATGTAGTCCTTCTTCTGTCTGCCAAGAGATGGCGCTGCTTGTAATTAACTTGCGACAATACAGCGATTCACCCAAACCACTAAACACTGTCGTTATGGTACTTAAAACTATACATAAAACACATGATTAAAGAATTTTTGAAGAGGATATTCTATTATTTCCTCATATATATTTTGGGTCAGATTGCAAGTTTAATAACATTGATATAATGAGACAGGAATATAAGATCTATTAGACATTGAGTTTTATGTACTCTGTCATGTTTTCTTTTCGGTCCTATTGATTCTATCTATTCTTCTCCAATACTACATGTAGAATAAATGATTACACCTTGTTTAATACAGGAAATAACAGAATAAACCTAAAACTGATATTTTTAGTCCAGGATCTAAAACTAAAAGCCTTGTGTCAAATCCCCGACCGCTATACACGGATTAACACCAATTATTATCTAAGTAGCCTTCTCAAACAATGCCGACTTCCCTGTTTTTTGTCCCCACATTTGAATAAAAGCCGAATTAAATCATATGAGATAATGGCTAATCTAATAATGTCCTCCAAAAACAATGGTTGACGTCAGACGGTGAAATAGCCATAGAGCGAAAATGTGATTTACGAAGGCCACGCACTAATTGCTATTGTTCTTCTGAAGGTGCAGGAAGGGAATCATTTTGGTTTTACGCAATGGCGGAGCTTTTGACAGCCCTACATTAAAGGATGATATTTGTTGTTGTAAATGTTATGGTGGTTTCTTTTTATTCTTAGCGCTGTATTAAATAAGTTTTGGACCTTTGTAATTTCATCTCCTTGAGTGAACCAACAAAAAAACTATCCCGTGTTATTTACATAGTCCAAAACTATTTTCATTGCATACAATAGCTCATAATAACGTTAATATTTGGTGAGAAGTTCGAAGTTAATTATCAACTCGTAAATTTGAGTTAACGGCAGATCTTCTGATGATAATTTGTTTTAATGGTATCGTGTAATGAAACATGGTAGGTAAATTTTACATTATCAAGGATGATAATAATACAAAAAAAAAAATTTTCTAATATGATACCTTCATGGATTTTAATAGCAATTGATAGCATGCTGAATTTAAATTGTAAGAATGTCTTCAATAAGAGTTGGTATTCGTTCTGGTACATGCTTAATCAAGATCAAGATGAAGAAAATTTATATTATAAACTAGCGACCCGCCCCGGCTTCGCACGGGTGCAGTTATGATAAATTGAAATTTAAACTATCCTATCTCTCAAGTTGGATCGAACTGCACATGGTGTGCGAATTTTATTATAATCGGTTAAGTGGTTTAGGAGTCCATTGAGGACAAACATTGTGACACGAGATTTATATATATTAGATTAATAAGTTTACACTGAGTCGAAATTAAGCTGCCTGGAAATTGAATTGCTAAAGTTGGATCGCAATACGCCCCCTGGTGGTTTTACACGGACCTATGTCGAGACTTTCCTAACAGACATGCGCAATACATTAGTGCACTCTGTTCCTTAACTCACATTGATTCGTTGAGACGGCAGTCCGTTATGACCGATGAAAGATCGCAGGCGCAGGACCAACACGGCTTAACGTGCTTACCGGGACACGGGGTGTCATCACCACCAACTTGCTGATCCCGAGTATTTTCAAGACAGAAAAAACCCACAATCAAATTTAGACCCGTCCTTAGATTCAAACCAGGGATCTCTTGGGTAGCAATCATCGTACTAACCGCTAAACCAACGAGACACAAAAAATAACATTAGAATAACATAAATCTCTACAAAGAATAACACCAGTTATGTCTCTAGCGTTGTAAGATGCAGTTTTTTTTAAAGCTCTTATGGTATATCGAATCATGAATTTTTTGACGCTGTACGTTTCTCGTGATCAATCATCATATTGAAGAGCTTGGATCTAGTCGGTGGAGTTTCCATGTTTCTCATCAGATAGGTATGATAAAATCTTATGCGTGCGGTCAAGGCCAAACATGTCTATCTTCAACAGCTGATCAATCTCCGGAAGATATAAAACGAGCAAAAACGCAATCATCACTGCACAAAACATGTTTCACTTCTTTTTATAGCGATGCGTGTCGAGATTTTATCTCAGCGTTAGGCATTTGTGATAATAATAAACTATTCAGAGAATCGTCACGTGAGCGGGTGTTATAGGAAATAAATAGTATAAAAATATAAGCTAGGAATAATAAATAACAGTATTTAACGCGCGTTATAAATATTAACAAAAACACATAGGTATTACTAATTATTATACGAGTTATAACAGTTATAATCAACGATTATATATATAGATTAGCTGCAGAACTTTATTCTACCAGAAATTACAATAGTGCTTATTTGATTAAAAAAAACTGTCTAACTTATTATTATAACAAAAACAGATTAGATTTTTATTTATTTTTTATTTGCATCGATTAGGCTCTGAAACTCTTTTTTTTTTAATTTACAAGTTTAACGTCCTCGGACGGAGCCATACGGACAATTTCTTCAGTAAATGTTCAATATTTACACTTAACACAACTAAACTAAAACTAAACTAGCCTAGCCTAACTCATTGAAATGCGGGGTTGGCGTTCGCATTTCAATGCTCAAGAAGGAAGTTTAGCACGAGAATATCGATCCGAATCAGAGGGGGCGATCTGCGATCAGAGCACGCTTTACTTTGTTTCCTCCTTTGTCTTCATTGATTTCTTCAATAGCACACAATATTAAGATGATCCCAACACAAATCACAATAAATTACTAGAAAAAAAACAATTACTAAAATGAAGAAACCAAATCCAACTTCCTCTTCTCGTTTCCCGCGCTAAACTCCCTCTGAAACTCTGGACCGATATGAAAAAAAAATTCACCATTGCTTAATCTGTGACGAACAAAGGCTAAAATATAACATTAACAAAAGGAAGAAATGCGTAAGAATGTATAATATCTTCCTTTCAGGGGTTGACAACCTTCATCATCACATTCTACCTCCACTCAACTGCCGCCGACACAGTATTATCAACGGTGCTTACACCTTCTCAAGACACGCTCAAACGGCAAAGCAGAAGTTACTATGAGAGATATGGCGTCGGTCGGCCGTATGCGAGGCTGGACTACGGCAGACTAGATTATGATAGACCAACTAGGTGTGGGAGGTGCCAGGATGATAGAGACGATAGAGATGACGACTATGACAGGTAATCATATTATTAGCTATTGTTAGAGAAATGTGTAATGCTACCTAGCATACCCAAATACATTGGGTTCAAAAAAACAACTTTATTTTATCTGAATGGCTTTAGGAGGCTAGAAAGTCCCAGACACACAGAGTTAGTCACCTTAGATTTTTGCATGGAAAAGTGGCATGAAATGAAGATACAGAACAATCAATTTAACACTGTAAATGCAGTATACTATTGAGATGGCTATTCAGTAACGACATTGTTTGCTTAAGGTAGTTCTCACAGAGCCAAGTAGTACATTTAAGTGACTGAAGTTCATTAGTTGTAATGATACACACATTCTAAGTTAATGAGTGACTATGCCTTAGTCAGATCACATCATCTAGCAGATCTAAATCATCAAATTAACGTCCTCATTTTCTCAGCAGGCGTCGCGGTTACGATGACGACAGGCGCTCCCACAGACCCACATACGGCAATCGCTACGATCGGAACAAAGGTGGAGACGACGACGATGATGATCGCAGATACAACACCGACAGAAACAGCAACAACAAAAATGGAACAGACGACGAAGGGGCAGACAAGGACAAAAACCATTACGACGACAAGGACGGCCGACCAAGTGGTGGTAGGCGAGACAAAGATAGAGATCGTGATAGACACAGGGATCGCGATCGCGACCGACATGATGACAGAGATAGATACAGACCAGACTACTACGATAGATTCTTAGGTGATAGGAGAGACAGAGATCGCGACCGGTATGACAGACCGTACTATGACGACCCTTACAGGGAAAGGAGGCCAGCATACGACAGGTATCCTGACAGATATGATGAAGGTTATGGAACTTATGGAAGATACGATGGATATGGGTACCCAGGGTATAGAAGACCAGCATATGATGACAGATACGACAGGGTTGGAGCGTACGAAGATTCTTTTGGTGGATATGGACCGGGAGTTGGAAGAGGACCTCATGATAGGTGAGTTACATTGTATGTAATTTTTCCACATCATGAAAATAATCATATAAATCTGCAAAACTATTTGAAGGAAAGCCTTTAAAGCTATTCAGGGGACGACAATTTTAACATTCTATAGATATGTCTCCTTGTGACGGTAAAACTCGTATTAACAGATTCTGTTAATACCGAGTTGCAAAACATGACCATGCTAGGTCGCATTTGATTTATTGCGTTGTTTTTTTACACCCGAATTAAGTACCAAACATATCATCACCATAATGATTTGTTGAGCCAAACCGTATTAACGGGCACAAACATTTGCTACGCCTTTGTTACTGTACCCAATTGCCCTGTTATAGGTCAGTCAATGTTAACTGTAACTTTATGAGGTATCATTTGCGAAGTTCAAACACCGCAAATCGACAATGGTGACCGTTACATCGGAACTATGGGTGATACGCTTTCTCCCAATTTGGCTGATCACATGTTCAATGATAGGTGCAATGCTTGGATGTCACGCTGTTCTGAACAGAATTGAATTGGTGTTGTGAACGCTACCGTCCTTAACGGTTCGGTATTTTTCTTAGTAGTGGGATAAAGTAAAGAAGGAGTTCATGATCCTGCGTACATTCTTCATGCGTATACCTCTTGGTTGAGGGGGCATCGTCGTTATGTAATACACGCACATTAACTATCCGAGTTGGTAATTCTGATGGAGTAATACGTCATTGCATTGAGGTTTAAAGATCTCTATTCTCATAAGAAATACAAGTTTCACTTAAAATGAGATAAAATAAGGTTTTAAAAAAAATACTTATTATATTGGCCGCCAGTACCCACTTCAATATGATGCTTAAATGCTTCTTTTAAAAGGAATTCAAAGACTTAAAATTTCTAATGTCAGGTGGCAGTTTGTTATAAAGCTTTGCTCCCTCAAACAAAATAGTCTTCCTTCCATTACCAGTCCTAGGATTCCCTATATTTAGTTATTTTTTATTCCGAAGGCAACGTGATTACTTTTTTCTACAATTCCCATTTGATAGAGTAGCATATAACATTCAGTTCCAGAACTGGTAATGTAAGGACTTAAAGCCGAAAACAACATAACAATAATGGTTACTTAGTACATAACTGCTTAGTTCTCAGCACATCTCATTTGGGACGTGGCATTGATCATCAATCATCATTCACCCAGTCTACACGCAAAAAGAGTTAATGCATTTACAGCGTGATTCCCCGCATATCAACATATTAATTATACGGATCGCGAGATAAGTAATCAAATAAAACGTAAATAATCCTACACAAATTCCACACAATTATCCAATTTGCAGTACAATCTTGACACGCTTGCGTCTTGTTATCTCTATTAGCGTTACCGCTACACCGAATACCTTTTTGAATACCTAGTTAAATTCGCGACCGTCGTTTATTTTTGCCGCCATGTTGTTTCTCGTTGGGTGCCCACGATTATATCTTCTGTGCCACGGGTTGAGGACCCCTGGCGAACCGCGGTGATTGACCCTCAGTTTCCTGGGTATTCGAATTTTGAATAATAAAGGTCGAAGAACTTAATGGTAGCGTTTGTTACGGTGACCTAAATATTTGTTTTAACTAGTTATGGAACTCTTAATGAGGGAATATAGCATTGACCTCCTATTAATAGCGTATGGAACTGACACCACGATTATGATCGGACGGGATTTGTATGCAAAAGGGTGCATTTTCGAAATTCAAATTTCAAGGAATACGTCTCAATCTTGTCGACGTATTTGCGACACATTTTCTGCTTTTCTATGTACGTAGTACAACCCCCTGCTAGATACCTACTCAATCTAATGCCTCCAACTAAAAGCTGTTTGTCTCTCGCTCCAACTCGTAGGTCACGCAACAAGTACTTAACAATAGATCTACATAGGTCTGCTCCTTATTTTTCCGACTGTAAAATTTCGTAAGTGTATTTGTATATTTGTATGTTTGTCTCACTCAGGGTTTCACGAAAACGAGACGTCATACCGAGATGATTCTTTTTAATTCAATCAGGTATAGTTTACTTAGGGTACAGTCTAAGCTTCATCAAGATCGGTCCAGTAGTTTTTGAGATATGGTTAATAACTAAAAATCATAGAATAATTATTAAAATTAAAAAAAAATCGCCTTCAAAAACTGACTAAATAACTTAACGCGTTTCGTCGATGTCAAACTTACGTATCTACATTAACAGGCTACGCACATCATTACTTATTTTATTTGAAATGGGTTTGCTCTTACTTCTAGACAAGATCTGATTGGGTTTAGACATAATCGACGATATAGCTAGTTCACCCAGAAGAAGCCTGTTCATTCCGACTTTTAAGGTCTTTGGGTTTTATTCCTTTGGGAACACTGATTCGGGTAGAAGGTTCTATTCTTTTCATGTGCGCATTATGAATGACGACGAGAAGTGCTTTATTCCCAGCAGTGGAATATCTACGCGTTAAAAGGGCCGTACCCTGTGATGCACCTGAAATAAATTGCGAAAACCATTCTAGCGATGCCGCCCACTCGAGCCCGAGTGTTTATGGCGATGTCTTTTTTTGACATTGTTTTATATATAGCACTCGGGTCCGAGTGCTTGGCCACTAGCACGCTGTATGCCGACCATTCGGGCCTGAATGAGCAAGTTTTTTTAAAAATAATAATACCACAAAAATTGCGGTTTCCTGGGTTATTCTTCGTATTTTAAGGCAGTCATAGTGCTTAATAATACTTTACGCGACCCATCCGTAGAAGCAGGTATCGTGAACCTGTTTCTCAATTGTCTCCCGCTTTGCACTCGGCAGTCTTTCAAACTAGCGATGTGCCGAGTACGGTTTGACTCGAGTTAGACTCGATTCCTGCTTTGGACTCGCTTACTCGAATACCAATTTATTTTGATTCGAGTACACCGGACTCGATTCCGGTACTCGAGTCAGGAAGAATCGATTCGTACTTGCTAACTCGATTCTATTTATGCGAGTCCAACTAACTCGAGTCTAGTAAACGAGTTTTGTTTTGAACACAAACGAAATAACTGAAAAGGGATAAATAATAACTTAGATACATAAATATTTAAAATCATAAAGCGTGGGTTTCTTCATAATCGGATATGAGCAATGTTTCTTTTGAGGTCGATGCCAACCGCAACATTAGGAAGAAAGGACTCGGTAATGAGGGTTGATTCGAGTCCAGCCGGAATTGAAATACTGACTCGAGTCCAGCCGGACTCGAATCAGTATTCGAATACCAAACATAGAATTCGAGTCGAGGGAATCGAGTCATGATTCGAATACCGTATAAACTGACTCGAGTCAACTCGATCCACCAAAACGACGACTCGGCACATCACTATTTCAAACTCCTCCTTGTTCTTTCTGATTAATTTTGTTGCGGGCCCAAGACATGTTTTCTCCCTCCTGGGATTCCTAGCCTTCACTAGTTGGGATTTTCAATTAGGCAATGCTGGAGCTCTATTTTTGAATCACTCGCTTCAAGATGGCGAGTGATTTTCGTTCGAAGATGAATTAAAAGTCATAGAAAAAACTCGTTGTCGAACGAAATTCACTCGCCATTTCGAAGCGAGTGATTCAAAAATAGGGCCCCTGATTATTACACAGGAGTAACAGCGGGCAGTAAACTTATTTATTATAATAAATGACCGCCAAATGTGCCAGGGCCGCGCGGTGTTACGAGCATAGAGTTCTTTATATTATAACACAAAGGATTTGAACTAGCTTATGTTATTAAACAAGATAAATAAATAAATATTAAATATTGAACACCAATCACATACATTGTTCTGATCCCAAATTAAGTAGCTAATGCACTTGTGTTATGGAAATCAGACACAGCGGTGGTACCACAACACCCAGACCCGAGACAATATAGTTATTTTTTTCTATGTTGACCCGACCGGGAATCCAACCCGGGACACCTTGAAACCCGGCGTGCTTAGACACTATAATATAGAGGTCGTCGAATAGACTGACGATCTTGTGAAGATCGCAGGATCAAACTGGATGCAGACCGTTCGTAACCGTTCGCTCTGGAAAATAATAGGGGAGGCCTATGTTCAGCAGTAGACGTCATTTGGCTGATAATGATGATTTTGTAAGGCTGACTGCGGGAGATGTCAATAAAACAAGTGTTTCGCGCACGGTTCGTGTAATAAGAAGCGTAATATTACATGACCTATGACTTAAATACTAATTTACATTACCTACCTAATATGTGAGGCAGCGCACACACTACATTTTATTTCGGTCTCAATTTGGCTAGTAAAAGCTTATGGTACAGTTTCAGGCCATGGGACGAGACGTACCGCGGGCAGGCGGGGTGGGACGCGGGCGGGCGCGGGTACTACTTCGCGTCGGGCCGGCCTGAGGCGCCGCCTGCGCAGCCGTGGGGGCGCCCTGAGTACGCCAGGTATGGATAATTGAAAGATCTAATGTTTAAACGGCGGTTTTAGCTAAATTTATTCAACTCAAATAATTACAATCAACATCGTTACATTTATTAACATACTAAATACAGGCTATCTAAGGCATTTAAAAAAGATTCATAAAGATGAAATAAGAAACCAAAAATTTGCGCACGGGCGGGACTTGAACCAGCAACCTTTTGGCAAACCGGGCCAAACGCTCTTACCAATTGAGCTACCGTGCTGTTAGTCCGACCCTGCGAAATTTGTGGTTTCTTATGAAAACGTCAATTGCGTGACGCTTAGCGCCATCTAGCTGTCTGTTTATGAAACAGATGGCCCAAGCAGTTATTCTTTACAGAATAAATTCAACTTGGAAATTGATGTCGCTTCGCTATCTAATGCTTTAGAATGTTTTTAACACTCACAGTGTCATATTTTATATTCATAAAGATGAAATAAGAAACCAAAAATTTGCGCACGGGCGGGACTTGAACCAGCAACCTTTTGGCAAACCGGGCCAAACGCTCTTACCAATTGAGCTACCGTGCTGTTAGTCCGACCCTGCGAAATTTGTGGTTTCTTATGAAAACGTCAATTGCGTGACGCTTAGCGCCATCTAGCTGTCTGTTTATGAAACAGATGGCCCAAGCAGTTATTCTTTACAGAATAAATTCAACTTGGAAATTGATGTCGCTTCGCTATCTAATGCTTTAGAATGTTTTTAACACTCACAGTGTCATATTTTATATTCATAAAGATGAAATAAGAAACCAAAAATTTGCGCACGGGCGGGACTTGAACCAGCAACCTTTTGGCAAACCGGGCCAAACGCTCTTACCAATTGAGCTACCGTGCTGTTAGTCCGACCCTGCGAAATTTGTGGTTTCTTATGAAAACGTCAATTGCGTGACGCTTAGCGCCATCTAGCTGTCTGTTTATGAAACAGATGGCCCAAGCAGTTATTCTTTACAGAATAAATTCAACTTGGAAATTGATGTCGCTTCGCTATCTAATGCTTTAGAATGTTTTTAACACTCACAGTGTCATATTTTATATTCATAAAGATGAAATAAGAAACCAAAAATTTGCGCACGGGCGGGACTTGAACCAGCAACCTTTTGGCAAACCGGGCCAAACGCTCTTACTAATTGAGCTACCGTGCTGTTAGTCCGACCCTGCGAAATTTGTGGTTTCTTATGAAAACGTCAATTGCGTGACGCTTAGCGCCATCTAGCTGTCTGTTTATGAAACAGATGGCCCAAGCAGTTATTCTTTACAGAATAAATTCAACTTGGAAATTGATGTCGCTTCGCTATCTAATGCTTTAGAATGTTTTTAACACTCACAGTGTCATATTTTATATTCATAAAGATGAAATAAGAAACCAAAAATTTGCGCACGGGCGGGACTTGAACCAGCAACCTTTTGGCAAACCGGGCCAAACGCTCTTACCAATTGAGCTACCGTGCTGTTAGTCCGACCCTGCGAAATTTGTGGTTTCTTATGAAAACGTCAATTGCGTGACGCTTAGCGCCATCTAGCTGTCTGTTTATGAAACAGATGGCCCAAGCAGTTATTCTTTACAGAATAAATTCAACTTGGAAATTGATGTCGCTTCGTTGCTGGTTCAAGTCCCGCCCGTGCGCAAATTTTTGGTTTCTTATTTCATCTTTATGAATATAAAATATGACACTGTGAGTGTTAAAAACATTCTAAAGCATTAGATAGCGAAGCGACATCAATTTCCAAGTTGAATTTATTCTGTAAAGAATAACTGCTTGGGCCATCTGTTTCATAAACAGACAGCTAGATGGCGCTAAGCGTCACGCCATTGACGTTTTCATAAGAAACCACAAATTTCGCAGGGTCGGACTAACAGCACGGTAGCTCAATTGGTAAGAGCGTTTGGCCCGGTTTGCCAAAAGGTTGCTGGTTCAAGTCCCGCCCGTGCGCAAATTTTTGGTTTCTTATTTCATCTTTATGAATATAAAATATGACACTGTGAGTGTTAAAAACATTCTAAAGCATTAGATAGCGAAGCGACATCAATTTCCAAGTTGAATTTATTCTGTAAAGAATAACTGCTTGGGCCATCTGTTTCATAAACAGACAGCTAGATGGCGCTAAGCGTCACGCAATTGACGTTTTCATAAGAAACCACAAATTTCGCAGGGTCGGACTAACAGCACGGTAGCTCAATTGGTAAGAGCGTTTGGCCCGGTTTGCCAAAAGGTTGCTGGTTCAAGTCCCGCCCGTGCGCAAATTTTTGGTTTCTTATTTCATCTTTATGAATATAAAATATGACACTGTGAGTGTTAAAAACATTCTAAAGCATTAGATAGCGAAGCGACATCAATTTCCAAGTTGAATTTATTCTGTAAAGAATAACTGCTTGGGCCATCTGTTTCATAAACAGACAGCTAGATGGCGCTAAGCGTCACGCAATTGACGTTTTCATAAGAAACCACAAATTTCGCAGGGTCGGACTAACAGCACGGTAGCTCAATTGGTAAGAGCGTTTGGCCCGGTTTGCCAAAAGGTTGCTGGTTCAAGTCCCGCCCGTGCGCAAATTTTTGGTTTCTTATTTCATCTTTATGAATATAAAATATGACACTGTGAGTGTTAAAAACATTCTAAAGCATTTAAAAAAGAACTAAATTCTGCCTATGAAGTACGAAACAAGAGAATAGTCTCCCATAATTTAAATTTAAACTATTAGAAATTTACCGACTAGTAATTATACAATTTACTTACATGCATTATATTTGAACGTATTTGTAAAATTGCATACGTTATACCGATATTGATATATTTAAAAGATGGCCGTGATCGTATGCCACTTTGATTTTATTTTATAATTGTATTGAATCTGTTTTGCTACAGTAGGTAGCCTACGACCACGGCTATCCCTTAAAAATATCTACAGGATGTTGTTTTGGTCAGTGACATCCAACTCAGGGATGATAATATTAGTTTTGCTTATTTTAAAAAAATATTTTCTTTAAATTACATGCTAGTTTTATAACAGAAAACCTCTTCAGAACATTCTAAAAATCATCACAATACGAATGCGGAAACTCGCACCCTCACACGTAGCTATCGCGTATCTACGAAAAATTACGCAGTAGCTAGTAAGCGAAGAAGCTAATTGGTGATGGTAGCTTTGACTCGATCGCTGTATCGCATAAATTCATTGATTTAGTGGGTTTTTTCTCCTTAAAAAAAAAATTTTTAGTCGCTCGTCGCTGATCAAAACAACAACCTGTATATCAGTATGACGTATAAAAATAAGCTGAAATATAATGCGTGTAAGAAGTTGTACAATTAGCCACATAATATGAGGTGGATGATGAGACGCTGGGGCCCTATTTTTTTAATCACTCGCTTCGAAATGGCGAGTGATTTATTTTCGTTCGACAACGAGTTTTTTTCTATGACTTTTAATTCATCTTCGAACGAAAATCACTCGACATCTTGAAGCGAGATATTCAAAAATAGGGGCCCTGGTCTCTCCTACTGGTCCAGACCAAAACCTATAAAAGATCCGATTAGTTTGGTGACTGATCGCGGATATCCTGGGAAAAGAAAAAAAATACCGACGTGTGCTTATGAAAACCATATTTCATGAAACAAACATTTCTAATGGCATTATCACATCACTTATACCCATCCCCAGCCTTAAATTTTGTCCATATTAAAGAATTTAGTATAGAGCTTTTTAAGTCGCGTTGATTTTGTTGATAATGTGACGACTTCATAAATAATAGTCTCTCTAGCCGATTTCTAATACGGTGACTGGTCACAACGACTAAATGCGCGAGACATACGACCGGAGAGAGATCTAGCGCAGGACCAACGGCTTTCCGAGGCACGGGGGTGAAACACCACCAACTTTCAGACTCCGGACTACCGTTAGAATTTCTGAACAGAAAAAAACAGGTACAGACAATTTCAACAGGTACAGACAATTTCAACAGGTACATACAATTTCAACAGGTACAGACAAAAGCACGTCTAGGTAAACACTGCGGTATCTTATTCAGATGTATTAAAGGCTAGTTTGCAACAAAAGTGGGTAACCTGATGTGCTGGTCACTGTACATATTTTTTGCCCGAACCCGGGACCTCTGGCGCAGCCATCGTTTTGAAGTGCCACCAGTACATACGTATTACGAGGGTCAAACTGAAAGTTCTTAGAACTGGCCACTTATAAACAATATAATAAAAAAAATATTCTAAAATTTGAAAATAGAACTCTTTGCCAATATTACTGAGTATATATTTCATTCATTTGTCATTTGTTTTACGATTTGGCGGCAAATTGAAAATTGTCTGTGTCACGTCAACATGAATTTAACACGAGAAAATTTTCGTGCAATGATTTTTTATGACTTTCGATGTCATTTAAGTCAACAAGAAAGTTATGATAGACTACGATTGGCCTTTCACAATGAAGCCCCATCTCGTGCGACTGTTTACAACTGGTTTAATGAGTTTAAACGTGGTCGCACTAATCTCACTGATGATGTACGTGAGGGACGGCCTTCTACGGCGACGACTGAAAATAACATCTGTGTTGTGCGGCGTATGATAGAGACTGACAAAAGAGTGACCTATCAGCAGATTCGGACAAGCTTAGGCATCGGTATGAGTCAAGTGCACAAAATCCTCCACGAACATTTAGCGGTCAGGAAGCTTTGCGCCCGGTGGATACCTCATAATTTGACTAAGGCTCAAAAACTCCATCGTGTGGATTGGTGCCGTAAAATGATTGAAAGATTTAACGGAGGTGACTCAAATGCTGTGTTCGACATACTAACAGGTGACGAAAGCTGGATTTACTGTTATGATCCTGAAACCAAAAGACAATCTGCTCAGTGGGTGTTTCCTTTCGAGGAGTTGCCAACTAAAGTGAACAGAGATCGAAGTGCGGGAAAAAAAATGGTGGCCTCGTTCTTTGGAAGGATAGGTCATTTCGCAACAATTGTGTTAGAGGATCAAAAAACAGTTTCTGCAGAATGGTACACTACCAATTGTTTGCCACTTGTCTTGGAAAAAGTTCGAGAGAAACGACCTCGCAGTAGGATCCTCCTTCACCACGACAACGCCTCGTCGCACACCGCCAAGCGAACGATCGACTATTTGGCGACATCAAACGTTGAATTACTGGGTCACCCGCTGTATAGCCCCGACCTCGCGCCTTGTGATTTTTATTTATTTCTAAAAATTAAAGAAAAACTTAAAGGAAAGCGGTTTATGAATGCTGAAGAAGCGGTGGCTGCGTATCGCGATGCCATTGAAGAGACCCCTAAGGACGAGTGGGCAAAGTGCTTTTCCCAGTGGTTCCATCGCATGCAGCGGTGTATTGACGTCAATGGACAATATTTTGAAAAGATATAATAAAACTAATAACTGGCTAATGTAATCAGTTTTTGATTTTCTAAGAACTTTCAGTTTGACCCTCGTACAGTGATATGTTACTATAACTATGTAAATTCCGAGTGCAAAATATGTCCATATTCTAATGTCTAAGCTCTTTAATTATTACAAATTTGTAGCAGACCTATGTGATGACCTAAGAGTTATCTTATGACCAGAGATTACTATTTCAACAAATCCAGGCCACAATACAGCGAAAGCGGCTGGCAAAACGTCGGCTACTCTGGGGGCTACCGCGATCCAGTGCAGTACCAGGGCAGCGTGGGCTACGGTGACGGGGGCTACCGGCAGGACGCGAGTGCGGGCTACGGGCAGCCCGCCGCGTACGGGCAGCCCAGTGGGTGGAGGAGCGTGGGCGAGAGGAGGCCTTATAGGGACCAGAGGTGAGGCCTGAATGACGAAGACCACGAAAATTGCTCCACGTCCTACAGAGCTGAAACTTTCCAAAAAAAAATTATGGCATACTCATTATCACAATCTTAACGGTCATATAAAAAACCGGCTAAGTGCGAGTCGGACTCGCCCACGGGGTTCCGTGCCAAATTTAACTGAATTAGGGATCCACTTACTTCCACTAATCTAAAATACCACAATATTTGACAGCAAATATAACTTTGTTTTTCATAGTGTTTGTATGAAGAACAAAGTTATGTTTGCGGTTGTTGAAAATGCGCTATATCTCAAAAACTACTAGTTCGATCACGTCCAAACCAATTTTCGTTGGAAGTGTTTGTTAAGATCTTTGAACATTATATATATTTTTTTCAAAATTTACACTTGCTTAGTTTAGAAGTTAAAGGGGGGACGGGACGGGGGGGACGCCCATTTTACTACTTAGGAAGCATATATCTTGCTAACGTTAGACTTTTAGAGAATTTGGTTTTAAGAACATTTACGTCATTTAAAAAGACCTATCCATAGAAACCCCACGAGTATAGGTTTGACAAAAAAAATTTTTTTCGGTTTTGGTTTCATGTATGGAAGAAGCCCCCCTTAAATATCATTATTTTTTATTTTTTGTATAAGAATCGTAAAGCAGTTGACAGGATACATCTTCCTACTAAATTTTATTAGTGTGATGCTTATAGTTACAGAATAAAGTGGCTGTGACATACGTAGACAGGCAGACAGACTTGAAGAAACTATAAGGGTTCCGTTTTTTGCCATTCGGCTACGGAACCCTAAAAAGTTCTCCAGCTCTATGAAGAGTCATTCGCTGAATTGAGACACAGTATGAAAACATACCTTTCATTTTGGATTTATCCTTAAATAATGTAAATCTCATCAACATCATAGTTATATTGAGGCGTCTAAAAGTCGTGACGTGATTAGCGCCACGGCGCGCGGCGGCGGCAACTGTCGAAAAGCATGAGAATAATGTTTCACTTAATTTCCAACTTGAGAGTCCGCAATGGGTCATAAACATAGTAATGGAAATTGTTTACGTATTAATGTATACTTTCTTATACTTTACAGTGGCGTCGCTAACCTGGACAAAGTGACCAGCCCACCCCCTCGTCAGACCTACGTGCAGCCAAGTCGCCCCAGTGCCTATGGACAGGCGTATCCGCAGCCTGCAGCAAACGCGTATTCGAACGGCAATGGCTATTCGAACGGCAACGGCTATTCAAACGGCAATGGCTATTCAAACGGCAACGGCTATTCAAACGGCAACGGCTATTCGAACGGAGCCCCCGCAGTTAGTAGTAGCACGACGCCTAACACCAGCTATTTGTTCCAAAGAGAAAACGAAAGGGTCACAGCGAAAACTGAAGAAACTACCAAGACGGCGCAGGCGGCATAATTTTTTTTTTAATGTGTTCCATTTTTTACCTAACGTTTCGATTTATGAAGTGCTCAAAAACCGGCTTGACCCTGAAATCTGATTTCATTAAGTGATTAATGATTAAAAAATATTTCTTATCAGGACTAAAGTTTAAAATAAATCGCGCAGTATTAAAAAATAGTTCTTCTTACATGAAACAGTTCAAAGAGCACTTATTTACTAATTAGCCTAACTAGGTACTGCTAAGTACTTTTCAGTAATGAGCAGTTTTCTCCCATCACCTTATAGTTCTTACTAGATGACGTTAAAATAGCTATAAGAGCATTTATTTTATCGCGTTGGCGTATGGTTTTCCACCATAGAAATATTGAAAAATGTTGTAATTATTTTATAGACCCTTTTTTATTAAATGTACTCGTACATATCATTATTTTTTAACTGTTCATTATTTACGTTAGCGAAAAGCAATTACTCTCTGCTGTAATACTAAACCTAAAAGTAAAATAAACTAATAAAAGAGTTTTTCTAAAGTGACGCTAGCGCCATCTATGAATGATAAATACATCTAATGACAAGAAAACTGCTCATTAATGATGAATTCGAGCTCAAATAAAATAATTAGCATATAAGATAACACAGATACTATAAGTAACTGTAGGCTATGAAAATGTATCTAAATTATTTTTTTTTATTATGTAGTTTTTCAGCTTGTGTAAAGTGAGAACCAATTCAATTAAACTTATTTTAAATAACACCGAGTCATTATTGCTTTATCCTTTAATATTACAACTGTATCATAGTAATGCAACTGAGTTGAGTGGTGCCTCAAGGCTAGGGGGCAACGGGGCAAGGAGACACAGTGGCAAAGGGGACATATTCTTTTACAAATTTCCAGTCGCCCTCAGTGGAGGCGATACTGATGGGGGCTACTGGTAATAGCCCTTCATAATGAATTATGACTAGTTGAGTATTAGTTTATTAGTTATATAAATTGGGCTGCCCGGTGTAGTGTAGTGTTTGTATACTAACTTTACTTTTATAAGTCAGTGACATCTATTATATAATATCTACACTACTTTAACATCAACGTTTACTTAAGTTCATGAGCAGACTTATAATAATAATATCAGGTAATGACTTAGCACGCCAACAGGTGGCTCTGATACATCGTGTTCATTTATATTTTTTTACTTTTTACTACCGTAAAATGGGGTGAATAGGGTAACTTTCCAACTTTGATCTAAAAGTACCCTACGTATAAGTAAAAAATGAGAATTTTGAGAACTTTTTTATTTTTCCGGATATTTATATTTCTGAATGATGTATAATACTTCATAAGTTCCCATAGCAAAATTATGAGAAAATCGCAAAAAAACCTTCAAAACCCTATTCACCCCAGGCACGGGGTCAATATAATCGAGACTGGGGAGAATAGAGTTAATACCTAGGGTTGACAATAAATAAATTTGTAAACATAATTTTTTACCGACTTCAAAAAAGGAGGATGTTATCAATTCGTTTTTTTGTGTGACTATGTTACCTCATATCACAGTAATTTGTAGACCAATTTGTTTTTTTTACCTTCTAGTTGATCCCATTGTTTCCAAGACGGGATCTGATGAGACGATATTGATCTTGGTGCAATAGAGAGAAACCCTCAAATTTTAAAAGCACGTATAATGTTGATGTGTTGTTATGTCTGATGGTCAACATTATGTGGAGCTAAGCTGATAGTGGAACTCATTAACGTTTAGGAGTTAAGTAATTATAAATTTGTAGCTTCTGAAAGAACAGAGTCATAAGGTGCAACAACATTTCGGTGTTGTTGCAAGTAATAACTTGAATCTTTGAACATTTTAACAAATGATTTTTTAAATTAAAGCTGTATTAATATTGGCTTACTCAAACCCCAAATGATAAATTTAATTTTGTAACAGTTGTGTAATTTAATGACAAAAAGTTTTGATGAGCTAAAGTTTGGGCAGTTTGGGCGCTTACGTTCAAATGGATTTATTTAAATATTGCCTATGGTTTACGAACATTCCTTTATTACCAGTACGAAAATGATTTGTGATCTGTCATAAAAATCTACCAACCATAGTTGGACTTTAGAGTAGGCACAGCAAAAGTCAGCAAAGAAAAAAATCGGTTTCTACCCTATTCACCCCATTTTACGGTACACACAGTTGCAATATCCGTTTCACATGTATGGAGCTTTCTGACTGCTTTTCAAGCTTTAAAACATAGTAAAGTAAAGTTAGCCTATAACATCCCACTGCTGGGCAAAGGCCTTTCCTCAACTATATGAGGTAGTTTGAGCCATATCCACCACGCGGGCTCAGTGCGGGTTGGTGGAGGGGTGTTTGCAAGACAAGCGACTAACCCTGCTGTCAGATGTTATCAAACCCTCTATATATAAGGCCTCTGACTAGGCTTAACGACTAATATCAACCGATATTAGCCGGGACCAACGGCTAAACGTGCCTTCCAAAGCACGGAGATGCTCGTGATGTACGTCACTTAAATGGTCGGAATGGTCACCCATCCAAACCCGACCGCGCCGTAGGTTACCTCACTTCGGTATCACTACTAAAGCGCTGTTACCACTGCGCTACGAGCACCTCATAAACCTTTAAAACTTATCATAGGTACCTACGTAGTACGTAGTACTATTATATTTTCTGTGTCATAGGCACAGAAAATTGTCACAGGTACCGTCCCAGGTAGATGTAGTCGTCGACAATTTCGAGAATTGAGTTTCCAACATATACTGGAATAAAATATGATTTTCGTCTTTTGGTACTTAATATGTAAAACATAAATAAATAAATAATTTTCTCAGGTTCAGTCATAAAAATCAGTTTAACACTTATTTTAATTTATCTAAAGTTGATTTTGTATGTACATTCCTAAAAGCGATTCAGCTGCGTACAATTTTTGCAAATGAGAATTAAACAATCATCTCATTTTCTATCGCTTTATTAAATTAATCATAAAAAGTGTCTGATACCACGAGGCCGTCATAAAAACTAGATTAAAAATACAATTATTATTATTGTAACCTTTAATCGCATGCCGACGGAAAGACATGCGTAAGTATCTTCCATGCCTACTTGCTGTTACGGCGAATCAAGCAATTAGTGATATGATAACAGGATTATAGACAATTGTATCAGATAAACACGTCCACTTGCCTGCGGGTCCTTGTAAGACATCGCTGTGTTTTAATAACACAATCTAATTAAAAACTTTTTTCTTTCGACCTTCAATTGAGTTTATTAACGCACGGCCAAATCCCTTAATCGCGAGTGACATTCAAATTTTATAAAGAAAACTGTTTATTTTTTTAACCTGCCAGCATTTTTTAAAATTAAATTTGACTACGATCACATCTGAGTAAAATAAAAAATAAACAGTTTTCTTTTTTCAAATAGTGTTGTGGCGGTGTGATATCGATAAATTGAACATGACGGAATTGGAAACAGTGAATGTGGCGAACGATTCCAATCCTGGTGTGAACCAGATAGTTGATTCCAATCCCGGTGGAGTACAAGTGGTGGAACAACCAGCAGGAACCACATTAAATGTTGTCGACAAACCTGCGTAAGTAATAAACGTTTAAATTCGTCATTTATAATGTTATAGTTGGTACCTATTATTATCAATCTATAACAATATTATAAAGCTGAAGAGTTTGTTTGTTTAAACACACTAATCTCAGTTCCGTTACCATGAGTTTATTTACTCGCTAGCGACGACGTAAAGAAAGTATATGGAAAATTGCACAGCGCCTCTAGCGGTCTCTGTCAGAACTAAAATTCTCAATACAAATGTTATTAGCGCTAGCGAGTAAAACCGTCGTCGCTATCGAGTAAACTCATGGCAACGGTACAGGAACTACTGGACCAATTTAAAAAAAACTTTGTGTTTGATAGCTTATTTATCGACAAAGGCTTTAAGTTACAAGACATCACTCTGCGATGAGATGGAACCAAACCCAAAAGGCGCGGACAAGTTGCGGGGGACGGCTAGTTATAAAATAATGAGAAAAGGCATGTTTTTCTTCTTTAAATAATTAGTTTCAGATCAGATGTAGAATACTTAAAAGGGTTAAATTGGTTTAGCAATTAATATCTAACTTGGCCTCGAGACTTGAGTATAAAATCACATAATTATGTTGATTACATATCATATCTTAAAAATATATCGTTTCGATATCGCATACCGTAATCTAACACATACTTATTCAAGTGTTTGTTACCTGCAAATGTAATAAATATTTAATCGATGCCAATAAATATTGTAGTGGTGACTCAATGTTCAAATTGCACTAGATAAAATACCAGACTACGATCACATATTCTTTAACCGGGAACTGAGTTTCTCGAATTATACTCAATGTAACTTATAAGTAAATTAATCAAATTATTATTTAGTTCCAAAAGTTCACTTATCGAGCCAGTAATCTCACTACTGTATTAGCGTTCACGAAAACGTTGGTAAATTAAACTAGTATTCTGTCATATTTTGTAAAATCAACCACCACGACAAAGGTTAACATAGAACATAATCTTCCACTAATATGAAGTCCCAGCGAGGATTGTCCACCAAACGAATGGCCCCACCTGCGCCCGGCACCTCTGCTGACGCATAAATAATGCTTTTGAAATCAGTTGAAATTATGAATGGCACCAACCCAAAAAGTAACAGCACTTAGTTCCACACTCACATGCTGTATATCTCTTCTCATCGAGATACTAACATCCATGCGGTCTACTCATTGATTTGCGAGGCGCAGTGTTTCATAACAAATAATTAGTGATAATTGAAGATCAATTGAGAAGCTCATAACACACATTGGTGCAATTGGCTGCGTGCTTATTCCAAAGTCTTATTCTTATTCGACTAATAGAGGTTATTGGTTCTTTATTAGCTACCAACATTCTTACTGCATAGGCGGGAGATGACGTTATGTGATAGGGGCCCACTGAAAACCAGCGTCAGGTCCTCTAGGGGGCCTGGCTCATGCTGTTTGAGGTCCTATTGGTTCGGACGTCACCAACACGCACACGCACTGCTGGTTGGCATTTGTGTGCCTGTCTGTTGTATTTGTATAAGTTTTTTTTAACATATTTCTAAATGTATGCCTGATTTTTCTTTGTGTGCGAGCGTTTGTTTGTTTGTGGTGTCCCTAATCAATAAAAGCTTTTATTTTTCTTTCATTCTTTCTTTCATAAGTACTACAGTGTGCCTGCAAAACTAAATGACATAATTTATGCATTTTCTCTGTTCAGACCATTGACTCATATAGGATGTTTTTAGCATTAAGTGCGCCATATGTAGTTTGTTCGACCATGAAGTTTTGATATGAAAAAATAAACCATATAAATAATTTGTAAAAAAACCTGTTATCGATAAATCATAATCAAGCTTTAAACTTCTCTACTCTATCCTTCTATAAAGAGAGCTAGCCACGTGTTACCTTCTTACTGCAACAAGTGACAATCGAAATAAAAAGCAAACGAAGCCACGTCATGCCACGTGGGTTAAAAGTTCATTAACATTGGCAGGTGTAACGACATAGGTACCTAAGTTCCTATCTACTTACATGTGCACATGCCAATACACCTTTACTTACGACTAGCCATCCCCCGCGAGTTCGTCCGCGCGTTTTGAGTTTGCTCCCTCCCGTCACAGCGTAATATTTTATGCCTGAAGCCTTCCTCGATAAAAAGCTATCTAAAATAATAGTAATATAACCCAAAACATTTTATTAAATCGGTCAAGTAGTTCCTGAGGTTAGCACGTTCAAACAAACCAAAAAACGCCTCAGCTTTATAATATTAAAAAATATAAAAAACATCACCTCCAGCGCTGCCGAATGGTGTTCAAAATTCTGTCAGCGTTACCCCTCTTGCTTGAAACTAATCCGCTGTCCGAGGTAGCTGCTAGCCATTTGGTCACCAGTTGACTCAGTCACCCTTTGGCGGAAAGGGAACGTGCACAAGGACGCCAAGTACCAATGGTCTCGACGCTAAAAGACACAAATATGTACTTATCAGTAATAGCTGCATATTTGCGCCCTTTCGGCTGAGTCTCGCTGCGCCAGCAGCAGTAGAAGTGCTGGGTGGATCCCAACTATTTCCATGGAAACACAAAATGGAATAAATGGGACTAATGTTTTAAAAAATATATATATTTCATTATTTCCATTGCGTCGAAAAAACGCAGTGTTATTATTTGAGAATCTGTTATCACTTTATCATTGGACGGCCTGATCAATTACTGACTAATAAAAGTAATTGAAAATAAACGTCGGGGAGTTTTTTGCCGCCGGCGCCTGCAATGGAAATAGTGGGACACTCTGTCCCAGTATTTCCATTATTGGAAATAGTGAGATTCACGCGAAGTGCTGCGAATCACGCATGTCGTATCTACGCATGTGCCATACAAGATACCGACCTTGCTTCTTTTTTCCAAGTCAATGTATCAATACATTATTCTGAAATCACGCGAGAACAACACAGCAATTCATTTTCACAACCAATTTTATACAAGTAATAAAAGAATCGATTCGTCACAGTAGCAAATAACCAGGTTTTATAATATCTTAGTGTTTTTTTGTTAATCTGAATTATTATTTTCGTGCCCCAACTTGTAGGAAAAATATCTGCTGTATCTAAAATGTTGAGCTGTTTTTGATGACAGAGACAAACCTCTAATGTCATGAATCAGTCAAAAATGGAAACCGTTTAAAATTTTGTTTGTAGTTAGTATTTTAGTTGACATATTATAAGCCAACAAATCAGTTATTAATTATAGGTTGTTAAATATGAAACTGACGTATCATGATGTTCGCAACTTGAAATAATAATTATAGTACTCGACATAAACAGACGACACAACTATCAAAAATGCAGTACTTTACCAGGTCTTATAAACTAATTTACCTGTTGAATAAAATAATAAATATCCTGTGGACATTCCCACACATTGCCATCTAGCCCCAAAGTAAGCTACACAAAGTTTGTGTTATGGGTGCCAGACAACGGATATAATACTTAAATGTTTGTAAATACATACATGATATACATAGAAAACACCCAGACCAATACAAACAGACATGTTCGTGCACACAAATGTTTGTATTGTGGGGGGATCGAACCCGCAACCCGCTGCATAGTAGGCGATTTCTCGACCACTACACCTCGTCGTCGTCAAATGAATATTTGTTATTTATTTCGCTGTAATGAACAACAATTAATCACCGATCAAGTCACCATATTTCAGGAGAAAATTTTCTTCAAAGTATACACAATTTCACTTGAATTGATAAAAAATCGCATGAAAGAAATTTTCAGCGAGCCTTCATGGGCTTTCAAACTGACTGACAATCTTATATTCATAAAGATGAAATAAGAAACCAAAAATTTGCGCACGGGCGGGATTTGAACTATTTCATCTTTAAAAATATAAAATATGACACTGTGAGTGTTAAAAACATTCTAACTAAACCATGACTGACAATCTAGCCCGTCGGAAATAAACAATAAATTCGCATTTTTGGTATGTTGTATGGGTGTGTTAGGGTAGTTTAAATTAAAAGATGCAACTTCGAAAACCTTGTGGAAATTAAGAAAATCGAGAAAATTTGATTGAAATGAAAATGGGAGTTTTAGTCAGCATATACTGTTACCGCCTTGACCACGTGGAGGGAGGTACTCCCAGCTCAGGCGCGGATCAAGATACACCGTTGTGGGCACTGTGGGCATGCCCACAACCCTAATCAGAATTTAGAAAGGGCGTGGTAGGATTTTTTTGACATTTCACTACATTATGAAGCGTCTTAAACAAATATATTGTTTTCGCGCGCTCTTAAATTCGTATAATTTTCTCGTTTTTACAAGCTTCGCGTCGTGAACCAAATTAAAGCGCGCTCGCTTCGCTCGCGCTTTAATTTTTATCCTCCTCCTGATTTGATAGGCGTCGAAAACTAAACCTTATCAGAATTTCGTATACATTATTGGCATTAAACTACATTATAAAGCGCCCTAACCAAATATCGATACCTCTGGGCTCAAAGGTCGTAAAGGACAAAACGCTACTTTTCAGGAGAAGCAAAAAACCATTTTTTTAAACTTCTTTCGAGTATAACTTTTTTGTTTCTTGAGCTATGTTTTCGATACCTGGGAACAAAGTTCTTAGAATTTAATGTATTTTCCGAAAGTTTGTACCGCAATTGGACTGCTGCTATAGTTAAGGAGATAAATTTCCTTTACGCCCTCGAAATTAACATAAAATGCCCTTTACACCCTTTGAATTTTCGTGTTTTTTTTTAACTTGAGGTGTAAGTCTATTTTCACATACGTATCTGTATTAAATTAGGGCATTAAAGGACAAAATTTACATTATTTTAGGTAGTAAAGAATAAATATAACATGGAAAAGTTAATTAATTTTGTTTTTTTTTGTGGATTATTCAGATTTACTAGTGACATCTGTATAATATTTTATAAATTAATGTGTTAAGACATTATTTCCAAGAAAACACAAGTAAAAAATATAAATAATGGTCCCCCTAGCCGATTTCGACTGCGGTGGCCAGTCACAACGACTAGGCGACTGCGCGGGACATATTATAGTGCACACGTGTGTGCGCAAACACAGGTGCACTCTCTATTCCTTTCACTCTCATAGCCCGATGGGACAGCAATCTGACACGACCGGAGAGAGATCAGGCGCAGTACCAACGGCTTTACGTGCTTTTCCGAGGCACGGGGGTGAAACACCGCCAACTTCCAAACTCCGGGCTACCCTAAGAATTTCTGAACAGAAAAACTCAGGTATTTTTTTGGCCCGACCCGGGGTCGAACCCGGGATCTCTGGCGCAGCCGTCGCTTTAAAGTGCCCTCTTATCGCTGCGCCACCGAGGCAGTTAAAAAATATACCTACATAACAAACAGGTTCAAATTTACGTGGAACGTTTATAGTTGAACTAGTAGGCAGTAATGAATAGTCATTATTATGTACTATAGATGTCTGTAACTTAAAACTTATAACTGCGGGTCTATACGCGACGCATGTTATGTAGTAGTATTGTTACTAATTACACCCTCGACGTTTCAACGGTGTTGCAACCGTCGTGGTCACGAGGAGACTGGTGCTCGGCGTCTTCGTCTGCATCGGGCGGCCGGTTCTTCTCCTACCCTCCAACTATCCGATATTTGTTGTGCACGTGAACTAGAGTCAGTAGGTTCAGTGCGACACACAACACTCACAGTATCAGGGTTAATGTTTATTGATAGAGGCGACACACACGGTTTGCACTTATTAATCACTGGATTCCAGGCCGATGATAAACTTAACCCGTCTTCCCGATTGAAATTATTATATTACTTGATTTCAATCGCTTCACGTATTACCCTAATATGGTAATGGCTATCCGTGGAAAGGATTTTCGGGTCATGTAACTCCATCCAGTGATTAGTCCCAATATTAAGCAGATGTTCTGCCACTGCGGATTTATTGGTCTGCCAATTTTTCACTGCAGCGATGTGTTCCTTGACTCTTTCGGCTATAGTCCGTTTTGTCTGGCCAATGTACGAATTACCACAGCTGCAGTCTATTTTGTAAGCCCCCGGAGTTTGAAAAGGCAATACGTCCTTAGGCGATCGTAATATTTGTGACATTTTACGTAACGGAGTATATACAGACATAAGAATGTCTGCAGTGAAAAATCGGCAGACTAATAAATCTGCGGTGGCAGAACATCTGCTCAATATGGGGACTTATCACCGGATGGAGTTACATGACCCGAAAATCTTTTCCACGGATAGCCATTACCACATTAGGGTAATACGTGAAGCGATTGAAATCAAGTAATATAATAATTTCAATCGGGAAGACGGGTTAAATTTATCATCGGCCTGGAATCCAGTGATTAATAAGTGCAAACCGTGTGTGTCGCCTCTATCAATAAACATTAACCCTGATACTGTGAGTGTTGTGTGTCGCACTGAACCTACTGACTCTAGTTCACGTGCACAACAAATATCGGATAGTTGGAGGGTAGGAGAAGAACCGGCCGCCCGATGCAGACGAAGACGCCGAGCACCAGTCTCCTCGTGACCACGACGGTTGCAACACCGTTGAAACGTCGAGGGTGTAAGTAGTAACAATACTACTGCATAATATGCGTCGTGTATAGACCCGCAGTTATAAGTTTTAAGTTATAATGCAACGCGAAAGTTTAATAAAATATATTATAGATGTCTGTGTCTGTGTATTTGCGTGTGTGTGTAAATAAAGTATTTATTATTTAATAAAACAGCTATTGTTGTAATCATTATTTATTAAGTAAGATCTTCATTATGATATCTTGTTTAATTTAAATGCATTAAGTTTTCAATGGAAAAGGATTTTCATGTCAAAGTAACTAAAATGTGTGATATTTACAAAATAGAAAGTAGAATTGAAATTAAACGATAAATGTTATTTTCTAAATATTCTTGTCTGAATGGTCAATTTAGCTTTATTTGTGAAGGTAAAAAACCATCATAGGCGAAAGGTATTTATTAACATGGAACATATTTTAACGAAGTGGTATAAGACTACTGCTACGAAATATCATTTAATGATCTTTCCAACCGAGGTAAGTTTATTAAAGGTCAAGTGGAAACAAAGATATGCCAGTTGTAAAGACTATTAATAATTTATTTTAATAAATCTAACAATAGAACTTTTTGGTAGGTACTAAAACTGTATGAAAACTAACTTCTTCATCAAGTATCACCGTTACACCCTTTGGGCTTTAGAAGCTTAGACTTTTTACTAATGGGTAAAGGAGAGTGATTTTATTTTATATAATATTTAAGGGGCGTAAAGGACAGTGATCTTATTTTATATAATATTGTCAGGGCGTAAAGGACGAGTGTTGACCACAATTACCTTTACAACCTAAAAAAAATAATTCAATTGGTCTTTACCACTATAGTCAACATGTGTAGATAGTTACATGTCTTTTACTCCCACAGTTTATGAGTAAATCCTGTCGAATATGAATAATTTCATAGGTCGTAAAGGACAAAAAAATGCGAATTTCGCTAAATGGAATACACTGATCGATAGAGAATTTAATTCTGAGAAAAACTGTGTATATAACTCATTTTGGCCAAAATGTCCTTTACGACCTTTGAGCCCAGAGGTATCGATATGTTGTTCTCAATTCGCTAGCCCATGTTGTGAACCAAATTTTGGCGTGCTCCCTACACTCGCGCTTTCATTTATGTTAAACGTTTGTGCCTTCATTTTTTACTTTTATTATTCCTGTTATTCACCCCTCCCCCCTCCCATAATTGAAAAAAAAATGCGTGCCCACAACCTTTTTGGAGAGCTGGATTCGCGCCTGTCCCAGCTTATGTTATTGATATTCTGAATGGTATAATTGAGACAACCAATTATTAATTACGATGTTAAGCACAAATGATAGATCTATTCCAAAGGGATAATAATTTTATGGTTTATACACGATTTGTCTCAAAATCAATAGGTAGAGTTTTTGGTCGCTATTTTTTTTCATGCATAATTATTAATTACTAAATTTTAAATTAGTTTCAAGTATAGTAGAGTAAAACCTACAAATCGAATAGATTTTTATAAATGTTAATATCATCTTCTTACACAGCAATTAAGCATTTTATTTTGAGCGCTTACTAGCAATGTGATTTCCTATGAAGTTGAGCGATTTTTACTGCCATCCACTTTTTCGTACACATTTTTCCGTTTGATTTATGTCATTTATTGTTATCCAGTTCTATTCCCCATTATAGTTGGTGACCCCTTTTAATATTTCAAATGCTCATTAATATGGGTTGTTTTTTTTTCTACATTCTCATAATAAAAGTTAATTAAAATCCTACAAAGTGATCAAAGATCACTCTCTATTGTACTTGACTTGATTTGTATTTGACTTTGTTGTAGGATTTTGCAAGCATTGTGCATGATACATTCATGCACAATGCTTGTAGCATTGTCTTAAGAAAACAAGCGTATAAATTTTGTGAATGTTTCTAAGCTACTGGTTCTACTGTAGAATTAATCTCGTATAAAATCACAACTTTTTTCTTTGTCTATAATTAAGTTTTTTTATTAAATGAAATGAATTTATAAATAAATTAAAGACTAATTTCAAAACGGCATTATATGAGCCTTAATTTTAAACCAACAACCTAGCAAAAATTCACAACCATACCAATCGACAAGCATGCAAGTTCAAAGTTCGAAACTCCAATTTCACAAGTAAGGAAGGACATAATATTATTTTAAAAGAGTAGGTTCATACTCATTATAAATATCTTTCAGTAAGCGCAGGAACAAAACGTCGTGCTATTTTCAATAGTAAAAACAAAGAACTATTCGATTTTTCTTTGTCTATGGTGAAGTTTATATACTAAATCAAATAAATTTATAAATAAATTAAAGACTAATTTTAAAACGGCATTGTATGAGCTTTAATTTTAAACCAATAACAGTACAAATTATAGTTTAAAAAAAAAACTAAAAAACCACGCTATAAAGCGTGGGCTGCTTGATATATTAAATGTTGCACCCCACGCTTTTTACTCTGAATTGAATTATTCTCTAATTCTTTGTAATTAAAAAATATTTTCTACTTTTTAGTTCGGTTAGCTATAAAAGCGTGGTTTTTTAGTTCTGGAAATCGGTCAAATTTATGCTCAAAGATTCCATTACATACATACATACATAGATACAACCCAAGCTAATAAAAGCGTGGTAAAATTTACAACCAAACCAATCAACAAGCATGCAAGTTCAAAGTTCGAAACTCCAATTCAAAAGTAAGGAAGGACATAAAATTATTTCAAAAGTGTATCAAGAGGATAAAATATCTTTCAGAAAGAGAAGGAACAAAACGTCGTCCTATTTTCAATAGTAAAAACAAAGATCTATTCGAATGAATCGTCTTTTTCTCAAATTGAATAACATACTAAATGCATACACATTTTTATTACATTTAATTTAGTTCTAGGTCACTATTTCGCAAACGCATATCAAAATTGTTATTATATTACGTGAATTAAAAGCGAAAGTGTTTTATTTGCTGTTATAATATCTAAACAAAACTGAAACACTACACGTATATGAGTTATGTAAGACGATAGGACGCAAATTCAATGATGCCCCGCGGCGTCGCGTAAACTTCGGATTTCCCGTAAAATGTTTTAACGCAAAACACATAGGTATTTTCATTGAAAGTAAGGGGCCAGAAACTTAAGCAGATAGCTTTTAAGATATTTATTAAAATCAAATAATGTAAAGGGCATTTTTTTAGAATAAAATTACGTGCTTTTTCAGAATGAAATTAGTAAATGCTCGTATGATACTGATGAAAAATATGCTTATTTTGATAAGAATAAATTGCCGTGTGCCTCAAAAAGCCTTTGAAAATAGTACATCATTTTTTATTTTTATCAAATTTATGAATATAAAAAGGTTTGTAGCAAGATAACCATATCAGATAGACATATGCTGTTGTGGTTTTTATTGTAGAATTTTAAAAGCCGAGTCATTCCGTCATACATGATTTTAATGTATTTTTTATTTTATTTTTATTATTCTTTATTGCACTGACAAAACTAAAGTAAAAAAGGTGGACTTAATGCTGAAAGCATTCTCTACCAGTCAACCATTGGGTGAAGCAGAAATGATTGATCTTTAAACGGTTTACGCTGCGTATGCAACGGAAACGTTTTTACAACAGTTTTCATTGTTTCTCTCTTAGAAGTCGCATCGTGATATTTTATAGCTCAAAGTTTTCCTCGATAAAAAAGCTATCCAAAGTATCCAACACAAAACTATATTTTAAATCGGTCCAGTTGATCCTGAGATAAGCGTGTTCAAACAAACAAACTCTTCAGCTTTATGATATTAGTATAGATTTCTTTCGTTACCTAAAGGTTGTTTGGAGGACATCGCATTTAAAAAGCGGTAGGTATGACTGCCTTAAATTTTTAATTATACATTGCCTGTAAATATACAAAGTGCAAAACAAATTCTCTCACCTGTAAATATCACCTGTATATAAACACGAATATAGGTGTTCAAACACCTATATTCGTGTTTATATTCTCAACCTCTTACATCAATAAAACAGTAAATTAAATTTAAAGTAAAACCAGCCAAGTGCGAGTCGGACTCGCGCACAGAGGGTTCCGTGCCAACTTTAATTGAATAAGGGAATCCAATTAACTTCTTAGTAAAATACCACACTATTTTGTTGACTGCAAATATAACTTTGTTTTTTATAGTGTTTGTATGAAGTACAAAGTTATGTTTGCGGTTGTTGAAAATGTGCTATATCTGAAAAACTACTTGTTCGATCCCGTCCAAACCAATTTTCGTTGAAAGTATTTGTTAAGATTTACATTATATTTTTTTTTTCAAAATTTACACTTGCTTGGTTTAGAAGTTAGATGGGGGGGAGGGACGCCCATTTTACCACTTTGGAAACGTCTAGGTATAAAACGTTAGACTTTAAAAGAAAATGGTTTCAGAAACCTCCATGTTATTTTAAAAGACCTATCCATAGACACCACACACGCATAGGTTTGTCTAAAAATTTTTTTTTGGTTTTGGTTTCATATATGGGAGTCCCCCCTTAAATATCATTATTTTTTATTTTTTGTATGAGAATCGGTAAGCGGTTAACAGGATGCATCTTCCTTCCAAATTTCAACAGTGTAATGCTTATAGTTACAGAATAAAATGGCTGTGACATACGGACGGACAGACAGACAGACGACGAAACTATAAGGGTTCCGTTTTTTGCCATTCGGCTACGGAACCCTAAAAATCAATCAAAATAATTAGTAATAAATAAGCTATATGAACTGAAAGTTATTGTGATTATTATTGAACGGGAACGTTACTTTCGCCTTTAAATACTGACCAAAATAACATTAATTTATTATCTGCCGTACCTTTATCAATGGGATTGGGAAAGTTGGGTTGGATAAGATAAGGTGGGAGAAAATTCACAGTAACTGTTTACCATCGGGATCGATTGTTTGTTTGACAATGTGAAGGATATTTCAAGGATTTTTTATAATATAAAAACAAGTTTCTACATAGGACTATTACTGGTACCTACTCTAAAGACATGTAAGTTTGTTGAAGAAAATAACTTGATTAAGATATGCTTATTAGCTTTATAAGTACTAACAGTAAGTTTAAAGCTCTTGCTTAATAAATATCCTTTGGACATTCCCACACATAGCCATCTAGTCCCAAAGTAAGCTACTCAAAGCTTGTGTTATCCTTTAATATATATATCCTCTGGACATTCCCACACATCGCCATCTAGCCCCAAAGTAAGCTACTCAAAGCTTGTGTTATGGGTGCCAGACAACGGATATAATACTTAAATACTTTTTTGTTTGTAAATACATACATAATATACATAGAAAACACCCAGACCAATACAAACAGACATGTTCATGCACACAAATGTTTGTATTGTGCGGGGATCGAACCCGCAACCAGCTGCGTAGTAGGAGATTTCTCGACCACTACACCAAACGGGTCGTCATACATAATCAGTAAAAATATATTTTACTAAAAAATATCCTCAATTGCATTCAACACGTTGACTGATCTCAGGATTTACACACGCCTTATCGTGTCGAGTGTCATATTTAACAAAAATAAATTTCTGAAGAATAAAAGGCGTGCGAAATTGTATGACTAATCCAATATAAATACCTGTGCAGTTTTAGCAATATGAGAGAACCACGTGTGGGGTCCATACAAAAGAGGATTAAAAAGATATTACTCAGAGGTCGTTTCATAAAAGTGACTTTCAATCGAGTGGTTGGAAACACTGTCTTCATCTTATTGAGTTTATTAGGTATCGTCAATGACATTCAAAAGGATAGACACGTTCTACACCAACATTAAAGCATTTTAAAGTGGCGCAAGAATTACTCTATATACGAACGTATAGTTGTGTATAACGACATTAAGCGCAAATAAAGACAAATGATGGGGCATGCCTGTTGATAGAAAGAGATAAATATATACCATTCGTTACGTATTGATTGCTACTGAGCGCTCATTGGCGCGAGCGCGTGACATCTCGCTC
Organism: Pyrausta purpuralis; assembly: GCA_963924145.1. Lineage (NCBI taxonomy): Eukaryota > Metazoa > Arthropoda > Insecta > Lepidoptera > Crambidae > Pyrausta > Pyrausta purpuralis. Next base: position 5,102,278 of record OZ001651.1, read on the forward strand.
TTTAGCCTAATGTCAGCCATTGCTAAATTAGGGTAAAACATAAATACGTGTTTTAAGTTTTAATACTTTTAAATGAAAAAACTATACTGATGAATGTAATGACACGTTTTTCTTGTCTCTAACAGTTGCAGTGTAATTGTTACTACTCCTTAACACACAGGAAGGCATTTTTACCCGCAAACGAGAAATAATTTAAGGCGTTGTCGGGACGTATAGCCATAAAGAGAAAGCGTGCCCAACTGAATGCACTCCGGGCAATTACCTGCCTTTCGTGTAGCCATTTTCGAGCGCATAGGTCGTATCTATATAATTTAAAAACATCTTAGGGTATCGTACTATTGTGTGTACGTAAATGGAAAACAGACGCATACGATGACACAATATGAGCTCTTACTTGACCGGTCTCCGCGCGCCGCGCCAGTACAATTCTGACGCTTGCGGTGAATCCATGTCGCTTGTTCCAGAACTAGCCGTTAACGAAGCAAAAAGTTCAAACTTTAAAACGTTCGCGTTCGATTTTTAAATTTAATTTTCTATTTAAAAGCCGTGAGTGTTGTTTTGTGTCGAAATAAAATTGTGAAACCTTTTTGGTGCGGATAATCTTTGAGTGAAAGATAAAAGTGATAACGAGATCGATAGCAGATGTTTTTCGGGTGATCCGTTGCGTGTAATGCAACGGGCGCGTTCGGATGTCGAGTTGTGATCAAGTTTCGGATTGACCAAGGTGAGTGCATCTTTTCGCGAATGTTGAGGTCGTCGACTTTTTGATGAAGCATTTTGGCTCTGAGAGGCTTTGAGTTATCGATTTGAGATTAGACAGATAGCCTTGATGTCTGATTAAAAACTCGATAGATGACACATGTTTTGTCGTGGGTATAGTGAGTACTTTGCTACCTTTTTACTGCGAGGGTCACACTGACAGTTTTGCTTAGAAACATTTTAAATAGGTATAATGAAGTTTGTTAAACGATTTTTAAGTATTTTTATTACATTTTAAAAACTTTTTTAAACGGTCAAAACATTATGAAAAATATGACGACCATTATTCTGCGGGCAAGCTTTTCACGCGCTGCACACACAGCAAAACAGGAGGCTAAAATTCTTTTGTTCGACATACTATAAATAACATTATTTTATGCATATAGAAACATCATCCACACATGAGTTCTAAGAGAACAAGTTAAAAAAATGTTTTTTTGAAATTTAAAAAAAAACTTCGTTGTCGTGCGTGACTACAATACCTACATACCTATTCATGATTTGTTGTTTCTCGAGTTCAAAAGTCAAAAATATTAACGTGAAAAATATTCTATCAATATAATAATATGTCTAATATTAATATAATATTTTTTCACGTTCGTTTTTGTGAGAAAAAATATTATTTGGCGCCCTTAATGCATCTCCTTTGTATAATGGAACAAAAATAAGTAATTTTGTTAAAATAATAATTGTGCGTTTTATATAATGAATAGGTATAAAAAACGTAACATATCTAAATTTAAAGTCAAAAATTACTTTGTCTTGATAGCGGTGTATTCTGAAGCATTATCATGGTGCATTATGCGACTTCTCTCTCTCTCTTCTTATTAGTTTTTTCCTAACTTTTCAAAGGACTGGACAAAACAATTTGTGATCAGCATTGACCACCCTTTGTTATCGAGTGGTATAATGAAGAAAACCCATACGAGAGAAAAAAACTATACATATTTTTTGTACGCGGTTGCCTCAATTTTGTTGGTTTGCTGTCGCCTCCGAGCACCCACACAAAAGTTTTGAGGTTACTTTGGCATTTTTAAACTTTAGGTGGAACCTAATACATAAGGCATACCTACTGAAAGTTATTTGGAAAATGCTAAGGCAATTTTTGACCATCCTTAGTTTTCAGAAATATCATTTTTTTCTTACAAATTATCACCTTATTTTTTTATAACCGCACTTCAGAGCATATGGACTTAACTTGACTTTGACTTTTGACTCCTATTTCTTTTTCCTCAAAACCAGTATTAAATATTTTTTCAACATTGGTCCAGCCTTTAAAATGTTAAGTTTTTACGTCGTTTATTCCTTATCTGACGTTGAAAAATCAGGCCTTAATAGAAGATCTCTAAATCAATATACCTTTTTGATCGCGCCCTGGAAAATAAGTCAATATACAGTATCACAGAATAATCACCCGATGTAACGTAACCTTGGTAATTTTAAAAATACCTTTAAAAAAAGCTATTTGATAATAAAAACTTTCATGATGCCACTTGCCTTTTGTTAGAAGTAAATATTTAATAAGTGATGTCATCTATTCATCTTCTGTTTATGTCCGTCATTCAAAGGGACGGTCATTGTTTTTACTATAAGTATGAATGATATGCTGTTGTAGCAAAAGTAGGACAGACTTTTTAGGGTTCCGTAGACGAATGGCACAAGCGGAACCCTTATAGTTTCGTCAAGTCTGTCTATCTGTCTCTCCATCCGTATGACACAGGCCTTTTATTCTGTAACTATAAGCATCACACTGTTGAGATTTGGTAGGAAGATGTATTCTGTTTACCGCTTTACGATTCTTATACAAAAAATAAAAAATAATGATATTTAATTCCCATTTCCATTCCCATTCAATTTGGGACACAAAATGCCACTTATGAATGTCAATAATTAGTGTAATAATATCAATCAATTATGGCCCGTATGGGGCTAGAACATGTCTCCTTATCTTTCTGGCCCTACTAGATGAAACTAAAATCTAAAAAAAAATACAAACTTAGGCGCGTAGGATGTATATGGATAGGTCTTTTGAAATGACATCACTTCCAAAGTGGTAAAAGGGGCGTACGTCCCCATCTAAATTTTAAACTAAGCGAGTGTAAATTAAAAAAATACATGATGCTGATCTTGACAAAGCCTTCCAACGAAAATTGGTTTGAAAGAGATCGAACTAGAAGTGTTTGAGATAGAGCACATTTTCAATAACCGCAAACATAACTTTGTTATTTATACAAATACTATGAAAAACAAAATTATATTTGCTGTCAACCAAATACTGTGATATTTTGGCTAAGTGGAAGTGAGTGTATTTCTAATTCAGTTAAAGTTGGCACGGAACCCTCAGTGCGCGAGTCCGACTCGCACTTGGCCGGTTTTTTGAGAATAACATAACATTCTAAATAATAGGGAAACCTCAGGTCAAGTTTAATTACTAGGTATTCAGCCATGGATTAAATCTATTGATTGATAAAGAAACTATTCCAGCACAGAAATGTTCAGGGTGGCGAATCTCGCGTCAATCGAATTTCTTTCGTGTGGTAATTCGATTGCTAGTTTAACCGTTTTACCTAAAAAAACAAGGAATATAATAATATCTAGACGTAAAAAAACTATAGCATGAACAAATAAATGCATAGAAATCTTGACCCTGAGAAATGAAAATCATTTTTCTTCGACCAATAAAATTCGATCGGTAAACTTTTTTCGTATTCGACTGCACGAGAATCTGCCCCCCAGTTTATTAGCTATAAAGTCACAATAAAACGTACAAATGTGTTCCTTAGCATGAAATTGCTAACAAAATTTACAGTCTTTAAAACGTTGTTTCAAGAAAATCTATACCTACCCTAGTCTAATTCTGAGAAAAATACAAAAAAAGGAAGTCTAAATAAGAAATCTAAAAACAAAGAAGAGAAAGTAAAATAAGATAAGTTTTTTTTGAACATCGGTCGGTTATAAATTCTGTTTAAATAAAACATACCTACAAATTTAGCTGAGGATGATTTATTTTGTGATAGGGTGCACAAATTAACACAGGACCTTATATAGATAAATAAATTGGCCTTGGCAGGGTCTGTATGAAATGGATATTTTTCACAATAGTTTACTACATATAAGCTATAAGTTTATTTTGTTCTCGTTAACCGACTTCAAAAAAGGAGGAGGTTATCAATTTGACTGTATTTTTTTTATTATTATTATTTTTTTGTATGTTTGTTACCTCATATCTCAGTCGTTAGTCGACCGATTCGAAATTTTTTTTCGCCTACTTAAAGGGTGTACCTTCTAGTTGGTCCCATTGTTGCCGATTTGGGATCTGTAGATGGGATCTTGGTGTAATCGAGGGAAACCCTCAAATTTTAAAGGCACGTATAGTGTTGTTTTACTAAAATCTTAATGTTGACGTATTATTACGTCTGCTAGTCTACATCTTGTGGGGCTGAGCTGATGGTGGAACTCCTTAACGCTTAGGAGTTCAGTAATTACAATGACAGAACATATGATAGGTAGTTTGTAGCTTCTTAAAGGTCAGAGTCATAAGGTGCAACTCCCCCCCCCCCCCCATCTTGTGCCATCACTTTGAAAATTCAGCCTCACTTGTCGCAGCACCGAATCCAAAAAGAAATTGTTTGCCTAAAATGGATTCCTTTCCTTTCAATGTTAAGAGTTTATTTAAGACTTTTTAGTGCATTTTGGTTTTGAAGTCGTTTTTTTTGATATAAAAGGAACTTGACAGCCGATGATTCATACACACTTTAGTCATACTAGCAGTTCCCCGCGACTTCGTCCGCGTGTTTTGAGTTTGCTCCTCCCCTCGTAGAGTGATGTTTAATAGCTTAAAGCCTTCCTCGATAATTAAGCTATATCGAACACAAAAATATTTTTTTAAATCGGTCCAGTAGCTCCTGAGATTAGCGCGTTCAAACAAACTCTTCAGCTTAATAATATTAATTAATATAGATTACGATAGGCAGTCGGGGCCCATACAAAGATCTATTCAGACCTTTGATGAAAACAAGCGCCATTTTATAGTTTTATCCACTCGTAAAATTAAGTTTGTTCGGTATGGAATATTAAATACCTATCGCACATGTGGAGATCGAGTTGATTCATGGTCTAAATACGGCAGTAAACACTTCGGTACTTTGAAAGAGGTTGGGTTTGAATGCAAGAAAGAAAAAACGTTTCAGTACTAAAATAATTTTTCAAAATTTATTTTTCTTCGTCTTAACACTTATAGTAAAACTAAACATATTAACTTACAATACAACATGAAAAATTCTGAACATTCGTCTTTGGGAACGGTCTTGGCACTAGGGGACAATTTTCGTGCAAAAATTCGATCGGTAAAGATTTTCGTCTCGAAAATCTTTACCGATCGAATTTTCGCTGTCGAAAAAAAAGTCGTTTTAGATTTCTCAGGGTCACGATTTCTATGTATTTAGATTTTCTTCGTGCAATAGTTTTTTTACGTGTAGAACTTGCAATCGAATTACCAAACGAAAAAAGATTCGATTGCCGTGAGAATCGGCCTCCGGGCATTCCTTCCCATCCGTTTTGTTGGGCTTCGGAGCCAAAAAATCTAGTGTACCTGCTTTTCTTTCATGATCCTACATCATGTCCGCTCTCGTTGGTAGTATAAGGTATAATCTAAAGTTTTAGAACATAATCAATGTTTATCAACATTTATAACTCGTTGTAGTATATGAAAAGTTGATTGGACACATATTCTGTTTGCCTTTGCTGGTTTGATTCACTCTGTAAAAAATAACATCAAATTGATCGTTAATTCTAATAAATATAAACTATTTAGAATTGATAAAGGGTATATTTAAAAAAAAAACTGTAACAGGCCACCACATCCCTCCTAGTCGTAAAGTTGTGTTTTACAGCTTATATTCTGTCTTAACACTTATAGTAAGCTTTATAACTCAAAATTATTTTTTTCTAATCAGACCAGTTGTACCTAGCTCTAAGCTTTATAATATTAAGTATATTATGTAGATTGACTAAGTACGGACAACAGCTTGTCAAGGTAAACACTGCGGTGTCTTATGCCGTTGTAGTAAGGGCTAGTTTGCAACAAAAGTGTCACACATTAGAACCTAACACAATAGTTTTGCCTATTGTTAATGGAATTATTATAATAATTATAATTATAAATATTGGACACCAATCACATATTTATAAAGATGAAAATAAGAAATCAAAAGTTTGCGCACGGGCGGGACTTGAACCAGCAACCTTTTGGCTGAGCGGGCCAAACGCTCTTACCAATTGAGCTACCGTGCTGTTAGTCCGACCCTGCGAAATTTGTGGTTTCCTATGAAAACGTCAATTACGTGACGCTTAGCGCCATCTAGCCGTCTGTTTATGAAACAGATGGCTAGATGGCGATTTATTCATACATTCATATATTCATAGATACAGATTTATTCTGTAAAGAATAACTGCTTGGGCCATCTGTTTCATAAACAGACGGCTAGATGTAGATGTAGATGGCCAAAGTAAGTAGCTAACGCACTTGTGTTATGGAAATCAGACACAACAGTGGTACAACAACACCCAGACCCGAGAAAATATAGATAATTTTAATTTCTACATTGACCCGACCGGTAATCGAACCCGGGACCTAGGCGTGGCGACGCCTTGAAACCAGTGTGTTTAGCCACTACACCACGGAGGTCGTATTAAATATAAGATTACAGTTCTTCCACATTTAGATAGATTTCATAAATACCTTATATATAGAAGTATAGCTTACGTAGAAAGAATATTGTGAAACCAATGTCAGATGATTCATATCGACCGACAGCTAAGTAAACACTTGTAACACTAACCAGACCCCGCATCTTTTCTTGTTTGGTGAATAAACTAAGTATGATACTTATTTAGATAAATCACGATACGATTTAAAACAATATTTCGGAATATGTAATAGTCCCCCTAGCCGATTTCGACTACGGTGGCTAGTCACAACGACTAACCGACTGCGCGGGACATATTATAGTGCACAAGTGTGTGCGCAAACACAGGTGCACTCTCTATTCCTTTCACTCTCATAGCCCGATGGGACAGCAATCTGACACGACCGGAGAGAGTTCAGGCGCAGGACCAACGGTTTTACGTGCTTTTCCGAGGTACGGGGGTTAAACACCGCCAACGTCCAAACTCCGGGCTACCCTAAGAATTTCTGAAAAGAAAAACTCAGGTATATATTTTTGGCCCGACCCGGGGATTGAACCCGGGACCTCTGGCGCAGCCGTCGCTTTAAAGTGCGACCCTTCTACCGCTGCGCCACCGAGGCAGTTGCACCGGAATATGTACTTTATTTTACAATATGTAAATTATTCCATTATTTGACAGTTAGTGTGTTATCTATATCTTTGACGACCCGTCTGGTGTAGTGGTCGAGAAATCGCCTACTACGCAGCGGGTGCGGGTTCGATCCCCGCACAATACAAACATTTGTGTGCATGAACATGTCTGTTTGTATTGGTCTGGGTGTTTTCTATGTATATCATGTATGTATTTACAAAAAAAAAAGTATTTAAGTATTATATCCGTTGTCTGGCACCCATAACACAAGCTTTGAGTAGCTTACTTTGGGGCTAGATGGCGATGTGTGGAAATGTCCAAAGGATAAAGGATTTATATTTATCTAACGCATATTTATTTATTTATTAAACTGGCATTTAATAAATAAATGTCTGAATTTAATTCATTTACACAGTTCGATTTAATGAACTCAAACATTATTATTACGATACAGGCCTACGATGAAAGAAGAAATGAAAGACTTATTTGACTTCTAAATGAGATTAACAGTAATCTACAGTATTCCCATAGTAAAGTATCATTGTTTTTGTTCTCAATAAATGCAATGAAGCTGTAAAAAGGTACTAAAGTGTCGTTTTAATTACAGTTAGCAACAGTATAGTATCTCGCAGCGAAACAATAATGGGAAAATGTAAGAAAAACTCATTTTCTCATGACTCTAGGCAAATAGTGTTGAAGGAAAAAGCGTGAGTGAGGAAGTGTATACATTCATGGGTTATCAATAAGGCAGATCAAAAAAGACTCTTTGCACACTAAGAGTTGTAGTATCGATGCAATCGCGAGTTTTGAAAACGCGCGTCAGCATCGCGACTCACGCAATGAACAGATTTTAGCATCAATCCTGTCGCTAGTAGTGTCGTGTCGTTATTTTTAATGTTAAACAGTCGTCAATAGTAAGCTTTTGCATCGCGATTGCATTCATACTAACGCGCGACAGCATTGCGACTGTATCGATGCTAAAAGTAGCGCAAGTGTTTAATATTTACTGTGGTGTAAGTAAGGTGGGTGGACCTTTTGCGACTGCATCGATGCTGCATAGCGACTGCATCGCTGCTAAAAGTCGCAGTGTGTAAAGGGTCAAATGTAAGAGTTTTTTCATAATAAGGATCTTGGAAAATATATTAAATCTGATGGGTAAGAATCTGCACATTATTTTAAAATATAACCTACTAAACATTCCCTTTCTTGTTAATGGTTTATGATTTTGGTAAATAATCACGTAAATCAATATTATCTTTTAAAATTATTAGGTGTTTTAAAAGCAGCCAATGATTTATTTAGGAAGATTAGTTTTTGACAAATTAATTCAAAGAGTCGGAAAATTAGTATCGTATTGTATAGATCATTATATCATGCTTAATCTTTGACGACTCTTTTTTTGAATAACCTATTGACTACCTTTGACCTTCACAAGGGCAGGCCTTTGGTAGAATTACTCATTATTCGATTTACTTTTAGGCGCAAATATAAATTTAAAAACAAAACTTTTTTAATTAAAACTGAGGCACGAAAACACCGTTGATCGATTTGCACGTGACTACTAGCCTGTACATCTGTCATCAATACCCAAAGGACACGTAAAAGGGTCACATAATAGAGCTCTGTCATGTTTGCGCGAGTATGATCGGCAATAAATAGGTGCAGCGAACACCTATTGCCAGAAAGTGGGGCACCACTCCCTTGGACGCGCCTTGTTCCAGCCAGTGGCTATACTAGATGGATTTTAGAACCTTTATTATACTAGGAAAAGTATATGCTTTTCACTGACAGCACAGGGGGACAATTCTCGTGCAATTCGTATACAAAAAAGTTCACCGATCTAATTTTCTTTATCGAGGAAAAAATAGTTTTTGATTTCTCAAGGTCACGATTTCTATGCATTTAGATTTTGTTCGTGCGATAGTTTTGAAGTGAAAACTTCTTTAGCGGCGTTGAGCACTTTTGTGTGATAGGGGAAAAATGTGAAACTCGCGTCAGGACACGTAGGCTGATCGAAAAACCGTAAGACGGTTGGCGAAATTATGGATGTAAGTTGATTTTTCTGAGAGATAAACTTTTTAATGTAATTTAATATAAAATAAATTGTAATGTTTGTGTACGATAGCGCAATAAATAAAGATTGTATTCTATAAAAATATTATATTATTATTATTATTATTATTGTATTCTATCACAAAAATGATAGTACTTTTATATTGATAATAAGAGCAATTCATTCAAAATTATTCCCTAACTATTCCAAAAAATCAAAAATGCACAACGTTGATATTCAAGTTTTCACTTCTGCCGGCACTCCCGGAGTGCAATTTTGTGTTTTTTTTTACGTGTCAATATTTTACTTGATTATGTTGGTAAAACGATTGAACTCGCAATCGAATTACCTCATCAAAAAATTCGATTGCCGCGAGAATCGGCCTCCTGAAACTTGATTGACGAAGAGCCTGTTTCACCATTTACAAAGCACTACGATGAATAATTCAAATATGGAACGTTTAGGTTATCCGTCCACTGCTTCATACGAAAGGCGTAATAAAGAATTTATTCCGACATGGTTTAAGAAGCTAAAATTTGTTCATTTGTTTATTTATTTAAAAAAACGAACAGCTAAAATTACATATACTAATTTAGAATGTACTCATAAATAGTAAGCCAATACTAGGTTTTTCTTAAGTTACAATTATTAAAACAGTTGTGAGACTAAATACTGACAGTGAATATTATAAATTATTCAAAAAAATATATATCAATGAACAATAGCTGAGCTTAGATTACAGCGCACAGACAATCGAACATCGAGGCAGGCAAAAAGAAAAAAAAATCATTAAAAAGTAAATTCATTAAGTTCTTAAGCTTACCAGCCAGTGCATTATTATTGTAAGATTAAAGGAAACAAAAATATATGATCTCCTTTTGAATTGCTGCTGGTTAAACATAAACACGACACTTGGAAATTTCAAAATATCCTGGTGTTAAGTTATTCCTGTGTTAATAAAACGTGCTAATTGTAATAGTTAAGTGTAATGTGGTCCTATTGAAATTGACGTAAATAAGTTTTCATCTCAATGGAAAACATTAAAACATTGACAAAGTATTGAACAATATAATATATAACACTGTGAGTGTTAAAAATATTTTAAACCATTGCTCAAATATTTAACATATCATGTGCTTATAAAAGTATCTATGAACTTACCCTAGGAACTTCTTCCAAACTGTGGTGGTATGTAGGTGTGTGTCTAACCAAAATCATTTGAATACAAATTACTATACCTATGGCCAGTGGCCTATTAAAAGAAATGTACTTTTGTATGCACAGCAGGTTCTATTAGACATCCGATGGCATAATGATTTGAAGCTTTGCATATTCATAGAAGTCAGCGTACACAGTGTTTCTTTATATATAATGCTTTGGAATCTTAAAACAATCGTGAAAAAGCTTTTTAGATTGTATTTTTCTAATTATTTAGGTTGGGCTGGGTTAAATTAATGAATATTTTGTACTTATTTTTTATTTTATTTAAAACACTTCATGCACAAACAAAAGTTACATATGGCGGACTTAATGCTTTAAGCATTCTCTACCAGTCAACCATACGTCTGTACAGAGAAAATGCTGGCGGTGCGAAAGAAGTGATAGAAGGGCAAAAGGGAGAGCTTGATTAAAACTACAATAGGTATTTAAAACAAAAAATAAACATACATACTACTTATTACATAAATACCGTATAAATTAATAATAATTATAGAATAATAAACATACACATAATAATAATACTAATGGTACACATGTGAGAAAAAAGAGGCCAGTGAGACAAGTTCGAAATCTCATCCCTGTAAAGTGCCCGGAGGGCCTTCTTGAAAGAGAATTTGGAGGTGGATGCTTGTAGGTACTGCCTTTGAGAGGCCATTCCAAAGTCAAATGACTGTGAGGGTCAATGAATTGGACATGAAGCCAGAAGAGTGAGGCGGAGAGAACAGTTGGACAGAGCTACTGGAGCGAAGGGACCGGTCATGAGAAATTTGGAGATGCGAGAATTTGTCTCTAAGGTACGACGGAGAATTGGGATTGAAAATAATGGAGTACAACATGCAATGCAATGCATACTTACTATGTATCCATTATTTATATTTCTTTGTTGGATTCGTCTTCGAATCGAATGAGAATTCTGGAAACGACCTACCTAGTTATTATTTCTAGACCAAACAAACACACGCATTTGTAGAAGCCTGGCAATGACTAAACGCATGACGTCAGTCAAGTCACTGAGTCGTCAGATGCTAATCTCCCCCACACGTGGATATATCAGGCCACGAAACATTGCCGAAACTGCCCTTGATAACATTGACACACGTGTATTGTTACACTCACTAATATTACATTCCAAATAAATATTGCAACACAACCTTGCTGCATGTTGGTCCTATTTACTTAGTACCCGGCCAATGGTAGTTGAATTCTTCTGTCTTCTTTGATCATTTAAGACACAATGTCATGTGCAATTCATTGATGACATGAGACATTTAACCGTGACTATTGATCACGCAACCGAGCCTAAATGTCTGTCTGTTTCACCATTCAATATTACATACAATATTCATCGGAATGAAAATCAGTTGTAATCCACACAGGAAAAATTAAAAAAGTATAGCTTAATTTAGTGAGTATACTCGTATATATTTCTGGTAATTTTCTATTCGTTTTTGATCTGAAATCAAAATCATGCAAATGATTCAGAGTTCGTGGCTGGTCATCTTGGCTACAAGAGATCATTTGGAATACTGTCGTGAAAAGAGTAAACGAGTTACAGTCTTCTAATGCGACTGAGAGGAAAGTTTGACAGGAACATTAAAAAAGCAAATGTACAATATAAACAACATAAGTATACAGGGTGTGGCCTGTAATAGGAGCAAAAATTTTAAATAGGAGCAAAAAAAGCTTTAGATAACCAGTAATCAAATCTAAATGTTTTTAATTTATTTTATTGATAATTAATGTATTGTTTTTATCTTACAAAATTAATAATAATATAAAATTTTAAATTTAGGAACTTAAAGTAACCAAGTCAAATCTAAATGTTTATAAATTATTTTATTGAAAATTAATGTATTATTTTATCTTATAAAATTAATCGAACCAGCTATGTATTGCAAAAAATGTGTCTTGTCATAGAAATTATCATTTTTATATACCTACTACATCGAGTTAGCGATTTTGATATACATTGATTAGGGATTATTGGATTACTATGTCTCTGAGTAAAAGCATTTTAGAGCTCTATATAGAGCACAAGGTCAAGGTAACTACGTATACTCAGTAGAATCATTGATTATTTTTTTTGCTACTACAGGTCATACGCTGTATGGTATGTATGCGTATCTTATTCTCTCATTAATTTGTGCTTTATAGTTACTTGACTTCATGACTTCGCTTGGTTCTCTAAGAAAGCTCTACCTAAATTCCATTGCCAGGATAATTTATTTTTCTTTTAGTTTATTTTGACTGGTAACTTAAAACCGTTTTCGCCAGCCATGTCCCACTAATCCGTCAATGACATCGTCTAAAAGCAGAACTCGTCGATACTCGTACTAACAAGATAAAGACCCGTGAAACAATTACGCAAACAAGTCATTAGTGTCTAATCGCAAGGATACTTTTGTTTCTAAATGTGTTTGTATGTTTGCCTCATTCTCTAAGTGACCTCAGGAGGCCGTGAGTCAGGGTTCGTGAGTGGAATTTTCTGGAATGCAACAGTCACCGAATAATTTTCTAGTTTTTGCGTTACTTTTGATAAAATTTATAGTTTTTGCACTGTTCTCAATAGATCTTTCAAAAAAATCTTTTTTTTCTGAGAATACAAATAAAATTTAAATTAGCCAAGTATCCTACCTAATTTATATTTCAACAGGGGTTAAAATCTGTAGGTAATCCGTAATTTTACATAGAAGTATCATGAAAATGTGTCCTAAGCCATTTAACTGTGTTTAATAACTCTTTCGCGGACAGTGAACGCCTACAGACGTCTTAACAATAAAATTTCTATTATGTCTGGAGTGCGGTCCGTAAAAGTGTTAAAGCAGGTACAGATATTTTTGACCTAAGTAAGCATCGTTTGGTTGCCTTTCAACTTTACTACTCAAAGGATCTTGACTTGACCAAAACTCTATAGAAACTCGGCCCACTTTGCGTCTGCATGCGTCTTTACGAAATGTTCATCATCATCATCATCATAATCAGCCAAAGGACGTCCACTGCTGAACATAGGCCTCCCCCACGGCTTTCCACAGCGACCGATCACTAGCGGTCTGCATCCAGTTTGATCCTGCGATCTTTTTAAGGTCGTCCGTCCATCTTGTTGGTGGACGTCCTACGCTGCGTCTTTGGTCGAAGGGTCTCCAATCTAGAACTTTCCTGCCCCAACGGCCATCAGTTCTTCGCGCTATGTGCCCTGCCCACTGCCACTTAAGCTTACTGATTCTCAAGGCTATGTCCGTTACCTTGGTTCTTCTACGTATCTCTTCGTTTCTGATTCGATCTCGTAGAGAAACACCGAGCATAGCCCGCTCCATCGCTCGTTGTGTAATTTTGAGCTTCATTATAAGGCCCATAGTAAGAGACCACGTTTCGGATCCGTATGTCATCACTGGTAACACACACTGATTGAAGACTTTCGTCTTCAGACACTGAGGTAATTGAGACGAGAAGACGCTCTTGCGCAGTTTCCCGAACGCTGCCCAGCCGAGTTGGATTCGACGAAATGTTCGGATAAATATATTTAAAAAAATACAGACAAAAACATAACCTCAAAATGACTAATCTGCCATTGAATTCCTCGTAAACCCCTAATTATTTTTCAATTTTTTTTTGTCTGTATTGAGTTATTGCACCTCACCTACATTCATTTTGATACATTCATTGGTTATTGTTATACTTATTTGACTACAGTAATTCAATACTTACCCTTAAAATACCAGTGCAATTATAATTCAAACAAGATTTTTGAAATATAAACTACAAAGACGCAATCTGGGCCCGGCTTCCGTCAATATCATTTGGGCAATGCTAAAACATAAAATATAGCTCTTTATCTCTATACGAGCGGTCCCCCTGCGACGTACGTCCGCGCGTTTTGAGTTTGCTCCTTCCCCTTCCATTGCAAAGTAATGTTTTATAGCCCAAATCCTTCCCCGACAAAGAGGCTATCCAACACAAAATATTTTTCAAAGCGGTCCAGAAATTTCAGCTAACAAACAACAACAAACTCTTCAGCTTTATAATTTTAGTATAGACTAGGACACATTCAATAGTATGTCTCTTTCACTATTAAGTGTCGTCATTATCTCCTAGGCTATCTCATTAGAGAATCAAAACAAATGAGACCTCTATTTCACAGACGTTACTGACGAGATAGACCTCCTACCTAACATTTTTAATCTCGCCAAAAATACTAACTATTTATTATTTACTTCACGTATAAAGCCTGGCTTAGTCATCCGGCCGCGCCTTGACGATAACTTTTGGTTCATCCGAGGCGTTAACCTCTGACGGCAGATCCTTGTCGGCTAGACTGTACTCGTCGAGATTAAATATGTGTCCAAAAAAAGTTTGAATTACTTTTGTAAGAGTTATGCCTCTTATTCCTAGTTTTTTTTTTGTATTAGAGACTATGTATTCGAGTATGCCGCCTCATGGCTTACTAAAATGGTTTATTTTTAAATTACGTTTAGTTTCGAATAGAAGTTGCATTCGTTTGATTTGTCGTGATTTTGTTTTTAATATTCATGAAGATTCTCTGCTTCTTTACTAAACAGTGTGTAGTCTGTAATAGCAGCAAAAAAAATAATCAATGATTCTTAAGAATAGATATAAATAGTTACCTTGACCTGGTTTAAATGCTCTAAAATGCTTTAACTCAGAGAAATGGTAATCCGAAGTTATAATCCCATCAAAATCGCTAACTCGTTGAAGTAAATGTCAATAAAATAATTTTTAATTAATTTAATATAATGAATTAAAACCTTTAAGAGTTGCTTACTGGCTACTTTTGGTGTTTGGTGTATTGGTAATGAGCACGAACACTTGTATCCCAGTTATGGATGTTTTATGTATTTACGTATTTATGGGAGATGCCTGCGTCATAATTGCTGTCTGGTATTTGTAACTAAAAATTCCTTGCTTCGAAACCACAACAATTTGTGTGTTGCCAGGCGCATATTTATTTAAAAAAATCTCCTATTACAGACCACACCCTGCAAAACTCCTATAAAGGGTAGCAGTACTAAAATAATGAGGATTTAGCTGTTAAAATAATGCTTTAAATAAACTAAACCTACCAAGGTATTCGGTGACCCATATTTCTTTTACACTGTGTTTGTATTCCCTGCGTCTCTAACTGTGTATGTATTTAATTCAAACGTGCAGTTTCCTTATTTTCTTGAGTCAGTTGCTGTTTACCTGCACACAAACAAACAAACAAACGGCTTTCTTAAATAAATATTAAACCGAAGATGACCGCACACTGTGTTAGGTTTATTTACTGGGTCAAAACGTTGACTCACGCGAAACCGGATTTAAATGCAATATGCCAAAATAAATTCGCATATACAACTAATAAATATGCAAATGAATGGTAATTTTATAGTATTATTAAAAACCGTATCTGAATGTCTTTAATGTATTAAAACGGTGTTTTATTTTAATAGTAATACCCGATTTCAAACACGTTCATATGTAATACGCTAAAAGTATTTTAAATACAACCTATTGTTATAATATGATTTAATTTGCAACTCGTAATAATCAACATATACCATTTTATTCAACTTGTGTCCGATTCCGAAAGTCATAATTACGAAATCAGCATTGAATAATAATTCAAATTAGCATCATATGAAGATGCAACTAATTTTATTGCGATATAAATGTTGCATTATATCAAGGCCTTCTGTTTCGGACTTGCAGGTATATGAATATATATTAATTGATGCGGTATTTCTTAGATTGTAAAAGGTCTTCGAGAGCTTATAAAAAAACTAAACTCATTAAAGTTTGTAGAAGAAATCCTAAATTTCTGGTAAAAAATAAATAATTTAGAATCCCTTGTCCTGAGAATACTTATTATTTATAAACTATGTGCCATAACTCTTTACCACAACAAAACTTTGTGATTGAGGACTCACCCAAGTATTTAACGTCAAAACGTAACCTAGGTGAAAGTAGTTGTTACTAAGAAATGGCGATTGTGTGGAAACATCGCGTATTAATCCGAGGTTATATTTTTGAATCACTCGTGTCAATATTTGTAGTGTTTTTATTAATCAAAAGTGATCGTAAGTCTAGCATTGGACGAAAAACGTCCCGATATCGGACCTTTTGACAGGTGGCGTGTTAGCAAAGAAATTGGCGTGTATTACGCAATGGTCGAAGACGAGTATAGACTTAAATAGTTGCAAAGGAATGGTGGCATCCCCTTACCTTACCATATCTTCACTTTGCCTTTTCTTCCCAAAACTAGCAATCGCTAGCGCTTTCAAAAGCTAATTGTCAATTCTATGACACAATCCACCATTTTGGTGAGCGGGCGTCGAGCGTTTGCTTATAAGCGCTATTTTCTACCAAGTACCGCAATTGTCGAGTAAAGGAAGTTAAATTAAATCGTTAAATTTCTTATTTTTTGGATTTTTTAACTCCGCTAGATAATTATTATTAAGTATTATTTTATTTTTATTGCAAAATGCTGAAGTCAAGTTTTTGTTGTATTTTTCTAATCAAACATGAAACGACCCTAGGGCGACATAAGTCTGCCTTTGAGTTATCTTATTAAATCACTGCCACATGATATTCAATCAAAAATTTTAATCAACGAGAATCGTGCGCGATATTGACGCGAGTGATTAAAAAATAAGACCCTTGAGGTCGTACGGTCGACAGCGCCGTTAGGTTAACTAGGCATTTTGTTGAAGCAAAGTCTGGTAAGCACTTTGTTGAACGGCTGCATTGTTCGGTGCATAACTTGCGATTTGTTGGTCGAGTAGATTTTTACAAGTCATAGATCTGACTACTCGATAACAAGTACTCTCGATCTAACTGCGAGTAATATATGTGTAAGTAAGTATAACTACTAGTAAAGAAAGAATAAGAACTTTTAAAAAAGAAGGTTCTCAATTCGAACTGTATGTTTGTCTGCGAATATCCCGCGTTCGGCTTCACTAAAGTATTTGTATCACTGAGGAGAAAGGTTTTAATATTATATGTATATAATTTTAGTTCAATCAAGTACATTGTTACTTACTGGAAAAAAAAAAACATACAATTTAACCGCCTTTAAAAACAAACAGTAAAAGGACTAAAATACCAGTAATAGGAGAAAGAAACTCATTTGAAGTCGGAGCACTGCTGCTGTCCGTAAAGGTTGATATTTTATAGTAGAAATTTTTTTCCTCATCTATTACATCATCTTAAACTAACTTTATGGTCTAGGTAGGGTATGAATTTATTGAGCTGGAATATGAATTAACAGATACTAAGCAGTGTGACGGTATAGCATAGATTACGTTTTTAGTTTTCACACAATAACCTTTTTTTTCAATAAACGAAATTTTATTAGAAAGTCTTTCCAATTTAAATATTCTGTTAAAAGTTAGGATCTACTAGGTACGTTGAGAAATCTACCAAAATAATATCTATACTAATATTATAAAGCTGAAGTGTTTGTTTGTGTGTTTGAACGCGCTAATATCAGGAACTGGACCTGGACCGATTTGAAAAAATATTTTAGTGTTGGATAGCCTATTTATCGCTTATAAAAAATCGCGCTGCGACGGGGGGGGGGGGGGGGGGCGGGGATCAAACTCAAAACACAATTACTTTTATAATTTGCTCTGATCCCAAAGTAAATAGCTAATGCACTTGTGTTATGGAAATCGGACACAACGGTGGTACCACAACACCCAGATCCGAGAGAAAATTTTGATTTCTATATTATACCCGACCGGGAATCAAACCCGGGACCTCGGAGCGGCGACGCCTTTAAACTAGCGTGCTTAGCCACTACACCACGGAGGTCGTTTCAAAAAGAAGATTTGCTTACGCAAACTGTTGATGTTCTGACAAAGAGGCTGGACCAGTATCTTTACACTTCGCTGGCTGGATTCGGGTTTCACTGTTGTAGAGCTGACGCGTGTGCAATATTAAGTGTTTGGTTTCAGCTTTTTGACGTAACTCATGTATACACTTCCTATTTAATACTAGTGGCAGCCTGCCACATCACCAGCGTTAAAATTATGTTATAAAAAACATAATAAATGATAGCCTATGATCTATTCTGGTATACGAACTACGAATTCGCGTTTATAACTAAGATTGTCCACCATCTAGATGGACAGACGACCTTGTAAAGATCACAGGATCAAACTGGATGCAGACCGCTAGTGATCGGTCGCTGTAGAAAGCCGTGGGGGAGGCCTTTGTTCAGCAGTAGACGTCCTTTGGCTGATAATGATGATGATGATGAAGTAAGGTATGAACATAAGGTATACGCAGTCAGCAATAAGTATGCTCTTAGTTCACTGGCTCTAAACTGTAGCTTGGAGGTCCTGAGTTTGGAGCCGAGTAACATTTATGTCTAGCGAGTTTAGTATCTACCGTTACCATGAGTTGACGGCGGTTTTCTCGCTAGCGCTGACGTAAAAAAGTGTATGCAATATATTACTTCTGCAAGTGACCGCCAGAGGCGATTTGCAATTCGACTCATATATTGCATATCGACTCGTCGCTAGCGAGAAAAACTAGCGCCATTAGTTTACGGCAGTAAACTAATGGTACCGGTACAGAGTCTTAAAGCTACTAGAAACACTAGGCGATAGGAAATCTATGGTCCTTCGTTACATGCCAAGTCGAAACTAGTGCTGGATTTTTCAGTCTTTCAATTACTCAGAAACACCTTGGATACAACTGCAAATAGAGTCCGTTAATAATCATTTTATTCTGCTCCTTTTATTTTTATTTTATAGATGATTCTTAATCCCGGCTTCAAACTTGACTTGTATGTCAGACCTATTGAATAAGTGACATTGCATTAAAATTCAAGAGGAGGCGTGACAATAACATATGCAAATCAGTTTCCTAAACCGGGTAGTGACTAACGGTTTTACGTCGATGGGCCGGCAACAAAGTGTGTCTATGACATTTGTATTTTTTTCGGTCTAAGTTGAAGTCAAAGCGTGGGCGATACAAAAAAAGATGGACACGGACGGAAGTCTTGACCTTCTCTTTCTGGTTGTTCCCTCAATGCTGAGGATCGTGACTGAATGTCAACCTTCTCCACTCGGTCCGGTTCTGCGCCATATGTACCGCTCCCTGTATCTGCCCTCCAGTCACCTCCTTGAGTTGGTCCACCCATCTAGCTGGCACTTTTCCTCTAGCGCGCTTCCCCTCCATTTGTCCGAGTCTCGACCTAGTTCCCTATAAAACCACCAGGTGGAGCTCGTTGAAGCAAAATTGGTGGTATGGTATATTTTAATGAAACCAAACAAAAAATAGGTATTCCTAAAATTTATTAAAGATGACGTTACGATACGTAGGTTAAAAGGATATTTGATGCAGCAGTATATCAGAAAATTGAAATTGCCTACGCGAAATCTATCAGTTTTAATCTACCAGTGGAGACATGTGAATGGCCTTCTTTTTATTTATATTATAGAATATTTAATATTTTTCTAGCTGTGTCTTTCAAACATTTAAAATTAAATTATTTTTTAAAAAAAGCTTCGGACTACGACCACGTATTAAGGTATGACAAGTTAAGGAAATATCCTTTGGTATATTTTACTTGACCATTTGACCATTCCGACCATATAATTGGGGTATATCACTAGCATCTCCGTGCTTCGGTAGGCACGTTAAGTCGTTGGTCTCAGCTACTATCGGTTGATAATAGTCGTTAAGCCTAGTCAGAAGGTTGATAACATCTGACAGCAGGATTAGTCGCTTGCCTTGCAAACACCCCTCCGCCAACCCGCACTGAGCCCGCGTGGTGGAGTATGGCTCAAACTACCTCATAGTTGAGGTAAGGCCTTTATCCAGCAGTGGGACCTTACATGCTAACTTAAATATATTTTACTAATTCCACATAGAACTTACACACTATAATTTTCTAGTTAAGTGTGACATTTCTACTCAGTTTACTTCGACTATACTGCAAGACACATAATAAAACTCTCTCGTAAAAATTTCTTTCAAAAAAGTCTTAGTTAAGAAAAGTATGTCACATCACTAAAATTATGTCCCTCAAAACATGAAAAGTCATAAATAAATAAAAGTCGAAGATTATATCTCCATCAGCAGTATAAATAACAATAAACTGACCGCACCCGGCTATAAACATGGCACCTACCTACACTAGAAACTCCTCGCAAACTGTGTAATCGGCCAAACCGATGCGGCTGTCAACTAAAAAATATAGTTTCTAATGACATCATTAGAAACCTAGTGTCAGATAGCACAGTATTTGTATGATTGGTGTAACAATACCTACGGTGGTCGGGGATTGGGTAAATTCCTGCAATCGTCAGCAATTCGCCAAACCCTAAAAAGAAACAATATTTTAGGCTAACCTTTCAATGATTAATTTACGCAAATTTACTTTTGATAGCTCTGTAAATAGTAAAAGTGTGCCTCAGTTGAACACGTCACGTCATAACGTCAAAGTTTATATATTTAGGTATATTTAGCTTTAAACGTTATTTCCCCGGCCATCCTGTATATTTATATCTATGGAAGAGTAGCGTTCATCTCATGTTCATCTCCATTTTTATTCTTCATCTTTTTAGTCGTAAGGGGTTAAGGTTAACCATGCCTTTAAGTCGTAAATAATGTCACAGACAGCATTTTAAAAATAAGTAATGTGTGTCGGTTTTAATAAAAAAGAATAAAATATCTTTATTTCACACCATAAATATAATTACACAGAATAATATCTAACATATTCGCTAGTATTTCCCTATCTAGTTTTAGAAACGATATATCTCTATAAACACGTGTAAAGCTGCGAGAAAAGGGTGGTATTTTAAATGAAATCATTCAATAAAATTGATGGGCGATTCCTAGCTAACTATTAACGACTTGAAGATAAATAATTGTATTCTAAAATCCGGCTTTGTAAAGAGAGAAAGGATATTATTTATTGCATTGCAGTAAATCAGACGCGTGGAATATTTTATTGTTAATCGATAAATTGATTGCAGGAAGTGAATTAACGTACCGTTCTTTTGTCGGTGAAGCCGCTTGCTAGTACCCAATCCAATTGACAATTTACTGTAAATGAATTAGTTTTCTTATTGAAATTGGAGTAGTGAATGAGACGAGTCCTTAAATTTTTAATTCTCGTTCTCTCTGCTCCCAAGTAAGAGAGTAGAGTAAATTAAATACTTTATACTATTAACTTACGTGTAACCTATAGTAAAATAAGTTAATTTGTGTAGATCACTTGACTAACGTAGCGTCTGTAACTTAAGTAGTTTTATTATGTCACAGTTTGTTAATTTCTTTAAAAACCATACATGATTAAGTTTTCGCCCGACTGCGCCTAGAAGGTTAATTTTGCGAGCTTAAGTACATATGTTCGCATGTAAAAAAATGTAACTAAGTATATTAATTTAGCATAGCTTGACTTTATGTAAAGATTTTCCCAGTGACACAGTTTTTTCGGACAGCAATCAACAACGCAAATGGTTCGCGCGGTGATGAACGCGTTAAGTGATTGAGGCACGCAACTCAAGCTTTTCGGCAGTTTGAAAACGGTTAAATACAGGTTGAAATAATAGAAAAATGTGCATCAGAACAAAAAGTTTATTTGAGCATCAAATAGATAATTCGAGATCAAATAGATGCAGCATTATTCTTTGTCATAAAGTTTTTAACGGGTCAATTTTTAACTTCATACTAAATTAAAAAAGTGGTTATACATTCGCAAAAATTAAAAAAGTGGTTATACAGTCGCAAAAAGTGTTATTAAAAAATAGATTTAGCTACAATTTCACCGTGACACTTGTGACAAATCGACCTAGAATAAATCGGGTCAGATTAGCGACCTATTTCGTTAAAAATCCAAATTAGGTAGGTATAATTTTAAGGAACACTTACAGCTTAGAGAGAATCCTGTTATTTAATTGGTTACTAGAACGGAAAATAAATAATGGTTCATAAACTGAAATGCATTATTAATTTAGCCGCCGAATGCTTTTTTTTCGGCACGAAATGTGCCAAAAATGTCAAAAGTCCTGACGGCCAAATTTTTTGCGCACCTTTTTTATGTTCTCAACATAAATTATTACAGCCATCTTTCAGGGTTAATCCCCGTGACCGAGTCTAAAACGTAATTGAAAACGAATTGAAAAACCATTTTCGGTGCAACGCACTGTTGTCAGCGCTAACTTTAGCCGAACCAAATTAGTATAGTTTAAGGTGATTGCTCTCCCAACTTCGGTAGCAAACATCGCTACGGAAATAGTAGACGAGGTGAAGACTGCGCATTCGCAAGTTCTAAGTATTTCTATACAAAGGGTGTTCGAACTACGAAGTATAAAAAAAACTTTTGATCTTATAACATCTAATTAACTTTTCAATATCCAAGTGGTTGCAGCTAACCACATAACAATAAAATATCTATTGTGTCTCGTCCACATATGCTTTAGGGGTTAATTACTCGTAGAAAAAGCTCATTGTCTTATTTTTCTTTCACTAAAAAGTAAATAAATAAGTATTCTGTAAGATTACTGGTATTTTTTATTCAAAGAGATTTAATTACAAGACTGGAATAATAGCAATAGAAGGAATCTCACTTTAGGTCTTTATTATTTATCCTGACTCATAACAACACCTATTCATAATAATACTTCTTAATCTAAGTAATTAACGTCACCGTTTGAATCATTAAGGAAATAGAGTATAATTCACATTAGCCTCTTTGTTAATTAGAATCATAAAAGTACACAAACAAACAACAGAAATACCAATCGTACAAAGGAAAACTTATAGGCATAGCGTTAGATGCAGGAAAGCCAAACAAGGCTGCGGCTCTCCTTGGTTTTACATCACACACGAAGAGACAAAAGCTATATGTTCTTTTGTCAATGATAAAGCGACCATTTAAAACAGTTAATTTATGTGATATTTTTCCGACGACCTCCGTGGCTGCTGGTTGCTGGTTTCAATGCGTGTCGCCGCTTTGAGGTCCCGGGTTTGATTCCCGGTCGGGTCAATATGTATAATAAATCAAAATTTTCTATATTTTCTCGAGTCTGAGTGTTGTGGTACCACTTTTGTGTATGATTTCCATAACACAAGTGCATTAGCTGCTTACTTTGGGATCAGAGAAATGTATGTGATTGGTGTCCAATAATTTTAAATGTATTTATTGCTTTTGACCACTATGAAATTGATCTTTAATAATAAAAACTATTGAAATTAGTCTCAGCCCCGTCATGTTTTCCAAGTAAACTATTTCTAAACTATAGTGTTTAGTTTTGGTCCCTTTGTCCTACCAATTTATATGTAAAAGCACGATTTTGAAAAGTAGGTCCTACTTCGTATAACGCTCATAAAACGGCTAAGATCGGGCCCAACGTTCGTTACCAAAAAAATAAAACGAAGTACGTCGTTAACTTAATATATAGGGTATAACAAAATTAACTGCATTCCTTCTAGGGGCCAATTCTGACCCAACTCAAATACAACAACTTTTTGTATGGGATCAACATCGTATCCCAAAAAGCAATTTCACTTCCCCGTACTAGGTGATCAAATTTGTATGGAGAAATTAAAAAAAATCTTTGATTTTCGATATTGGTCCCATAAAAAAAACTTGTATTTTAGCAACAGAATCACCACCGAGAAGGAATTCAATTGATTTTGTTAAACCCTGTATTATATTCAGTAAATGGTATTTGGCACAGTGATGTCACTTCTGCATCCTTATTCGATGCATGGAGCGGCTGACATTGACACTATTATCGCTTACCCAGTGAATCCACAAGCTGAACTGACGCATAAATCAGGATAATATAATACTTACTATATGGTACAATAATAGTTGCATCAAGTAACTTACTTTTGGATACATAATGTTAGACATAATAAAATGTAATGTATAAAAGCCAAAATCTAAAAGTGAAATGATACGGTCATCCATCATCGATGTCACAATACACTTTGCAGTAAAAGTAAAGATAGTTTATGACGTCCCACTGCTGGGCAAAGGTCGTAACTCAACAATGAGGAAGTTTGAGCCATACTCCACCATGCGAGCTCAGTGCGGATTGGTGGAGGTTTGTTTGCAAGGAAAGCAAACATCCTCGTAGTAAGATGTTATCAAGTCGTCCATAAGGCCTCCGACTAGGCTTTAAGACTAAAATCGACCGATATTCGCCGGGACGACCAGCTTAACGTGCCTTTCGAAGCACGGAGATGCTCGTGATATACGTCACTTATATCGTTGGAATGGTCACCCATACGAACGAGACCGCGCGCGCCGTAAGTGGCTAAACTTCGGTAATAACCAGCAACCGCTGCCACCACTGCCCTACGTGCACTAAGCAGTACACTCAATTTTAACTTTTGACAGCTTCATATCATTTCAAATATAGGGGGGGGCCTGTTTCACCATTAAAAAAATTAAGTACGGAACGAATAATTCAAATAATAGAGTAGATCAGATTTGAATTGATAATTTGAAATGTCAGAATGCAGTCAGAATTGAAAACCATAAATATTTCACCCCCTTTCTTGCTGAGTTGTACGTAACATTTGAGTAAAATAGTTACTTAGCCAGCTCTACACAAATCGTCCCATTTGTATAATGTCGCGATATTTGCAACTGAATGCCATGAAAGTTGACATTCGGGCAAATATCACCGCAAGTCGTTTGCTGTCACAGATCATGGGTAACGCAGCGAAAATATATTCCCATTGTTCTAGAGGTCTAAAAAACTATATTAGCATTGTAAAAACTATATAGCATTGCCGAAATACCCACGTTGCTGCATTTTTTGTGTTGTATTCAGGCAATTCAGTGTTACCGCAACACAACCAATAGGTAAAGTTCTCAAATTAATTAAGAGTCAATTTTACCAAAGTCAGATAATTACTGACAAATAGATGACGATTCCAAGGCGTTTTGTATTATATTCGATGTTTATTCCTTATCTGACGATGGTGAAATTGGGCCTTAGTAATTAACGTTTTGATTGGATACTATGTTTGTCATTTTACTATTAAGTCAATGGTTAAAGCTGTGATAATTTCACCATGGCTAGGTATTACTAATAACACTGAAATCTGTTTTCGCTATGACTCTGTTAATCTTTAAGACAGTCTTTGTACCCAACACGAAGCAAAGCAGCGTTGCCCAGCATTCTCAAATAATTAGTTATATCCTATTCATAGTATTTTATCCACAAATCTATAATTAATTAATTATTATTACACACGTTTGTTTACAAAACAGTAATTTCTGTTTTATTTATTTACTTTCCTCGAGGATGCCAATTAGTATTATACTAATTAAAATGCTAATTATATTAAGGTCATTTGTCCTGATTTTTTCTCAGTTGACGCTTAACATCCATATAATAAAGCTGTCATATTTATCGGTGCGTCTCGAATATTATTAACTGCTTCTCACTGGAGTCTATTGTATTAGTGATAGAGTGTATTGACTTGCCGTGATGTAAAGTGACTCGATATCTTAGTATGGGTTTTATCATTGGCACATTGCAGAGAATTGAAAAATTACGGTGGGTACATGATATGAAAAACTTTTATGACCCTATTTGAAACCTTTTAGACGACGGTTTTAGTCGCTAGCTTCTTCAAAACTTTTGTAACATACACCTAGTATTTTTCTTTTAAAAAGGCCAAAAATAATCGTATAAGTGTGGTGAATTCGTGTGTTTCATCTATATGCTTCCATAAGAGTTTTCAGTCAGTATATTTTCTTTTTTTAACCTTAAAAAATATTTAAAAGGAGAAGATTATGGAATTTAAAAGCTGTCTCATTTACTCTAAAAAAACCAGCCAGTGTTGTTGACACGTGAAAATTGGCGCGAAATCAAATTCTTTTTTTTCTTCAGGGTCCAGCGGCCGGTGTCAGTGCAGGGCGTGATGGAGCACGCGCTGCAGCACCGTGAGCGCGTTGGCGTGCAGGACTTCGTGCTGCTTGAGGACTACCGCTCCGAGGCCGCCTTTATTGACAACTTGAGGAAGCGGTTCAAGGAAAACATTATCTATGTAAGTCGCTTTTGTTTTTTTATTTTATTTACTAAGCCACTGGCAAAGGCGTTAAGACACCAAGGCATTACCACCGCGGGCGCGTTGGCGTTCAGAACTTCGTGCTGTTTAAGGACTACTGCTCCGAAGCCGCCTTCATTGACAACTTGAGGAAGCGTTTCA
Source organism: Pyrausta purpuralis (assembly GCA_963924145.1). Lineage (NCBI taxonomy): Eukaryota > Metazoa > Arthropoda > Insecta > Lepidoptera > Crambidae > Pyrausta > Pyrausta purpuralis. Next base: position 5,128,820 of record OZ001651.1, read on the forward strand.
GGGAAAACATTATCTATGTAAGTCACTTTTTAATCTACTGAGGCACTGGCAATGGCGTCAAAACGTCAAGGCATCAGCACCGTGAGCGCGTTAGCGTGCAGAACTTCGTGCTGCTTAAGGACTATCGCTCCGAGGCCGCCTTCATTGACAACTTGAGAAAGCGTTTAAGGGAGAACATTATCTATGTAAGTCGCTTTTTTAATCTACTGAGGCAATGGCAATGGCGTCAAGACATCAAGGCAACAGCACCGAGGGCGCGTTGGTCTGCAGGACTTCATGCTGCTTGAGGACTACCGCTCCGAGGCCGCCTTCATTGCCAACTTGAAGAAGCGGTTCAGGGAAAACATTATCTATGTAAGTCGCTTTTTTTTAATCTACTGAGACACTGGCAAAGGCGTCAAGACATCAAGGCATCAGCACCGCGGGCGCGTTGGCGTTCAGAACTTCGTGCTGTTTAAGGACTACTGCTCCGAGGCCACCTTCATTGACAACTTGAGGAAGCGGTTCAGGGAGAACATTATCTATGTAAGTCGCTTTTGTTTTTTATTTACTAAGCCACTGGCTATGGCGTCAATACATCAAAGCATCAGCACCGCGAGTGCTTTAGCGTGCAGGACTTCGTGCTTGTTGAGGACTACCGCTCCGAGGCCGCCTTCATTGACAACTTGAGGAAGCGGTTCCGGGAAAACATTATCTATGTAAGTACCTGGAAAAGGCAGCACGTTTAATATACCGCCATACCATCACAAGCAAGATATAAATCGAACCCCAACGTTTTGTGGTGACAACGCGACACGAACCAATTGCCCGGATAATATGGCCGCAGCCATGGCTGCGTTCATAGACTTTAAGTTTTAGGGAGCTGTTCAAGGAGAATATTATCCATTTGTTTTTTTTTATTTGCTTGCAAAAGACATTGAGGACTGTTCTCAGGGCAAAGTGTGAGGTTCTTTTTATCAGATCACAACAGCCTCTGATAGTGATTACTTTATGTATTAGGTAGCTACTTCTTACTGATGGAGTACTATAGTACCGCTCCGATCATCGCGTAGGTGGGCAACCTATAGAAGTGATTCGTAGGATAAATATTCTACTGTTGTAAATGCGACAGTAAATATAACTTGTAGTTTTAGCAAAAACATACTCTTTGAACAGCCTTGAATAGCGCAAAACAATATTAGTTGTAAATGTACGCACCAAGTTTGTTACTACCCAAATAATTATACATAGATTTAAGTTAGACCTTCTGGTTTCATACAACCCGAGATAAAAACCAAGTTATAACTCGTAGTACCTGGAATATAAGTATATGTCAATACTTTCAGAAGTTATTACAGCGGTAATTAATCATGTATTTTAAATACATACTTTAAATAGATAAACATCTTAATTGTTTCTGCCTTATCGAATGACGCCAATTAGTACATACTTGTGTTAAATCTTCATTCACTTGAATAGATTATGTTTTTAAAGTAATCGATCACTCTTTAACCTAGTAACTAAATAACTTCATTAATGGCTTAGTTAATTACGTTTTTGTTTTCAATAACAAATTCAGTAGTGGAAGTTTGATCTGTCAGACATTTTTAAAATTGACATAACATAACATACATACATAGCAGCAGTGTATGACGTCCACCGAAAGTTGGACTGAGGAACGATGGAGAGAAGGATCACTCACACTGGATGCAGACCGCTTGGGAAAAGTTGCTGTGGAAAACCGAGAGGGAGGCTTAGGCCTCCCCTAAGAAAGCCACTTATCCATTCCATCCTTTGGCTGTTAGTAATGATTAAGAATATTATTTCCAGCTCTCATAGTTGTATATGAAAAGTTACAGGCTTGTAATGATGAATTTACGTCTCACATTCTGTAATTACCAATTTAGTTGTAACGCATAATAAAATTTATAATTCTCCGTTAGACAACGTTATTCCAAACCATTCAAAACGCAGAGTGACCGACGAATATCCCTGTATGTAAGTACTATGCTGATTTTTAATTAGATAGACCAGAATGACAGCTTCAATCACACTATTTATTGTTGAATGTTGCCAGCGTAGTGCTAATAGTGTTGTGACCATTTAATTTACCGCGATTAATTGAACTTGTGATATGCGTTTTTTATAACATGATTTTACTCATTTAGCATTATATTATCTGGACATTACGATAAAGAATACATGCAAAACATTACATAGAGCTATAAATAAAAGTAATACATAAAATACCTTTGGTATAAGTCAACAATCTAAGTCTGTTCCCTTGCAATAGCAATACTCTTGTAATTTTTTTAAATACTTTTACTTTCTATAAATAATTCAGAAATTACAATTTATGCTTTTTCATTTTTGCACAACACGAATTCAAGCAGCAACTTTTTTAATTATACCATAATGGAATTCTAAACCCATTTGAATAAGCATTGAATATGTCGATTATTAAAATACACCACTATTTTTAACCGACTTCAAAAAAGGAGGAGGTTATCAATTCGACTGTATGTATTTTTTTATCATTATTTTTTTTTGTATGTATGTTATCTCATATCTCAGTCGTTTGTCGACCGAATCGAAATTTTTTTTCACCTACTTAGAGGGTGTACCTTCTAGTTGGTCCCATTTTTTCCATTTTGGGATCTGATGATGGGATCTTGGTGTATTCGAGGGAAACCCTCAAATTTTAAAGGCACGTATAGGTTTTTTTTACTAGAATCTTAATGTTGACGTGTTGTTACGTCTGATAGTCAACATTTTGTGGGGCTGAGCTGATGGTGGAACTCCTTAACGCCTAGGAGTTCAGTAATTATAATGACGAAACTTATGATATGTAATTTGTAGCTTCGTAAAAAATAGAATCATAAGGTGCAACTCCCCCCCCCCCTCTTATGTAATCACTAAAAATAAAGAAATAAAATAAACTTTAAAAAAAAGTAAAAACCGACTTCAAAACCAAAATGCACTAAATAGTCTTAAATAAACTCTTCACCATTGAAAGGAAAGGAATCCGTTTTAGGCAAACAATTTCTTTTTGGAGTCGGTGCCATCACTTTGACCATCAAGCATCAACTATCACAGCACCGACTCCAAAAATAATTGTTTGCCTAAAACGGATTCCTTTCCTTTCAATGGTGAAGAGTTTATTTAAGACTTTTTAGTGCATTTTGGTTTTGAAGTCGGTTTTTACTTTTTTTTTAAGTTTATTTTTTAATTACGGAAAAGTGGCATTCCACCAAATGACAGTTTGGTCTATCTAATTAAAAATCTGATTATAGGACTGTTACAAGATATGGATGCAAAAGATGCCGGGTTATGTGTGTCGGTGTCAGCTGAACCGAGTTTCTCAGACTATGGAAGAACTATGGCCATTGCCTGACGTATGTTTTTCATACGGATAAAATGGTATGGGGTGACTTGCACACTAGGTCGATGGGCCCCCCAAACAAGGCTTTCAGGACAATTACAATAATCGTTAAAGATCCCCACAAGCACCTTACTGGCACAGTTCATTCCCCCGAGTATCTCTGCTCTAGTGAGTCTCAACTCAAGCCAGCCAATTAAAGCAAATATCAGGTGGTAGATCAAGCCTCGCGTCAATTTTCATTTTTTTTGGTCAGTGAAAAACAGAGACGAGAAACAGGAGTTGCAATCAGGTACACGGGATCGATACTACCCAACAGCTGGCCACAAGCTGCCCTGCGTTTTCATTATTATAAATATTACATGTTCCATTAAAACACTAAAACATGGAAGGTGAGATGCCTGAAAATGATGGATGGGTGATAAAACGCAAACGCGTCGTCGTCTTTTTTCTACTAAAAAATAAGTCGGGTTTTCCTTCCTGACGCGATAACTCTAGAACGCACCAACCGATTTACACGGTTTTGCATTCGTTAGAAAGGTCTCGGGCTCCGTGAGGTTTATAGCAAAGAAAATTCAAATATATAAAAAAAACATCATTCATCAATCATTCTTTTAATCATCAAACGAATGTTACATAAAACGAAGCTATCTTGTCGCGGAACGGAGTTCGCGGGGTTTGCTAGTCTTTTATAAAATTCTAACTCAACGATCTCTTTCACAGACGTACATCGGCAACGTGCTGATATCGGTGAATCCTTACAAGAACCTGCCTATCTACACCGATGAGAAGACCAAGCTCTATTACAAGAAAGCTTTCTTTGAAGCTCCACCACATGTGTAAGTACTGGAAACAGACGTCAACTTTGCAAGTTTTCCTATGATGTTGATCCGACTGTTATATTCCGACATTGTGTCGTCTGTCACTATAGGACGAGTCATAAAGTGACTCATTTGCCATATAAGCCTTCCTACGTCAACTAATGCAAATAAATCTGCTTTGTTGGTTGGAATTAAGAGATTTATGTAAATGAATTATCGGAAAGTTCCCTCTTAGTTGGAATAAAGCTCTAACATATTAACAATTCGTAATCAGAACAAATTTGAGGTCTATGCCTTAAAACTTTCGTTAGAATGTAGTACAGTGCTTTTGGTTCCAGAGAATTTTCCTTGCATTTTCTCCGATAGCTTAGCAATTTTAACGCTTAAACAATTGGTATTAAATGGTGGATGATCGAATCGAAGGCGCTATAAGAAGCTGTGTTTGTGACCAACCCTCTGACCTCATTATTATTAAGTGATCATTAACCCTCCAAAACAATCCCAATAAATTTTATCCGGTTGCTATCAACAGCACAGTTTCTTACCAGAATTAATGGTATCATATCTCCAGTCATTATTCTGATAATGGCACAATATCTGATAAACTAGACTCGATATTATAGAATTTATTGGAACATACATGATACCGGCTTGATAACGCAAATTATTAGGAACATCATAATCCAATGTGGAATGTTTCATGTTTTTGGAGGATATAGGTTTCCCGCAATTCCCATACAACTTTTATTCACCTTGTCAACTGTCCTAGGAATAACATGTTACTTATGTGTTATTCCCAGGAATTCAAACAAAGTTGCATTTTGCTTAGATATATTTAACTAAGGTACGGTCGAGGTATCTGCCACCTCACCAGTTTTAAACGACAATCTCTTGCGCTCACGACACAAAAGCTGGCGTCACTTCAAACAAAAGACTTGTAAGGTGATTGCGCGGATTGACCTTTAAAATACCTGAAAAATGAAACCTTTTAAATACAAAATTATTTCGTTTTTCCCTAGAAATATCGTAATACGTGTAAGTGAGTTGTATAATTACTAGTTTAATGAAGTTTAATAGTTTGTAGGTACATTATAATTTCAGAGGAGACTATTATCTTATTTTGTACTTTTAAGAGCGTGATTTCAGTAGTCGAGTTTTACTTTTTAAAACTTTTTTTCATACAAAAAGTTTTCTATTTCAGATTCGCCATTGCAGACAACGCTTACCGGTCGCTGGTTTACGAGCACAGAGAGCAATGTATTCTAATTTCAGGTAAATAGAAATATTTTAAAGTATATTTAATTGAGGAGAAAAAGTATCTTGTCCCTAAACTACTAGAATTGAAAGAGCTTTTTTTACTTGTTATTTAGGAAGGGTATTGCCCAAGCACATAACTGATATTGGAACATTGACACTTCGGATTCACTTTGTTAGTTCAGTCAACCTAAAAATAGAAAGAAGACATATTACATATGAGATTATTGTGATAATTATTGTAACTGATAGCAATCAACTAATTATTCCTATATTATATTTAAATTATTCTCAAATCAATTCCATTATTCATTCACATCTAATTAAAAATAATCATTTAATATCATTTTTCTATTGTATTGTTATAATTTTTATTATTAATTCACATCTAATTAAAATTAATCATTTGATGTCATTCTTCTATTGTATTGTTGTAATTTTGCCCAATAATATTCTGCCTTATTGGTTTTTATTTAACTTACCCATGACAACACAGGCGGCGGGTTAAATAACCTAGTAGTTGGTCTATTCAATGCGGGTTCTCTGGGGACAAGACAGGAGGAGCTTATGGTGGCAGTGGAGGAAGAGGAACCAGATTTGTTAGCTATCAATGAAACCTGGATGGAAGACCAGGATGACTGCCGTGCTCCAAGACTAGCAGGGTATCAACTGAAGCACATACCGAGACCCAGTAGCATACCTAGGGATCGTGGGGGGGGGGGGGGGGGGGGGTGTGGGCTTCTACATTCGCAGAAGCATTAATGCACGAATATGCCAGCACCCTAACACTGACACTACAGTGCAACAAATGTGGCTGTCTCTACGGCTGCATAACAGGGTCTTGGTGGTTGGCACGGCATACAAGCCCCCATGGCAGAGTGTGAGGGTGTTCCTTGATGCAGTTACTGAATCTGTGATATCTTTTGGTGGGGCTGATGGTATTATATTGGTCGGAGACTTTAACATTGACCAGCTGAAGGAGGAATGCCCCCAATATAGAGCATTCACTCAGTTCATACAAGCCCTAAATTTACTACAGCTAGTAGAGGAGCCTACTCACTTCACTGACCACAGCAGCACACTAATTGATGTGGTGTGTACTGATGTACCTGCTTCTCGGGTAGTAGTGAGGTACTCCCCAGACATGGGAGCGCATGGTATGATCCTGGCAGAGTTTAAAATCAAAAAGGTCAAACCTAGTCCCAGATGGGTAACATACAGACCCCTTAAGAACATACTATTGGATCAGCTAAATAAAGACCTGTCTTTAGTGGATTGAAAATTTTTTGAGAGACCACTCGGTGCTGGTGTCAATAAGCTTGTTGATGCCTTTACACTTTGCATTCGGGGACTAATGGATCTGCATGCTCCCACAAAAACCAGAAAATTTAGAAATCCTCCACACCCTTGGGTCACGGATACTGTCAGGGAAATGATGCGCATCAGGGATAGATACTTTAAACAACTTAAAAGACATGGCACCTCATCTCTTAAAGGCAGTTATAAGATGATGAAACAAATAGTACAAGGGGCAATAGAGAGAGAGAAAGCCTGTTTCTTTACCAAACATATTAATAGTAACCTAAGGGAGCCAAAAAAACTATGGAAAAATTTGAAGGGTACAATACTGCCCGATAAAAAGACACCTGTGGACTTGCCTCCCCATTTCAATGATCCTAACCTTATTAATGCTTACTTTCTGGATGCACCGGGCTGTGGAAAAGTTTCTATGTCACAGCTAACTTATTTTGTAACACATAGATTCAGTGATCGGGCTCTATTCTCTTTTCAGACTGTAAGCAGGGACCTAGTCATGAAGACTATAAGCCGACTGCGCTCAAATGCTCAGGGGAATGATGAAATCTCATTGGACATGCTTCTGCTAACTCTGCCACACTCACTGGATGCCATCACCTGCATAATAAACCAATCTTTGATGGAACACACATTCCCTGACAGTTGGAAGGTAGCAGTTGTGAGGCCACTACCGAAGATCACTTCACCGGAAACATTGCAGGACCTTCGCCCTATTAGCATACTGCCCTGTTTGTCAAAGGTACTGGAGAGAATAGTCTGCGATCAGCTGACAAAATATCTAGAAGACAATGACATGCTACCTCGCCATCAGTCTGGATTCCGTAAGGGCCATGGAACAGGAACTGCGCTCTCAAAAGTGGTGGATGACCTGCTGTCTGCACGGGATCAGGGGAATGTCACATTCTTGCTTCTACTAGATTTTTCACGGGCATTTGACTCCATCAGCATTCCCCTGCTACTCTCGAAGCTAACTTATTACGGACTAGATTCCAAAGCTGTTAGGTGGTTTCACAGTTATCTTTGCCAGAGACAGCAGTATGTGGAGATATGTAGATTGGACGGATTCAAAGAGCAATCTGCACCACAAATGGTGAGCAGAGGCGTCCCTCAGGGCTCAATCTTGGCACCAATTCTCTACATCCTGTACAGTGCCGATATCACCACATGTGTAACTCAATGTAGCCACCATCTTTACGCAGACGATCTGCAACTGTACCTCTCTTTTGATCCTAAACATTGCAGCAGTGCAGTGACAAAAAGACGATTATTTAGAACATATCAGCTTGCAAACAAAGATGATAAAGCTTTACGGAGTCACGAATACAAAATATACGCTAAAACCCTAAAAAGATGTATTCAAAGACGATTATTTAGAACATATCAGCTTGCAAACAAAGATGATAAAGCTTTACGGAGTCACGAATACAAAATATACGCTAAAACCCTAAAAAGATGAATTCTTGGTCACCAGAGACAAAGCAATTTAAGGTATGTCATGAATTCAAAAAATAAGTCAAGTGCTGTTTGGAAAATAATAAATTCTAAAGTATCTGATACCCCTTCTACAACAGAATTTGACGAGGTTCACTATAATGGCTCAACGGTTTTGCGACCAACTGAAATAGCTAACATATTTAATAAACATTTTATAGAAACTACCAATATAACCCGCGATAATAATACTAATAGCCCTAGCAAACCTACCCTTAATTATTGCCTTTCTAGTATGTTTTTCAATCCCACTACTCCTGACGAAATTCTTAAAATAATAATGAGACTTAAAAACTGTAACTCAGTTGGATATATGATAATATTTCCACTAAGATAATTAAACTGGTAGCACAACCCATAGCCGAAGTTTTAAGTCATGTAGTGAATTTATCTCTCTCTGAAGGAGTATTTCCACAAGCATTAAAAATATCAGTAATTAAGCCTCTTTTTAAATCAGGAGATAAAAAAAATACAAACAACTATAGACCAATTGCCTTGATACCAGTCTTTTCTAAGGTTTTTGAAAAAGTTGTACACATCCGTCTTACTAACTTTGTAAATAAAATGAATATTATTAAAAAGGAGCAAAACGGATTTCGGCAGAATCATAACACCACTCTGGCCAATTACACCCTGGTCCAAGATGTAATAGGAAGCCTTGATTCGAAAACGCCAGTATTTGCATTATCTTTGGACATGAGCAAAGCATTCGATTTTGTGAAACATGGTCGACTCATTGAAAAATTAGATTATTGTGGAATAAGAGGATCAGTAAAAAATTGGTTTATTAGCTACTTACATAATCGGTCACAATGTGTAGTTATAAATAAATTAGAAAAAAAAGGCAAAAAATGTAAAAAGATAGAATATAGGTCAAATTTCAAAGACAACAACTACGGTGTGCCACAAGGCAGCATTTTAGGACCAATATTGTTTTTACTCTACATAAATGACCTCCCCAACGTAACAAAACACAAATCAGTACTTTTTGCTGACGACACAACATTTATTATAAAAGCAAAAAGTAAAGAAAATCTAGAACACGAATTAAACATGACCATAACAGCAGCAATAAAATGGTTAAAAGAAAACAATTTGAGGATAAATTTAGATAAGACCAAAATTATACAATTTCATACGTATCAATCTCCCAAAATAGATATCAATATTAATTATGAAGGAGAACTTATTCAGACTGTAAATACCATCAAATTCTTAGGCATAATTTTAGATGCAAACTGTACCTGGAAACCTCACATAGAAAATGTTTGTAGCAGACTCAGCCGATTTGTATTTGTCCTTCGTCGGCTGCGAGAAACAGTGTCCTTCGAAGTAGCAATGCAAGCATATTATGCGTATGTTGTTTCAGTTCTACAGTATGGCCTAATTATCTGGGGGAATTCTGTAGATATCAATATTGTTTTTAAAATCCAAAAAAAATGCATTCGTGCAATGTGTGGTGCTGACTGGTCAGATTCTTGCAGGCCCCTATTTAAAAAATTTAAAATACTTACACTTACCGGTCTTTATATTAAACAAATAAATATTTTTGTGAAACAACATCCAAACTTTTTTCTGACCAGGCCAATTTTAACTGATATAACACTCCGTAAAAGACCCGAAAACCTATTGCAACTTCCATCTGGTAGATTATCTTTATTCAAAAACAACGCATATGCAATGGCTATAAAAGTGTTTAATGCATTGCCTGATGATCTTAGAAAGCTTTCGGGTACAACTTTTAAGAACAAATTGCACTCGTGGCTAACAGAACGCACTTTTTACTCTTTAAATGAATATTTTACTTGCGAGGCCATTTAAATATTGTGTACATAAATACATGTATTTATTTAGTTCTTACAGATATTCAGTGTAGGTACGATGTAATTTTTTAATTTTATTAAGATTAGTGCAATAATTAAGTTTAGTGTTGTAGTAGGTATACAGTTCCTTAAATATTAGTAATTTGATAGTTTTGTATTAATTTACTATTAAATATTTAAATAATAATTTTGATTTGTAAATATTTGTACGCTACATAGAGCATATTTTGGCGAAGTTTTTTTTTTTACATTTAAGAAGATCTGAATGTACTACCCAAATATAAGCAAATAATTTTTTTTTTTGAGACTACAGTGAATAATGAGCTGGAAAATATAAACAAGTGGTGCCAGAAGAACTGTCTCACACTCAATCCCAAAAAGTCCAAACTCTTGATTACAGGAACACCCAAAAACATTTCAAAACTAGACATCAATTCAATAAATATAACAATAAATGGAGAACCAGTAGAAAGGGTAGACAGGGCAAGAAACTTGGGCCTACTATTTGATAGCAACCTGAGATTTGAGAGCCACATAGCAGAATGTATGAGAAACTGTTTTTATAAACTTAGGCTTCTATACAAAATAAGACCATATCTGAGTGAGGCAATCAGGAAAACCCTTTGCGAGTCACTCGTGCTATCCAAGCTCAATTATTGCGACACAGTGTATGGTCCGTGTCTGCTAGCGAGGTCAGCGAAGATGATTCAGCGAGTGCAGAATGCCTGCGTGCGTTTTTGCTATCCTATCCCACCTCGAACTCATGTCAGCCCATACATTAGTGATGCAAGCATGCTTCGGATGGAGGCTCGCAGAAAACTCCACTTAGCAAGCCTGATGTTTGAAATCATTAAGACACAGAAACCAAGCTACTTACATGAGAACTTGGTATGGGCTCGGGGCGGGAGGGGGCGTGGGAGAAGGGAATGTGTAGGCGTCTTTCTGACCCCAAGACACCGCACAATAACTTTCCGCGGCTCTTTCAAATTTGCTGCGACACGGTGCTGGAACTCGCTGCCCCCGCCGTTGCGCGCCCTGAAGGTGAAATCAACGTTTAAAATGAAACTAAAGCAACACTTATTACAAATCCAACGTGAAAACGAAAAGCACGCGTTCACTTACCAACGCGGTATGCGCGTCGAGCGAGGGGGTCGCAAATCCAAACATAGTTGAGCCCGTGCAACGTGTCACCGTTCACGCCGAAAAACACTTATCATTACATGATTTGTCCGCGTAAGCTCCTTCAGGACCCCATGTGTCCGTCGCCGTCATTCGTACAGTCCGATTATTTTGCGCGATTGTTTGGGGTTATCCAGGGCTCCCCTTCCTTGTAGACTGAAGTCATCAATATCAACGTGTTTCCTTATCTTGTATTGGTAAATTACGTACGTGGCAGTGGCACTATCTTTTACGTGGCATTTTTATCTCGGTGAGCCTCGGACTTTGTCGGATTCGTAAATAAAATGGCTGCCGGACGAGCCGAGCCCAAGAAGAACGGAGACTTTTTTTTTTTTTTTTTTTCTTTACTTTTTCTTCTCCGAATCTTGAGTTTGGCCACGTTCCGTTCCACGAACGCAGTAAAAATCGCAGAGCTCACAATAGGCTCACCAAGGTGACCTGAAATAATGGTGTATTATTATTAATTAAATTAATTGTTATGCTATTTGATTTGATTTATGTTTTTATTATTTATAGTATAATTTGCAATTGTTCATACAATATGTCAAAATCAATTTGTGATTATTCGAATGATAGATTAATGTTTTGTTTTTGTGCTATTTTATGTCATTTTTTTGTACCCACAAAGGCACTCGCTGAAAATCAGCGTCGTGGTATGAGTTCTGCTGCCGCCACGACCAATGCTGAGCGGGTGCCTTATTCGGCCTAAGTAGACTAGTACATGTATTTTTGTTAATGTTATTCATTTTTGGGTCGAATAAATTCATTTTCTTTCTTTCTTTCTTTCTTTCTTTTTCATTGGAATGATTTTCGATGAGTTCTTTAAGTAGCTGCTCATATTAAGTATGCAGAAGTAGAAATCTTTGAGTATATGTATAAGCACACATACAGCCAAAGTTCAGCCTTCAGCCATCAAGATCAACAATGAAGTAACATACTCGTACATTCCTCTATGTATATTTCTCTTTATCTATTGCTCTTAAAAATATAAACATCAGTTATCATACAAGAAAAAAAAACTAAGAAATGCAACATAAAAAAAAACAGGTACCTATTCAAAAACGAAACCATTTCCTTGCAGCAAGGAGGCTATGATGCTGGCTGCGTTGCCGCGTTGGATAGCTATGCTTATCTTTTGAGTTAGAAACCAGCCAGCTTTGTTATTGGCTGTTACAGAATTTAATTTTGGCGCAATTTTTTCTAAACAATAATTTTCTAATTCCTCTTTGATTTATTTATATAACTTACGTACTGTTTTTTACGCTGTTACTAACGCTTACTACTGTCTGTGTTTGATAGAGGAATGCCAAATATTATCGAGATTATTTATGAACTACAAATTTATGACGATTACTAAATAGCGATTCCATTACAAAATAAAATGAAGATGCAAATGTATGATTCACAGCTTCTATTGTCATGGTTGCAATTCTTATCTTATTGGGTTATCAGATGAGTATTGCTACTTGTACTACATAACAAGTTGTTTCTATCTTTTAGGTTCTGTTTTCGTGTATTTACGTTTTGAATGTAACAAACATCATTGTACAAGTAATGCATCATAATCAAATTAAAATATGGACACTGGTGGATAAATATAAAAAAAAAACTATCATAAATACTGAGGGTAACAGCATATTACTTAGATAAAAAAATCAAACAGTCACACGCGCTAATAAACTCTCTCTCTCTCTCTCTCTCATACACACACACACACACACATGGTTTGTCATTTTATGTTAATAAATATATTCTTGAGTTATATACTTTATTATTGAGTTTCTTCTTCTTTCTTATTAAAGGTGGATATATGGCATTTTACTCGAATGAGCTTTACTACACGTTATCTTATACTAGTTCTCAATTAAACCCTCGCGTATGAATAACATTCAAAATCATGCAAAACTTCTTTTTCTAGGCGAATCCGGCTCAGGCAAGACCGAAGCATCGAAGAAAGTTCTAGAATACATCGCGGCCAGAACCAACCATTTGCGCAACGTGGAAAACGTCAAAGACAAACTGCTCCAAACGAATCCATTACTAGAAGCCTTCGGCAATGCTAAGACTAATCGAAATGACAACTCCAGCCGGTTCGGAAAATACATGGACATCCAGTTTAACTACGAAGGAGGTCCGGAAGGAGGGCATATACTCAATTATTTGCTCGAGAAGTCGAGGGTTGTCAGTCAGATGCAAGGGGAAAGGAATTTCCATGTGTTCTACCAGTTGCTGTCTGGTGGTAGCCCTGAGCTGCTGGGCCGGTTGAAGCTGCAGAACAGGCCTGAAGCTTACAAGTATACTACTGATGTGGTGAGTAATAAATAATAAAGAAATGTTGTATATTTAGAATGAGCTGAGAAGGTAAGACTGAGTTTTATGAGTCCTAGTATCATCGTATTATTTATTATACATGTTTATTTATTTAAACTTTATTGCACTGTAAGTTGTACAATAGGCGGGCTTAATGCCTTAAGGCATTCTCTACCAGTCAACCGCTTGGGAATGCAGAGAATCCAATCAGTGGCAACACATTAAAAATAATTGAGATGTTATGCAAAAGCAATATTCAGGTTTTAGACATAGAAAAATTTGGGAGACGCATTAAAATGTATTAGTGGTCCCACCGAACTTTGTCCCGCCCTGACCCGATATATGGTTTTTATCCTATTCCGCAAGACAAATCCTATAAATTAAAAATCACTTAAATCGATCTTCCCGTATCAGAGAAATAGGTAGTGTTAAAAAGTATTATAATATGTCCGTCTCCTAATACTACGCTCCTCTTAAACCAAACCGGTTCAGCCGTTCTTTAGTTATAAATAGTGTAACTAACACGACTTTCTTTTATAAATATAATAAAGATATACGCAATGTTATAAATGAAATGTTCAATTTGAATATTTATCGTAACAACTCAACAGAATTACCTACTAACGAATTCTCAGAACGAAATAACAACAGATAACAATACAACAAATAATCTCTAACTGTGACCATTAGTTCATTTATACATTTATACATAAGTGTTGTTATCTTATTTTAACCCAGATGTTCCGCAAAAATATGTGTTAGATACATAAAGTACTATGTGCCAAACAGGATTAAAACTTGTTTATTTTAAATAAGTTATTACATAGTTTTAGGATATATTCAAAAGATCAATTGAAGATCAATGAGTTTTTTAATGTATTAATAACATAGAATATTTTTTTTTTAACTAACTTTGTACGAAAACACACGAAAACTGATAAATAGTCAGCTCCTTGATATAACTACATGTCATTTCTAATAACTAAGTTGTGTCTTTTATGGAATAGTAAGAACATCTGGGTGTTCGTTACTAATATTTTTTGTGTGAACCTAATTTATTTAGATCATCCTTCTGGCGTTAATGACATTTTAAAACCCCCAAAAACTAAATATTATTCCTAACTTTGGATCTTCGAGTAGGCATGTGACTGCCAGTCAATAAACACGGCTTCTGAATCACCTGTAATCTTCGTCTAAGCAAAACCATTACCTTCCAGACCTCACCCCAAAGCCAGAAGAACGCAGACGCCGAACAGTTCCGCGTCGTCCAAGAGGCGATGAAAGTCATCGAGATAGACAGCGAAGAGCAGCAAGCTATTTTCGAGATCGTGGCGAGCGTGCTGCACCTGGGCAACGTGAAGTTCGTGCAGAACGACAAGGGGTACGCCGAGATCCTGTCGCACGACGCCAACACCGCCAACGTTAGCCAGGTGAGAACTAGCCTACATTTTTAAGGACTTTACTTATGAGGCCACAGCAAAATGTGACCATGATTATCATAGTCGGTAAAAACTAACACTGGTTCCGCATGCTGCAGACGACCATAGTACCGTCAGTTCCTTAATCGATGTCGATAGGTAGATTCGATATCACTAACTTGACGTCCTCTTGACCTCTCGGCGACTCTCGTGCTCGAGTAAGGCGCGCGGAGCAGCAGTATCTTTGAGATTGTGGCGAGCGTTTTGCACCTGTTGCACGTTGCCACGTGAAGTTCGTGCAAAATGATAAGAGGTACGCCGTGATACTGGCAGACGACGCCAACAGCAACCAGGTGAGAACTAACCTAAAACACCCTCCAATATCGGTAGGTAAGGTCTCACCTATGTGAACTGTTTGTTAGCGCTTGTACACACACAACCTGATGACAACAGCGGATAATTAACCTCGGGCTAGGAATGTATCGTCTGTGTGGATGTGTAACATCCATATCAATAGTTTGATCTTCTACAGTTATAGCATCGATCTCGATAAAAGAATCCATTGACATTGATTGCGCTGGCTTTTTATACTTTCATTTACATCATAGGTATCGATAATTTGACTAACAGTGTTATAAGTTCTATCTCGTTGCCGGGATCTCTTTTGGGTGATAGAGACGGTAGGTGAAGGAGCTGATTCCGCGTTTTTAGAGGCCTTGAAGGTCATAGAGATAGACAGGGAAGAGCAGCAAGCGATCTTCGAGATCGTGGCGAGCGTGCTGCACCTGGGCAATGTGAAGTTCTTGCAGAACGACAAGGGGTACGCCGAGATCCTGTCGCACGACGCCAACACCGCCAACGTAAGCCAGGTGAGATATATTGATAATTGGCCAACGATCTGATCAGCTACTCAACCTTAAACCCGCGAGCCGCCTGCGGCCCATCGAGCTACCGAGCTGCATACGACGGCTGTGACACTGTAACTTAATTTGGATTCAGTGTCGCAGTCGACGGATGTTTTTGTTTTTATGCCTTACTAGCAGTCCCCCGCGACTTCGTCCGCGCGTTTTGAGTTTGCTCTCTCCCCTCCTGTCGCAGCGTGATGTTTTATATCTATAAAGCCTTTCTCAATAAATAAGCTATCTAACACAGAAATATTTTTTCAAATCGGTTCAGCAGTTCCTGAGATAAGCGCGTTCAAACCAACAAACTCTTCAGCTTTATAATATAATTAGCGCAAGCGCACGTTGTACTTAAGCTGCGAACATTATTTTGGTGCGGAGTTATGTTAAAACTGTGATAGCTCCTAAGATATTTATTGGAATCAAATGATATAAAGGGCAACTTTGTTCTAAATGAAATGCTCGTGATGATGAATCTATTTTTTTTAATAAGAATAAATACCTGTGTGTATAATACACCTCTAAAAATGAAGCATTATTTTTTTTTACAAATTTATTAACATAAAAAAGGTTGTAGTAAGTCAACCATAAAAGATAGACTTATGCTGTCGTAGACTTTATTATAGAACTCTTAATGCTGAACAATCCTGTCATACATAATTTTTGTGTAACTTTAGCGGTTTCCGCAGCGTACGCAGCGGAAGCTCTCAAAAGGAATATCTTTCTCCCGTTTTCGCAACATTTTTCATTGCTGCTGTGGTCTTGTGAGTCGTATCTTTATGTTATATAGCTTAAAGCCTTCCTCGATAAATGGACTATCCAACATAAAAATATTTTTTCAAATCGGACCAGTAGTTTCTGAGATTAGCGCGTTCAAACAAACAAACAAACAAACAAACAAACTCTTCAGCTTTATAATATTAGTATAGATTATTATTTCTGTTAATACGAACACTAGAATATAAGACCTATGTTACTGACACTGAGTATGGACGTCAGTCTGAACTAAAAAATATATTTATTTATTCTAACGAGCCCGCCTTATGACGAAAGAGTCCACACGAGACTCGCTTAAAATGGTCGCAAGGCGATTGCTTAGCTCATGTTCAAAATACGTGACCAATTTTTTCACCGACACATAATTATTATTATTATTCAACGATAGATTACCTTATGCATCATTTAGTTTACTGTCCATAACGAAAGTTAAATCATCGATATTTATTAAACAATTAAACCATCAATGTCTATCCAAATTACGAGTCTAGTCTCATGAGATAATATTACTCTTCAAAATTTCATTGACGTTGAAGATGATTGATTCAGGATAGTCAGTTTACATAGTTTCGATTCCACGTTCTTCGTAACAGTCTAGCTAGTAACTACGACGGAAATACAACACAAAGAAAAATATGCAAACAAAAACATGGCACCAGAATGACCTAGCTAGATTTTATTATTGACCTTCCGAAATGCAGGTCAATGATACCTTTATCAGCGAGTTCCTATTAATTAAAAATATATTATTGATGGATTGTCGAATAATAGGTATAAGTCTTGAACTTAGTGACCCTTAAATTTTATTGTGATTATGTAATATAATTTTTGTCTTTCACACAAGAGTCGTGTTTTGTCATCTAAAATTCTTATGTCTACAGCGGTAATAGCGCGCAAAAAAAAAACATATTATCATTTAATCATATCTTACAAAATGAGCATTTATTAAGACGGCTTTCAACCACTTTCTTGGTCAAAGTTACTGGCATATAAAAAATAAAAATAAGAAACAAAATGCATTCATTCCGCATGCTTTTTTTCCTCTCTCTTGGTTATATGCTAACAGCAAAATATTATCTTAACAAGTTTCATCTCCAAATACCAGTAGGTAGTACCTAAAATCGTCGTAACCGCTATTGTTCTATAATATTTATGTAAATATCCTCGTTTAGACCACTATTGTTTTTGGCTCTAAGACAATCCGTAATCATCCTTAATTCCGTATTGGTTGTAATTGTGAATAGCCGAATTGGCGTATGTTTGCTTTATTATGTTCATTAACAGATATTATAAATGAAAATATAATACATATATTCAATATTTACAAAATATGGTTTTAGGTCACGACGTAGAGCTACGACTCACGCGCGTGGGTTGTATAGTTTTGTGAAATATTATTGAATTTTTAAGTCTTTCTTTTTTTGATACGAGTAACAGTGGCAAATAAAACGGTTTAAACAAGTTTTCCTTTTATCACTAAAGAAATAACAATACTCGTATTTGATAGTTATGTCGATGTTACCGGATTTGCTTAAGTAGTTTTAGGTACCTATATCTACAGCTGATTAAATATCTTTAAGGATTAGGAGAAATAAATAATAAATAAATATTGGACACCAATCATCTACATTGCTCTGATTCCAAAGTAAGCAGCTAATGCACTTGTGTTGTGGAAATCAGATACAACGGCGGTACCACAACACCCAGACCCGAGACAATACAGAAAATTTTGATTTCCATATTGACCTGACCGGGAATCGAACCCGGGACCTCAGAGTGGCAACGCCTTGAAACCCAGCGTGCTTAGCCACTACACCACGGAGGTCGTCAAATAAATAAATTAAAATAAACTTATATTTTTACGTTAAATATGAACTTTAACCAAAATCATGCTAAATGTTAATTCTATGCAGCAGATAGCCTTGCATTCAAGTTAATGTTAATGCTGATGTGCAACACATCGTTATCAGTTTAGTCACGATGCGTCGTAATGTTTCCTCCGTAAACAAATGTTTAGTGCTTAGGTTACCTAGATAAAACCTACACTAATTTACATTGCCGACGTACGGCAGCAGCACGTCAAGGTAAACACTGCAGTATCTTATGCAGTTGTAATAAGGGCTAGTTTGCAACAAAAATGGGTGACCTGATGTGCTGGCCACTGTTCAAATGTTAGGTACAAGTACATACTTTTATATATTTTTTCAGATTCAAATAGGTTATTTATTTGCTTGTAATATGATACACTAGCGGTCCCCCGCGGCCCCGCGTGTTTTGAGTTTTCTCCCTCCCCTTCTGTCGCAGCGTGATGTTTTATAGCCTAAAGCCTTCCTCAACAAATAAGCTATCCAACACCAAAATATTTTTTCAAATCGGTCCATCAGTTCCTGAGATAAGCGCGTTTAAACAAACAAACTCTTTAGCTTTATAATATTAGTGTAGATACAAAATGAAACAGGAGCTGGCATGCAAACAACTTTACTATCGCATGGAATTGACATCACAAACAAATTTCGTGCTCCGTGCATTGAAGCCTCTAGTTATTAACGCATACAAACGGTATAAACACTTTACAGGCTAGTATCCCAGACACAATAGAAATTTTATTGCTATAGCCGTTCACAGTCACGTAAAGTGTTAAGTTCGACATTTTAGTTTCTAGAAATACGTCACCGCCTTTTCATACAATCATAATTTTCTATGTTGTCTCGGGTCTGGGTGTTGTGGTACCGCTGTTGGGTCTGATTGCAATATCAAAAGTTCATTAGCTACTTACTTTGGGATCAGAGCAATGTATGTGATTGGTGTCCAATATATTTATTTATTTATCTCGTTATTTATAAAGTTGCGACACATTTTTTTGCTTGGCATAGCTTCTCTATACGTAGATAGTAAAATCGACTCACAGCATGCAAATGTTCTATAGCATATTATTGAATTTTATGCAATACAAAAAATGTATTATAATGATATGAAAAATGTCAAGACAAACTAGAGATTTACATATGTTTGGGTAACGTTGTAAATATTGCAATTTCAAACAAAGATATAACCTGGACTGGAGCTCACTTTTCGGAGTCAAGAGTATTGCAGAGGAGAGTTTATGCAAATAATATGGAGCCATGCTAAACTCTATGGCAGCGCATAAAGTCCGACCTTAAGCCAAGGTTGATAGCCTGTACGAATAGGAAAACATTTCACAATGGCTCTTTGCATAATTACTTACTTACCCGCACTATATTTCCTAAGTCGGTAATAAAAATGTAGCTCTTTTAAAGCCTAACTTTTATGGCCACCTTTTAGTGTAAGTCTTAACTTCCCTAGCCTGTATTCAAGGTGACTCTGATTTGCCTATGGAACTATGGAAGGAAGTTGATGATAGTGACTAAATCCCCTGTTGCTTATTGATCGGCCAAGTGCGTGTTGGACTCGCACATTGAGGATTCCGTGCCACGTTTGACTGAATGAAGGGTCCACTTACCTCCAAATAGTCCAAATACCACAATATTTGTTGACAGCAAAAATGTCTTTGTTTTTTATAGTGTTTGTATGGAGGACAAAGTATTTATATCATATTTGCGGTTGTTGAAAATGTCCTCTATCTCAAAAACTACCAGTTCGGTCTCGTTTAAACTAATTTTCATTGAAAATGTTACTTAGATCTATATTATGTATTTATTTCAATTTTACCACTTTGGAAGCATCTACTACCAAATGTTAGACTTTTAGTAAAAATGGTTTAAAGAACCTAAATGTCATCTTAAAAGACCTACGTATAGATACCCATAGGTACATATACGCGCATAGGTTTAGCCAAATTTTTTTTATTGTATATTTTTTGTGTGAGAAGCGTGAAGCGGTTAACAGAATACACCTACCTACTTACATTACTATCCGTTAAATTCTCTTGCATGCTTGACTGATCTCTATTGAAGATGATTAATTACTTGTACCACTACGAGTGGAATTACTACAACCACTAAAATAATTACAAAGTCGTTATAACTAATATGACCTGTCTCTTTTCCCCAGCTTCTAAAAGTGGACAGCTCAAAACTTCGGGAAGCGCTCACCAGCCGTACCATTGACGCTCGCGGGGACGTCGTCAACACTCCCTTAGACCTGGAACAGTCGCACTTCGCCAGAGACGCATTAGCCAAGGCAATGTACGACAAGCTGTTCAGCTGGCTCGTCACCAGAATCAACGCCTCGCTGGTGCCCAGTGACAGCGACGCCAGGTCGTCTGTCATCGGCATCCTGGATATATATGGATTTGAAATCTTCCCTAAGAACAGGTAAGTTTTCAGAAAAAACATCATCATCATCATCATCATTATCAGGTTTTCCACAGCGACCGATCACAAGCGGTCTGCATCCAGTGTGACCCCGCGATCTTAACAAGATCGTCCGTCTATCTTGTCGGTGGATGTCCCACGCTGCGCTTTTGGTCGAAAGGTCTCCAATCTAGAACTTTTCTACCCCAACGTAGATCAGTTCTTGGCGCTATGTGCCCTGACCACTGCCACTTGAGCTTAGTGATTCGTAGGGATATGTCCGTTACCTTAGTTCTTCTCTTCATTTCTGATTCGATCTCCTAGAGAAACACCGAGCATAGCCCGCTCTATCGCTCGTTGTGTAATTTTGAGCTACTTTATGAGGCCAATAGTTAAAGACCACATTTCGGATCCGATCGAGAAAGAACTTGACCTTTTAAATCACAAGCATGAATGCTTACTTAAATGAGGATGCTAGCTAGCTTGTGTCCTCCTGGACCTTTAGACTTCCATGTCAAACTTTTTTTAGTTTCGATCGTAATTATTAACTCGATAGATAATAATATAAGGTGCTAAACAGGTTGCCTTGGCTTGAATAACCACCAATCACTAATCACAAGTCAATTTTCAATTATTTAAAGATGTTTACTACGTCTCTTAAAAACACATACGAGTATTCAGATCCCAGTACATCATTTCGGTGTTACCTACGAGTAAAAGAACTATCATGTAACAATTATATACTTACTGATAAGCCAATGTTAACGAACGGATTCCAATAAAACGCAGATAAAGTATTCTTCGAGTATATTGACTGATAAATTAAGTAATAATGGCGTTGTGAAACAAAATAATACGACTAAACATACAAGTGTAGATTAGGTGGAATTATAGCATCAGAGTCACGTACAAGAATACTGTTATGAGATAGCACAATCACATATAGTTTTTGTAATACTACCTTCAAACATGTGTATGCAATATGCGTTCATTGATCATTATTTAATTCACTCTTCTGCCTATTTTATAGATTGGAGACTCTCTTTATCGATTGTCATCAAGTCGTGGCAATTATAAATTAACAAGCCTCGTAATACTTATTTCATTATTATCTGTCTAAAATTCTAGAGGGTCAAACTGTACCACCTGCTATCCGGCCAATGCTCCTCAAAAAGAATGTCTAGTAATGTTATAAGATAAATTTTTAATCATTCTGTAATTCAAGAGATAAGCCTTTTCAAGCCAATATTTACCCCTTTCTTTAAAACAATATTGCTGAAAGTAGGGTTATCAAAAATTCACGAACTTCCCTACTATCTATGGCCTATATGCCAATATATTTAACCTCTCAACCATTTTCTTCTGCAGTTTCGAGCAGTTCTGCATAAACTTCTGCAACGAGAAACTGCAGCAGCTCTTCATCGAGCTGACGCTGAAGCAGGAGCAGGAGGAATACTTGAGGGAAGGCATCGAGTGGGAGTCCGTGGACTACTTCAACAACATCGTCATCTGCGACCTCATCGAGGCTAGGCATAGAGGTAGATAGAATAGATATTATTAATTGCGTAAATATCAGATACAAGCACAACAAATAATTAGCATTGCTATCCAACACGGCAACGCAGCCAGTATCATCGCTTCCTTGCCACAAGAAAACAAAACAATACAAAAGACAAATTAAAGTAGTCTTTTCATTTGGAGCGATCTCTTCCAGACTGTCGTAGGGTAGATAAAACAACAAGCTATTTATTCCGCTCTTTCCAACCCGCTTTTCGTTCGTTCAAATCAAACGTAGTCATCTTTCTTCTGTTGCAACAACCTGGAGTCATCAGACCAGAGAGACCAGAGAGACCAGACCAATCTGTAAATCTTAGTTGTACAATTCATTGGACGTAACATATAAAATGCAATCATTTTAAAATACTGCTAACATTATTTATCTTGTTACAATAATCAAGATACCAACGTATCAGCCATTTTCGGAAAGCAACAAATGCGGACACTTGTCGAGGATTATATTATTCTGCGAAACATTTCAAAACACTATTTTCTGCCGGCTAAAAACATTTTTAATTGATAACACTTTTCGATAACAGTGACCCAAACTTTTTTACAAGGTATCATCTCAATCCTGGACGATGAGTGTTTGCGGCCTGGTGACGCGACGGACGCCAGCTTCTTGGAAAAGTTGACTCAGAATCTGGATGGGCACGCGCATTTCAAGTCGCACCGGAAAGTTGACACCAAGACCCAAAAGCTTATGGGGCGAGATGTAAGTCATACTATAGACCTGAGAACCTTTGTAATTTCTTGTATTGGATGATCCCAGCAGTCCATCAAAAATGTAATACAAATTCTTTACAATACCTGGGTAGTCTCTGTAGCAGACTACTGCAGTATATTAGCTATTTTACTTTTATTTAACATCACTTTTTGTACATGCGGCACCAAACCAAAATGGTGATTTCCAACTTTTCGCTCGTGAGAATATAAAATCATCGTACTTGGGCTAACTTGATAATCGCGATGTTACAAGAGTATTGCGATTCTTTTTTCGTTTTGATTTGACTAGAACTTGACCGATGATAACATTGTTATACATGTATGATTCACTTTCCACAAGTATGCCTCTAAAAAGATTATATTTTCTATCTGATTGCCCTGTACCTAATGTATCATAAATCTTTATCTGCAGGAGTTCTGCCTAGTCCACTACGCAGGTGAGGTGACGTACAGCGTCGGCACCTTCCTGGAGAAGAACAATGACCTACTCTTCCGAGATATCCAGAGCCTCATGGCCACCAGCAGCAACCCCATCGTCGGCGCTTGCTTCAAGGTAAGCCCCTGAACCATAAGATAGAAAGCCTGCCAAAGGATATCACGTGTCATTTAACTGGCGAGGATCTAATTACTACCTGCGTTGGTATTAATCGTTCCATGTGTCAACTAACTATTGCGATTCAATAACTTTCTGCTGAGGCTGTTTATAGTAGTTCAATGTGCTGAGTTTGTGTAGTTTCTAGCCTTTTTGTTGAACTATTTTGGTAAATCACTGGAGCCTGGGACGCCCTAATATTAACAAAATCTATAAAGTAGATATTCATATTTAAGAATTATATAAAGTCAACATTACTTACTCATTGCAAAAATTCCACTCTTCCGATGTAAAGCTGGAAAATAAATATTTAATATAATAAATAATATATATAAATATAATATTGTTAATAGGTTTCAATTTTGTCTCATTATATTGTATTTACATTTCACTTAGTCAGCTCTTCATTGTCTATGCACTAAATACCCCTTCCTATAAAACCCACAATTTCTTTACTCAAAGGTTGTCTGGAAGAGATCGCTTAAAGCGATTCGTTTATACGAAATTGTACATTTCGTATAAACAAATTTGTAAATCATTTTATGTTATGTGCAATAAAGAGTTATCAATCTATCTATGAGTTGGTTATTTCTTCATTCAACAAATCATCATTCAAAAATTATACTTTCTTTTTAGGATGTAAATCTAAACTCCAAGAAGCGTCCAGAGACAGCCATCACGCAGTTCAAGAACTCTTTGAACGAGCTGATAAAAATCCTGAGCAGCAAGGAGCCTTCCTACATCAGATGCATCAAGCCTAATGACAACAAGGCACCCAGTAAGTTTTCTGATTTCGCAAATTCCAAATAGTCATCCTTATCTTGTTCAAAGTTTCGCAGGAAATGTTTGACTACCGTGCTTATTTACTTGAATCTTTATCTGGGAATCCTTTAATTGAAGTCATGTGCACCTGGTCAAGACACATAAATATAAATTAATAAATATAAATATGCGCTAGACATCACACCAACTGTCGTGGTGTCGAAATAAGGAATTTTCTTCCTCGTGTTAGGAATACCAGACAACGATTATGACGGTGGAGTTGGCAAATACATATAAACAACATCCATGACTGAGTAACAAATGTACGTGCTCATCAGCATCACACTAACATTCGTCCCTTGCGGGATTCAAACCCGCGACGACCGGCGTAATAGTCAGGAGTCCTAACCACTACTCCAAATGCGTCGTAAAATCAGCGATATGTTTATACAACATCATATGAAACATTGTTTAAAATGAGTACATAATAGAAGCATTGTGAACAGCACAATGAAACAGTCTAGTTCTTGACACTGGTTAAATCACATGGCTAATAAAATTCTTTGTTAACAGTGACATTTGATGACAAGCTGGTGTCTCACCAAGTCAAGTACTTGGGTCTGATGGAGAACCTCAGGGTCAGAAGGGCTGGCTTCGCCTACAGAAGAACTTACGATGCATTCCTAGAGAGGTAAGTCTTTCTAAAGTAGAAGAATATAATCAGTAATCAAACCCAATATTTAAAAAAACCGACCAAGTGCGAGTCGGACTCCATTGAGGGTTCCGTGATAACTTTAACTGAATAAGGAGTTCACTTAATTCTACTTAGCCAAAATACCACAATGTTTTTTTTGACAGCAATAATTACTTTGTTTTTTTTTTATAGTGTTTGTATGAAAGGCAAAGTTATATTTGCGGTTGTTGAAAATGTGTTATATCTCAAAAAACATCGATTTGGTCAAACCTATTTTCGTTGAAAGCACAAAACCGTGCATTTTGAACTTTCTCTTGCTTCTTGGAAAAGTTAGAGGATGGGGACGCCCATTTTAACACTATGGAAGCGTCTATCTCACAAATGTTAGTCTTTTGGGAAAAAAGCTTTGAGTAACCTCAGTGTCATTTTAAGAGACCTATTGTTTCTTTTTGTATGGGAATCGTGGAGCAGTTCCTTTGGAAATCCTTCCTTATCCTTTGGACATTCCCACACATCGCCATCTAGTCCCAAAGTTCCCAAAGCTACTCAAAGCTTGTGTTATGGGTGCCAGACAACGTATATAATACTTAAATACTTTTTGTTTGTAAATACATACATGATATACATAGAAAACACCCAGACCAATACAAACAGACATGTTCATGCACACAAATGTTTGTATTGTGCGGGGATCGAACCCGCAACCCGCTGCGTAGTAGGCGATTTCTCGACCACTACACCAGACGGGTCGACTAACAGAACACAAGTTAACAGAACACATCCGTTACCAAGTTTTAACTGTGTAATGCTAATAGTTTCGGAATGTAGTGGCTGTGACATACGGACGGATAGACAGACAGACAGACATAAACTATAAGGGTTCCGTTGTTTGTCATTCGGCTATGGAACCCTAAAAACGATGAGTTTAGATCTCTGATTTTTCATACGCGCTTTTGATAGCAATAAACAGTTAAGGATCTAATAATTGTATAGCCACTTTTTTGTTTGGCGGTTTCATAGCTTTTTCAACCAATTAGTTTTCATAATCAAATTATAACTGATGTAATTCTTCAGATACAAGTGCCTGAGCGCGGAGACGTGGCCGAACTGGCGAGGAGTGGCTAGAGATGGAGTTCAAAAATTGGTGGAGTCGCTCAAGTACGAAAGAGAAGAATACAGGATGGGCAAGTAAGTAAACTTCATCTATTCCTTTAAAATTTTGTACACAGGGTGTTGTTTTGGTCAGTGACATCCATGAGTTATGCTTATTCTGAAAAAAATGTTTTCTTAAAATTCTGATCAAGTTTTATACAAGAAAACCTCTTCACAACATTCAAAAAAATTACAAAACGAATAGGAAAACTCGCACCATAGCGCGTAGATATTATTACAAAATAATATGCCGTAGCTAGTAAGCTACGAAGTGGCTACCTGGTGTTGGTAGTTTTGACTCGATTGCTGTACCACATAAAAAAAATATTTTTCTATTTCAAAAAAAAATATTTTTTTGATATATTTTTTGGCATCAGTATCGTTACCCCTGAGTCGCTCGTCGCCGACCAAAACAACACCCTGTATTTTCTTGACAATTTCATACACAAAACTAATTTAAATTATGTAAACCTCCAATATTATTTTATTATGGCAATAGGCAGGGCACATAGCGCGAAGAACTGATGGCCGTTGGGCCAGGAAAGGTCTTAATTGGAAGCCCTTCGACCAAAGACACAGCGTAGGACGTCCACCGACAAGATGAACAGACGACCTTACAAGAAAGGGATAAAGATCACGGGATCAAATTGAATGCAGGCCGCTAGTAATCGGTCGCTGTGGAAAGCCGTGGGGAAGGCCTTTGTTCAGCAGTGGACGTCCTTTGGCTGATAATGATGAAACCTATAATAAAAACCGGTTAAGCTAGAGCGATGAAACACCCAAACAGCGGCAAAATAATTATTCAGTCAGTAATACTAACGAAGAACTTATTTTATTTTTATTAATTGGAAGAACACAAACGGTAATGTACAAAAGTTTAAAAAAAAACATAGTTACATAGTAAGTACACACCAACATCATGTTCCGTAGATGAGTAAGAAACAGAAGGCTACTGTTAAAATAGCTTACATTTCAATTATGAGATAAGTTACGAAATTGGATTATTGATAAGTTAAATAAATTTAAGATGGCATTGGAAAATTATTCAAATATAATTAATTACGTTACATAGCACGATATCAAACAGAAAATCAACACAAAAGAAATGGCTGAGTATTGGTAGAATTTGTCGTCTACAAATGCGGTTGTGACTACTTACACAATTATTATTGTAGCGACAGTACAGTACAACACTATTGTCTATCTATTACTTAACTTAATAGTGTTTATGAGCATTTTTACCTACGAGTATCCAAGACATAGATTTATAGTTTTGTACATAAAGACCCCATAACTATAGTACCTATGCATAAGTCAAGTCGAAATTAAAACACCTAGTAAAGGATAGGTTTACAATGTTGAACATCACTTCCTATCACATTTACTATTTATTCCCAGCACCAAAATATTCATCCGTTTCCCGAAGACACTCTTCGAGACAGAAGACGCGTACCAGATAAAAAAGAACGACATCGCCACAATCATCCAGAGCAGATGGCGAGGGTACTGGCAGAGGAAGCAATACCTGAAGATGAGGCATGCAGCCATCGTTATACAGAAGTGGGTGAGACGGTACCTCGCTCAGAAGCTGCGGGAAAGGAGGAAGAAGGCTGCTGACGTCATCAGGGCGTTTATCAAAGGTTGGTAAAAAAGAAAACGCACAAACATAAAGAGCTAATTAAAGGTAATAAACAAACGAAGAACTTAGGTAATCTAAAACAAATCCAATATTCTGACAAAAAAACATGCGTGCATGTTAATAATTTTATTTTATACGACGATATAAATAGGTACCTACTAACGAGGTCACCGCCGCGTTACCAGCTTAGGAGGCAAAATTACTTGAACTCCAATTCAAAATACCATACGACACGGAGCTACGCCTAACAAGTCCGATATGCGCCTTGTTAAAGGCAATTGTTTTTTTAAATAAAAAAACATGTTTTATCAAATAAAGGTTTAATTTAATAACGCGTGTTGCCTCCATGGGCATCTACCACAGCTCTCATACGATTAGGCATAGAGTTTATCAACCGCTCTATGAAATTTTAAGGGATCATCTCCCATTCCTCTTCTATGGCAGTTTTCAACTCCTGCATCGTTTGGGCAACTGGCTGACGAGCCCTAACACGTCTTTTTAGCTCGTCCCATAATATATGTGCTCAATGGGGTTCATGTCTGGGCTTCTGGCTGGCCAGTCCATAACTGTGATGTTCACATCCCGAAGATATTCCCTGACGATGTCGGCCGCATGGGCTCTTGCATTATCATGCATAAAAAGGAAATTTGGGCCCACATAGTCCCCGTATGGTATTACGTGAGGTTCTAAGCACTCACAAATGTACCTTTCAGCATTTAATGTTGGCAGCCGTGGTCCTGTAACAACCTCAAGTTGAGTTTTGCCGCTCGCGGATATACCGTCCCAGACAGTCCACGAGCCACCGCCATAAGCAACCCTCTCTTCAAAGCAGCATTATGCGAAACACTCTCCCTTACGTCGGTAGACCTTCTTCCTTCCATCATTGCCATGTTACACAATTTTATTATTATATAATTAGACTCATCAGAAAAGAGTACACGGCTCCAATCTTACTGTGTCCAATTTAAATGACTGCGTGCGAAATGAAAGCGCGCTGTTCGGGCTCGCGTTAGTTTGGGTCCATTAGCTGGCTTGTGTGGTACCATATCGCGTTCTTTTAACCTCCTCCGAACAGTTCGAGCGCTCACAGATACTCCGTGGAAGTCGCGAAGTTGGTTTTGTATCTCAATGGAGGTAAGGTGACGATTTCTCAAGCTGGTCGTCACGATGAATCGATCCTGCCTTTCAGTTGTGACCTGAGATCGTGGCCTTCCATGGCGACGAACAAAGCCGCCAGTCTCTAGGTACCTCCGATAAACATTTCGGACCGCAGATCGACTTAAATTAAGTTGAGCATTCACGTTTCTTTGGCTATGTCCGGCCTGAATAAGTTCCACAGCTTGGGCGGCGACTTCAGGTGAAGTATCCATAGATTATTGATAGAACCTCACCCTAATGTTAAGAATAAGTAATGTTTGTTGCAAAACCAAAGATATCATTCACTTTTTCAAGAACAAAACCAAGTTTTCTTAGTATTCGATTGTTTGATATCAACAAACAGGCTTCAAATTGTCTTTTGTTTCTTTTTTAATTCTGTGTTCGAAATTAAAAAAAAAGACTATTGAATGAAATTGTGAATGTGCCAGGTTCAAAACTGCATAAAACCAAGTTTTCTTAGTATTAGATTGTTTTATATCAACAAACAGGCTCCAAATTGTCTTTTGTTTCTTTAAATTCTGTGTTCGAAATTTTAAAAAAGACTATTGAATAAAATTGCGAATGTGCCAGGTTCAAAACTGCATAAAAACTTTTTGCTCGACCTAACATAAAATTTTAGCTAGGACCAAACGAAACTGAAAATACAAGGTGGGCCAATAAATGTGTCCAGAAGTGTATATTAATTTATTTGTCTTACTTATCTTTACTTATCCCCAGGTTTCATCACCCGCAACGGTCCAGAGACTCCTGAAAACCGTCGATTCCTCGGCATTGCAAAGGTGCACTGGCTAAAGCGGCTGTCTGCGCAGCTGCCCAAGAAGCTGCTCGACCTGTCCTGGCCGCCCTGCCCCGCCACCTGCCAGGAGGCTTCCAAGTAAGAACCCGTATCCGTATAGGGTCTGCGTCTAGGGCTGTGCCAGAGGTCCCGGGTTCGATCCCCGGCTTGGGCCAAAATATGTAGCTGTTTTTTTTATGAATTCTTAGGATAGCCCGGAGTTTGAAAGTTGTTGGTGTTTCACCCCCGTGCCTCGGAATGCACGTAAAGCCGATGGTCCTGCGCCTGATCTCTCCGTTCGTGTCAGATTGTTGTCTCATCTGTCCATGATAGTGAAAGGAATAGAGAGTGCACCTGTATTTGCGCACACACTTGTGCACTATCATATGTCTCGCGCAGTCGGTTAGTCGTTGTGACTGGCCACCATAGCCAAAAGCGGCCCGGAGATTTATTATTATAAGACAGTATACGGCCCACGACAAGTCAACAAGCAGGGCAGAGTAGTTTTAATTAAAATACATATAAAAGACTTTTCTTTTGGCATTCACATCAACCAAGCTAAAGGCCTACACCTAACCGATATCAGAGTAACCCACTCACTCCTGCCATATAAAATATTATGTCTGAATGCCTGTGAATATCATTTAGACAGCTGCTTCTGTTTTAAGCCATTCGTCAGAAACTACTCAATGTGGTCATTTCTAAATTTCATTATTTTCAAGGGAACTGCACCGGCTCCATCGCGCCCACTTGTCTCGCAAGTACCGTCTGGCGCTGTCGCCGGAGGACAAGAAGCAGTTCGAGCTCAAGGTGCTGGCCGAGAAGATGTTCAAGGGTGAGTTGGAGAAGCAAGACTTTGAAAAACTATAAACTAAGAAAAAAACTTGAAAGCCGCAGGCCTTAAAATTTGTCTGATAGTAAATAGATTTTTGAACAAGTTTCATGGCAGTTTAAAGTTATACTGTACTGTTGTGATATATGAACATAAATAATACAAACAAGTACATAGAGGAAGTATCGATTATGTATAAATTCAAAAAAATCAAAAACGTTTAAAACGAATGGTCAATTTAAAAAAAAATATATACCCTCATTAATCGACAACATTAGTTGTCTGCTACTTCACTTGGCAGGTAACTATCTCGTTTGCCTGAATGCGTTCCACCAGACTTAGAACTGTAAAAAGTCGTCAACTAACTTAGCCTCACTCGACCAAAAGCTAAAAGAACAACGCTGACACCTTTTACCATAACTTCTTATTTTAAATCTATAACCACCTTAATTTTACTCGACTTGCAGGCAAAAAGAACAACTACCCCAGCAGCGTGCGTGAGCGCTTCGCCGACGACCGGCTCACGTCGGAGCACCAGGTTCTTCGCAACTCCTTCATGGCTTCCCCTGCCTGGCCCACCGGCGAACAGCTCATTGTGAGTACACCTGTGTTTTTGTGGAGGAGAGATTTTGTACAGTCGACAGCACATCAGATTACCCACTTTTGTTGCAAAGTAGCTCTTATTACAACTGCATAAAATACCGCAGTGTTTACCTTGACGTTTCGGGTATACCGAAACAGGGAGCATGAGCATGCACAGGCTTTGTGTAATTATATCAAATTTATACACTTATACCTTAGTTATTTCCATAAGCTTACGACGACGGAAGCTTGCTCAATACATACTGACCAGCTGCTCGTTTAGTAAATAACAGATCAATCTGGTTAAGGCTTTTGACTGCGTTAGCATTTCAGATCGAACTAGTAATCTGCTGCACTAATATGACAACTCATAATAACGGGTAGTTTGATTGTGATTACAAAGCTACTTTATACCTATTTGCAATACCAAAGCTTTCATATTGAAAAAACGAGGTATCTCGCAAGGGTCAATTTTGAGTCCAATAATTTTAAACATCTTTATTATTGAAGCAGAAGAAAACTTAAAATTAATATATTTTTAAATTTCAGTACTCATGCGAAGCGATAAAGTACGACCGTCGCGGATACAAGCCGCGCGACCGGGCTTTGCTCGCGTCCGACAAGGCACTCTATATTCTGGACGCGGCGGGACGCAAGACGTACAAGCTGAAGCACCGTCTGCCCCTTGATTTGCTGAGAGTCGTTGTCACCAACGAGACTGACAGCCTGGTGCTGATCAAGATACCGCAGGAATTAAAGAAAGATAAGGTATTATTATAACTTCATTCCTCTCCTTTATCTTTTAGTTACTTGTACCTTAAAGTTTTCTGAAAGAAAGTGCTAGAAGCAATAAGACCATCTAAATTGTACAACTTTTTACTCGTACTTGAGCTTACCTGCGTATTTTTTATTGTACTTATTTTGCAACAAAGTATCTATCCTAACTATATATATATATAGGAGTACTTAGTCTTTTTATACGGCGATCTTGTTGTCCTAAGTTATGATTGAACATATGAAGATTGCTTCACTTTCTGCCTAAAATCATCTTTACGAAAAATTATTGTCACTTTGACTGATGCTTATAAAGGTGTATTTTCCACTAAATTTATAGTCTGTTTAAATGTTTTCATTCACTCTATTTACTTACTTGTATCTTTGAACCAAACGTCTAGATTTAGGTTAGCCTTTTGACTGCGTTTAGTATCTATAAATAATTTTACACATTTTAGATTGTTGTGCTCCAATTAAATACCTTAGGGACATCATTTTTTTGTAAGGTAGGCTTTTATTTAAAAATATGTATTAAATAAGGTACCTCGCAAGGGTCGATTCTGAGCCCCTTATTTTATTTGCTTACTTTTCTCCAGGGTGACCTGATCATCTCGGTGACGCACCTGATCGAGGCGCTGACGATCGTCACCGACTACACCAAGAAACCCGAGCTCATTGAGATCGTTGACACCAGAACGTAAGGGCGTTACACATCAAATATACGTACTACGGTGGATGGCATCGCCGCATACTAGCGAAAATCGTTTTTACATATGAAACTAAAACGGGCGTCCCATCAAACAAAAGACGACGTGACTTGCAAGCGATTTTGGCTCTTAAGCCGGAAAGGCGGCGGTGCTTTCGATAGTACCCATATTCGGTTACCGCGTAACGATTGTTATTAATCTATTACAAAGCTACCGATCAGTCAATCTTCATTATTCACAATCACGAATATATGATTTCAGACATTGCGGCAATCTTTTTGCTGTGTTAGGTATCTCTTTGCATAAGTTTCAAGAGTACTTATATCAGCGTGCGAAAATGCTTTTGCAACTATTTTTGTAACTAGCAGTCTATATTTTGTTCTATTGTCTTATTTTACACGATGTACGGTTAGATGAATAGGTATCCATCTATCTTTCCTTGCTTTTATTAGTATACCTACCTATTGAACTAGTGATTGTCTCTAGTTACCTGGTGTGCCTTTAATAGTACCTATCCATCGTTCAAAATACATATTACTAGATTCAGATGTATGACTCACTCATTCATGTCCCAAAGGCCTAACAAACATGCGATTTTTCAGATCTGAGAAACTCCAACTTTATTCTTTCTATATCTTTTGCAGCATTGCTCACAACCTCGTGAACGGCAAGCAGGGCGGCACCATCGAGGTGACGAAGGGCCCGCAGCCCACCATACATCGCGCTAAGAGCGGCAACCTGCTCGTGGTATGTAACTACCCTCATTATAGGTATTAATTTTCTGTTAGTGACTTGGCGAATGTCAACAGGGATCAGCATAATCATTATATACAATATGTAAAAAAAAACTGTCCGACCCGAAATGGTCATAAAGTTGCTTTAATAACATAACCAAAACAAGTATTAAAATTACGTAATTCATTAACTCTTTTTTTTCGGTTTTTAAAGTCAACAAGTTTAGCACCTATTTACCCTAAAACGGGGGAATTTTCAAAATGCGTTATTACTCCCGTCGGGCTACCTGCGAGTGCCGGCGCAACTTTGCGCCTCCCGCGCGCGCGGTTAATGTTCTTAATTTTGTATTTTTTTTCTTAGATTTTTTTTCTAATATTATATGATAATTATTACACAAATGAACCTAATCTCGATACCCGATATAATAACCCCTTAATAGGTCGGACAGGTTTTTTTACACACTGTATAGCAAGAGTATGAGCGACAACGATCGTACGAGAGTACACAAGTGCGCTCTGGTCCTTCGTTCTCATAAGGCGGTAGTGACCAAAGTTATAGCCAAGTTATGTGTTTCCCAAGACATGCGAGAACCATCAACATCAGCATCAGTGTTAAACAGCGACCAGCGAATTTAGCACTAACTAGAACAAAAGGTGAAAAAGTGAATGAAAAATGCTGAATACCATATTGCGTAACTGGTAATAGCTGAGTAATTAAGATAGAATGTCACGTAGGTAGTATCAGAGTCCTGACTAAGGCCCAATTACTTCATCAATAGTAAGTAATGGTAAAATCTCGTAATGAAACTTTACCATTATTATCGATGAAGAAATCGGGCCTAAGCACGACTATTGATAACTTAATGAATATCGATCGAACTATTGCTGGTCAATTTTGCTAGTATTTTTGATTATAAACTATTAAGATTCCGCCTAAGTTTAGAGTTATTTTTTTATTAAGTACGACTTATGCTAATCGCGACAAAGACAGAATCGACGATGTAACGAGATTAACCACAAGAGGTCTATTTACTTTCTTCGAAGACGTGTATTTGAATATGTTATTTTTGTTGTACCACAGGTTGCGACCCCCTGATCAACCAGGAAGTATTGGAAAGCAGCAAAACAGAATAACGAAACATTTTCCTTCCGCGTCTACTCTAAATTATTTACCTACTGCTAGCTAGCTCTACTGCCTTAGTCAATTTCGTAATTCAATTAATTGCGTCTATTTGAGACGATTTATTATTATTTATCATTTTAAATTTATAATTGTTGGTCCGATTACTAATAACACTCAAAGTTATGGCTCATATTTAAAATCATTCAATTCAGAGGACTCATTTGAGAGTTGAATCTCTCACAACTTCCTTGAATTAGGTTCAAATTTTAGGAGTCGTGAGATGCAGGAAACATATTTTTTTTAATTGATAATTATTATGAAAAATATTTTGAATGAAAGCTTGATTTTATGTCTCATTCTCGTGTTAGCTACAAATAATGATGTATCAGTAAAGAGCCTAAACTTTGAACATCAATTTAATATTCTTACTGTGAATTTTATACTTAGTTATCTAGAGAAATAAGAATAT
The DNA here is from genome assembly GCA_963924145.1 of Pyrausta purpuralis. Lineage (NCBI taxonomy): Eukaryota > Metazoa > Arthropoda > Insecta > Lepidoptera > Crambidae > Pyrausta > Pyrausta purpuralis. The sequence continues at coordinate 5,164,020 of OZ001651.1, forward strand.
ATTTTAACTTTGGCTTAAATTAATGAACGAAACTTAATTTGAACCACAGTTAAATACACTTTTTATATGACTTGTTATGTTAATGATTATTGAATCATGTATCTATTAATTATTGCAATTTTCATAATTCTATTTTATTTTTGTAATGAATTGTGATAAACATTATTGAGATTTACGTACAAAGTACTTAGTATTTTACATTGTATGCCATACAGTTTTAGACGTCGTTACGTACTTAAATTAATATGAAATATGTCAAGCAATGTCCCAAAGAGAATATCATGTGAACATAAATTAAACTAAAATTTAGTTGAATTTATTTATTTTCAATTTTATTCAATTTACATTCAACCAGTTTCCATTTACATAGTACATTATTGGCATATTTCATTTGATTAATATTAAGCTGAATCAAGGGTGCCTAAAGTAATTCGTAGTTTGTGGCAGAAAAACATAAAAAATAGCACCTGGCACAGTCACGTACATTTCCTAGTCACTAGGAAAATAGTACATAACGCTGAAACATACAATCAAACTAACCAGAGCTCAGCGGTCATACTGTCGAACTTTTGCTTGAATATTGTTACCTAAAAATGCGCCAGACTCATCATCATCATCATCATCGTTATCAGCGAAAGGACGTCCACTGCTGAACATAGGCCTCGACCACGGATTTCCACAGCGACCGATCACTAGCGGTTTGCATCCAGTTTGATCCTGCGATCTTTATAAGATCGTGTGTCCATCTTGTCGGTGGACGTCCTGCGTCTTTGGTCGCAGGGTCTCCAATTTAGAACTTTTCTGCCCCAACGACCATAATTGTGACCTCGCCTGCGGGGGCACGGAGGCGCGGGGGGAGGCGAGAGCGGGGACCGCGCGGGGTGCGGGCGCGGACACACCCGCCGATCACGAACATCTAACCTCCCCCGCGCCCCGCCACCCTGCAGGCGAAGATTCAATGAAGCGGTGTACCGAGCGTTGAAATCGGATTTTAAGAAATATCCAGATCTTGACAACTTTTGGCTCAATTCTTGTCCACCACACTGTGCTTGTACACAAAAGACTTTGCATTTGTCCATTAATAACAAGTAATTAATGATACTTTCCCAGCAAAACATATGTTTGTGACCGCTGATACTCGCCGAACGTGCCAGATACTGTCGATTGGCCATAATTTATGTAACATACACAGGCTGTTAGTGCCTTATTTATAAGACCGTTCCTGTAGTCATTTTATTAAATATAAACTTATTTTGATACGTTTACCTTTTTTTTTTGCGATAAAGCTTACAATGTTATACTCAACTTTTAATACGGTCTGCACAAATTAATAGGTACATTTGCTAAACCTATTAATTTTTAATTATTTTCAACCAAATCAACACGACTCGAGACTTTTTTTCGAAATGAGGTCAATGCAATCGGTTGATCACGGCTAAGCATTTACCGATAGGCGAAAAAATGAAGGATGTATATTCATATACATCATGTTTTTGATCAGAGTATTCTCTTATCGAATTATAGGTGCTAGTCTTGATCAGTGATATTCAACTCGGGTTTGATAATATGAGTTATGATTTTTCTTTAAATTTAATGCAAAATTTAATTATATAAAGGTATTTTTAGCATCGGTATTGTTTGTACAACAACCCCTGAGTCGCTCGTCGCTGACCAAAACAACACACTTTATATTGGATTCTTACTGCCTATAAAGAAAACAACAATAAAGTTTTGGAAGTTTATTCAAATAAAACAAATATATTATTTACATGGGGGTAGCTTTGATATCTTGGCGGGATTTTTTAAAGTTTATAATACGTACCTACTGCTGTAGTAAATGTTTGTACGGTTCGTTCCGCTAAGTAAGCTACCACACACAATTTTTTGTTTTCTTATTTCATTTTGTTAGAACAAAAATGGCACTGTGAATGTCAAATATTCTAATACGCCCCCTTCAACTTCTTGTCTTCAAGAAAAGCTTCAAAGAAGGTAAGTAAAGGTCACCTGAAAACATCTGATTAGCCATTTTTGCCTCAAAACCTCTGACACATAGCATGTTACATCCGTAGGTACTTTCATAATGGTTTATCAATCAGCTAGTAGACAACTTATGATGCACCTCGTTGAGGCGATACGAATCTATCAGCGATCATTTGATTTTAATATTACTGATTAAAGTCCGCCCAAAACGCATTGCTTGCCGTGCCAAACTTTCTTCTCATATCTGCCAATTTACCTCGCATACTTTGCAGGATTAAACTCGTGGGAGATGGTTGCAAATTATACGTACGTCCTACTTCTGAGACGTATCTCAACAAGACGGATGTCGCGTGCTCATTTAACCCAGGACCTGAAGATTTTCTTTTACCAGTTAAAGAACAAACACTCAAGGCTCTCGGAGTGAACACGGCACTCAATAATTTCCTAGCCAATGTCTTATAATCGCGCGATTCGTTGAGAATAGTTTTAAGTTCGCGCTCGTAAACATAAACTCCCGTCTTAGGCAAAAGTTCTACAAAACCTGGAGCCTTTTGGCGGTACTTAAGTGTCCATTTCGAGTCGTTTGGATCATAATCCGCTGGTAGAATAATTTGAGACTTTTTATTGGGTATTTCAATAAGGAGACTTTCTTCATTGACATCTACCGCTTGTGCATTATCATCGTAATTATTTTCTTCCTCGTTTGGATTAAACTCTCTTGATATATCTGTAGATGTAGATGCAATACTGTCACTTATCAATCGTTCTTTCATGCACTCATTGCTACTCGTTTGTTTCTGCTTAACACTTGAACTTTTTGTATTTGTTTTGTATTCCTGAATGGTATCTTTTGATGTATCAAGTACAATGGTTGATTCCTCAATATGATGACTGTTTTCTTCAAAATGTGTGATTCTTGCGGTTCTTTCTTTGGAAGGTATACCGGTAATATCGAGTCTTTCAACTTCAGTACAATTTTCAAATGCGTTTTCATTTTGTTTCAAGTTTGTTGCGGTAGACGATTCCCTAGCAGTTTTAGTTGATTCTACAGCATAAATGGATTTCCGCAAATCACTCAAACTAGTAATAAATTCAATAGCAAAATTGCACGTCTCATCAAATTGTTGGTCCGCTTCTTGACCCTGGATGAATGACTCAAAAATTGTATTTGTTACTTGTTGAAAAATGTTTTTGCACTTCTGCATCACTACTTGTTCAACAGATGCTCGGACCAGTGGCAATTTAGATGCAATATTTTCGGGTGTAGTAACAGCAGCTTTGACCTTAGGTGCCTCATGTACATTACTGAAGGGATAAGTATTATTTAACGAAGCCATTCCTACATCTACTGTAGATATATCGGTACATGAAGAGTCATTGCGGTTTGACTTGTCTTCTTTGGAGTATCCGGATGACTGATTTGCAGTAGCTGAAGATATTTCAGGAGTATATAGACTGTAAAATAAACTTGATTCGGGTGTAACTTCGCTTGATTTTTTTGAGATCATTTTATGTGTAGGGTCCTGACTATAATTGGGTCCGATTATAATTGAAGGTTGTCTTTTATGATTAGTAAAATGACGGGTAAGTAATATTTCCCGTGCAGATGTCGTATGAGTTGCACCAGCTTGAGGGTCTGTTTGTGAAAATGTATCAGGCCTAGTTGGATTAGCCAACATTGCAGAATTTTGCGATTCTGATGCTGCATTATTAGAACTGGCTTGAAAAATTTTTTGGCTAATAATTTTAATATTCGAAGATTTTTGGTTATCTGTTACTATTTGAGGATTAGAAATAGATAAATTTTGATAGTTGGTACTCATTGGAGCATTAGTATTTGCATTTGGATCAATAATATTGACTATGGGATCTTTAACAGGTGTATTCATATTTCCAATACCAGAACAGATTCGGTAAAAGAAAGAATGGCCGGATGCTGAATTTTTAGCACTAGGTAATGTAAACTGCTTATATTCTTTTTCTGGTGTTTTTATATTTTGTTGATTAACGAAGTTATTACTTTTTGCTAAATTATTATCATCACTGATTTCATCGTAATTGTCTTTGGTTTTATAACGTTTACTTATGGTTTCCTGATCATGTTGCAATCTTTTAGCACTATTGCTAGAATCATGAATTGTTCTTTTCTGATTGAAATTATGTCCTTGTGAATGTAATGGGTCATCTGGAAGGCACACGATTTTAATTAATTTAATTTGTTTAGGGTTCGTCATGCGTACTTTTATTAACTTCCATCGGTTTACAAAGAATAACTTACCTGCGGATACGTTATCCGCGTTCACTTTTTTCTTTATTTCTCGAAGATTTATTAATCCCAACTGTTCGCTGCATGACATTTCTTCATTATACATAGCGAGTAACATTCGGCGTGTCGCTAGTTGGTTCATCGATGCCTCTGTTTCTGGGAAGGCTCTGCAGAATTTGTCATACAACACGCGTAAGTAAGAGCGAACACCCTTTTTTCGAAGAGATAGATATGTCCGCCAAATATATTTGTCCATGTCATAAGACCAATTTACTCGTTGGCGACTAGCAAGTTTTTGCTCCGGAGGAATATTGACGTGAAATTCATCGTCAGACTCTGGCGCTGAAGTGGAATCGGAGCCTGCATTGTTTCTATTAGTCAAGTCCTTCCACAGCCACTGTGAACAAACACAGATCTTGTTACAATACTCTGATCAAAAACTTTTTAGGTTCCCGTACCTATCAAGTATTTAGGAGTACACAAAAAAATATTTTAGGTCCTTGCTGGTAATTACCAAAAAACACCTTTAACACAAAAAATCACTTTATTTTTTATTCCAGTTCTATAAATAAATAAATAAATAAATATCCTTTGGACATTCCCACACATCGCCATCTAGTCCCAAAGTAAGCTTCTCAAAGCTTGTGTTATGGGTGCCAGACAACGGATATAATACTTAAATACTTTTTGTTTGTAAATACATACATGATATACATAGAAAACACCCAGATCAATACAAACAGACATGTTCATGCACACAAATGTTTGTATTGTGCGGGGATCGAACCCGCAACCTGCTGCGTAGTAGGCGATTTCTCGACCACTTCACCAGACGGGTCGTCTGTTCTAGTTTAGATGTGACCATTTTTTGTCTTTCGATTGTCTATTATTTTAGAGTGATTTCACACTTAGGCGGCTTTAGCAGCGCGACGGTCGCGCGGCAGTCGCGTTGCTGTCAATTTCATACATAAAATGACAGCAATAAGCCCTTTACATTAGAGAGACACGCTACTGTCGCTCTAATGTGAAGGCGCTTAAAATCTAGCTGTGGAAACGCATAAGGCTAGTGTGCTATTTTACTTTTATTATTTACTCCACGAGAATTTGTAAAACTGTTGTTTCCTTATCATCATCATCATCATTATCAGCCAAAGGATTTCCACTGCTGAACATAGCGATTAGCGACAAGCGATTTACATCCAGTTTGATCCTGCGATCTTTACAAGGTCGTTTGTCCATCTTGTCGGTGGACGTCCTACGCTGCGTCTATGGTCGAAGGGTCTCCAATCTAGAACTTTCCTGCCCCAACAGCCATCAGTTCTTGGCGCTATGTGCCCTGCCCATTGCCACTTGAGCTTACTGATTCTCAAGGCTATGTCCGTTACCTTAGTTCTTCTACGTATCTCCTCATTTCTGGTTCGATCCCGTAGAGAACGTCGTCCTTAATAAAGAAAATAAAAATATATGATAGTTGAATTACGTACAGCAGAGTCATTGATGGTACTGTCAGCTTCATCGCTACTTGTATTAGATTGTATGCTCGCATTTTGAGAATCTGATAATCTTTTACTGTTTTCTGGCCTTTTTCCCTTCTGATTGTAATCTTCTTCATTAATGTTAATGCGTTTACCAAAAATTTGTTGAGCATTGTTTTTGAAATCATATCTTTGAAGTTGTACCCTTGGCAGTAGCATACGATGCCCTGAGGCAGATGATATAGCATCTGGAACGCACAGAAAGAAAGTAAATGCATTTATTTGATTTGGGATATTCTATCAACACACTTATCATACACACGCTCATACAATAATAGGAACACACAGAATTCGTAGACAAATAATTCACAGCTTGCTAGCGCAGTAAAAAAGCACCCTGTAGCAATATTACATTAAATGCATTGCAATTACTTTTATCATTCATATTAGTGTCATTTTCATTCGCGACGTGGCCCTTTCTTTTGTGCCACTTTACACATACACACACCGACCGACACACACACTCACTCACACACCCACACACTCACTCATACCCACCCACCCAAACACAAACACACACACACTTAAATAGAACGTTCCACACAACCTAGTCAAGTAATTTTACTGGTCTCCCAAGATACAGGCATAGCCTAGTTTTAGAGCCTCTGATAATTTGAGAGATTTTTCTATTTCTATACCTTTATTAACTTCATTATGCATTGGTATTTGGAGTATCTCAAAACGGAAATTAGTAATACGAGTACTAGATATATACCTTTATCTAATATATAAAATTCTCGTGTCACAGTTTTAGTTGCCAAACTCCTCCGTGACGGCTTGACCAATTTTGATAAAATTTTATATGCGTATTCAGTAGGTCTGAGAATCGGCCAACATCTATTTTTCATCGCCCTAAATGTTAGGGGTAGTCCACCCCTAAATTTTATTTTTTATTTTTGGACAAAATTTTAAATTTCTATTTTTTTATGATACAACATACAAAAATACATACAACCCTCAATTTTCACCCTTCTACGATCAACCCTTATTTTTTAATAGTCATTTTAGTAATTTAAGGGTGAAACAAAATGCGCTGGAATGCTTAACTTTTAAAATTACGAGACTCGGCGGGACGGGGCTGGGGCGGGACGGGGCTGGGGGCGAAACAAAGTTCGCTGGGTCCGCTAGTAGATGTATACAGAATGTTGTTTTGGTCAGCGACGAGCGACTCAGGGGAAGCTGTACCTACCTACAAACGATACTGATGCCAAAAAAATAATGGACAAAACCCCAAAAATAAATTTTTTATTGCGTTATAGTGAGCGAGTCAAAACTACCAACACCAGGTCATCCCTTCGTAGCTTACTACATTCGGTGTAGTATTTCGTAGAAAGGCGCGAACATCGCGCGAGGGTGCGATATTCCCCATTCATTTAGATTTTTTTTAGAATGTTGTCAAGAGGTTTTCTTTTATATAACTTGCAAAAAAAAAGTATTTTTTCAGAATAAGCATAACTCATATTATCATCCCTGAGTTGGATGTCACTGACCAAAACAATTGTATATTACAACTAGCGGACCCAGCGAACTTTGTTTGGCCCCCAGCCCCGTCCCGCCCCAGCCCCGTCCCGCCCCAGCCCCGTTCCGCCCCAGCCCCGTTCCGCCCCAGCCCCGTTCCGCCCCAGCCCCGTCCCGCCGAGTCCCGTAATTTTAAAAGTTAAGCATTCCCAGCGAATTTTGATTCACCCTTAAATTACTAAAATGGTTACGAAAAAATAAGGGTTGATCGTAGAAGGGTAAAAATTTAGGATTGTATGTATTTTTGTATGTTGTATCATAAAAAAATAGAATATAAAAATTTTGTCCAAAAAATAAAAAATTAAATTTAGGGGTGGACTACCCCTAACATTTAGGGGGATGAAAAATAGATGTCGGCCGATTCTCATAGATACCGGATAAGCAAAAAAAAATCATCAAAAGCGGTCAAGCCGTTTTGAGGAGTATGGCAACGAAAACTGTGACACGAGAATTTTATATATTAGATATATGAACGTACCTGGTGATTTGTTATGAGCCTTTGCTGAATTATTTTCTTTTGGGCGATGCATAATATAATCCAATTTGGACAATTTACTATAGTAGTCGATTAATCTTCGGCGATTGGCCAGCTGCTTCACAGATACCTCAATTTCAGGGAAGGCTTCGCAGAATTTTTTATGCATCAGTACATTTAAGTAACTTCGAGGAGAATTGTTTTTAAGGGACTTGGACGTTTGCAGAATGAACCGGTTCATGTCAACTGACCAATTTATAAGTTTGCTTTTGTTTCTGTCTGGGGGATCAGCTACAAGGTTCTCCTCATTATCAGAGTTCGATTCTGAGGTATAGTCGGGGTCTGCTTCACGGGTGCCCTGACGAAAGCCATCTGAATGTGGCCTCAAATTGTATTTCCTGCTCTTCAACTCTTTGTACCGACCCTGTGAACAAACATTATTACTACAGATCAGAGTAAAAGTTAATAAAACGTCCGTCCGTGTCAATCGTAATAGAAGGAATGTCGATGACAAATAATTATCTGCGAGTATCATGCCATTCCGAATGTCAATAAAGAACTTCTCACTGCTTTAAACAACACGTTTAATAACAACAGTTAGTATTTTGCGAACATGAAAAATGGTGTTTTACGAAATTGGCGTTTAACGGATGTGGTACCTAATATCCGAATGTGGTGTTTCACGTACAGTAGTATTCTCCGTGGAAAGGTCAGGTGCACCTATCCTTTCCACGGAGAATACTACTCCAAACCAAACTCCATACAAATTGCCATTTCGGAATATCGAATTCAAAAATCTCTTTTTGAAAGCTATGTCTTTTTAGGTTATGTGAAAAAAAATAAGTGTCTTTTTTCGTGTACCCCCTTTGCGACACCCCGACCGTTTTTAACTTAATACTTAGGTACTTCGTTCCCTTTTCCGTATTAACAACACTAAGATTAAGTCGTACCTTTTTAATTACATTATTGATCACTTGTAGACCTCATTACACTTACCCCCTTCTTTACACACTTACACACTTAACCCCTTCATAATAACTTATAACAGTCTAATAAAACTTGGCCCCTATTTTATATCACTAGCGTCAAGATGGCGTGTGACATTCATTGATTAATGTTAGATTTCCAAATGAAAACTAGTATAATTTCACGCAAAAGTGATTTGAAAAAACGTAACTGATTTTTGTGAGTTACCTATGTGTATATTTTGCGTGATTTCCATTGATTTTAATTGGTTTTAGAACGCAATTCACTCGTCTTATTTAAGCGAGTGATTCAAAAATAGAGCTCCCATTATAAACAATACACTGTTTTGTCTCGTTCTTGGCGCTGTCATCATTTGTCAGAAAGTGACGAAACAGTATAATAGCTATAGGTTTATTAGACTGTGAGTTATCTATACTAATATTATAAAGCTGAAGAGTTTGTTTGTTTGTTTGTTTGTTTGTTTGTTTGTTTGAACGCGCTAATCTCAGAAACTACTGGCCTGATTTGAAAAATTATTTTTATGTTGGATAGTCCATTTATCGAGGAAGGCTTTAAGCTATATAACATAAAGATACGACTCACAAGACCACAGCAGCAATGAAAAATGTTGCGAAAACGGGAGAAAGATATTCCTTTTGAGAGCTTCCGCTGCGTACGCTGCAGAAACCGCTAAAGTTACACAAAAATCATGTATGACAGGATTGTTCAGCATTAAGAGTTCTATAATAAAGTCCGCGACAGCATATGTCTATCTTTTATGGTTGACTTACTACAACCTTTTTTATGTTAATAAATTTGTAAAAAAATAATGCGTCATTTTTAGAGGTGTATTATACACACAGGTATTTATTCTTATCAAAATAAATAGATTCATCATCACGAGCATTTCATTTAGAACAAAGTTGCCCTTTATATCATTTGATTCCAATAAATATCTTAGGAGCTATCACAGTTTTAACATAACTCCGCACCAAAATAATGTTTGCAGCTTAAGTACAACGTGCGCTTGCGCTAATTATATTATAAAGCTGAAGAGTTTCTTGGTTTGAACGCGCTTATCTCAGGAACTGCTGAACCGATTTGAAAAATATTTCTGTGTTAGATATCTTAGCTTATTTATTGAGAAAGGCTTTAGGATATAAAACATCACGCTGCAACGGGAGGGGAGGGAGCAAACTCAAAACGCGCGGACGAAGTCGCGGGGGACCGCTAGTTATAAATAAGGCGATGCTAACGCGCGTTAGCATCGATGTAGTCGCCAAAATTCTGTAGGTACATAATTTGACACTTTTCAGCTTCTGCATCGCGACTGTATCGATGCTAAAAGTAGCGCAGTGTGTAAAGGTTGACATTTAACCTGCGTTAGCATTAAAATTATGTACTGAATTTTGGCGACTGCATCGATACGAACGCGCGTTAGCATCGATGCAGTCGCGCTTCTGCATCGATGCTAACGCGCGACTGCATCGATGCTAAAAGACGGAGTGTGTAAGGGGTCTGAAATCGTAACCTAAAGAGGGTCATGAACTCATGATGGTAAACTTTTTATGTATCATATGTGAAACGTGTAATTAGTGGTAACCTAGATTAATAATTTCTCGTGTAAGTGGATTTTGTAATATTTTTTGAGAATTTATTTTTTAATTCCTCGCAGATGTGTTTATCAACAGCCTTTTTTTATGCTTTTGTTTATGCGACCGCCGGAGGCCTTGTGATCCGTGAGCGTTAAAACCAAAACCTAGATTATATACAGGATTATGTAAATAAACGAAATGTTTAATGGAGTTTGAATGATCGCTTGTTGCTACTTCAAATGATGTATGATGTTGACTTACCGACATCGTAGTCGTAACACAACCTTCCGACGATTCGCTTCAGTTCAAAAGCTTCATATTTTGTTATCAAACCGTTGTTTACCCCGAAAGGCCTCTGCTCCACAATCTATCACTTTAAAAACAGCTGCATTATTTTAATTACCTACACAATTATACAATATAATCACATACTAAACAACTTACAAGATAAATATTCAATTCAATAATAAATAAACACGTCGTCATAATAAACCACGGAAAAACTTCTTGAAAATATCACAAGCATTGCATGATTCTCTCGAATGACGAACATTGACTATAATATTTTAGTCTAGACTACTGTCCTTGACTAGAATTGAGTTTCGTAAACACAATGCCATATGTCAAAAATATTTTTCCCCGAAGTCTAAGAGGCTATTTTCGCAATTAAAAAACATCAAACAATAAATAAATTTACAATCATAATTTGATTTGAATCCGAATCTGAACCTTTACGAAAACTTTCTAGAAGGGTGGGTTATGAGGAATAGGAATACACATATGATTTCTCATGCTGGCAACACTTCACTTCACTTCTCCCAAAATATCTGGAGAACGGTAGCCCAAAGTGATAGCCGAAACGAGTCCTCGCGATGACGTCATACTTATGGATTCGGAGAACTGGGGCGTAAACATATTCGCAAGAATTAATTATCAGCAATGAAAGGCATTTATTTAGAAGTTAGGAGGTATTATGTGTGAATGAACAGCGATTAACTTAGTATATGTCATTTTCAGTAGTAACATGATTATATCTGAGCGAAAGTAATAACTAATAGAAGTTGATCTATAGATGATCTCAACTTATAGATATGAAGTTAAACTGAAGTGGTGTTCGATGTGTTGATATGAAATGGCTTCAGTATATTATACTTGCGGTCTTTTTTACAATGTCTGAAGAAGTTTCAATTAGCGTAATCCAACTACTTCATTCGTTACGTTCCATATTTTAGTTGTTCAGTGGCTAGTGTAATTATTTGTCGGTGGTGAAACTTTTTAAGATTTATGAGACCATTTTGGCCCTTGTACAGGATGTTAAAAATAAGTCTTTTAATGGGTGGTTTAGAACAAAGTGTATAGTAGGTATACAGGGTGTGGCCTGTAATGGGAGCAAAAATTTAAAATATATGCCCTTTAAGTAACCAGTAATTAATTGTAAATAGTTTAAATTAATTAAAATGATTTTTTTTTGTTATTTTATAACAAAATAAATCGAACCAGAAATGTATTGCAATTCTTAGAACTCAACATGTCATTTACTACAACGAGTTAGCGATTTTGATATATGATCAATAGACATTGACTAGGGATTATAACTTTAAATAACTAATTTCTCTGACTCTGTAGAATCACTTAAAATTTTTTTTGCTCCTCCAACTCCAAGCCACACGCCGCCTGTATGTAAGTAAAAGATGCCAATTATAATCCATTGTAGTTTAATTATTTTTAAAAAATTAGGTACATTTATACATTTTATTTGTGATAACAATCCAGAGTTACAGATACCGACAATCATGCGCCTTCGACAATTCAGTCTTTTAAAACAAAGATTTATCTCGCAAATATATAGTGTAGACAGAACAAATCAGGATTGCTAATGCATGATCGATTTAAAACAACTAACTTGTGTGTAACATAATTATAATAACACTAAATAATTTATTGCAACCATTTCTAATTTAAAATACTGCTTTAAAATACTATACCATAGTAGAATCAAATAAGTACGGTAACTTCATACAAACAAATGCACCCAGTTTAGTTTATATGTACGCGCGGCCGTCCGTATGCATCGTCACACGCACACACTGACAAAATCTGAGGGAACTAAGGGCGCGACAATCCAGGGTCCCTATTTTTGAATTACTCGCGTCAAGATGGCGTGTGATATTCATTAATAATGTCAGATTTTTCAATGAAAATTAATACTAATTTTGAGAAGTAATATTACTTCTCACGGGAGTGATTAGAAAAAAGATAACCGAATTTTGTGACTACTAACGTCTATATTTTGCGTGATTTTCATTGATTTTAAATTCTTGTTCAAACAAAAATCACACGCCATATTCAAGCGAGTGATCCAAAAATAGGGCCCCAGCTCGAGGCTGCGACTTACGTGCCCACGCACGCTCTGCCGATGCGTTGCTGTTATCTTTGCGTACCTAACCGCTTTTTCGTAAAGATGGATACAGAAAATATTGTTGTGTTTTAATAGTAGATATTGTTACGAATCCAAAATGGTTTTTCAAACGATTGAACACGGTGGATAAATATATAAATAAATAAATAAATATTTGATAACATCAATACATTGCTCTGATCCCAAGCTAAGTAGCTAAAGCACTTGTGTTATGGAAATCAGACACAACGGTGGTACTACAACACCCAGACCCAAGACAATATAGAAAAGATCGTTTTCTACATTGACCCGACCGGAAGCCACTCGACCATGGACGTTGTCAAATAATCCTTGATTTCAAATATTTTAGGCATAATACAATTTTTGTAGGAATTAAATTAAATCAGGTATATAACTTATTGCGCATATATAGCGCCAGAAATGTTAATGTCATAAACTACATATGCGGCCCTACGACATTAGGATTTTATCGCTCGCTCAGATCTTAAATTGGCGTAGGTAGGTACTTGTTTGATCCTACTATGGTCAGACGAATGAAATGTTTAATGCTTATTAAGATTCTAGTTAAAAAATATATAAATGATTCGTTGTCTGTCACTTTATTTTGCCGATTAAAAAAAATACCTATGTTTACGTGGGAGCCCTTGTTATTTAATAAAATATTTGTTCCAGGATATATTTTACTTTATATGAATGTGGGTACACATTATTCAGTTGAAATTTGTTTGGAATCAATTTGTATTGCAACATAATTGTATTTACAGGCAAGGCGTGTCTCGCGATCTCATTGATCGCCAATTTTCTATCCATGTTTGCACAAACCCACCTGAATGATAGGCACTTGGTACAACAATATGTTCATTATTTACAAATACACCATTAATTTAAAGTCCGTTCCTTTTTGCTTGTCAAATATTGTATACAATCTTTAACGGCCCTTTTACTCAAAATAATTCATTAAAAATAAGATAAACACAAATGTCACCAACTACATAGATAATTCATCGTTCAACACCGAGATATTTTAAAATTAAATAGTAAATGAATTTAATTCAGTGATATTAAAAGTTATAAAAATATTGTTTACATTATTGGACAAGCACAGAAAAAGGGACTTAAGGACACTATTAAATTTGCAACAACTACATTAAAAATAAACTACCTACTAAGGTAAATAAAATTCATTATTCTTTGAAGAACAGCATGACCTGTTTTTGCCGGACACAGTCCGCATACAGACGCATTCAATAACGGAAATACGGAAACTTACATTTTTATATCATCCTTATTTGGCAAAATTTACAAATACATTTCAGTGATATTTATAATTTTTGAACACATTGAATTGTAAAATTACTATTTAATTTAAACACATGTTGCGAGAATCTTAAACCTCTTAAGCCACACATTTAACGAGCCAGGAAAACTTACAGATTGCCCCTAAACTCCGTATTATTGCCAGCGCTGTCTGCGCCTTACGACTATCATACATAGACGGATTTTAACGCGCACACTAGCGCCACTTTAGTAGAAAAATCATAACTCGTTAAATAAAAGACCAATCGAAAAATCTGTTTGATGAGATGTGGTTTAGATACAATGTTTAAGTTCAATAAAACAGAGTTATCTGCAGTTACAGTTAAAAAAATTGCCAAAAGTGGCCATATTTAGCAGTTTTTCTAACTCTAACTACGGTAAACCACTTTAGAAGCAATTTAAACGTACTAAATAAACTATAGAACCTGTACTACAATCGTGTCTACCAGATTTTCGATTGGTCTTTTATTTACCGAGTTATGATTTTTCTACTAAAGTGGCGCTAGTGTGTACGCTAAAAATCCGGGTAGCCCCTTAACCTTGTTAGGCTCCATTGTACCATCACCTTCTTTAATTTATTGCTGACAGATTTGGGACCATATCTGTTGAGTATCTCATTCCTCTATATCGTAATATAGCTGTCAGACATCATACGATATAACTTTATTTTTGAAATCCGTTACAAACATGTTTGACGCTTCTAGTCAGGTTAAGATGGCGCAACCGAACTTAAACTAAGTCTCACACTTGAATTATTGCATGACAATAACTTATTCATACGTGTCTTTAAGACCAACCAGGAACAAGTTTCTAGTGGTATTAAAATTTAGTGCAAAATGACTTTTTAGTCTTTTAAACTTCATCCAATTCCACCCTCACTAACTAACATTCTAGGAAGCGAATACATGAAGTTGATAAAATTAACAATTTGGTGTATAATACTGTACAAGTCTTAATTTAAGAAGTCTGTTTTAATGTTTATAAAAATATTCATACATCCTGTGCGGTGTGTTGAAATTATTGAATGTAGTTTTTCGCTTCCTTTTAATGTCTAAAACAAAACACTATAACCGTTGCCTTAGCAACAGACAGTCGCAACGATCACTATTTACAATTTCATCCTACCACTATTATGGAAGATTTGATAAAAGATACGAGAACGAGAACATGGAATAAAAGATACGTTCATCGAAATTATAAAACCAAACCACTTAGATATATTTACAGATTCAATCGAAAATAAAAATGAGTTGCAAAAAATAACAACTATTATTGCCTAATTTTAAACATTGATAAAACGTGAAACAAGTAACATGATATTTTACATAAATGCACTGACTCATTCTTACACATACATACACTCAAGTTACATAAATAAATGCCAACTAGTGGGGCTCCAATCCACCTCAAATCGATATAAAACTATGATATAAACATATTTACAGTGGCGGGCGCAGGAATCCCTTGCGAAGTTTAAGACTAGCTTACTTTTTTTTATATAGTAACAATAAAAATTGCTTTCTTCACTCATTGATGCCGTCACGCAGCCTTTAAGAAAGCACTTGTAAAATTAAACAGGCTTACGAATGTGTCGGTTGCCGAATTGTAAGACACATGTTTCGATACCTTGTCTGACATTTGCTTTGTGCAACTCATTTACAATTAAATTTTCAAATCGGAAAATTTCAGAGACTAATCTGAATACTGAGACCTTTCTATTCAAGAACCTAACTGCGAATTAGTACCATACCTGGGTATACCAGCATTATTTTAGTATAACTAAGAGGCAAAGAAGTGCCTACGCCCACGTCATTATTCTTAAATATACATTTGGATAATGGAAAATGAGCATGCAGGGCACTGGTGATTGCCACGTCAGTAATATTGAAAGAGAAACGCATTCAACGATATTATGACCCTACGAAAATTATAATAAAAGAACGTGTGCATATGTTACCAACCGGGTGATATTCACTACGTTTGACACAGACTATAATGGGTACTGTAATGCAACTTATGTACACATTCGTTACTAGGAAATGCTATCCCATTTTGTACTTATTGCATTTGGAATAAACCGAAAACATTATGATAAAATTATAACCTCAAAATAATATCGCCATTTAACTAAATTATAACCTCAACATACAAATGATTCTACAGAAAAGCAAATTAAGTAAAGTTCCATTATGGCATCTTTTCAAAAAAATACCCTGTTCATTAATTTCTAATTTTATAGATGGCCGTTTGTAATTCGGTATTTATTGAGGTAATAAGATATCATGATGTTTTTGGGTTCCGAGTTATTTTAATGTGTATCTTTGTATGCGCACGTCTTTTGATAATGAATATAAATATAGAAAGCTAATGAATGAAATATACAGGGAGTTGTTTTGATCAGTGACATCCAACTCAGGGATGATAATATGAGTTATGCTTATTCTAAAAAAATAATTGCTTCAAATTATTTGCTTATTTTATTAAATAAATCCTCTTTACAATGAATCGGGAAACTCGTACCCTCGCGCGTAGCTAGTGCGTATCTACGAAGCACTACGCCGTAGCTAGTAAGCTACAAAGAGGTTATCTTGTTTTGGTAGTCGACTCGATTGCTGTATCACATCAATTAATAGATTTTGTGGGTTTTTACCTTTAAAAAAAATGAATCAGTATCGTTTGTATAGCCACCCCTGAGTCGCTTGTCGCTGACCAAAACAACACCTGTATTTTAGGATTGTTACACAAAAAAGTAACCAATTTTTATGAATAAATAAACACAATTTACTTTAGTCCCTATATATGCGATAAATTTACTGGAAAGTATTTAAAGTTTTTGATAGTTAACTGAAAAACGAAACCTTTAAGGTGTACTATTATGCCACAATATGATTCAGTTTAGTTAAAACTATAAAAAAAACTAGTAGTAATATATAAACTGAATTGTTCTTATTGCGAGTTATTACACTAGTATTTACAGTTTAGACGCGTATTATACAATTTAGAGAGGAGTCGTTTGAGCATTATTGTCTTTTATAGCCAAAAATACAGAGAACTTTTGACACATCTCTTCACATTTTTTTTCCCACAGGTTTTCAATTTTTACAGAAAATATTTGATAATTTTAGTACACATTTTCTGTCAAAATTTTGAACTTCATAAAAGCATTCCCTGGCCGGCGAAAAATTAGTCTGGAATTCGTTAGCTCTTCAGAGAGGAATTATTATTAAGAGTTATATTTTTAATTTGAGCCTGGTGAAGTATCGTCAAGTATCTAATTAGTCACCCTGTATTATTTTTGACATAAGCTTGCAAGACCCTCTGGTAGGTACCTATGCTCAATACTTTGGTTATGTTATGATATAATTTTGGTACGCGCCACACGAAGCTCTTGCCTCACGGCCAACGCTGGCCCCAATTATTTTTTATTTGGGTACGCTCGTGTCGTACTAATAGGTGAGATATTGCTTTATTTCATTTCAAAGATATTAAAGAAGAAAATATATTAAAAATAATAATAATTCCTAGCATTTTAAAGGGACAAGAAAAGGAACTGACACTACGAACAAAGTATCTTGACCAAAACTATAGAAACTCGGTCCACTTTGAGTCTGCATGCGTCTTTACAAAATGTTCGAATGTTACAAATGTTCGGTTTACGAGCAATTCAATGGCAGATTAGACATTTTAAGGTTATGTTTTGTGATTGCAGAGTTATTGCACCTCACCTACATTCATTTTGATACATTCAGAAGGTAATTGTTATATTTTACTAAAGTAATTCAATACTTACTTAGTTACCCTTAAAATACCAGTGCAATTATAATTCAAACAAGATTTTAAAAATATAAACTGCAAAGACGCAAACTGGGCCCGGCTTGGGTCAATATCCTTTCGCACTCCAAGAATTGATGCCACATATCATCAAATCATACAAACTGTTTAATATTCGAAATACAATTTCAAGGGTTACGTCACAATCTTGTGCCGTATTCCTTATTCCCGTATCCCGTAGGTATCGCCGCATTTGCGACACATTTTTCGCTTGCTAGTACATAATATAAACTCACTATTCTCATGCTGAAGGCCTATTTTTATATTTATAACAATATACGATTATTAAATAGAATTATAATATTGCTTGCGTAAATCAATGATGATAAACTAAAATTCAAGAAAAGCATCTGAAGGCCACTCTCTATAATTTTAATACTTTTTAATGGTTTTCAAAGATGAGTATTTTTATATAGGACGTAGGAACTATTTCGTAATGAGTATCTACAAGGGTAATAATAACTATATCCCGTTATTTTAATAGATATAAAAAAACAAAATATAGTCTTCATGGACGACTCGACTTCGACTGCTATGGACGTTTTTATTATTGCTTTACGAAATATCATTAAAACATTTATTTTATTCATGGACAATATGAACTAGCCAAAATCAATTATTCAAAAAGTTCAGTATGTATGACTCTAAGGATTCTTTTATTTTCTCATCGTATGCATTATAAAGCTGAAGAAGTTATTTGTTTGAACGCGCTAATCTCGGCAACTACAAGACTAATTTGAAAAAATAATTTTGTGTTGGATAGCTTAGTTATCTTGGAAGGCTTTAGGCTATGAAATATCACGCTGCCACGACAAAGGAGGTAGCAAACTAAAAACACGCGGAGGAATTCTCGGGGGACTGCTAGTACGCTCATAATGATTTTCTCCAATTTTCTATCTAAAGAATGATTTCACCTATTTGTACGACTCGAGCGCTTTTCTATGAATAAATTACACTAGATCACAAAAGTCAATTGGTCTTACACTTAAGCACCGTTTGGAAATATTTATTTATACACTGGTGTCCGTCAACCAGGGGTAAAGTTGATGCACTTTTCTTACCCAACACTGTACTACACAAATGTATGAAAAAATCGACCTTTGGAAAGACTTCTTAGCCACTTCGTGTAATGAAAGATTTTTTTATAAAAGCTAAAAAAGACGAATAATTTCATACATTTATTTCGTATTGCACTTGCGTGCGTCTTGATCAGTTAAGTCAGCTGTCAAATTAAAACACCACATTTTGTTTTCTTCTGTCAAATTTGTTTATTTGATAAGACAGAGAGAGACAATAATTTAATTTCTACCTTTATACAATGTTGACATGTGAAGGTTTGTTGATCAACCCTCATTTACCTGCAGTCCATTCATTACCCTCTATAATTCTTATTAACATATTTAAATGCAACATGTAGCACAAGTATTATTTTTTTTAAGCCCGCTCCCTTTTTTACAAAATACATCAGCCCCCTCACCGTGAGATCCTAAGCCTGCTTTAGAAGCGCTGCTATTCTGACGTCTTACGACGTGTCAAGTAAGCATGGTCACAGCAAGCCCGCCCTCTTGTACAATCCAGAGGTTCCATTTATTCAGGTTTAATACACCCTATGTTAACATCACAGAAGTTGATGTCAACATAATGTCAATTTAACCCAGAATCAAACTGACTCAGGTTTGTGCAATCGTCGCTAGGAACTCAGGATAAGGGGGCTTTAAAAGTGACATTCCAATTTGACACCTCACCTAACCTAACCTAAGACACAATGTCACTCAGAATCCACATACGCCGCTCACGGATAGTAGCCGACGTAGTGGCCCCGGTGCTATTTGACCTGCTGCAGGGGCTCCTCCGGCTTCATCTCCTTGTAGGGCTCCTTGTACTCGGGGCCGAAGTCCGGCTTGTCGTCTTGGCCGCGGCGGGCCGCTTCAGCCTCGCGCTGTTGCCGTCGCCGCTGCTTCGACCACAGCTCGTGGCAGTCTTGCCATGTGGGTAGCTCCGGTGCTGGCATCCTGGAAACAGTACACATGTTGGGCTACGTTTTTATTAGCGGAGCTAAGCAGAGACGTATGATATTGCTCAATATTAAAGATACGTTTTGCTTGTCATATTTTGAGCAACATCATTCAAGTTTGTAACGGCATGCTTCCCAGCAGAACCACTTTTGATTTAACAAGTATAAGTTACTCAAAAAATCTATTAAATGTTTATAAAATTCTATATTTAGTCGTTACAGGAGTATGTATGTGATGTTGTTTATAAAATGTAAATCCAATGTTGGCTGTATATTTAGAATTAAGAAACATGTTAAACTGTAATTTTGAGAGCTGTGGATTTTGTTGTAATAATAAAATAAAATAAAATAAAACTACACTATACTATTTATATTCTGCAATAATAACAAGTAAGTTATTTATGTACTAAACAATTTCACCTCTGAAAGATATGGGATGCTAATTTTGCTACGAACTTTACTCTAGGCACTGGCATTTGGCAACTATTTCGAAGAGAAAATATTAGGCACCGCTTTGTTTATCTTGGGGATCCCAGTTCAATATAGAATTGTTATAGAATTATTTGACACCATATATTTGATTATACTATGCGTAGCAGTACATACAGCGTGGTGGTTTCGCTGGAAGGATACCTCACAGCGCAACCACTTTTAATGACAAAATACGCCAAAACCTGAGACATAGACTTTTTTTAAATGACCAGAATTTTATAGACAATCCATAGATATTTTTGAGTAACTTTTACTAGTAATATGAAAAGTGGTTCCGCCGGGAAGCATGACGTATTTTTAAAAACATATCTCTGCTGAGCTCCACTCTGGTCCGCTTCTGGAAACGGACCCAATTTTAATTTTACATTACCAAACGACTTCTATTAAGACTCGAGTGCGTTTGGAAATTGGGCACTTATTTCTGCGTTCAGAAATTGTATTGCAGATATATTGAGATTATTCATCACTCGTTAAGTGTTGTGAAAATAACAGCCACGCAAATAATCACATAAATTTTGTTTAAATATACATATTTTGTCTAGACATAATTGCAAAATCTTGTCTTTGGACTGCTCAATCTTAAATTTCGAGAGTGGAACTAAAAATGTATTAAATATTTCGTGACTCGTAATGAAATCAATAAATTTTCATGCCTGAAAAAAGTGATGTACGAGTAGTATCTTCTTACCTATCATAGTGATGTGTTCTGGTTCGCAAGGGAAAAAACTAAACAATTAGCATCATTTTTTTTAAACATAATAACGATCATGCAAGATGATATAGGCTTTAAAATAAAATATCTTTCTTTAAGTGTACTGGTGAAAAAAAAAAAAACAAGTTAGAAATAGGCATAAGGAATTGACGTTTCTGGTTTTCCAAAAAATATTTCAAATCTTATAGAAACATGCATGCTTCGTCGCACTGATTGAAGTGGTCAAATCTTAATAAGTCAATATTAATTTTTGTCAACTACACACTGACAGGTCTGATAAGGGCCTACTTGCACAAGTAAGGATTAGCTGAACTCTTGACATCATTCTGTCTTTGTACGAATCAAAGAAACTAACAGAGACAATAATTTAATCAATTCAGAATGAAGGTGTTATCCTCACTACACCATACCATGACCGTGCTTTGAACGTGTCAGGCAACAAAATATTCCTTGTATTGAAAACTATGACACCATGCGGATCACATAGATTAAATTTGTAATAAGTTGAGATAACTCTGAGGTAAATTTTACCACTTATGATTTAGAGTTCCTACTACTGCATTAAAATTATTATACCTTTCATTAGTTGAATCAATTTTGGCTTACACTCTTGACAGTTACGGACTAACATTTAAAACATACATTGATAAGCTTGAAATACAGCAAATTAGATTTGTTAAACTACTAGTAAATAACAAAATGAAAGCAAATTGCAAAGGTAATTATCATAAATCATTTAAGATTTGTAAAATTCTCCCCACAGTTTAAAACATGAATACCTATTAGTAACAAATAACCATGACAGTCAGAAGGATAGCCTAACATTGGTTAGTCATTGTACCCGGTCAGTGTATATGGGCAAATTTGAAGTACCTAAAGTAAATAACTACTTTGGTGGTAGAACATTAAAGAAACGGTTACCATACCTATTGAATAGTTTGCCTGGGGATATACACCGGGATTGCCGGGAACAAGATAAAAATGTTTTAAAAGAAACCTAAAAAAGTATTTTTTAGCTAACTTAGCTTAGTATTTTAAGTTTCGATTTTTGATATGTTAGAGACTCGTGATTCCATAGACAAACTATGTGAATAGTTTTGTGGGACTATTGTTATTTATTGTAAAACATTATTTGCTTAACCGTTCAACGGCAGACATCTTGGAACTTCGATGACGTCAACTGCACCGTGCCCCCCCCGCTTTAATGGCTATTGACGACTCCGGTTACAAAAACAGGGATAAGTGGGCACCCACTTGGCCTGTGTGCATGTAATTTATGTCGTTGTGTTCCTCAAAACACAAGCTACCTTGTTGTATCATAATATAAACATGTCCACCTTTGTAATTTCAACAATGTTTTGCTCAAATTGCTGGTTCTACTTAAGTTCCACATGTTTCCATTTAAACCTTAAGATATAGTAAATAAAACACTTTTATGAAGAAATAGTTGGTTATTTTACTTAAAGAAACATTATTCTTTTGTGTTTCATTAAAAGTAGTTAAGTCTTCATACATTTTTTTAACAAGAAGAGCATCTTAACATTTAGGCTGATAACGGCGGCGCCAGCGCCCGGCAAAAAGATATGTATAGATTTGTGGGTATTTTTAAGGTTAAATAAGACACGAATGTGATAAAATTCAGTTTTTATTCCAAGACCATGTTGTTGACATAATAAATACAAAGTTATAGCAACTACAAGTGTTTAGTTTATGAATTATGTCCAAAAGCCTTAGAACGCTTGAAAACCAATACCTTCATAGGTCGGAGTATATTTTGTGTTGTAGAAACTAATGTGATCTACTTTCTAGAAACGTTATTGTAAATTCTATATTTAGAATGTATTGTTTTATCAATTTTATGAAAACAATACACAGTTATGCAGAAAAATATTTCAAAATACTTTTACAAAAAATTGCAAAAAGTACACAATTTCACCCCAAAATGTACCTAGAAGGGCTAACTTAGTATGGATACGACTTTTGGACTTTTTTTGACGTTTCGTATAACGTTTATGGTCACGTTGTATATTACGTATGTATGTTCAATTTTTACACTAAAACGGCTAAGCTGATTTTGATGAATTTTAAAAATATGATATAATGGACCACCGACACGAACATAATTCTAATTTAATGACTAACTAAATAAATAAATAAATATTGGACAATATCACATACATTGCTCTGATCCCAACCAAAGTAAGTAGGTAGCTAAAGTACTTGTAATATGGAAATCAGAAACAACGGTAGCACCACAACACCCAGACCCGAGACATATTCAAAATATCAATTTCTATATTGACCGACCGGGAATTGAACCCGGAACCTCAGAGTTTTTTTTTGGACGTACGTGCTGAAACAGCAGCGGCAAAAATGACTAAGCTAAATTTGATGATTAGTGCCTGGCAAACCCTAGCCCTACGTTTTATAAAACTTGGGTTCGGTATCTGTAATCCACTAGGGCATGCCAATACACAGCCCAGATAGAAAAACGACGGGGTATTATAAGTCTGACGTGTATGGGTGTATATGCGCGCGTGTGTGTGTGCCTGCATGCGTGAGTGTGTCTGTCTGTCAGTGACTTGATATCATAGCTCTCGAAAAGATAAACCGATTGTGATATTTATTATTTAAAACTTTATTGCACAAACAAAAGTGTACAAAAGGTGGACTTAATGCTAAAAGCATTTTCTGCCAGTCAAACCTTTAGGTCATGCAGAAAGATGGCAATGGTTGCACAGTATGTTTTTTGTTTCAAAGGTGAATTAGTCGGGAGTGTTTTTATCTAGCTAGCTATGTTTGATGAAAATTGGTCCTAGATGGCCGCCAACAAAAAACGGTGGAATATATAGTTTTTAACAATTCCCCCACTTTAGATATCAAACAAAAAGCGTGGAATAGGAGAACAATTGGCGTTGGAATTTTTCATAAGGCTACCATGTATTTAAAATAACTATGAATGTAAAGACACAAAGCAAGGGGAGATGCACACAGTCTTTTCACAGCCGGCACAGTAAAAGTGTGTGAGATTTTTGCACACGCAACACTTGCGGCGCAATCGGCTTTTACTTGCGCCTACTGGATGTTCCAGCAGGTGATGCATTTTGGCTTCGAACACCTGACTTTTCGTCGAAAGTGGAATCGCTTTTGGTGTGCTATGCCGGCTGAGAAGAGACTGTATTAAGTTACTTCTGAAACTTCGGTGTTGCTGAATGGAACCGGATTTTTTGGCAATAACAAATGAATTTAAAATCGACACGTTCAGTAGCCTTCTAAAAAATTTCTTATACCAAACCCGAGTTCGTTTTCGTTCGATAGGGAACATCGACAAAAGCTGGTCTTTTTTGTCGACGCCCCCCATCATTATGTTATAGTCGAGAACTAGGCAGGGTTTAATTTTGCCCTCCGAGACGTTTGTCTGGTTGCCGTGGTACGTAGAGATTAATGCAACTCGATTTTCATCGCGCCACACTAAAACATCTACGTCACCCGAAGTATACCCAGCTATATCGCCTTTCTTCATGTTGTTTTTTGTTAGGGCTGTTAGCTCTTGGGGCACAAATTGACGGTTGGTGCGGAGCGTCCCCACCATGTCGAACCCAAAACCTTTGAGTTGGCGAGCCAGGGCCGGGGAATTATAGTAGTTGTCCATCCACACCGTATAGCCATATCCCTCGAGACCACGGAGCAGATCCAGCACGATGCTTGGCGTGGACGCATCCAGAGGATTGTTCTGGTCTCGAGAGATATGTTTTTTGGCGTGGACGTCAAACCTCCATAGGTATCCAGTCTGCGACTCACACAACTCATAGGTTTTTACACCGACTTTGGCTGCTTTGTTCGATATAAACTGGGAGATGTTAAGCCAGCCTTTCCATTGCATTAGACTCTCGTCTAATGCAATATTTTGGTCCATTGTGTACATAGCCTGAAATTTTTGATTTAAGTGTACCAGAATGGGTTTAAGCTTGAAGAGCTTGGCTTCAGCAGGGCTGAGCTCCGGTACACACATGTCCGAATTGTTATTAAAATGTAAGCATGAGTTAAGAAGTTGAAATCTGTGTAAGGACATGTGTGCACGAAAACCAGGTGTGATAAAAATATCGTTGTCGGTGGTCCAGTATTCCTCCATTTTTGACTTAATAACCATGCCCATTGCTAAAGTAATTGCAAAATATGAGTACATTTCATTAATGTTGGTGTCGTACCAATTAGAAATACGACTCTGAGGCCCCAATGTATTATTGCGCATTCTGTGGGATGCGACGTCTTGTGCGTATTTGTTCGTTTCTTTGACGATACGTTCCATTATGTCGGCATCCCAAATGGAAGTGAAGATAAAATAGGGGTCTTGAGACGGCTCAGTGGGGCCGACACCAACTTTGGTAAATGGTTCCCTACGGTCATTTGGAGGTATTGGATCGTCAGGGAAATGTCTCCAATCAAAATTAAACAAGTTGTTGGGCTTCAGAGCACCATCACGATCGTCAGCTAGTGTTACAGCAGGTGCTTCCTCCGGTTCTTCGTCCAAGGGTGTTTCCATGTACCCCTGGTACACCCTCGGCACAAAGATAGGTACAGAGTCTTCGTCATCGTCAGAACCTCCAGATTCACTTCCTACAAAATAATGGCGTGTCAAACAATACCACATGACTATAATTATCACAATAGTCAATGCCAAAAATATACTGTGCCAAAAACATATGTACCATAATTTATTAGGTCCTCAATTTCGACGTCACGAAGAACTCTTCGCGGACGTTGGTTGTGCAAGCGATTGGGTCCAATCGCCAGAGACCGCACTGGAGTGTTCTCAAGACTGCCACATTCCAAGAACCTGAATAAAAACAATTTCAAATTAATTTTCTGTCTGTAGTTTTGAGTAAGAAAATTGGTAATTTACTCACAATGCGGGCGAGGGTGGCATTGCTGGAGATAATGCTGCTGTCGGTGAAGAAGCCGATCCTGGTTCCGGTGTCGGTGCTGGTGTCGGTACTAATGGTGGTGCTGGTGCTGGTGTTGATAAAATTACTGGTAAAGGTGCTGTTCGGCCTCCATTATTATTAAGAACACCTGGTGCAAGGCCAGGATTAATTCTGCAAATAATAAATCATAGTTATGCATAGTAAAGATTTTTATTTCATGACTGTATAACTTCAAGAGTTAGTAAATGAAACTTTTACTTTTTACCATTAGGAAATTGAAATGGGTATTTCGAATAAAGCGTGAGTTAAGCCGCAAGTGGTGGTGGTATACTTTATTAGGCAGCCTTGTAATACAGTGAATACACTTACGGGTCCCAGAAGCGTC
This sequence comes from Pyrausta purpuralis, assembly GCA_963924145.1. Taxonomy (NCBI): domain Eukaryota; kingdom Metazoa; phylum Arthropoda; class Insecta; order Lepidoptera; family Crambidae; genus Pyrausta; species Pyrausta purpuralis. Next base: position 5,190,450 of record OZ001651.1, read on the forward strand.
TTTTTTTTGGGTGTAGTGGTGTTTCCAGTGGCTCGCCTCTTGGAAGTACTTCTACACTCAAAATTCGAAGCCTAAAAATTACGTGATTATTAGCTTTATGAATAATAAGTTAAATACAAAAAACAGTCAGTTAAATAAATACATGTTTAGAAGAACTAGAACCCACACAATAAGAAAGTAAAAAGTAAACATTACCCATCTATCGCTGTTGGTCTGCCCACTGACAGTCCCCTACTACTTCCTCTAGCCCCACGTCCCCCACTTCCTCCTCGGGTCCGCCCACCTCTTCCCCGTCCACGTGCCGGCACTTCCATCTCCGAAACAGGCAACAACATCCGCACACCCGTCGTTCTTCCTCCTCGAGTCCGCACTCCCCCTCGGGTTCGCACACCTCTTACGTTAACATGCTCACTACCACCAAAGAAAAAATTCAACTAAACTAGAGTTGGTGCGATAGTGATAGACTATAGATATTATCGTGATACTATCGTGGTTGGAGTGTAGCAAAGGGTGTGCAAGGAGAGAAAAAAATATAAGTATAAAAAGAATTATTTTAGGCCCCCGTTAATGATAAAATCAAAGTTTAGAGTTTTAATACATTTCATGTTTTTTTTGCGAATTTTTTTATGTCCCAGATGCCTCGATTTTCGGTAACATTTTCTCGCTAAACTATAAGTCAGAAAGAAAAAAGACAAAAGTAAAAAAGGGTTAATTTAAGGCCCCTTTATTCGATAAAAAACAAACATTCAAGTTTAATAAGGTTTCGTGCTTTTTTGTAAAAAAAAATTTAAGTCCCAAACGCCTTGCTCACCCTTTGGTACATTCCAACCACTAAAGTGCAATGTAATTAAAAGTGACATTCAAATAATTAAAAAAAATGTACCGCAATTAAGAAAAAATCCGGAAGCCCTATCCATACTATTCAACCCCGGACCAAAATGACGGAATCACCAACTTTTACCGATCTGCAGAGCAGACATATTATGTTCGCTTATTACCGGCGATCGAATTTATGCTTAATTTTGGTAATTTTGTTGATATTTTGACATTAAAACACTTATTCCAAATAGAATATTAGTAGAACCAGATAATATAAATAGTTTTGGAACAAAACACTACAATTTTATCACAAAACGAAACTCGGAAAGATACTGGGAATTTCAAAAGTTTTAGTTGGGTTAAGGCATGCTAGTTAATTAGCAAATTTCTTATTGGAATCTTGTTAGTTAGACTGTTTAACAATTAAATACAGTTTATAGTTTACCTGTTCATCGTTTTCCTAGTCAGGAATCCACAAAATTCACTGCAAACACAAAAACTGACCGGACAAAATTCTTGCGTCGCGCTTACAAATCGTTCGCGGGAATGATTGAATTCTAAGAAAAAGTATAATGGCGGCCGGTCCGCTGGCGCCAAATATGCCGTCCTTGTTTATCGTAGAGTGTTCCGTTTCATTCTTACACGGCTGCGTTCACAGGTAATGTAATTTAAAGCAGAAATTTGAGATCACAGCTGAGCGACCACATTATATCTGGTCTGCAGTTGGCAACTTTTTGACAGCAGCCATAATATGGCTGCGCTGCAGTGGAGCGGTTAACAAATAAATAATGATAATAATAATGCCTACTAAACCGTTCCGTCACCGACCATTACCGTCGCGTGTCGGCACCTGGAAAATGCGCTCTCGCTCTCGCTCCATATAACGATGAGACGAAACACTGTCAATCCGTTCAGAGGGCATTGTTGCTTATCGTGCCTGACATGATCCGACCTATCACGGTCATGGTATGATACGTCATAGTGGGGACCCTTTAAGCTAATCCTGACATGCGCAACCAGACCCGCCGCTCTATACTCACTGGTCCGGCACCACGTTCTTCAGCCACGGGCTCTTGAGCGCGTCCTCAGCTGTGATCCTCTTGTCCGGGTCCAGCTCCAGCATACGGTCGAGCAGCGTCAGCGCCTGCGCGGGCATGAACGCGAACTGCTCGCGCACGCACCGCTTGTGGAAGCGCTTCGGCCGGAGCGTGCCCCAGAGGGGGAGGTTCACCACGTTCGGCCACACGCCAGGGGCTGGTGTGCCGCAGACGCGGGATATCATCTCTAGCTGCATCATTTCTACGTTTGCCTGGAGGACAGGAGTGTTGTGTGTTGTAATGTAGCAAAATAAATGATAAAATATGTTTATTGCCTTTACAATTTGAGAAAGGTAAGTACGTAAAGTAAAAGTTGGTATAGTCTGCATAAATAAAATACAGAAACTATATAGAAATTTTAAACTCTATTCAATTCAATTCAATATCTTTATTGCATGACACATAGTGGTAAGCTGTTCGTAAAGTAGCATGTCTTTTCCATCGATATCTTTCAGAGACTTCTAAATTGACCTATATTCTTTTTTGTCTGTAAAACTCATCCCCGAATCCATGATTAAATGACAAATAAATTTTAGCCAATCAAAAAGCACACATCATGAGCCCGTGGCGTTCTGCTCCACTATTATTATTAAAAATTATTAAATCCATACATTAAATAGAGTCATCATATAATTATTTGCCTATGTGTCCCCCAGAAAGGGTAAAGGTAAAGGGTGTAATTAATAGCCCCCGCACTCCCAACTAGCTCGGAATCAGGAAATTGGTAATAAGAGAGACATTATTTATATACTAATATCGGGCGGCCGGTACCACAGCGTGATCACTTGTCGCTCTACTGCCCTGACACTAGTGGCTCACCTGGAACAGCGGGTGCTTCAGGAACAGCTCGCCGAGTATGCAGCCCATGGACCACACGTCGACCGCGGGCCCGTAGCGCTCCTCGCCCAGCAGCAGCTCGGGCGGCCGGTACCACAGCGTGATCACCTTGTTGGTGTACGGCCGCTGCCGGTCCTCGGCGGACCAGAGCCGCGCTAGACCGAAGTCGCCGAGCTTTACTTCGCCTCTGGAACATGGGAATTATGTTAGGGTACACGAAATCGGTGGTGGTAGGTGCTTCACTTTAAGAAGTTACACATAACAAGAAACTTTACAAGATTCTACTCTGTTATTTTTTTTACATATTTGGCATATATGCATAGAATGCATTGCCAAATATGTATAACTAGCGACGAGAACAGCTACTTAACAGCGCATATGAAGACCTTTCCTTAAGCAATAAATCGTGCAAACGCGTTTGACGCGCCACAAAGTCGTCGCAAGGTACTGAAGCCGCAGTTCTTCAGACAATTCTTCACATACCAAAGATCTGCCTACTGGACCAATTTCAAATATAATTATGTACATAGCTGTATGTATACTACACGTTCTATAGAGGTCTGTACCGCTTAACCAACTAAGATCCAAAATTGATTTCACCTTGCGTAGTCTTTTGTAAGAAGTGACGCCCGTTGTTATGTAGTGTGTGCAAGCAATTATCGTTAAAAAGAAGTCAGGCACTAGACCTCGGCCGTACACAACAAATGAGTAAATAATACTGTTGATAAGCCCTTGATATCTCCAGCAAAACAAACTCGGCCCATCCTCCAATCAGTATACTAAGATCTTTACTACAACATGAACAATTGACGCGACCATCATCAACCCATGATACAACAGGAAATTATACTACACCTACTCACTTATTATTCATTAGTATATTACTGCACTTGATATCTCTGTGCAGAAAGTTTTTCCTATGGCAGTAAGCGAGTCCGTCGAGTAATTGTCGCATTATGGACGCGTTGTGTGACTCCGTGAAGTCCACCATTTTGGATTCTAGAAGGCCCATGAGGTCGTGGTCCATGTACTCGAATACTAGGTAGAACGAGCCTTTGTCCTGTGAACAAATGTTGTGTAGGTAAGTAGCTGATGATGTAGGAAACATTTTGCATTTAAAGAAAAAAAAACAATATTATGGTTTTAAAGAAAATAAATTTGATGGAGTTCCTTCAAAAGACTGTTTAATCTTGGCACTTACACAACATGGCAGAGTCAAAGAGGTAACAAAACTAGAAAACAATATACTTGTATTAGACAACATATGTACCTAAATGTATCCTTTTCCAAACGCAAATAAACATTAATTTCATTTCATAAATTATGTTGTTAGGGTACTAGAATCATGTTTTCAAGTAGAAATAAATAATAGAGTCAAGAATAAAAACTTTTTATCACACTTATTATATATTGGTTTATAGTCCTTTTCCTTTTTATAATTTAATTTTTCTCTTATGTTTTGTTGTGATGTTTATTTCCTTACCTTCCTAAAGTCCATAGCGTCCTGTTTGTCTGTGACGATCTCTCTAAGATTGACTATATTCTTATGGTTCAACTGTCTCAGGATTTTGATTTCTCTGACAGCCGTGATGGGGAAGCCTTCCTTCTCGTTTTCAAGGCGAACCTTCTTCAGTGCTACCAACTGGCCTGTGTTCTTGTCTTTGGCTTTGTATACTTGGCCGTAGGTGCCTTCGCCGATTTGGGTTATGACCTGAAATAAGTTATTAAGTTTATTGAACATGAAATATTCGACATCACATTGCACCATAGTAATTAATTTCATATGTAATAAAGGAAGGACGTAATTGATGAAGCTTTTTGGTTTGATTTCTTTTTAATAATTTGTCAACTTTGACTGCTTTGACAAACATGCCAAACAGACAAAGTTAATTAAAAAAAGACTATTTTATTTAAAGGATTTTTATAATATTTATGTTGTTTCTTTATTACATGTTGTGTTTCATTGTGTGTTAAGTTTTTAGTTTGAATTGTTATTAAATAATTAACCTATAACTACTTTATTACTAAGCAACACATTTCGGATTTAAATCTATGATTATCATGAATTAAAGGCCTGATATAGGATGTTTAAAGTACACTATACATATTTAAGTGAAAACTCTTATTTGATACAAATATGTAATTGAATTTGCACTAGAACTTTGTATATTCAGACCAAAAGAGATATTAAAGAAATTGACACGGCTATCTACTTCACAAATAATGGACGTCCGTCCATATAATGTGTACCTAATATTATTGAAATATTCTTTTTTTGTATCAAGTTTATGCTTATCATATCCCCTGATATATCTTTAACCGTGGCTGACATAACCTCACGACGTACAGTAAGACTGACAAAGACTTCCCGTTATAACCTATTATAGAGAAGCTGTATAATACGAACGTAACGACTTTAATTTGATGGTTTCGATCTGGAAAAATAACCAATGTACAACGATATTCTCTTTTATAAAGTTTTGGCGCAACTGTGTTAGGAAGGCAAAAGGAAGCGCTTCCTACCGAACGGGTGTTATGGCCGGGGACCAAGGTCCGATGATCACCGTCTTTGTTTATTCATATGTAGTTAGTCCGCTCTAAATCTTCAATATCGCGGTTCAGTCTCCATATTTAGACTATAGCGCCATCTAGACGCGTCGAGCCGAGTCAGCGTGTTGCGAGGATATACAGTGACAGCGATAGATCATAGATGTCGTTACAAAGGTTACGATTTAGGGCACATTATTCTTCTCCTCACCACTCTCACAACCAGAATTGTAATACATGTTGAAGTCTTCTTCTGATGATGCGCTCAAAGTGGTAGTGGCAAGCAGTGGAGCATACCTACCACCGGCTTTAACTATTAGTGGATTTCATAATTATTGATTCTATAAATAGGATTAGCTACGTAGACTGTTTATTTGCAAAACAATTCAATCCTATCTATCTCCCGTCTCTTTATAATGAGCAAATTTTTGTATAGCTGTGTTTCGTCGATCATCGGCGTCAATCAAAATAATGCTTTCAAATTCGTCGTCTGAAAATCAGTGTCGAGGCATGAATCTTGCGACCACGATTAATGCTGAGAGCGCCTTTTCGACTCATACTCGATGTTAATGTTTATTAAGTGTGTGTGTGTGTCTGTTTATTGTTTAGGTATATACGTGTAAGTGTTTTTGTATGTGTCTGTGAGTCGAATAAATGTATTTTCTTTCTTTATTTCTTTCTGACGACCGTGGTCGAGTGGCTAGCACGCTGGTTTCAAGGCGTCGCCATCTCGAGAGGTTTCGGGTTCGATTTTCGGTCGGGTCAATGTAGAAAACGATCTTTTTTATATTGTCTCGGGTCTGGGTGTTGTAGTACGACCGTCGTGTCTGATTTCCATAACACACATGCTACTTACTTTCGGATCAGAGCAATTTATGTGATTGGTGTCCAATATTTATTTTACTATTTCCAAATTGCCGCCGCTCGTGTTAAAATACTAAGACCGCCTGCGAAGGACGCTCCTCGCCAAGTTTATCAATGAAGCAGCCGCTTGATTGGTGGTGACAGTGGTTTGATTTCGGCGGCATCAGCTGTATCCTCGCCATGTTGGCACACTACGAGGCGTACGCACCTGGAACCCGTCGACGCACTTCTCGCCCCAGTCCTTGGCGTGGTGCGTGGGCGTGGCCACCGCGACCACCTTCGAGCCGCGCCGCTTCAGGATCCGCGGCCGCTTCAGCTTGCAGCCCGCCTGCCAACACACATCACGACACGTTCAAAAGTTTACACAATTTTATAAATTGCACTTGTAAAAAGCAAATTTGGCTGTGTGACAGACGAGGAATCGAACCCCGTGTCTGTACCCGGATAGCGTAAGACATGGAGTTCGGGGCCAAAGTTGCTTTTTACAAGTGCAATATATATTATTAAGTTTGTATAGTGACAAAACACTATAAAAACAAAAAATGAAATTATAAATTGGCTTCGTTCATCTTAACCGATTGTTAAATATTTGTAAAAATATTTCCTTCGGATATTGTGAGAGCAATCTCGCAACAATGATGACGTCACGCAGCCTAAGCGTTAAAGTGCTTGCAAAATTGAACAGGCTTGCTAATGTGACGGTGGCCAAATGGTTAGGCATACGCCCGGATAGCGTAAAACACGGGGTTCGGTTCCTCGTCTGTCGCACAGCCAAAGTTGCTTTTTACAAATGCAATTTATATTATTAAGTTTGTATAATGACAAAACACTATAAAAACAAACATGTAGATAATTATCACAATTTTACTTAGGAAATTTTATAGACTGATCTGACCCATTATAAATTAGTTGACTTGGTCTCAAGGCAGACTTCAGAGAATCGCAGGCTGCGTAAGTGGCTTGACGCATGCGGAGCTTAGCTATAATGGAACTATGCGAGTTTATGGATCGGGCCGCTTGCCGGTATCGGTCGAAAAGAGGAATTTTTATTCCCATATTTTCATCGTCAAGCAAGCAAGGTGCGCTAGCCGAATTGCTCGTATCGCATATATTTATATTTATTTTTTGGACATGATACTGATATAAATTTAAGACAATGTCTGTGATTTACAAAAGGGCTACGGTAATTTATAAATTTATGTCCTTTTTTCGCAGAAAAAAATGTTTACGCATACCCGTATGAGAAGGCCTTTGATTCGATCGAAACTTGGGCGGTGCTTCAGTCTCTGCAGCAGTGCCACATAGACTATAGGTATATAAAGGTGTTAAGATGCCTTTACAATAACGCCACCATGTCGGTCCGATTACAGGAGCAGAATACGAGGGCGATTCCACTGCGGAGAGGTGTGAGACAGGGAGATGTGATATCTCCAAAACTGTTCACAGCGGCATTGGAAGACGCCTTCAAACTTCTGGATTGGGAAGGAATCGGCATCAATGTTAATGGCGAATACATCACACACCTCCGATTTGCCGATGATATAGTCGTTGTGGCAAAGACGCTGGACGATCTTAGCACTATGCTCGAAGATCTTGACCGAGTCTCCCAACAAGTGGGTCTTAAAATGAACATGGAGAAGACGAAAATTATGTCGAGTTCCCTTGTTGTACCCACTCAGTATCCATTGGGAACTCAACTCTCGAAGTTGTCGACGAGTACGTCTACCTGGGACAAGTGATCCAATTGGGTAGGTCCAACTTCGAGAAAGAGGTCAATCGACGAATCCAACTCGGCTGGGCAGCGTTCGGGAAATTGCGCAAGAGTGTCTTCTCATCTCATCTACCTCAGTGTCTGAAGACGAAAGTCATCAACCAGTGTGTGTTACCAGTGATGACATACGGATCCGAAACATGGTCTCTTACTATGGGCCTTATAATGAAGCTCAAAATCACACAACGAGCGATGGAAAGGGCTATGCTGGATCGAATCAAAAATAAGGAGATACGTAGAAGAACTAAGGTAACGGACATAGCCTTGAGAATCAGTAAGCTCAAGTGGCAATGGGCAGGGCACATAGCGCGAAGAACTGATGGCCGTTGGGGCAGGAAAGTTCTAGATTGGAGACCCTTCGACCAGAGACGCAGCGTGGGACGTCCACCAACTAGATGGACAGACGACCTTATAAAGATCGCAGGATCAAACTGGATGCAGACCGCTAATGATCGGTCGCTGTGGAAAGCCGTGGGGGATGCCTATGTTCAGCAGTGGACGTCCTTTGGCTGATAATGATGATGATGATGCATACCCGAGGTTGTGCCGCGGGGTTAAACAGTGTGTGCAGTGGTAAGTGGGATCCCTTTGTCGCCCAGCGGATTACCTCACAGTCCTCCGTCAACGAGGTTCAGACAGGGAATTTTGAAGGATATTTCAGCTAATTTTCTGTTTTTTTCCGAAGGTATAACAACAAACAGTTATAAGCTGAATCTTATACGTACGTTAGCCTCCCTTCGCTTTTGTGAGAAAACATGTGAGTAGTGGTCCCGGCGCGCGGGCGGAGGGGTCGACCCGTCCAGCTCGTCGCCGCTCAGCTCTTCCGAGCCTGGTATCACTGGAAATGAAACGCATTCATCTATTACTCAAATAGGTACTCAATAATACTATGATAACACCGATAACAAACACCAAGAAACGCTTATTTTTACGAATAGCAAATCAACAATATCTCCGCGCCATTGGTAAATTGCGAAACCGAGACTTTTCTGACGTCACTTTTGTCGTCCTCCCAATTTATGTACTTTACATTATTATGAATTAAATGTTTTCCTTTTAGGTGAAAGAAAGATCGTTTAATACAGGATGATACGAAGTACATTAACTGGGAGGGAAATTAAGATAAAGGCGACAAAAGTAACAGAAATGTCTCAGTTTTGCAGTCGACCTAAGTTATGACGTAACGTATTGAAGTAACCGACGCTTTTCACTTTAATTTCATTTGGAACACACAACAGCTTCAACCATTTCATTGTAAAAGTATTCCGGAGTATGCCATACTTTTATAGAAATATTCGCGTATACAAAGGTTCGGTTGAGGTTCCTGCCTCCTTGACACTTTCAAACAAAAATCGCTTGTAATGAAGACACAAAAATTGGCGTCACTTAAAATGAAAGACAAAACGAGATGCGACCGATTTTAGCTCTTAAGATGGTAAGGCGATTTCGACCTCATTAGTATAATACAGGTTCATAAGAAAGTGTGACGAGATTGAATGTTTTTTTTTAAACATTAAATATGTTCGTTCTAATTTCTTACCAGGTGGCATAGGTAAGTTCATGATATTGCTCTTCTTAGGTTTATCTGGTTTTTTTATTGGACTAGGCGAGGGGGTGCTCAGCGGACTGTCGTTCGCTAGCGTCTTCAGGTCTTCAACCTGAAAAAAACATAAGATATAAAATTAATATCAACGAAGCTGTGAACTTTGCGTCCTCTGTGATGGTAATGAATTACATAAAATAATTCATACAAATTGCACAGTCATCTAAACAAATATTATAAAGCTGAAGAGTTTGATTTTTTGATTGTGTGAATGCGCTAATCTTAGGAACTACTGGACCGATTTGAAAAAATCTTTTTGTGTTGGATATCTTATTTATTGAAAAAAGCTTAAGGCTATAAAACATCATGCTGCAGACGAAGTCGCGGGAGACCGCTAGTATCTATATAAACACGAGCTACGTAAGATTAATTTTTTTGCTCTCAGTGCGGCGCGGATACACCGTTGTGAGCACTGTGGGTATGACCTGGGGATCAAACCCGGGACCTCTGGCGCAGCCGTCGCGTCGTTAAAGTGACCCTAAAGTGCGATTCTCCAACCGCTGCACCAGCGAAGCAGTTAAAAATATGTATAGGCGTTGATATCTTATATGTAAAATTCTTGTATCACAATGTTCGTTCCCGTACTCCTCCGAAACGGCTCGACCGATTCTCATGAAATTTTGTGAGCATATTGAGTAGGTCTTAGAATCGGCCAACATCTATTTTTCAAACCCCTTAGTGATAAGGGTTGTCCACCCTTAACATTTTTCTTTAATTACGTGGCTGGGCGGAACGAGGCCGGGCAAGTCGAGGATGGGGGCGAAACAAAGTTCGCTGGGTCCGCTAGTTGTTTTCTATAATAGGGGGACATTTTGTAAACAATCTCGCTGCAACCTCACGTTTTTTTGTTGTCAATAGTTCACCTGAGTGTTAGGCGGCATGGGCAGCTTGGTGAGGCTCTTGTGCTTGGGCGGCGGCTGGCTGTTCTGGTTGTACACGGCCTCCACGACGCTGGCGCTCCTCGCCGGGGCCGGGGCCGGGGCCGGGGGCGTGCCGCTCGCCCGCTGGGATACAACGAACGTAGTTTTGTACATTTATTATATGTTTTCAAAATAAAAATCAAATCAAAATTTATTTATTTTAGACTACATAGGTCCATGGGTTAGTATAAGTAGCATTATAAAATAGGGGTTAGTAAATACTATTTAATGCGAGAATAATAGATTTAAAAAAAAAACTTTTTACTGTCCCATGTACCTAAGTGGCACTCCGTGCGGACGCGACCCGGAAATGGTACTGGTTGCTACTTGGGTCATTCGTCCGCATGAAGTGCCTCATTTTTAGATTCAATTTTATAAAATACAAATCGATACATCAATACATAGTTTCTGTAATTTATAGTTTCAATATCCGATATCGGATTTTGATAAATAGTTTAGATTCGATATCCTTAGAATCCGATATAGCATACACCTATAGTCCACTCAACAAGTGGTGACTGAGTTTGTTCCGGCGTTTATTCTCAGCACTTGCCAAATTGTCTGTGTCTTGTCTCGAAGCGCTAGTAGGGCCCAAAAGATAAGGCGACATGTTCTAGACCTATACGAGCCATAATTGATTGATATTACACTTATTATTGACGTTCATCAGTGGCATTTTGTGTCCTAAATTGAATAAATTATTTTTGACTTTTTTTGACAAAGACTCTTAGCAGGCGGGGCTACTACAATAGATAATAGGCAACCCTCGAGTTCAGTGATTGTATTGTATAATAAAACACCAAGTTGCTGGCACCTAATTATCATTACAGTTAAATTTTCTTTCAAGATGGAGTTGTTATGTACAACTTTCAATTAAACCAATAAATAAATTTTATTAAACAAGTTTCAAATACCGCATTACAGATTTCTCATTATCAATAAACGCAGAATACAAACAACATTCATCACAGTATCTGTGTGACGTCATCCATAAACAGTGCAAGTGCGAGAGAGAAAACGATGTGCACTGTCTCTTTCACACGTTTTCGCCACGAGTCTTTGGGTCTAGTATAATTTAGTGGGTAAGGCACACTGTCCACGGAGGCGTAGCTTCATATACGCTTCAAAATACGCCGTTTAGCTTAAGCATCCCAGCGTACTGATCTCTATGCATAAGGCGTATTGCAAGCGTAGGTAAATTGTCAATCATTTGTGAGAATGCAGTCGGACGACGAAGACGTCATTTTTGCTTATCACTATAAAACGATGATTATATTGGACCCATCCATATATAGAAAGAAATATCAACTGTAGATTGTTCATAGCGGCAAGAGAATTATTAGAAGATGACAGTGTATTTCACTCATTCTATAGAATGAGTAAAACAACTTATCAAAATTTACTTCAGATCGTAGGACCATTATAACAAGAACATTTTTTTTTACAATTAAAATCATTTTTTTACAATTAAAAACATGTGCGTTCACTCAATGTACTCTCCGGCGTATGACAGCAAGTACGGCAGGCGTCATAAAGCCTGCATGCAGCGACGTTGCCGCTCCGTCGACAGAGTTACATTGTTTTGTATGTAAGCTGCAAGCAAGCGTAAGTACACCAAGCGTATAATGACGAATACGCGTCTATAAAGCTATGCCTCCGTGGACAGTGGCACTAATGTGGCTTTACAAGCGATGGGCGTTATTAATCGTGACTAGTTTTTTAACAAGTTACGAGCATAAACAGTGATCACTCGTTATCCTCCACAACAATATCTAGTTACATTCATAACGCCATTAAAACGATCGAAATATGCATCGGTCTTCAATAACTACTTCTTATTTCATAACGCTCTGAAGTCATTTTGAATTCACTCTTAAATAAAAGACATAGCGTAGATGTTTGGTTGGCTTCACTCCTCACGCAAAATGACTGATTTTACGTTATCCGTTATGACAGTTGAAAACGACGTTTTACATTTACCATCCTACACAACGTTTTCTACTTCACTCCTCACACACAAAGTTAAGTTTGAACTTAAATAAGGTTTCTAGGCAGTCTTTTATTTCTAAGATCTTCTTCTTTTATTCTTAAGTTCTAGGCGTAACACGACTGAAGGCAAATTTGTTTCAAAATTGAGCTATCCTAAAATTTATCCTTATTTTTAGAGAAGTTCTAATTAATTACTAATAATTATTTGTCACGTGCGCTGGCCGAATTCGGCCGGTAAGTGCCTTCTCGGGTAACATGAAGGAGTAAATCGAGAAATGGATAAAAACACCTTAAAAAGGGTTGTAACATAACGTGTGATAGCTTTGTTGCGTGAATGAATGAAACAATTATAGTTCGCGAACGTAATTATAAACGAAACAGGTATAGTAACACGTTTTATTTGGGACGTTGTAAAAATAACTAGTTACAAAAATCACTAGTTATGAAACCGGTTACTTGGAATCATTTAACGGTTACACGCTCGCTGGCCAAACTGGCCAAACAACATAACATTATAATATGCTTGTGCTTTTATGTATTTCTCATTTAAGTGAATTTATGTAAATTCTAATGAGAACGAAATGTCTTAATCCTTAATCCTGATTTAACGGTTACGTTACGTTATCTCAAAACCCGATCACGACCCATCGCTAGACTTTACCTCGGCATCATCAGGCGGGGGCGGGGCAGGCGGGGCGGGCGGGGCGGGGGGCGCGGGCGCTGCGGCCGGCTCGGGCGCGGGCGCGGGGGCGGGGTCCCCGTTGGCGCGGGGCGCGGGCGGGGGCGGGGCGGCTTCGGCGGGCGGCGGCACCGGCATGGGGATGTCTACGATGTCCCGCTGCTCCTGGCTGCCGCTGCCCTCTTTGAACACCTCGCCGTTTTCTCTAGACGCCTGCGAAATTTGAGGCTACATACTGAGCGTTCTATGCTTGATTTTATCGACGAAAAACATAAGTAAAGTTAGCCTTTTCTCTCGACGCCTGCGAAATTTATAGAGGCTACATACAGTGCGTTTTATGCTTAATTTTATCGACGGAAAACATAGTAAAAGTAAAAAAGTAAAGTTAGCCTGTAACATCCCATTACTGGGCAAAGGTCTTACCACAACTATGAGGTAGTTTGAGCCGTACTCCACCACGCGGGCTCAGTGCGGGTTGGTGGAGAGGTGTTTGCAAGGCAAGCGACTAACCCTGCTGTCAGATGTTATCAAACAACCCACAAGGCCTCTGACTAGGCTTAACGACTAATATCAACCGATATTAGCCGGGACCAACGGCTTAACGTGCCTTTCGAAGCAAGGAGATGCTCGTGATGTATGTCACTTATATGGTCGGAATGGTCACCCATCCAAACACGACCGCGCCTTAGGTTGCTTCACTTTGACATCACTACCATAGCGCTGCTACCACTACACACAAAACATAGTTAAAAGAATAAAAAAAATAATTAAAAAGTGTGTTAGGGGGCTAAAGGCAATTTCTACAAACGACCCTGAGAACCATAACCTATAGCAGTTATTTCTGCTATGAACCGTAAGAAAATATAACAGACCTGTGTGAAACTGTCTGCGGTGGCATTTGACAGCTCGTCAATTGTGAGTATCTCGGGGTTGTTGATCGATGTGCTCGACATAGCGCTCTGTGACTCTTCCTCTTTTTGATTTAAGATCTCTTGGAGTTTCTGAAAATTACAATAGAGTATTAAAATGTAATTTATTTGTCTGAAATTATTTTCGATTTGAAATTGAAATTATGCCTTCACTTAGTACAGTCCGTTTTCTTTGGTAGTCGAATAATGTTTACAATCTTTGGATAACTTTTAAAATATTATCATTAAATTAAATAAAATTGCTATTGATTTAAAAAATCTTAGTGCTAAACGATGAATTATCAATGTAATTAGTAAGTACATATTGTGTTTATCTTATTTTAAAATAAGTCATTTCGGTAAAAAGTACTGTCAAAATTGTTTACAATATTCGACTAACAAAGAGAAACGGACTTTACTGACCTAATTAATATGAATATAATAGATAAAAACGCATTTTTCCTTCTTTCTTCTTTCATTGATACCAATCAAATCATTCTACATGCTAAACTCAGTTGTGCCTTACACCGTCAGCCATAACTAATTATGTACTATTTTCTTTTGTATAGATTCCAATCACCTATCACATACATTGCTCTGAAACCGTAGCTAATGCACTTGTTATAGAAATCAGACACAATGGTGGTATCGTAACACCCAGACCCGAGACAATATAGCAAATTACGATTTGTACATTGACCCAACTAGGAATCGAACCCGGGATCTCGGGGCGGCAACACCTTAATGAAACCCAGCGTGCTTAGCCACTACACCACGGGGGTCGTCAAACGTAAAAAACGGTTTACTCTGCAGAAAGCAAAAAAAGTTAAAATAAAATAGCGCGTGCCGCGACATGTATACCTAGATAGGTATACCGTACCTAGGAGGTACGTAAAAATACAACTGGACTGGATGCGAATTATTTTTGTTTCGTATTTCAGGGCCAAAATTAAAAAAAAAACGGTTAAAAACGTTTTATTGCAATTACTAAAAAAACTTTCGTTTTTGTACGTTCCATTCGAACGTAAACACAACTAAAACGTTTAAAAAATACACCGTTACCCGAGCCCTGGGACGGTACTACCCACCCTAGCTAACCTTAACTCTTACCTTAGCTCGCTTGTGCTTGTCCTTCACCAGCTCAGCGAAGAGGCTGGTGTCGCTGATCTTCTCCTTGAAGTCTATCCGCCGGTGCAGGAACGTGGCGGGTGGGCTCGGTGACTGCCGACCTCTGCCACTGTAGAACAAACTTATACATTTCTGATCAGTTACTGATCAATTTCAACTTATACTAGCGTTCCCCTGCGACTGCTTCCGCGCGTTTTGAGTTTGCTCTCTCCCAGGGTTGGCATGGATAATTATCGTGATAATTATCTTGATAATTATCGTTGATAATTATCATGATAATTACATGTTGATAATTATCGTTGATAATAACGAGTAACTGATATTGTACAAAACAAAACGAAATAATTATATATGTGTATCCAAACGCTTGGATTTTCGTCACAATATCAAACGCCAAATGTCATTCATCTACAGGGGAATTCGCCCTCACTGTCACTGTTATTTGTTTTCCTTTTCGTGATGATGTTATTTAAATGTGATTTTATAAATAATAATAATGAGTATAAGGACAAGATCATTTTTTGTTTGACAATATTATAGATAATTAACTTTCATTTATATATGCCTTATTTGATTTGATAGTTTGATAATTATCGGACAATTATCGGATAATTATCAAATAATTATCATAGAAAATAATTATCTTGATAATAGCCAACCCTGCTCTCTCCCCTCCCATCGCAGACCTCGATAAATAAGCTATCTAACACAAAAATATTTTTTCAAATCGATCCATTAGTTAGTTCCTGATTAGCGCGTTCAAACAAACAAACAAATTCTTCAACTTTATAATATTGGTATAGATTTTACTACAAAAACATCGACATTGTTATATTGTCGTTGAATACAGAATGACAGAGCAGACATAGGAGGTTGATTCTCAAACAATTTGCAGAAGCCACATGCTCAGAACCCAATTGGGACTGTACAGGACGACGGTGTCACAAACTATTGGCGGACATTGAAATGACAAATGGCTGGCTGTCATTATGAAAAACAAATAAACCAAAGTTATTTCAATGAAATATTGTATTATCCACTTAGCCTATGGTGTCGATTTTTAATCATTAATAAGATATAATGCGTAACGTAAATTTTGTACTAAAATTGCTTAAGAAATGGTGACAGACGTACTGGTTACGTACGTTCTGCTTGCGCTATCTTAAACATTACTTTTTGTCTTAAGCCGTGCAACTGTCTCGCTCTCGCTCAGTATAGGTATACGCTCCGTACGCTCTCTATCAATAAACAACTGAAGGACTAGACTACTGAGCCGCAATGGACGATAGTGACCGCGTGAGTGAATAAATAATAACATCACATACATTGCTTCGATCCCAAGCTAAGTAGCTAAAGCACTTGTGCTATGGACATTGGAAACAACGGTGGTACTACAACACCCAGACCCGAGACAATACCGGGAATCGAATCCGGAACCTCACGGGATGGCGACGCCTGAAACCAGCGTGCTAATCACTCGACCACGGAGGTCGTCGTCGTCGTGAAGAAGAGCTAGATTGCTGAAGTAGAACTGCAGCACCTGTGCAGCTAGTACCGAGTGCGGCCTCACCTGTGCCGGTCCCGCTCGGCGTCGCGGTGGCGGGCGCGGTGGCGCGGCGGCTGCCTTCAGCTGCAGCCCCTGTGCAGCTAGTACCGAGTGCGGCCTCACCTGTGCCGGTCCCGCTCGGCGTCGCGGTGGCGGGCGCGGTGGCGCGGCGGCTGCCTTCAGCTGCAGCCCCTGTGCAGCTAGTACCGAGTGCGGCCTCACCTGTGCCGGTCCCGCTCGGCGTCGCGGTGGCGGGCGCGGTGGCGCGGCGGCTGCCTTCAGCTGCAGCCCCTGTGCAGCTAGTACCGAGTGCGGCCTCACCTGTGCCGGTCCCGCTCGGCGTCGCGGTGGCGGGCGCGGTGGCGCGGCGGCTGCCTTCAGCTGCAGCCCCTGTGCAGCTAGTACCGAGTGCGGCCTCACCTGTGCCGGTCCCGCTCGGCGTCGCGGTGGCGGGCGCGGTGGCGCGGCGGCTGCCTTCAGCTGCAGCCCCTGTGCAGCTAGTACCGAGTGCGGCCTCACCTGTGCCGGTCCCGCTCGGCGTCGCGGTGGCGGGCGCGGTGGCGCGGCGGCTGCCTTCAGCTGCAGCCCCTGTGCAGCTAGTACCGAGTGCGGCCTCACCTGTGCCGGTCCCGCTCGGCGTCGCGGTGGCGGGCGCGGTGGCGCGGCGGCTGCCTTCAGCTGCAGCCCCTGTGCAGCTAGTACCGAGTGCGGCCTCACCTGTGCCGGTCCCGCTCGGCGTCGCGGTGGCGGGCGCGGTGGCGCGGCGGCTGCCTTCAGCTGCAGCCCCTGTGCAGCTAGTACCGAGTGCGGCCTCACCTGTGCCGGTCCCGCTCGGCGTCGCGGTGGCGGGCGCGATGGCGCGGCGGCTGCCTTCAGCTGCAGCCCCTGTGCAGCTAGTACCGAGTGCGGCCTCACCTGTGCCGGTCCCGCTCGGCGTCGCGGTGGCGGGCGCGGTGGCGCGGCGGCTGCCTTCAGCTGCAGCCCCTGTGCAGCTAGTACCGAGTGCGGCCTCACCTGTGCCGGTCCCGCTCGGCGTCGCGGTGGCGGGCGCGGTGGCGCGGCGGCTGCCTTCAGCTGCAGCCCCTGTGCAGCTAGTACCGAGTGCGGCCTCACCTGTGCCGGTCCCGCTCGGCGTCGCGGTGGCGGGCGCGGTGGCGCGGCGGCTGCCTTCAGCTGCAGCCCCTGTGCAGCTAGTACCGAGTGCGGCCTCACCTGTGCCGGTCCCGCTCGGCGTCGCGGTGGCGGGCGCGGTGGCGCGGCGGCTGCCTTCAGCTGCAGCCCCTGTGCAGCTAGTACCGAGTGCGGCCTCACCTGTGCCGGTCCCGCTCGGCGTCGCGGTGGCGGGCGCGGTGGCGCGGCGGCTGCCTTCAGCTGCAGCCCCTGTGCAGCTAGTACCGAGTGCGGCCTCACCTGTGCCGGTCCCGCTCGGCGTCGCGGTGGCGGGCGCGGTGGCGCGGCGGCTGCCTTCAGCTGCAGCCCCTGTGCAGCTAGTACCGAGTGCGGCCTCACCTGTGCCGGTCCCGCTCGGCGTCGCGGTGGCGGGCGCGGTGGCGCGGCGGCTGCCTTCAGCTGCAGCCCCTGTGCAGCTAGTACCGAGTGCGGCCTCACCTGTGCCGGTCCCGCTCGGCGTCGCGGTGGCGGGCGCGGTGGCGCGGCGGCTGCCTTCAGCTGCAGCCCCTGTGCAGCTAGTACCGAGTGCGGCCTCACCTGTGCCGGTCCCGCTCGGCGTCGCGGTGGCGGGCGCGGTGGCGCGGCGGCTGCCTTCAGCTGCAGCCCCTGTGCAGCTAGTACCGAGTGCGGCCTCACCTGTGCCGGTCCCGCTCGGCGTCGCGGTGGCGGGCGCGGTGGCGCGGCGGCGACTGCGTCGAGTCGCGCCGCCGCGAGCGCGACGCCGATCGCCGTCTTTTGAGGGAACTTCGACTGTGGGACCTGACACATAAGGTAGGTATTACGCTAAAGGAGGAGATCCCAAGTGGTCCCAAGACCTACAGAGATGACGTATCATTAAAAAATTAATATATTTCAAAAATGTGGCGCACTCGGGACTGGTATGGAAACCCGTTTATAAACTCAGTTTTTCGTGACTAGTCCAATAATGTAAAGAATCTTTTCATAAATTTAAAAATAACATCAGTGAATAAAATTAATTAACTATTTGATTTAATAAGATCTCAATATAATACAATTAATTACCTTTGCAAGTTGTGAGTTTTGTGTTTATCTCATTTTAAAAATTAATCATTTCGTTACAAAGGAATGCCACGGTTGTTTACAATAATCGACTTTCAAATAAAAATGGTCCGTAGTTAGAATCTGATTACAAAAAAAAAACATTATTTTGCTTGAAACGGTGTACCCTCACCCCCAAGTATTATAAAATCAAGATTTTGTTATAAAATATAGTCATAAAATATAATAAATGTTATTATCAGTGAAATATTCTCTTGATTTTCGAAGCTATTCGTTCGTGGCGCTAGTCGCATGGCGTCAGTATTATATCTAATAGTTTTGTTCGTGCGCCTCAATGTAACTAGGTATGATGTTTATACAAGGTGTAACGTAAAATGCGCAAAATCTGAAAATAGGTAGATTGGAATAACCAGCAGAATCAATTGCATCATTTTAATATGGATATATTTTTTTAAATCTTCTTTAAAATCTATTTATTAATTAGACCCATCACGTGCGCTAATCCGCCAAAATACGTAAACAAGCAATGGTTACTTATTTATAGACGTATAATAATAATAATGTCAGCGCGGCGCAGGCCACCCGATGAATATTTACCGATTCCCCTCTCTAAAGAGTGTCGTCCTCAGAACAAGGTGTGATCAGAAGTACCAGTAAAATTAAAATGCCACATAAAACCATTATTTTTTTCTTTCAATATTAGGTCAATTGAATTAAAAATCATTTGAGGTGTCTGAGGTATTACGCATTTAACATTACACGTTGTATATGAGATTTTTATTACTGTAAAGTATTATTTATTCAACAAAAAAAAAATTTTTCCTCAAATCAGCGAAAAAAATTTTTCAACGGCTTTTCTTAGTATCCGGAGTAGGCATGGAAATGATTGCTACTTTATTCATTTTCATTTCATGATTTATTCATATGAAATCACATGCGAAATTGCATTGCCAATGATTTTTATTGCAGTGTGACTAATGAATTTAATATGAATTTCACTGTACGCAAATAATGCGATTTCCGTACCAACCCAAGTCATTACAAAATGATCTCAACTTTACGTCGATTAAAATTTTATTTTTGTCTTCTGAACGTCGTCCTCGTCTTGTTAGTCACTTAACACATCATAGATAGAGCACACACATTCCTACTCGCTCACTCGCACTCAAGGATTTCGCCATTTAAATGTACGCCAATTAAATGTAGCGTAATTCGTCATTAAATGAAATCCGTATGATATTATGACTTCGCAGAGTGCGATTTGTAGCAATCTATATGAAAAAAAAAAGTTGCAGGTGTGAATAATGAATTTCATTTCATATGAAATTTCATCTGATATTCATGAATTAATGTTTGATGCCTAATCCGGAGCCGTATATTTCAGGCCGTAAAAATGATGATATTCAGTATGCCATACACTTTTACTCAATTTTACATTGTTTTTAAGATACGTTTCATCTCTGTAAGACGTGGGGAAATTTTCTATCAGCTGTGATCTTCTTCTTTTAAATTAAAAAATAACAACCCTTATCGCATATAAAAAAAAGACTGAACACATTTTCATGAAACATAGCTAAGAACACTCGGAAAAAATTATCATTGACAAAGAAAAACTATACAAAAATCGGTTTATCCATTTTCAAGCTATGATACCACAATGAGACAAGTGAAACTTATAACACCCTTCTATTTTTGCGTCAGTTTAAAAGTAAAAGCTGCTTTACTAAGCGTAGGCATTCTATGAACGTATGCGCAACGCAATGGTTGGGTACACAGACATATTGTGTGCAGTTTTATTCAATCGAAGATTTATTTATGCATTTAAATTTTATTCAATCGAATAATTCATAAACTCTTCGGTAACTTGGTAAATATTTTTTGTTTACTGTGTCGTTCTGGGACAACACTGGGAATTAAAAGATAAACGCTGCGCTACAGTTTAGTTGCTCAGAGAATGCTATTATGACAAATGCACATCCATACAACAATCGCGCTCAGCTGCCAGTGTTGCCCATGCGCAATTTTTAGTTTCTTATTTAATTTTGTGGCCTGTTCTACTATGTCTTAATTATTTAGTGTTGGTGTTGTCTGCCAATATACAGGCTGAAATTTTATCAGTGACCAAATTTTGTGTAAAGACTCCACTGATGAATATGAACAACTTTTACCATTGGGGCAACAGCTGTTTCATACAAAAGTTTTAGTTTATTTTTCTCATTTACTATTGTCCCCATAGTATGAGTTCCCCATATGATCATATCTATCAGTGTCAGTCTTCGCACAAAGTTCGGTCAGATTAAAATTTCAACATGTATGTTAAAATTTCAGTATGAAATTTTAATCAGACCAAACTTTGTGTGAAGACTGACACCGATTTATTTATTTATTTTATAAATTCTTTATTGCACAAACAAAGTGAAGTACAAATAGCGAACTTAATGCTTTAAAGCATTCTCTACCAGTCAAGTGAGGTGAACTGATTCTGAGTATTTATTTACACAAAATTTGGTCACTGATTAATAAAATTTTGCACAAAATTTGGTTACAATAAAATTTCAGCATGTATAATTGTCAGACATCAACCTAACCCTAAATGATTAAGACATTGTAGAACAGGCCACAAAATGAAATAAGAAACTAAAAATTGCGCATTGGAAACGACATTCCATACTCGTTGGTTACAGCTCATCTGTCGGTGGTGAAACATGCCCAAGAGTTAAATGCGTTAGCTACCTGTGCGGCTGCCTCGCGTCGCGGTGGCGGTCGCGGTCGCGGCTGCGGTGCCTTCGACTTCGGCTGCGACGGCGGTGACCGCGTCGCGGACTGATGGGGTAGTCCCGGCCCCGGCCCGGCTCGTGGATGGGCGAGTCTGGGGTGAAATGATTGATTAATTCGTATTTTTACCTAGGACTGTAAGCCCTCATGACCTAGCTCTCACCTACTACTATCTATGGAGAGATGGGAGTGGCTGAAAACCAGCGCTGAATGGGATCACATCCCATATCAGCACAAGCTGAGCCACTGACCATTTGCTTTCCTTTTTAGGGTTCCGTAGCCGAATGGCAAAAAACGGAACCCTTATAGTTTCGTCAAGTCTGTCTGTCTGTCTGTCTGTCTGTCTGTCCGTCCGTATGTCACACCCATTTTATTCTGTAACTATAAGCATTACACAATTGAAATTTTGGTAGGAAGATGTATCTTGTTAACCGCTTACCGATTCTCATACAAAAAATAAAAAAAATGACAGTTAAGGGGGGGGCTCCCATACATGAAACTAAAACCAAAAAAAAATTTTTTTGGCAAACCTATGCGTGTGGGGTGTCTATGGATAGGTCTTTCAAAATAACATAGAGGTTTCTAAAACCATTTTCTTTTAAAGCCAAACGTTTAATAGCTAGACGCTTCCAAAGTGGTAAAATGGGCGTCCCCCCCATCTAATTTCTAAACCAAGCAAGTGTAAATTTTGAAAAAAATATATAATGTAGATCTTAACAAATACTTTCAACGAAAATTGGTTCGGACGGGATCGAACTAGTAGTTTTTGAGATATAGCACATTTTCAACAACCGCAAACATAACTTTGTACTTCATACAAACACTATGAAAAACAAAGTTATATTTGTAGTCAACAAAATATTGTGGTATTTTACTAAGTAGAAGTAAATGGATTCCCTAATTCAGTTAACGTAGGCACGGAACCCTCAGTGCGCGAGTCCGACTCGCACTTGGCCGGTTTTTTACTAAGCCTTTAATTGCTCATTTTTGTACTATTTTTTTATGAAGGCAATAAAAGTTTTTCTATTCTATTCTATTCTATAAATGTTCAACTTTTTACTCCCCATTAAGCCGGGTCCAGAAAAATGTAAAGCGTAATGTAATCCACCGTGTAATGAAACACGAATTCTACGTGTGGATGTACTACGAGCATTTCGTGTAACGATCGTAGTGCCGTCCACACGTAGAATTCGTGTTACATTACACGTTACACTCGTCTGGACCCGGATTTACACTTCTGGCTTCATGTCCAATTCCTTTACTCTCACAACCATTCGACTTTGGAATGGGCTTCCAAAAAGTGTTCAAAAATCCACCTCGAAATTTACCTTCAAGAGGCCATTGCGAACACTTTTAGAGTCGAACTCTCTGACCCCATCTCATTGACATTAATTTATCTATGTGTACCATATTATGTATATTTAAATGATGTGTATGTTTATATAATAAATAGTTATTTATTTACTTTTATATAATCGTATATGAGTATTAGTCAGTATGTATGTTTATAATCGTATTATATTGTCGTTATTCTCTTCTCTATAACTTTACTTGCACCGCCTGAACATTCATTTTTCTCATTTCTGACCTATGGTTGACTGAGAGAGAATGTTTTTGGCGTTAAGTCCGCCATATGTACAATTTTATGTTTTGTGCATGAAGTTTTACATAAATAAATAAATATGTTTTGCTATACCATCGACAGCCTAGTTTCCACCAACAATCGTTGACGTACTTTTTATTAATCAAGACGCTACTCTGCCACAGGTTTCCTATGGCGATTTGAAACAGTGACGTCATAGTTTTCGGTGTTCAACTGGCGCACTTTTAACTTTTTACAGCCTACGGAGAAATTAACAATGTAATTGTGAAAACCAATACATGGTTAGATAAAATATTGTTTTCATTTTTCATTAATGGGTTTGCCAAATTGTTGGTGATTGCAGGAAACTACCCAATTGTCAAACTAATTGAATATTTATTCGCAAATTGATTTTAAAGAACTAGAAGGCTTGTTGAAAATATTGATATGTTTTTCTCACAGATAATAATAATAGTAGAAGAACGCAACCTTAACCTTGTCACCAAAACTACCACACGACAGTAGTCAAATTCCAGATTCTATTTTACCTCACGAGACAGCGCTATGAATGACAACTAAAGTTGAGAGTGAGTAAGACGATTTTTGATCAACACCACACCACCATCCCAGCAGATCGCCTCCGCCTGCTTTACTAATGTGTGCAATAATAGGCAAAACTAAAATAAATATCAGATCAAAAACAAGAAGAAATTAAATAAAAAATGACAATTTAAATTGAAAAAAGTGTTACTTTGTATGGCGGCTACGTACTCGTAACGAGGCGAAAAACGCGTGCGATAGTCGTTCTTTTACTATTATTATTGTGTGTAAGAAAAAATCTTTCTATCTATACATGGGCACAAGTCAAACGGGCACGTCTTGGTTTGTTTATGTTTATTCACTTTAGGACTTTTTTAAACTTTTTAGTGTACAAATGTGGACTAAATTCTAAAAGCATCTTCTGCCTGCAGTCAAACTTTCATCATTCGGTCATGCAGAAAGATGTACAGCCGAAGTCGCCCTACCACTTTAAAACTAAAATCGCATGCGCACACGACACAAACAGGTATCACTGTAAACAAAAGTCGACGAGAGGTGCAAGCGAGTCTGACCTTAGAGTCAAACTCGCTGGGTAGACAGCGGCGGTGACCTCGATAGTACTTGACTTCAAACTAAATCTTAATTATCGCGGTTCATTTTCCATACAGCGCCATCTAGCCGTTAGGAGTCGAGTCGAGTAGATGGTGAAATCACAGTGGTAGATTTGCTACTAGACTATACCAAAAAAGAGACGATATAATTCATAGTTTTTTTTTTAAATAATATTTTGGACACCAACCACATACATTGCTCTGATCCCAAAAAAAGTAGCCAATGCAATGTGTTATGGAAATCAGACACAACGGTGGTACCATAACACCCAGACCCGAGACAATACAAAAAAGATCGACAAAAGGTTTAAGGATAAAAAGGTAGCAAACATACCTGGTACCATTATAGGCGATTGGAGTCTGTGCTCGGGCCAATATTCGCGTCTCCCGCGCTCATATTCCGGCTCGTCTGAATCTATCGTCACCGTGTCGTGGTACGGGGGCGCTGATGGCGTGTGTGGGGTTGTCGACTTCTGTCTTCGCCTGAGAAAAAAAGTTTTACTCGAATGTACCTAGATGTGACGGCAAGTAGGCATACGATTGTAGAATAGACAAGATTAAATGCAATTGTTGACTATGAGGGTCAACACATCAATGTATTTTATTGATATAATATCGAAAACATTTACCTCATTTCGCTAATGTCCGCATGTAAAAGATTAATAAACAGATTATTAAATTCACATAACATTAATATTCAATATGCATGGTGAACATTAAAATAACTATTTTATATTTTCATTTAAATACTACATTATTTCGCCTGGGAATGGTGAGTATAAGGAAATAATTGAAAAAAAGAAACATTTTATTACCATCCTAACTTTAACAGATGGGCTACTTGCTTAAACTGTTACAGCTTTAGAGAAAACCCTCCTCATACTCATATCTATAAAATAAAATTGTCAAAGCGTCGATAACCTACTAAATTGGAAACTTCGAGAAGCTGCATACAAATCAAACAAGCGTCCGACGATGTATATCAATTCAGAATGCGTCTGTGCACCGCGATGCATCCATAATCCATTATCGAGCAAACAACTTGATAAGGGCGTAGACTCACTATCACTAGTGAGGCGTTGCAACAGGGTCCAATGTCATAATTATGGTACATATTTTTTAACTTAAATAGACCATAAAAAAAAAACATTTCTCTCTCGTTCTTTCTTTTGGGAATATAACAGAAATAGAACGTTAAAACTGTTATAATTCTGTAACTGTATATCATATCTCACAAAATATCATTGCATATGCCGTATTTTCGAAAATGTTCATCAAAATCAAGTTATTGCGTGAAGGAATAAGAAACATACATCAATCCTCACAAACTTTTTCGTTTTTAATAATAGTACGAAGAAGGATTTGTCACTACGAGATTTTAAATGTCTTTGATAAAAGAGAGCAACATGCTTGGTCTTAAATAATGTGAATAACAACCGGAACTCGTACTTTATAAACGATTTTCACAATTTTAATAGCACGAATAAGCGAATTTATCCTAACATACATTTTGTTCCTTAGAAATTTCTCTTAGAATGCATTCCCATTTTTATTATTCATTCATTGTGATAACGCCCTATTGCCAGGCTGTTTTATCTTTCACTTTCAACGCGGTTTACTGATTCTAAAGTATAATGAAGTAAGTGTGTCACGAACCTCGATAAGTCCCATGCCGACTGCTTTTAACAACTACGTGTGTGTAGTGCTAATGAAATGCTCTTAAGAAATCGTTATTTTTAATTGCTATACGCCAAACCAACGTTACAAATTAATGAAAAAGCAATGTGTGAAATGTGCATCCTGATTTTTTTTAATGAATAGGTTATTTATTTCTTAGGTAAACTTAGGTAGGTTACGTAGAGACATTACAAAGTAAGCGCTATCTGTCTGTGCTACTTTGTAATTAAGTAGGTACATTAATCATCTTCAGTAATATATGGCTTTCTAAAATATTACCTCGTACATAGTAAACAAAATATCGAAAGTACTACTAAAATTTAATAATAACGACAAAACTTAACTCATTCATTTCAGTGTTGATTGTAATCTTCCGTTTCTGTGACGTCATAATATATTCGACGCTATTATAAAAACTTCAGCAAGAATTAAAATTTGAATATTGATGTGCTAATGTTGCTAACTATTACATAAATAGTAAATGAAGGCACCTAGTCCTGAGTATTCTTCCTAGTCCTATAATTGAGAAACTGTATGCCTGTTCAATTAAGATGCATTTCTATAAATATACAGGATGTCCTACTCATCAACGTAAAATCGAAAACTGATGGCAATGTAACTGGCGGGAGGTCTGCGAGGAATAAGTTTTATGTAGGTCATTCTTGCATGAAAACATGGAACCTATGTCAATAATAAAATTAAATATGTCTTACCTAACTATTGGAGATCTATCCCGATGCGGGGAGAATGGCATCACATGATGCAATGACGGCTCCCGGTGCAGTGGCGGCTCTCGGAGCAGAGGCGCACGGACTCTCGGAGACAGGTCACGGTGTCTGGGCGACAACTCGCGATGTCTGGGCGACAGCTCGCGATGTCTGGGCGACAGTTCGCGATGTCTGGGCGACAGTTCGCGATGTCTGGGCGACAGTTCGCGATGTCTGGGCGACAGTTCGTGCCGCTCGCGCAACAAAGGCGGCGTCGTCGGAGACACGGGCGAACACGAGCCGTTCCGGAGCGGGGAAGACGCCTTCTCCCACTCGCTGATCGGCACCTTCTCGTACCGCGGCGGACTCGCGCCGCGCACCGGCGGCTCCGCCGTCACGTTGTCGTCCGGCGACAGACTCTCCAGGCTCGCCGACCGAGACTGATGCTTCGACTTCTTCTTCTTCTTTTTCTTATCCTTCTTCCGCTTCTCCTTCTTCTTCTTATATCTTTGCTCGTCGAATTCCGGCTCGTCAACATATTCGAGCCCGCGGCGCTTCCTCGAAGCTGCCGAAGAAGAATCATGCGTGAGAATGTAATCGTCCCGGCGGCTGGAGGTGGTCACCGATATGGTCTTGTTGTCGACAAACGTGCGAATCGGATGCGACTTCCTCGTGCGGTCGAGGTCGTCGGCGATGTGCCGGCTGATCGAGCTGGCCTCGCTCTCGATCTCGCCGGCCTCGGGCGCCGACAGCTCTTCCGAACTGACATCGGAATACTCCACTAGGGGTTTGACAGAGTTGACAGTAGCGTAAGATTGTTCATGTGTACCATGGATCCTGTACTTCTTGTGCAAGCGCTTCTTATGCTTCTCTTTGTGGTGCTTGCTGTGCCGCTTTTCGTAGCTTCGCTCCATGGCGCGAGGGGGCGGGGGCCCGCCCTGTGCCGGCTCCTTCACATTACATCAACTGCAACATATTAGACGCAAATTGATAAATGGTCTAGGTTCTGACCACTAAAAGCAGAGTAACTTAACTTCTCTACCAGTTTTTGTAAAACATCGAAAAGTAAAAGAAACTGTACACCACTTTCGTAATTCAATATTATTATTTGGAATTGAGATTATTATCTAATTTGAGTCAGTTATTTTCTTCAATTTCTTTATATTAACAATCAAAGTAAAAACAATAACACCTTTATTAGTTTAGAAATCTGGCTGCAATTCTAAGGACTATCAGACAATCACTTGTCAATATTATTATAAACTTAGGTAGCAAAGATTAACTGGCCAGGTCACACCCCTCTTGGATCACACCACTTTATTCTTTTGATCTTCAGATTACATTTACTTCTGTTTTGTCATTATGAGTTCTAACTAAAAAAATTAGGTGTTTCACCACTAACTATGCAGTTAGTTAATATTTATGATTAAATAAACTTGATCATGGAATAATAATCTATCAATTTCTGCATATTCAGATCAAATGAATAGACAATAAAGTTATTATAATAAAGTATAAGATTGAGGTCAAATCATGTCAGGTCTCCTTAGGATTAAATATAAAAACCGGCCAAGCACGAGTCAGACTTGAACGGTTCCATATGGACTTTGAATGTAAGCACTTTTATTGCCCTTGTAGTGTCTGTCCTAATAAACATTATTAAGTTTGCCTTAAAAGGTTATGATTCCCTTAAAATAACAAAATACCCAAAATTATATGACCAAACCGGTTATATCTTTGAGACAAACAAAAACATTAAATACAGTTTCAGTTCCATATTTTAGGGAGGTAAACATTTTTGAGTGAAAATTTAAATAAAAATCAATATGAACCATATTTCTGTAAACAACATTTAATGGAAAAAGTTTAATAAATAATAAAATTCATAGCACACAACGGAAAAGACCTATTAGCTCTTGCTTAACGCAAACTAAGTGTTTTGATTTAGGGATAGTTGCATATTAATGATTTTAATTATTTTTTATATTAACAGGGCAAGGAAAGGTGTATCATTGCGACAATGATAAAAAATATCACATAACAATAAAAAAATATTTCAACCTTATCAATACCTACCACTTAGAAGGACAAATCACAGATCAGCTGATATTAGCAATGCCTTATCATAATCTTAAAGTGAGAACGAAAATGCCGAAGTGCAGATATAACTGATCAGTGGACAACAAATGGCATTTAGTATTGTTTAAACCCATCCATTCACCATTTCCAGTAAAGTCGTAAAACAACATGCAAATAACTCATTGATTTTTCTGCCGACAGTACAGAAACGAAAATGTCTACAAAATTATCAGATGAGATTAAACAGCTAAAATATTTCACTTTATAAATAAAAAGTTAGTAGGTAGTTCAATATAATATTACGAAATGCAAAAATAAGAAAATTAATCACACAAAAGAATTATCACTTGCAAAAATGTACACCATTTTGGCAGTAAACCACGACCACGATCGACATACAAAAGTAACAAAATAAGGGAACATATAGCATATAAATGAGTAAAAACTTACCAGATGAATAAACGGGCGTGCGTCCGACACAAACACGATGAAATATTTTTGTAATGTCCTACAGAATTGTGTAAGCTAGGATTAGGTTTTTCGATTACTATTTTTACAGGTTCGGCAAGCTTTCTGCTGCCAATATAGCGGTATTTAAGTTCTTTGTAGTCTTGACAGACTTATTTTGCTAATCATTATCATAAAGAGCGCATAATTCATGTAATTACATCGGATTATTTTTATTAGGATTTTGAGAACGTAGGTAAAGAGGCAGCCATTTGCTTTTTCTTTCATCATCCAATAGTGCAGTGCTGCAGCAGAACATAACAGGAAATCGACAACAACCGACATTGCAATGATGAAATTCCTAAGGATTAATGATAAATAAATAAATATGATAATAAAGGATGATTTTACTAAAAGAAATTAAAAAAATCAAATTAAATTTGACAAAGATCCTGTTAGGATTTTTGAGTTAAGTGTCGCATTATGTATCAGCAGAAAACCTGAAAATTAGTTTTGATTGGAATCAGCAGATTGGGACCATTAGGATTGGGATATTTTGGTTGATGGTTGTAACCTTTTAGCGTCTCACTCTTGAGGATGGCAGCGTAGACCTGTCTCTTGTACTTTTTTATTTTTTCAATTAATGTACAAACAATAAGGAATAATAACCGACATATTGAATTACCGAATGTTACCGTCATCATTGCGAGAATTGTAAACTACTTAGGAAAAATGCGTTTTTTTAACAAGTTTCAAATATCGACAAAACTCAAAATCGATGAGCACGCATCACTAGTTATTTGTTCATAAACCCGGAAATACGGGAAGTGTCAAATCAAAGCGAGCGCGAAACTTAAATATTTGATTTGGTTTTTGCCCATAAATTTTCCCTAGAAAATATTTTGGCAACAGTAAATAAATAAAATAATTTGTGAAAGATAATTAATAAAAACCTTATGGAGTTATTCTTATGTAGTAAGGAGATATTGAAATAAATCGACTTGCGCTTGAGTTTTTAGTTAAATCATCATCTGTTTATTATAGCAAGGTATAAAAAAAAACTATGTTGGTAGTTTCTTATGAGTAGAGCAGAGAGAGAGACAGAGAGAGAGAGAGATCTTACAGCCTAGCGTTTAAATTTCAGCCAGCCACCAAACCAGCATATTATTAAGCCTGTGGAAGTTAGTTTAGTGAAATGTTGTAAATGTTGCAAGATAACACCCAGACAAGACATAATATGAAACAAAAACTGACCAAATGATAGTCGGATATCCACACCGAGGGGTTCGTACAAAGGGTTCAAAGGGTAATAAGTTTATAATTATTTCAAAATATATAAATGTGAGGTTAGTTACTAAAAGTTAAAGTTTACCGGATGTTTTCTATATATTTTTTTTATTTTTTATTTTTATTTTATTTCAACTTACGAACTATCCTTACAGGTGGTAGCCTATTGCGATAGCGAAGCGACAATAGACTAAGAAACAACCTAAACAACCAAAAAATTAAAAATAAATTCAAAACCTTAAAAAACTAATCTAACAGGTACCTAACAAATACAAAAATACAAAATAATTTATTTTTCAGAAGTTAATAATACAATTATGTTACACATCGGTCCCCGTACTAAGCTGTGAAGCCTGTATCACGGGCGGCCATTAAGATTAAGTACATTTATAATACATTATATGTATATATGTGCTTAAAACATAGCTTCGTCATGGCAAGTTTTGAAATTCTAGGTCAATTGTACCCCCTAGATTTTCATTTCCTTGCTACTCACGTCATGCACGAGTCGTTTGAAATAGATGAAAACAGATGTATTGTATTCTCGCATTTGGTAGAAATTAAGGCCAAAAGAGTAGTTTATCGATTTACAAGCTGGTAACCCTGACAGTTTGCGTGCGATTTGCGTCCTCCGACAGTTGCACTTAATTTGCTTAATAATTAATATAATACCACAGTAAAACACTATTTCTCCTGTGATATATTTCCAGCGCAATCAATAGTGTCGCCTGATATATTTCCTCACTTACCTAAATTTCGGAATGGCATAAAATTACCCTCGAGTTCTCGGCTGCAGTTGCTTGCGCATCGTGATATTACTCAATTTGGAGAAGAAATTCCAAACATTCTAGCCGTTTGTTTTGTTTATTTTCTGTGTATCACTTTTACAAGAACGGTAAGAGTGTGCGCTCAGTCTCTGTCTGCCGCAAATGTTGAGATAATATGGTTATGATGGTCACTTTCAAGTCATTGAACCTGCTTGCGGCGTGGTGACACTGTGCTGTGGTTTTTGAGTCGTAAATATGTAAATAAACATGGACGATACCAGCGTTAATATAGTGGAATCTGTGAAGGAGCAGCCGGCGGCTGATCAGACGTCTTTGTCGGAGACGACGGCGAATAATGAGGTCGATCCGTTGGCGATCGGGGACAGCGAAGCGGCTGTGACGGAAGAGCCCGTGAATGAAGAAGCGCCTGAGAGTCAAAAAAAGGCGGCAATCTGTGATGAAAATGCCAAAGAAGAGAAATTAAGTGAGAGTGATAAATTGGAATGTGTAAATCTAGTTGCATTGCAGGCAGAAAAAATCAAAGGTAAACAGTTAATTTTTTATAGTTATAACTTTTCAGCAATGTTCTTGTTTCAATGAAATATAATAATATTCTTTATGTAGGTACACATACCCACTCACTACCCCCAATATTTTTCATTCACAAATTATAGTATGATGCTCATAGTTTAACTTTAGCTATGATGATGATTCTGGAGGCTGGGATACTATTGTGTTCTCATTTAAAATAGGCTTCACGCTAATAATCATTAATATCACTTCTACTTGCGCATTCTAATTGGAAATTAAACACTCAACGTTGAGTTAGAAAACAACAATTATAATTATGATCTGTCCAAATAAACAGCAAAACATTATGTTTTGTAACATTAGTATTACTTTTAAATTTAAAATTTCAGAGGTGTTATTGAAAGAGGACAGCAACTCCCCATACTGTGGTGAGCAGACTGACGTCACAGATAAGGAGGAGGTGCCAAGTAATAATGCCGAGACACCAGTTGAGTCTGTGCAGAAGGACCCGGAGCCTGATACTGTGGTGCCAGAGACCGAACCTATGACCGTTGATGAGCCTCCTAAAGAACCTGGAGTTGTAGCTGTAGCAGAAGCTCTTAAGGTAAACAAGGACCCAGGCACTAGGAATATAGTATAAGCACATATTTTACCACTTGCCTTCAGGACTTAAACAAATTAAATATTTTTTTAAAGGAACAGTAAACAAAATGGCATCATTTCATATGTAGATATTGTCAATAAATAGTTTGTAAGCTGACTAAACTTGAAGGCATAAAACAAACTCTTACTTATCAGCCCTTAAAGCTACTACTTGTGTGCTAGCTATGAATTTGTGTGCTAATTATCCAAGTCTGTAACCTAATGAATTACATTTGTGACCAATTCATTTCATAAAATTGTAAAAAAATACCAGACTAATAATGTTATCTTCCTCAGTCTGTTTCCCCGGTAGCAACCCCTGAAATCAAAGAACCGAGCCCTTCCAAAGAAGCAGCACTCATTGAAAATCCAGCTCCTTTGAAGGTGGAAGCTGATGTAGAAATGAATGAAGCACCGCAAGTTGAGGATAAACCTGAACTGAAGGAGCCTAAGCCTAAAGCACAGTCTGTAAATGGTGACATTTCTAAGACTAACCATAAGGTGAGGATTTTAAAATAATAGTTTTGTTATTTTTTTGGATTGTATTGTTTGTTTATCCTTATTACATTACTATCTGATGACTACTAAAATTTCATCTCTTCTACATAAAAAAAAAATATTTGGACACAAATTTGGATGTGAAAATGCAAATAAAATGGCTTATACCTTGGAATCACATATACAGTATTCAGAGTGTTTGGTACATCGTGTGCCAAAGGAAAATGGCTTATATTATGGGTCATAAGCTATCATTTTCTGCCTTTATTTTTTTTGGCCTGGTGGTTTTTTTTAAATATTTTTTATGAAAATAAAAGGAGATATGGCATCAAATCATATATTTTTTAAAATTAAATTATTTTTGTGTATTATTGTGCAAGCCATCTAGTTCTTTTTTTAAATTTACTTGCAAAGTTGCATAACATAATTTTCACAAATTTGACATGCAACTTTATTGGCTGTGAAAAATATACAAAATACGACTGGACTGGACTTGTCAGATTCCATGAAAACTTCTCTAGACTGTGCTTATGGTAAAGGTATGGTTTGGCTTGTTATGAAAATATTCAAACTGCTCCGTAAATTTACTCATTATGTGACCCAGGTTGCAAACTGCTGCATAAAAAAAAAATGCAAAATAAGAGGGGGCTCCCATACAAAAAAAAAATATACCCAGCCTAGACAAATAAGATAGATTTACTTGCAAGTAACTGTTTCACGGCCCGTCTGGTGTAGTGGTCGAAAAATCGCCTACTACGCGGCGGGTTGCGGGTTCGATCCCCGCACAATACAAACATTTGTGTGCATGAACATGTCTGTTTGTATTGGTCTGGGTGATTTCTATGTATATTATGTATGTTTTTTCAAAAAAAAAGAAAGTATTTAAGTATTATATCCGTTGTCTGGCACCCATAACACAAGCTTTGAGTAGATTACTTTGGGACTAGATGGCGATGTGAGGGAATGTCCAAAGGATATTTATTTATTTATTACTGTACAGGAACTCTTTTTGGTGCCAATTTTGTATGCAGCATTTTGCGACCTAGGTCAATTAATGAGAAAATATCGGAATTATTTCAATGATTTTTATAACAAGTGGCATACCATTAACATAATAAGTTCCGTCTTTTTCTATTTGTTTTCACAGTCATTTAAAGTTGCGGGTCATATTTGAGTAAATTATTTTCCGCATCTTTTCAAGTAAATGAAAAAGAAAACTAGATGGCTTGTGTATGTGTTTTTGATGTTAGTGAAACCGAAAAACATTGCATAATAAGGTGCTTTAGAGAAAACGGGGCGGGGTGGTCTTGTTAACTGCAAAGTAATAAAGACCGTGCCTGCCCGTCGATGACCGCGACTGCCCGCTGATGCCCGGCGGGAACCTGCGGCGTGATCTCTTTGCTCTCATTGACCCGCCCGGCCCGCCCTGCTGTCTGCAAAGCGCCTAACATTCAAAAATAACATGCGGAAAAACAATCAGTTTAAAAAACAAAAAAAAAACAGCGGGCCGAAAACAATTTGAAAGGCAGAGAATGATAGCTAATGATTTCCATTATAAATCATTTTCATTCGGCACACGATGTACCAAACATCCTTTATACGAGGGTCAAACTGAAAGTTCTTAGAAAATCAAAAACTGATTACATTAGCCAGTTATTAGTTTTATTATATCTTTTCAAAATATTGTCCATTGACGTCAATACACCGCTGCATGCGATGGAACCACTGGGAAAAGCACTTTGCCCACTCGTCCTTAGGGGTCTCTTCAATGGCATCGCGATACGCAGCCACCGCTTCTTCAGCATTCATAAACCGCTTTCCTTTAAGTTTTTCTTTAATTTTTGGAAATAAATAAAAATCACAAGGCGCGAGGTCGGGGCTATACGGCGGGTGACCCAGTAATTCAACGTTTGATGTCGCCAAATAGTCGATCGTTCGCTTGGCGGTGTGCGACGAGGCGTTGTCGTGGTGAAGGAGGATCCTACTGCGAGGTCGTTTCTCTCGAACTTTTTCAAAGACAAGTGGCAAACAATTGCTAGTGTACCATTCTGCAGAAACTGTTTTTTGATCCTCTAACACAATTGTTGCGAAATGACCTATTCTTCCAAAGAACGAGGCCACCATTTTTTTTCCCGCACTTCGATCTCTCTTCACTTTAGTTGGCAACTCCTCGAAAGGAAACACCCACTGAGCAGATTGTCTTTTGGTTTCAGGATCATAACAGTAAATCCAGCTTTCGTCACCTGTTAGTATGTCGAACACAGCATTTGAGTCACCTCCGTTAAATCTTTCAATCATTTTACGGCACCAATCCACACGATGGAGTTTTTGAGCCTTAGTCAAATTATGAGGTATCCACCGGGCGCAAAGCTTCCTGACCGCTAAATGTTCGTGGAGGATTTTGTGCACTTGACTCATACCGATGCCTAAGCTTGTCCGAATCTGCTGATAGGTCACTCTTTTGTCAGTCTCTATCATACGCCGCACAACACAGATGTTATTTTCAGTCGTCGCCGTAGAAGGCCGTCCCTCACGTACATCATCAGTGAGATTAGTGCGACCACGTTTAAACTCATTAAACCAGTTGTAAACAGTCGCACGAGGTGGGGCTTCATCGTGAAAGGCCAATCGTAGTCTATCATAACTTTCTTGTTGACTTAAATGACATCGAAAGTCATAAAAAATCATTGCACGAAAATTTTCTCGTGTTAAATTCATGTTGACGTGACACAGACAATTTTCAATTTGCCGCCAAATCGTAAAACAAATGACAAATGAATGAAATATATACTCAGTAATATTGGCAAACAGTTCTATTTTCAAATTTTAGAATATTTTTTTTATCATATTGTTTATAAGTGGCCAGTTCTAAGAACTTTCAGTTTGACCCTCGTAATGATATTTTCTTTGATCCGATATTTACCCAGGTGAAACGGCGAGAAACTGCTAGTTTTTAAAACTTAGTCTAACTAATCTTTCTTACTTGTCACACAAGGACGATCAATCTACCAAGCGGCGTGCGAGCGAGGACATCGAAACGGATTCGCCTCTCAAGAAACTATGCCAAGAAGTGGAGAAGACGTTCCCTCAGCACGACACCATGATCAACGACTACATACAAACAGCCACCAAGAACAACATAGATGAGATACAGAGGCATACGGAACAACTCCTATCAGAGATACAGACTTTAAGAGAACTCGCTCAGAAGAAGGAACAGGAATGGAATAATATATTACATCTTAAGAAGGTGAAAGAGGAAATATTACTGAGATTGCTCAGACGGAAACAGGTTTTATCATTTGAGAAAGCAGCCGAAGTGAACGGCGCAGAACGGGGTAACGATCCGTTTGAGTATTTGAATCAGGCAAAGAATTTAGCTATAGATAAAAGTGACGAGATCTCGGGGTTGGCGATCAAGCAGCCGGGGTCTTCCATGAGTCCTATGATGCAGCCGGTGATGCCGGTGACTTCTCATTTCAACCCGATGTCGGGGTTGCCCCCTCCGTATGACAAGGCAGCTCACATGCAGAGTATGCCAAAGCCGGTGTTCCCCCAACCGATGATGATGCCAGGGCCGATGCCAGGGTTTCCGCGAGACATGAACGGGCAATTGCCCGGCGGTTTCAACATGCCGATGGGTCGGCAGGGCCCTACTAAGGATGTGAAGTCGATTATAGCGGATTATAGACAGAGGAATCCGGAAGTCACCCCGAGAAGGGGCAGACGGATGAAGTCGATTTTGAATCCTAATATGATGGGCGCCCCGCGGCCCATTGCGCCGAAAATGGACAGCTTGAACAATTTGAACAACTTGAATATGCTCTTCAATAATTTGGACATGGTGAGTTTTAATATTAAGAATGTTTTAAACACGCACAGTGTCTTATTTATATTCTTAAAGATGAAATAACATCGCCATCCACCCGTCTGTTGCGCTGACGCCACGCGTA
Organism: Pyrausta purpuralis; assembly: GCA_963924145.1. NCBI lineage: Eukaryota > Metazoa > Arthropoda > Insecta > Lepidoptera > Crambidae > Pyrausta > Pyrausta purpuralis. The sequence goes on from OZ001651.1 coordinate 5,227,444, forward strand.
ATGACGTATCCATAAAAGACAAGAAATTTCGCACAGTCGGCAACTCAATTGGAAGAGCGTTTGTTGCTAGAAAGTGGCAGGTTAAAGTCCCGCCCGTGCGCATTTTTGGTTTCTTATTTCATCTGTAAGTTTCAATATTTATTATTGTTAGAACATACAGTGGAACTCCGATAGTACGTCCCCGCAGATCGACAGAAAACGATTTGGAGTATGTTTTCATACATTTGTTCCACGCTTAATACGATTCGACTCTCCGCTTGGTATGCTCTTTTTGGATTAATCATGACATGACAAAAAAAATGTCTAAAAACAATTATGATGATAGAATAAATGATAGTCAATTTGAGGTGCAAAATAAAGTCCCAATCTTCATTTTCAAATAAGTTGCGTCTATATTTCTACTGATATCGTGAACATAATTGTGGATTTTAAGCATGTGAATATATTTTTTTCCATATTCCATGGGTTCCACTTATAACTCGTTTTTGGATGGGTCCCGACAGAATCTTACTATCAGGGTTTTACTTTATATTAATATTTAAAAAGGCTTAAAAAGTTAAGCACCTACATCCTATACTTGTCACACCACGTGTAAATAAATAAAAAATGTTACATTAACAATTGCAGTAACAGATTTTTTTATTTTTATATCAGCATTGTATAGATATTGTGTCCCTGTAAAGGATATAGACAACTTTTTATCTCACAAATAACCCTTAACATGGGTGATAAGGGTATGAAGTTTTCTATTGTATCATTCATTGAAGGGGTGATAATAAGAGCAATTAAAAATTTTAATAGGAAGTCAGATTTTCAAGGTGGTGACATGGCGCGGATTCGATACTACCTACACTCCCAACAATACTTATACCAATACCAAGCTTATGCTTAAGACTAGTGGTCCCCCGTGAATTCGTCCGCGCGTTGCTAGTTCGCTCCCTTCCCTTCCGTCGCAACGTGATTTATTTTAGCCCATAGTCTTCTTTGAATAATAAGCTATATAAAACAAAAATATTTTTTTTTAATCAATCCAGTAGTTCGCATTCAAACAAACAAACTCTTCAGCTTTATAATATCAGTATTGATTAATGATTTGATATAGATAAGTTTGTTTGTTATATACTTTATAGTATTTATAGCTCTTCTCTATCCAGCATTTTCCATTAACCACAATATACACTAATCAATTTGTGCACTCAACTTTTATAGTCAAGGTAAAATGACCCCTAATAGACAAGTAATAAGGTCACTATGGTTTTCTTGGCGTCTAAAGTCGCGGCTTCAATTCGCGTCGATCCTTGACCCCATTGCGTGACGACTGTTGGTGCATCGTACGCATTCATCGTTGGTTCTGATCTGTAAATAAATAATAGTCTGCTGTTTGTATAAGACAAGTGAATGAGAAAGGTGTATGAGTTCACTGACCTGTTTATGAAACAATTGGGTCAATGCTGATGGCTGGTTATTGTTGCTAACTGAAGGCCGGTTTCATAAGTTTTAACGTCAATTGCCAGCGCAATTATCAGTGTTTTCATCGAAATTTTTATTTTTTTCACCCCTTGAAATACGGGATGTTGTTTTGGTCAGCGACGAGCGACTCAGGGGTGACTGTACAAACTATATATAACTGATTTTGAAATGGTATAAACCTACAAAATCAATTTATTGATGTGATACAGCGATCGAGTCAAAACTACCTACACCAGGTAGCCTTTTTGTAGCTTACTAGCTACGGCGTAGTATTTCGTAGATAGATAGACGCGCTAGCTATCCGCGTGGGCGCCAGATTCCCCATTCGTTTTGATTATTTTTAGAATGTTGTGAAGAGGTATTATTTTATAAAACTAGCATAAAATTTAAAGTTTTTTTAGAATAACCATAACTCATATTGTCATCCCTGAGTTGGATGTCACTGACCAAAACAACAACCTGTATAAATGTCTACAGTCCGTTTTTCTTTGCTAGTACAACAATGTAAAGAATCCATTTAATAACCTGTGAAATAATATCAATCAGTAATATTAGTTAACTATTTGATTTAAAAATATCTCAGTTTTGGTATCTTATTGTAAAATGATATTTTTCGTTAGAATTGAATATAAAGACTGTATACAATATTGGACAAGCAAAGAAAAACAGTCTAGAAAAATGTAAATCAAAATGTGATAATATCCTTCTTGAATAGAGAAGGTAACTTTAATTGTAAGGTCACTTTATAGGCGAATGTAATGTTATGTATAGATGAATTCACATAAGCGTCTATAATTTTATGTGATAGTTGACATCAACTTTTCAATTCTTTATCCTTTTAAAACCGTTTGCCCACCTTTTGTCTTAATTTAAAGCCAAATTATGCTTACCACATTTCCAAAGCTTTGACAATTCACAAAAAAGCTTTAACAATTCATAAACCTCCTTCCAGAACCAAAAAGCTATGTTAGAACGGCTCCAACAGATCCAAGCGGGCGGTCTGCCTAACGGGGTGTCGTTCAAGGACGTGCTGGTACAGTTCGCGAGCATGCAGCAGAGCAGCGGGCTGATACCGCAGCAGCCGCGCGAGCGACGCCGCGCGCCCCCGCCCCACCCCCCGCCCGAGGAGCACCTCCCCCCTCCGCCGCACAAGCAGGTGAGGGGGACACACACACACAAGCGCATACATACACACGCGCATACATACACACGCGCATACATACACACGCGCATACATACACACGGGCATACACACACACGCATACACACACACACACACACACACACACACACACACACACACACACACACACACACACACACACACACACACATACATACACACACACACACACCCACACACCATACACACGCACATACACACACGCATACACACACGCATACACACACGAGCACACACACACACACACACACACACACACACACACACACACATACACACACACGCACACGACTGCGCCAGAGGTCACGGGTTCGATCCCCGGGTCGGGCCAAGAATATGTACCTGGGTTTTTCTGTTCAGAAATTCTCAGGGTAGAGTTTCGAAGTTGGCTGAAAAGCACGAAAAAGCCGTTGGTCCTGCGTCTGATCTCTCTCCGGTCGTGACAGATTGCTGTCCCATCGGGCTTTGAGAGTGAAAGGAATAGAGAGTCCACCTATGTTTGCGCACACACTTGTGCACAATCATATGTTGCACGCAGTCGGTTAGTCTTTGTGACTGGCCACCTTAGTCGAAATCGGCTAGAACTATTATTATTAAAAAATCATTGCGCTGATTGATGGATGACCTAGGCTTTTTAGGCGAGATCTCAATTTCCTTACTATATCCAGATTCCATTTAAATTTCGATACTAGATACAAGTCAAAGACGTGCGTCGGGTACAAATAATATAGTCAGCAGTTTCCCTCGACTAAAATAGTCAAAATAATTAACGCTAATTAGTAGTACAACAACTATGGAACTGGTATGCAAATCATAATTTTCAATAAATCAATATTTATAGCGAAAGTATTTTTTTTTACTAATATGTAAAAACTTCTTAGAAGTCTACGGAGTTACGTTGAAAATTGAACTTTCATGTGAAGATAGACGGGTGGAAAATAGCTTTTCCATCCCTAGGGTGGAAAGTAATTTAGTTTTAATTGCTACGATCAGACATGGAGTTAAAGATAATTGAGTCTCATCATATTATTAAAATAAACAAGCTTTCCATATTTTTAAAGATTAGCTTATTGGTCTAATTTTTTACAATTTAAAATCTACAAATATAATATTTGGTTGCCCGCCATACATAGCTACACTTTTTTTTTTAATTTAAAATTGTAACATTTTTTTGTCTTTGACAGTATATTTTTTAGTTTGGTCGATTATTGCATAGATGATTAAGCAGGCGGAGGCGACTTGCCGCGATTTTGTTGTTCATTAATCTTCTTACTCACTCCCACCTTTAGCTGTCACTCATAGCGCTATCTCATGAGGCAAAATTGAATCTGGAATTTGACATAACCTGTGGTAATTTGGTGACAAGGATAAGGTTGCGTTCTGTTACTATTAACATTGTCTGTGAGAAAAAATCGATCGATATTTTTAACAATGATTTGAGATATTTGGTATCGTCCACGTTTTATGTAATCGGTTGTCTTCTGTTCCGTTACTATCCTTTTAATAGTTTGTTTTATGTATAACGACAGTAAACAAACTGATTGTGATGTAAAAACTTGAGGTTTCATCTCTCGCCGAACTTATGTTAATACGTATCTAAATAAATTTATTTATTTTTCCCCCAGTCGAAATGAAAAATAGTATGTATAACTCGGGTGAAAGCACCCATTTCACTTTCGAATTATTAGCGCTCTCACTCCGTTCGAGCGCCAAGAACTTCTCGAGTGAAATGGGTCACTTTCTCCCCTTGTATAACAATCTACTATTTCATTCCTTCTGGTCGGAAAATTGAACTTTCATGTGAAGATAGACGGGTCGAAAATAGCTTTTTCATCCCTAGGGTGGAAAGTAATTTAGTTTTAATTGCTACGATTAGACACGGAGTTAAAGATAATTGAGTCACATCATATTATTAAAATAAAAAAGTTTTCCATATTTAAAAGCGTGTTTATTATGGTCACTGATTTTAAAAATTTAAAATCGATAAAATTTTAAACAATATAAAATCTACAAATATGATATTCGGTTGCCCGCCATACATAGTAACACTTTTTTTTCATTTTGAATTGTCACAGTTTGTTTGTATTTGACAATAATTATTTTTAGTTTGGTCGATTATTCCACAGATTATTAAGCAGGCGAAGGCGACTTGCCGCGATTTTGTTGTTCATTAATCTTCTTACTCACTCCCACCTTTAGCTGTCACTCATAGCGCTATCTCATGAGGCAAAATTGAACCTGGATTTGACATAACCTGTGGTAGTCTTGATGGCAAGGTTAAGGTTGTGTTCTTCTACTATTAGAAAAAAATCGATCGATATTTTTAACAATGATTTGAAATATTTGATATCGTTCGCGTTTAATATACTTTGTCGTCTTCCGTGTCGTTACAATACTTCTAATCGTGTGTTTTATATATAACGACAGTAAAAAAAACTGATATATATGTGATGTAAAAACTTAAGGTTTCATATCTCCCCAAACAACATAATAGTATCGTCGCAATCATACGGCCAAATTTATTTATTTTTTCTTACAGTCGAATTAAAAAATAGTATGTTTAACTCGGGTGAAAGCACCCATTTCACTCTCGAATTAATAGCGCTCTCACTACGTTCGAGCGCCAAAAAGTTCTTGAGTGAAATGGGTCACTTTCTCCCCTTGTATAACAATCTACTATTGCAAAATTCATTATAATAATTGATTAACAAACCATTATTATCTTTGTAACAGGTGGAAAGGCTGGCATCCCCTAGCCCGCGCCTCCCCCCTCCCCCTCCCTACCCCGAGATCTCCCTCCTCCCCGTCAGCACCGCGCAGGAGAGCCAGGCTTCTGCGCAGAACTCGCTGCTACACGGCATTCTTACTAAGGTAATGTGGACTTTATGCTGTACGGTGTAAGCTTTATTTCAATTTGATATTGAGTCACTTTTCGCTTGTAGTATCAACTGTCATGTCAGCTTCATTGGTCTTGATTGGATGGGCTATTTGGGCGGGCAAAAGCAATGTCACTTTGAAAATCTTTTGATTTTACAGTGCTACCAACTTATCTGAAGAATGGCCAAAAATGGAATTACAGTTGTCACTTTGAAAACTTTATTGCTGTAGTCAAGTCATTGTGACGGTCACACTGTGACATTTGTAGAGATTCGAAATCTCTCCAAACATTTCTAAATAGGTGTGCCTAAGGTATACTCTGATTTTTAATTAGATAGACCAAAATGACATTTGGTGGGTTGCCACTTTTTCGTAATATAAAAATAGTGATGTGCCTAAATATTGGACAAATTCAATTCTGATTAAATTGTTGCTTTTAAATGATTATAGAATAATTAATTGGATATAGTTTGAATTTGTGTTGTGCAGAAAATTATTTGCATAAAATAAAATAGTAATGTATTACAAAAAAAATATCAAACAAGTTTTGTTTTAAGATCATGTTACCTGCAAATAATATCATAATTTCAAACAGTGTATTTATAGAAAGTAGTAAATAGTCAAAATAGGTTGAAGGCATACAAAATATTGGTATTGCATGTGAAGGGACTTATTTTTTTACCTATTAGAAAATTTTATTTTGTGTATTACGTTTCTTTTTTAATTGTGTTCAACGTTTTACATGTATTATTTATCAAAATAATTAGAATCACGAAATTGAAAAATCGTATCACAAATTCAATTAATCGTTCACAATTGCATTGTTACAACACTATTGCACTATACTTGCAACATTAAAAAATAAAAAGTGCGATTGAAGCTGTCATTTTGGTCTATCTAATTAAAAATCAGAGTATAGGCATTTACTTGTACCAATCATGGGCTACGTTTATTTGATATTTTTATGAACTACATAATATTTATCGGTGAGAGCGAGCAATTTTCTTTAGCCCTATGCTATTTATAAGTAGAGAATTCCACCCGGCGTTAATTCCAGCTTTGGTTGTGCAATGAAGTTAAATAAACACATGTTCTTAATTTATCATCGTGTTGTTACGGCGAGTTTAAAAAAAAATCCAGAAGTGCCTAATTTAGTTAAAAACGGAAACCCTTTTCGACTTGACGCTATTCTGACGTTCTTCAGATAAGTTGTTGGCACTATAATCGGTAAGAAGTCCGGCCAAACCATAAAATTATTATCCCTTTGGAATAGAACGACAAAAGCGAGATGTCACTAGCAGCAAACTGTGTGATAAAAAGAGATGGGAGATGCGAAGTATCAGAACCGTTTTTAGCAGCTGTCAGTCAGTTCGGAAGCCTTATAGAAGCTCGCTGAAAATTTCTCTCATTTGAGTTTTTGAAAATTTATGTGAAATTGTGTATATTTTGAAGAAATATTTAAGTTGAAACATGGTGACTTGATCGGTGATTGATGGTTGTCCATTACAGCGGAATAACCCAATAAATAATCATTCAACAGGTAAATTAGTCCAAATCGAACCCTCTTAATATACGACTTATATTTGACAATGCGCTTCAAATTTAAAGTACGCAGCTTGATTATTCTATTCTACAAACGTTATTTTACGTAAAAAGTAAATACAGAATAACACAGGGAATGTATATACGAATATTTTATATAATATTTAGTTTTACACTAGAGCTACATGTTCAATATTTTGTGTCGGCTTTTTATCATGGAGTAAACTAATATGTTTATCTTAGGAACATTGTTTTTAATCTCCTGATCGAAAGGTTATCTCATTTTAAGCTACAAATGTTACTTACTTATGTTAGTTACTGACATCTTAAATCGGTTTCGTTTGACAGCTTTTAGTTGTCCTTCTATTCCGATAGGAATATTAATTTTATGGGCCAAACACTTTATTTTTTTCGTAAAGAAATAATAATTCGAAGTCAGAAGTCACAAAGCCTTTTCACGCAATCCCAGGATGGTATAGCTCTGGATTAAGTGTACATTATTTTGCTGTTTGGCTCTTTGCTACTGACAGTGAGAAAAATGCCGTTATATTTTCTTCGTTTAAAGCGAAACTTGAAGACTAATTTCGCTTTTGCCCTCCCCAAAAGTTGATCCAACGTTTTCACAGTTGCGAGTGATATGTGGTTGACTTTGCGATGATTGAAGCTTACCGCTGTTTGTCCTACGTGGGCGACCCGGGCGGCCATTCATTGACCATAGTAATTCGTTCGTCATACATTTTGTTTGCACTTTTTTATATGTTCTTCATACCCATAAAATACAGAGTTGACAGGCGGTACTTGACTTCTTAATAATATTATACCTGTGTTACAACTGTGTAAAATTTTCTATTCATAAAAGGTGTCTATAGTATTGTATCATTTTTTAACGTACCGAATTGACATATCAGAAAAGCTTGTCTTAACTGAAATGACGCGCCCCACTATCGCATTAACGCACACAAGAGAATTTAAAATATGGATGCAATACATTTACAAATGCCGTTGTAATTGCTCATTCAGTTGCCGGTGAGACTCAAACGTTTTCTTTTCCAATTTGTCATAATTGATGTGATCGTGCGAGAGAGCGGACGTTTTGTTTCATCACGTGACTAGTCGAAAGTGGCGTAGGCCTACAGATTTAAATTCGCTGAGCAGTAAACGCTCCCACACAGATGAAGGTGTCGTTATTAATATTTGCCATCACATATCGTGGTACGAGGTAGGTTTTATATTAGGACGTGTAAAAGTTCCCCCAGTGGTGCTATTTGCATAAATAAATGACTTTTATCGAAATCAACCAATTAATTAGTGGGACGCGTCATTTCAGCTTAGACAAGCTCTATATTCTTAATCACAGCAGATTCACTATAACTTGACACGTCATTCTTAAACAGCAACAGATGAACTATACCTGAAAATGATTGGACACATATTGGACCTTTTTAAGCCCGAAAACTATTCAAAAGTGAGGTCTCGCGTCGGCCACGTAGCGTCGCTTGCGCGCTTGCAATGCGTTGTGTCAACCAGGGCGCTATTCCTCTCAACGGCACGGCAACGGCGAATGATTTGATGCTGTTATTTTTTTACCATATTAATATTAGCATTAAAGCTATGGGTATCAGAATCGGGCATAATTATCTTGATTGGGCTCTACCAGTTATTATGTGACAGTTCAACAGCTACGTAGAGTATACAGCGTTGACCTGTAATAGAAGCAAAAATTTTAATCAATTAATCGACATAATATAAGTAGTATTCTGGACCTGGTTATAGAGCTCTAAAATGCTTAACTCAGAGATATATTAATCCAAAGTTACAATCCCTAATTCATGTATATCAAAATCGCTAACTGGTAGTAAGTGACAACGTCAGGTTCTATGACTTGACACATTTGTTTGCAATACATTGCTGGTTCGATTTATTTGATTAAAAAATTCCCAATAAATTTAACCAAAATTGAAACCATTTAGAATTTATCACTGGATACTTAAAGGGTCTACGTTTAAGTAGTTGGCTTCTATTACAGGTCACAGCCTGTATAATATCAATTTGGATCATTCGATTTTAGACCTATGAATTTATTTAGCAACCTCATTTTCTGAGCTTTGTAATTGTACTCTGTATAATGGAAGTAATTCATCGATGAGCTACAATACCACGACCAATCATAGCAGTTGATTTACACGTTCCAAATTACACAATCAAAATTCGAAACGCATTCGTATTGGCTGGCCGTTGCCGTTGCCGTGCCGTCCAGCGGCCAGCCGCTCGCCGTGTGGACAAGCCGTCACGGGTGCTCTCCCCCACAGAGTCCAGCTCAGAGTCAGTCGTATTCCCCGACGTTGGCTAAACTGCTAACTTCGCCGGAGCGGCAGGGCGCCCCCTTGCCAACGTTCGGTCAGGCCAAGGTACCAACTCACACTGTTCAAAAAATTGGTGTTGATTGGCCTCGATCTTCCAAATTCAAAATTTAGTTTTTAAGGTTGTAAAGGTGGGGGCTTGTAAACGGCCGGATACAATGTTAAAGTCTGTCGGAAAAGTTTTTATAATTATTTTTTATACTTGGTCACACTGGATATTTTTACTGCCTTTTTCACAACCATAGCTTTTTTATCGTTGGGGTATTTATCATTTTAAATATAATAATTAAAATACCCAGTGTAATGCAAAAAAGTATGCCTTATATTTTTAAATTATTTAATTATTGTTCTGATACGTTGGTTTCAGCCGTTTACAAATCCTGATGATCAAAATTTGACACAAAATTTGTAACGAAAATGGCGATGCCCGTTGTAAACCACCTCATGATCATTAATTTCATTTCTACTAACTATTATTTATAAATTTATATTAATTCTAACATAAATGTTTAACCGTGACGTCTATTGTAGTTTAATTCAATTACGATGTCTATTTTTACAAGCTTTACTCAATAAGACGGTCCGTCATTTTTACTCTAACCGTCTCTCTCACTCGCGTTAAAATTATATTGAGCGAGACGAGAGTAGTTGATATTTCGGTCGTTTGTCTTAAGGAGTAAAGTTTCTGGGTACTTGTATGGGTTATTGGGTTTCTGTCCCTGTACCATGAGCTTTTATACTCAACTTATAAACGGTCCTGCTTATTTGACACGTTTTGTACGAGCTTTACGTTAAAATAGAACGGTAGTATAAAATGCACTTGAAAAAAGCAACTGTGTCAGACGAGGATTCGAACCTCATGTCTAACGCTATCCGGGCGTATGCCTAAGCCACTCGGCCACCGGTACATTGGCAAGCCTGTTGAATATTGCAAGTGCTTTCTTTTACGCGTATGCTGCTTGACTTCATCAATGTTGCGAGATTGCTCTTACAAAATCCGAAGGATATATTTTTCCAAATATTTGAAAATCGTTTAAGATGATGGTAGCCAATTTATAATACAAAATTGAACTATACAAACTTAATAATATGAAATGAAATGTATTAGTTATACCTATAATTGGCAAATATACAAGAATAATACAGTAACAATGTGTGCTGTTGTTGCACCATATTTTATAAAATAAAAATAATAAAATAGAAGCTCACGGTCAGGCGGCTGGTAGTACATACGCGTCCCTTCCCCGTGTCGTCCCCGCGTCGGCCCCGTCCCGTCCGCGCGCCGTAACCGTAACGTGCCTGACGTTGCAGAGCTGCGGCGAGATCACGATCACGCCGGTGCAGCCGACCCCGCCTCCGGCGCCGGACCCGCAGCCGGAGAAAGCCGAAGAGGTCGTTCAGCTGGTGAGGACACACTTGTTTTGAATTTAAAAAAAAATGGACACCAATCACATACATCAAAGTAAGTAGCTAGTTGCACTTGTGTTATGGAAATCAGACACAACGGTGGTCACAACACCCAGACCCAAGACAATATATAAAATTATGATTTCTATATCGACCCGACCAGGATTTGAACTCGGGACCTCGGAGCGGCGACGCCATGAAACCAGCGTGCTTAGCCACTACACCACGGAGGTCGTTGTTATATAGTTTTGAATGAGGTTAAATATATTATTTTTAATATTATATGTAAGCAACAAGAGAAAAAAATCCTAACCTTTTTTCAGTAGCTTACACTTAAAAAAAAAGTTTGTTTTAGGCAGAGCCCATATCAGTTAGTAATAGAAATCTTATAGCTAGTGTTAGTGATGATTACATTTTTTACACATGAGTTATGAATGAAATACATACGTAATGTCATCAGGCTCTTCTAAAAAAGAGGGAAAGCGCGACAGGGTCGTTTATTCTAATTTAACTTTTAGTCAGCCATACTTGTACTTCAAAAGGGGTGTCTCTGAGAGTGGAAACACTGATTAGCCATAAAGAAGAAGAAGAACCTTCAAGTTGACTTACAACCGCAGTGAGACATCCAGAGTGATGCTGTGGATACAAAAGTATAGAAAAAGGCTCTCGGAGGGACGGATTCCCCTAGTTAGGAATCTCTCCTGTAGGTTTTTACAGCTTTAATTATAATTTTAAAATATTGACTTATTAAGCTCTCCATTTGTAATTTATATCATAAATTTATAGTATTATCTTAATGTGTTTGCTACATCTGCCGCTTTCTCCCACTCGAGCAGGACGACGAAGAAAGCCGCGGGTCGTCGGGCTCCGGCGCGGGCTCGCCCGGCGGCTCGGGCTCCGGCTCGGGCTCCGGGCGGCTGGTCATCGACGAGCAGCCGCCGGCGCAGCCCGAGGCCAAGGACGAGGCGCCGCTGTGCCAGGTAATACCCGCTTGCTACCCCTTATGGCGCAATTTCACAAGTCGTTAGGGACCGCATGCGGCGTGCGGGAGATTTCTGGAACGCATGCTACAGGGCCGGCATTCGGGGAACCGTTTTCATTCGTCGGGTCCGCATGCGGAGTGCGGGAGATTTACTAATAACCCCACTAATTTATATATAATTAGGAAATATTTGACTCAAGACCCGCAAGCAAGCTGTATATCGACTGATGAATTTCATTGGTCGATATCACGGTCGGTATAATGCATGCGGGGAATCCCCTCAGGCGTTGTATCGAACGCGTATCGACTTGCAACTTTCATTGGTCGTTATCTCCCATGCGGGGATTCTCCGCATGCTGTATACCGAACGAGTTATCGACTAATGAAAATGCGCCATTATATATCCCCGATTTAGCGACATCTATGAGCGAGCACTGTCACTACATTTCAACGCAACACGCTGACTCGGCTCTACGCGACTAGATGGCGCTATAGTCGAAGTATGGAAACTGGACCGCGATATTAGAGATTTAGAGCGGACTAACTATATATGAATAAACCAAGGCGGTGATCATTGGACCTTGGTCCCTTACCTACCTTACGTACCTTTGCCTTCTTAACACAGTTGCGCCAAACCGATATGCACAAACAGCGAATGCACAACAACTATCGAGCGAATGTATACACCGAAAATTTCATACTGACAATGTTCGCTATTTGAACAAAGGGAGAAAATAAAAGCTAATTTAACTTTAGTTAAGTATTCCTCATTAAATAAGTAAATTCTTATATTTAGATTGCAAGGGACAGTGCTAAGGCCACAGCGATCGAATGTGAACTGAAACATAGAGAATACAATATTTGGCTACTGTACTGACGGAAGCAAACAATTTAGACCTTAAGTGAATTAAATTAAGACACAAATAATAATAAACAGAGAGTCCCACTAGGCTTCAGGGTTAACTAGGTGGAAAGAGAGCTGTGATTGGCTGAATATGATCGTATGATGTATGAGGGGATTTAACAACATAAGTAAAGCTAGAAAACTATAGTACAACTAGACAATTGCATCTACTTAAGCTAGCTAGCTATATAATGAAATCAGAATGTCCCTCAACAAATTCACTTTTAAAAAGTCTCTCCGAACCCACTATCTTAACCTTGGCTCTCTTCAGAATTAAAAACCATTTTCTTTTATTTGTGTTTTTTTTGGATGTCATCAATATCATCACTTTTATCATTAATATTTTTGTATTTATTAAGTATATGTATTCTATGTATGTTTATTAGTCTTTTGCTTATGTATTTTAATATATATATATGTAATATTAGTATGTATGTTTATGTTAGTGCATTTCACTTCTTTTTTTGTACCATTCCTCTCACTTATTATTAATATTCCGCCACTAATTAAACTCTCTGCATTACCAGGTGGTAGACTGGTAGAGAATGCCATAAGGCATTAAGTCCGCCAATTGTACATTTTACAGTGCAATAAAGTTTTAATAAATAAAATAAATAAATAATAAATTAATGTGGTTCTACGTCGCATCTTGTGCGCATAGACAGACAATCTCTGTAAGTACACTATAGATGCGTTCCACTTGCTGTCGCGGTCACCAAGTGAAACGCACCCGATACGATAGCGTAATGGATCTACGCGTTCACGCATGCACGATAGCCATCTGTGTCAACAAGCATTTTGGGGATTTGCAAGTACGTTTTGCGCCGTCGACTACATACCCACTACTAGGCATTTCAACTGCCTCTGTGGGGCAGCGGTAGGAGGGTCGCACTTTAAAGCGACGGCTGCGCCAGAGGTCCCGGGTTCGATCTCCTGGGGTCTGGCCAAAAATATATACCTGAGTTTTTCTGTTCAGAAATTCTTAGGGTAGCCCGGAGTTTGGAAGTTGGCGGTGTTTCACCCCCGGGCTTCGGAAAAGCACGTAAAGCCGTTGGTCCTGCGCCTGATCTCTCTCCGGTCGTGTCAGATTGCTGTCCCATCGGGCTATGAGAGTGAAAGGAATAGAGAGTGCACCTGTGTTTGCGCACACACTTGTGCACTATAATATGTCCCGCGCAGACGGTTAGTCGTTGTGACTGGTCACCGTAGTCGAAGGGGGACTATTATTACATAATAGAGCGTTGTCTGTCTATGTATCTGACTTATTAATCGGATAAAGCGCTGCCGCGTCCAACCGATTTTGTACGATTGCAATAGGAAATGACTAATCAGGAGTGAGCCAATAACCAACGTAAGAGAGGGTAGAATAGAAGGCAAAAGGAGGAGAGGAAGACCAATAATAATATATATGCATAAAATAAAGCAAAAGTTGTGTGTTACGTTGTATCAAGAGAAAGGCGTAATAGTTTAAAGGATGAATAAAAACTCCACCGACAAAGAGCCTAGCTTTTAAGTTGGATGATGATGATGATTGCTGGTCAATAGTGAAACGCCTACTTCGGACAAGCGAGCTATGGCCCATCTCTCTATGATGCTCGCTGGTACCTTCTAAGATGGAGAGCCGCGTGTGTAAGGTACTGTTTCTCGCTGCTCTGCTACTGGCTTCACCCCTTAGAGGGGCGAGTGTAGGGCCTCGGTACGTGCTCGGGCTCCAGGCGGCTGGTTATGAACGAACAGCCGCCGCCGCAGCCCCAGCCCTAAGACGAGTTGTACAATCTGCAGCTACCGCTCCTTTCTACCTTCACGTCATAGACAGAAGTCGCCGTCACTGAGTTCATAGAAACACGTGCCGTCTCGTCTCGATATGCACAAACATACTATTGTGCGGAATACATTGGAGATTTTATACTGACAAGTTCTGGTAAGTACACTATGCGACTGCATTATGTATCGAAGTGTACACTGTGCGAGCGAGACGTACTCATACCACCTCTCCGTCAAATGGCGTGTTATGGTAGCTTTCCTATGATACTTCCTAGCAATGCGACCTACGTCAGCGGCTTGACGCATTCGGTGTCTCGGGGACGCGTGGCTTTAATGCAACTAAAGAAATGTACGGAGTGACGTCGACACGAAGTCTAATAAATCTGTCAAGTACGTGACAGCCGATCAGCTGTGTATAAAGATTTAAAAAGATTGAAAGCGGAAAGCAAAATGTCATGTGACAATGACTGATTTACTTTTTTTGCAAGTTTTGACGCGATTTTGGCGTTAGAATAGACAGATGGAGTTTCAGGATTTTAAAAGTTTATAACTTTATTATTTAAATTACCTGAATATTGTTCATTTAATAAAGATTCCATATAGTCTGTCTAATTATCTGTATTTTTTGCTATTTTCACAGATACTGTACATGGTCTTGGCATTTTTATAAACATCTCCCTTGTATTTGTATCTGACCATTGAATAATCGTCCCTAAATGTTGTATCGTCCCCAGGGCTGTCGTCGCCGAGACGCGCAGTTCGTGTGCGCCGGCTGCGCCAACCAGTGGTACTGCAGCCGCGACTGCCAGGTGCGTGTGCATATCACTTTACTATACTCTGATTTTTTATTAGGGGACGTCCATTAATCATGTGAGGTCGTTTTTCGCATTTTTACCCCAACCCTGGTGATATTTGGTGAGGTTTGAGACCACCCCTCCCCCTGGATCACGTGTATTTTTTTAGAAGTCTATGAAAAGTTTTTTTTTAAACTGAAAAAAAAAAATTAAAAAAATCGTAATTCAAAAAACATATGTATTTGCAACAAAATTAATGAATAATTAATTAAAGCTCAACAACTGGTAAAGCTTCTTCTTCACTGGCAGTTGTTATTGGCAAACAGGTTTGTGACAACAAATCGTTCAAATTTTCGATTCAGAAATAGCGCTGTTTGACAAAAAATTAATAAAATTAATACACGTGATGTCTGACGAGACCCCCCCTCCCCCCTCGTGATGTTTCGTGATGTTTTCCGTACCCCCTTCCCCCTCCCCCTTTTGAGCCTCACGTGATTAATGGACGGCCCCTTAGATAGACCAAAATGACGGCTCCAATCGCACTTTTTATTTTTTTATATTGCAAGCGTAGTGCAATAGTGTTGTAACAATGCAATTGTGAACGATTAATTGAATTTGTGATACGATTTTTCAATTTCTAATTATTTTGATAAATAATACATATAAAACGTTGAACATCATTAAAAAGAAACGTAATATAATAAAGTAAAATATTCTAATTGGTAAAAAAACATGCAATACTAATATTTTGTATTACTTCAACCTATTTTGACTATTTACTACTTTCTATTAATACACTATTAGAAATTATGATATTATTTTGCAGGTAACATGATCGTAAAACAAAACTTGTTTGGTATTTTATTTTATGCAAATATTTTTCTGCACAACACAAATTCAAACTATATCCAATTAATTATTCTATAATCATTTAAAAGCAACAATTGAATCAGAATTGAATTTGTCCAATATTTAGGCATATCACTATTTTTATATTACGAAAAAGCGGCATCCCACCAAATGTCATTTTGGTCTATCTAATTAAAATTTACTTTCAATCTGAGGAGTTTTGCGCGGGAAACGATAAGGGAAGGACAGATCATACATCTTCATTTTAGAAATTGTTTTTTTCGGATCAGTTATTGTGATTGTGCCGTGGAATTGTCATGATAATTTGTGCTTTTGAAGAAAACAATGCAGTTAAAGTTAGAATTATGGTGAAGCGAGCTCTAATCGCGCCGTCTTACCCGGATCGCTGTTCCTGCTCTTAGCTTCCTTGTTGAGCATTGTAATGCGGACCACCTCGCATTTCAATGAGTTAGGTTAAGTTAGGCTAGCTAAGTGTTAGTTTTAAGTGTTGAAAAATGATAGTACAATAAATGAAGAATTGTCTTTATGGCGTACAGCCAAAGACGTTAAACTTGTATAAAAAAAAACTTTCAAGCCGCACAATAATAGATAGTTATACAAAGGGAGAAAGCAAACCATTTCACTCGAACAGTTTCTGGCGCTCGAACAATGTGAGAGCCCAAAAGCTTGAGAGTGAAATGAGTGTGTTCATCCGAGTCAAACATACATTTTTTTTAACTGTAAGGAAAAAACTTTTAAACTCTAAACTGTTAGTGGCCTGTAGCATTAAAAACCGGCGAAGTGCGAGTCGGATTCGCGCACTGAGGGTTCCGTGCCAACTTTAACTGAATTAGGGAATCCACTTACTTCCACCTATTTTGTTAACAGCAAATATTACTTTGTTTTTCATAGTGTTTGTATGATGAACAATGTTATGTTTGCGGTTGTTGAAAATGTGCTATATCTCAAAAACTGCGAGTTCGATCCCGTCCAAACCAATTTTCGTTGAAAGTGTTTGTTAAGATCTAAATTATACCTTTTTTTCAAAATATACAATTGTCATAAAGATGAAATAAGAAACCAAAAATCTGCCCTCTGTTCTATAAACAGGCGGCTAGATGGCGCTAAGCGTCACGCAATGACGTATCCATAAGAAACCACAAATTTCGCGAGGTCGGACTAACAGCACAGTAGCTCAATTGGTAAGAGCGTTTGGCCCGGTCAGCCAAAAGGTTGCTGGTTCAAGTCCCGCCCGTGCTCAAATTTTTGGTTTCTTATTTCATCGCCCATTCTACCACATTGGTGGCGTCTATCTATCAAACGTTAGACTTTAGAAGAAAATGGTTTTAGGAACCTCAATGTCTATTAAAATACCTATCCATAAACACGCATAGGTTTGACAAAAAAAATAATTTTTATGTTTAAGTTTCATGTATAGGCCACCCTTAAATATCTTGACTACTAGAGCTTCACAAAGGATACCCTTGTACTGAGCGGTAAAGATGAAGAAAGAAGAATAAAAATACGTTCATTTGCTCGAACAGGACATTGAAAAAAATAAAAAATATACCTCTGCTCAATTGGTTAAACCATAGTGTAGTGATCTACAACTGTTCTTTAATATTTATATTATCTTCCACTGTTCAAATGGCAACCAGTATCTATCATAACACACAACTAATTTGGTCCAAAAAATATTAACTTATAAAATGAAATAAGAAACCAAATATTGCTTCTTTTTAGATACGGCATTACGCGGGACGATTACAAATATCATATTTGTTAAAAATATGAACTGTAAGTGTTATAAATATTCTTAAATATTACCTCGCAAACTCTTTCAGGTCGCAGCGTGGGACGAGCACTCGGAGATGTGTTCCGGATAATAAACAGCGCCGCGGTGAAGCCTGCGACTGTCAGCGTCATTTGCCTTATATTGTAACGGTATGTCACACTCGTACTGAGAATCTCTGTTTGGACGCAGCGACTTTTAGCGAAGTATCTATCAAGTATCGTTTTTTTAGGACGTTATGTTGATATATTTTTTACATTCGAACACATATAAAAAAGGAAATTAATTCGTACATTCAACACATAAAAAAGCCTTTATCAGAATAGTGACAAGAATTGACAACAGATCAATATTTTTTCATCCCAACCGTTGTTTTTTCAAAGACTAAATCAAAGTAAAGCGGTGAAGTAATTAATTAATTACAGTAACAATTGACAATTCAATATGCTTAATGCAGTATCAGGAAGGTCAATAAAAGTGATCACAACTTAAAGTGTGAAGTTATTGTGTAAGTATACCGTTTGTGTTTCAGTTATAATTAATATCTATCTATCTAGTATATTCCTCGTTGCTGTGTCATAATTATGCGTACTTGTGAATTTTGATACTTGGTTTATTTAAAATAATACTGCGACTGATGTTATAATTTGACGAGAACTTTCTAATAAAAAAATGACAGATTAAAAAAAAGTATAAAACTTGATCATTGTGTCAAAAATCAAAAGTTTTATTTTGTGCTACTATCACTTTATTAGTAAGTATAGAAGATTGAATTCATAGCTGTTATATCAAATATTGCAATGAATAGAAACGTCGAACAAATAAATCAATCAAATCAGATTCGTGAGAAACATTTTTTTTTAGAATCTTAAGAGACTCTTCAATGGACACAGTATATTTTTTATATAAAAAACTGTGTCAATGATTTTTGTCATGTTCCTAAATTCGTGAGGTAAATCTAAATAACTATGATAAAATTAGCATAATAATTATACTTCGGCGAATAAAATGTTGGTTGTGTTTAGAGCTGAGTTTTAGCCATTTGTTTGATTATTTAGAGCCTATTTATTTTTGGGCAGTACTAAAAAGTACCAGCACAATGTCATAATTCGAAATTAAGAAGGATAAAAGAACATTAAATTACATTAAGTCATTAAATAAAGCTGATTAACTTATAAAAATACTTGGTGTACTGCTCAAAAATAAATTTACCATTTTAGTAACATCACTCTTAGCGATGTGGCATGGGCTAAAGCGAATAGTTACAAACTCGGTATTATTGTCTCAAATTTTTTCGTAATAATTATATTACAACGACTTCCTATTTACTTTTTCATTTTGGAATTTTACCCTTATTTTTGTGGGATTCCTCTTACCAACTTTAATACAATTAGGTCATTCCTTAAAAATATTGGATGCTATATGTATAATAAGCTATTTAGTAGCAAAAATTGTTAGAGTAACAATTTATTATGTATTTATATGAGTGGTTACTTAAATGTATGAGAGTTCTGAATTATGCCCATACTAGAGGCAGTTTGAATTCACTGATTTTAAAAATATTTAATCAAATCTAGTAAATTGGTTGTAATAATGGCTTCTTTATTCTTATAATATGGTAAGGATAGGATAATACAATCCATATCTGATCATAATTTCTACCAGTTAAATACTAAGATCTCTTGTGTTTTTGCCATTTTTATTTAATATTAGGTTATTATTTTAGTACATATTCATCAACTTATTTTGACTGTATATTTATGTATTAATATTTAAGAATCAAACCAAATATTTAAGTTTTTCTAATTCTTTGTAGAAATCATTTAAAATCCCAAATATTTTGTGCCTTTATATTTTATAAGTTGGTATTTTCACAAGGTATAATTCAGAACGACGTGTGCCTGACAGAGTGTATCATAAAATGGAAAATATAATTGTATAAGTTAGAACATAGTGACGCTATCATAATTATGAAAAAATCATTTTCGACAAATCTGTAAATCTACCGAAATCAATTTATTTTGTAATAATGGGGCACGCTTATTTCGTAAACGATTAGATGTTACAGATTTTTTTCAAAATCACCGTAAAGTGATATGTTTTGTATCATTTGAAGATCCTTAGGTGCACTTGCACAAGATGATTTAACCCAGCATTAAGCCAACCCTGGATAATATCTTCATTCTGTTTCTGTCAACGTCAAATAAACTGACCAAGACAGAATGATGTTTTTTTTAAGCTAACGCAACTGATGTCAGGTGTGGTTGAGGTCTAGGGAGCATATCTGCTTATTAGCA
The DNA here is from genome assembly GCA_963924145.1 of Pyrausta purpuralis. Taxonomy (NCBI): domain Eukaryota; kingdom Metazoa; phylum Arthropoda; class Insecta; order Lepidoptera; family Crambidae; genus Pyrausta; species Pyrausta purpuralis. Next base: position 5,247,665 of record OZ001651.1, read on the forward strand.
ACCTATTCACTCTTGCTTTAAAGATGTGTAGGTCATATGCCTGAGGGAAGACTTCAGCAGGCAGCCAGTTCCACTCCCTAGATGCACGCATTAGAAAGGAGTCGGCAAAGCGCTTTGTACGAGTAGGTGGAATGTCGACAACATATGGATGGTACGCTAGCCTACGTCTGGTCCCCCTGTGATGGAAAGGAGCTGGCGGGACTAGATCGTGCAGTTCACTTGCACAGTGACCGAAATTTAATCCAGGATTAGCGTAATCCTAGGTTAAATCATCATTCTGTCTCTGTCAGTTTATTTGACGTTGACAGAGACATAATGAGATTTAATTCAGGATCAGCGTAATCCTGGGTTAAAACGTCATCCGCAAGTCCACCTTATAGTATCAATATAAATTACTTTTCGATATATTTTTGTAAAATACAATCACTTTCAACATTTTTGTGAAACGAAATAAGCGTGAACAATTTATTATTAAGTGAAACATGATGATCACGCATAGCTTAAAATAAACATGATCAAAGTAAGATAAATAAATATATACATACTACACCAGCAAATTAATGCATGTTGAATTTGGCATTATAATATTTTTTATAAAAACTCTTCACGCAAGACTATGCGTGATCTCCATTAAATAAATAGGATTATTTATTTTTTACAATCGTAAAGGTAACTATAGTATTATATTTATGAATCGTTCTACTTTAATACACACGCCGTGCCAAAATCACAAATGATTACTTAATTACTGAAGACTCATCCAGAAAAGTAACAGTGTTCAGCATTGTACAGACGGGAAAAAAATAATTTTTTTTGTACATAAATAATTAAAATGGATCATATGTTTGGTTTGTAAACTATTAAAATATATATACCTACCAAAAGTTATAAGCCATAATATAAGGACAGCACGATTGACATGGAATTGTGCGTGTTTATTTTTTAGCGATGGCAACATTGTAATCATTATTTTTATTTTGATCTGAAATTACGACTTTCAAAATCCCTCGTTTAATTTTCACAAAATTGAGGTGGAAAATGATGTCATAAAATGTATGATTAGTATAACTGAATCTATCAAGAATTCAAAAGTGTAAGAGTTTTCGCGACGCACGTTAACCAGATGACCAAGAGATCCGTATGAGCAGCTGTGTTTCGGCTCTGTTACGCTAGTCACGTGGTTTGTTACCTATATAACTGTTTATGTATTTTGTAACTTATATCATGTTATGTAAGAATGTATTAAAAGCAACTACTGTCTTGAAACCTGCATATTTCGTTTTATTTATTTACTTTTGGCTTTGTAGCTTTTTTTGGGTTATTCCGATTTTCCACACTTTAAATCCTCACTAGTGTAGAAAATTTGACATTTTGTCCGTTTTCTTTTTGACAAATATCGACTTTTCCACTTCAGTAGGGATCTGTTGAAATTGATTACATACTTCAGATTAATAAATACGAATCAGTACCACTGTTGCAGAAGGGTAGATGGCGCTCAACGTCACGCGTAATGACGTATCGATACGAGACCACAAATTTTGCAAGGTCGGACAGGCAGCACGGTAGCTCAATTGGTAGAGCGATTGACCCGGTTAGCCAATAAGATGCTGGTTCGAGTCCCGCCCGTGCGCAAATTTTTGGTTTCTTTTTTCGTCTTTATGAATCAAGGCCTATTTATAATTTTTAGTACTTCCACTTATTGACTCTTCATAAAAAACGACGTGATTTCATTTAATTTTTAGCACCCCGCGAAATTAATTGTAGAATTTTACCAACTTTCGAATCTACAAAATAAACTTTTGTTTACGACAAAAACATGCTATAATTTTACGAAATCACTTATTTCCTTTTTTTAATGTTTCTATAAAAAAGGAACATTAATTTGTCCATTTTCCACACAATAGTTGATTTTGCCTAAGATGATGGCTGAGACGTCATTTGGATAATTTTAGTATGTAACCCAATGAAATTGAACCGATGTTTTTCGTACAAAGTAATCTACTAGTGTCTGCAGCTTTTTTTGTAATTTAATATTTTGTGTGTATTTTAATCCTCGGCCAGGCTTAGAACATATAGTGACCATATTATTTTAACCTCTTTGACTGATAATTGAGGTCAGATTATTGTGGATCTAGGTAAGTTTCCTAAAAGGGGTACCAAATTTAGTTTTTTCTTGGTTAGGACCAAACTGAGATTTTAAGACTTTTCAGTTGCAATGTTTATTTGTCTTGATCCGTGTGTTGCACCCAGATGTCCGTTCAAGTTTAAATTAAAGAAATGGTTTTAGATTAACTATTGTGCTGTGCTCATACAATTTGTTTGTGCCCCTTTGAATAAGGATTACAACTTTTTTGAGGTACGGAACCCTAAAAACATCAACATTTGCAAAAGCTATGAAGTCCAAAATTGAATTTTATTTTATTTTATTTTTATTTATTTATTGTTTAGTACAGACAGGCTACAGTCGGTGACTTACAAATCATAAAAAATAAACTTATAGAACTAGACTTTAACCTATAAATAGTGTACCTAAAATAACACAACATAAAATTATTTACGACCACAACAGTAGGTTAATTTTGAAAATAATAAGATTCACAAAGATGAAATTAGAAACCAAAAATTAGCGCACGGGCGGGACTTGAACCAGCAACCTTTTGGCAGACCGGGGCAAACGCTCTTAGCAAATGAGCTACCGTGCTGTCAGTCCGACCCGGCGAAATTTATGGTTTGTTATGAAAACGTCAATTGCGTGACGCTTAGCGCCATCTAGCCGTCTGCTTATGAAACAGATGGCCCAAGCAGTCATTCTTTATAGAATAAATTCAACTTGGAAATTGATGTCGCTTCGCTATCTAATGCTTTAGAATGTTTTTAACACTCACAGTGTCATATTTCATATTCACAAAGATGAAATAAGAAACCAAAAATTTGCGCACGGGCGGGACTTGAACCAGCAACCTTTTAACCTTTGGTAACTGCAGATAACTCTGTTTTATTGAACTTAAACATTGTATCTAAACCACATAATCAGAGCTACAATCGCATCAATCAGATTTTCGATTGGTCTTACGATATTATTATTATTACGATTACGATTGATTTAACGAGTTATGATTTTTCTACTAAAGCGGCGCTAGTGTGCGCGTTAAAAATCCGGGTAGCCCCTTAACAAATAAAACTAAAACTAAACAATAAGACTTTTATCAAAAACAATGTATTCATTGCTGTGGGCAGATATCAAAAGTTCTGTCAAGTCGCTTACGAAACAAGTGCAATTTGGACTGAAAGATATCGAGGTCCGGATAGGACTCGGTTACGCCGTGACCATGGCACTTGCAACAGTGCCGAAATATCGGTAGCAATCCCGTTACAATCAATTGTAATGTTAATGACCATGTTAGTTTAACTCAACCAATTCATTATAAAATCGCCGCATCCGTACTAGTATAGGGGATTATAAAACGAGGTATTATTCCTGTAGACCTCAAGAGCGAACAATTTAGATCGACGGCATCTATACAGGGTATTGAAAGATAACTGAGCTACTAAATAGGGGCAGTCAATGAACGAATGTATAATTTTGTGCAAAAATATGATGAACGGACATGTAATGAAGTCACCCCAAACCTTATCAAACGTGCATTGTGAACGTCGACAGTTCGACCGATATTATATTCCTTAAATATCCCTCTTTCAGAACCTTACTTTATAAGGTTTCATTACTTGAGTATAGGGATTATAATAAAATAGATAATTACTTCAATATGTACTTTAATAAGTATCTTAAACATGAAATAACATTGCATAATATTTTAACATCAATAAAAGTATTACAAGTATCAAAAATGTTTAACAAAATGGAGTCTTATAAACAAAACTTTTAATGAAGACAATATGGTTAGGAAATAATCTCTTAATTTTTATAACACCGATTGTTTTATTTAATTTTGTGCGTAATTATTAATGAAATTATAAATCAATAACAATCGTAACATAATATTATAACATTATCTTCCAATCTGCTGTCTCACCCCACTCATATATCAAAGACAAAGACAGCGCTCTACAAAGAAAAGGATAATTATTTTTTTCATTTTCGATGGTTGCAATAATTTGGAAGACCAAACATTTAAATTTAACCAGTAAAAAAACCTTAAATCAAAAAAATATCCCCTGACTAGTAAGTTCTAGAACTATAATAGGCAAAACAACATACAAATAGGTCCCTAAGAAGAAAATTCGTTAATAATGAAAGTAAACTCAAATTTAAACAAAACACGACTAGAGTGAACCAGAAGTGATAAAGTTAATCAGGGCCATTCCACATTAGGCATTTATTGTTAGATGTTGCATCAATCTTCTTATATTAAAAACATGCACTAATGTTTACTACTATTTTCTCAGTAAATTTTAAGCTTACAGTTGTGTATCAGCTAATCTAAAATGTATCCACTTTTCATCTTTTACATTGCTCAACATTTTTGGCTAGATATAACTCTGCATCTAGATATAACTACAAATAATGCCACTTAATTTTTAAAGAAACATTTTGTAACTTAAACTTTTTGAATTTTGGCCTTATGTAGATGGCTAAAATCTAATATATAAGTAAATGACCTACACATATTTCTCGTGGCCTCTTCTCCTTCGGTGGGACTTCTCTTGGTTACAAAAAGTATTTATATAAAAAAATATCTTAGCACCTTTCGGAATTTATGTACAACAGTTCAGTTTGATTATAAAAATATTCTACAACTAATAAGACAATTGAGCAGTATTTGAACGTATCAGGTAGAAGTGGTCAACGAAAAAGGCATAGGAATGAAGAAAATATATACTTTACTAAAATGACTGGGTCTATGCATGACAGACGCTTAACTGTTTCTTTCAAATTTTATATAAAAGTATAATAATATTTTTATCGATTTCTATGCCTTTTTCGCTTGCCGTGCAATAGAGGTACTTTCTGGTCATCGTAAGAATGAACTTTTCACTATCACTGTGCGGAAAGAAAGTGTACAATAATGAACGAACGAAAATACGGACGTGGGTGGATGAGCAGGGAAGAGAGGGGAATTTTTGCAAGTTTATTCTTATGATGACCGGGTTGTATAAAGTCAAAATCTACATTATAAAGTTATGATCGAAAAATTACAGTTTTTTTTAACATGATTAGAAAAATATGAAATATAAAGATCTTACTACACAAAAGGTAACTAAGTGCTTATCGGTTTATGGAAACGCAGCCCTAATAAAAATGGTACAAAAATGGGTATAGGGTATTCCACAAGTACATACATAAAACTATGTGTAAAGTCAGATAAACAATAGTTGGGTCTTAATCTAAAATGATGGAAAACTGGCCTTTTTGCAGTTATTTGGGTACGGTGCGTAGGCCAGACTTTTTAATCATAGAAAAATCTTTCAATGGGGCATCTGGCACCATATTCTTAAACATTATAAATGCTCCCTACAAAACTTAACATTGGACAGAGATCTTTTGTAGATCACAATTCACTTCTGATTTAAAGTGAATACGTTATAAAATACACATTTATACAAATACAAACTTAGTTCTAAAGTTACAACAGTTCTTGCTTAGTTTATGTAACAAAAATATTTATGTTATTCGTGTTCATAAGTTGTCTATTCAATATTATTTTAACACATATATTCAGCAACAATGGTTGTTGTGCTGTTACTAATAGATTCGATGTTTTGTAATTTTTGGCAGTCTAATTTGGGACTCCTAGGAAACCGTTCTAGGTGTAGAGGATACACAGAATCGATTTTAATGTCAGTCATAATTTAGAACCTTCGTCAAGAGGCGGAGGCACAAATATATAGGTTCTGAAATAAATTCTGACTTTACTGTTGATCTACAATCAATGGTGAACGAAGCTGTATGGATGTTGTCAGTATTTTGGTCACAAACCTGTACCAAAAAATAGGATTGAACGTAAACTTTCATAAAATAAGCACAGCATTTCGTATAGTGTGGGCAATAGGCTGAAATAAATGATCACCTCTCTCACACCATGCACATGTTCCTCATTTAACGATGAAGACAACATTGCTGTCCCTCTCCAGTTGTTCCTCTAGTTGCGACGCGGAGAGGCCTCCCTGGCAGCACAGCTCGTCTAAGCACACGAGCCCGCTGTACGTGCGGACTAACGGCTGGCTGTGCTCGCTGACGATGGACGAGGTGTCCTCGTTGTTCAGGGTTATGGGGTACTGGAAGAGAAGAGTTGAATTTGTTATTTACCATTGATAAAACAGATATTTAGTAATATTGATAAAACACATTTTACGTAAAATTGAAGTTCACTACACTAGGATAGGATATGATAAAATGTAGTACACTTCGAAGAATGACATACATTACACAAGAATTTACAGAATCCAAGGCAATGTTCTTTGTTTCAAACACAAAATAACATGAATGAAAAGATAAAAACTAAGCAAAAAGAGTAAATACGTATGCAACCCTGAATAGATGACTTTATTTTAAATATTGAGTCTGTTTTATGATCATTACATATTCTTGATGGGAGTCGAGTAATTTAAAAACCGTTAGTTAGGCTATGGATGCAATTATTTAGATAGCCGTGCCAAATCGATAGTTAACCATACCTCAGCAGGCGGGAACGGGTTTAAGGTCTGGGCACACAGCCGGCGGGGCGGGACGGCGACGTGACGGCGACTCGACGCCGACGGTTTGGACGAGTTGTATCATATAGAAATATAGGAGACATGACAGACAGCGCCGCCACGCCCGGCGGGGCGGTAACTGGCGCGTCACGTCGGCGTCGCGCCGAGCGCGAATACAAAACACAGCGCGGCGGGACGGGCCACCGTCGCGCCGAGCGTGGCGTGAGCGGGACGGCAAGCGTTGTGATATATGATGTTCGTATTTAGTAGCCACACAGACGGCGGAGCGTGGACGCGTCGCGCTCGGCGGGACGGAGTTTTGTATTTTTATACAACTTTTAGTACCAAAGAAATGGATGTTGAAACAATTGAACGTCTGATAGAATGAGTCAGAGGTTACACATTGATAAACGACCTTAGCCACAAAGAATATAAAAATGATTCTCTGAAATCTGCCATTTCCTGCCTGCAATCTTCCCATCACGTCACACCGCGGGCGGAACGGCCGGCGCGACGCCAGCGGGACGGTCACGCCGGCAGTGTGACTGCCTCATAGCGCTGGCGTTCCGCCGGCGTCGCGTCGCCGTCCCGCCACGCCGGCTGTGTGCCCAGACCTTTATTATTGAATAACGATTAAGGCGCTAATATCCATCCTGCCATTTTATTTCAGTCTGTTATCAAATGTTGCAATGCGGTGTACATCCACGTAGCCTAGTAATATTTTCTTCTCGTGGCCTTTTTTGTGGCCGTGGCCGTTTTTTAAACTTTATTCCACAACCAGAGAAGGTACATAACAAAAGGTGGGCTTAACGCCAAATGGCATTCTCTACCAGTTATACCTAGCTTATTTTTACAATCCTTTTTTCACAGGTTACAATCCATGACTACAGGTATAAGTTTTAAAGTTGTTGACAGCAGAAACTACGAATCAATCCTCCTGATAAATCCTTCCAAAAATCTAACAGCACCAGCTTGCGCTCGTAGATGTCGAAGTCCCTCACGGTGCTGCCGTCCGTCACCAGCCACGTACATTCTCTAACTACACTCATCCACCTTGTTTAAGGTCGAGCCAGCATCACCTCCATCCGTCCACGCGACTATATTGTCGCAGCCAAAGTTGAAGTCAGTTTTTCTTTGGTAGTCCCATATTGCAAACAATCTTTTCATAACTTTTATAATTATATCAGTAATTAAAAATTATTTACGAATTACGTTAAAAATATGTCGGTGTTTAACGATTAATTATTGCCTTTGTACGTTTTGAGTTGTGTTTATCTTATTTTAAAATGAATCATTTTGTTAAAAAGGAATGTCAAGATGGTTTACAATATTCGACTAGTAAAGAAAAACAGACTTTACCTAGCCTACGTTATTTTAAGCGATGTTGCGTTATCATCATTATCAGCCAAAATACGTCTACTGCTGAACATAGGCCTTACCCATGGTTTTCTACAGTAAGTTGTGAGCGGTCTGCATCCAGTGTGATCCTGCGATCTTTTCAAGGTCATCCGTCCATGTTCATGTGGACGTCCTACGCCTTTGGTCGAAGACATCAATCGAGAAATGTTCTTTCTGCCCCAACTGCCATTAGTTCTTAATCCCTAGATATAATGGGTGACTTCGCATTTGAGCCCATCAATATAAACAACTTTTACCATGGGGTTATAGTCGAATCTAAAATACGATTTCAGGTGCCCCATACAAAATTAGTCAGCTACATTGACGGTAATGTATGGAGTGGCAGAAAAAAAGTTTGAACGATGGCCCATAAAAAAAATTGCAAGTATTGATGTTCTTACCTTCTTAAATCTGGCACCACCTTTCCAAAATCACCCTGTAGTGGTTGTAAAGTTGTTGACAGCAGAACTACGTACCTTATAGACCCTCCTGATGAGTCCCTCCAGCACTCCGAACAGCACCAGCTTGCGCTCGTTGATATGCAGCTCTTGAGGTCGCAGCCGCCGGCACAGGTCCCTCACGGTGCTGCCGTACGTCATTCCCGCGTACATTCGGAAGATGTCGCTCACTTTCGGCAGTTGTCGGGCTGTGGAAGAAAAGAGATGATTTGAAATGATGAGGGTGGATTAACTTCTATTAATTCAATACTTGTAATTCCATTTATAATTCCTTATGATTTCTATTATGTTTTGTTAATCATCCTAGAAATTCATGAAATTAATATTAAAAGCATGGATAACGTACCTAAAGTAGGTAAAGACGGAATATTATACAGGGTGACTTTTCATCAGTACCGAACTTTTTGTTTCAAAACTCCACTGATGAATATGAACAACTTTTACTATGGGGGAAATAGTGAAATCGAGAAGAAAAAAAACAGCTGTTCAATACATTTTGACCGCGTGCCAATTGAACTTTTGTATTGAACAGCTGTTTTTTTTCTCGATTTCACTAATGCCTCCATAGTAAAAGTTTTTCATATTCATCAGTGGAGTGTGTACCCAAAAATTCGGTACGGATCACAATTTCACCTTGTTAACAAAAAATATCCTAGATGCAAGCTTGAGTTTGTAAACGGAGAGTAGCTACAGCTTTTAGACTGCTTAGAGCAGCAAAGAGCATACGTCATAGAACATCTGAAACTAACTCATCAAATAAGACACGTGTGTTGATCAAGTGGAAGAAATACGAGAGCAAAACTGATAAAATAGCCTCAAACATACCTTATCATATTTTTTAATTTAATATCATTTCGAATTCAAACATGTGAATAGGAAGGAATAGGTAATTCAACTTCTCAACCTTTTAATGATTTCGGTGAATCAATAATTTAGCGAAACTTACGTAAGTAATAAGGTGAATTTGCGTATGATGACCGTCCGTCAACGTCGAATAAACTGATTGAGACAGAAAAGGGTCTTACTTCGTGAGCGGGCTAATAAAAACTTTTTACAAATGTTAAAGATATAAAGGTTCAGTACCAGTACCTGATCGCGCGCAGAACTCAACGCACTGTCTCTGTAGTCCCGCGCAGCGCGTCAGCTGTCGCAGCTTAGGGGTTGCGCTGTACACCTGTAAGAAGCCTATCATCATCATCAAAATCATGATCGTTATCAACAAAAAAGTCATTATCATCTTTGTTAACGCTAACATCATGTTAATCTCTTTTACTTTTGATATTTACTATATAACTAATGCTGATTGTAGTCCATATTGTATTGTAGTCCATCCTAATCCCAAAGCTCAACAATACCATTTTGCATTTCATCCCTTAGCTTCAAACACGGCGTAAGTCATTAATGTAATCAGGCGTTACTTTGCGGAAATCCATTATTAAGTTGAAATTTATAAAATTATTTTGCTTTAAATTTCCGCGAACTGACCGACGCGACTGAACTGTGTCGACTGGCGATCGCCAGTCGACTCAGTTCAGTCGTCCGTGCTCCGCCGAGGCGACAACAGCTTCTGAGGATGCCACGTGTAGTGGCGAAACGCGTCGAGGTTTTTTGCACGTTGGTGTTGGGTACTATTAATTGCATCAGCTGTGCCGCATGCGTATTGAGGGAGGGCGGGTGGTGCATCCTGCATTTGCCTGAACTAATACTAAACGCGGTGACGGTTCGTGTAGTTAGTTGCCTGCGCCGACGTCGCTTCGCGGAAATTTAAAGCAAAATAATTTTATAAATTCCAACGGCGTAAGTCATTTTAACAACTTTACAGGAGACCAAAAAATCTATGTGTTGATAAGAGGCTAAGCTGTGTGCCACGCGTCATAGTGACGGCGCGAAACAATTTTTCGAATTTTGGCTTCTTAAAAACCGCCAATTATCGACTTACGCAGTGTTGGAATGTTGAGATTTCTAGATATGACCATTTTAGGCTCTCTGCTTACGAACTGTTTCAAGCACTTAGGTGATGTGATGTGCTAAAATGAAACGTGAGGTATATAACTTAGTAACATACAGGAACTACCTCAATCTGATGTGAGCCCCAGATTTTTTTTCTTCTTATTTCACTTCTGCGATAGCTACCTGTGCCAAATATTATCAGCCTTAACACTATCACTTTGGCAATCAACGTTCAGGCACTGTTTAACAAGTGTCAAACTAAGCATAACTTCTGTTCTGCGACAGCGCTCTAGGTTCTAGGCAAGATGGAGCCACATCCCACATCGATCAGTCAGACGTTGACGTTTGTAGTACCTACTTACCTAACGCGAACTTTGATTCTCCATGGTCACTGTGTTATACGAAGTTACTGCATCGTCGACGATATTCATGCGTTGAGCGAACCTCCGTCGTCTCACTAAAGTCGGTTTAAGGGAAACTGCGGAGGATTTATTTGGTAAACCTGGACGAACGAAAGGAGTCACACATAAGCTCATGTCGTCCTCTGGGCAGCGGGTATGCATAAAGCATTTCCTCAGCGAAAAAAAAGTAACTGCATCGTAGTAGAGGGTGGAGTTTAGACCATGGTGTTTATGACACTCACAGCACAGTATTGGAAGATGGGGACTAGCGTGACGACTCCGTAGTAGACGAGATTCTGCACGCAGGCGCGCACGAGGCTGATCTCCACGTCTGTTAGGGCTGCTATCTTGGAAACGTGGTTAAAGCCGTCTATGTATGGTAAAATCTGGAACAAGAGATACAATATGTTAGAGATCAATCTCTAAGAAGGCCTAGACCTATCGTATTTTTGAATTTAATAAACTTGATTGTTAGGGCTATTCTACAATAAGGATTTGATGCTATGGGATCGATCGACTACTAAACAAGGTACATACATCGTTATTAATGTAAAAAAAATGGACTAATTTAGTAGTATAGGAGTGGAGTGCCGTCAAAAGGGCTTTCTGCTTCCTTTTGACGGCACTACACTCCTATGAATGAACACAAATATAATCAATTTCTTGGATGGTGGTACAGATAAGACTGACAACAGTTCTTTTTTCCCATAATTTACAATATAAAACAAATGTGAATTTGAATGTGTGATTATGAATTTGACGTGGGTATTTGTGAATTATTAATGTGATAAAGTTGTTTTGCTAATGCGAGTACCCATTCGACTCGAAGACGAAGCGGCATCGCATGATCGACCAAGGGGGACGTGGTCTCAGTCTTTATAGTAATCTTCATTTAATAGTTTTCCACATCGGACCGGAATTACAATTGGAAATGTTCACGTATCACTTGTGATTTGGGGTCCAATGAGCAATCAGTGCTGTAATGGAAATTCAATTACGGTCATTCGACTACAAATTCCTTCGCAAATTGTTGGTGGCTGGGAGCTATCAATTCACTACACACTCTATATTATAAATCGGAAAGTGTGTCTGTATGTTACTTTTTCACGCACAACCAATCATATAGCCATAGGTACGGATAATATTATGGTAAGATATCGTTTGCGTCCCGACAAAAGACATAGGTCATAGGTTTTTTTTGTCCTAGAAATTGTCCTTTCAGGGGGCACAAGTTTGTATAGAGAATTCGTATTGAGCGGGAGGGGCCGCAGGAAACTGAATACGATCTATCGAACATCGGTGACGACGGGGAACCTCAACTCATATCAGCTCATCAGTATTCCGTGCAGATAGTCCGGTGAGACGAAGCGAGCCATCTGACATGACTGGAGAGAATAAAAGCATGATGAACTGCGTAAGGTGCTTTCCGGAACATCTTCGTACGGCGTGAGGCCTCCGTAAAAATAATCTAGGTGCACGGACCATTGCGTGTTATTAGGCTAACCAAAGCGTTAAGTCCAACGCTTGTTAAATTTGCAGTAATGATAGAACAAAATAGTAAACAGTATGAGCAATTTTATTAATTAATAAAGATTGGATGGAATTAATTTCATCCAGCAAAAATATAAATTAATTATCTCTAGGAGTTTTTGGATCATGAGTAGTAAGATTTTTTAATATTTCTCAAAATATAACTTATGAATCATCAACGGTCATCAGCTCGACAAAATCCCATGGTTCACTAAAACTCGACAGTCATAAATAGTTATCCAATGTTTCGTGTTCAGAATCCATTACACTGTTAAAATTGTCGTGTTTTGATACTTTTAACTGATTTCCATGAGCTACGCGTACTTATCGATTTCGTATTTGACATTTTGACTTAACTATTTTATATTAACTTAACTATATATATTATCGATTTTAATTATTATCGATATTATCGACTTAACTATATATATTATCGATTTCGTATTTGACAGTTTGACTTAACTATTTTTAGGACCATGAGCTTTGACTCTAGTTCTAAGGTACGCTGCTCTATCTAATAGATAGAACACAGTATAATAATATTTTTAAATATTATCAGTATGATCACTATAAGAAGTGGTAATATAATTGTAAATCATCAAGTTAGTGATGCGTATCTGCTTCCGTCTTCCTTCACCTGCCTTTATTGTAAGTACGATGTAGATCAATGGTTTCCAATCTTTTTATAAATATGGACTACTACTATCATTCTAATGAACCTTAGATACTTGGATTATTTAACCTACAGATAAATAAATACCAATCTATGACTTGTAAATATAAAAGAGATTTTTTGCGGATTACGGTTGGGGACCGCTGTCCTACATAGTATATTAGATAGACATTAGGTCGAGTTCTTGCTCTGATTGAAACGTTAATAGCAAGAGAAATCTGATAACCGGCCGGTGAAGGCAATTAGCTTTGAATAAATTAATAACACGCTTCCGATGCGCCCGCGCTTAGCAACTGTTGTTTGTTTGAACGACTACTTGATGTGGGGTAGGCAAATAAAAAGTTGGAGGTAATGCTTGTTATGCACAAAGCCGTTATTGTACGAATGATTCGTTTGTGGTTCTATGATCCAACCATGATCTATGATCTATCAGCATAGCGTTCGATAAGCCATTCGGCTTGGGTTCGGCTGGATGTTCTATTCATTTTTAAATTAATGTCGCAGTTTGATCGGTCGATATGACAGTTCGGTAACAAATATAATAAAAGAACAAAATAAAATAGTTGCATGGGATATATCCACGCCATAATTCTATTAATATGTAAAGTTATCGAATCCTAACCTAGTGGCTTATGAATCGGAGGGCTGGTAAACTTAGTTTCATTTTTTGTAACGAAAACGACTTTTTTTTAAATGTTAGGTAATAGGTCTATGATCTATCATAGCAGTCCAAGTTAACTCAGTTTCAATTGTAGTTACTAACACGACTTTCTTAACACCAAACATGGTCTATGTTTGGTGTTAGTCTTAGACCCAAAAAAAAACATAACAAAAATCTGTTAATGTTTTTAGTCATACATAGGTAATTAACCATTGAAGAGTAAAGTGTTTACTGACCTGACTGTAATAAACTGAAAATGAGACAAAATAAGCGACTGAATACGTTAAGTAACGATTCCCTGCATCCTGACGAGAAGCTATTTAGTGAGTGAGTGCACTTTTATAAAATAATAATGGACACCAACACATACATTGGTCTGATCCCAAAGTAAGTAGCCAATGCACTTGTGTTATGGAAATCAGACACAAAACGGTGGTACCTACCACAACACCCTGACCCGAGACAATATAGAAAAGATCGTTTTCTACATTGACCTGACCCGAATTGATTTATGATTACACTTTGCACCAAGATCTTATTCCTCACCAAAAAGCTATAATAAAGTCGACTAGTAGGTACCTCCTTTTAGTAGCGTATTCAATCATAATAAAAAAAACGGGTTAGTAACTCGGTAGACGCAAACAATTTGGCGTTCGTCTGATTGATTGGCTAACATGATTGTCCCAGTGTACTCAATTTTGGGCACAAATACACGCCCTTGTTTGTGTATTGAATGATATTATACTCATACTGCGATTGTTTGATCCGTAAACAGCACTCTATGTGAGTTATTATACCCAATTTGGCTACAACAAGTTGGTAGCTGTGGATTTAATTTGCAGAATTCGAAATGTGAACTCCAAATAAATATAAAGTGGTAGAACTACGGTCACAACCAGCTTGTAAAAAGTAACTCATGTAAAGTTATAAACCTAATTTGTAGGTATTATTTATTAACATTTTAACTATGAAGTTTTTCCGTTCAGATTATACCTCAAAAACCGGCCAAGTGCGAGTCGGACTCGCGCACTGAGGGTTCCGTGCCAACTTTAACTGAATTAGGGAATCCATTTACTTCTACTTAGTAAAATACCACTATATTTTGTTGACTACAAATATAACTTTGTTTTTCATAGTGTTTGTATGAAGTACAAAGTTATGTTTGCGGTTGTTGAAAATGTGCTATATCTCAAAAACTACTGGTTCGATCCCGTCCGAACCAATTTTCGTTGAAAGTATTTATAAAGGTCTGCATCATATATTTTTTTCAAAATTAACACTTGCTTCGTTTAGAAATTAGATGGGGGGGGACGCCCATTTTACCACTTTGGAAGCGTCTAGCTATGAAACGTTTGACTTTAAAAGAAAATGGTTTAAGGAACCTCTATGTCATTTTAAAAGACCTATCTATAGACACACGTATAGGTTTGACAAAAAAAAATATTTTTGGTTTTAGTTTCATGTATGAGAGCCCCCCCTTAACTGTCATTATTTTTTTATTTTTTTATGAGAATCGGTAAGCGGTTAACAAGATACATCTTCCTACCAAATTTCAATTGTGTAATGCTTATAGTTACGGAATAAAATGGGTGTGACATACGGACGGACAGACAGACAGACAGACAGACAGACAGACAGACAGACAGACAGACAGACAGACTTGACGAAACTATAAGGGTTCCGTTTTTTGCCATTCGGCTACGGAACCCTAAAAACGGAGATTTATTTATTTCTTTTTAGTTTTGCCATCGCATATGCAAATTATGTAGTTGTATTTTTTAACTCCTTAAGCAATTTTATTATGGCCCTTACGGTTCCATTTTCCAGTAGGTCTAACATGCATAACACACAATTTATTTTGATCGACGATCGATATTTTCTACATGCCAACCACATTAGAGAGAGAGAGATATGTCAATTCCTAACCATTCATTTAATTTTATGTCAGATTTGGCTAAGTCACTTCATTCCTAATGCGTGAATTTGATTTAAAAACAAAACTCATGTTAAACTTTACACAATGCCACAGATTATAACACGATACTGAGAATGTACTCATATTAATAAATATCTTAGGGATAAAAAATGTTCTACAGGGACTTTCTTTTCGACATTTTTACCGTTTCTTGAAGTTTTAGGAGCTTAGGATAAAATATAGCATGACACAGTTATTTATTTTAGCTCTAAATATGCTATTTTAAATATCTCGCCGTCTCAAATGGTGGACGAAAATTTTCACGGCAAATTGTCAAAATTCGATGTAAATATTTGTTGCATGTTAGGGTTCAATGATAATTTTGCCATATTTCTAAATTTGAGAGTAGGTACGACATGACTTTCATGGCAGCCATGTTAGCAACGATTATGTCGAAATTTGTCAACCAAACACGATAGAATTCCGCGTTTTTTTTATCACGGCATGCATGTTAAGCCTGCTGGTCGCTGCGAAGCTGTGCCTTTTGGTGGTTAAGGCTACAAAGACATTTCCGGGTATATGACACCCAGGGGAATAGAGTACCTAGCAGGCAGAACAGGGGCTGGTTAGTGGGACATGTCCCCTGGCAATTCGAGACAAACAATCTACAAACAAGTTAATGTAACTATTAATATATGTATTTCTAAATAAACTAAACACAGGAAACAAAATAAGCAAATGACATGTTTGGTTTATATAGAAAAGATAAGAGTTCATAATGACTGTCTTTAATTTTCAAGACGATTGGTTATTACGGCCGGTAAAACATATTTATATTATGAATGAGTGAAAAGCAACTGTCGTCTTAAAAAACACAATAAGTATTACTAAATGTAAGTAAATGTACACAACAAGTAATACTTAAGCTTTACATGAATCGATCAAACCTTGCAAACTTGATCCCGGGTCGGTTACCACAATTACTTACCCAACGAAAATCTATCAAAAGAACCTGATACGCATTGGTTTGTATTACATTTCGAAGATTCTAATAAATTCATGAAACGCGACCTTTGACAAATGTACATATATGATTAGACGACCTTTTCATAAATGTATCTTCTAAGTAAAAAACTAAGTATGTTGTTTCACTTTGGTTCGAATAAAATCTGTTTTTGTGTAAGATAGTCCATTTATCTTAGACGGCTAAAGAAGGCTATGTGTACTTATAAAATTCCGCTCTACAACTTATACAAAAAAGTTTCTAAAGAACTGGAGGAACTACGAATCAGGAAACAAAACTTTGTTTTGCACATGAAAAGCTCTTAGCCCCTGTGTTAACAGTATATTATCTAATGTAAACAGTAAGTATTGTGTAAATGTTAAATGTGTTGATGTAGTAAATAGATAATGAAGTAGAGTGGTGATTAATTATGTCACGAAGGGCAGCCGTTCGCATGTTCGCATACTCGTATACGGGAGATAAGCGGCGATAAATCAGACGCTATCGAGACTAGCTAGCTGCGCGTGCGCCGGATTAAAACATAAGCGGAAAACGTACGCAGTGTTAAGGCTGTGAATATATGTTGTTATTTAAAAGAAAGCTTTTATTAGAAGCAGTGGACGTCCTTTGGTAATGCGATGATGATGATGATGAAGTATATTATAATGAATGACTGAAATGGCCATCGCAAGATACAAGGTCTTAGTGCTCAACATAACAAATATTAGAACGTAAATGTAACTTTTGGGAGTTGTTAGTAACAATTAACTACAAAATCATTGTTAGTACTATGAAAAAACGTACTTTCTTATTCATAATAACGCAAACCGTCTGATAGACCTGATTTAACTATTACACTGTTTTGTCTCGTTCTTTCTTGGCGCTGTCATCATTTGACAGAGAGTGACAAAACAGTGTTATAGCTAAAATAGGTCTATTAGACTGTTTGATTTTTTATGAATGGGGTTAAACGTAAGCCACCACATAAAAAAACAACTACAAAGTGCTCAGTCATAAAGACCATAAAGACCGGCACATGAACTTGTATCCAGTGCCTAAAGATAGAACACGATGGCCTATCACTAGTAGGTAACCGTCGGAATGCTGTATATCGCTCGCCCCGAATAAAAAAAGATTTCTACTTATTATTATTACATCATTACCGAACTTAGCCAATTTTAGCAAGAGATCCATATAGTGCAATATTTGTAAACATGTTTATTTACAAACAAATATGTATTGAAACTTATCGAGATTCTTTTCACTTGGACCACAACTATACACGTGTCTCTAGCAACAAAGTTGCGATCTCCACGTTTATTACTCACAATTATTATTATACTTTAAGCGTATACATAGCTACTCAAATATTTGTTTGCTTTAATATTTCAAACAAACCATAAGAGAAATGTAAGCAATAGTGAAGTTAAGTAAAACCACTTTTTGTCTATAAGATTATAATTGGAGGAGCGTAAAGCTTAAGAAAACGCTCCAAGGGTACTGGTAAATTGATAATTATCGGAAAATTAATTGTAATAATAAGCGTTGTTAAGGATTAAAAAGATTAAAGAGTCAGTTTTACCAACGACTTTCATACACCAGTTGTTCTAACATCTTTTGTAAACTTTTTGGATCTTCGGAAATTATTATAAGGTCGTCTGCAAATCTAAGGTGGTTTAATCGTACTCCGTTGATATTTAATCCGTAGTTATCCCATTCGAGACGTCTAAACACGTGTTCGAGAACAGCTGAGAAAAGTTTGGGTGACAAAGGATCGCCTTGTCTTACTCCTCTTTTTATTGGAAAAAAATCTCCATCTCTTTCAGTTCTTATTTTTGCTTTCATGTTCTTATATATGTTGGTAATCAGTCGAATATATTTTTTCTCTACTCCTTGTGTTTCTAAGGCTTCCCAAATCTTTGTGTGTTTTAAAGAGTCGAACGCTTTATTATAATCCACGAATGCCAGGTAAAAAGTAATATTGTATTCATTACATTTCTGGATTACTTGTTTTATAGAGTGAATGTGATCAATTGTTGAGAACTCACTGCGAAAACCTGCTTGTTCTTTAGGTTGGTTTTCATCCAAAGTCTTTGTTAAACGATCTAGCAGTACTTTTGAAAATATTTTGTAGACATTGGACATCAAGCTGATGGGTCTATAGTTGGCTATATCATCTCTGTTCCCTTTTTTGTGTAGTTATATAATTGTTGATACAGTCCACTGTTGAGGTATATATTCTGTGCGCAAAATTTCATTAAATATCTCTGTGATAGTGTTTAACGTTACTTTGGATGATCCTATTAACACTTCATTAGATATGCAGTCTCCTCCAGGCGTTTTCCCTTTCTTCAGTGATTTGATAGCCTTTTTGATTTCATCTCGCAGTATACAGGGGGTCTCTTCTTCGTCAGTTTTTACACAGTGCTTGTTGGATTCCTCTATTGTTACGTCGTTATTGTATAATTCGCGGTAATATTCTGTTGCTACTTCTAATATTTCGATTCTATTTGTTTTACTTTTCTTGTTTCTATGATTTTTCATGCTGTCGATCCAGGTTAGATTATCTCTTAATTCGACCCATGCTTTCTTGACTCCGCCTGATTTTTCTATATGATAATTTAGTGTTTCAGTTCTCAGTTTCTCTCTGTGTTTTCGTATTTGCAGGTTTATTTCTTTGCTCAGATTTGTTATTTCTTTTTTGTTGTTTTTCCTGTCTCTAATCAAAGTTTTTCTTTGCATGATCAATTTTCTTGCTTTTGGACCTAGTTTGTCTTTTTCCTTTCTTGTTGTTCTCATTTTACTCTCAGTTTCTTTTAATTCCTTTTCTAGAGCGTCATACTTTACTTGCACATCTTTAAGATTATCTATTTTTTCCAAATTACTGTGTACGGCATCTAGAATATTTTCCGGGATTGGTAAAGCTACTGGTTTCGTTATGTTGATATTTTTCCTAGGTGTTATTGGTTCTTGTATATGCAGTTGTCCTCTAAGTAGTCTGTGGTCTGTATTGTAGTTAAATTGGTTGATAATATCTATGTTTAAAAATAATCTTGGTCTGTTTGTGGTAATATAGTCTATTTCGTTTCTTATCTTACCGTTCGGTGATACCCATGTCCATTTGCTATTAGGATTCTTTTTGTAGTAGCTGTTCATGATCTTTAGGTTGTTTTCAAACGCGAAGTTTATCAGTCTTTGTCCATTATCATTCCTTTTTCCTGTTGTGTGTGGTCCAAGTACTTTGTCCTCGTTGGTTCTTCTCTTTCCTATTTGGCCATTGAAATCTCCTAATACAATTATGGTTTTATACAAAGTTGGCATTATTTCGTTGAGTTTGTTGTAGAAATCGTTTTTTACTTCTTGTCTGGTAACCTCAGTCGGGGCATATATTTGAACGATTGAAGATGGTTGTTTATGGCCAGGTAATTTAATATTCAAAACTGCTATCCTATCCGATATGCCTCGAAATTCTATTATTTCGTTTTTAAGGTATTTTTTGACCATAAATCCTACTCCATAAAGGCCAGCCACTACGTTTTTGTAGTAAAATATATATTTATCATGTTCTTCAGTTCTCTCCTCTGCTCTCCTCACTTCGCTTAAGCCTAAAATATCCCAATGTATGTTTTCTAATGCATTTTCTAATTCGAGTAGGGATTCTTGGGATTTTAACGATCTTGCGTTTAGTGTGGCTATATTAAGTCTTGTTCTTTGTTTATGTTTATTTTTCCCGGAGTAGTATTTGTTAAGATTCTCAGATGTATTCTCAGATGTTTTTACTGTAGGCTCTTGGGGGGTGTGGTCTATCTCCCCGCGGTGACCAACCGTGTTGGGGATCTGTTTGTTTTTTGCTAGAATTGTATTTTTTCCATTTGGTTTCTTCATGTTTCCGGTGTCAGATAATTCCTATGCCTTATTATGAGGTTGTGTTTGTTTCTCTGATAGTGAGAAAGATCTGGCTCTCATGTATGCAAATGCATCGGTTTTGTGCATTTTAGACGGAGCGATAATATTTTTCCCTTCTGTGGAGTGAGGTTGTTTTTGTATGTTCTTGGGTGACATAGAAATTTCTCTTTTTCTCTTTTCGGCTTCTGGTTTTCCTCTTACAATAAGTTTATTGTTTTTGATGAATGCTTCGTTTCCTTTTCCTCTTTCTTCTTTTAGTTGTTGCTGTAGGTTTTTACGTAGTTCCAGCGTTTCTTTTGAGAAATCTTCGGTAAGAAAAGTCTTATGTGGCATCTTTGCTTTATTTTTCATTATTTCTGCCTTCCTTTGATATGACGTAAACGAAACAAGTATGGGTCTGATTTTGCTTTCATCTTGTTTTTTTCCCAATCTGATGTATCCAAATCCATATGTTCCAAATCTGGTGTATGAAAGCGAAAATGTAGGACTGTCAATGAATACAGCGAAAACCAAAATAATGTCAAACTCTGAAAACACCCCTATAATGGTCAATGGAAAAACCATAGAATACGTGAAGGAATACACGTACCTTGGACAGATCATATCTCCAATAGATTTGGCAACAAAAGAAATTAATAACAGAATCACTTTGGCATGGAAAAGATACTGGTCCCTCAAGGAGATCATGAAAAACCCACTCGTGCCACTGAAAGCAAAGAGCAAAATATTTAATACGTGCATTCTGCCGGTTATGACATATGGGTGCCAAACATGGAGCTTAACTAACCATAACATACATAGGTTAGAAACTTGTCAACACAGTATGGAACGGAGCATTCTTAACATTAAATTAAAGGATAAAATAAAACTTAATACTATAAGAAAGAAAACTAAAATCACCGATGTTACTTACTGTGTTAAAAAACTAAAATGGAGGTGGGCAGGCCATATGATTAGGAGTAATAAGGATAAATGGTGTAAGGACGTAACAGAGTGGTGCCCGAGACAATACAAACGAAGGAAAGGGAGACAGCGTCGTAGATGGGAAGACGATTTCAAAACAATAGCGGGACATACTTGGACAAGACAAGCGCAGAATCGCATCCGATGGCGAGCTCTAGGGGAGGCCTATGCTGGACAGCAAGACAATCTTCATGTACCGATGTCAAAGAATTAATTGTAGTACAATTGTAAGAAAGATTGTTAAATAAAGGCTATTATTATTATTATTATTATTATTATTTACCAACGACACATAAGACTTACCGACTGAATAAGTGTAAAACGACCGATTTTAAACTGACATTTACATAAATGATTGCTGACAAATTAGGCGACGTTTTCAAATTAGGCGTTTTGTATTTTAAGTTAGGAAAAATTCCTTATCTAACCTTAGTAAAACCGTCACTAGGACTATCAAATTATTGCGGTTTACGAAGAAAACAACAGGACGTGCCTGTTGAGTTTCTTGGAATATTTTACTAGAATACATCCCCCGTTCATATTTAAACTAGGTTCATAATTATGCATTTCATGGCTTGTTTGTTTATCATTCATTCACGGAACAGTTGATACATAATACCTGTGTGCAAATGCAGTTCGCGCTTTATAGAGTCACCTTTCATTTCTCTTGATTCAGCGAGCATTGGTGATGTCGATAAAAATATATCGAAGTTCATTTAAACATTGCGTAAATTTCAAATCTACCAATTATTGTATGCGGTTGCATACTATAATTGGATGCATTTTGAGAGTTTAGAATATAAGATTGTCAAAACGAAGTTATTCTATAAATTACATAGGTATATCCCTAGAAATGCAGCATGCTGCAGCAGTGGAAAGCCATATATTTTTCTTCGTTGGTTCTCTAAATTCCGCTTGTAGTCAAAAGTGGGTTTGTTTTCGTCAGTTAATTTGAGTTTATTTTTACCTAATAGGTCGTACCTAAATAGGTACGACATTTTCAAACTGATTTTCGTCAGCTACCCCCTTTGTGATTCAATTATTTTCTAGCCCTAAAAGTATTAGAGGCTTCGCTTACTTGTGAAGATCAAAAGTATTGTTGATTTTAAACGTCGCTATTGAAACCATTACGTACATAACCAGGAATTGAAACTATTACAGATACAGGTACTGTATTTATCGATAGCTACCTACCTATCTCTAATCGTGCGCGTGCACACCTAGAATGCATTCAACGTGACGAGCGATATCAACATACGAGTGCAACATGCACCCACATAGAAATCGTTTTGTTTGCTCTGCAGGACATAACACATTCAAAATATAACACCTAGTGCATACATGTGGCTTGTATTGTTCTGCTTATCCTGAATTTATATGATGCAGATGTTGAGATCAAAAAACAAACTACAAAGAAACAAATTAAGACACGTGTAGTGTTCGGTTATATGAAATAATATGGTATAGTTTTACTTGGAAAGTAAGAGATTAACGACTGCAATTTGGGATGGATGAAATTTCTTTACAGTCCGTAATATTTTTTATTTATTTTGATATTGGTATATCTTGTGATTGTGTAATAATTTAATGACAATGCTAGACTTCTGGGATAGTTCTGGGATTCTGGGAGGGATGGTGAAATTAATTACAGACTAGAGTTAGTCTAATAAAAGAAACGACTACGTTACAACCTGGTTTAAGCGAACTGTATTCCGTGTAAATCAACTAGCTAAATCAGCGTAAAAAGTATATTCAACAGATTTGTTTTCCCCCAATTTTGAATAAAACGGAACTCTAAGAATCAATGATGCGTTGTTGATTATTTTTTTATAAGAATCGCAGCTGGTAAGAGCGAACTAGAAAGTTTCAATCAGACCCTTAATCGGGACGTGACCGTGACTCGGCGGTAGTGTCACGTTTTGAAAGGCCCTACGATGATGAAAGACTGATGATATCAATGGGCTTGTTAGGAACGCCATAGATACCGGTTTCAATCATGAATGGTGGCTCCGAGCTATGTTTACTAGCCGTGGTTTAATTTACGCATTGAAATGAAAACACTTTACGGATTAATTTCGCGTACATTTTTTTAAACTTTACGCCCGAAATTTTGAATGGTTTACAGTATCCGTGGTCACAGGCAAGACTCAATTAATGTATTAATAAGTAGCGGTCCTCCGTGACTGCGTCCGTTTGTCCCTTCAAAAAAATATTTTGTGTTGCATAGCTTGTTTCTCGAGAAAGGCTACAAATATCACGCTGCGACGACGGGAGGGGAGGAACCAAAATCAAAACGTGCGGACGAAGTCGCGGGAGTCCGCTATTTAGAAGATAATTTCATCAAAGTAGTATTTTTATAATTAAAAATATCAAAGAAACGTTTGCTGGAAAAGTGTGGGATAGTGATATAAACGATACCTTCGAATTGTAAAATGAAAACAAGTTCTTGCTCAGAGTTTCCGCTTTAATTACCACTTTGTTTTTATCAGTATCCACAACAGATGGCTCGTTATAAGGGAAAAATCATAAAACAAATGAATAACGATCGCCTCTACTCGACCACAACCGAGTGGCAACAGCAGCCAAAAATACATTGGAATTTGGCTCAGTCAATAGTTCAAGTTGTTTCGGTGTAAACACAAACTGATCCAATATAAGATGAGACATTTCTGTTTACACACGTGTTCGTAACATGTTTCTTGATATAATGGTCGAGTAAGATGCGCCTGCCCAACAAACATTTAAGTCACATAATAGCAACTTGTGCTGGCAATAAGCAGTTTAAAACTTCATAATATTTGTATAACGGCTGACGTGAGAGCTTTATGTTTAATAATAGAGTTTTTGAAATATTATATTTCTATGGTCGTAAGTAGTACTTTAAAGTAAACCATATTCAAATTAAAGCAAATGAGTATGCTAACAGCTGTATAGTAGCTGAAGATTCAGCATTGCTCTGCATAACTTTGACATTACTTTCAATTATACAGATTATTTCTGAATAATATGTTTCATTTTCACTTTAAATTGCTTAGCACATCAAATTATTTTTACTATCCAGAAGCTGAATATTGCAGTATTTTTAGCTATTAAACAGAAAACGATTGTCTAAATTGTAAATGAGACGGTCTTATACCTAACTTACACAGATAGAAGAGCACAAATACACTTTTATTCAGTTTTAAGTGTTAAATAATATTAATTCTGGTTTTTTGTTTTTTTTGTTCTTGAATTGTTTGTCATGAAACCTTATTATTTTAAGGCCGCTACGAAACACCATTATTCTAATTCACCTACTATACTAGTAATAAGAATGTTATTGCTTATATATCACCTATCAATTATCTCCAAATTGACCATAATCACTTTTATCTAATGAACCCTAATAAACTGCTTAAGAGTATCAAGTTGAGTAATATTGGACCTGTTATTCAAAAATGAGTTATGAAATGTACTTTTATCCATATAAGATCTGAATAGGAAGTCACATACTAACTTTTATGCAGAATTAAGCAACAAAATGCTGGGCGAGCGCGCTCTTAATCAAGATAAACATGACGCCATTGTCTAAACTATTTTTTATAAAAGTAAAAGCAAAATCACTTATAAAAAGCACCATTTTTACGTCGATAAATGCTTTATGTGATCAGAATGTTTTATCTTCAGTATTTTACTACATTATAGTACTTAAAATGCATAGAAAAGATTTCAATTGTAAAATTATTAAAGACCAAATATTAACGAAATTGTAGTTAATCGTGTGGCGCGTGAAAATTAACAATCAAATATATATATGTTTTCACAGTAAAGTAGCGTGCGTTTAAAAAAAAAACACTTCTTAATCGTGAAATAAGTATGTAAAGTCAATACTACCAATTTCTTCTAAATATTTCTGACATCCAACGTTGACACTGGTCGTACAAAGCAAAATGTCTCATTTTATGATTTAATTTGAATTATTTCTTAATAAAATTACATTTTAGACCTGCAATTTGAATAAAAACTGAATAGCTTAGCTCAAATATTACTAACTGAATAAGATTGTTATAACTGCTGTTTTAAAGGTAATTCAGCATTTATTCAGAAGATATCCATCTTCTTGTACACTTATTCAGATACTATGTGGCCATTATTCAGCGGTTATCCAAATTAAAGCTAGTTAATCTGTGCCCAAACCGCTTGAATATTGTCTGTATAAGCGCTTACACAGACGTTATGTCCGCAACTTAAGCGACTTAAAGTCAGTCGAATTTCTTTTATGCAAATATTATTCAGCTAATAAATGTTTGTTGGGTGAGTCATGTTTGTTTTTGAAACAGTTTTACCATTTGTGTTTTGTTGCCTAGGAAACGTTCAATTAATAAGACACGTAAATAATATTTATGTGAAGGTCTTTATTTATAAAAACGTTTATAAATTAAGCATGCTAGTGGAGAATGGATAATTTCCGTTAATTTTAAGCACTAGAAAAAAAAACAGCGCAAATAATATTTTATTATACGGACTGCTAAAAACAATACCAATGTATTAAAGTCGATCCGATCTTGTGTACCTACATTCTTGTTTTGAAAGTGTATGTGGAAAATTTTGAGTTAGGTAAGTGTTTGCCTAAAAATTATCGTAATTTAGGATTTCACTGACTAGAACATTAGAAAAGCTAAAATCTAAGAAAGAAGATAAATACAAAATACGTAAAGACATGAGGTAAAGCCATGCACATAACGAACACACATTTAAAACTGTAGTATGTGTACTGGGCCTATTTACAAATCTCAGGGTCACCATGACCATAACGGGTATCTCTTGACCTTAACTTACTCATTTTTAACTATTCTTCCGTATGACAATAGGTCCATGAAATCACCACCTCATTGCTAACATGATACGATTTTGGATGCATTTAATGAGGCTATTAAGAAGACTAGTTACAAATTATTCTTATCAATGGTCATAATCTAAAGAGCCATTAGATGTCTACACTGGGCCATCATAATGTAAAAAAAACACTTAGGCCGGATCTAACCAACGTAAGTAAGATGGTATATTAGGCGATTAGGTCATTTCAAAACTTATGGTTTTATACTTATTCGGTTAGATAAGTCCTATCTGACGTTGGTAAAATAGATTTTTAGTCTTAAGTCAATTAGTTTATGTGAAAGTGGAATAGAATGCACGCACATTAAAAGCAGATTCTATTTTGCTAGCGATATTAAAAACTTTTATGTGACAGTGCCCAAGATAAGAGTAGTTTAAATTGTGCATTGAGCAGTTGTTGTATAAATAATTGAACGAATGGCATGCCATCATATTCCTATTACCGACTTCAAATAAAAGGAGGTAATCAATTCAATGTGTATGTATGTATTATCATTGAAACTTGGTAATTTTTGAATATGTTTATCTAGTATTTAAGGCTTCCAACATGTATTCTGAAGCCATATTGACCTGTTTACTATATTATATATTGACGTGTCTTTTTAATACAAAATAAAAGTTGCAGAAAGCCTTAAATAAACACAAAGAGAGTTGCTAACAAAATTAAAAAGTTTTCACATCCCGGTGATAGTGTTTATCACTAAACCTTATCACTTCCCAGATATAAAATGGAATTATTCAACATGTGAACTTTAATTTCATAATTTTAAATAGGTTATTGCTCCAAATTTCTGAAAACCCATCTACCAAGATGGGTTTTGATAGTCAGTCATAAAAATAATTATTATTACCACCCGGTAATAATAAATATTTTTATGACTGGTGTATCATTTTTTGTGGTTTTTAATGAAACAATACAAATCAAATCGAAGTATTTATTAATAAAATTAAATTTACAACAAATTTTCAAAGTGCCTCCCTCCCACTTCATTCAATACATAATCTACAGCGCCTCAAAAATTTTTGCCTTAATCTAAGAAACGCACTTCTGTTGGCTTTTATTTGGTTTTCCGCTTCGTTCAATTTCTGGCGTAGTTCGGCTTTTCGTCTCCCGCGCATAAACTATTTATTTGTAGTACTCATAAGAAACCCCCCCATAAGAAAAAATCGATTGGGTTCAGGTCTGGTGAGCGTGCAGGCCATTCAATTGGCCCGGCACGCCCAATCCACCTTCCTGGAAACGTTTCGTTGAGGTTTAATTTTATTAATAAATACTTTGATTTGATTTGTATTGTTTCATTATGAACCTCAAAAAATGATACACCAGTCATAAAAATAATTATTATTACCACCAAGATGGGTTTTCAGTAATTTGAAGCAATCGCCTATTTAAAATTATGAAATTAAAGTTCCACAATTGAAGTTACTTGAT
This sequence comes from Pyrausta purpuralis, assembly GCA_963924145.1. Classification (NCBI taxonomy): domain Eukaryota; kingdom Metazoa; phylum Arthropoda; class Insecta; order Lepidoptera; family Crambidae; genus Pyrausta; species Pyrausta purpuralis. The sequence goes on from OZ001651.1 coordinate 5,275,484, forward strand.
TGGCCAAATTTTCACCCCACTACGTTTGCAGACCGATTACAGGAAATAATGGCCCCTTTACCTACCACTTTTTTGTACTTTTTGGAAAGCTTAGAGACTAGAAAAGTTTTTAAAATTTATTAGAATCTTTGCAACATTCTTGTTTTTATTTTTCATTTGAATTTGAAAATTTAACTCTAGCTCGCAGAAACGTAATTTATTAACTTTGGATCAAAATTGTTACAACATGCAGCAATGTTAGGCAGTTAATTCTTATGCATGTGAAAGAACACTTAACGGGAATTAGATTTAAAAAAAAAACATAAAAAAACGATCAGTTTTTTTATGTAATTTTTTTATGTAGCGAAATTTTTGATGAAAGCATAAAAAAAATCGTATCTCGAAAACTAAAAAAAATCGGGGAACATACATGGGGTATTTTTGGGTACCTACCCCTAGGAGGGAGGAATTAAAAAAAAAACTTGACGTCATTGGACGGACCAACCTGTATTTGAATTTATTAACCAGTGCCTATCGATAAATAAGCTATCCAACATAAAAATACAAAGATATATACTCCCCACCTTCCACTCCACTCTCCTCGCGGTCCCCCGCGATCATCATTGTCTGATCCGAAAAGGTTCAAACGTGGTCTATAATAAAGGAGCATGACCAAAAAAGTCTGTCCAAATTCAAGTTTTACGTTCTCGGAAAACAACTCGAAAGAAAATTATGTTTTTTTTGGCTGTCAAAAAAAAACGAATTTGTGATCCACACTTATATGCAATAACCCTCTATTGAAGTATAATCCGCTTTAATTTATTTATTTATTTATTAAGATTACCAACAACTGTTACATTAAATCTTGGAAAATAAAGATAACAATTATATTATTTGCTAAATGCACAGTCAATTATAGGTAAACATAACCTGCACAATATATTAGAAAAAAGAAGTTAAAAATTTAGTTTAGTTTAGTTAAAAAAATAGTTTTATATACCTAGTAAATTTGTAAATAAATTTTATTTTATTTTAATTAACAATAAAAAAGAACAAGTGATGATTATTTGACCAGTTCACTGTTTTCCTTAAAATCAAATAACTGGAAACATAACTAATGACAATTCAGTACAATTATGACCTCCCTTCGGAAGGTAGCTAGAGAGCTAGCGAAGACGTCGAGGCTATTACTGTGTTCATTATAAAGTCGACAAACACGTGATAACGGAGAGTTTCTCCCATAAACTGTACGTCTAGTGGGGGTAAATAAAGGCTTAATTGGGTTCCGTGGTGGTCGACGTGGGACTCTGAGCTTGATCAGTTGGGACAGCGAAGGGCAGTCGATTCCATTGCCGACCAACTTGTGCAGGAATGTGAGATCCAACAACTCAAAACGCTTGGCCTGCTCGGTCATTTTTAATTTGCTTAGCCGTTCTGCATAGCTGATGCTTCGGTTATGCAGGCCAACTATGAATGAAAGGTGACGTACAAACCGTTTCTGTATTCGCTCAATTTTGAGTGAGTGGTTAGTGAAATGGGGACGCCATACCGTGCTACAATATTCTAGAATACTCCTTACCAGAGTATTATAAAGGATTTTCTTGGTTTTAAGGTTGCGAAATACTTTTGAGTTCCTGATAACAAAACCCATCATCTTGTAGGCCCTCTTTGTTACACTGTCTATGTGTGGCACAAAGGTAAGTTTCTTGTCTAGGACTACACCAAGGTCTCGTACAAGATCAACTTCATTAACAGGAATACTGTTGATTCTGTAAACAGAGGGAATAACAGACAGTTTGCGCGTAAATTTAATATGAGAGCATTTTTTGACATTAAGGTCCAATCCATTTTCACTACACCAGACACTTAATACATTAATATCCTCCTGCAACAGAGCAACGTCTTGGCGTGATTCGATCACTCGACACAGTTTTAAATCGTCCGCAAACAGGGAAGAAAAGGAATGTCTGAAGTTGTCTGGTAAATCATTTATGAACATGTTAAATAAAATTGGACCCAAATGTGAGCCCTGAGGTACCCCGGACGTTATGTGGTGTATGGATGACTGACTGCCATTTATGACTACATAAAAAGACCTGTTCGTTAGGTAAGACTTGAACCATTGCAGTAAAACCCCGTGAAAGCCATAGTGCGTCATTTTCGACAGTAGGGTGCTGTGTGAAACTTTATCAAAAGCCTTGCTAAAGTCTGTATAGATTGTATCAATCTGATTGTTGGCATCCATAGCTTCGATAAGTTGTTCACTAAACTCAACAAGATTTGTGCATGTAGACCTTGCTCGAACAAAACCATGCTGATGCTCTGATAAAAATCGTTTAAAAAAGTTCTGTATTCGTGGGCAAATCAAAGATTCCAAGACCTTGGCAACTACTGGAAGTATGGGAATTGGCCTGTAATTTCTCACATCATGGTGGTCGTCATTCTTGTATACAGGTACCACTTTCGCAAGCTTCAATGTATCAAAGTCTCTAATTAGTTTGTAGTCTGAGTTGTCGGTCTTTCTCATATAGATACGGCCACTTCTCACCCAGACATATTTGTAGCACTTATCCTTGGCAGCCTGTCTTGCCGCTGCATGTAGAGCCTTGTTGTTTGTGGAGAGATGCTCGCATACATATATTGGTGTTTTAGTGCCCGGGATACCGGCATGTGAGCTGTTCAATTTGTCCTGAGGCTTAGATTTGTTGTACCCAATTGTCGCTGCAAGAAACTGGTCTCTCATTCTTGGATTGTTAAATTGGACAACAATGGACTTCGGACGTTTAGAATCCTTGTTAACTTTTGCGATACGTGTGTAGTGAGCCAGGTGTTCCTGACTAACAGGGCAATTAATTGATTTACCCAGCTCGGTAATAATAGACAGCAGATTTTCGTCTTTTCTTTCGGGCACGCATTGAATTTCAATATTATTCATTCGGGCTGTTTGTTCCATTTGGTTGACTCTATTAGACAAATCAGCAATTTTACTCTGCATCGCACTGTTCTCAGTTTCCAAGTTTTTAATTTTCTCACTAGAGTCAGCATGTTCCCTGTTTATGGCCTCGTACGAGGGTCAAACTGAAAGTTCTTAGAAAATCAAAAACTGATTACATTAGCCAGTTATTAGTTTTATTATATCTTTTCAAAATATTGTCCATTGACGTCAATACACCGCTGCATGCGATGGAACCACTGGGAAAAGCACTTTGCCCACTCGTCCTTAGGGGTCTCTTCAATGGCATCGCAATACGCAGCCACCGCTTCTTCAGCATTCATAAACCGCTTTCCTTTAAGTTTTTCTTTAATTTTTGGAAATAAATAAAAATCACAAGGCGCGAGGTCGGGGCTATACGGCGGGTGACCCAGTAATTCAACGTTTGATGTCGCCAAATAGTCGATCGTTCGCTTGGCGGTGTGCGACGAGGCGTTGTCGTGGTGAAGGAGGATCCTACTGCGAGGTCGTTTCTCTCGAACTTTTTCCAAGACAAGTGGCAAACAATTGGTAGTGTACCATTCTGCAGAAACTGTTTTTTGATCCTCTAACACAATTGTTGCGAAATGACCTATCCTTCCAAAGAACGAGGCCACCATTTTTTTTCCCGCACTTCGATCTCTCTTCACTTTAGTTGGCAACTCCTCGAAAGGAAACACCCACTGAGCAGATTGTCTTTTGGTTTCAGGATCATAACAGTAAATCCAGCTTTCGTCACCTGTTAGTATGTCGAACACAGCATTTGAGTCACCTCCGTTAAATCTTTCAATCATTTTACGGCACCAATCCACACGATGGAGTTTTTGAGCCTTAGTCAAATTATGAGGTATCCACCGGGCGCAAAGCTTCCTGACCGCTAAATGTTCGTGGAGGATTTTGTGCACTTGACTCATACCGATGCCTAAGCTTGTCCGAATCTGCTGATAGGTCACTCTTTTGTCAGTCTCTATCATACGCCGCACAACACAGATGTTATTTTCAGTCGTCGCCGTAGAAGGCCGTCCCTCACGTACATCATCAGTGAGATCAGTGCGACCACGTTTAAACTCATTAAACCAGTTGTAAACAGTCGCACGAGATGGGGCTTCATCGTGAAAGGCCAATCGTAGTCTATCATAACTTTCTTGTTGACTTAGATGACATCGAAAGTCATAAAAAATCATTGCACGAAAATTTTCTCGTGTTAAATTCATGTTGACGTGACACAGACAATTTTCAATTTGCCGCCAAATCGTAAAACAAATGACAAATGAATGAAATATATACTCAGTAATATTGGCAAAGAGTTCTATTTTCAAATATTAGAATATTTTTTTTATTATATTGTTTATAAGTGGCCAGTTCTAAGAACTTTCAGTTTGACCCTCGTATTTTGTGTTCATGAAATCCATTGAATCCTTGACATCCTTAATCTCATCCTTTACATTCTTGATTTCGTCCTTCAATGACTTCAACTTAGCACCCAGTATTTCCTCTATTGTGGTCCGCATTGTCTTGTGGAATTGAACCATGACTCCTTGAATGATATCTTGCATGTCATCCTTTGTTACGGGTTTTTCGTTTGGGGGTGAAGTCAAAGCTTGTCTTTTTCCGGGTCTGATAGTTATGTTAGGGTTATAGCGGACTGGAGTATTGTCGTTATTCCCTTTACTCTGCGTATCAAGACATAGAGGACAAATCCATGACGATGTAGTAGGTTTTTCTAGGTTACACGACGAGGATAGGCACTCAACATGGTAAGCAAATGCACATTTAGAGCATAACAAATAGTTTTGATCCTGCATTCCCATGGAGCAACATCCCCATTTCAGGTCATCATTTTTCTTGCCAGCCATTTCGAAGGTTGATTTGTTAATAAAAATGAATAAAAGTAGGCAAAAATAAACAAAAAGAAGAAAAAAAAAAAATTTTTGCTAGGATTTGAACTCGGGTTACTTAATTGCTATTAGGGTAAGCCGGACCTCTGCGCCACGACGTCATTAAGGTGTCGGGCGAAATTTGGTATGAAATATCGACACACACTTGTTGTTCGCGATATCTCCGATACTGCTGTGGGGTCAAAGTCCAGTCTTTTGTTGCGGAAACGAGTAACTTATGGGTAGATTTTAATTTTGAATGTTAATTTACCCAATGATTGCACACTCATTTTGTGATTTAAGCACTAAGTTAGACTTTAAATCCGTGATATCACTACCACAGCACTAAACTGGCCACTTTCCGAATGTTTTTTCGTAACTTTATTGTGAAAACAGTGAACTTTTGCACTCTTTTTTATAAAAAATCGAGGAGCGCCAAACAGATACGTCTTCTTTCTTTTACCGATTTTTTTAAGATAAATATACTTTACTATAGTCCTCACACGTTTGTATTCAAAACATAGTAATCGGGTCATCAAGCACGACGCTCCGACGCGTATTTCGAGACGCGGAAGAGTGCTATTGTTTATGTATAATCCGAGGGCCATGTGCAGGTCTAATGGGTTAATTAGGAACATGTACGGTCGGCAGCAATGTGGATATAATGCGCTTAAAGTTTACTGATAAAAAAACTGTACAGCAAAACTAGCATTTGGATGCAATTCGGTCAGATTCGATGTGTACGCTTTGAATTCTGATGTGTCTCGGAATACGATCGGTATTTATTTTAAGGTTTGTTATTATTGTAATTTATTGACAAAACTTATGGCGTAACTTAACAAGCTAAACTGTATGTCTTTGTGTATACTTAATTTAAGAGCTATTGTTTTGTGGCTGCTGATAATATATTTTCAAAATTGTGCAATCATTGACTATGTATCCAAACTTAAATACTTAGGTATATTTTTTGGAGATCATCGACTGACAGTACTGAAAATAGCCTGCGGGCACTTTTAAGTATAACGAATATTAGGTACGACGAAGTAGGCTTATAGATTTTTTTATCTGATAAAACAGGATCCGGATAGATTACGTCTGTCAGATATATTAGCAACGATTTGCTTTCAGTACCTATTACCGCTGTAAATAATGCATGAATTGTTATATTATTGTACACCTAGATTATGCAAAAAAGGTTTCGAGAAGTCAACTTGTGAGTTTTTTCTAGTGAGAATACCACGTGAAGGTTGAGTCAATGCAAGGTTTGTTTTTCTCGGTTTCTTCTATTATAATCTCTGCCAGCTTATGTTTGTTAATGTAGGTTTATTAAAGTAAGTATATCAGTAGTATACGGTTAATTAATTTGTTTCTTTTTTTGTATTTCTACTCCACCTTAATCGATTTTCCCAATGGTTGCCTGGAAGATAATGGTTTAAGCATTAAGTCCGCCACTTGTACTTTATTTTGACAGTGCAATAAAGGATATAAAAAAGTATGTTCCTATTAAATTCTTCGTGTGTATTTCAACGGCTCTCAGTTCAATGTTTCAAACCCAATGCCGAAGAAAAAGAATCGAAGGCATCTCATTTCATTTAGGAACGAGTTGCAAACCGGTTGGACTTCACTGAAGAGGGCAAGAAAGTTGCATTTATGCAATAAGGACTGCGAGCAAGCGCAGCGAGAACCCTGAAAGGTCTTATTCAAAGGATTTACTAGTAACTAAGTGTAGTTACTTGATTGACTGATCTCACTGAGTTTTTCGTCTGATCTAAGAGATATAAAGACATCATGTCAAGATAGTTTTTGCCCTAGCTACCTTGATTATTTCTAAAAGTTGTATTATGGACGTACACGATAGGACAGTTGTAGTACAAATTTACAAGTGTATATTGATTCTATCAGTTTCGTGTTTTTATAAATACAAAACAAAAGTTGCAGTACGCCTTATATAAACACAAAGAGAGTTGCTAACAAAATTAAAAAGTTTTGACATCCCGGTGATAGTGTTTATCACTACGTCTTATCAGTTCCAAGATATAAAATGGAATTATTTAACGTTTTTATCTATATGTAATATGCCATAAGTATGTCTACATCGCTAGACTTTTTGACGGTAAGATATGATAAGGATAGGCATCCATCAATATGACTTTAGATTGCGGTTTTTGGAGCAGTCAAATCAGTCAATAACCCTTCGACCTTGGGTCTTTATAACTGCTTTTTGGTATATTCATGATGCTGCCCACAGTCACGATAACAAGGATTTTAAGAGAAGAATCTTCAAAATTTCTGATATTGATTAACACATCGTAGCCATGCTAGTTACCTTTAATATAGTTGACACGCTCATAGACCCAAACTTTATTGACCTCAATTGCGTAATTTACTGTCGTATTTATTCATATCTTTAACTTTTAAAGAGGACAATTGACAATTTGCAGCTATATCAGGCTTAAATCTAACTGAGTGTTTGTCATAAGAACTTCCATTGTTTTCTTTTCTAAATAATATCGACGTCATCGATATGGCAAAAAACGAAACCCTTATAGTTTCGTCAAGTCTGTCTGTCTGTCCGTCCGTATGTCACAGCCATTTTATTCTGTAACTATAAGCATCACACTGTTGAAATTTGGTAGAAAGTTGTATCCTGTTTACCGCTTTACGATTCTTATACAAAAAATAAAAAATAATTATATTTAAGGCTTTCATACATGAAACTAAAACCGATTTTTTTTTTTAGTCAAACGTATACGTGTGGGGTGTCTATAGATAGGTCTTTCAAAATGACATAGAGGTTCCTAAAACCATTTTCTTTTAAAGTCTAATGTTTCACAGCTAGACGCTTCCAAAGTGGTAAAATGGGCGTCCCCCCCCCTATCTTATTTCTAACTAAGCAAGTGAAAATTTTGAAAAAAATATATAATGTAGACCTTAAAAAATTCTTTCAACGAAAATTGGTTCGGACGAACCAGTAGTTTTTGAGATATAGCACATTTTCAACAACCGCAAACATAACTTTGTTTTTCATACAAACACTATGAAAAACAAAGTTATATTTGCTGTCAACAAAATATTGTGGTTTTTAAGCTTAGTAGGAGTAAGTAGATCCCTAATTCAGTTAAAGTTGGCACGGAGCCCTCAGTGGGCGAGTCCGACTCTCACTTGGCCGGTTTTATTGAGAAATTAGAAATACGAAATGGATATATTATTATGTAAACAAAATGGCGCGTTTTGTAAGGGGTATACAGAGAAAAGTTAAATGGAATTTAAACATTATAATTTCTCACCTTGTGATAGTTAGTAATTTTGTAAGTATTTTGAGACACTAGATTCTTAACTCATTTATTCCCCAAGCTGAGCTGACTCGCAGCTCATAAATGCAAAAAAAAAACGAAAACGAAACTAAATTAATTATTAACATAGTTCTCAGCCAATTGTTACTAACACATATGGACGCGTCCGAAATAAAATATATTTAAATAAATTAAATGCCTTTTGTCTCAAGTAGTCTACTGTTACGAAATTAAATTAGTATGCCAGGCAGCAGCTCGGGTCCATAATAAATCCTAATAAAACTGTCTGTTTGTCTGTCACTACCTCACGTATGTCCTAATGAACAATAGGGCTGTCAACTGAATATCATACACAAAATAGCTTGGATTATGTAGTTGGACGAAGATTATCATCATCCAGGAATCTTAGGGTGTTGGATATCGGCAGTAGACTTCAATTAATTCCAAATTCCCCTTGGTATTTCCCGGTATTACGTAGAGGATTACTTATTTTCGCCCAACTGAATATTTCTACCAAGAAATTAATTTTGCGTGAATGTTACCTACCTTCTTAGTTGTTTTGATTATGTGACAACAACAGTCCTCCAAAAATATTAAAGGGAATCGTCATTTATGCAAGAGAGAATTAATTTATTTCAATTTGAGACGTCGAAAAAGGAAGGTTAACAATTTGATAATATTTTTTGACTACTGCTAACCCTAGATCAACAGAGTATATTCACACATTCGCACGAGTGTGTAACATAAGACACATAATAATAAAAGTGTTACGAGTAGTACTCGTATGAGTGCTGATCGAGCGGCCGAGGCGCTAAAAGGACCTCCATTTGACACGAGGACTCTTGCCGTTTCGAGGTAATAATCTGTAATTACAATGTTTGTAGTCGACTTCTTAGACAAAACATTTACAGATAAGATGTCAAGCACATATTCATCAAAAGATAAAATAATGTTGCAGTTTAATAATTTTTTAACTTCAATATCTCTACAGTTTCTGGGAAAACGGACATTGACGAAGGTAAGTACAGACGGGCTACGAAAATATCCAAAATCCTGGAAAGGGTTCAGTTTACCCCTTTTTTAGGGACAGTTCCTAAGGTTCGTTTTTCTTTGTTAGTCAAATATTGTAAACAATTTTGACATTCCTCTTTATAAAATAAGATAAGACAAAACTCTAATCCTACGTAGGCAAATATTCGTTTAACACTGAGATACTTTTTAATTAGATAGTAAATTATTTTTATTCACTGACAATATAATAAAAGTTATAAAAAGATTGTTTACAATCTTGGAGTAGCTAAGAAAAATGTACCTTTAAACCGCTTTATTTCAAACCTATTCTAAAATCTTAAGTACCATCTGTTACCACAGGGGTCTTTTCAGCACTATAAAAAAGAATCTTCAAAATTACAATAAATTAAGAGAACCCGTCGTCACCACTCGCCAAAGATTGTTACCTAGCAGAAAGGACCCGTCAAATTAAAATATTTGTTTATATTCTATCGATACATTTGAGGGGTTATAGAAGGTATAGTAAAGGCCATTTACCTCGGCAGTCCAGTTCTGCGGGATCACTGCATAACTGGATCCAGTAGAAACTTTTGGTGTCTTCACACGGCAGTTTTTTGCAGGTACCGTTATCCGTTCGTTCTCACTTGAACTAACCGATTAAGCGGCGCGCTGTATATTTGAATCTTACACAGCGTTGCAATGGTAACTTCTGAATACTGTCTTTTAGAAGTTGAACTGGTCCAGTTTAATGACAAAACTGGAGCAGTAGAAAACAGGTTCCTATTCGTATTTTGTGGGTAACTGCAAACGAGATGTAAGTGTGAAATAAGCATCAAAAACGGAAACGGCCCTTAAGGTCTCAGATCGTACTAATACTTAACAAATTTTCCATTTATAAGAATATAGTAGAAATCTCAATTAATACCATCATCATTTTGTTGACATTTAAAATAAAGACTCGTTGGCTATTCGGCATTATTAAGATGTTAATTATTACGTAAATATGAAAATGAAATACCTACTTAGTTACCTTGACCTGGCCGAAGTGCTCAAAAATGCTTTAACTGATGTGTAATCCCTAATTAATGCATATCAAAATCGCTTACTTGTTGATACATTTGTTTGCAATACATTGCTGGTTCGATTCAGATTGTTACAAAATATCAATAAACTTTTTATTTTATTTTAATAAATAAAGACCATTTAGAATTGATAACTGGTTACTTCAAGGGCAAATACTTAAAAATTTTGTTCCCTTTACAGGCCACACCCTGTATGAACATATCAATAAACGTAATAAAGAAGTAGCAGCGACAAAAAATACACATTCCGCGCTTGTTCCGCCAAAATAATGATTTGGGGAATAAGTAGCATCGTTTTGTATGATTGACAAGGTCCGCTTGTTACCTTGTTTTTATCCCTGTAGCTATGCATATAACTATCGTTTGTATAATTCTACAGCTTACTGAAATAATTTTAGGATACGCACAATTAAACTAAGTAAAGACGCTTAGGGCTGTGACGGATTTATAAAGTTCCATAAATCGACTCCAATTATATTTGTTTCTCCTACGTAGCCGGCAATTGCGTTATTTTAAGCTTTTTAGTCAGTTTTTTAAAGGCGGTTTAACATTTACATTATTTTTTATTTTATGATTTTTAGTTATTTACCCATATCTCAAAAACTACTGGAACGATTTTAATAAAATTTACACTGTACCCTAAGTTGAAATATATCTGAATAAACTAAAAAAAATCATCTCGCTATGACTTCTTGTTTACGAGAAATTCGTGGACAAACAAATAAAGAAACATTCTATACTTACGAAATTTTGCACAAGTGTTTGGAAGCCTTAACAGATCAACACACTTAAATGTTTTCAAATTCCAACGATATCACATACATACACATTGAAATGATTACCTCATCAAAAAAAAAAAATGATTTAAAATCTGTAAAAATGCTTTCCGCCTATTATAAAACGAGACCATTCTACTGACCAAAGCTTTGTCTACGATAGAAGGCACTTTGTATGTAAAATAGAATATATGAAACTCAAATGGACGGACATGATTAGACTAAGTCTACCGTCTAGCAGTCTGTATGTAAATGAATCGATACATTACAATAAAAACAATTAATACATATTCATGAAGCACCAACTCACCATTCTAAAGAACATGCGATGTATTGTAGAATTATCTATTTAATTAAAATATAGTGACAAAATATTGTGATCGAACTACAGATACATAAACGTGCGCGCCGGTCGAAAAAAAACGGGCGGCGGCGTGGGATTTTTCAACTTTGCATATTAAGACGTATAATAAAAAACCACGCTTAAACCAAAGAACTTTATTAAGTAAACTAAAAAGATGACTTAAATCACTTTTCTTGACAGAAATATTTTGTTTGCAACTTTTATAGTTGTCGTGCTCAAAAATAATTTTATTCAACCTAAATGGACTCAGCTGGGATCTTTTGGCTGTTAAAAGCAATCTAAATACAATTCGCACGTAACGCGGGTAGGCAGATTGTCTGGTTTGCCAGTAGGAGAAGATGTCCCCGTCTTCAAGTTCCGCAGGATCAGTTTGGAATGGGAAGGCATCGGCATCAATGTTAATGGCGAATACATCACACACCTTCGATTTGCCGATGATATAGTCGTTGGGGCAAAGACGCTGGACGATCTTGGCGCTATGCTCGAAGACCTTGACCGAGTCTCCCAACAAGCGGGTCTTAAAATGAACATGGAGAATACGATAGTTATATCAAGCTCCCTTGTTGTGCCCACTCCAGTATCCATTAGGAACTCAACTCTCGAAGTTGTCGACGAGTACGTCTACCTGGGACAAGTGATCCTATTTGGTAGGTCCAACTTCAAGAAAGAGGTCAATCGACGAATCCAACTCGGCTGGGCAGCGTTCGGGAAATAACGCAAGAGTGTATTCTCATATCATTTACCTCAGTGTCTAAAAACTAAAGTCTTCAACCAGTGTGTGTTACCAGTGATGACATACGGATCCGAAACATGGTCTCTAACTATTGGCCTCATAAAGAAGTTCAAAATCGCACAACGAGCGATGGAGAGGGCTATGCTGGGTGTTTCTCTACGGGATCGAATCAGAAATGAGGAGATTCGTAGAAAAACTAAGGAAATGGACATAGCCTTGAGATTCAGTAAGCTCAAGTGGCACATAGTGCGAAGAACTGATGGCTGTAAAGGCCTGATAAAATTTCAAAAAATTGCCGAAACTTGCTCAGAAAATTGCATAAATCCTCTAAAAAAACCATTCTGCTTGCATAATAGTATACCATCATACCATCTTGCCCTATCCGACGTAAGATGCTGTTTATCGGGTTCCTATTACAACAGTGCGCCATACTTTCGAGCATTTCTAAGGCACTGTGCCATCTCGTTGGAGTAGAAGTTTTAACTGTAGTTATGTTTGCCAAATTTTCAAATAAGGCACGAGCTTCTGTCTCTTCTACCACGTCTTCACTGACTTGAGAGATTGGATCGTTTTCATCTTCCTCTATCGCTTGAGAAACAGTCTCCAAAGAGCTTAAAAACTTTTGTTCATTTTCTGCCTCTTTCTCCAATTCTGGCAAACGATACCTGACTGTTTTTACTATTTTCTTGCATTTCGTCACAAGGAAATTAAAACGGAACGCTAAAGCTACTTTTCGTAGGCAGGCGTACGAACGGAACGGTCTGAGCTTGGACGCGAGTTTGGCGGCGTTCGCTGTGCTTTCCTGCCACTTCCTGCTTCGCGGCTGACATCCGTGCCGCCCGCCACCCGTTGCTCGCCACGTTCCACGCATAGCACGCGCTTTATGTCCATTAATTTTAAACTTGTACTCTTTTGCGGGTTTTGTCTCGGCGCGAATTTTAAACTACCGGCGGCGGCGGCGGCGCGCTGACTCCTTATGGCGGCGGCGCGCCACGGCGGCGCGCACGTCTAGATCGAACCAATTAGAAAAATGTCATCGTCTGTCTTTGATCTGTATCAATCAGCTGTAGAAGAGGGTAGACAAACAATTAACGTCAGTAATCTAACACTAATAGATGGGTGGCAAGGCACAGAATGCCAAGATTATGTTTAAGCACAAAATGTGCTTGAAAACGAAAATAGAATGGTAGTTTAGTTTGTCATAATAAGGTAGTTAAGTAATCACTTAAATAAACAGTTAAATACAACTCTACACTTATCATAAGAGTCAATCTACCTCAATACTCTACTAAACCCTAATAAGATAAATTAAACAGGTATCAAACAATAGGAAAGCATCGTGTCTGTCAGAGATATAATGAAAGAATATCAAGTACGAAATCAAGACCATTGTATCCGCATGGGCTGCTAAAAATCTGTGGACATCCAATTTGAGACGAACCGTAAAAGTACCTACCTACCAGAAGCCCTATTATTTTAATCACCCGACTCAATATGGCGTGTGATTTTTATTGATTATTGGTTTATTTTCAATCTAAACAAAAGTAATTAAAAATGTGTACTCGATTTTGTTAGCACTCGTATCAATATTACACGTGATTTTAATTGATTTTCAAACGAAAATCACTCGTAATTTTGACGCAAGTGATTTGAAAATAGGGCTTATTTAAATACTTATCTATATTTATTGTTTTATTTAATCTTTCTGACATCAATAAAGTAACTTAACAGTTAAACTTTTGTAAAAACTGAAACCATGTTTAAGTAATAATTAAACAGATGTCCTAGGAAGATTGATTTTTGAACGAAAATCAATTGTAATGTTGAATCGAGCGATTCAAAACTAGGGCCCCGGGCTATTTAACTACGGTATTTGTTAATATTAGTCAGAATCTAACCAAAACTCAACTGTCGCCTATACCTTGTCCCATAGACATAATTCTGGCACAGTTTCCATATTTTTTGCTCTCGTCAAGCGATAGCGAATTAAATACTGTTAACAATCATACGGCGCTACCGACCAAGGTCAGTTTAGTCGCGGTTACGTCAGCCCAGTTTGTTTTTGTGGCTTGTAACGTATCTTTTGAGTGGTCACACCTAATGGTGCTTATTTTGATATGACGATGTAGTTTTTTTTTAAGTCGGGGTATGATACGTTGACTCATAGTGTAAAATCGGAAATAAAAGCGCAGATTAAGTTGATCATCATCATAAATATCAGCCAAAGGACGTCCACTGCTGAACCTCACAGCTTTCCACAGCGACCGAAAACAGGCGGTCTTTACAAGGTCGTCTGTCCATCTTGTCAGTGGACGTCCTACGGTGCATCTTTGGTCAAAGAAATCAGTAAGCTCAAGTGGCAATGGGTAGGGCACATAGCGCGAAGAACTAATGGCCGCAGGGGCACAAAAAATCTAGATTGGATGTTGGTATTTTTAGCATTTAATAAATTTCATACGACATACGATTCAAAACATAATGTAGAAAAACTTGTGATACAGTGATAAAAATTTAAAATTATTGTGCAAACCCAGCGGACAAAATCCGCACCTTTCTCGCCCCGGACCGACGACGTTTTTTTAACAATTATGATTTTATTTCAGATGACGATTCTCACAAAGTAAAAATCTTAAAATTCAGTCCACCCGCTATATTTCCTTACTTTTTTCTTTTATAAGAACCTTCTCTGGACCAAAACAAACAAAAAAAAATAGCGAAATCGGTCCAGCAGTCCACGAGTGATGTCGTTATTTTGTAAAAGAATCTTTAGACACGGCAATGTTATGAGTATGTGTACGTACGTATTGATACAGAATCAGGATTGTGTTGCCCGGCTAACCTACAAAAAGAAAGCTACTAATTGTAATGTAAAATTATATATATAGGTAGATGTAGAAGACCTGGATCCTACTCGTAAGTCTAGCATAATAACATGAAACTGCTAAGATGATATCATGATATCAAAAAATAAAGAAATTAAATATGAACCAACAAACAAAAAACACATAAAGCTTATCTCATTTTGCATAAAAAGTATTAAAACTATTTACATACAATAATATATCGGCCCATGTCCACAGAATAAAAAACTTTTAACAATAGCTCATAAATATTGAAGTAGCAAAAAATTGTTTGCGCATACGTTTCCGCCATAAAATCCATTTTAGACTTCCAAGGACATCCCTATATTTATCCAGTAAACATTGGTTCAGTCTTTACCAAAGTTTAAATATTGAGTTACTTAATTTAAGTCAGAAAGATTTAAAAAAACAATTAAAATTTAAAGTTATCTAAAGCCCGAGTAATTTAAAAAGTACATTTAAAAAGTACAAACGAAGTCCAGCGATTCGATTCCGGGCTGAGTAGGTTGTGTTGTCATGGTGAGTTCAGTGAGTAATTTAATAATATTCCTGAAAGAAGAAATTACTTAAGTTATCTTATTGGTTAAATCACAAATGGAGGGATTTGATCTTTTAGCAAACAAATGGGTATGCTAAATTAATTATTAAAATGAACATTCTACTTTTAAGCCCCAAATAAGGGCAATCAATCAAAATGTCAAAACTTTTGGACAAGGCAATAAATAACAACTTGTATTCATTAATATTATGATTAGTGCCAATGACAAAACCAAGAACGGCGCGGGCCATAATAATAATAATATAAGATCAGATACTAAACAACATTCACGGAATGGAAAATTACTTGAAGTTGTGCTGAATGGATAAACGCGATTCACAAACCTGTTTGAGGATATTTTGGTATAATGGTTATTTCATTATAATTCGCCATCTGTGTAAAGGCAATATTATTAAGTTTTAAAAGACTAGGATACGATTGTTAAAAGATGTAGAGCTGCTTGTTTTTTCTAATTTCGTTATAAATCGATTAGTTAGATACTCGTAATTATACTTTGTCATTAATGTTATCCTTTGACGTGGGGTTTGATGAATGAGGTTAAAGTACATTTCAAGAAGAGTAAAGTTACATTCATAATTTTCTGTAAATTGGTATACCCAAGTAATCATTTCGCGCAGCAAAATCGGCATTCAGTATAACGAAATGAAGACGAATGTTCAATCAAAACATTACAAGACGGCATAGCGAGGCGATCAACCGCTTAGCAACAACGCAACTCGCGATAATGTATTCACGGCGTTATTTATCATTATCACAAACGAGTCCGGTGCGTGAGTAGTCCTAATAAACAGGCTAATACAGAGGACTTCGTTCGTCAAATCAATGTTTTTCAAGTATAATTAGAAAGCTGAAGGGTTTGGGTTTTTTAACTCTACGTTCTACCTAAATCAATGGAAGATCGAAAGATTTATTTTGTCAGTTTCTAGAACGGTTCCATTTTTTAAAAAGTTTTCGTTCGTGCGTGGTCTCTCATCTACTCTATTAGAAAGGGGTTCATATGTCAAATGTAAGTAAAATTACTCGTTTCAAGTAACTAACTACGGTTGACGTTATAATCAACACGTTCTGCGTTAGTATAATTAACATGATTTGTCATGACTTCCGACCAAAGATATTGTAATACAATATCATTGCTTCCGACAGACTAATGAAAGAAATGAAACGACGTGTGATGAATTGAATACGGAAGATTAAGTTCCTGTAACGCCCAAGATATTTTAAATTTAGGGGAGCAAATTTTATGGCTTCGTAAACTTAATTATCTGCTTATTATGCTATAGAGTAAACAAAAGGGAGAAAAATTATTTTGTGGAATATTTTTAATAATTTAGAAGATATTGCGTTGCATATTACTGAGCAAAACAAGTTGCTTATGAGGTTCCCATATAAGATGACAACCAGCCTAGAGTTTTTATTACTCATTTTTTTCTATAGCACAAGAAGAGCAGTTTAACTGTAGATTTGAATGGATACTCTGGGTTCTCAAAGTTATGCCCCTTGTTACGTGATTGCTCTCTAGTGAAGTGTTTGTTTACATTAACTTAGTAAACATTTGAATGTGGTCTATTTCAATTGCCCAATATACTATCATCGTAACATCTTGAATTGTGCGTGGTTTATTATTATCAAGTGCTTACTTAGTAGTAGTAGGACAGACCCAAAATAACATTCGATTAGGGTTAATGTGTTCATAAGAGTGTAAATAAATATAGATTTCTTAAGTCAGTGTTTCTTAGCTAGTCCTATAGTGTAAACAATATTTTCGTCACTTGATTAATAATATTAATTATTTATTTAAAACACTTCATGCACAAACAAAAGGTACATATGGCGGACTTAATGCTAAAAGCATAAAAATATCAGTAAGGGCTGATTTTCAATAGTCAGATAATAAATATTCGTCGAACAAAATACAATATGGCTAATTTGAAAACGTCACCTAATTGTCAGCAATCATAGGTACGTGTCATTTTTAAAAATCTGTCGCTTTATAAATTATCAGTCTGATAAGTTTTAACTGACCATTGAAAAATCGGCCCTAAATCAAACTTATTCGGGTTTATATAAAAACATCTCAGTGTTAGGCGATTAATTGCTCATGTTTTGTGTTTATCTTATTTTAAAATGAATCATTTTGTTAAAAAGGATTGTCAAGATTGTTAACAACATTCGACTAGCAAAGAAAAACGGCCTTTAACCTTTTGCACTTAATTACACATACGCGCTCATCATCATCCATCAGTCAACCCGGTGACGTATGTCACCTGTCACCTACTGATGCTGACGAAGAACTGCATCGGACGGAATGGGGACGGCAGAAAGTGTCCACCTAGCAACGCCAAGCAACGCTAGCGCTCAGCAGTTAAACCATTTATTATTATTTTGTTTACAAATTGCTGCCAAATTATCATCTAGCAGCACTGAAGATATAATAGTACCTACTATCAGCTGAAGTTTGCTTATCACTCTGCTGAAGATCTGAGCCACTGCCTTATTTTTGTTAGCGCTCATAATATGGAGTCAGCGATTTTTTACTTGTTTATTTCGTGGGATTTGCTATGTGTCGACTGTACCGGCCCCGGCGCAGGCGCAGGGTCATAAATTTAACAGATATCACTTCAAGGCTATCTGTAATGATACCAGTTCCCTCTTATTTGCATTGACACCTCAAATGGTTGCGATGCCAACCGCCTTGCAATCGCAATAGAATATCTATAACTTGTTTGCCTCCGGTTTGATGCCAAAATTTTTGGAATTTTTGGTGAATTTGACTATATGAATTTGTCTTAATGCATATTGACACAAAAAGTTAACTCTTTGTGTCCCGCTTTTGTCGAAACAAAGCATATCGCAATAAAAAAGAGATAGAGGGTTATGCCCTATCCTGTTCCATCACAAAAGCTACTCTGGAGTCTGGAGCCAGTCTGAACATAAATTTGCAATTATTAGATAATTATTAGGAGAGAACAGGTAGGCAAGGCAGGAACTACAGATACAGGTAGGCAAGTTTAAATGTAAAATGTTGTTTAATTCGATGATCTGAGTAGGTTGTGTAGTTTGATAAAGGACAGTCTTTTCTCACTAATGAGTGGTCTATAAAATCGACGGTAACATGAAGAGAGTAAAACATGCATTTAAATTACAGATGCAAAATAGATTGTGACAAGTATAGATAGCTGGGGACAATTTGAAACCATTATATTCCTTTACACTTTTATGAAGTTGTAAACTACTTCATAAAATATAGACGAAATGATTAGTCCAGATGTATCATTGTTACTTCCTTTAGACCGCTGTAATTTTTTTTAGTATCATGTTGTTAAATTATTAATAGATTCCAATTAAAACCACTGAAACGAAACTTCGCTAGGTTCAATTTTTATAATGAAATTAATCAATAATTAAATTTTACACCTGTTTATTAAATGCAACTGTACAAATGACAACTCGTTCGACACAATTAAGCGTCGTTTATTGCGTTCTGTTATCGTATTTATAGGTACACGTAAATATAAATTACAGCGATTGGATGTGGTCTGCGTTGTGACCATTTAGTTATCAAATTACATTTATAGTTGCTATCGTGGATGGGTCATTTGGGTTCACGGATGCATAAATATTACCCAGCATGGATGAGAGATAGAGCTCTTTTGCGAAAACAACCAGAGATAGATACCGTATTTTTGAACAATAGTTTACATCGAACACGTACGAAAATAAAACACAAGGAACAATCGAAAGATTCAGGAGATTTCGCAACACTCGATCTGGTTAACCGATTTATTTAATTTGACAACGTTAATTCTGATTTTTGCCGTTGCCCAATATATTCATGTCGCACTATAAAGTAATATGGATGTGAATTCTAACCTTCAATTAAGAATAAGCACCGAAATAAAACACTTTTTAACGGATTAACTTTTCGCGAGGGTATCAAATTTTATCCCGACGTTACGAACACTTTACAGCGTTCGTGGTCACAGGTAGACTGAAAAATTGATTCATTTCGATGAGTAATATTCGTGTAAACTTCAGAAACAAATAAGAGTAAGCACATTTTTTCTGGTAAGGTCGATCTATCGACCGCGAGTCAAGACCGAGAGTAACCAAGACTACTGATTCAGGTTCGACTGTGGCTAGAATCCTAAAATATCAGCAGTCGCAGTCGGTGAATGCTCGTTTTATCGCCTCGATTCTTTTCCGTACATGATGATGGAACTATTTTATAGCGCTGTACACATTTCGATATGCAAATGTTGGCCTTTTCTTATGCCTACGATTACATAAATCAATCAAAGTAGTTACTTTTCGAAAGCGTTTTCTTATCACCAGAATATAATATATCTTGTAGTATATAATCATCGATGAACGTACGCTCAGTTACGTATTCACGCCGAATTAAATAATTTAAAAAAATATATATTTAGCTAATCATTTATAAATTGAAAGACATTTATGTGTTTCAACTTTCAAGTCGAGTTTAATCCAACAGGGCAGCCAAGTGTAAGATGAATTCAAATCATACGATTAACATACAATCATAAATTCTAATTTTGCATTATGCTAAATACACATAAGAAAATTGACACGTGTTACAATAAAACAATAATTTATTTAAATGCATGCTGTAGATCATCTGTATTCATAAGCCCATCACGAAAGCCCACAGATGGGTGTTAGAAAATGTAAATTAAGTAAAATTAATAACACTCGACACCACTCTAGCATAAAATAAATGTGAACCAGAAAAAAGTAAATGAACAGAAGAAAAGGTATCGTCCAGATGGTAATGATTGAGATATCACCATTTCAGTAATCTACATTCAGATGTGTAAAAAATATCTTAGATCGAATATTTTTTCTTCTATCTAAATGATTGCTATGAAATGTATTTACATAGTTTCATACATAATGGATGAGTCTAGGCTAGCGCGAGTCTGACCAAGCTGTCACTTCGTACATTTACATTTTTACGGCACAATAAACATTGTGTTTTATGTTGGTCAAGCGGTAAGCGGCGAAATAGGCTATTTTCTACTTTTTATCTCAGTTCGGTCTAAACAAGAAGATTCTAAACGCCTAGAAAACATATTTTTCCTACATTAAGGGCCGGTAAAGCAGAACCAAGTTTAGAGGACAGAAATAAACATATTATTTAGTATGCTTTGTTTGTTTTCGTAACAATACATACGTCAAAATATGTGTATCGAGAGAGAAATTTTAATAATTGCGTGTCTAATGGAAGTTCAGTTGTAATGGAAATTTATGTGTACGTACGGAAATAAGTTTGAAATATAATATACAACACGTACACTGCTCTATTGTGTAGGGACGGAAGGGCCGACGCACTAAAAAGGATGTCCTTTCTCCGGCAAAGGAAACAGGAACCAGCTTTCTTGCAGGAGGATATGTATAGTCCTGTCGCGTTCCTAAATAAACTTTTACAAACATTAAGCCTTTGAAAGGTCATAATAATATACCAGAATAATCTAAAAGCCCAGCTGCTCTTTAGTAAACATTAGTCTCCTGCATTTCGATCATATTGCCAAGCCAGATTTAGTTTAGGTACTGATTTATCAACAGATCTCATTTAATGAACAAACAACATAATATTTGTATAGGTATTCATTATTATTAAAGTCATATTGTCCACTTTCTCTTTTGTTTAAAATATTTCATCGCCATGCCACTTCTCAGATTCTTTACGTTTTTACCTGAAGGCTATTTGTATGGAATCTTTTCAAGCAACAAAACCGCCTGGATTGTACTCCTACGTTATATTTAAGATGTTTTCTGTAATCATTTATTGTTTATGGTATACAATAAAGATTATTATTTTTTATTTTTTTTAAATAAATATTGGACACCTATCACATACATTGTTTCGATCCCAAAGTTAGTAGCCAATGCACTTGTGTTATGGGAATCAGACAAAACGGTAGTACCACAACACCCAGACCCTAGACAATGTACAAAATTTTGATTTCTATATTGATCCGACCGGGAATCGAACCCGAGTCCTCGGAGTGGCGACGCCTTGAAACCCAGCGTGCTTAGGTACTACACCACGGAGGTCGTCGTTATGAACTTATCTTACCTTGATTTTTCGACAAAAATCTTTATCCATATCTTTTTAAGAGAATCAATTTCTTTTGGAGTCTGTGTATGATGTCTTGCTTACGTAGGTACATCAACAGTCTATACATCATCAATCATACACCGACTCACAATGTGCTATAAATATAGGTATGTACCTAATTAAAATAAAAAAAATATAATCTCGCTATGACTTCTCGTTTTCGAGAAATCTTGAGACAAACATACAAACATATACCAACGCAATTATGCACACGTGTTTCAAAGCTTTCATAGATCAACATACTCATTTTTTTTCTAATTCTAACGATATCACGTGCATAATACAGGTCGAAATGATTAACTTCTTTTTCTTGAAATCGGTAAAAATTGTAGGAGTCAACGTCTTATGGTTTGTAAAGTAAGGATCGGTTTATTAATACAGCCGATAGTCGTAGCTCCTATTTGTTTATCTCTTGTGTCTACTCCGCTGCGTTTATTTGTGAAGACAATAATATGCACATTGTAATGGGCCATAATGTCGCGATACACACTATTTACTCGTGATCGCAATGTACAGTGGCCAGCACATCAGCTTACCCAGTTTTGTTGCAAACTAGCCCTTATTACGACTGAATAAGATACCGCAGTGTTTACCTTGACGTGCTGTTGTCCGTACAACCATAATATGTTTCGCACCTACTCTTGAAACAACATGTATTTATCTTTTTTATATTATAAAAACTAGCGGACCCAGCGAACTTTGTTTCGCCCCCATCCCCGTCCTGCCCCAGCCCCGTCCTGCCCCAGCCCCGTCCCGCCGAGTCCCGTAATATTAAAAGTTAAGCATTCCCAGCGAATTTTGTTTCACCCTTAAATTACCAAAATGGCTATTAAAAAATAAGGGTTGATCGTAGAAGGGTGAAAATTGAGGATTGTATGTATTTTTGTATTTTGTTCCATAAAAAAAAAAAAAAAAAAATTGTCTAAAAAATAAATAAATAAATTAGGGGTGGACTACCCCTAACATTTAGGGGGATGAAAAATAGATGTTGGCCGATTCTCATAGATACCGGATAAGCACAAAAAATTTCAACAAAATCGGTCAAGCCGTTTCGGAGGAGTATGGCAACGAAAACTGTGACACGAGAATTTTATATATTAGATGAATCCATATTTCCCTTAGCAACGACATCACGCGTGAACGGCTGGAACGATTTCGCTAATTCTTTATTGTTGTGTTTGTGTTTATCAGGAGAAAGATCTTATGAAAGAAAAAATACGAAAATTGAGCGGGTCGACCAATTTTCATGATTTTACCTTGGTTGGATTTGTCAAAATTACGGGACCGGGGCGGGACGGGGCCGGGGCTAAACGAAGGTTGCTAGGTCCGCTTATCAGAAATAAAATAAAAACAACTTAAACAGTTGGAGATGTTACTCCATAACTCTGAATTACAGCCCCATATAAATACTCTAATTAATGGGCTGTAAGTATTTCAGTCAGAATACCTACTAAAGGCGGATTTCATTTCGTATGCACGTGAACAAATCTAGTAGGTAATAGGATTCGGTCGGAAGATTGATGAGATGAGGCGTAGATATTTTTTTTCCTCTGCAGACGAACTGATACATATCGTTTTAAGCCTACATACATCAATACAAAATTGCCGTAATTCTTTAAACTTTCTTGCAGGTTTAACACGTCCTGATTATCACATCATTGAGAAAAGAGCTTTAATGCCCTTTTATTCGCCCTACGATGCCCTTATAAAAAGTTTAGTTTGGGACCGAACTATAAAAAAACTGCTTCAAAAAACTGATTAAAAAGCTCAAAATAACACATTTGCCCTCTGTTTAGGTTAAAAAATTCATTTGGAGTCGGTGCATGATTTGCGTAGCCATTGATGAAGTACGTAAGCTTGATCATGATCATGCACTGACTCCAAATGAATTTGTTTCTCCTAAACAGAGGGCAAATGTGTTATTGTGAACTTTTTACTCCGTTTTTTTAAAGGCGGTTTAAATTGATAAATTATTTTTAGTTATTACTCATATCTCTAAAACCACTAGACCGATTTTGATGAAACTTAGACTGTACCCTAGTTGAAATATACCTGATTGAACCAAAAAATAATCATCTCGCTATGGCTTCTTATTTTCGAGAAATCCAGTGACAAACATACATAAATATACATACATACATTAACGAAAATTAGCACACGTGTTTGAAAGCCTTTATAGATCAACAAACTCAAAAATTTATAAATTCTAACGATATCACATGCATACACATTGAATTGATTACCTCCTTTTTATGAAGTCGGTAAAAAGAAATAGATTATAATAACAAATATGAGAAATAGACAATGATGCAGCTGGACTAGATAAATAAAAGAAACGGTCTGTTTACCGATCAATCACGTTGAGCTGCGCAAGCGATTTACTTTAAATTGTATGAGGAGCTTTGTGTAGGGTGACCACAGGCCATCACAGCACAAACGAAAAGTGGAAATAGTACATTTTAAATAAATGTTTTTAATAAATTAATAAAAATGAGATATTTATTTACGAACTTAGCGATTGGTTGTTAAAAAAACATGTCCCTCGGATTAATAAGAAGCGAAGGTAACGTTAGTAGAATTAGCATTTTACTTTATTGTAAATTACATTATTTTGGGCATTATCGTATTGAGAAACGGTTCTATCGATATGGCGATAAGATATTATAACCGGTTGTATGTTACATTCTATTTATAGCAAAGAAAAGCTTTGTTGATAAGACCTATTTTTAACCAACTTCAAAAAAGGAGAAGGTTATCAATTCGACTGTATGTTTTTTTTTGTATCTATGTTACCTCATATCTCCGTCGTTTGTCGACCGATTTGAAAAAAAAAATCACCTACTTAAAGGGTATACCTTCTAGTTGGTCCCATTTTTTCCAATTTGGGACCTTATGATGGGATCTTGGTGTAATTGAGGAAAACCGTCAATTTTAAAGGCACGTATAGTGTTTCTTTACTAGAATCTTAACGTTGACGTGTTGTTACGTCTGATAGTCAACATCTTATGGGGCTGAGCTGATGGTGGAACTCCTTAACGCTTAGGAGTTCAGTAATTATAATGAAAGAACTTATAATAGGTAGTTTGTAGCTTCTTAAAGAACAGAGTCATAAGGTGTAATCTCTAAAAATGAAGAAATAAAATTAACTTTAAAAAAAGTGAAAAACCGACTTCAAACTCAAAATGCACTAAAAAGTCTTAAATAAACTCTTGACTATTGAAAGGAAAGGAACCCTTTTTAGGCAAACAATTTCTTTTTGGAGTCAGTGCCATCACTTTGACCATCAAGCATCAACTTTCACAGCACCGACTCCAAAAATAAATTGGTTGCCTAAAATGAGTTCCTTTCCGTTCAATAGTCAAGAGTTTATTTAGGACTTTTTAGTGCATTTTGATTTTGAAGTCGGTTTTCACTTTTTTTAATGTTAATATCCCCCAAGAATCGAGTAGCTATGGTGACAACCTGCGTAATAAACACGTGGGCCACCGACCGCCGTAATGAAATACGTCACGCTCTGCCGCACAGCACTAATCTAAGTGTCACATCGGATTAACACAGCATTGAAGAATCCCTATCCTATAAATAAACATAATTGAAAAAAGAATTAAAGAGCACAATAAAAAAAACATCGTTAATGAGGAGGGAAGAAAGTCATGTAACTAAAAGAGTGATAAGTATGAATGTGGATGGCTGGAATGGATGAGGCCGACCGAAAAAGAGATGAATGGACTGTGTGTGAAAACAATATGAGTGTGAAAGGAGTGGATGATTCAGTGACGACTGATAGAATAGTGTTGAAGCGAAAAAGATACCGACCGGCCGACCCCAAATGAACTGGGAACAGGGCAAGAGAATGATGATCATGTTGCAGTGACCGTAATGATCGCAGTCGTGCGATCGTTACCATCGTCATGTTTAAAAAAAAAAAACAAGCTACTACACGTTGCTGACCACAAGACGTAAAAAATACTCATTTTAATTTGTGCTCTTTGATACGGAATTCAGGCATAAATAAGCCTATTTTAGGGTTCCGTTGCCGAATGGCAAAAAATGAAACCCTTATAGTTTCATCAAGTCTATCTGTCTGCCTGTCCGCCCGTATGTCACAGCCACTTTATTCTGTAACTATGGTATTGCATTATGGTATTGGTAGGAATATGTATCCTGTTAATCGCTTTATGATTCTTATACAAAAAATAAAAAATAATGATAGACGCTTCCAAAGTGGTAAAGTAGGCGTCCCCCCATCTAACTTTGAAACTAAGCAAGTGTAAATCCTGAGAAAAAAATGATGTAGATCTTGGCAAAAACTTTCAACGAAAATTGTTTTGAACGAGATCTAACTAGTAGTTACACATTTTAAAAACCGCAAAAAACTATAAAAAAGAAAGTTATATTTGCTGTCAACAAAATATTGTGGTATTTTGGCTAAGTGGAAGTAACTAGATCTCTAACTCATTTAAAGTTGGCACGGCCCTTAGTGTGTGTGCGTGTCCGACTCGCACTTGGACAGATTTTAAATTAAATGACCGTTGAATAGAGCTCATTACACACAAGAACAAAAGAAGATTATTGATTGTTTTAAATTAGCTAGCTTATTATAAGAGGCAAGAAGTAGCTGAATTGCTTCAGTGGTATTTTAGTCACACCATTAATTATTAAGACATAACACGAGTAGTGTAGACGGGTGTCTATAGTAGGTATAAAAGTTGCAGATTATAGCAACAGTTTTAGGCATGTGTTTTTGGCATTAAGATGTCGAGGAACGAATTCAAACATAAAACATAGCAACTCGTTGGATTATACAAAGTCCATTACTTTTCTTCAAATATTGGCAGGTATATTATAAATAGTTAAAACGAAACTATGTCTTAAAGTTCAAATTAAATTAGTTTATTCGTGATTATAAGTTTAAAAGATGTCATATATTGTAAAAGTGTGTTTCACATTTTGATAAATGCTAGAGATGTGATTTTATTGTAAAGGGTTTGATTGAATAAACTATCTAATCACCACACATTTCAAATGACCTTCTTAATAGCCTATGAATATAAGTAAGACCGGTTTGTTAATAAATTCAATTGCCTCTATAACTAAACAAAAATGGTGGCCAGGTCCCAAGTATTTGGTTGCCGTGAACTTTTTATATTTATGCGTATTGCATTCGGCCCACGCTTCTAGCGGAATATAACTCGGAGGTTATCAGAAATGACATATATTCTCATTTCCAGATTTTAAGTCAGTGACGAAAAAATACAATACGGCAATGATGGCGGGTCAATGAACCGATGGAAACACATGCATGGTGCATACAGCGAGCGCAACCACAGCGTTTTACGTCAAATGAAAACACCCTCTTACATGTGCAATGGCGCGATATTTATTTGTGTTATTGAAAGTAAATCAGAACGTCACGAAAACACCAGAACGCGTGGCTGCCTACCGAGCTTGGCGTGAGTTTGCTCGCTGTAAAACAAACGCTTGTTGTTATTTTCGCGACGGTCGGCGTGAGAGAGCGCAAAAGATTAAAGCAAATGCGTTGCTATGCGAGCTGCACTGGCGGGTCGAAGACCTCGCGAAAACACACGGTGTATACATACAGTAACCGCGATCGCTGCGTTTTACCGAAAACGCCCAGAAAAGTTTCATGTGTAATGATGACGTGTTGTTTACTTGTGAAATTGTGTGAGGCGTTAGAAAGTGTTTGTTTATTACGGCGGGTGTTAGTCCATTTGATACGTTTATAAAGAGTTTTTATCATCATTGTTTGCTGATAAAGCTTTCTGCTATTGTTTGTTAAGTAAACTTTATAGGCATCGAATAGGGATGTATTAGTCCAATACTATAGGCATCTTGACGTATCCTAAGTAAGAGGTAGATTAAAACCTCAGAAAGAGTCTGTGTCAAGGTCTATGTACGTAGGTATTAGAATTTCAGAAACTGAATATTCTTTGCTGTTTATTATTGGCACAAGTGCGAGAATATAAATTACATTAAGCCGGCACATGTACCCGAAAAATACACATTATACATTAGATACAATAAATTTCGTGGTGGATTTTTCCATAGAAAAATGAATAAGATTTTTCTATTGTTTATCACAGTCGTTTATAAAGTGAAACAGCAGTGTAAATTAATGTCCGCTATCAAAAAAGCTTAAAAGATTACATAAAAGATTTAGAGTTTTACGTTAAGTCATGCTGGTATTTAAACGTTCTATAAAAAAACTCGTTAAAATCGCCGAACCATATTGTGTCAGCACTGTAAATGTGAAGCTACTCAACTTCTAGATTTCTAACATTTGTAAGATCATTAACGATAAATAGTAGGTACCTTTTAGATATCTTTAATCGTAATAGTCTCCCTTGTTGAGAACAACATAAACAGTATAGCTTTGTGCCAAGGCCGTAATTTATTTTACTTTAAAAAGTTATCACTTTTGCATTGTCTATGCCTCTGCCGATTTCCCTCTCTCTGTTCGATCCTACCAACGGTGCCTGCGGGTCGGCCTCGGTCAATATTTATTAAATTACTTATATTTGTGCGGAATAAACATTGTAAAACGTTATTCACGTCGTGAGCTATCATAAAAGTGTGAATTTGTATTGCTAGCAAAGTTGAAAATAAAAACAGTGTTGGTGTTGTGCAAAGAAACTTTTTCATTTCATCTGCCTGCAGCCCTACACGCCCCCTGGCATTCATCACACACATTTACATGGACAAACCGTCCATGTTGGTCCTTCGAAGAACAATCAGCGGTAAGAATATCGAGAAAATCATCCACTACAACACCAACGTGAATAGAAGCATTTCCCTCCGACGCCATACTATTCCGGACCGACCCGCCAAAACAGCGACACCAGCGACACCGAGCAAGCAGCGATATCGAGGTGTTGGCAGCGCTGTCTCGTCAAGCAATTTCATTGGTTGTTGCACGCCGAGCGACCACAGCGCCACCACGAAAACACCACCCTGTCTAGCCATTGGTAGCCGCAATTTCCGCGCCGGACGATTAGCCAACAGCGCCCCCGCGAGCGAACGAAGCGAAACATCGATCGACCAATCAGGAGGGAGCCCGCCGAAATAGGATCCTGCGACCTACTAAGTACTCCGCGTGTACGACGACGTCGACAAAAGACGCCATCTTCATCAACATTTTCGCCTCCGCCATTTACCGGTGCGAAGAAGTAATGGTGTTTTCTCGTTAAAGACATTAAGTACATACTCGTTTTTTTTTTTAGCTATCTTGTGTCGTAGTTAATAGAATTCAAGCAGTGATTTATCGAATATCGGCGTCACGATGACCGATTTAAAGGAATTAAAAGCATCACGTGGCTACAGTAAGTCGAGCCTGACTCGCTTATCAAAGCTGGCCGACGACTTGGGGGAAACATCCCTCCAACGCCTGCTCACCAGGCGGGACAGGCTGAAAGAGGTTTTTAAACAGTACAGCGATGTTACGGTCAAAATAATAGCCATTGATGAAGACGACTCTGAGGACGTGGCCGCCATTGAGGAGCAATACCTCGAAGCGCTATCCGCTGTCAACGAGGCAATTGATTCCAAACGCTCTAACCCACAGGTGGTCTCTAAAATTAAGTTGCCAACCGTAGAAATTAGGAAGTTCACAGGTAAATATACTGAATATTATGAATTTATTAACATTTTTACAGCCATGATTGACAATGACAACAGTTTAACTTCGGTTCAAAAGTTGTATTACCTAAAGGGATTTTTATGCGATGAACCGCATTCTCTCATTAACAATCTGCCTCTTATTGACTCCAGTTATGAGCAAGCTCTGTCGTTGCTCAAAGAACGATATGACAACAAAACGCGAATCGTTCAGGAACATATATACTCTATTATGGACTTGCCAATCATGAATCGGTCAACTAATATACGTAATTTGATTTCAGAAATTAAACAGCACCTGGCGGCGTTAAAAAATCTTAATGAGCCCGTGGAATCATGGAACAGCGTGGTAGTTTGTATCATAATGCGCAAACTGGACGTGGTAACCAGTCGCGCTTTCCAATTAGACAGGAACAATAAGGTGCTGCCTACAGTCAAGGAGCTGTTGGAGTACTTGGAGAAGCGTACTCTGGCCCTAGAGACCACAGACAGCAACGCCCACAAGCCACAGTGGCAGGCCCAGCGCTTCGTCAGCCATTCCGTGACAGCTCAGCAAGGACAGCCATCATGCTTGTACTGTAAGTCTAGTGCACATAAATTATTTCAGTGTCCGAACTTTAAACTTGCATCTCAAAACAAGCGTGTGGAGTTCGCTATAGCCAACAAAATCTGCAAAATTTGTTTGACACAGCATAATCGCAAATGTAAATATCATTTTAAGTGTGCCGAATGTAAACGGGAGCACAATACCCTCCTGCATGGAATTGAGCCTCAAGAAAATGCTAGTCCTTCAGTGTCCTTGCTTTCTAGCACCAGTGGGTTAAACTCACAGGTACTGTTGCCCACTGCACAAGTTAAACTCACTGGGAAGCATGGCAAACAATTTCTGGCTAGAGCACTGCTTGATAGCGGGTCACAAGTCTCTCTTGCGACGAATAAAATTGTAGGACGCCTCAAATTGTCTCCTGTGCGCACTAACACTCACATAGTGGGTATAACCAACATTGGCCAACCTGTTGACAAATGTATAAACCTCGAAGTACAATCTTTGGTGTATCCATTCAAAGTAAATGTCAACTGCCATGTTGTGAAAACGATCACTACTCGATTGCCTCAAGCTAACATTGACTTGTCATCAATTACATTCCCTGCCAATTGCAAGCTTGCCGACGCAACTTTTAACGTGCCTGGTGATGTGGACCTATTGCTTGGAGCTGATGTATTCTTTCAGGTGCTGTTGCCGCAGCCTGAGGTGTTGCCTTCACCCACATCGAGTCAACAATTCGCAACACCAACTACATCAGCACCACAGCCTTCAATCATCCACACTGCATTCGGGGTCGTCGTCGCTGGCCGCAGCAACACCAAAACAAGCAATCAGGTTGTATCTTTGTTTTGTAATGAATGTAATTCAAACATTAATGACAACTTGAGTGCATTTTGGAGTACCGAAAAGGTGCCTGAAATCTTCCCAGAGCAATTACCAGAACACGATTATTGTGAAAGGCTTTTTAAAGATACTACTGTGCTCGAAAACAATAAATTCACAGTCACAATGCCCACTAAAGTTCCGGTAGAACAACTCAATTCTGAACTTGGGGAATCATTTCCATTAGCACTAAAAAGGTTCTATAACCTTGAGAAGCGACTGCAAAAAGACCCAGTACTTCTTACAGAATATACTAAATTTATACATCAATATATTTCTTTGAAGCATGGTACAATTATTGATATAAGTAGCTACGATTTGTCTAAGGACCCGGTTTACTTTCTGCCCCACCATGCCGTTATAAAAGAATCTAGCAAAACCACCAAGCTAAGGACAGTTTTTGATGGGTCAATGCCAACAACAAACAAAGTTTCATTAAATGATCTCCTTTTAAATGGTCCTGTGGTTCAAAAGGATCTATTCGAAGTCCTGCTATCATTCAGATTAGAGAAATATTATTTTATATGTGACATTCGTATGATGTTCAGATGTATTGAACTAGATCCACAACAACGATCTTTACAAAATATACTATGGCGCGACTCTCCTGATCAAGACATTTTGTGCATTCAGCTAAACACAGTTACATACGGCCTTAAGCCATCATCATATCTTGCCACTCGCTGCCTTATAGAACTCGCAGATAGGTATCAGGATCAGTTCCCTTTAGCATCTCAAGTTCTGAGAAACAATACTTACGTTGATGACGTCTTGTCAAACAGTGACTCTCAGCAAACTTTGGCTCAAATGCAAGATGAGTTAGTCAAATTACTTGCTCTGGGAGGATTTCAGCTGCACAAGTGGGCATCAAATTGTAGTAACATTCTTTCAAAAGTCCCTAAAGAAGCTCAACACTTTGGTGAGCTAGATCTACAAAAACATGACATGTCAGTCAAAACACTGGGTGTTACATTTCATGTCGAGGATGACGTGTTCAAAACCACAATTCCTGAGCCCTACACTAGTCTTAGCGACTCCAAACGTGAAATACTGAGTCACATATCAAAGTTTTATGATCCAATGGGTTTAATAGGTCCCATATTAGTGCAGGCAAAACTAATTATGCAAAGCCTCTGGGCTTCAAACACAGAGTGGGATTCGATTCCTGCTCCTGATATACGAACCATGTGGTCTAATTTTGTAAGGGATTTACATGAAATGAAACAGGTGAGCGTACCCCGCTGTGTGAAACCTCACGATTCACGTATAGTACAACTGATAGGTTTTGCGGACGCCTCCTCAAAGGCGCATGGGTGCTGTCTATATTTGCGCATCATTGATGCCCATGGCAAGGTTCATGTTGAATTGTTATGCTCAAAATCTAGAATAAATCCCCTTCGCAAGCAGCTGACGATACCCAGATTAGAGCTCAATGCTGCAGTGTTGCTGTCAGATTTGACTGGCAAGGTATCGCATGTACTGTCATCTAAAACTCAAATTCATGACATTCACCTCTTCTCTGATTCGCAAATTGTCTTGGCTTGGTTACAAACTGATGTCACAAAACTGCAAACTTATGTAGCAAATCGAGTCAGAGCAATTACAGAGCATGCTCATATAAATGGTCACTGGCATTATGTTAACACAGAGGATAATCCCTCAGATTGTCTGAGCCGAGGCCTTCAGCCTCACGAACTTGAATGTAACGACTTATGGTGGCATGGGCCCTCATTTTTATATGATAGAAATTGCAATTTTAAATCAAACTGTGAACTTCCTACAGAATTGCCAGAATTAAAGTCCCCCAAAGGCAACACTGTTTGCGCAACAATTATATCAGCTTCAGATCTATTTGAAGAGCTTAAAAGGTTCTCAAATATTAATAGAATGATTAGAGTATTAGCCTATGTACTAAGATTTTGTAATAATATAAAGCCTCAAGCTGTAAGGCAGGGTAATTTCCTATCCTCACGTGAACTCAATAAAGCTTTGCAATTGATAATTAAACATGAGCAGGGAAACTTGTATCTACAAGAAATTAAATGTTTGTTAGACCAGACTCCAATCAAGGGTAGTTTAAAACCTCTTTCACCCTTTCTGGATAGTGATGGAATAATTAGAGTAGGTGGCCGTTTAAACAATGCGCCTATATCATATGCAAAACAGCATCCCATTATTTTGCCCAAAGATTCAGATATCACTGCATTAATAATTAGGAACGAACATTTTAAATTGCTTCATGCTAGTCAGAAATTAGTACTAAGTTCACTAAGACAACGATTTTGGATTGTAGACGGTTTACGTGCAGTTAAAAAGATACTACACAAATGTGTAACCTGTTTCAGAATGAAAGCTGCGGCGACCACTCAGCTGATGGGTTCCTTGCCTGCCGATCGAGTCACAGCCTGTCGTCCATTCCAGAAGATCGGGACCGACTTCGCTGGGCCGGTGGCGGTCAAGAATAGCCGAATCAGAAAGCCGGTAATAGGAAAGGGTTACATAGTTTTATTTGTCTGTTTTGTTACAAAAGCAATTCATTTAGAACTCGCTTCTGATCTAACGACAGAAGCCTTCCTAGCTTGTTTTAAACGATTTATCTCACGACGCAACTTGCCCAGCGACGTCTACTGCGACAATGGTTCGACATACAAGGGGGCAAGGAACAAATTAGATGAGTTGTACCGCTTGCACGCTTCTCAGAGCCATCAGACCACTGTACAAACATTTGCTTCAGAAAAGGGTATCGATTTTCACTTTATACCTAGTTATAGTCCAGTTTTTGGTGGGCTCTGGGAAAGCGGTGTTAAAAGTGTCAAATATCACCTGAAAAGAATTGTAGGAAAGGCTTTATTGACTTATGAGCAACTTAACACTGTATTAGTAGAAATAGAAGGAGTCTTAAACTCAAGACCACTTACGGCTGTAACTTCAGATCCAGACGACCTCTCATATTTATCTCCAGGTCATTTTTTGACAGGCGCGCCTCTCAATTGTTATCCTGAGCGCGACCTAACTAATTCCAAAGCAAGTCTAGGTCAATTTTGGTCTGTAATCACTAATATGAAACAAACTTTTTGGAAATATTGGAGTAATAATTATCTTACTATGTTGCAAAACAGACCCAAGTGGCGTGATAGCACACCTAATGTATCTATTGGTAGTTTAGTTATATTGCGAAATGACAATGCGCCTCCTTTGCAATGGCCTATGGCTCGCATTACAAATCTCTTTCCGGGTAAAGACGGCAAAGTACGAGCCGTCGAAGTAAAAACTTCTAATGGTCACAAACATAATAGGTCCATTACAAAGATATGCGTATTGCCCTTGTAGATTATAAGTAATATAGGTATGTTAAGTTTAAAACTTTATAACACACAAAAATTGTAATATCAATGCTGTTCATACTTTTTTATAACAATTCATTGTAAAAATGTTAAAAATGCGTCTAACTAATTTTGTCTATTTTACGCTAGGTAAATAAACTAAATGTAACAACTATGTACACAGTGAGTAATACATATTTATTGCCGTAATTAATTTAA
This sequence comes from Pyrausta purpuralis, assembly GCA_963924145.1. NCBI lineage: Eukaryota > Metazoa > Arthropoda > Insecta > Lepidoptera > Crambidae > Pyrausta > Pyrausta purpuralis. The sequence goes on from OZ001651.1 coordinate 5,309,735, forward strand.
GTACTTACTGGTAATTTTCGCTTGCCTGTATTATAGATAGATAATAAGTATAGGTAAATAATCGTGTAACAAACGCACAATTGTAATATTGAGATAAATATTAGTATATTTAATTGTAGGGGCTATTTAGAGATTGTTTTGATCTTGCAATGTTCACTATTGATTGCTGTTGTCTAAAGTTTATTAACATTATATTCATAGCTTTTGTTTCTGAGCCCGCAGCTTATGTTGAGAACAACATAAACAGTATAGCTTTGTGCCAAGGCCGTAATTTATTTTACTTTAAAAAGTTATCACTTTTGCATTGTCTATGCCTCTGCCGATTTCCCTCTCTCTGTTCGATCCTACCAACGGTGCCTGCGGGTCGGCCTCGGTCAATATTTATTAAATTACTTATATTTGTGCGGAATAAACATTGTAAAACGTTATTCACGTCGTGAGCTATCATAAAAGTGTGAATTTGTATTGCTAGCAAAGTTGAAAATAAAAACAGTGTTGGTGTTGTGCAAAGAAACTTTTTCATTTCATCTGCCTGCAGCCCTACACGCCCCCTGGCATTCATCACACACATTTACATGGACAAACCGTCCACCCTAGCCGATTTCGACTACGGCGGCCAGTCACAACACAACAACTAACCGACTGCGCGGGACATATTATTATGCACAAGTGTGTGTGTGCAAACACCGGTGCACTCTCTGTTCCTTTCACTCTCATAGCCCGATGGCAGATGACAGCTATCTGACACGACCAGATAGAGATCAGGCGCGGGACCAACGATTTTACGTGCTTTCCGAGACAATTAAGGGGGTAAAACACCGCCAATTTCCAAACTTTCTGGACAGAAAAATCCAGGTTTGGCCCGACCGGGGATCGAGCCCGGGACCCCTGGCGCAGCCGTCGCTTAAAAGTGCGATCCACTTACCGCTGCACTACCGAGGCAGTTTGAAGATATAACCGAACCGAGAGTTTCTCAAGCTGTTATTCGTATAGGCTAAACAGTCATAAACATTCACTCTAATAAAAAAAAAAGGTATCTAGGCGATACCTGGCGGCATTGCTGGTGGCATATGCCAAATGACTGTCAGATTCTATGAAAAAAGACGTAAACGTAAAAGTCATCTTTCTGTCTATGCGAGTAAAAAAGTTTCTTTCTTTTCAATGGTGAAGAGTTTATTTAAGACTTTTTAGTGCATTTTGGTTTTGACTTTTTTTAAAATTTTATTTCTTCATTTTTAATCATTACATAAAATGCCCCCCCCCCCCCCATAGCACCTTATGATTCTATTTATTTAACAAGCTACAAATTACCTATCATAAGTTCCGTCATTATAATTATTCCGTCATTCCGTCATTTAAGGAGTTCCACCATCAGCTCAGCCCCACAAGATGTTGACTATCAGACGTAAAAACACGTCAACATTAAGATTCTAGCAAAGAAATACTATCGTATCTACTAAAATATAACCGAACTCTAAACAACCTCGCAGGAGTTCTGCTCGCTGTTACCACCACACAGTGGGTCAAACGCCGTTAAATAGTTAGTATAGCACTAACCTGGTTGGTGGTGAGGTCCCACTGGTCAGCCACGAAGGAGTGTCGGCTGTACAGGAACACGGGCACCTGGTGGTCCTTCACCGGCGTCGGGTCGGTGTTGACACGGACCACTGTTAAGTGCGTCGTCGTCGTGCCCACTGTCGACAAGAACAAGATGGTTTAGATAAAAGAGACGACCTCCGTGGTCGAGTGGCTAGCACGCTGGTTTCAAGCGTCGCCATCTCGTGAGGTTGCGAGTTCGATTCCCGGTCGGGTCAATGTAGAAAACGTTATTTTCTATATTGTCTCGCGTCTGGGTGTTGTGGTACCACCGTTGTGTCTGATTTCCATAACACAAGTGCATTGGCTACTTACTTTGGGATCAGAGCAATGTATGTGATTGGTGTCCAATATTTATTTATTTATATTTATAAAAGAGCAAGTACAGATATAAATTAGCACATAAAAGAACAAATTTCCCAAGGCGACGAATATTCCTTAGAATATTCAAGTTCTGGAATACCCATCAAATTGATAAATGAAGATGTATTGTCGCCATCACATATAAAAACATGTTTGATAAATATAAGTTGGAAAAATAAACATTAAAAAAGCATTTCTTTCCAAACTGAAAACAAATCAATTTTGTAACAATGTTCTTACGTTCAGAATACTTCAACATCTTAAAAATAAATAGAATAGTTCGTTGAACTTGACACGAACCACATGTTCTAGAGGAAACCCTTGTTTATTCGAAGAATTTTCCATTGTAGTATGTTTATGCCCCGGCGTGTCGTGACCTCGTTTATATTTCATTTTAACTGCAGGGGATAAGTGAACTAGTATCCATTCATCCATTATCTTGGCATCAGTGATATGTTAGATCTTGTCCAGACGGGCGAATTCGTCGCGAATCCTACTCGTTTAGAATTGTACGCGCGTTGGTGAGATACAGAATCAACATTGCGTACACAAGACACGCACTACGGCAGCCAGTCTCACGACTCGCGCCGATCCGATACAAAGATATCTCGTGCCACTATGTGCGCGAGTCGAGGTACCAGGCTAGGGAACTCTGGTATGGGTCCAGTAGATTTATAAGAATTATTCATAGACGAACTAGAGAAAAGACCGGAGGATTAGAACTTTAAAACTAAAAAAAGAAGGTTATGGGGTTGACTATTTATAAATCCATTAAAAAAAGAAATTCCTCCTCAATGTTCCAAACGCTCGCGTTTCCAATCTGACTGGACGCACCGTACGCGCGTGTTCGCGCGAAGATATTCGCTGCGAATTTGCCCTCCTGGACAAGGGTTAAGTCTAAAAAACGTTCATACGCGCATACAGTGTTAGTATTGCTTACTGGGCATGGCGCATAATAAAAAAATCGATATTGTAACTTATTATCAGGCCTGATTATTCCAACATCAGATATAAGGAATATTCGAATAAAATACATTACGCTTAATTTGAAAACGTCATCTATTTGTCAGCAATCATTTATGTATGTAAATTTCTTTTTAAAATCGATTGTTTTGTAACTATTCAGTCGGGTAATTCTTGTCTGACGTTGGACGTTGGTCAATTAATCAATCATTTCATCAAAAATTATAACTCGAATAATGAATTTCAAATAACTCAGTTTATGTTTATTTAGTGTTAGTTCAAATATTTAAGAAAACCACTTATCCACAAGTTTTACTACTACTCAAAAATTAAGGTGACTTGATTTACTCCTCATCAAGTGCATTTCCCGAGGAAACTAAGCATATATTGTTGTAACAATCTTATTAAAGTGGTGGAACTGAGTTAACTTCTCATTTACTACCCATGTTGGGAATGTTGGGATACCCTAGCCTTGTAGCTGCCACTTCATATTATCTATACTAATATTATAAAGCTGAAGAGTTTGTTTCTTTGTTTGTTTGTTTGTTTGAACGCGCTAATCTCAGAAACTACTGGCCCGATTTGAAAAAATATTTTTATGTTGGATAGTCCATTTATCGAGGAAGGCTTTAAGCTATATAACATAAAGATACGACTCACAAGACCACAGCAGCAATGAAAAATGTTGCGAAAACGGGAGAAAGATATTCCTTTTGAGAGCTTCCGCTGCGTACGCTGCGGAAACCGCTAAAGTTACACAAAAATCATGTATGACAGGATTGTTCAGCATTAAGAGTTCTATAATAAAGTCTGCGACAGCATAAGTCTATCTTTTATGGTTGACTTACTACAACCTTTTTTATGTAAATAAATTTGTAAAAAAATAATGCATTATTTTTAGAGGTGTATTATACACACAGATATTTATTCTTATCAATATAAATACATTCATCATCACGAGCATTTCATTTAAAACAAAGTTGCCCTTTATATCATTTGATTCCAATAAATATCTTAGGAGCTATCACAGTTTTAACATAACTCTGCGACGGGAGGAGAGGGAGCAAACTTAAAACGCGCGGACGAAGTCGCGGGGGACCGCTAGTCTTATAATAAACAAGATCACTAGACTAATAAGCCGACGATATCACGAACATACACCAAAAATTAAAAAGGCCTAACGATATTTACAACTTACTATGGTATTTGCCATAGAAAAAATGAATAAGGTTAGAATGGTTTTGATCGTTCGTTTGTATGGGAACCTCTGTCTCCGGTGGGAGTTACCGCGCTGTTGCTGCACTGATAAAAGTACCAATCAATGAATTAACGCACCAATATCACAAACCAATCACAATTTCCGCTAGGAACTCTGTGATTGGTGTAATTAGTACTTGAAACCAACTACCAATCACAGAGCTTCTAGCGGTGAAACCTCCAATCATCATTCAGTTACGTTCGTTCTTTTATGTCATAATACTAGTGATGTGGTAAAGGTCGATTATTATAAATTCAATTAACGATGTAATGTTGTTTCGCTTTGTAAATAAACATGTAGGATTTAAGTTTGAAATAATTTGGATAAATTAACAGCTCATTTGATCGCAACAAAGGGTACTACTATTGCCTTTCGGTAAAAACAATAGAAGAAAAAAATGAGTTGCTAAACGTTACTTGAAATAGAGTAACTTACACCTTTAAACATTAGTTTCTAAAAATAGTTCTATTAGTAGAATTGAATCATTCTTTGTATTCAGAATAAGTAATATTACTTATATACGACAAATATATTCCAATTAAAGGAAAAAAGTTTAAAGGTATAAAAGCATAAAGGTCATGGTCTACAGTATTCAGGTATTATATCTTACCATGCTATTTATTCATTTGTATTCTTAGCTAATACCACAAAGCCGAAGAGTTTGTAAGTGTTTAATCGCGCTTATCTCAGGAACTACTGGATCAATTAAAAAAAAGTTTTTGTGTTGGATGTCTAATTTATCGAGAAAGACTTTAGGCTTGAACTTTACGCAGGGACGGAAGGGGAGAGAACAAACTCAAATCAAAAATAGTTAAGATTACAATTAAAATAATACAATATACCTATAGACGTATGGTTGACCGGTATAGAATGGTTTTGGCATTAAGTCCGAAACATGTACAATTTTATGTTTCGTGCATGTGCAAGTTTTCAATAAATAAATATGACCCAAGTTAGTATGGTGGTTAAGTTAAAGAAATGTACAGCTGCATTATACAACAGTTAACCTTACAGTGCTTTTGTTCGCATTTAAATCACATCACCCAAGGGGTTTTGCAGAGGTTTGTTAAATTACAAAATTATACACAAACTTACAATAAGTGTATAGCTGACTACAAATAACTCTTACAAAAATATTTGTATGCAGGGTTATTGATAATATGACCGGATCTTTTTAAGAGTTGATGGGGAGCTCATTTGGGACAATCTTGATCCCAGAATATACTTTCCAAAAGTCAACCATTTTTAAGGAAATTTTCTTTTTAAGTTTTTGTAGAAAAACGAGATCGAAATTATGATAAAATTAATACCGAATGCTTTTAGATGCTGCAAGAAAATATCAACCGATACTCGCTTACTAGCTTAACGTGCTTCATAAAGCACGGAGATGCTTGTTGTTTAGGTCACTTAAATATGGTCGGTATGGTCACTCATTAAAACACGATCGAGCCGTAAGTTGTTTAACTTCGGTATCACTCGTACCCTATTTTACAAATAAATAGACCAAACGATAAATTAAAATCGAAGAAAATAACAGCGAAAGTAGAAAAGTTGAGGATTAAGCAGTGCGTTTTTGCTGAGTTATATTTTTATTGCAGGAATACGTTATTTTGGTAGCACGAATTAAAATATAATACATGTTTTTTTTTCAAATAGCTCTAGTAGTTCCTGAGATAAGCGCGTTCCAACATATGAACTCTTCAACTTTATTGTATTTATTTTATCATTGTTATGTTTCAAATAATTAATAAACAAAACTTATTTTTATCTTTAAATACATCAGTAGGGAAATTACCATTTATCGATAATTTTACTGTGCTGTGAGCTACATCCCTAGTGATGCGTATACAAGCGAACAAAGCAAATTGGACGCGATACATTGCGTGTTAAGATAGTAGATTTGTTAAAAATATGCGTGGACAGTCATCAATGAATATTTTTTTGAACTTAGTGCAAGAAAACCGCTATCATTTGAAATATCTTAATTAAAAATGTTTTTTTTGCAAATAATGTCGAAATAACTACGTATTATTACTCATTGGTGTAAAAATACACTTCCTCTCTCATTTTTTATGACCTGGCTTCACGCTCTTCAAGTAATTATAGCAAAAGACGGCATTTTTGACAAAAAATAATGCAACGCTTTTGTCACGCGACTGAAGTAGCTACGGCTCAATGCAGGCATATGCCTACAATTAAGCTCGCTGCCGCACTGACCGGGGCCATTCTAACCTTATTCATTTTTTCTATGGTATTTGCGCCAACTTCTGATTCACTGACGATCAACACTCCTCAGCGCTGGGCAATGATAATTAAAATAAATAAAATAATTTAATAAATATTTGACAACATAACATACATTGCTCTGATCCCAAGCTAAGTAGCTTAAGCACTTGTGTTATGGAAATCAGACACAACGGTGGTACCACAACATCCAGACCCGAGACAATATAGAAAAGATCGTTTTCTACATTGACCCGACCGGGAATCGAACCCGGAACCACACGAGATGGCGACGCTTGAAACCAGCGTGCTAGCCACTCGACCACGGAGGTCGTCAATGATAAGTAAGTAGTGTTATCTCTGAGGTAAAAAGCATTATCTTAAAACTAGATCATTAGAACAACAAGCTCGCGATCCGCAGCGTACGCGCATCTCAAACGCGCACGAGCTGGCGACACGCCAGCCGCTCAATCAACGTCGTGTATTGCAAGCTTAGTTGATACTATAAAACACTAATCTCATACTGAATGGATGGTTCCATTAAATTAAAGGATATGGCAAAATAAATTGTTATGTATAGTCATTTGTGTTACTTATTTACATAATTAAAAGTAGCTCTTCTATCAGGCTATCTAGTAAAAACTCTATACACCAAATTAGAGGCAGCTTAAAAATCTGTATTTCTTTATTTTTATTCGTAGATCACAAACAATTACCTTTGCAATTATAGCATACTTTGGAAACGCGAGTGTACAACATGTTAATAACAACAAAAATCTCATATTATCAGTTCCTGACTGAGAACGTTATCTAACCTCTAGTTTAATCAAGTTATGATTAAAATGAAAGTAATACATAAATGAATATATTCTTATCTCCCACTGACAACGGTAGTATCTACACATAATAAATATACAGGATGTCCCGAAATGAATGTATAAATTCATATCAAATTCGACCTTATTGAAAATATAACGGTTCTCAAGATTGCCCACTTTTCGTAAAATGAAATAAACACTTTATTTGCCTTTGGAAAAAAGGTACATTTTTGAAAGTTTTATAAATATTGCAGTTCAGCTTTTTCAGCAATCAGAAATAGCATGCAAATGTTTCACAATTTTCTTAAATTATTAAATACATAACATTATCATCGCAATGTCTTTAAAATATTTTTATTTAAGTCACAAGTTTACTAAATACATTACAATTAAATGGATACAGTTTTAATAAAAAATGTTTCAAGTGAAAAGATTGAAAATTTAAAAAGCGTCAATTGAAACGTAACCAACGTCAAATTAATAATAAAAATAAAATCTTATGTTCTGGGGTATTTTGTTATATGTATATAAGCGTGCACATCCAGTAACAATTGTTTGCAAATCTTGCACTTTTTCTTCAACTTGTGTTTTTTTTTAATTGCCTTATGCGATAAGTTTTTCTCATGCCATTTTACCAATGATAACATCTTTCAGTTCAGTTTTTTTGTATCACTAGAGATAATTGCGCTATCAAAATAAAAGATTCAACAAGCTAGTTCAAAGTTCAAAAAAAAATATGACATGTACAGTACAACACGGACAGTTTTTTTTCATAAAAAATATAGGACTAGTATCATCGATATAAATAGTAATTGCACAAATTTCGCTTTCGATAATAAACTCGATATTTTATTAAAACAATGGATTGTAAAATGGAAAATTGATATACTCTTGGATAACTAGTAATTTATTCTAAGGTTAACATTCAATCCCGTTTGGTCTGTATTCGACCTAAGTAAATTAATCAGTAAACACCACCAAAATGGACCGATAAGAAAAGCGTTCTATCAAATATTCCATTCGTAATATTACTTAAAATTCTAATCCAAAATATGAATGCAGGTTGCTTAAAATTTAAATAAACCGTATGAATAGTAAAACAATTTGTAATTCGACTAGTATTGAGTGTTATGTAAATTATTTGAAAGTCGACAAATCCGCCGTGGAGGTCGCTAATTGTTCTACAACTGGTATTTGCCGGGCTTAACAGAACACCCAGACGTCTGGGATAAACAAAGCAATTGTGTACTTGTCTATAAATAAACTATTTTTCTTTAAAAGTATCAGTATTTATCGTACAAGTAATACTATCGTAGGGTAGTCAATAAAGAAGCGTTAACCCTTACAGATGGAATTCCAAGAAACGTGATTTTTGACTTCGTAACTTTTATTCTCTTGTTTCTAGGTTAGTAATGCACGTTTTCGACTCCGCGCATATTTAACTTTTAGGGAACGTACTAGATAGGGGCCAGGGATGCGGCAACAGACAGGCTGATGTTGATTTGTTGATTAGTGTGTTGTAGTAACAACGTATGGTGTTTTTTTTTTAAATTCTTTTGTCTTAATGGCCACCAAAATGGACAAAGAAAGTCCATTATCATAATTTGACAACTATCTGTGGTTAGAAGGGTTACCCAAATAACAATAAGGAAGGATGTTAAACTTTTATAAATTAACTATTTTCAAAGAAAATAAAGAGAAGAGTGGATGTCTTCCATACAAATCCTATGCAAAAAAACAACACAAAATTTTCTTGAAACACCGAGTCTTTCAAAAGAGCTAAAATCGATTTATTGTTTTTAAGTGTTAAGGTTATTCGTGATTTCATTACATCAATCGATATAAAAAAGTACTTATAAATTTCTTAAAGTATTTTGGTTTTAAACTTTGCAAGTTAATTTAAGTGTAGGGTTCTAGGGTTATTATCGGAAAGTATGCTCCTTAGCGACATGATAATGAGACTTTTTATAAAATGAAGCTAATAAAATTTGCTACAAGTTTAACTAATTCAAGTTTGAAACAAGTTGCAAGTGAGTAAGTGGACTTGTACCACCATATTCCAAAAACTTACTACCGGTCTTAGAACTACCGTAAAGTGTTATTAACCGACCAATTAAACAATAATGCCATAATGACAACATTCAAAATAACGATATACTTTTCTAATTAGTCACGTATTGATTTAGTCTAAAGGTAAATGTGGATTGTGTGGTTAACAGGTCCACAAGAGGTATTTTTTCTGACAAAACAATGCATCAGTTAGTGCAAAAATGCAACATATAAATAAAAAAAGACTGTCGAAGATATACCCAAGCTTAAAAATAAAAACTATTTGAAGTGAAACGTTGGGGCAGGAAAGCTGGAGACCAAAGACGCAGCGTAGGACGTCCACCGACAAGATGGACAGACAACCTTATAAAGATCGCAGGATCAAACTGGATGCAGACCGCTAGTGATCGGTCGCTGTGGAAAGCCGTAGGGGAGGCCTATGTTCAGCAGTGGACGCCTTTTGGCTGATAATGATAATGATGATGATGATGATAAAGTGAAACGAAACAGTGATCCCCCCGAAAGCAAAACACTATCTATAGATGAGGTGGGCAATAGCTATATCTTATACTGTTATCTTAATAAAGTTGTAATTTAAATAAGCATAAACAGATGTTTATTAGTTAACAATTTAAAGCTTTTTACAATCCATGCCGACCTTACAAGTTATAAAAGATACAAAGGGCCCAATGCTGTAGGTGAGTACTTTAACTGTGGAGGCCAAATGTGTTTGTCGGTTGTATCATTGAATTAAATTACCAGAGACCGCGTTTGGTCATTATTAGGTACTTGAAGTACGAGTAAAATAAACGGCCAAATAAAGTGACGGGAAACGCCTAGATACCTAAGCCGTGTAGAGACTGCAAGTATTTAGTATTTTGCTAATAGGTAGGTAGACTGAAAAGATTTAGGTACAGATTTAGAAAGATGAAAAATTACAAAAAAATAAGACGCAAGTTTTATATACCAGTAGGAACGAGTCGTTCAAGCAAATTACTACTGCTTATTACTTACTTTAACAAACAAGACTTTGTTTCGTTCACATGACGTTTTACTTTATTACCTCAACACACACATTAAAATGGTTTAGAAAAATGAAAATGTTTTGCTTCTGGCAAATTAAATAAGGTATAAAACTCTATTTACACGGTCGATTTTACCAAAGTCATGTAAGGAATATTCGTCGAATACAACATAGAACGCCGAATACAAAAACGTAACCTATTCATCAGCAATCAGTTACGTCAATGTTATTTTTCAGTCGGTCGTTTTAACCTTATTCAGTCGGATAAATCTTATCTTAGGTTGATAAAATCGGCACTTACTAAACTCCATTTAGGATGCTCCGGAATAACCATGATCGTCTTTAGTTCGAGTCAAAATCTTATAGGTCATGTACAGAACTTCATAAACAGAAGGCGCTCACACCCACAAGTGATAATTGGCTGTAACTCCAAACTCAAGGCACAAGGCTGATTCGAGAACGTATGTTAATTCCTACACCTGTAATGGCAACACCGAGTATGTTTCGGTGGGTTTCATTTTAATGCTCCCCATGGAACTAAAACAAAATAAAAATAAATGTTCAAACTTATGCATTCTGTCTATCTATAGAAAGGTCTCTCAAAATGACATCGAAGTTCCTAAAAAAATCCTATCTGAAATTCAAACGTTTGTAAGATAGACGCTTTCGCTTTTTAGAAGTGGTAAAATGGGCGTACCCCCCTCCCTCACTCCTCTAACTTTTGAACTAAGCTGCTGAAAATTTTCAAAAATGTGGACATTTACAAATACTTCCAACGAAAATGAATAGTTTTTGATATATTAGCACATTTTCAACAACCGTAAATAAAAATGTATCCTGCATTTTAGCTGTCAACAAAATATTTTGGCTAAGTGGAAGTAAGTGGACCCCTAATTTAGTTAAAGTTAGCAAAGAACCCTCAGTGCACGACTCGCACTTAGCCGGTTTTATATTTAATAGCATCCAAATCTTAAGATTTAGGGAAGCTTCGGGGATTTAAGAGTAAGTCTTCCTTTTTATAGGTACAGAGCTCTAAAATTAAAGTATTCTTATTGCATTCCAGAAAACCAACATAATCTTTGGGTAGTCAAAAATGAGAAGAACATTTCTTACAAGAAAAATGTGTAAAATCACGCAATACAAATTGCGTGATTCTTTTTGATAACTTAAATTGATTTCCGCTCATATTATGTAATAAACGTGAAATATGGATAAATATTAATCAGTTATTTTATTTAAAGAATATTTTTTAATTATAATTGAATCATAACTCCTCTCACAGAAAAGGCATTTAGAAGTTAAAAATAATACAAACTAAGAGAGAAAATCAAAATTCTGACCATTTCCAGTATTCATTCATCATGGTTAATTTCACACATATACCTTAGTGTGAAAATTAAACAGCTAATGCCGTAGCAACAGTGTGTTGTAGTATAGCACGTGTGTACTGTTTAATTAAACAATCATCAAATAGGTACCACTGTTAGGTATAGTGGCCAGCACATCAGGTTAGCCACTTTTGTTGGAAACTAGCCCTTATAACATCGGAATAAGATACCGCAGTGTTTACCTTGTTGTCCGTACTTAAAAAGAAATATTTATCATCATACACTCGGCGTTTTTATTTATTATTTCAGTGATTTACAATTTTAGGCCTTACTGTGTAAAATATCTTTGATTTTTTAAATGTAACTCATGGTTTTATTTCATGGTCATTGTACGAGAGTTAGTTGATAACTTAAATACAGTGTCGGCAGGTTTCACTTTTAAACTGAACCTTAGTAGGTACGTAAGACCAAACCAAAGTAAATCTAAATTTGTTGAGAAATACAGGTACAATTTGGGTTAGGTTATGAATGCTGGCTGTACCTATTAAAGCGCTAGCACATGGTAACAATAAAATACACCCACGTCTGATACATAAATCTAATAAACGCAGACGGCGCCGCGTTGCCACGGTATGTTATCTATAATTAATAACCGTGGCGATTAGCGTTTAGGTATCCAGACCGAATGTAAAATTCATAGTCATCCTAATGTAGATATTTATTATCCCAACAAATGATTTTATTAAGATTAACACCTTTTTAGTACTTTCCTCGTGTAGACGTTAGTGACGAATAGTAAGAGATTTACGACTGTTTTACAAAGTTCTGTAACTGTCCAATACGTCATACGAAATGACGATTCATATTTGAAATATTCGATGGTAAATGCTTACTGTCGATTTTGATACATGCCTTTACAATATTTATTTACAATTGGAACACAAACAGAATTACAATCAATGCATAATTAAATGACTAAGTTAAAACTAAGTACAGACTGGACTGTAACAGTGCTTACAGCTTGATTAATACAGTACTAATACTACTAATACTGACACGGATATTAAATACATTTCATCAAAATTAAATAAAAATGAAATCAGAATAGAACAAAAAACATACCGAAGTTTACATTAATCGTTATTAAAAAAATAAGCTTTCCATAATTTAATTAATGTAGTGCCATGCAGAATATTAACTTTTACGGATCAATATAATGATTTGGATTTCGAAAAGGACGGAAAAACAACTTAATAATTTTATAATTCGACTCATGGGCGATATTAGCAACGCCAGATAGGATTTATCCGAAAGAATAAGTATAAAACGACCGATTTTAAAATGACATTAACGTAAATGATAGCTGATAATTAGGTGACGTTTTCGAAATAGACGTTTTGTATTCGACGAATATTCCTTATTATACAATAGTAAAATCGGCTGTTAATCTGTAAAAATCCCGATCTTATCTCTTTTCATAATCTCTTTCATTTCAATCACATGAGTTTAATTTCCCATAGCGACGAAACTTCTTTCGTTTCTTTTGATATCGTATTTTAATATCTTATTTTTTTTCATCGAGAAGCTCTTATAGCGTTTTCATGGAAATAATAATGTATTACGATCAAACGTTCTTGAGTTTTTTTTTACCTAAGCCTACTTGATTTATGAAGTTCCTTTCAAACGAAAAAGTATTCGAAATAAGATTATTTTTGTTTTTCACGGCGGTTATCGAGTGTACCTTATAAACAAAATAAAACAAGAAATCTTATATCTTTGATGTTGAAGGGAATCGCTATTGACGACCAAAACAAACAATAATTAAAAATTGTCGTTAAGGTGCTTTATGTGCAAAGTGGCATATTGTGTCCTAAATTGAATAAATATTTTTGATTTTGATTTTTTTGATTTTGATTTTATGTCTATGGATGGTAAGATTCATGTAGGGGAAAACCTGTGGTAATTCCTTTAAGTCATATTTTTCCATTCTGTGGTAGGTAAATTGTTTCTGATTAATGTATTGAATTTGACGGTTGCGATGTCCAATACACTTTACTTTTCTGCAACGACTTACTAATTCAGCCTTTCAATTGGGCCAAGGTGTAGGATAGATCACGGCTATCTTCTACTCAACTAAGCCTCCGTAGTCTGCTCGAATGAGGCCCTAAGTTCGATCCCAATAAAACCGTTAAACACTTAGGTACTTCTTTAGGAGTTGTGAATCGACCCGATTGTCTAATCAGAAAAAATGTTTTGTGCTGCTCGCTGATTGCTATCTAAGACGAAACGGATTCGAATCCCAGGTTGAATATAAATATAAATATAATATATAAATTTTATATCCTTTGGACATTCCCACACATCGCCATCTAGTCCCAAAGTAAGCTACTGAAAGCTTGTGTTATGGTTGCCAGACAACGGATATAATCCTTAAATACTTTTTGTTTGTAAATACATACATGATATACATAGAAAACACCGAGACCAATACAAACAGACATGTTCATGCACACAAACGTTTGTATTGTGCAGGGATCGAATCCGCGACCCGCTGCGTAGTAGGCGATTTCTCGACCACTACACCAGACGGGTTTTCAAACATACTTGGAAACTGCTCGGAGTCAGTAGTGATGACAATCTCGTGACTCGGTGCGCACGTTAAGACGTTGTTCCTGCGCCTGATCGCTCACCGGTCATTTCGGTCTCAACGAACACTGAGAGTGAATGAATAGATAGTGCCCTTATGTATTGTGCAATAATTTGAGTACTATAAACAATGTCCTGCGCTAATAGGCAATCTTAGTTGACATTTTGATATTGCTCGATGAGGCACTGTCAACTGTCTGGACAGCCACTCGCTTTCTAGCTCCATCGACAGCTGGAACACGCACGCTAAAGAGAACTGAGGAGGGTCACTGACCTGTGAGCGTGCACATTCGCCTGCTGTTGATGTCCTGCATGACCTGGCGCATCAGCCCGCACAGCGCCTTGGCGTCGCCCGTCGTCGACTGTTTGGACAGCCACTCGCTTTCTTACTCCATCGACAGCTGGAACACGCACGCTAAGGAGAACTGAGGAGGGTCACTGACCTGTGAGCGTGCACATTCGTCTGCTGATCATATGTTGCATCACTGGGCGCATCAGGCCGCATATCGCATTGGCACTGTCAACTGTCTGGACAGCCACTCGCTTTCTAGCTCCATCGACAGCTGGAACACGCACGCTAAGGAGAACTGAGGAGGGTCACTGACCTGTGAGCGTGCACATTCGCCTGCTGTTGATGTCCTGCATCGCTTGGCGCATCAGGCCGCATATCGCCTTGGCACTGTCGACTGTCTGGACAGCTACTCGCTTTCTAGCTCTATCGACAGCTGGAACACGCACACTAAGGAAAACTGAGGAGTGTCAATCACCGACCTGTGAGCGTACTCATACGTCTGCTGATCATATGTTGCATCACTGGGCGTATCAGGCCGCTGAACGCCTCGGCACTGTCAACTGTCTGGACAGCCACTCGCTTTCTAGCTCCATCGACAGGTGAAACACGCACGCTAAGGAGAACTGAGGAGGGTCACTGACCTGTGAGCGTGCACATACGTCTGCTGATCATATGTTGCATCACTGGGCGCATCAGCCCGCATATCGCCTTGGCACTGTCAACTGTCTGGACAGACACACGCTTTCTAGCTCCATCGACAGCTGGAACACGCACGCTAAGGAAATATGAGGAGGGTCACTGACCTGTAAGCGGGCTCATACGTCTGCTGATCATATGTTGCTTCACTTGGCGCATCAGGCCGCATATCGCCTTGGCACTGTCGACTGTCTGGACAGCCACTCGCTTTCTAGCTTCATCGACAGCTGGAGCACGCACGCTAAGGAGAACTGAGGAGGGTCACTGACCTGTGAGCGTGCACATTCGCCTGCTGTTGATGTCCTGCATCGCTTGGCGCATCAGGCCGCATATCGCCTTGGCATTGTCAACTGTCTGGACAGCCACTCGCTTTCTAGCTTCATCGACAGCTGGAGCACGCACGCTAAGGAGAACTGAGGAGGGTCACTGACCTGTGAGCGTGCACATTCGCCTGCTGTTGATGTCCTGCATCGCTTGGCGCATCAGGCCGCATATCGCCTTGGCACTGTCAACTGTCTGGACAGCCACTCGCTTTCTAGCTCCATCGACAGCTGGAACACGCACGCTAAGGAGAACTGAGGAGGGTCACTGACCTGTGAGCGTGCACATTCGCCTGCTGTTGATGTCCTGCATCGCTTGGCGCATCAGGCCGCATATCGCCTTGGCACTGTCGACTGTCTGGACAGCTACTCGCTTTCTAGCTCTATCGACAGCTGGAACACGCACACTAAGGAAAACTGAGGAGTGTCAATCACCGACCTGTGAGCGTACTCATACGTCTGCTGATCATATGTTGCATCACTGGGCGTATCAGGCCGCTGAACGCCTCGGCACTGTCAACTGTCTGGACAGCCACTCGCTTTCTAGCTCCATCGACAGGTGAAACACGCACGCTAAGGAGAACTGAGGAGGGTCACTGACCTGTGAGCGTGCACATACGTCTGCTGATCATATGTTGCATCACTGGGCGCATCAGGCCGCATATCGCCTTGGCACTGTCAACTGTTTGGACAGCCACTCGCTTTCTAGCTCCATCGACAGCTAGAACACGCAAGAAGAACTGAGGAGGTTCACTGACCTGTGAGCGTGCACATGCGTGTACTGTTGATGTGTTGCATCACTTGGCGCATCAGGCCACAGAGCGCCTTGGCACTGTCAACTGTCTGGACAGCCACTCGCTTTCTAGCTTCATCGACAGCTGGAGCACGCACGCTAAAGAGAACTGAGGAGGGTCACTGACCTGTGAGCGTGCACATTCGCCTGCTGTTGATGTCCTGCATGACCTGGCGCATCAGCCCGCACAGCGCCTTGGCGTCGCCCGTCGTCGACTGTTTGGACAGCCACTCGCTTTCTAGCTCCATTGACAGCTGGAATGAAGAACTTAGGTCAGTCTTTTAACAGTTAAGGTTAATTATTTAGTTAGGTCTTTAGGATAGATTAGGTTTTTTTCTTCTTCATAACCTTGTATGAATGATAACAAATTTAAAGTATGGTAAGTTGTAAAAAGTACCTAGCACACAAAATGATTTTCGTAAAGCATAGAACCATACTTATTCAGTAAAGATATATGTATAAGTATTTTAAAGTTAATGGAACTCGTAATTACACGTAAGTTGTCTGGTAAAGTCCGTCGAATATAAGCAATATTTTATAAACAACCTTTATATTACTTTTAAAATAATATCAGTGAAAAAATTCAATTGCTATTTGATTTAAAAAGATCTCTGTGTTTGACGACGAATTATCTATGTAGGATGTGAATTTTGTGTTTACCAACATCTTAGTTACCTTATTTTAAAATGAATCAGGTTTAAGTTTAAAAGGAATGTCAAGTTTGTTTTCAATATTCGACGAGCAAAGGTAAAGAGACTTTAATTAAGTGTATGTTTTTCCTTTATATGTATTGGAACAGGAAAAATAACAAGTTGTTACTAGCGATTTCTATCAAAAAACAATTAGTTCCCTAATAGGTATAATGCGATGATCTGTTATGTATAAATATGATAGTCACGATTTCACCTCAGAGGAACCTATTCACAAAAGCCCTCGACCCTTTGAGCTGTTTCGGAATACATACGCAGGCAGTACATAAAACAACCTAAATAAATACAAACAAGTTTTGAAACAAGCATGTTTGTTTCGACTGGTAATATAGCATGGCCTTTAGTTGCCTAAATAAATATTTAAATTTAATTTAATAAATATTTACAAAACAATCTGTACTACAAACTACAGTGTACAAACCACAATATACATGGACCCTCAAAAGTTCAGAAAGTTACTAGCGGTTCCCCGCGACTGTGTCCGTGCGCTTTGAGTTTGCTCCGTCCCCTCCTGTCGCAGCATGACGTTTTATTGCTCAAGTAAAGCCTAAAGCCTTCCTTGATAAATAATAAGCTTTCGAACTCATTTTTTTTTTCAAATCGGTCCAGATGTGCCTAAGATTAGCGCGTTCATACAAAAAAAACTCGTCAGATTGTAATACCTAACCTAAGAATATTTTTATAGGCAAAAACAAAACCGTAAACTTTTGCCTAAAGAACAATAGTTATTTGAAGTTCTTAAGGTCAACAAGGTTAATCAAACTTAGAATTCAAGACTCCTCGAGTGATGCTTGCGCACCTTTATAATTTCCAGCGCAACTTGTAAACAATCATCATGCCCTAACGTTAGTAATATTTTTTTAATAAGTTGCGGTTGTGACTTAACACTGTTATTGACGATTTGGGGTTATTTACTCTGTTAACGTTGATAATTTTAGTACCTACCTACTATTTTGCAGCTTATTGAGTTTAAAGAACGAAACAAGCAGTTAAATGAAGACAGGTATGATGCGACTTATTCAGAATAAAGCTTCGTCTTATTTTTTTCTTGTCTTAACTACGAAGACACTTTTGTTTACTATTGTTTTTATTTGGTATTAAATTGATCAAATTATGTATACATACATATTAAAATTTATTATTTCATAATTTGCCTTATATAGTTGAATGACCTTTTATCAAAAGCATATGAATTTTACACACAACTTACTGAAGTACGTGTTTAACATAATTATAATAAAAAATGTGTGTAGTAGGTATTTGCTTATGTATGCCATGGTTGTTTACATGCATTGAAAAATGGAAATACAGATAAAATTATAAAAAACTTAAGATTATTTTATAAATAATTAATTAAAATCCTACCTAACTTTCCTATTTGGTGATTGTTTAATGTGGACATAACTTACTTATCTTCTCTTTAAGATTTGTAAAACATGATCCAGGTTGCAAAAGTATATAGTCAGTCTTTTTTTTTCACTGTGAGTTCAAAAAACAAAAACACTTATTAAAAGGTATTTAGTGAGTTTGTTTACTGTTTATTTACTCACTAGATACTTGTCTGTTTCTTGTGGGAATTAATTCATACTTGGTAACGTCTTGACTCTGGGAATTAATTCCAATTAATTACTAGAGTTGTTAGAGAATTATGAAATAACTTTGGGTACCTACTTAGCGAATTTCTTAAATAAGTCAATAAACAGAATAAAGTATTACAAAGTACTTGGTGAAGTTACAAGTATGAATTGCCATTAATCCTTCAAGCGTATGTGAACGAGACACAATATATATTCCATTGACATATGGTTGCCTGCAACTGCTCAGGTGTTGTAGCGTTAAGTGTTAATCAGTGAAACTTACAAGGTACTCTGTAAGCTTCTTGACCAGTGGCTCCAGGTGCACAGTGCGGGCCCAGGCATCACAGACAAAGCAGAGGTTGAAGTAGAAAGCATTCCGGGCATACTTCTTGTTGTCTATCCTGACTGGGAAACCAAGGATCTTAGACCCCAGGAGTGTACTGTAGGGAAATATAAGATATTAAAGTTCGTGAATTTTTGCTTCAGCACTGAACTGCCTATCTAAGCAAAACAAAAGCTAAACCCCAAATGAGATTGTTTAATTTCCTCTTTTCATCATTTTTTTTTTTGCGTGATGAAGTATAGCTCAAACTAACTCAAAGTTGAGGTGAAGCCTTTGCCCAGCAGTGGGATGTTACAGGCAAATTTTACTATTTTACTTTTTACATCAATTTATTTATTTAATAAATAGTTGATAAACAACTCAAAAAAGGGTTTGCTACATTATTATAAATTGGAAATAAATTCCAATAAAATAATAATGAAGCAAACCTTTTTTGAGTACTGTTTAGCTATTCTAAAGTTTTCGTTAACTTATACTTTTGAAACTACCTTCAAAAGTTAGACGGTTCTAGTCGGTAGCATGAAAGAAGAAGTTTTTTGTTTGGTTTGAATATGAGTAAAAGGGAAAACTTACACTGTCAAAGTGCACCTCTGCAGCTGCACCTTCGGTATTATGTAGTGGCTGACCGTATCAAATATATCTTTCGATATATAGTTTTCAGGTACTTGGCATGTGATCTTAGGGCCAGCAGTAGGGTGGAATTCACACAGAAATATGCAACGAATTGGCCCTTCCTGGCCACAGCCCTCGTAATATTTCGAGTTCGCATCCATCGTAAACAAATAATTTTATCCACTAAGAACACTAACACTGGCACATTTAGATGACACTTTTCGTACAACTACAATAATACTACAGCACTTACGGAACTATTTTATAAGTTTCACATATTAATACGAACTGAAAACGTAAATAAAGCTAATCCGAAAAAACAACACTACCGTTCCCTGACGCACCAATTAATCGACTGATTATTTTTTAATTTTCTAGCGGAAACGCTGTTTGACGTTTATAGCGAGTGCTGCCATAATATGTTGTTGTTGTTGTTGATTACAGTTTTCCCCTCGCGTGGGTGAAAATCAAAATACGTAGGCTAGGCACGAGCGCCTGTTATAACAAAAGGATAAAGAATTGATAAAAATAATACAATGCATCTTCTTTAGCTGCATGCACAACTACACACCGTATCGCAGCCGCACTTACAACAATCTACTACATCAAACCTACATACAGGGTGTCCCGGAAAGAAAAGATAACCTTGTAGCTGTCGATGGGCCTCTTTATGATCCATCTAATATCAAATTTCGACCTTAGTAAAAATATCACGGTTTTTAAGATTGTTTTCCTCTCTGTGTTTCTTTAGAAAATAGCTACCCACGATTAGTTGTTCTTATGTGTAATGTTTCTTGGTTCAGTTTTTTTTTACCAACACTATTCCAACTCTAAGATTGATGAGTGATACTACTAAAAGTCGTTTTATTTCTTTAAATTGAATAAACGATATTAAATAGACCATAAGAAGGCCTATCGACAGTTACAAGGTTATCCATTCTTTTCGGGATACCATGTATAATAGCAGCACGGCACCGCTAGCTGGCGCAGATCAAAAGAGCGCGGTCGTGGATCACAACTCGTGGTGATGCATGGGCATGGTATGGTAATATAAATAAGTACTCAATGTTATTCGTGACTTGCTCTTAGTTTTGCTGAAACTTCCTACCTAGCTGATCATGAGCGCATTAGATACTTTTGCTCAATTTCAAAACGTTACTGTTACGTCAAATAAAACGTCACTGTCAAACTTGTCAAAGTTTGGGGAGTTTAGCGCGGGAAACGAAACGAGGAAGTTGGATTTTGTTTCTTTATTTTAGTAATTGGTTTTTTCTAGTAAATTATTGTGATTTTGTGCTGGAATCATCATAATAATGTGTGCTATTGAAGAAAACAATGAAGACAAAGGAGGAAACAAAGTAAAGCGTGCTCTGATCGCAGATCGCGCCCTCTGATTCGGATCGTTATTCTCGTGCTAAACTTTCTTCTTGAGCATTGAAATGCGAACCCCAGCCCCGCATTTCAATGAGTTAGGTTAGGCTAGGCTAGTTAAGTTTTAGTTTGGTAGGGTTAAGTGTAAATATTGAATTTATTAATGATGGCTTGTCCGTATGGCTCTGTCCGAGGACGTTAAACATGTAAATTAAAAAAAAAATGTCAAAGTTTGTGAAATTGTGATTGTTGTTTTCCGTAATCCGTTTTATGTTTACGGTATTTTAATTCACCTACAAATATTTTCATTTTAATATGGAAAAAAGAAGATGCAAGTTATTAATAGCAGCAACAGGAAGCGTCGCTGCTTTAAAAATACCTATTCTAGTCCAGAGCTTGTTGGAATCAGTTTCTGAAAATGATACCATATTTGAGGTTAGTAGGAAATAATCCTAAATGAAATGAATAAAGTTTTATTCTAATAGACTTCAAATTGCTTTACATGTGCAGTGGAACTAAATTTAATCTATTTTAGGTTCGTATCATAGTAACCGAGCACGCAAAACATTTTTTCGATGCATCTGAACTGCCTTCATCGGTGCGATTGTTTGATGACAAGGCAGAATGGAACGCTTGGAGAGGTAGAGGCGACCCAGTGATTCATATAGAACTCGTCAAATGGGCCGATGCCATGGTCATCGCCCCATTGGATGCCAACACACTGGCCAAGATGGCACAGGTAATTTATTCCTTTTATACTGCTTAAATACTGACGATTGTCTGTCACAAATCATAAATATTGACTGTAGGCTTACATACGTACCTATTTATAAATATACCAACTACCAGATCTTTGTCATTTCAGGGTATCTGTGACAACCTCCTAACATGCACAACCCGGGCCTGGGACATGAAAAAACCCCTTCTTTTCTGCCCAGCAATGAATACAAAGATGTGGGAACACCCAATCACATCTCAGCATATTACTCTTCTGAGGACCTGGGGCCACATTGAGATCCCACCAATAAGTAAGACTTTAATGTGTGGGGATACCGGCATGGGAGCAATGGCTGAAGTTCCTACAATTGTGCAGGCAGTCAAAAATGTTTTACAAATATGCTAGTGGTGTTGATTGATTGAAGTTATTTAATTTTGTTCTAGGCTGTGATATTCAAAACTTAGGTATTTATTATTTATCATTTGTGAATCAGACTTTGTATTATTAAAATAAAATCACTTTTAAGATGTAAATGTATTTTGTTTATTGCATCACTGAATACTGGAACTAATGCTAGCAAACATGCAATACAAACAAAACTTTTAAAACCATGTAAAAACTCTTGTATTGTATACATACAAATAACTATACAGAAAACATTATAAACTTCTACTAAACTTAAAAAACTTGACCTTAACTACAGTGTCAGTGAAGGTGTATAAAATCGTATTTGTAAATTCTACAAGAAGAGTTCTTCAATGGGCATGGGACATTCAAATAAATATTATTTTTATTGTAAAATTAATGCATTTCTACCAAGAATGACAAAAATGTATTATAATGATCAAATACACACAAATTAGTTTTTTAAAAATCAACATGTTTTAACTTCTACTACTCTTTGTTCTTACCCTGTAAGTAATAAAATTTCTTCAGAAAATGTCATGAATAGTATAAACCATATAAAATTTATAAGAAAATTAAAAATGTCACAAGCAACATATTTATTACGTAGCAATGTGCGTTAGAGCACCCCTATGTTTATTTATGTTATCCCTTAAGTGTTATTACATCAATGCATTAATATTTAGACTGTAAATTATCTTGAAAACTTTTAATATTATACAGAGGCTTATTGTGGAAATTTCATTATTATACAGACTAAAGTCTGTGTAAACAATCTTTTTTTTAACTTTTGAAATAATTACAGTGAAAAAAATGATTTTAATATTTTATTTACAGAGATCTTAGTATTCAACAATGAATTATCTATGTAAGTTGGGTGTTTTGTGTTTATCTTATTTTGACATTAACCAATTTGTTAAAAGGAACATAAAGATTGTTTACTATATTTGACTAGCAAAGAATAACGGACTTTATTGCCTTGTAAAATACCTGGCTTTTTGTAAAATTATTGCATCAATGTAATTACTCAATGACGATGATAACTTAAGTGCTTAACTTAGAATATGTTAAATTACTTATTGATTAAATAATAACTAATTACACTCAATTTAATTAATTTGTAATAGTACCGATTTCAGACGTAAGTATGTAATAATTAG
Source organism: Pyrausta purpuralis (assembly GCA_963924145.1). Classification (NCBI taxonomy): domain Eukaryota; kingdom Metazoa; phylum Arthropoda; class Insecta; order Lepidoptera; family Crambidae; genus Pyrausta; species Pyrausta purpuralis. The sequence goes on from OZ001651.1 coordinate 5,333,000, forward strand.
ATAATAATTATATCCTACACAAGTTTATTGCATGTTTATGTCTCAAGTACCTTGAGTGAATACGTAATATAAAAATACTATATTTACAATTTATGCATTTTTTCTGAAATTGGAACTTTCACACAAGAAATTATATTTACAAATTAACAAAAAAATATATATTCGAGTTTCATACATATCAGATCAGATTAAAATTCCTCTAATGGAATTTAGAAATTATTGTAATTCAGGCCATTAAAAACTTGACACAAAAAGGTATTCTTAACATAGGCAAAAAATCAAGCTTAACAATAGTGGAATTAATTAAGCATAATGACGTCATGCTTTATTTAAAAAAATGCTACAAACTAATCACTTTAAAATGTTAAATGCCAGATTTAAAAAATGCAAATATAGAGAGAACAATTTGAACTATCACAATCAATATTGGTACAAAATGCTGTAAATGCATATACATTTTATTCTAAACGATTCGTTCATACAGTCGTTAAATTGGTTCATATAAATGTGTATACACGAGTATAAATATTTTAAGGACACTGTTTACATATTAAGCCATATAACTGGAGTTAAATACATATTTGTAAATACTAGGTCGGATTTAAAATACGTGGGTAAAAAACTGTGCGTATTTCAGAAGGCTAATGTATCTAGCGGGACTACGGACCCACCGCTGCTGCTGGCTAATATGTGATCGCTCCCATAAAACGCTAACATTGCATCTTCACCAAAAGTAAAAGCAAAATCAAGGTGTTTGACTATAAAAAAACTGAATTAAAAAGCGTAGATGTGCATCGAAATTACAATTCGTGTTTATCTCTTTACCACGGATATGAACAGAAATGTAGTTATTTCTTTATTCCACATGCCGTTGTAAGTATATCTGGGTATACCTAAGTGAGTTGTATGAACTAGATCACATCTATGCTTTTTCGTTCCGGTTGTGCGTCTTTGATTTCTTCACAATCGTTAAATTATTCCCTAATTCTAGGGAGCACCATTCTACGTGTCGCGGCGGGCGCTAGCTTATAACTATCAAAAGCTAAGCTTCCGTCTCAAACGAGAAAATACTTGTAAAGTGTTCGTAGCAAAATACTGTGTTCGCTGTTACGGGCGTAATGGAATGAATCTCAGGCGTATCAAATTATTGTCCCCGTGCATTACAGATAACATGGCAAGACCGGCTTTTGTTTTTATTACGTGTAATGTACGGGGGGTCTTAGATAAAATAGGCACATCGTTTATACGACGGTTTCGTTTTGATCGTCGAACATCGCTCGCGTGTACTTCGCAATGACGTCATAAGTTGATTTTATTAACTCACAACGGTCGTCGACCTCGCACTCGGTGGGGGCGACTCTATAGTTCGACATTTTAGGGCGACGTACCGTGTTGTTGTGGAAGTCTGCGCAGTCGTCATCTTCAATGTTGTAGACGGAGATGGTGTGTTTTCGGTGGACCATTTCGAGGTCTTTTCGTTTCTTTTGCGCGCAGCGTGCGTTGATGTTGTTGATGGTTGTTTGGACGGGTGTCAGCATTGCGGGCGGCGCCGCGTTCGGTTCGTATCATACGTCGAGGTCCTCGAGTCCCTTAGAGAGGCGGTGCGAGTTGATGCGGCGTCTGTGCGAGCGTCGCACGGCGTCTGCGCGGCGGTAGGGCTCCGAGCGCAGCCCGTGCAGGATGTCCTCGAGAGCCCCATTGTACACCTCGTCCTGGTGGAGAAGCTTCTTTTCGCCGACCGCTTGAGATTTCGTTTTTAACTCGTTGATCACTGCCTCCTGAAGATTGAGAGGTTGTTGTTGTAATTTGGTATAGACGATATGGTAACGATACAAAATGTCTACCAGGACTTGCTATCTACGCGTAAGATCTTAGGTACAAATACTTTTTAAAATGAACAGTAAAATAACTTCAGCTTGCAAAATTATACAAATTAACCAATAAATTTTAAAATAAACTAAGTATCATACACAATTATTAATACAGGGACTACGTAAAAAAGGCTCAATAAAAAGAGAAGAATAAATTGCCGCATGCAACTCGTGTACAAGCAAAGATTATTTTGCGAACAAACCAAGCACCTGAAAAGCTCAAACTAGAAGGTTTACAAATATTACAGATTAATATAAAGACATTTCCTGTTTTTCCATGCAAGTGCCGCATAGGAAAGAAATATATTTACACTTTATAAATATTTACATAAGAAATACACGTTTATAAATATTATAAATATAACTTTTGATATTGAAAGCGAACTGAAAAAGAAACCTATTAGGCGCTTTGCAGACGATGGGGAAGGCCGGTCTTTTTGACCACGAAGTACTAAAGACGGCGTCTGCCCGTCTCGATGCCTGCGACTATCCGCCAATACGCCACGTTTGGAAATTGGGAATCTTATACTACCAACGCACCTGAAGAAGGCGGGCAGACGCGGTCAAAAAGACCGGCCCGCCGCGTTGTTTGCAAAGCGCAACAGTATAACAGTTATGAGTATTATTTTCAATCGCCTAACTGCTACCTCAAAAGGTTTAACAGAAGTCTATAAATGAATGTGTACTACTATGTAGGTGAAGGATCTCACGAATGGGCTAAAATTTTAAGTCTAGTAAGAAACTCTGGGGCCTATTTCTACGCACTCGTTTCATGCCTATAATACTTGGGTAGGAAGTTAGAGCTTTAGGGATGCCAACTATTCGAAAAGTATTATTTGTTATAATTAAAAAAGGAGGATTCGTTACATTTACGTAAAATCTTTTTTATGTTAATCACATAATTTACGAAAATAAAAAAACTATGATTTGACAAAAAACGTTTGGCTTTATTTATGGTATATCAAACTCAAGATCTAATACTAAGCCGACAGGAGGCCTAAAATACTAACATTTTTTATTTATTTTACTAATTGGCAACCCTTAAGGTTTGATAGGTTTTCTATTTCCTGTCCTATACAATGAAAATATGTTTCTTTAAGTGGAGATGGAGTTCGGTGAACATGCTTACAACCCGCGTGTGAAGGTTATTGTAGCTCCCTTTTAAACACTCATACCAATTTCATGTTAATTTCCCGCTTCTAATTTCCCAGTAAGATTTTTCCCATAAAACATGCTCCCACATAGTCTGACTAAACCACAGATTAAAATTAGCCAGATACCAGAGCGATTGTTTCAATTCTACATCCCTGTTAATTTAAAAGTTTTCAAGTAGGTACTATTTTTTCCTCTTAATAAACGTCATTTAATATAAAATTAAAACATTGTTCTACCAAAAAAAAAGTGAAATGACATTCTTTTTTGAATGTTGGTGATATAATTAATATTGTTTATTGTGTGGATTGATGTGAAATAATTAGATTAAATTAATAAAAAAAAAAACACTAAACAATTGCAGTATTTCAAAGCTATATTCTAAATTTATTATCTGCATCAAAACTTTGCAATCTCAATGTAACAGATCGGCTTTTGTATTGCCATCAAATGTACCTAAACATCCCCAATATAACTAAACAAAGTTTATAACATCACACACACATCCCATTGTTAGTTGGTAAACACACACAAGTGAATAGGCCCCGATCAGTGACATTGCCGACTTACGGTCGCGGCCTGGGCCACAGGCCACACTGGGCCAGATTAGGCCGGGCCTACACCGGCTCTATACCGTGCCGCAACTGAGACAACTGTTGCTGCAATAGGCCTGCGCTGACGGCCGCGTAGTTAAACCTCTGTGAGAAATGTTTATGGTGTTACCATCACCGCTACTTCACTTTAAATACTTGCGAGGAATGTGGCAACATTAAAATAAGGAAAAGATTTATATAATCAAACGAGGCAAACGCTTGTCACGTCCTAAACTTCAGATAATTCAAACCAGTCTTTTAACATGTTTTCAAGGTCTACAATAAGACTTTTAAACTCAAAAACATTATTTATTTGCCATACGGAGAAAGCTTCGAACTAAGTGAGAATAAATTATTTATAAACTTTCTGCTTGCTGAGCTTGTCGAGGGCAAACCCAGCCATAAAAAAGTTTATTGACAGTTTGCCAATGTTGCCATATTCATCACCAAAGAAAGAATACCAACACCATGTTACATTAAGTTCTCGACCGATTTTGTGGATGTTTTGTCCAACCATCACCATGATACAATAAAAAAAATGAAAATGATAGATTTCACTCAATACATAGAAGTGTTATGTGAAAGATATTTAATTGAGGTTATTCTATAGAAAGAGTGAAATTCAAAGTCGAGAAATAACAATAACCTTATCTTGACGTAATCACATACGGATATCATATTTCAATTAATTTTGTTCATATACTTAATGCAATAATAATACAATCAGTTACTCTCATCGTCAAGGTAATGTCACTAAAATTAAAACAACTAAAACGCATAAAAAACATTAGTAGAAAATTAATTTGAATATACAAATCGCTTTCGGCTACAGATTATAAAATTAAATAGTGATGCAGTAGTGCAATAGTGATGATGATGAAAAAAACTACGAATCCATTCACCATCGAAGCGTTATACACAGAGCCAGACTAAGCAAAACTCAAGTTCTATACACCTACCGTTTAACTGAGTCGGTGCAAAACTTATATCATGCGCGCAGCGATCTTGCTAGAGTACGTTTGTTAATTCGGCAAATTAATATTTTTCATGATTCAGCCTGTCAGACCTATCGAGTGTTGTTTTTTTTGCCTGTAACATCCCATGCTGGGCAAAAGCCTTACCTCAACTATGAGGTAGTTTGAGCCATACTACACCACGCGGACACAGTTCGGGTTGGTGGAGAGGTGTTACGCTCGTGATGTACGTCACTAATACTTATACTTACTTTTTTAAAGCGATCATACATTTTTTCAATCTCAAATAAAACCCAAGAATTTAAAAGTCAAACTGATTTTAATCCACATAAATATATGCTGTCACTTTTGGGATGGTTCGGCGAAGTGTCATCTGCTGCTTTGGACTCGATCAAAAAGCGAGAAAGTAGACTGATCGATGATGCCCCACTAATTGAAATTGAATCGCTGCAGGACCTTAACCATAGCCGTAGAGTTGCATCCCTATCAGTCTTCTATAGGCTGCACTTCAGCCACTGTACAAATGAACTGCATATATTGTTCCGTCAGCTACGTTCCATCAGGGGGGTGTCACTCCTAAGTTTAGGTACATTCGAGCGACTCGGTACACCGAGCATAAATGAGCGCGGGGCTGCCGCTCGCGGACCGCGCCTCGCGCCTGTGACTGTGTTTATTTTCTCAGCCTGTGACTGACTTCGTTACAACGAAATAACTATTATTAATCTATACTAATATTATAAAGCTGAAGAGTTTGTTTGTTTGTTTGTTTGAACGCGCTAATCTCAAAAACTACTGGCCCGATTTGAAAATTTTTTTTTACGTTGGATAGTCCATTTATCGAGGAAGGCTTTAGGCTATATAACATAAAGATACGACTCATAAGACCACAGCAGGAATGAAAAATGTTGCGAAAACGGGAGAAAGATATTCCTTTTGAGAGCTTCCGCTGCATACGCTGCGGAAACCGCTTAAGTTACACAAAAATCATGTATGACAGGATTGTTCATCATCAAGAGTTCTATAACAAAGTCCGCGACAGCATATGTCTATCTTTTATGGTTGACTTACTACAACCTTTTTTATGTTAATGAATTTGTAAAAAAATAATGCATTATTTTTAGAGGTGTATTATACTCACAGGTATTTATTCTTATCAAAATAAATACATTCATCATCACGAGCATTTCATTTAGAACAAAGTTGCCCTTTATATCATTTAAATTCAATAAATATCTTAGGAGCTATCACAGTTTTAACATAACTCCGCACTAAAATAATGTTCGCAGCTAAAGTACGACGTGCGCTTGCGCTAATCTATTCTAATATTATAAAGCTGAAGAGTTTGTTTGTTTGAACGCGCTTATCTCAGAAACTGCTGGACCGATATGAAAAAATATTTCTGTGTTGGATAGCTTATTTATCGAGAAAGGCTTTAGGATATAAAACATGACGCTGCGACGGGAGAGGAGGGAGCAAACTCAAAACGCGCGGACGAAGTCGCGGGGGACCGCTAGTTTGAGATATGTGTTCCTAATTATGACATTATTTATCAAAACTAATTTTGTAGGTAGATATTCAACATTTCTTGTTCAAAGAAATAGGTTTGAGTTTAAGATACCTACCCAGTTACTTATGTCAATCTAACTTAAAATAAACGAAATCAGGTTAATAAACTTTATTTAAATTTAGCATAATATTTATAAGTACCTAACCAAATTACTTAAGTAATTTTGTGTTAGGATTTTACGTAGTCCAAAATCTAATAGTCCAAGAGCTACAGTTCATTATTTTACTTTAGCTATATAATATCACCCTTAATTTTTAGGTATTCCAATAAAATTAATCTCGATTTTGATAGCATTTATAAAGGTACGATAGATAAGGTTCACATAAACAAAAGTATCTTTTTGTAGTTAAGTACGGACAACAGCAAATTAAGGTTAACACTGGTATCTTATGCAGTTGATATTAGGGCTAGTTTGCAACAAAAGTGAGTGTAACCTAAGATGCTGGCGAATGTACTATATATTTTTTTATAAAAAAATAAATTAATATAAAATTTTATAATTATTGAAATTATTTATAATAAACTATTGTTTTTAAATAATATAAATTTTAAAACGGCGATGCGCCCGCGCAACATACTCACCGCCCTAGCCGGGCTGAGGCCGATCATGATTTATGACCCAAACTGCACGGAGAAAATAATTCTACTATACAATTTTATTTGGTTAAGTGTGATGTACAGTCGACAGCACCAGGTTATCCACTTTTGTTGCAAACTAGCCCTTATTACAACTGCATAAGATACCGCAATGTTTACCTTGACGTGCTGTTGTCCGTACATATATTTGTGTTTGGTTTGTACTTTCATTTCTCCGAATTCAGTAACTTTGTACCAAATAATTAAATTAGACAGAGTAAACACTTATTTTAATACTAAACGAACGCTGACACTATCAATTACTTTCTCCGATAGAAAACAGTCAAGAAATGTGCTAGGTCCTCTAGACTATGTATTTTATTTGAGTAGCGCGTTGTGTACCTACGCGTATGTTCGTGCCACGCGCCGCTCTCAACCCTGACACATTTAAGGCCGCGAAACAGGGATAGCGTTACGTGTTAGAAAAAGACAGGTATAGATAGGTAGATGAAACAACCTTGAATTAAAATCGTGCGAAGTGAATTGCACTTCATTGCGTTGCCGCGAAAGTTGTTTTTACTTTATCATTCTTAGCACAGTGATCCTTCTGCACGTAGTACTATTATATTTTCTGTGGTTCCATCACAGGGGGACCAGACGTAGGCTAGCGTACCATCCCTGTGTTGTTGACATTCCACCTGCTCGCACCAAGCGATTTGCTGACACCTTTTTAATGCGTGCAGCTAGGAAATTTGCTGCCTACTGTTTTTTCTCCTAAGAAATATGACCTAAGCCTCTTTAAGGCAAAAGTGAACAGGCTGCTACTAAGCAGATATGCACCAGCCTAGACCCCATACACACTTGACATCGGGTGCGATCGAGGTCAAATATTTGCTTAGCCAAGAATAAAAATAAAACTTTTCTTGTTTTATGTTATATTTTTCTCTTTTCTATGTGCCCCTATTTCATAGAGATTTTCATTTCATTTCGCATTCAACTCAGTTAAACGGTAGATCTAAAAATCTATCGTCCCTAATGTATTTATGCAACACAGATATTTTCATTATTTACAAGATGTAATGGTTGGTTTTGATTTTTTTAAAATAATTTAGTAATAATAGCCAATTTTAAAATAATGATTTGATGAAAACCAAGTTAAAAAGAATGATGTTGCGAACCCACACAAAATGAAGATGAAATCATGGTATAAAAAAAAAAAACTATTTAAATATCGAATACTGTCCTAGCTTTTGGATTCGTTTTAATCGATCGGTAACACTACTTTGAAAGTATGTGACAAAAGTTGTAGTTTCTATTATGTGTGATACTGTGGTGATACTCATATACCACTTAGACCCTTTATACACTGCGACTTTTATCATCGATGCAGTCGCGATGCAGAAGCTGGAAATTGACAAATTATGTTCTGAATTTTGGCGACTGCATCGATACTAACGCGCGTTAGCATCGATGGAGTCGCGTTTCTGCATCGACGCTAACGCGCTACTGCATCGATGCTAAAAGTCGCCGTGTGTAAGGGGTCTTAGATACATCATTCTTTCTAACGTCCACCATTCGCACCATTTCCCGCGCAGCTTCTACAACTTAGAAGACATGGGCCATGTCAGCTTACGGACTTAGTTCTGAATTAAATCATCATTCCGTCTCTGTCAACATCAAAGAATCAGCCGGAGACAGAATGATGATATATTCCTGAAATAGGTTAAAGCTACGTATTCACTAGGAGACAAAAGTATATAGCGGGATATCTACGTGCGACTGTCTGGCGACAATGTCGGTCGACATTTTGCTCGTCCACATACCAAAGTTGTGGTCGCGATGTCGCCTTAAGACAGTTTCGTTGGTCCACACTACTGCCATAGTCGACTCTGTCTAAGCCCAATTAGGTGTAGGCTAGAGTCAAGAGCAAACCCATTTCGAATAATAATAACAAAATAGTCGCGGATGTCGATAAACAAAGAGCGTCATGCGTCCTCACAAAATCTCGGAACAAATGTCCCCTAGTGAATACGTGGCTTAACCCTGACATGCGCAGCCGCTAGAATGACATGTTAGCGCACTAACCTGCTGTTTCTTCTGCGCTATCTTCGCTTTGTTCGGGTCGACGGTGTCTGCGTGGGCGGCCGCCTGCTCGAGCCGGCGGCGCTGCTCGTTTTCTGCGTCCGCTTGCTGAAGATAAATAGCAGTTTGGAGAGTTAGAAAGAGTAAAGATGAGCAATGCGGCTTGCGCCCCATCTTCTCTCTTTCCCTCTTTCTTCTCTTACAGATATTTACGTTTAGGATATTGCTTATTTTTCAAATCAAATAATCAATTCTAGGCTACAAAAAATATTTGCTTAAACAATTACAGCGTAACAACGATAAAACACAAAAATAATTTTTATTTGAAATTTGCCACGCGCAAACTCATCGTCGTCACGTGGTCTGCATGACGTCACGTTCCTCAATTGAGCATGTCAAAGAGCTATCAAACGTATCAAGTTCAGTGTTTCTGATTGCGTACTGTTTGAGGAACGTGACGTCATGCAGACCACGTGACGACGATGAGTTTGCGCGTGGCAAATTTCAAATAAAAATTATTTTTGTGTTTTATCGTTGTTACGCTGTAATTGTTTAAGCAAATATTTTTTGTAGCCTAGAATTGATTATTTGATTTGAAAAATAAGCAATATCCTAAACGTAAATATCTGTAAGAGAAGAAAGAGGGAAAGAGAGAAGATGGGGCGCAAGCCGCATTGCTCATCTTTACTCTTTCTAACTCTCCAAACTGCTATTTATCTTCAGCAAGCGGACGCAGAAAACGAGCAGCGCCGCCGGCTCGAGCAGGCGGCCGCCCACGCAGACACCGTCGACCCGAACAAAGCGAAGATAGCGCAGAAGAAACAGCAGGTTAGTGCGCTAACATGTCATTCTAGCGGCTGCGCATGTCAGGGTTAAGCCACGTATTCACTAGGGGACATTTGTTCCGAGATTTTGTGAGGACGCATGACGCTCTTTGTTTATCGACATCCGCGACTATTTTGTTATTATTATTCGAAATGGGTTTGCTCTTGACTCTAGCCTACACCTAATTGGGCTTAGACAGAGTCGACTATGGCAGTAGTGTGGACCAACGAAACTGTCTTAAGGCGACATCGCGACCACAACTTTGGTATGTGGACGAGCAAAATGTCGACCGACATTGTCGCCAGACAGTCGCACGTAGATATCCCGCTATATACTTTGTCTCCTAGTGAATACGTAGCTTTAACCTATTTCAGGAATATATCATCATTCTGTCTCCGGCTGATTCTTTGATGTTGACAGAGACGGAATGATGATTTAATTCAGAACTAAGTCCGTAAGCTGACATGGCCCATGTCTTCTAAGTTGTAGAAGCTGCGCGGGAAATGGTGCGAATGGTGGACGTTAGAAAGAATGATGTATCTAAGACCCCTTACACACGGCGACTTTTAGCATCGATGCAGTAGCGCGTTAGCGTCGATGCAGAAACGCGACTCCATCGATGCTAACGCGCGTTAGTATCGATGCAGTCGCCAAAATTCAGAACATAATTTGTCAATTTCCAGCTTCTGCATCGCGACTGCATCGATGATAAAAGTCGCAGTGTATAAAGGGTCTAAGTGGTATATGAGTATCACCACAGTATCACACATAATAGAAACTACAACTTTTGTCACATACTTTCAAAGTAGTGTTACCGATCGATTAAAACGAATCCAAAAGCTAGGACAGTATTCGATATTTAAATAGTTTTTTTTTTTTATACCATGATTTCATCTTCATTTTGTGTGGGTTCGCAACATCATTCTTTTTAACTTGGTTTTCATCAAATCATTATTTTAAAATTGGCTATTATTACTAAATTATTTTAAAAAAATCAAAACCAACCATTACATCTTGTAAATAATGAAAATATCTGTGTTGCATAAATACATTAGGGACGATAGATTTTTAGATCTACCGTTTAACTGAGTTGAATGCGAAATGAAATGAAAATCTCTATGAAATAGGGGCACATAGAAAAGAGAAAAATATAACATAAAACAAGAAAAGTTTTATTTTTATTCTTGGCTAAGCAAATATTTGACCTCGATCGCACCCGATGTCAAGTGTGTATGGGGTCTAGGCTGGTGCATATCTGCTTAGTAGCAGCCTGTTCACTTTTGCCTTAAAGAGGCTTAGGTCATATTTCTTAGGAGAAAAAACAGTAGGCAGCAAATTTCCTAGCTGCACGCATTAAAAAGGTGTCAGCAAATCGCTTGGTGCGAGCAGGTGGAATGTCAACAACACAGGGATGGTACGCTAGCCTACGTCTGGTCCCCCTGTGATGGAACCACAGAAAATATAATAGTACTACGTGCAGAAGGATCACTGTGCTAAGAATGATAAAGTAAAAACAACTTTCGCGGCAACGCAATGAAGTGCAATTCACTTCGCACGATTTTAATTCAAGGTTGTTTCATCTACCTATCTATACCTGTCTTTTTCTAACACGTAACGCTATCCCTGTTTCGCGGCCTTAAATGTGTCAGGGTTGAGAGCGGCGCGTGGCACGAACATACGCGTAGGTACACAACGCGCTACTCAAATAAAATACATAGTCTAGAGGACCTAGCACATTTCTTGACTGTTTTCTATCGGAGAAAGTAATTGATAGTGTCAGCGTTCGTTTAGTATTAAAATAAGTGTTTACTCTGTCTAATTTAATTATTTGGTACAAAGTTACTGAATTCGGAGAAATGAAAGTACAAACCAAACACAAATATATGTACGGACAACAGCACGTCAAGGTAAACATTGCGGTATCTTATGCAGTTGTAATAAGGGCTAGTTTGCAACAAAAGTGGATAACCTGGTGCTGTCGACTGTACATCACACTTAACCAAATAAAATTGTATAGTAGAATTATTTTCTCCGTGCAGTTTGGGTCATAAATCATGATCGGCCTCAGCCCGGCTAGGGCGGTGAGTATGTTGCGCGGGCGCATCGCCGTTTTAAAATTTATATTATTTAAAAACAATAGTTTATTATAAATAATAAGGTGTAGGCTAGAGTCAAGAGCAAACCCATTTCGAATAATAATAACAAAATAGTCGCGGATGTCGATAAACAAAGAGCGTCATGCGTCCTCACAAAATCTCGGAACAAATGTCCCCTAGTGAATACGTGGCTTAACCCTGACATGCGCAGCCGCTAGAATGACATGTTAGCGCACTAACCTGCTGTTTCTTCTGCGCTATCTTCGCTTTGTTCGGGTCGACGGTGTCTGCGTGGGCGGCCGCCTGCTCGAGCCGGCGGCGCTGCTCGTTTTCTGCGTCCGCTTGCTGAAGATAAATAGCAGTTTGGAGAGTTAGAAAGAGTAAAGATGAGCAATGCGGCTTGCGCCCCATCTTCTCTCTTTCCCTCTTTCTTCTCTTACAGATATTTACGTTTAGGATATTGCTTATTTTTCAAATCAAATAATCAATTCTAGGCTACAAAAAATATTTGCTTAAACAATTACAGCGTAACAACGATAAAACACAAAAATAATTTTTATTTGAAATTTGCCACGCGCAAACTCATCGTCGTCACGTGGTCTGCATGACGTCACGTTCCTCAAACAGTACGCAATCAGAAACACTGAACTTGATACGTTTGATAGCTCTTTGACATGCTCAATTGAGGAACGTGACGTCACACTTCGTGATTGTCATTTGCGCTATCGTAAAACATAGATTGAAAAACATTATTTTACTTAATGAAAGTAGCATAAATATGCATTTATTTATAGAACTAAAACTGTTTATTAAATTTCTTGGCATCTAAATTAATTAAATGCGAAACATCTGTTCTTTTTATTACTACAGGCAAATTCCCTATTAAAGAAGTGAATGGACCTTTTCCGAGTTATGCGTCATGGTCTTATTCGGCAATACGACGGTTAAAATACAAAGAATAGCCGCATGCATGCCCGCCAATGACGCATTAAATGACGCAAGCTGCATAACTCCGAAGTCTGTCTTAGACTTTAGGCAAGGGTTTAAATATTGATCACATGAAAATTAAATATGTATCCCTAAAAGATGTTACTAAAAATAAATTCAAATTATGTTAGGTGGGACTGCGGAAGATAGACATTCGTCTATGACGAATACCCGTGGCTCCACCTGTAATACTGGCACGAAAAGACAGGTTTTAATGGATATATCAGCGTACATTTTTAGGGCGGGACGGGAGAGTCCACATGAGCTCCTAGTGAAGCGGCCTCTTTTACGGAAACGGAGTAAACGGGACTTCACGCATTTCCTGACGTTCCTCTAAAGGTCTTATATGCTACGTATAAGTTCAATAAATCTATTCTAAACTTCTAAGGCTGAAGAGTTTGTTTGTTTCTTACTATTGGACGGATTTAAAAAAAATGTGTTGGATATCTTTATTATCGAGGAAGGCTTTAGGCTATAAAACATCACGCTGCGACGGGAGTCGAGGAAGCAAACTCTAAACGCGCAGAAGACCTCTAGTAAATGAGAAGTGTATTAATTACCTTAAACGCCCTCGTAAACCGGACGAGCAGCGAGAAGAAAGCGTTCGCGTCGCAGCCGCGCGGCGCCTCGCCGAAGTACTCGACGCACATCGCAAACGAGTCCTGGAACACGACGTTGATTTATTTAGTTTTATGATGCAGAGGTCTGAGGTATGATAGGAGGATGAAAGGCTGAAATACAATCATATGCTGCATCAGAGAGGTTTCAACTTACTACGACAGAAGCAATAGTTCGATTCTCGGTCGGGTCAATGTAGAAAACTATATTTTCTATATTGTCTCGGGTCTGGGTGTTGTGGTACATCAGTTGTGGTGTCTGATTTCCATAACACAAGTGCATAAGCTACTTACTTTGGGATCAGAGCAATGTATGTAATTGATGTCTAATTAATATTACATAATAATATTAATATAATATAATAATATTAATATAATATTAATTAATTAATATTAATAGTTTTATGATACAGAGGTCTGAGGTATGATAGGAGGATGAAAGGCTGAAATACAATCATTTGTACGACAGGAGCAATTAGTTTGTGTTAATTAAATAAATATGCGCCAGACAACACACCAATTGTCTGCTTTCGTGGTAAGGCATTCCCTTCCTTGTGTTACGAAGTACCAGACAACGATTATGACAGGGGTGTTTCCCATAAATTCTGAAATGCATAAGTATAAACATTCATCACTTAGGTACAAGTGTTAGTGCTCATCACACAATTATTTTCCCCTTGCGAGATTCGAACCCGCGACCGCTGGTTTAATAGTCAGGATCTCTAACCACTGCACCAAACGTGTCATCTAATTAAGATGGTGTATTACAGTCGTCTTAAAGTGGTTAGGTGGCTCATATCTCGAACATATCTACTCTGTTTCGATTTATCATTGATAAAAGTTATATAACGTGTAACGTTGAATGCGCAAAACCTGAAGATCAATTAAATATTTTTTTAACAAAACTCACATTTAAAAAAAAAAAAGCACTCCGGGAGTGCCGGCAGAAGTGAAAACTTGAATATCAACGTTGTGCATTTTTGATTTTTTGGAATAGTTATTATCAATATAAAAGTACTATCATTTTTATGATAGAATACAATAATAATAATAATAATACAATAATAATAATAATAATAATATAATATTTTTCTAGAATACAATATTTATTTATTGCGCTATCGTACACAAACATTACAATTTATATTATATTAAATTACATTAAAAAGTTTATCTCTCAGAAAAATCAACTTACATCCATAATTTCGCCAACCGTCTTACGGTTTTTCGATCAGGTCACGTGTCCTGACGCGAGTTTCACATTTTTCCCCCATCCCACAAAAGTGCTCAACGCCGCTAAAGAAGTTTTCACTTCAAAAAACTGCATTAAAATGTTGCCCTGTCTAATTATTAATAAGACAAGTCATCACATACGCTAACCCGCTAAAATACGTAAAGCAAGCAAGTAATAGTTAGTTCTGTAAGAGTGTAGACAAAAATAATAATAATGTCAGCACGGCACAGGGGCCTGGTAATATAATTACTTACCGACTCCTCTCTCGACAGAGCGTCGTCCACAGAGTAAGAAATGATTGGAAATGCCAGTAAAACTAAAATACCACACAGAACCTTAAATTACTGTATTATTTTTGACGTGATAACGTCTTTAAAATCGTTTTAGTCGGGTGACATGTTCAGAAACTTGTGTCACACCAAAACCTCACGAGCGCGATCGCAGGTATAACGAGAGAGAGACGGACCGATCTCCCGTTTCATCTCGAGCGCTGCCAGTCATTCCGTGAAACTTGTCACGCGGAATCCTCACGAGCGGAGGCTGGCATAGCGTTCGAGTGAGTGGACCGATCTTTCGTCTCTCTCACTCTAGCGGCACACAAACGAATGGAGATTATCACGTAAACATCTCGATCGTAAACCTACTTTACAAACAACCAATTTTTTTCCTTTCAGAATCTGAGGTTTTGCGCATTAAACATTACACGTTGTGTTAGCAAACAGGTCGCGCCATGCTGGAGGGAGTCCAGCTCGCACACGTCCGAGAGGACGTTCTGTAGTGACACTACGGCGACGTAACTGCGCGTGCGGGAGTTTTACGCGGGAAACGAAAAGGGAAGGACGGACCTTAGTTCTTCGTTTTAGCAATTGATTTTTTCGGGTCAATTATTGTGATAAAGTGGGGAATGAAGTGAAGTGATCTGATTGCGCCGTCTTACCCGGATCGCTGTTCCTGCGCTAAGCTTCCTTGTAGAGCATTGTAATACGAACCACCTCGCATTTTAATGAGCTAGGTTAGGATAGGCTAGTTTAGTGTTAGTTTTAGTTATAAGTGAGTGATATAAAATGGAAAAAAAATTTCTTAAGAATAGTCTGTATGGCGCAAAGCCAAAGACCTTAAACTTGTATTAAAAAAAAATACCTGCGCGTGCTTGCTCTCGGCGCGCAGGCGGCGGCACTTGTCCGCGGCGTTGGCGAGGAAGTCGCGCAGCACGTGGCTGTTGGCGGCGCGGTGCGAGTCGCGCGCCTCCAGCTCGCGCCGCACCGCCTCCATGCCGCGCTCCAGCTCGCACACGTCCGCGAGCACGTTCTCTAGCGACACTACCGACAAATGCGACATGATTTATGTAGATGATTGTATGGTATCGGTATGAACTAATTGATTCACAAGCTACAGGCTCGCGCCTCCAGCTCGCGCCGCACCGCCTCCATGCCGCGCTCCAGCTCGCACACGTCCGCGAGCACGTTCTCTAGCGACACTACCGACAAATGCGACATGATTTATGTAGATGATTGTATGGTATCGGTATGAACTAATTGATTCACAAGCTACAGGCTCGCGCCTCCAGCTCGCGCCGCACCGCCTCCATGCCGCGCTCCAGCTCGCACACGTCCGCGAGCACGTTCTCTAGCGACACTACCGACAAATGCGACATGATTTATGTAGATGATTGTATGGTATCGGTATGAACTAATTGATTCACAAGCTACAGGCTCGCGCCTCCAGCTCGCGCCGCACCGCCTCCATGCCGCGCTCCAGCTCGCACACGTCCGCGAGCACGTTCTCTAGCGACACTACCGACAAATGCGACATGATTTATGTAGATGATTGTATGGTATCGGTATGAACTAATTGATTCACAAGCTACAGGCTCGCGCCTCCAGCTCGCGCCGCACCGCCTCCATGCCGCGCTCCAGCTCGCACACGTCCGCGAGCACGTTCTCTAGCGACACTACCGACAAATGCGACATGATTTATGTAGATGATTGTATGGTATCGGTATGAACTAATTGATTCACAAGCTACAGGCTCGCGCCTCCAGCTCGCGCCGCACCGCCTCCATGCCGCGCTCCAGCTCGCACACGTCCGCGAGCACGTTCTCTAGCGACACTACCGACAAATGCGACATGATTTATGTAGATGATTGTATGGTATCGGTATGAACTAATTGATTCACAAGCTACAGGCTCGCGCCTCCAGCTCGCGCCGCACCGCCTCCATGCCGCGCTCCAGCTCGCACACGTCCGCGAGCACGTTCTCTAGCGACACTACCGACAAATGCGACATGATTTATGTAGATGATTGTATGGTATCGGTATGAACTAATTGATTCACAAGCTACAGGCTCGCGCCTCCAGCTCGCGCCGCACCGCCTCCATGCCGCGCTCCAGCTCGCACACGTCCGCGAGCACGTTCTCTAGCGACACTACCGACAAATGCGACATGATTTATGTAGATGATTGTATGGTATCGGTATGAACTAATTGATTCACAAGCTACAGGCTCGCGCCTCCAGCTCGCGCCGCACCGCCTCCATGCCGCGCTCCAGCTCGCACACGTCCGCGAGCACGTTCTCTAGCGACACTACCGACAAATGCGACATGATTTATGTAGATGATTGTATGGTATCGGTATGAACTAATTGATTCACAAGCTACAGGCTCGCGCCTCCAGCTCGCGCCGCACCGCCTCCATGCCGCGCTCCAGCTCGCACACGTCCGCGAGCACGTTCTCTAGCGACACTACCGACAAATGCGAAATGATTTATGTAGATGATGTTGTGGTATCGGTATGAACTAATTGATTTACAAGCTACAGGCTCGCGCCTCCAGCTCGCGCCGCACCGCCTCCATGCCGCGCTCCAGCTCGCACACGTCCGCGAGCACGTTCTCTAGCGACACTACCGACAAATGCGAGATGATATATGTAGATGATTGTATGGTATCGGTATGAACTAATTGATTCACAAGCTACAGGCTCGCGCCTCCAGCTCGCGCCGCACCGCCTCCATGCCGCGCTCCAGCTCGCACACGTCCGCGAGCACGTTCTCTAGCGACACTACCGACAAATGCGAGATGATATATGTAGATGATTGTATGGTATCGGTATGAACTAATTGATTTACAAGCTACAGGCTCGCGCCTCCAGCTCGCGCCGCACCGCCTCCATGCCACGCTCCAGCTCGCACACGTCCGCGAGGACGTTCTCTAGCGACACTACCGACAAATGCGAGATGATATATGTAGATGATTGTATGGTATCGGTATGAACTAATTGATTTACAAGCTACAGGCTCGCGCCTCCAGCTCGCGCCGCACCGCCTCCATGCCGCGCTCCAGCTCGCACACGTCCGCGAGGACGTTCTCTAGCGACATTACCGACAAGTGGGAGATCATTTATGTAGATGATGTTGTGGTATCGGTATGAACTAATTGATTTACAAGCTACAGGCTCGCGCCTCCAGCTCGCGCCGCACCGCCTCCATGCCACGCTCCAGCTCGCACACGTCCGCGAGGACGTTCTCTAGCGACACTACCGACAAATGCGAGATGATATATGTAGATGATTGTATGGTATCGGTATGAACTAATTGATTTACAAGCTACAGGCTCGCGCCTCCAGCTCGCGCCGCACCACCTCCATGCCGCGCTCCAGCTCGCACACGTCCGCGAGGACGTTCTCTAGCGACACTACCGACAAGTGGGAGATCATTTATGTAGATGATGTTGTGGTATCGGTATGAACTAATTGATTTACAAACTACAGGCTGTTGTTTTGGTCAGTAACATCCAACTCAGGGATGATAATATGAGTTATACTTATTCTAAATAAAATATTTTTTGAAAATTCTAAGCAAGTTTTATAAGATTAAAAAAAATACAAAACGAATGGGGAAACTCGCAGCCTCGCGCGTAGTAAGCGCGTATCTATGAAATACTTCATCGTAGCTACTAATGTACGAAGAGGATACCTGATTGTACGAGCTAGCATCGTACATTGCGACATACACGGCGTCAGCGACCTACATCGCAGCGGCTGACCGATAGAACCAGCAAGCATCGTCAGCACTTACACCGGCAGCACACAACCTCATATCTTTACTTGTGTATTTACAATAAAATCATTATAAATATAACTAATTAAACAGCAATAAACTAGATATCAACCGTCCGTGTTGGTTCTCATTTCCCTCCGCTGCGGCCAAGCCACCTTTAGCCGTCACTATGATCAGTCTGGTGAGCCTGCCAGACTGGCAGCGGCACCTACCTACCCTCCTTACGCTGCTACCCTGGGCGACCTGGGAGCAGTTATCCTACCTCAACATCCTTATTATATCTAAGTATCTATTGTTAGGCTGGGTTAGGGCTTTAGGGACTTAGTATCTTAGGCAAAGGGATATCTACGCCACTAGGGAGTTAGTTTCCATCTTAACCTTTTATATACTGTACAGACGGGACTTCATCCCGCCTGTACACTGATTATGGTAGTTTTGACTCGATTGCTGTATCGTATCAATAAATTGATTTCGTGGGTTTTTTCCATTTCAAAAAATAAATAAATTTGGCAACAGTATCGTTTGTACAGCCACCGCTCACTGTCTTACAGTCGCTCATCGCTGACCAAAACCCTGTATAAGTAAATCGCTTCATTGAGACTTCGCCTACGGGGCAGCGGGGCACGGGGGGAGGCGAGAACGGGTTGCGTAAAGGGTGCGGGCAGCACATAGATTAAGTGTGAACGGTTACGATACTAAATATGGAATGATGTCAAGATACAAAATGTATGAGACATGTATGAAAACACACTCAAAGATCTTTACACTAGATTTCAATAATTAAAGCATTTTATAAATGAAACAAATCACAAATAAGTCAATAAATAACTGTTGGTTGATCATAAAATAATGAACTACTTTAGCTATCAAACTAAAACACATACAAGCGAAAGTTTTTAATACATACCCTGAGCGGCTTTATCAATGTACAGCAACTCTGTGTCGAAGTTCATCAGCTCCGGAAAGTTCTGTCGTATCGTTGCCACGATATAATGTAACAAGGATATCCTCTTATCCGTCGACTTCGTATCCATAAGCGTATCTAACGACTGAAGTTTGAAACCGTACGCCGGTCCGCGCTTGCTGCTGTTCAAATAGTTTCCAAACGCTAAGATGATTTCTAAAACGTTTCTCAACTTCTGTGAGGATTTCACTGATGATGATCCGGATATGATTGCATGGATTTGAGGTGTTATAAGATGTATATTATCGAAGAAATTGCCCATGTAGCTCATTATTGAAAGCTTAGCTGATATCCTTTCGACTTTGGCAAGTTGCATCAAGAATTTGTCTTCCTCAGTCAGTTGGTTGATGTTTTTCTTTTCTGCAAGGTATTCTTTGTAGGCCTTCTGTTCCGCTTCTGTGGGAACCATTCGTTGAAGGATCTCGACGCTTTCGAGAGGTAGTTGTTTGAGGTCCAAGTTGTTGACTGCTGCTATGACTTTTTCGACTGGGGTGTCGAGTTTTCTTCTTGAGATTGCTGTAAATAAGGATGGGGTTTAATATGTGCAGAAGTTAGGATGCATGTATGTTCCTTTACACACGATCCTTTGCATCCTTTTTAGCAGCGATGCAGTAGCAATAAAATTGCAACAAGTTATTACAACAAAAATAAACAAATATTACTTAGAAAATCACCTCGATCCATCAAACAAAGAACATGTCTGTTTGAGCCATCTAAAACATTACTTCGTCGCGAAACTTGTTTGGGCTCTCCCCGTGGTCACGAGAGCCGAGCCGTGCAATTGTCTTGTTCGCTCTTGCAGTAACTTACCAAAATACCCATACGCTTTACTCTCTATCACTGAGCTACTGATAAATAAATAAATAAATATCCTTTGGACATTTCCACACATCGCCATCTAGCCCCAAAGTAAGCTACTCAAAGCTTGTGTTATGGGTGCCAGACAACGGATATAATACTTAAATACTTTTTTTTTTGTAATTACATACATGATATAATAGAAAACACCCAGACCAACACAAACAGACATGTTCATGCACACAAATGTTTGTATTGTGCGGGGATCGAACCCGCACCCGCTGCGTAGTAGGCGATTTCTCGACCACTACACCAGACGGGTCGTCGATACTGATATAATGACGACCTCCTTGGTGTAGTGGCTAAGCGCGCTGGTTTCAAGGCGTCGCCGCTCCGAAGTCTCGGGTTCGATTCCCGGTCGGGTCAATATAGAAATCAAAAATTTTCCATATTGTCTCGGGTCTCGGGTGTTGTGGTACCACCGTTGTGTCTGATTTCCATAACACAAGTGCATTAACTACTTACTTTGGGATCAGAGCAATGTATGTGATTGGTGTCCAATACTTTTTTTTATTTTTTTATAATGAAGTAATGAGCCGTATTAGACAATAGTGAACTAGTGATATGAATAAACAAGACTGCTGAAGCACTTCAATCGAAGCATCCATTCAGGAACTACCCAGCTCTAGTACACTCACCGATATTCCTAAGCCTGGTGTGCTCCAGCAACGACACGGTGTCCGGTTTCCGGAACCGTTTCGAAGGGAACGAAGCCAGCGTGTCCGCGTCGCATTGGTCTAAGCAAGCGGTAACACCACCGATACGGAACTTCTCTTCGAACTCGGCGAAGTTTATCCTCCTCCGTGGTCGTTCTTCATCTAGTTCGTTGAATATTGTGCCGCGGACCTGTTTAGACAAAAATAATTACAGTTGAAGTATTTAACTCTATAATAGTGGCCTCAAACTTATCTGAGCCGAACTGTCAGAGCTTCGACGTCATAAACAACTATATTTGGCTCGTGCGGCGCGCACGATGTTTCATACCAATACAAATGAACACGTTTTTGTCGATATGGTTTCAGGGAGTCGATGGCGATGATTATGACGATATGACACTTAATGGAACGTTTCGAACTAGTACAATCGGTCTAAGGAACTAGTTCGCTTCTAGTACTATTATTTCAATAGTTCACCGATTACTCTGACATCAGTCGTCTTTCTTACACAGCGAATATGGTCGTTGGTTACGTGTCGTTCAATTTAGTACATCTTCTATCTCGCTCCCGCACACGTGTCGGCCTTGTTCTCGCTTTACTAGTTCATCTTCCGTCACACTCATGCACACGCGTCTGTCTCGTTCTCGCTCAATCTAGTACATCTTCCATCACGCTCACGCACACGAGTCTTATCTTTCAAACTCACTCTGTTACTCGTAATTATACGTTCTTACTTAGCTCTCGCGAACTATAGACATACAAAATTTTGTCTATATGAACTGTAATAAAGACCGATTTGAAAGATCAGAACAGAATAGTTCGTTCTCATTCACATGAATGAACTAGTTACTAATAGTACATAATATATGTACTACACAAGCCTAGAAGCAAGAAAGACTGCTGTGGCTCAAAATAAAGCAAAATCAATCAATCAAATCAATCGTTGTATGTGGATTGAACTGAGGCCGTAGTGCGAGTCGGAGCAAGACTTAATCAAACGCATCGAGCGCGTAAACGTGAATTTATATGGGATTGTTTTAGTGTAAACGTTAGTTACTAGACGACGCTGCTTCAATCCCTAAATAAATTCACGATAACGTACTCGATGCGTTTGATCGAGTAAGTCTCGCTCTGACTCGCACTACGGTCACTGAGAACATTGCCAATTTAAGCACCTGGTCTTATGGAAGACTTCAGAGAAATCCGGCAGCTATGTTGGAACTATGGAAGTGAATTAGCTCACTTTAGCCATAACTTACCTCTCGGACGTATACAATCGACCACAACTCACCTGATTGGGTTTCAGCGCGATCCAATTCAACGTGGGCAGCTTATATTTGGTGTCCACCTTCCGTTTGATCGTCATCGCGTCGTGCTGGTGCGGCGGGGGCATGAGCCCGGGGGCTGGCGGCGCGGGGGGCGGGGGAGCTCCTGAGTTGAAGTTATTTATTTGTAAATGGGAACTAATTTTTGAACTGTTATTTAAATTTTCGAAACGTTATGATGATAAGTTGGAAAACATATTGAGCAGTTATTTAATTTAATGGCGGTTGATTAATTATTGCGACAGTAAAACATGGACAGTAATAAAAAAACAATTGGTCGGTTATTTTATCACAAGATTTCAATTCTAAAAATAATTGAGCAGTCCAATAACTGATTGAGCGGTAAAAATGATGAAATGAGCGGTTCTATAAATAGTTCGGCAGATCATAGGGAGCGGAGACACCCGAACTCAAATTCATTTAAATCGAATTCGGTTAAATGTTCGTTTTCGTGCGCGCGAGTGCATTACTATTATCAATATTTTGTTGTTATTGTTAATTAATGCCGTAATTGACCTAATTTCTCATTGCTATGGAGGAAAATATCTTGACTGACTGCAATATACTAACCACATCGCAATTAAATAAATCTGTAGTTCCATTGATTCCATCGGATAACGACAGTGAAAATAGTGACCAAGATCAAAACCTCCAGGTCAAAAAGAAAAGTGTTTATCAATCTTGGGAATTCGTGAAAAAGTTTGACAATAGCGGTCTAGCTCATAAAGCTTTAGAGCAGGAAAAAAATAGGTCTATTAATTAAATTGTTTTATTTCATTCCTTCAGTCAACGCAAATGTAGGTAATTTAATTTTCATTCCTATTTAAGAACTGTTTTATAATTTTTATTTTACCACCTCATTGCTTATAGAATTGCTTAGGATGCGATTTTTTATCGAAGAGTTCCGATTTATTACTGCGCACATGTAACCGCTCATTCAATATTTTTTACCGCCCATTTAATTATTTTCCAGCTCAATTATATATTCACTGATCCATTTCGATATTTTCTATTACTCATTTTTGTTTACTTTACCGCTTAGTTTTAACTGCTAACCTAGTTATTAAACGTCCCATTTTTTATTTTTAACTTAAAAAAACTGCTATTTACAACTGCCTCTTAAAATCAGTGCCTTTGTAAATACATACCGTAGTGTTACACATCACATACATAAGTGATTTGTTGGATTTTACGCTGTGCAAAATCGAAAAGTCGAAAAGACACGTAATTTCCGATAGATGAAATAACCTTGAATAAAAGGCGTGCGAGCTGAATTGCACTTTATTGATTGCAGCGAAAGAGTTGCTTTTACTGTAATTGTCATAGCGGAGTGATCTTTCTGTACGTAGTAGTATTATTATTTTCTGTGGTTAAAAAAAATATGAAACGAAGTTATTATGTCCTATTTAAGTTGCAAGTCTGCTACAATTTTTTTCTCAAATTATTAGAAGTTCAAGGCAGTGACATAAAAGTCTGAAAATATGAATAATTCGGGCAGATATAGTTGTCGTGCTATTAACTATCTATGTCTATGTGTCTATCTTTAATATGTAAATACGCGCCGCAGTTTAGAATTGATCGATATTAGAAAAACTTACATTTTGACATTGATGTGACATCGGAGCAAAAGCATGACATTGATATTGATGTTATGGTATCAAATAAAACTGTCCTTATGGAATTTTGTTTATTGAAGGGTAAGAGAACAAAAAAAACATATGCAGTATTTTTGGCTAACTGTAAATAAAATAGCTTGGATTTTTTTTCTATTAGTTTGGTCGTTGTTAAAACATCGACGCTTATTAGGCCAAAATCGATATTATGACTTTACGACCCAGTCGCTACCGCAATCAATCAATCATTTATTTGCGTCAAATATGGTATACAAGGTATCAAATTACAGTAGGTAAATAAAGGAATCACATATTTGGGTTGCATAAATTAGCATGCTAATGTCATCAGGATACAATAAAAATATTAGCAATATAATATGCAGCTCCAAATGCTTTATTGAGTCAGTGCTGAAATCACCTTCCAAAACTAAATTCCTTTTTTAAAATAATTTATTTAAAAATTAGTTAAGAAATTATGGTGGTTAAGCCAGCGGGACAAATGTCTTCTAAATACTGGCAAATTATATTTTTTAAAGTCATTAGGTATATGATTGTAAATTTTTAGGCACCGACAATAGTAGCTAATAATAAAACCTTACCTGTCATGATCGGCGGCGGGGGTGGAGGCGGCGCGGGCGCTGGCGGGGGCGGGGGCGCGGGCGCGGGGGGCGGGGGAGGAGCGAGCGGCGCGGGTGGGGGAGGGGGAGGGGAGGGCCGAACGTCGCCGTTGGTCAGCGGCGCGTGCCCGTTCGTCGAGCCGTTGCAGAGCGCGTGCGATGATATCGCGCCCACTGGAACAATATACGAATCTTTTACCTCGACGTTTAGGCAGACCCGGCGACATGGTCCGGTAATTTTCAACCTTTACCGTGAGAACCGAGTCTGAATTATGAAGCCACAGATTTTAAGGAAAACAGTATTATGTCTAAAGTCAAGTTCAAGTTTTTCTTGGCTAGTCGAATATTGAAAACAATCTCTTATTAACTTTTAAAATAATATCAGTGAATAAAATAATTGACTATTTAATTTTTAAAAAAATATCAGTGTTCAATGATGAATTACCTATGTATCTTTTTAAATGAATTATTTCGTAAATTAGAAATGGCAAAATTGTTTACGTTATTAGACTAGCAAAAAGAAACGGACTTTACTTACTATTATTATCTATTATCAACTCTATGTTAATAATAATTATTAAATCGATTTTTCTTAATACGCCAATAATATAACTTACTAGACGCCCCCCTCGGCAACGACTTCGTCAGCGACTCCAACTCTTGCACCTTAGACTCCAGCATCGACTGTCGATTTCTCGAGTCTTGCTGCGCTCGCCTCAACGTTGAAACCTGAGAAAAAACAATCATGATACTAATAAATTAGCTTTTCCTTCACAAATAATTGTAATGTTTAATATCAAGGTCCCTTAGATACTCAGATAAGAGAAATATGACACAGTGATTTAAGTAGCCTGCTTCTAGCGTCACTAGCTTGCCTATCGCTGCTTATCGATCAAGCTCGCCTAGCCTATAGTTAGGGTGCTAGTTTAATGAATACATTAATTTAAGGATGAAACTAGGCATGAGTCGTACTTGGTAATTCAAGTACGACCAGGGCTTAAAAGTACATTTATAAATCAGCACCAGGGCTCAAACCAGATATAAAATACTTGCAAGTATTTATAAAATGATGAGGTGTGAGATATGAAGATGTTATATCTCCGAAACTGTTTCCAGCGGCATTGAAAGACGCCTCCAAACTTCTGGAATGGGAAGGAATGGGCATCAATGTTAGTGGCGAATACATCACACTCTTCCGATTTGCCGACGATATAGTCGTTGTGGCAAAGACGCTGGACGATCTTGGCACTATGCTCGAAGACCTTGACCGAGTACGAAAATACGAAAATTATGTCTTGTTGTACCCACCCCAGCATACTCAACTCTCGAATTTGTCGACGAGCACGTCTACATGGGACAAGTGATTGGAAGGAGGAATTGGGCAGGTCCAACTTCGAGAAAGAGGTCAATCGACGAATCCAACTCGGCTGGGCAGCGTTCGGAAAATTACGCAATAGTATCTTCTCATCTCATCTACCTCTGTGTTTTAAACACACGAATGTTCAACCAGTGTGTGCTACCAGTGATGACATACGGATCCGAAACATGGTCTCTAACTATGGGCCTCATAAAGAAGCTCAAAATCACACAACGACGAGCGATGGCTATGCTGGATGTTTCTCTACGGGATCGAATCAGAAATGTGGAGATACGTAGAAGAACTGAGGTAACGGACAGTCTTGAGAATCAGTAAGCTCAAGTGGCAATGGGCAGGGCACATCGCTCGAAGAACTGATGGCTGTTGGGGCAGGAAAGTTCTAGATTGGAGACCCTTCGACCAAAGACGCAGCGTAGGACGTCTACCAGCAAGATGGACAGACGACCTTGTAAAGATAACAGGATCAAACTGGATGCAGACCGCTAGTGATCGGTCGCTGTGGAAAGCCGTGGGGGAGGCCTATGTTCAGCAGTGGACGTCCTTTGGCTGATAATGATGATGATGATGATTGAGCCCGTACTTGGTATACGTACTTTGAAGCAAATACTAGGTTTGTAAACCTGGTCTGGTAAATACGTTCAATCCCTAGACGAAACCTCCTTCATACAGGGTGACTTTGAAAACATTGGCAATATTTTAAACGGAGAACCTACTCATAGGCATTTCTTCAAAAAGTGTTCTTAGTGTCACCTTCGTGGCGAAAATTTATACTGATATTATTCACATAAAAATACTGATTTAAAGAAGCTATCAAACTGTAACAAAATCTGTTATAATCATGAAAATCGGTTCATTATTCATGTAGATATTTAATATAGAAATTTCGTCAGCCACGAAAGTTACGCAGCGTCTTTTTGGATAAGTAATTCGGTGATAAAAGTATTAATTACTTGAAATATTACCTCATGTTGAACTTTACACGTAACTAACTCCTGCATTTATTATACTTGTTGTTAAAAAGATAATTTGATATCACATAATGTTAATATCGGTTCATTAGCCTTAACAAACTTACCAACATCATAATAATAAAAATCTAAGTACATATCCATAAATGTGACTGGTTATTTTACAGCGATGAGTATCAAATCATTAATTTAAATGTAGATGAGACAAAAAGTAATGTGGTTAGGTATTACATATACTTTTAAACAATTATGATGAACACTAACATAAGAATAGTTTGTTACCTTCGTCATTGCTACTATGTCCCAAATTATTTATGAGTATCCGATATTTCAACACTGTCGCAAGTGCCATGATCACAGGGTACCTAAAACTGTTGGGATTGAGCTGTTATTTGAAGACTTAATGGTCTAACCTCCTTCGAAGTCTTTTATTGCTCTCATTTGCGGTATCACTGACCTCAAATTCTCTGCTTACTCGCATTTGTTCTCGACACACAACACTGACAGTATCTGTCAGCGATAGGATACTTTGTTAAATTTTACGGTTTCACACTTTCGAATGGACGGTATTTTAACATTCTTCAATTTAAACCGTATGGGTTATGGATACACGATCGAATTTTTAGTATCTTGTAACTTAATCACTTCCTTGACCAATCTTGGTAAGTATTCGCATTCTGGCGAAATTATCTGGGGTTATAAAGGTAAGGGTAAACTAAGGTACATGGTAGCAAATCTGTAGCAATCAACTCTTTACCCTCCAAAGTAGTGCCTCAAATTACATATAGGTAACCCTGCATTTTAGTAGTTAGATATTTCCGGGTATTATGAGAAAAGTCA
The DNA here is from genome assembly GCA_963924145.1 of Pyrausta purpuralis. Taxonomy (NCBI): domain Eukaryota; kingdom Metazoa; phylum Arthropoda; class Insecta; order Lepidoptera; family Crambidae; genus Pyrausta; species Pyrausta purpuralis. Next base: position 5,360,847 of record OZ001651.1, read on the forward strand.
GAATTTCAAAGTCAAATGCATAAATTAATCCCCTCATAAACTTTAAAAGCAACAAATTAGTCTTCCAGATATTTTTCTTGCCTGGAGTGAGACTATTTAGACTACTAGCTGCTGGATCATAGCTGTAAGAGCGTTCAAAATATGACCTTTTCTTACCCAATAAAGAATAAAACTATTTCTTTAGCATCTTTGGAAATAAACACCAGACGTCACGCACTTATTGTCGAACCTTTGATGTTATATTATCAGTGTTTATTGTATTTTTTTTCCGTGAAGCAAACTCATGACTTCAAGTCTTTATCTAGTAGCCTCAAAGTAGACTATTTTATCGGTCTAGTAGAAAATTTTCCAGCTTTAGACCAGGCTCAAATTTTAGCCATGCCGCTTGGTTGATTAAATTAAGACGACTGGCATAAACTGCCATCATTCTTATTAGTGGCAAAGAATTATTTTCAAGGTTTGCTTTTGTGACATTCATTATTTTCGCATGTAAACTACACCAATTGGGGTAATTACGAATAATGCAAGAAATTAATTAATTAATGAGTATGCTTTTTTTAGAGTAACTTATTGTGATTACTTTACGCTATTATATAAATAGTTAATAGATTGATCAAGCGATTCAAAGCCGAATAAAAATCAAGATTGAAAACGTCATGCTCTACACATTTTTCTAGTAAGCTAAATTATTTCTATAAATCATATCTGTGCCTCTGGAAACTGTCTTACTAGAAAAATTCAAGTTTAAAACGTCAAGGCGGTTATTTTACCTGCATTAACAAACCATAAAATATAAATTCAACTGATATCTTTACACTTTGATAACCTTTCGTGGTATGAATTGTAACTTTCGTAGGCAATTTGACACAATTTGACAATTGACCACGAAAATTGTGCCTCGCAAGTGACGAAAATTTAACATTTTCAGAAATATTAAATTAAGTACCTAACGCTTATGTAATCTAATCAGCTCAAATGAATCTTGACTATAAGTTTTATGATTCTATAGTAGACATTTATTCGTAACGTTGACTTATATTCTTAATTCATCACCTATGAAGGGTTACATGAACTATGGTCTGAAGAAAAAAAAACAAGGATCTGTATTAGCTATATCACTGCTGTGAGATATTTATTTGTCCTCTATTAGTGTTTTAACGCGTCTGAAGTTTCTGCGGACCTATGGTTTGTGTCGATAGCTTGAACCTCTTTGAAGTTATGAGCATTTATGTGTCACATTTTCGAAAATGGTATAATCGTGTGACCGTCACCAAATTAATAATATTAAATTTAAATCTAAAGACCGTTTTTTTCCACCTCAATATAACTAATCCTGACTATATGTCTAATTTTTTGACATATATTATGTTAATATAATGTAAAAGCCCAGCAAGACATAAGTGTTTCAACTGAGCGCCAACTCGGTGTGACGCGCGAATAACAGCAGTTTTACTTTCGATTTCGATGGTACAATATTTTTTCCTTCAAAACTACAAATACTATTACACAATTTAAAGAAAATTCATATAGATAGATACATGATAAAATATTTTATTCTTAAATAAAACATTGAATATGTTTGGAATTACAAACGTGTGACCATCAAAACACGGTGTTCAAATAATGGCCCTCATGATTCATGATTCCTTCCACATATTAAAATTAAAATCAATTGCTATAAAATATCATGTCATGAAACCGAGAAAATCATAATAAACACTTTAGAATTGATCTTTGCTTCAAATTAAACTAATAAATCACAGTTAGATTTTCTTACATTGATGAATAATATTAAAGTATCAATAAGCTTCCTCTACTTAAACGGATTTCGGAAAAAGAAGTGACACTTTTTGATTTTTCTAGGATTCATTAAATGTTTTTAATTTTTAATATGTGGGAGTCTAAAAATCATAAGTATGTTCTTAGTTTAAAATACTGCCAATGTTTTCAAAGTCACTCTGTGTAACATTATGATAAGAGAGTCATGGGTTAATTAGTTGTAGAGCTATTAAATATGAAAATCATCACACTTTTTGTATTTATGAGTTTCATCCCTCTGGAATCACAAAATACCTCATCATCACATCTACAACCTCACACCATTTTTTTTCCTAACAGTATAGATGATTCTCTCTAATTTAACTTTTTACAACTAGATCAAAAGGTATTATTGTAACAATATTTAAGAAGTGATTCCAGTGGAATAGATAGCCAATAGTGTTACAATTCTTGTTGGCCTGAGTCTTTTTAAAAGAAGATTAGAAAAAATAAAATTGCTTAATGTTTGATTCAATTTCTTTTAAACCCAAATCAATCTAATATTTTCAGCATATTGAAACAGTCTGGAAGAGATCCTGGGTATGAATGAGTGCCTGAGTAGTTTGTAATTAAGTATGTGGATCGTTTTTAAAATAAAATTCATTTACCTTGTCTTAAAGGTAGCTAATTGCAATAAATTTATTTTAACAACAAGACATGTACTGTGATCACGTGATTTTGACGTTTTACATATAAAAAAAAACCGGCCAAGTGCGAGTCGGACTCGCGCACTGAGGGTTCCGTGCCAACGTTAATTGAATTAGGCAATCCACTTACTTCCACTTAGTAAAATACCACAATATTTTGTTGACAGCAAATATAACTTTGTTTTTCATAGTGTTTGTATGAAGAACAAAGTTATGTTTGCGGTTGTTAAAAAAGTGCTATATTTCAAAAACTTCTCGTTCGATCCCGTTCGAACCAATTTTCGTTGAAAGTATTTGTTATGATCTACATTACATATTTTTTTCAAAATTTACACTCGCATAGTTTAGAAGTTAGATGGGGGGACGCCCATTTTTCCACTTTGGAAGCGTCTAGCTAAGAAACGTTAGACTTTAAAAGAAAACGGTTTTAGGAACCTCTATGTAATTTTTAAAGACCTATCCATAGATACCCCACACGCATAGGTATGACTAAAAAATTGGTTGCCTGTAAAGTCGGTATACGGGCGAAAGTTTTACGTGACAACGACTTTTTATGTCTGTCTCTCTCGTTCTTACGCGTGCCTCTCACTCGCTCTCAGTGCTGCGCGCGCGGCAGACCGATCATAGTTGAGTGGGAGAGAGACGCAAGGCATTCGGCGGGCCTCTCTCTCGTTCGGTGACTCATCGTAACGTTACCGAGCGTTACACTTTTTCATAAGTGACTCCCAGCCGCAACCTAATTTAAGACGTTGTCACGTCAAAAAAAATTTTCGGTTTTAGTTTCATGTATGGGAGCCCCCCCTTAAATATCATAACTTTTTATTTTTTGTATGAGAATCGTAAAGCGGTTAACAGGATACATCTCCCTACTAAATTTCAATAGTGTGATGCTTATAGTTTCAGAATAAATTGGGTGTGACATACGGACGGACAGACAGACAGACAGACAGACAGACAGACAGACTTGACGAAACTATAAGGGTTCCGTTTTTTGCCATTCGGCTACGGAACCCTAATAAGTTAATCTTGTATAATACACATTCATGTAAAAAGAAAAATATAACACCTTAAAAATATTTTTGTTCACCTACAACTGCAAAATTGATCACTGCACTGTACAAGTTAGTACGTCTTCTGTCGCACTTGCGCCAGCGCTGCTTCTAGCGTCACTAGCTTGCCTATCGCTTCTCACGATAGATAGACTGGCTTTGAGCCAGTCTCGTTATTCTAGCTCGCCTAGTTTTGAGTCAGTATTCTAGCTGGCCTAGCTTAGCCTATTTGGCATTCGACGACCGCGACTCGGCAAGTTGGTCCCCTTTTCTATCGCACTTGCGCACGCTCTGCTTCTTGCGTCGCTAGCTAGCATATCGCTTTTCCTCCGAGCCTAATTGTGCGGCCCGCCAGCCTGATCCCATATAAGACTCGCCAGGAATCTTGGCATGAAAGGAAAATGTAGCTTTAAATTATCGCGCTCGCTACGCTCGCAATCGCATTATTGTTGCGCATCTTACAGGCAAAAGAGGTACCCAATTTTAACACACTCGCGCTATTTTTTAAAATTGTATGACGAATCGCCAAATCGCAGTTTTTCGATTAATGTGCGAATGGAGGTTTAAATTTTCGAGCTCGCTGCGCTCGCGGTGACAATCTAGGTTTGCTGCTCTGGTCTAATAGATATCCAATTTCTTTGGTCTCGCTACGCTGGTATATACTCTGTATTTCCTTCAAATTGGCATCCCACGCATAATCAGATGTCGGCTTGGCATAATCGATATCCATTTTTCGCGCTCACTTCACCTCAGCCTCTTGTTGCGCTTGCGGCCTCGACTCAGCTAGTTGGTTCCTCTCCTGCCGCACTTGCGCCAGCTGTACTTCACTAGCTTACCTATAACTTCTCATTCTAGATTGAGAGCCTAGCTTTTAGCCAGTTTAGTTATGCTAGCTCACCTAGCTTAGCCTAGTCAGCAGATAAAGTTTATGACACATACCTCCTCAACAACTTGCCGCCTCGCCTCGGCAAGTTGGTCCCTCTCCTGTCGCACTTGCGCCAGCTCCGCTTTTAGCGTCGCTAGCTTGCCTATCGCTTCCATCCTAGACAGCCTAGCTTTTAGCCAGTCTAGTCATAGTAGCTCGCTTAGCTTAGCCTAGTTATCAGATAAAGTTTATGACACATACCTCCTCAACGACTTGCCGCCTCGCCTCGGCAAGTTGGTCCCTCTCCTGTCGCACTTGCGCCAGCTCTGCTTCTAGCGTCGCTAGCTTGCCTATCGCTTCTCGCTCTAGTGCTGCTAGCCTTTCGTGAGCCTGTAAAATAAATGAAAGTGATCAGCCACGTATTTACCATCCCAGGTTAACAAACCCAGTATTTGCTTCGAAGTACGTATGACAGGTACGGTCTCAAAATACTTCCAAGACCATAAAAGCATTTTACTTATCAGTGAGCGGCAACCGCATCCCCGAAATACTTTTATAAACACCGTAGTAGTGAAATTAAACCTTGCGCTTAATAAAAGAGGTCTAAACTTGCGAGACATATAAGCAATACTCGCAACTTACATACGTATTTTTCTTGCTAGTGCGATTGTGCATCTAATAGGTATCGAAATCATTTATACCTGGTTTTAAGCCTTGGTGCTGATTTATGGACGTACTTTTAAGCCCTGGTACTTGATTTAGCAAGTACGATTCATGCCTACCCCCGTCACCCCGCAGGCGAGCTCTATTTCGCCGTTTACCTATGAAAATATTTCAAAGGCAGACGGCGAAATAGAGCTCGCACAAATTAAAACAGATCTATAAATATGTTTCACTTCGTGCAATCACCGACCCGACGACACGTCCCGTCTGGTGTAGTGGTCGAGAAATCGGCTACTACGCAGCGGGTGCGGGTTCGATCCCCGCACAATACAAACATTTGTGTGCATGAACATGTCTGTTTGTATTGGTCTGGGTGTTTTCTATGTATATCATGTATGTATTTACAAAAAAAAAGTATATAAGTATTATATCCGTTGTCTGGCACCCATAACACAAGCTTTGAGTAGCTTACTTTGGGACTAGATGGCGATGTGTGGGAATGTCCAAAGGAAAGGATAAAGGAAAGGATAATCTATGCTGCGTGAAATGGCTCGGTAAAGGTAGACCAATTTATACACCTACACAAAATTAGTCAATCTACACAAAATTAGTAATCGGCTCGGTAAAGGTAGACCAATTTATACACCTACACAAAATTAGTCAAAAAATCTAATAAATCCCGAGTTTAGTGCAAGCTGTCCGAGTCAGCACCGAAAATCATAATTAATGTTGAAATAGATGAATTTTTTTATTAATTATTATTAATACTCACATGTCCCAACTCGTCCTCCAGCTCGTTGACTTTCTCCAGCGCAGCCGTCTTCGTCTCGCTGTCCTCCATGAGGGCAGCCACGTCGAAAACGTTGTCCAGGTACGCTGAGATTTGCACCTGATAATATACGCCAATAGCAATATCTATACTAATATTGTAAAGTTGAATAGGTTTGTTTGAACACTCTAATCTCAGGAATTACTGAACCGATTTGAAAAAATATTTTTGTGTTGGATAGCTCATTAAATCATAAAAGATCACACTGAGAATTTAAAGAGAGGGAAAAAACTCAAAACGCGTGGACGCAGCCGCGAGGGACAGCTAGTGAATTATATAAGTGATGCCTTTGAATAATTAATTAATATTCAGAAGGAGGGTTATTGAAGTGAGGGTCTTTCTCTACCTACATAGGATTTAAAATGCTGTAACATTTTTTTGTACTTGTATCCAGCATCACACTTGGTTATAATTCCAATATCTACACTATAGATGAATAGTAGAAAGTTAAATATTTTAAACTTTCATGATCACTAACATTAGAATAGTTAGATACGGGATTGCTACCATGTACATTATTATTTATGAGTTTCCGATATTTCGGCACTGTTGCAAGCGCCATGCTCACGGAGTTACTAAATAATAATCGGAAACTCATAAATAATAAGGTACATGGTAACAATCCCGTATCCAACTATTCTAATAGTAGAAAGTTGTTTAGTTTCATACTACGTGCATGTGAGGGTTACCTGAAGGTCCTCACTCTCGCAGTGCCTCAGCCTCTCGAGGTAGTCGTCCAGCTTAAGTGCCGTGAACTCGTACTGCAGGTGAACTCGGAAGTTCATGTCTTCGACAGAATGAACTATGATGTTCACGAATTGCATGCAGGCCACCTGTCATAACAACAGCATTAAATTAGAATAAAAAAGCTAAGTCCCAGAAGTCTAACATCAGGTAAAACCTTAACAAAAAGACGTAATGACTCCCTTTAATACTAACATTAGTTATATTTATTCAGTATAAGATCTAACCTAATTCCGTAGTCATCAAATATTGTAGCCTGGAACTTTGCAATATTTCGTGGTAGTCATGAGTACACACAATACTTTGCTCAGATTAGCATTGTGCTTTAAGACTATCGTGTGCAGGCGGAACTATTGGCGGTTTATTTATAATATTAGCATTTAAGCAGAGATTTGGCCACTATCTCACCATGTTAAATATAATCTAGGATGAATCTGAATAATAACAGCAAATTCACTGTCTTCTTGAATTCGGCCAAATTATAGTGGCTAGGAAACACATCTGCCGGCAGCGAATTTCAGTCCCTAACTGTGCGCATGAGAATTCAAAAATGTAGATCGAAACCTATTAGTTTCCAAAATGGAAAACGTTATCGCAAGCATATTTCGACCGCAAATGTAGGCAGTTCCGCGTAAACACGATGGTCTTATGTAATGTATCAGATCGGAAATAGGGTGTCAAGTCCAAAGTAAACAGCTGTTCTTTTCCTGATCAGGGAACCCTTGCTTACCTGGCTGTTCTTGGGCCTCAAGGTCATACCTCGATTTTAAAAATAGCTTAACGCTTAATTGAATCTTTACTATCACTCACCATAAACTCGATGTGAAACGAGTCATAGTTCATGAAGTATTCCATCAGCGTATGAAACCTTCGCGGCTCGCCGACCACTTCCTTAAAGTTATCGAAGGCAGAGAGGATGATCTGGTGGCCTCCTTTGACGAGGCAGATCGCTGCTAGCAGTTCGAGGACTAAGGCCTTAGTTCGCAGGGAATGGTGGACCAGAGAGAGCGCTATGCTGTTGATGGCTTCTCGGTGCTGAATGACCATGTTGAAGCCGTACTGGAAACAGAAAAGAAATAGGGTTCAACTTTGGTAAAAGTGTGTTAAGATGACGCTAATAACAAAGTACAGTAACCTTAAAGCATCTTTCTTTGATTTATCGAGCATCATCTGTCAATCTATGAACTAGAATGTTTGCATTAGTCAGATGGTGTGATCCTTAGGGTCGCTGTTACCAACAAAAAATTCTTATACATTTGAGGCGGAGAAAAATAGCAACTTATCCATTTTAGTGTTGCGTTCAAAAATAAATGTTAGAATAGAATAAAATAGGAAAACATTTATAGTCGTCATTACAAAAAATGGTAAAAAAACATGAGCCAAAGAATTAGAAAAAAAAGAAAAGCAAAATGGCAAGTGGTTCAGCTTGTGCTGCTATGGGATGTGATCCCACTCAGCGCTGGTTTTCAGCCACTGCCATCTGTCCATGTCCAGGTACTTAATGTTGTTGTATTTAAAAATTGTATGTTACTTAATCTATACTAATATTATTATGCTAAAGAGTAATTCCAACTACTAGACCGATTTAAAAAAATATTTCTGTGTTGGATAATGGTGGTTAAAACAACACCCTGCTATGGGAGGAAAGAAAACTTAAAACGCGCGGACGCATTTGCTCCGCAATTGTTTTTATGCGCTCTTGCACACGATCCACATTCGTATATCATGTGTGGACGCGCTCATGTCCATGTCCCGCGCTCATGTCCCGGTCGTTCTGGCGTGTCTGGTCCTTCGTTTACTGCAGGACTACCGGCTGCTTCCGGAGCTGGCGTTAGTAGACATCGAGCGATCTGTCGAAGTGGACACCTATCCCCTCACCTTATTGTTCATAATCGCGCGCATGCACATGATGCACACGTGTATATCATCAGTCGACGCGCCCATGTTCAATCTAGCCGCGTGTCGCGTTCTCCGTCTTGCCACTGCCGGGCTGCCGGCCGCTTCTAACTCGGCATCGGTGCTCCGCGCCCGCCGCCTCCAAGACGCGTTGAGTGTGGAGCTTGCGTCCGCTGGAGTTGTGCAGTCTGATGAGGTTGTGTTTGCTCCTGGAACCGAAGTGGAGGAATTAAGTCTCATTGTTTACGGGTCATTAAGGATAAGTATCTGTCACAACAATATCACTAAATTTCGCCTTATCACACATTGATTGCGTGTAGCTATTGTGCACTTATGAATTTAAGAAACATACTATTAACGATCAGAGGTGATAAAAAGCTCTACATAACATGACTTGTTTCATCCGGGTGCGACTTACGTCTGGATCTGATCATCTAATACAATATGTGGGTTTCTATCTGAATTTTCAAGACTTTCGTAGCCACATGCTCATCCCTAACTAAACGTACCCTGATTGATGCCATCACTGGACTGGCTCCTGGCAAGCGCTATTCTCTGCTCGTGCCGCATCATGCTCAGCCTGAAGCTCAGGTAGTCGATCAGCACGTCCAGACCCTGGTTTGTTTCGTTGAGGAACTCGCGAACCCATCTGAAGAAAATAAAAATATATCGTGAGCCGAAACTTTAAAGGTACAAATTAATTAACAAGAATGCCAAACCTGAGGAAAATTAAACGAAATGTATCGTGCGATCGTGTTTAAGGCTGGTGTTAGGTTGTGGAACTTACTCTATGTGATTGGTTCGAAGTGATATCTCCAAATCCCTGAGAACTTGCGTAGAAGTGGAGTCGCCAACCATTTTTCTTTTCTGAAAATATGATAAAAAGATGTTTGTAATAGGGGTCGTTCACAAATATATACATCCAAGTCACTGATACCACTACAAAATCCGTTTAGGCAAGTTGAAAAATATATATTTCAGACAATTATATCTTCTATACTAAGATATCTGTTTAATGATGTTTCTCACCAACTCCATACATTGCTTAGCAAAACGAACCAAATTAGAAAGCCGTGTATAGCAAATCTCTAGCTGTATCTCAACAACGGACAATACTATGCCGTTTTCGTGTCCGCTATGTAGGCTGTGTACAAAGGTGATCACGAACGGTGATATTTCGCCAAGATAATGAGCCCGATGCTCATATCTGATTAGTCCGTGTCCTTATTTGTGGTAGGCGAGCGAACATTCCTCCGGCTCTCGTCTGGACGCCCACCTACAGCGGGTTATGTGATAGGATAAGTATTGTTTTACTCGAATCGAGTGTATTAATCGTGTATTAATCCTTGGATTTGGATAACAGGCATGGGTTTGCCTATTTACAGCTCGTTGCAAGTGAAATGCATCTCGCAGGGTACGGTCGAGGTATTTCGGACCTTAACACATTGCAAAATCACTTTCTTGTAGCAGCGATCTTCGTTAAAAAGTTGTTAGGCAGGAGAGACTTCGACCGTACCCGAACCGTATCGTACCCCTACACATCGGTATTTCACGGTTATTTGCAATTCTGGAGAAATACACATTACCTAATGTCAATTCCTCTTCTCTGACGTTTGCGGGATGTATCACTCCATCGTTAATTTCAATTATTTTCCTATTCAGAAAGTTGATTCACTAGCATGAGTGTCTGATTAGACAACTAGCATTTTCCCGATATGATGAGCTATTAGACGAGTTTACATTCATAGTCACCCTTTGAAATCATTACTCATCTTGAAAATTTGATTGACGCAGTTCTACCTTGGTTGGTAGTAATAGATTCCAACTGTATAGGTTCGTAAGCCTATGCAGGGTGTTGTTTTGGTCAGCGACGAACGACTCAGGGGTGTAAAAACGTAACTTATGCCAAAAAAAAAGAAGTAGAAAAAACTCACATAATCAATTTATTAATGCGATACTGCGTTCGAGTCAAAACTACCAGCACCAGGTAGCCGCGTAATATTTCGTAGATACGCGCTAGCTACACGCGAGGGTGCGAGTTTCTCCATTCGTTTTGACATTTTTGATAATGTTGTGAAGAGGTTTTCTTGTATAAAACTTGTATATAATTTAACGTTTTTTTAATAAGCATAACACATATTATCATCCCTGAGTTGGATGTCACTGACCAAAACAACACCCTGTATTTAATGGAAGTAAAAATAGCCTATGTTATGTGTCAGAGGCACTGATCCCAGAAAAATCCCGGGTTCCTTAGCGAATAATTTATAAGTAACTGCATGTGAGTTGTTACTGCATGCGTCAAATACTTGTGGTTTGGATTGAGGGCCTGGTTCAAGACACGACATCTCGATGAGTCAGCCTGTCCCAGTGTGACCTAACCTTTGCGACCTACCGACTGTATGGCCTGAATAATTAATGCAGTGTGAGAGTTCACGTAAGTAGGAATTCTTTATCTATTTCCTTTAGGTTAAACTACTTTCCTATCTTCTTGGCCCCTTTCAGATCCATTCATTACAATTAGGTTCAAGGAACAAGCAACCTTAAAAATGGTTTTACCTGGATAAATTTCAATTTAATTGATACTATTTGTAGAAAAATTTAGTAAGAGTAGTGGATGCTGTACGAAATAAAAAAACGCAAATCGATGTACAGATTTGCTGTTTGGCACACGCATACGCATAGAGATTAAAGGAATTGTTTTGACACGAGAAGGGCCCGGGTTCACCAAATATTTTGTATGGGTAATTTTGAAAAAATCTTCAGAAACCTAGAAGCGTTTTAAAAAGCCCTTTCAAATTAAACTATACACGATAGGTTAAAATTTCCCATACAAAATATTTGGTGAACCAGCGCCCCCCTCCTACCTGCGACCTCTACCTACCTCCTACCTACCTAAGATTTTTTTGGTACTTCGGGTCAAAAAAAATCTTTTGACTTCTAGAATGCGTGTGCTAAATGGCAAATCTGCACATCGATTTGCGGTTTTCCTTAAAATTGGGCTCGTACGCCGTCCACTAGAGCAACAGCATATTTTAACTTTCTTTAGATTCTAACTCTACAAGATAAAAATGCCGGCACAAGGGCTATCAGAGGCGAACGAAACTTTAAATAAATTTAAAGATCACAGGTCATCTCGAGTGCTGGGTCAAGTGGGGAAGAGTCTTCGAGACCTCTGTCCTCATTACTTCTTGTATCTAATCAAAACACGCTAGCCTCAACACATCATGTTATTTTTGAACTAAATTGATTACGTTACGCTAACATTGAATGGCGTAATTCAACTCAGTTATTCGATCATTTATTGAAAGAGATTAAATAGTATATTTATTGATTACATTGTCAACATTTGTAGTAAACATTGAAATTCTTGACAGATACAAGCGCATATCATACGTGTATTTATAGCGGTAATATAGTAAATAGTAGCGAACTCTTCATATTGTGTGTAATTAAAGAAAAAATAAACAGTTCCAACAGAAAGGGAGCACATAGTACACACAAAACCGCCACAAGAATCCTTCACGTCGTAATATAAACCACAATAGGTTAGTATCAGTATTTACTGGTCTTACAGAAATCTTACCGATACATTACCCACTTAAGATGTGTCATCCAAAGCAATTTCGCTATTACACTATCCGCAATACCCAATCATGTTTAATGTGATGAGGTCAGAAAATGTACACAGCAACACATACCAACATACAATAGGCATAGCTGTGATGTAATCCTCTTCAATAAGTTCAGTCACACCTGTGTTGTGATTGTGTGACTCATCTCTGCCAATAATCCGATATGTTTTATTGAACCGAAGATACAGTGCGAGATATTTGCTTTCATATTATGGTCTGCTGATATATTGGACCATGTCGAGATGATAAAGCGTATTTGCACAATAGATCACAATGTGTGTGGATGATTTATTATGTATTGAGCTTGTGTATTGCTAATTGCTTTTGTGAATAGCGTGTAGTTATTAATCTTTATCTTTGAGAGAGTTCATTTGCATAGTATCCGACGAGGGGCCTTCTTTATGATGGTTTTTTAACTAAGGGTGATGACGGTCCTGCCTATGCCACCACCTATCCAATCACTAAAGTATATGCCCTGTCGAGTAACTAGCCATCCATAGTACTCTTGCGGCACTTGCCCTCACATTGAAACTATTCGTAAGATATTGCAACCATAAATCGAAGGTCTCCGCCATCAGATACTTATGGGTCGAAGTAATAGCGCTGAGATATCGTTTCAGTCTAACATAAATATTAATCTCACAAAAACAGAGCTAGTAGAGCTACCAGTTTGTCGTAAATCTCGGAGATAACTTTAGTCAGGTCAAGGGGATCCTCGTAACCGCAATGTCGGGGTTTGTTTTTCGTTCATGAAGATATACTGGTAGCATACATTGTATCAAAGCGAATTTTGTATCTTTGAAAGCTTTGAATGTTCACGTAAAAGCATTTTGTTCCCTTCATTCGGTGACAGATAGTTTTCACCCTTCCTCTCAATATTCGTGTCACATAAATATTGAACCAACGTCCCTATAGGGTACCAAATCGATCTGTGGCCATTCAGCCCACAAAGGCCGGTGGAAAACCCCATTCTGTCAATCTATTGTTTTTGCGAAGTGTCGTTTTTGTGAAACAATTTAGATTACTCCAGGGATGTTGCCTCCTATATTTATCTATCACATTTCGCTGTGACATAAATAGATCAAAGATGTAGATAGTTTATGATGAAATTAATTTCACAACTTGCGAACGATGGCAGCAAAAAAATTAGAGCAGGTCAAGAGTGTAATTATTTGACTTCGGATCAGAATTTCGGAGATATCCCCCAAATATGTATTTCAAGAAATGAAAGAATCAACCTTTTCTTTTCTTTTTCTTTCCCTATATCTGGGTGACGGATCTCCTTACACTTTTGCGCCAGGTTATCCTATCGTGAAGTGTCAAACAATTCTATAAATAAATGTGCCGTTATTCAGCGTGGAAGGACCAATTTCAAAAATTTATTCAAATTGACGCCGGATAAGCGAAAATAAATAATGCTATCCATAAATCTGTCATTCCAATTGTTTTTGTGTGAGCTATCAAGCAGCGCCCAAGTTGTTATGAACCAACTTAAATTACTCTCGGGATGTTTTGCGATGCCCCCAACTTGTGTTTGGCAATGAAAACATCCGACAAATGCTGGCAGCCGAATTCTTGTGCCAGTTATAATGAACGAGGCGCTTGGCTTAGGCATTTGGTAGGCAGAAATGGGTCGTTGTTTAATATTTGCAGAAATTATACGGATTAATTTTGGAGATTATCCAGGAATGGAATCAGTAAACATCAATGATGAATGTTCTGAAAGAATATATGAAGTTTAAATCTAACTCTTTATTGGAAAAAGGAATGACAATAATATTGAATTAAATTGAATGTATTTTCAAAAGCCGACGACGGAATATCTTTAGCTACCAAACTCACCACATCATACAGTAGCTCAACACCTCCCTCATACAATGTGAACACGACATTAAAACGCTCGCATTATCGCAATTATCTCGGGCGTCCCTTATTACCGATTGTGTGCGCAAATTGCGCGCGCGCAACATCGATAGCGGCTGATGTATGGCACATTGTCTCTACGGATAACGGGACTGTAGATCAGTACAGGGACAGTAAACCTGGGTGCAGAGGGCTTACATGTATTCGAAACCATTAACAAGACAGTTTCAAAACCAGCCATAGAAGTCATGATCATCATGGCACAAATAGTTCTTCATGACCGGGCGAATACTTATACCCCATGATCAATCCTCCACTTCAGACATCTCTCTAACATGCATTATCAATACGTTAAACAGTATCTCTCGCGACAAAGGCTATATAAAATCAAAGACGTAACCTAGTGACGGTAACTGTTTCTCTAAGATGTAGGCGTTGTTTACCGGTGCAGTCATTAGACGCAATAGTTGACATTTGCATATGCTTCTTTTTGTTCAACTGAGTCATTTGTCTAGCTAGCTGCAACTATCTAGAACGACTTACTAATGGCGGTACACACTCTCACACACACCAGACTTGCTTATTGCTGTACTATTATTTCTGTAGGATCTGGAAACTCCTTGAGACGTTACCCGTTTCAGATAAAGTTAATACTTTTACTGGAAAGATACTGGCATAAGCGACACGGGTAGATTAGACCTAATGTTATTTTCTCCGCTGAGCCTACTAGAGTTACCTTCTTCATTGCGGTGCAATACCGGTGCTCGATAGTTTATGGAGATTAGAGCCAATATGGTCTTGTATTGTAGCGATGCAACAGTGTTTCTGTTTTAGTGTTCAGTAAAACGCGCGCATAATGGTAGTGTCGATGCTCCTAAGAGACTGCGAGGTCGTAAAGATTTTTCTAACGGGATAACGGGGACTAAAGTTACATAGACAGACACAGACCACCTTAGTTGAAAGGTCAAGGCACAAAGTTCAGCTTGAAAACAATACTTTTGATGGAACTGGCAGGCAGGAAAATCTTTAAAGCATATCACTTGGTCTTAGTTTTTTACCACCCTTGAGAATAGGGTTCTGAAAGCATTAGTACGTTATTATGAGACCAAACTGTACTTTCTGTGTGACCAGTATGGTCACGCAGAAGATACAGTGTGATATCTTGATTATTTGAAGAGTGTGATGATGACACAAAGAATTAAATCTGTTTTTAACGTTGATACGTTACTGGTAGAAATCTGATTAAAAATTAAACTTAATTGACCCTCAATGTATAAATAAATAGAAAAAAGGGAGCTGGTCTACTCACTCGATGACTTCGCGAGGCTTTTGGGTCGAGGTACGTCCGCAGTTTGTTGAGGTAGTGCGTGGGCGAGTCCTTCGCCTGCACCATGTCCTGGTCGCAGATGATCTCCCACTTCTTCTCCAGGTCATAGTTGCGGAGGAGCTTCACTTTGTCGGGGGGCAAGTCCATTGATGTCTGGAATAGAAGAGAAAGCTTTTAGATGAGGTATTTCATTTATATAAACACAGTATCAATTAAAGAACTATATTGTTGCGGTTAAAGAACGTTTAATACAAAGAAATGGAACGGCCGAGTGCCTAAAAATGCACTATGCACGGATCACGACTAGATTGGATATCAAAATATGCATTAGACCCAAAAAACGTCGTAATTATGAGTATAAGCTTCTGTAAAAATTGTAATCATTAGAAATATGAGGCTTTAAAATTATAAAGATTCGACATTGATGGTGCTCGTATATGTCTAGAATTAAATGTACTGGACCATAAATGGTCTTGTCATAAAAACAAAAAGTATTGGTATCTTATAAACTGGATAAAATTCCTCGTGTTTATCAATCAATCTCCATAATTTGTCGCAGGCTTATTTAAATACCGGTGTAACAACAAGTCTGTATTGCGCTTATTACCTTATTATATTCCCGATTGAATTTTTATCGGCGATCTTCTTTGAGGGACATAACAGAGTCATACGAACAAATTCCCTTATTTCCATAATGACGTGTTTTATTCAAGCACGACCAGTCCTAAGAGCATATCTAAACAAGAATCGGCTAGCAATGAACCAGTTTCCAACATATTGGTTTATACCGAGCTAAGAGTAACGGTAAGACCACAATAGAAGCATAAAGTACAGTAGATACCATCAATAAACTTTCCCTCAATAAAAGGAGAACGTGCATATTATACTAGTCTGTCTAAAACTGTAAATAAATAAATATATCCTTTGGCCATTGCCACACATATCAAATATCTCTACCAATAGGATGACCAGAGTTTGAGATATTTAATTAAAATCTATTAAATGGATATTCTTTAGTTAGCGAAAGAAAAATATATATATTTATGACGATATAACTTCTTTTTACTTACTGAGGAGACAGTCAAAATTGACTGTTTCTAATAAGATACATTCAGGAAGCAATCTCAAGTAGGCAAGGATGTGGCTGAGGCTTACGAGTATATTCAGCAATCTAGAGTCTACTGACTTTCTGCATGGTACTTCAATCTGACGCACATTAGGGTTGCCTCACTCAAGAGCACCACAAATGTGGTAATCTACAAGCAAACAAACACCGACTAAGCTTTGCACTTAGTCCCGAGAGCAGGCAATAGTTCTAATGGATTACGCGAGATGCACTATTGCTCACTGGTTTATCTAAAAGCCAAATTAAGCTTTGCACGGATTCAAGACAGTGATGCATGTGGGAACGAGATCTGAAATTATGAAAGGAATTTATTTCATTAGAGACCTAAATTGAGACACCTACCTCCGGATTTTCTTGTATGTCTATTGTTATTAAAGAGGCAGAGGTGTGCTAGTACCGTCGAAGGATTTTCCTTGAAAAGGCAGTAACGAAAGGATTCTGCAATGAATGTGGGAGGATAAATACAAGACTGTGATGAATGGCTACGAGTCTTACGAACAAGTTCCTTGAAACTTAGTAATTTTGCAGTGTTTATTTCGCACTCAATGTATTACCTACTATACTTGGTTGGATGATTGGCAGTCAAAGCCTTAAAGGTATGCAATGGAAATTCAAAAAATATGATGATACATCTATGAACCTTATTCATTTTGTTACTCTAAATTAAGGATATAATTGAAATATGTGTACTGAAGTATTTGATGACCAAGAATCAGTTAAGAAAATTCTACCATGCGGTATTGTCATATAGAGCACAAAACTAGAATGTAAATGGCGTAAATTAGAAGGTAATTTAATAATGACGTAGGCTTGAAATGTATAAAAACCGATATCATCTCAAGCTACCGAGTTTATTTGTTGCTTTCAAAGTCCATTACTGTGACCAGTTCATTACCAGACCCTTATCTCCTATTTAAAACGGAGCAGCTAGCATGACTTTGCTATGAATCCACTAGCTCTAAGATAAGAGTCAGTTCTTATTTTATGTGAGAATAGGGGTTGTTTTCGAAGGAGGTGATAGTTTTTGTTTTGTAATTCTCCAGCCCGCATTAGCATAGATCGGCGTAGATGGCGCGTTCAATTATGATGCCGAAGAGCGATCCCCTGCGCCCGCGCAGTTGGGCGTGGTACCGCTTATTGGAGATTGCGAGAGCGGATATTAAAAATCTCTAATAGTTTTATTACAGGCTACTAGACTGCTAAGTTGGTTTTGGATGCTGCTGTGTAATTTTGTCCGTACTTTCTTTTATATTGATAACGGATGAAATTTTTGTGCATGAGAAACGTAAATAAAACTACAAGCTAATTTATTGCAAAATTTTCGTTTTTCAAGAAACAAACGAACTTTAATCATATGCATAGCAGAGCAATAGCAAGATGCATTTCGTATACTTAAAATTGAAGTAAGTCCGTGTTTTTTCAATATTTGGAAAATTACTACTTTTATGACTTCCAAAGTTTGATATAGTTATAGTTGACTAAACTGAAGTAGAGTTTAGTCAAAGAACTGTATCAAACTTATGCCTCTTGCTTAAAACTCAGCCTCTACTTTAAATATTGTCAGTTAAAAAAATAGAAAATGCTGACAACATCACACCAGTCAGCAAATTACACCAAAGTTGATACGTTTAGTGAAAATTGCTCATCATTAGGTGAACGACCGTGCATACAACTGCAAATAATGAATGCTCGCTACGAATGCTGGCCTAGTTTATGAATGAGCCCTGTGTCAGTATACAATCCCTGATGAGTGAAGTGCGATTTTGGATATTTAATAAATCGATTAGATAAAGAGGTATTTTCAATCTGGTTGGGGCCGTTTATTTGAATATTTAACCTTTATACTTTACCAATATTTACATTAAAATAAAATAAAAATATTTTTGGGGACGTACAACGGGTAAAGACCATTATAATAAATAAGTAATATAAATACACAAACTAGGCGATTATCGGTCACAAAACACACTATGTTACAAACCTCCTTGAATGCCTCAGGTTACAAACATAAAACTCTATACTCTTTGAAGTAGGTTAAAAATACTCGTCCTCATCATCAATACTTAATCGCAATCGATGAAATGCAATCGTCTGCCTGCACCGAGTAGCGTTGTAGGTGGTATAACCATGGAAAATACTGCATTTGATTCGATAGCGTATTTTCGTAATCCCAAGCACTTCGCATGCATTTCAAAACCCACTTTCATATTACGAGTATTGCCTATACATTATTCAAGCTGTTTATGGGCCGGTTAGACAAATGCATTCAAGTTCAATTCCGTTCAGTATCTAAGTTAAAACAAGTTGCATAATAAAATAAAATGCTACATCTACGTACAGCATTTCTTTTTTTTTTCATTTCATTCCTCTTGATTTTTTTAAAAGAAAAAATGTTTCTATGCCGGGATAACACGTATTAGGATTATATCTTTTGAACTACTTAAGTTACAGCTTAAGTCATGATGTAATCCGTTGTGTTGTCCAATAAATATAAAAATTAACTCTTGCAGAAACAATAGAAGTAAATCTAATGTGAGAGATACGAATTAAACAAGGGGGTTCAAACACCAGCTCATGTAATAGTAAGTTCTCAGTGGAAGAGTACACTTTAATTAAGCAAATAATTAAAGGGTCTATCTATCTGTTTTCTAGCTAGCTACTACAGGAATACATATGCTTATTTTCTTGAGTCAATTAAAAAAATAACTATCAAATATAATAATTATAATAGTTTAAAAAACTAAAAACACGCTTTTTTTTTTTTTGTATCCTGTCCGCCATCTTGGCAAGGCCGCCATATTGGATTTGTAATGACGTTTCTTAGCTAGTCATGTATTGTCATCAGAATTTCACCCTATGAAAGACCGGGAAGTGAGTCAAATTAAGTTTTCAAGATTTTCTTACATACATTTATGTAGTTGCAAGTGAAGCTAATTTATGCGTGTTAAAAATCAGGGGTATTACCTGTAGAAATATGATACCTTTAATAAATAAATCTTACATACCCGGATAAGGTGATCGTTTTCTTATTAAACGAGGGATATCAGAAAGCCAGACGTAGTGGCAGAGTGTAGGTAATGGAAGCGTTAATATGCCCGTTATGCCCGCACCCGTGAATAATTAGATTTTCTACTTTCTAATTAGATATTAATCGAGCCGATAGTATACTTCCTGGTCGACAACACCTGATTATGGAAATGCAAACGGCATGAAACAGGTCTAGGGAGTTTGAACCTCATAAAAAATCAGTTTAATCTCTATCAGTTTGTTAAGGAGCCCTATATGCTACTTTAGAATATTTTTTCACGATACTAAGGCATATAGACAAGAAATTAATGGGTTGAGTTTTCTCCTTCGATGTTATTGTAACTATTTTTATAATATTACAAGTACCATACATAATATTGGCCGTTAACAATCTTTCAGACAATCTGAACAATTAATAGAGCTCTTCATTGTTTTTTTTATGGTAGTTAACAAGTTTCAAATGTGGTCAATGTTTATCAGGAAGGTATTATAGTTCTTACCGAAAATAAAATCGTTTGATAAAGTTTTGAGTCGCACAAACAAGCTACAAAAGCCATTCTGCGGAAGCTAGATAAAGTTATAGCGAGGTTGCCATACTCAAACTTTGAGTTTAGTCTGAAATGTCATTGCGATGAAAATAAACGGGCCAACTTTTACGTGACGAAAACAGCATTTAATGTTATTAATGTTGAATCCAATTACTACACGTAAAGTCGTAAACACGTAATATTAATTTATTAGGCCGCATTCAGAATGTAATTGATTTTCAACACAGTTCGGCATTTATTGACCTTAATAAAGCAAGGATAACTAAGAGTGAGTATATGTGTAGTCCATCATCATCAACAGCTTAGCTTTTTTCTATCTTATCTTAATATATGCATTCCTGTATTTCAATTGCTATTACTTGACTATTACACAAGACAGCTATAGCAAGACTACACCTACATAGTTTACCCAATGTTGCATCATTTTACTACCAGCAAAGCAATCAGAATCATCTCCCGAAACAATAAAATAGTAAGTGTTTTCCATTAGCTTAATAAAATCGGCGGACCTCATTACTGGCCTGTGCCATAAACACAAGGATGACGCCCTCTATGTGTGATCAAAGGCGACAGCGACACCTGTGTGGCCACCATAAACAATGTTTACGACTGCCAGCTTTACTGCTGGAAGCTATTACTACAGATTGCTACTGATTATGAACACCCGAGAGCGAAAAACGCATTGGGTTTTAAAGGCACGAATGCAGACTGCAGGTTTGCGTGCTAACGTGACACCTAAATTCATTGTTTTATGACCGGTTTCAGTATCTTCGAAACGAATAGACCTCGTAACAATATCTATTGACCACAAAGAGTTTTCACCGAAACTACATTGATTTAAAGCTTAAAACACACAACATAGAACTAGATAGATTTTTAAATGAGTACTATTTGTGTGCTGTCAATCAAGAAAAGCCTTTCTGGTGAGACAACTTAGTTGAACTTATAACCACAATAAGAAATCAAAACAAACAGATTGAAATTGCATATCCCTACCATATACACGGGCAAAACGCTATCGATAACATACTACAAGAATTTGACTTTTGTTTAAAGATGGATTGGATGTCATATTATTATCTCCGAATACGCTCGATGTAAACACAGCTTTATATTAACAATCTCTGAATGTGCTCGCGCCAAAATAACCTAATGTTGATAATTAAATCAAGTTGATAGGTACATTGTGTCATTATTTGCGGTAATAGGCTATTAACAGTGTGCGATACTGGATTATTTTGACAACACATTATGAGTAAGTTAGCTTCAGTAAATAA
The DNA here is from genome assembly GCA_963924145.1 of Pyrausta purpuralis. NCBI lineage: Eukaryota > Metazoa > Arthropoda > Insecta > Lepidoptera > Crambidae > Pyrausta > Pyrausta purpuralis. Next base: position 5,382,161 of record OZ001651.1, read on the forward strand.
GTTAAGCATTTGACACAAATAACAAGCATTTTTTGGTGCAATTAGTAAAAGGAATAAATTGTTATGTGAATTTTATTACATTAATGCATTAAAATGCTTATTGCACACTAGCATTAAGTTTACTCTCTTAGTGTATCATGTATGATCTAGGATGTTAATTTAAATAGATAACATTAAATTACACTCAAGTACCACGATATAAAAAGAATTGGACACAAGAAAATTATAGCTGCTATGTTGTGATGATGTCTGTTCGTATAATAAAATATATGCTACAGCTTTTTTTTTTGCTTAAGCACTCAACTGACAGCATCGCATGTCGAATAATAAATTGATACTATGATGTGACTATCGGGCATTTCGTTCAAGATGTTCTATAAATTTAAAATACATGTTTAAAAGAACCTCAGCAAAAACAATATAAATAAAGGCATCGAAGCATGGTTCTGAGTCACTGCGGTTTTTATATTCGACTCCACTATCGTGAATGAGTTCTCGCAAATAAACTCCCACATTTAACTTTTGATAGTGTTGTGGCCGTCATTCAATCTCAAAGATGTCGATAAATATTTATTGTTTGACGTAAAACAACAATAGATAAGTTAGTGACGTAAACAAACGAGATATAAATAGAATCTTTGTATTCATTAAGAACGCGTGTTAAGCACGAGTGTTCAATGTGACTGAACCAAGTAACTTTTGCTAGAAAATAAGACAATAGTCTGTTAGAAATGGCCAAACAATGGTCTGTTAACATAAGCGGTATCGATTTAACAACCAATCGAGTCGATGTCCTGCGGGTGATTCACGAGCGCAAGCGCACACAATGAGGAAACAAGATGCGATTGGAATGACAATACATCGCATTTTCAATGTCACTGTGACACGCGAACTGATGACACCTTTGTATTCTGGTGTTGTGCGCGAAATGACCATACGAGTGTCGCCCATTCAAACGTTTCCTGCTATGTCGTTGAATGGGCGCCAAGTTTGCATGTTAAAGGTTACCAAATTGTGTTTGTTAAAGGATATTTTGTTAAACAATGAATAGGTCCCTGAATCGAAAAGGGATGATCCAAACCTTTCGGTGTTCTATCGGCACTGTTTTTTAATAGGCTTTTTATTCAGTGTGCATAATGGTCTTGTTTTTCATCATGAATTATGAACGTGCTATGATAGTGCCGACCTCAGATCAGATATATTTCTAATTTCTATGAAGCTGACTATCTACATTTCTACAATCACGCAAAAAACAAGGGAACAAATGGTAATCATATTGAATTCTACTAGCTTCAGATCATGAGGAGAATTATCAAAATAAATTGGGACTCATCCGGCACCTTTGTTCGTAGAAAGCGAAATGCCTGGATAGATAGACTATACTCACAACAAATGATCTACGCATGTTGAATTCAATGAACTCGAATAGGAGATATTTCCAGTAAGACTAAATACAATTAGTTTCATCGTCAGTTCGCTGATGGCATTTGTAATCGTTACAAAGACAATAACATTAGTTCTTATGGTTAACAGAAGCCAAGTTAACGGTTCACTTAAGCAAACAACTAATGTATGAGAAATGTCAACAAACGTTTGAACAAGAAGGCGTAACGGAAGCAATTATTGTACCACATTCGTTCTAGCACCACAAATATCTATTGACCATCACGGTAATAGTTGTTCAATAATTTGCATATTTTGGTATTGATGAGTGTCATTGTTGGGTTGGGTCGACATTACATTGTGTATAAAGGTAGCGTACCTTTTTTTTTGCTTTTACTTGTGGTTCACTACTTCGATGACAAAAAAAATCATAAACTTGTATTTTCTTTTGGCAAAAACGGTCTCAAATCGCGAGAAAATTTCTGATTGAAATTATGTTATATTAGCCATCTTTTTGCTAACACAAGAAAGGTTACAAACCCACGAAAATGTATGTAGTATTTTATCACTACACTAGTAACTACATAGTGACGACACGTTTCGTGTAGTCGTTAGCGCTCCTGACTACTGAACCAGCAGTCGCGGGTTCAAATCACGCAAGAAATAAATGATGTTAAATGTTTGTGTGATGAGCAACACATTTGTACAGTTATGGATTTTATATGTATTTATGGGAGACGTTTCCCGTGATAATCATTGTCTGGTACTTCATAACACTGGGAACAAAATTCTTTGCTTCAAAACCAGACACTTGGTGTGTTGTCTGGCACATATTTATTTATTTATATCGACAAAGTTTGTCCATCACTATACTTCTAAACATCTGATCTAAAAAAAACTTACGTGATCGCAAGAGATCGCGCTGGCCTTGGGCGGAGTCAATGCCGAGCTCGGGAAAGGGAATCGCTACGTGACGATACACTTTTCAGTTTATTATTTGTGGCTGATCGATTAGTGAACGCTTGAGTTAGTAAAATCACTTGTGGAAAACGGTAGTTTTGTTTATGTTTGTATCGCATTTAAAAAAGGGAGAAATCAGTAAATATAGAGGTACATACACGTTCTTAAATTCACAATTAATTCATGATTCTCATATATATTATATATTAGACTGTTTGTTGAGAAAAAAGGATAACTGAAATAATATGTCACATGTCCATCACATACATAATGAATGAAGCAGAAAGAAATCAGGCTTATTTGAATACTGAAAAGCGATCTTCGACAGTAACAAATTTATTTTCTAGAATCTAACTTTGATTGTGGCAGGGTCTTGTCATTAATTTATTACCAGTTTTGACTTATATTTGCGGCATCCGTCTAATAGAACCATTATGTGGAAAATGAATGGCTTTCTCTCCCCTTGCTAGTATGACAGATCGTATTGATGAAAGGCCTGTAATTTGCTTAGACCTTTAACATCTTGGATGGCAATTTTGTAACAAGCAGATTCGATGGTACATGCAAAATTCTAGGACACGGTTCGTTAAAATATAACTACTCAGATCAGGTCATGTTTTAAATTAGGTAAGTATTGTACGTTTTGGCATGTGGTTGTAGTCGAAAAAGCATTTTAACATTACAACTGATTTAGTATGATAAGCACATGACTTACTTTACGGTAATGGGATAATCGGTCGCCGTTTCTCTCATTTTTGATTCGGAATATAACCAACCAAGTATGCATTAAGTCATCATCTTCATAATAAAGATGGATAATACAGCTTGATATGGCATGACGCATCAATTAGATGAAAACAATAAGGCTTTTCAGATGACAATGATAAATAAAGACCTTGGGCTCGTCTTTATAAGCATGCAACCCGCTAACTGTTATTAAAGTAATGAGTTAATTACTCCGCAAACAATGACTGTTAAAAGACGATTAAAGATAATAAAAATCAAACGGTTAGAATGATTCAGTATGGTTTGATAATTTCAAATGTAGGCTTATTATTGACTTTCAAACACATAAAAAAAGTGAGCGACTACTTTCAAAATTCAATTTTTTATTGTTCCGGTAAATAATATCATTACTTATGATTGTTATTACCTATAATATTATTGAAGGTTTTTTTTATATTTTTAGAAACACCACAAACATGTCTTTTTGATAAAGTTACATAAAAAGCTATTGCTTGAGCTAGTAATCACAAACTTTGATGTTTGTAAATTTTGTTTTTTAACATAACCTGAATAAACATCATTTTATATACTAATAATGAAGATTGGTTGTTGCATTTCGATCGAGATTGTTGAAGATGATCTAATTCGATAACAATAACACCACATCAATGCAGTAAGTAAAATATGCGCTATACAATAAATACAATAACAAAGAATCAAAAAATATCGATCTATACTAAACCGCGAAGTTGAGACGTAATCTTAAGTAATTTTTGTCGTCTTCTCTCAAATGAATTAAATGTTCTCCTTTTAGGTAAAAGAAATATTATTTAATACCTACGGATGATGCGGCGTACATTAATTGGGAGGGAAATGAAAAATAATGCCACGAGTGACGTCAGAAGTCTCATCTTTGCGGGCGACCTATAATGTCTAACAGGTCTAGTGCTGTTTATGTGTGCTCTAGGGGTCTAGTGTTGTCTGCCATCATCATCATCATCAGTCAATGGACGTCCACTGCTGAACATAGGCTTCCCCACGGCTTTCCACAGCGACCGATCCCTAGCGGTCTGCATCCAGTTTGATCCTGCGATTTTTACACGGTCGTCTGTCCATCTTGTCTGCTATAGTAAGTCATTAGCGATTATACGTGTAACAGTTCATACTTCTAATTAGAGCCCACTTACAAGCTGTTTTCACCATTAAAAAACTCCAGTTCCGTCTAAACATCAAATAAACTAACAGCAACATAATGTTGTTTTAGAGTTAGCTAATGCGGCTACGATATTGGTAAAGTAGTTTTAAACTTAACGGTCGTCTGCGGGCACCCTAAGTTGGTAAAATAAAAAGTTTTCGAATTTTTCACCTTTCATGGGATGTAGCTCGAAAAAAATTATGTAGGTACAACTTGTAGATAATTTTATGGCCTTTCAACTTTTCCTTGAAAGTTTTTCTCTAACATGTACCGTTTTTGTGATTTAAGCGAAAAATGAAAAAATGGATCCTTTCCCCCCCTCCCCCCACTCCGGGGCTCCTCCTAGTGTCCCGGGGTTTTAGTATGTTTATTACCTAGGGACTCTTGACATGTTTCCGAAGAAACATCTTACGTTACTAACTCACGCACTCTAGAACTTTTTATTCAATGGACTATAAGCTAAAGGTGAGAGTGAAAAAAAAATACGGTTGATTGAAATTTGAGTGCAAACAAGCATGTCAAGAAAAAGTACATAAATCCAATCAAACTGGAATCTTCAATAATCTAGTTTTTTATTATTATGACATGCATCAATGTCAAAGCTATTCACTTTCAGATTAATAAATTGCAATCATGTGAGATAAGATCAGAAAATACTGCATTATCGTGCTAACTATTATTTTAATTGCGTGATTAACTCATAACGGCTCTAACAACCGCAATGTTTTCAATTAAATGTTCGTAACTAAACAAATAAAAACAAGTCACTCTTAATTTGATAATTTACTGATGTCATTTAGCTATCGCAAAAAGTGGTAAATGTACCTTGTGTTTACTAACTTGATCTTGTCCGGTTTTGAAAAACAACTTGTCTTAATTAAGATCTGGCCAAACGCTCTAAGTTAGGCTCACAGGAAATATACCCCATAAAAATATACATCCAGCACCACTTTGTAACTTCGTAGTAAACGCTGACTGTGCGACTTGCCGACTCACAGTGACTCACAAAACACAATAAACCAGGGTATTACGTAGCTGTCATAAAAGCAATCGCGATGTGATTGCAATCCATGTTGTTATGTTAATACGATAATTTTTTTGCGGATCCGAAACATTTCGTAGTAAGGATTGCGTAGTACTAAATGTTTCAGGTTCGAAAAACGATTATCGTATCGTCGTATCAACGTATTCGTTTTCATAGTAGACCTCCTCAGCTTTCACAATCGCAATCTTTCTGATTCCGAATGTGCTTCCAAAAAACCGGCCAAGTGCGAGTCGGACTCGCGCACTGAGGGTTCCGTGCCAACTTTAACTGAATTAGGGAATCCATTTACTTCTACTTAGTAAAATACCACAATATTTTGTTGACTACAAATATAACTTTGTTTTTCATAGTGTTTGTATGAAGTACAAAGTTATGTTTGCGGTTGTTGAAAATGTGCTATATCTCAAAAACTACTGGTTCGATCCCGTCCGAACCAATTTTCGTTGGAAGTATTTATAAAGATCTACATTATATATTTTTTCAAAATTAACACTTGCTTGGTTTAGAAATTAGATGGGGGGGGGGACGCCCATTTTACCACTTTGGAAGCGTCTAGCTATGAAACGTTTGACTTTAAAAGAAAATGGTTTTAGGAACCTCTATGTCATTTTAAAAGACCTATCTATAGACACCCCACACGTATAGGTTTGACAAAAAAATATATTTTTGGTTTTAGTTTCATGTATGAGAGCCCCTTAACCGTCATTATTTTTTTATTTTTTTATGAGAATCGGTAAGCGGTTAACAAGATACATCTTCCTACCAAATTTCAATTGTGTAATGCTTATAGTTACGGAATAAAATGGGTGTGACATACGGACGGACAGACAGACAGACAGACAGACAGACTTGACGAAACTATAAGGGTTCCGTTTTTTGCCATTCGGCTACGGAACCCTAAAAATACTTTGACGCCATATAATAATATGATAGCAATATGAAAGCGATCTGAGTTTTCTAAAAGCCCGGTCCGAAAATAGGTCCTAATATCGCCGTAACTTAGGGCGGGTATTTATAGCTGGCCAGATGACTCGCCTGTCTATTAAAGATCACAATAACAGCGGATACGCTCTTATTGTTCGAGTGCTCTATTTTTGATTGACTAGTATCTGGTAAGCACAACAAATAATAATCATGATAATTGAATAAGTTAAATTGATAGCATTGGAAAATAATAATAAATGTTCAAATTCGACGAAGAACATTGCTAACGAAGAAGACCTAAGTAGGTTATTCGATACAGTTAGCAATATGCAAGATTCAAATTAATATTAAATGTAAAATATGACAAAGAGCAGATAAAAGGTTTTTTCGTAGATGAAAAGACGAGCCAATCTTCACGATAATAATAAACTTTAGAAAGAAGAAGAAAGAAAGAAAGAAAGAAATTTATTTGGTACACTACAAAATACAGAAATTAACATAAAAATAAAACGTTATTATATGTAGTGAAACCAGATTGGATTCCACTCAGCTTTTTTGCCATGGCAAGCCGTGGCGCTGGTTTTCAGTGGAGACCATTGAGGTTGAGATATCACCACCAAACTATATTAAAATTAAAACAAATACAAAGGAAAACTTAAAAAATTGCAAAAATTAAATGTTATGCTTACATTCCAGGTATTATTAAATAACAAATGAAACTCGTGAGGGCAAGCGTTTACTTTAATATGAACTCTAATAAGTGTCATATTATAGACCCCTTAGACACTGCGACTTTTATCAATGCCGTCGCCAATATTCAGTACATAATTTGACAATTTCCAGCTTCTGCATCGCGACTATATCGATGCCAACGCGCGTTAGCATCGTGACTGTATCGATGCTAAAAGTAGCGCAGTGTGTAAAGGTTGACATAATGCGACTGCATTGATGCTAACGCGCGGAAGCATCGTTGCTAAACGTCGCAGTGTGTAAAGGGTCAAAATCAATGGTCATTAATCGAGTTCCTGGGAACAGAACACGAAATATGTTTTCCAAAACAATAAAACAAAAGTATTCAAACATCTGTGATGTGTGAACTTGTGTGTCGAATGTTTTACGAGTGCATCACATGTTTCATTCATGTGTCATTCTCGTTTTATTAACATCGTCCAACTTCATTCTTAGAGTTGTATATTCAATAGAGTTGTCAAACTTTATTGGCTTGATCTTACTGAACTTTCTCGCCATACGTTTTCATTAGCGTTGCAAATGATGTCCATTGCAGAAACGTGCAACAACAGCCGTGAGCAAGAGCCGGAATGCTCGTTCAGTACCGTACAACGGTTCGGCACGACAATGTTCCTATTCAAGAGACAATGTGATCTATAGGGTCATGGAGCAAAGCTGCATACCAGGCTCGCATGACGCCGCGGGTGGCCGCGACATCGGAGTCTTGTGACTGCCCACCCAGCGCAGAGGTGACACAAACCCTCGGATTGTAATGCGACCTTAAAGCAGCGGGAAAGAACTGATATTCGATTGGGGGGATGGTAACGATTGGTGTTACGTAAAGAATCGACAACCGACAAATGGGTAACATATCTTATGGTAACGCTACGCTATTGATATACATGCCAGGTGTTTTACTATAACTAGTCTATGTTAACACCAGATTAGCAAGAGCAGAGTCCAAAGACCGTGGTAAATAATGAACATGTAGATTCGCGATACCAATTTGTACTGTAAGCGATGCTAATCGCTAATTGTGCAAAAAACGTAGTTCTTTATCGCATAATCGCGAGCAGTCTGAGTCGAGCCCGGAATTGTGCGAAATAAGAATACAAAAGAATGAGTCTGGCGGATAGAGTAGATCCTCGTAGGTGATAAGCTTGAACTTTTTTGTAACACGTGATTATCATTTATATCTGGATCACTGGCACGCATCAAAAGCTACATAGTGGTTCCAGAAAAGAATATTCATGAGACTTATCATGTTGTTCTTTATCTTCAAGCTCCTTAAAAACGTCGCTTTTAGAGATGTATAATAGGTAGGTACTGGAGTCACTTCACTTGACAACATTAAATTGTATTATTTTTTTATTCTTGGCTAAGCGGATATTTGACCTTGATCGCACCCGATGTCATGTGTGGATGATGTCAAGTCTAGTGTGCATTCTACATTTAGAAGCATGTTCACGCTTGCTTCTTTAAAGTACTTTAAATGGTTTACCATGGCCTGACTCGATAATACTGATAAATAAATATGTATGTTATTAAGTATATTTAAGTGCCCATTTCTACGTCATCATCTCAAGGCCAGAAAACGGTAAACGTGACTAGGTGATAAGCGATTCGGATATGATTAATCACATCTGAATTGTTGTGCCAAGCATATATCCCATAGTTTTCCAGGCGGTTCCTATTTTCGGCTTGATTCACCCGACGGCCAAACTAATAGGAAACGTAACCCAGTTCTTCCAATTCGTGGGGCCAATAAAGAGGGCAGTGTGAAGGTTAATTCGTCGGAGGGCAGACAACAATGCGTCGCGTTGTGACGTCATTCTGCGGTTTTTAGGAATGCACGCAAAATAGCAGGTATTCACTGCATGCTCGGTAACCTTCGATGCGTTGAAAACGACACCGGTTTTTACGCAACACTTATGTGCAAGACACCTGCCTGGCTAAATGCTGGTTTACATGATCAGGTATGGATTCAAATTCCATGTTCTTGGGCTTGTTGTAGTATCATGATCGCCTGTCTCAATTACAGTATCGTCCACTGTTCAGTATCAGACTTAATTGCTTATTTGAATTGACAAGACCTAAAAGCACGAAAATGATGAACACATCTATATCTATACTAATATTATAAAGCTGAAGAGTTTGTTTGATTGTATGCGCTAATTTCTGAAACTACTAGACGGGTTTGGAAAAATACTTTTGTGTTAGATAGCTTATTTGTCGAGGAAGGCTTTAAGGTAAAAAAATCGGAGAACGCAAACTCAAAACGCGCGGACGCACTCGCGAGGGACTGCTTTTAAATATAACCAATTGATTTTCCAATAAGACAGACCACTTACTACGATTTATTTATAAAGAAACCTACTGAATAGCAAGTACTCAATGAAAGGCAAATGATGCGAATTCTTTTTGCACTCATCACTGAATATTTACTTCAATCAATTTGAGTGGGACTCATATGTAGATTTGATATCTTCATCGCGTCTTTCGGCTTGTTTCCATTATTCATGAAATAAAACAAATGCAGTGGTATCGTCCGGTTGGCCGACTTTCCACCGGAACCGTGGTCATTTGGCTTTCGAGGCCTTCGCGAGAGTGTCGCGTGCGGATGAGCCGGCCCCAGACACCAAGGTTGGGGATAATCAGCGTGACTGATCTATTGATCAGAGTAATGACGTGGGCAGTGTAAATAGCACTTTTAATTGACGGATATTTCAGACAAGGATATGATCCAGAGTCTCTACTCTTGAATGCTTTGTCCAAGCTCAGTATAAGGGACGTCTAAAGAAAATACGGAGAGTAAGGCCTCAGCGTCTCAGCTTTATTGAGCAGTGACCAGTATCATAACATGAGCAATGAAAATAGCCTAGATAGAGTGGCTCTACTGGATATAGCAATACCTTGGCATGCAACATGTGTAACAGACGCTAGATTCAAAAGATATGGAAACCATACTTACGAGTCCATAAGGTACGGTAGGATTTAGATTTTAGTAATATGTCTGATCTATTGACCTGTTATGAAGAAGATTGACGTAGATAGAGCCCTTTTTGACGGACACATTTAACAAGGATTCAAACAATTACTATCTGCCCTATTCTAATCAATTACTATCAACAATAACTAGGTCGTATAACGTATGTAGTTGCTTAACTGCATACGGCCTTATGATCATGAATCCTATGCTACAAAACTAGAGCGTTATAAATTCAGATGATATGAAATAATCGTCCCACAAGACCACATTTTCTCGTATTCCCCAATCATAAATTGTCACAGCACAATAAGTAATCAACGAAACTAGTGGAGCTGAAAACATGATACACATGGAGCGGCGGAAGTATGGGAGACTCGTACAGTCAGGGGCGAAAATGTGTGTTCTTTTGGTAATTTTGTGTTTGTTTATTAAGGTTGTCATTGTCACATTTGTGTGTTGTTGCCGACTGTACCCATGCGGTCGCAAGTTCGACGGCCGGCGCGCATGCCCACAAAAACTAAATAGTCGTTTGTTTGCTGCGACGCGGCTGTGTGTACGACGGCGACTGTATCAATTAATCAATGTTATTGATACTAGCTCGGTACTAGCTTCTCCTTATATTGGCAAAGCCGGCTCTGTGGAGAAGATTTATGAGACTCACAATAGAGGACGAATGCGCTTATTACATCATATATTTCATTGCACGTATGCGAGCAAAGATGCACATACACATTTGTACTGCTATATATCTTAAAGATAGGTAATAAAGATTATATTATCCTGGCTTAATGTAAACGAGATCGACTTCAAATGGGTTTGAGAATGGAATACATTTTATTACCTGCCATAATAAAGCACTTGAACCCAAATATTAATGCACTCCTGGGAAAATTACGGCGTGCTTTGATTTCGGTACCGATACCACTTTTATAAAGTAGGTACAATGTAGCTGAAACTTAAAATAGAGACAACTAAATAATAATACTATATACCTAATAACTCCAGTAGTGAAATACAGTTGGACTTTTTAAGGTATTAACCAAAAAAATCCTGTCCATAGTGCTTTCTATGTGAACACGTAGGAGTATAATGAATGAGGATCGCTCCTTCACATCTCCAGCCGCGTCGTGTTTACAAATATGGCCAGCGCATAGTCGACCTCACAATCCCCTTGACTCGCCACCGTTACCGGTGATAATCACAACCATGTGGGTGCGGGTTCGACGCCCGGGGCGGGCGGGTATGGGCATAATGGCGCGATTGTACACACGCCCACCTCGGGCAGATGTCGTCGGAGTATCACTCACGTTCCTGAATCTGGAGCCTAGACTAAAACGGACCGGTTAACGACCTGACGAGATGCAATGGAAATAATAAACAAGCGACTGCGGAACTTAACGCACCGTTCGATACGAATCGAATGGCTAGATTTACGACTCGGAATTTTACAAATGCAGGTTTAAAACACACACACTATGTTTAATTTTTCTTTTATTTATAATACCGATAGATATTGTTAATGTGTAATACCACTCTCCCTTAGAAAACAGCATGCATCTACTTCGTCTCGTCACTTAACTGTCTAGCAGCCCAGTTTTCCGCATGTCATCAATTCAAATGACTGCATTAGAGCAGGGCAAAGGTCGAAAAGCATCGATCGCGTATAAACCAGGTTAGGCGGTTGATTCCTAATGAGGCCTGCGGTGTCTTTGTTTAATGTTTACCACAAACGGTTTTATTTTAGTTTTAAAATTACAGTGGACGTTAAAAAATACTCCTTTTTACACTTAAATAAGTACATAAGATGTAACCGAAGCAGAACCAAACCAGAGAAGAGACTGAGAGACTGAGCAAAAAATGGATATGAATGATGTCTAAGTTTCATTTGTTTAGAAGCTTACATAGTGAAATTTGGTGAATTGTGTGGTTTGGTCACAGTTCTTAAAGAAACGGAATTCAGAATAAATAAAGACGTACATGAAGATTAAAAGATTTTAACTGCTCTGGCTTTAGTCAAGAATATCAAAGCCATACACATTACACTATGATCGTGAGGACAATCCCTTCTCCTATTGTACTTGAATAGTAGTTACGATTTTAAGGTCATCATGAAATAATAAGTATAGTTTTTGTTCATATTTGACTCAGCTTATTTGAATAGGTAACTAACTATATTTTACCCGTGGTTTGACCTTCATCTACATCAGCCAGTTCTAAGAAAACATTGCACTTCATACCTGGAACAAAAAATATGAATGGGTAATGAATAATTAATATATCGACTTACAAAGACAAAGGAAAACAGAAGTAGGTTTCTAATTTTAAAACATGCACAGTTGGTTAATATTAATTTCAACATTCTAGTACTTAAGTTTGGTAGGAATTTGATATATTTACCAGAAATCATGTCCTAGGTCTTGCAAGTATTTTAGATCAATTAATGTTCGATTTCTACCTAGCTTATTTGCTTACTATGAATTGAATCAACACACAGAATCGACAAAGACACTTTTGTTTCAATTCGAAGCTGACGCAATAGCATTGGAATTACGCTTACTATAAACTTCATTGATTTCATGGTGCCATTTGTAATTAAACACGCAAATAACCTGATTGTAACTATAACTAACCTCGTTCGGGGTTTGTTTTTTACCGATCGTTTACCTGCTATTGTTTTAATGCTAGTATAATGATCAAAGCTGGCAAAGCGCCATAACTAATACTTTGCTTGAGACAATCGTCTTTGAATTTGATAAGATTAAACGCAGTTAAACTAAGTTTTATTTTCCTATTTATAACAGTACACAGTAGCTACTGTGTATTTTTCGATATCAAAGTTGAGAAACCTAATATCCTAGAAAACACGGGAGATAGATCGACTTACTACGTGACCAATCACCGTGAGAATAGTAAAATAGTTCACGTTCCGACGCGCTGTATCATTCGTCTAACACTTATCATAATGATAGCAAACAAAAACTAATGGCTTTGTTCCTTAATCAAGTGTGGAAATATGTGTTAATAGTCCTGGCAGGTGGAAAATCATTGTTATGAATACAACACTGATATAGTCTATTGTTAATGAGAAGTCAGGAATTCCATGGTTCTAAAGAATAGGAAAAATCACGATGAATAACAATATCCTAATAATAATATTTATAAGTCTTAACAACTGTGGTCCCACACATAAGAAAGATGCTATAAATGCCGTTTTCCTCAAATAAAAAATACTTACATGTTTATAATGTAAATATATAACTTTGGCGTCACATTCAGTAAAATCTGTAGGGACTGGAATTTGTATAAGATCCGAAAATAATGACCTCCAATGGGACGAGTATACAGGCAGATTTTCAATTAATTAAACCAATATTTATGTATACTTCCAGTGGTTTCTGGAAGTAAAGCAGAGCCATGACATCGTGTTTGAGTACTACTAAAAATTCTATAAGCAAACACCAATATACGACATTCGTTCAACCACGGTTAAGTTATTATTAAGTTAATATCTTCAAACAGACACAAACTACATTAAGCTGAACTTTGCGGACACTTTTCCGGTTTCCAAATTGTTAAGCCAGTTGGATAAACTTGGCTATTAACTGCAATTGCATTGTAATATCCATGAATAGGGTTTTCAGGAATGGTTCAGTTTCCTCGAAACGTCGGAAAGGGCGTCGTTAAAATTTAACAAGGACCATCCACGGCTCACCCACCACCGCCACGCGATAATGGAGTTGAAAAATTAAAAATACGTGGTACATTTCCCGATCGAACTGTTTATTTGAAGATATACAAACGAACTGAACACACTAACCTAAAAATATCGGAACGTTTTGGAAATGGAAACGTTTATGTGAGCATGAAACACCTGTCTCTACCTTCTACCTACCTACCTACTATCGTCATCAATTCATATCACAATACACATATTTTTATATATTTACTGAAATTTAGCAATGTAGGGACAATTTATGAGTAAATGTTACGGATTTAAATAAAAAGTATGAATTTATTTACACTAAAAGTTGTACAATTGGCGGAGTTAATGTCTTAATTATCAGTTCATAGTGTAGACCTAAAAATAGAAATAGGTATTTTTATATTTTATTGTACAGACGACAGCACATCAGGTTACCCACTTTTGTTGCAAACTAGCCCTTTTTACAACTATATAAGATACCGCAGTGTTTACCTTGACATGCTATTGTCCGGTCCTATTGGAAATTTAGGACCGTGCGCGACGAAAGCGTCACAAACTATTGGCGGACGATGAAATGACAAATGGCTGGCTGTCATTACGAAAAGTTATTAAACCAACATTATTTCAATTATATATTGTAATTATTCATTTATATTTACAATTTAGTCAATCTTTAGAGCCAATTTTTATTCATTAATAAAATATAATTCTCGTAGACTTAAATTTTGTACTGAAATTGCTAGAGAAGGTGACGTCAGAAATCCTTCAACGATGTCTTTTTTTGGCGACTGCGAGCGCTGTCATCAATTTGGGTTCCCTCACCCCTTCTTCGCAAACAGCAAAAACTCTGTAAAGCCCTTATAATAGCTTGGTAGCCTGAAACAATTGATCGTCGACAGGACGACTGACTAGACTAGACTGTGAGTAGTGTATGGTTCAAGTTATACACTGATTTGGATAATAGTCGCAATTACCAAGCTATGTTTCACTAGGAGACTAAGGTTTTTTCAATCTTCTTAAGCTAGACCTTTGACTGGTTACAAGAATTCCTAGAGAACTTTTTTTTTCTTGACTAGGTAAAGCAATGTCAGCTATGCCTCTAGCTACGTATAAGAGGCAACCATTCAAGTCATGAGCCGCTGAAGTAGGCTCGTCTGAGTCTTTCAGCAGTCCGCAATGTGCCCAAACAAAATAGCTACAAAACACAACATGATACGGTCTTGGTACACATTTGTGTAACTTCGAATGTATATAAAATATTATCTACTGAGCAATTCAAATCGAAATTTAAAAGATTCCTAGTTGATAAGTGTTACTATAATATAAATGACTTTCTTGATGATAAACTTTGACATTAATAATTGATTATTGTATTACTGATTTAGTTATTATAATCATTATTTGCTCAAATTAAGGACATTACATATTTACATGCCGAGTTTTCGGTAAAGCACATTGATACTAACTAAATGTAATTAATTAAATTGACATCTATTGCTACTGTGTTTTGTTAATACTAAGCAACTGTACACGTGTTTACGTAAATAAATACATCTTTATTTCTTTCTTCACTTATGCCTTGAGCCGCGTCTACGAGGCAACCTTTCAGGTCGTCAGCCGCTGAAGTGGGCACGGCTGAGGCTTTCAGCGTGACGCAGTCACTTGGCGCAGTCCGCACTGTAACACAATAGCTACAAAACGCAACATGACATGCTGTTGTTTTGATGACTAGCACAAGCAGCCTTGTTGGAAATAGGTAGTTGTATTTTGAGTGTAGTAGAGTAAAAGATCTTTGAGATATTAAATCATAAGCCGAATAAAGTTGAATTCACAGTACGCGCCGCCAGCATTTTCTCTGTATACAGTCGCCGTCAGATATATTGGAGCAGACAAAGTGACCAAATACTTCTGAACAGTTTAAAATCAATAAGTTCAATACACTACAAGTTACCATTAATATCAGAACATGCATTACTTCATTAATATCTGAGCAGAAGCTAGTCAATAACTTCTATACACACAACTAACCAAAATTATCTGAACACTCATAACGTCAAATGTATCTACGCAGTCGGTCTTAAATATCTGAGCAATCGAGGCAAATTGCAGAAGTGCTTCCAACTTAACTATAAAAAAAAAGTAAAAACCGACTTCAAAACCAAAATGCATTAAAAAGTCTTAAATAAACTCTTCACCATTGAAAGGAAAGGAATCCGTTTTAGGCAAACAATTTCTTTTTGGAGTCGGTGCTGTGATAGTTGATGCTTGATGGTCAAAGTGATGGCACCAACTCCAAAACAGAATTTTTTTGCCTAAAACGGATTCCTTTCCTTTCAATGGTGAAGAGTTTATTCAAGACTTTTTAGTGCATTTTGGTTTTGAAGTCGGTTTTTACTTTTTTTTAAAAGTTTATTTTATTTCTTCATTTTTAGTGATTACATAAGAGGGCCGGGGGGGAGTTGCACCTTATGATTCTATTTTTTAAGAAGCTACAAATTACCTATCATAAGTTCTGTCATTATAATTACTGAACTCCTAAGCGTTAAGGAGTTCCACCATTAGCTCAGCCCCACAAGATGTTGACTATCAGACGTAACAACACGTCAACGTTAAGATTCTAGTA
This sequence comes from Pyrausta purpuralis, assembly GCA_963924145.1. Taxonomy (NCBI): domain Eukaryota; kingdom Metazoa; phylum Arthropoda; class Insecta; order Lepidoptera; family Crambidae; genus Pyrausta; species Pyrausta purpuralis. Next base: position 5,398,438 of record OZ001651.1, read on the forward strand.
AAGAAACACAATACGTGCCTTTAAAATTTGAGGGTTTCCCTCGATTACACCAAGATCCCATCATCAGATCCCAAAATGGAAGAAAGAAACGGGACCAACTAGAAGGTACACCCTCTAAGTAGGTACCCTCTCTAGGCAAAATTTTTTTTTCGATTCGGTCGACAAACGACTGAGATATGAGGTAAAATAGATACAAAAAAAACATACAGTCGAATTGATAACCTCCTCCTTTTTTGAAGTCGGTTAAATAGGGACTCTTTTCATAGTTTATATTATAGTAAGATGACGCTGGCAGTTAGTAACGCTTTGTAGTTTTCAGTATTGTCATCACTGTCATGAAAGTGTCACGCAGTAAATAAATTCAGGCAAGTGAGTGTTCAGATATTATTGGTTAGTTGTGTGTATAGAAGTTATTGACTAACATCTGCTCAGATATTTATGAAGTAATGAATGTTCTGATATTAATGGTAACTTGTAGTGTATGGAACTTATTGAAATTTTAAACTGTGCAGAAGTATTTGGTCACTTTGTCTGCTCCGATATATCTGATGGCGACTGTACACCTATGGTAGAGAATGCTTTAAGCTTTAAGTTCGCCATATGTACGTTAGTTTGTGCATGAAGTGTTTTAAATAAATAAATAATAATGAATTGTCTAGGTATGTCATTTATATGCCGAATTCCGTTGCTAAAACATTTTTTTATTAATTTTAACTTTACTTAACTAACTTTAACTTAACGTGAGTTACAACAGTAAAGTACAATTGGCGGACTTAATGCCTACTGACATTCACTACCAGCCAACCACCTGGTAATGCACAGAGTTTAATAATCAGTCACATTTCTGCGCAAGTAGGCTTCACAGTTTCACTACTGCGTCGTTAGATGGCGTTGAACGGTTTTGACTCGCGCTAACACTCAGATTCGCTGGAATACCTTATTTGGACTTCTTTTTAAACCAGTGGGCGAAGATTCTTTCGCACTTCTGACTTGTATTGTAATGTATTTTTGGACGCCATGCATTGTATATCAATACTTTTAGTATCTGATATACGTGTAATGCAGGCATATATACAGTATGTGTAGTAAAATTTTAAGGGCAATTATTTATATACAATAAATTTCATTGACATACATGTTTAGTTTAATTACTACAAAAGTATGTGAAACACTTTACACATTAATGTAGCATATACTGCTTGCGGTCTATTACTTCAAGAGTTATTAACGATTAAAAAGACCCCTTTACTTATATTTACGTTAAAATTATGGTCTTATTTTTTTAAGTAACAATACATATTTAAATGCACAGTTTGGCATAATGATGCAAATAAATATTTATTGCATTACTGTATGTCTAAGTTGAATCTTTACTAATATTATAAAATTGAGTTTGTTTGTTTGAACGCGATAATATCAGGAACTACTGGATCGATTTAAAAATATTTTTGTGTTGGATAGCTTATTTATCGAGGAAGGCTTTAGGTTTAAGTACAGCACGCAGCGTCGGGAGGGGAGGGAGCAAACTCAAAACGCGCGGACAAAGACGCGGGGGACATCTTTATATATATATATAATTCTTCTGTGAGTGTGTATGTCACTGAACTTCTCTCAAACGACTGGACCGATTTTGATGAAATTTTTTGTGTGTGTTCAAGGGGATCTGGGAATGGTTTAGATTCACATTTTTTTTTTTAATTTTCAAATTAAATACGTGTAGACAGGACAACGTCTGTCGGGTCCGCTAGTAGTTCTCTATAAGTGTGTATAATTTAAAACGGCGGAAACTGTAGGCCTACAAGTAATGCCTGTAGAATAATTAACGTGTATTTATTTTTCTCAGTGTTTCGTTTTACCAATATAATATATATACATTTTATAATAAAATAAATTATTTGCAGGTACTAAATAATACACGTTATATCACCAAGGGGGAAATGGGGGTTAACAAATGACAAAAACAACATCACGTGATAAATGTATGGCACATTATGTATAAAAATAAGGTACTTGAGACACACGTTTACGAGTGGTTCGCCCTCGGGTGCTAATGAGAATAATATTCATTAGTTCAAACTGTCGTACGCCCCACCATTATCGTTAACCTCAAAAGTTGCCTGCCGTTTAAATTAATAATCCTACCGGTCATTTTTATATTTTTCGACGAGAAATACAGCTGGACATTCGTTATGAACGCATAAACCAACATGTTAGGTATTCTAAAACATTTTACTTTTTTTTTTCAAACATGAAATGGATTTTCTCTTGTCTCCAGACCAGACTAGACCAGACGTGGCATAGACAGAGACGACAACAGACCGAGCTCATCCAGAAGATATAAGCCATATATATTTTTTCTGTTCTGACCTATGGTTCACTGGTAGAGAATGCTTTTGGTATTAAGTCCGCCATATGTACAATTTTATGTTTTGTGCATGAAGTTTTAAATAAATAAATGAAATAAGAAGCCTAGTCACTCTGATTTTGTAAATTTTTAGGCTATTTGAAAAATATTATAATCCGTCGGAAACACTGATTTGGTAGGTGGCACTCTGCAAAATATGTTAATTAAAATAAATCAATTGTTAACATTAATTAAAACAAGGTTAATGATGATAATGATGAATTGTTATTCATATTAATTTATTTTTTTCTGTAGGTAGCATGATGCACATTTACTGAATTGAATGAACTCCTTCTATGACGGTTTTTTAACCCTTGATTTGATTCGAGGATATTAATTTAAAAATATTACCTAACGATCTATCTTAACCTCGGTTAGTCTGCAAAGGTTGCGAGTGAATGAGTCATATCTCTCGCATTATCGCAATTAACGATTAACACATCCAGCGCAATAAAAGGAGAATATAATGATAATAAAAGTGTTTTGCACGAAACTAGGTCAGCTCGAAATGGCAATGTTTATACGGCGCCCCCTCGCGTGTCGTTTGCATTTCGTCCGATTATGGCTAAGTTGCATTTTATGTGTCTAGCTTTGACAGCTCGTTTAGCATTTTGTGAGGAACATGGTTAATAAACTCGAAGAAATTAACCGCATGAATGAATAAACAAAATAGATGACTGTTCATATTTATTGAGCAAGAACTACTATTCAGCTACAGCAGAAATAAGTTAACGTTCTAATATCGATTCTGTAGAGTCGTACTCGTATGAGAAGGAAATCATTTACAAAAGACACTATTTGTGTGTCAGGTACACATTTGTAAATTTTTTTGCTTGCGAAATCCATGCTCCCGATTAATATTCAAGGAAACACATACAAATTGGGAAATGTAATAACATAACAAAGCTCATACAATAAGTTTCAGTGTTGAATCACACAATTTCCAACAAACATTCTCTTCACACCACGATCAACTCTGCAGGCAAAAAAGTTAACAGGTTCGATTCGATTTATCTCGATAAAAAAACGTCACTCACGCACAGTAGCTCCATCAGTCGTGACGTTTTAAATACCGTAAGAATTACAAGTTAGTCATCGACAACGAACGATAAGCAAGCATTAAGGTCAATGACACGCTTTTTAATGCAAAACACAAACTCGTAAAAGCTTTTAATAAGCTCTTCTTAATAGAAAACATTAAAAATAACAACAAAACTTCAATATCAAGTTATACGCAACTTACACTAATTAATTAACAATTAAAGATTTTTACAAGTGGTATTGTAAAGCGAGTTTAAGCTGCGACTGTGAGAGAGATAAGCAAAATATCGTACGGAAGTTGTTTTGGTAATTTAAATAGATTTGAAATAGTACTAGTGATAATTAATTTTAATGACGACAGATTTTGTCTTAATTCAATTTTATTAGTGGAGCAAATGCTAGCGAATTAGTATCGCAGACATAAACAATATTTACATAATTTATGAGAATTTTACAGCGCCTCTTGAGAAAAGTAGACCCGATACGTAGGATTATATTTTCCACTCAATCGAAGTTGCTTGCCCCAAGGTTACACCTTTTCCGCAATTTACCATTTAAATATGCATAAAATAAAATGTTCTTTTTAATAAATTAAGTCTTAAAAGCATCCAGCGAAATCTCAAGGCAACAAGAAAAAACAGGCATCTAAAAAGGACGATCTCACGGCCTCTCAGGCACGCTCTAGCTCTTTACGTCTGCAAGGATGCCGTTATGTGATCGGCGGCTTGCCTACAAAGCCAGGAATGGGCAATATTTGAATTTCTTTAAGGTAAGAGAATGGTCGGTGTCGTATGAATGCGATAACTGATCTAGATAGAGGTGGTTGCAATGGATTTCGCACGGTCATCATAATGCTGAATGCGTGGCGATCACGCTTTAGTACTTTGCAAAATAATATTGAATTCAATAAATAATTGAAATTAGCATTTTTGTTGGAAAGGAAGGCTGTTTACTGCACAAAATAGTTCCAAACTTCCTGGGACACATTGACAAGCAGAAAAATACTCGGAAGGCACATATTTTTCTCGTTTGACATGCGTATTATTTTAACTAAATAAACATCCTTTCTTTTGTTCGTGGTTTCTATAACAGAACCCTTGTTTTGTTTTCTATAAAAAGATTGTAAGACTCGAGCCGTGATAATTTTAGAGCACAAATAGCCCACCTCATGGGAAAGAAAAAAGTTAAAACAACATCCTTCATCGCTTCATTACATTGAAGCACGTGCTGAAAACAAATTCAGAGCAGTAGTCTCATATTGAGTTGAAACCAACATTTCAACTTGAAATTTGAGGTTTTTTTATGGGTTCCGTAGCCGAATGGCAAAAAACGGAACCCTTATAGTTTCATAAAGATGAAATAAGAAACCAAAAATTTGCGCACGGGCGGGACTTAAACCAGCAACCTTTTGGCTGACCGGGCCAAAAGGTTGCTGGTTCAAGTCCCGTTTTTTGACAAAAGAAATTTTGACAAACCTATGCATGTGGGATGTCTATGGATAGGTCTTTTAAAATGACACAGAGGTTCTTAAAACCATTTTCTTTTAAAGCATAACGTTTCATAGCTAGACGCTTCTAAAGTGGTATAATGGGCGCCCCCCCCCCCATCTAACTTCTAAACTAAGCGAGTGTAAATTTTGAAAAAAATATACAATGTAGACCTCAACAAATACTTTCAACGAAAATTAGTTCAGACGTGATCGAACTAGTAGTTTTTGAGATATAGCACATTTTCAACAACCGCAAACATAACTTTGTTCTTCATACAAACACTGTGGAAAACAAAGTTATATTTGCTGTCAACAAAATATTGTGGTATTTTACTAAGTGGAAGTAAGTGGATTCCCTAATTCAGCCAAAGTTGCCACGGAACCCTCAGTGCGCGAGTACGACTCGCACTTGGCCGGGTTTTATTTTTACTTTATTGGAGGCGCTATTCTTCATTCGATGTTCGCCGTATAGCCTTCATCGTGGTAACAAGCAATACCATGCTGCTGGTTTGAGAGATTCTGGCCTTTCAGTTAAGTTCAAAGCACGGACAATGATCTTAAGTACCCAGAAATTACTAGTAATTTGGTTTTGCTGCTGCACTACGTAAGTACAGCATTGAGTAAACTTACTGTATTATAGCCTCTAACGTCTGTGGCAGTTCAAAAATAACGTTGCAACGGGCCGGCTCGGGCGCCACTGACGCACTCTCTTCATTTGCGTATAATTTGTACCTTTAGTGATGCTATGAGCGATGAGCAATAGCGGGTCATTAATTATGACAACTTAACAAGCTATTGAACAAAAGTGTCATTCATTTGCGTTGAGTTTTCTTTTCGCAACGGCTTTCTTGCAATGAGTTCTTTGTCCCTGGCTGTTGCATGTTCATTAACTTATCAGGTTAAGGGACATCTGAAAGAGGTGTTAAACATTATTTTGTTGTTTGTTTTTTTATTAACACCAAATGCATGTTTTTTTTATATTTATCGAGGTTATGTGACGACACGATATAACCTATATTAAAAATGTAGAGCTGTTTTTATCACTTCACAGACAATGTATCACGCGTACGTTTTATCACGAGTCGGCATTATGCAAGTGGTATTGTCCATTCATTCAGCACGCTTCCTTCCGCCCTCCTGGGAATCGAACCTGGTGCCGCCGTCCGTTTCGTAGGGAACTTAGTCGAAAGTCACCTTGGGATTTTACGTTTATGAATATGTAAAGTGCATGCTGTTAGTGTTTGAGTTTTAGTTTCGAAAGCTGAATAGAAATCGATCTGTTATTATATTATGTTATGATTATGAGGTATTGGAACTACCCAAGGAGGTTGTGTCCACAGGACTCGCCAAAGAAAGGACCGTCGGAATTTTACTCAATACGAGGATTTTGCAGGTCAAGTAATAGTGTATTGATCTTGAAGCTTGCGACTAAAGTCCCTTCCTTTTTGCTTGTCGAATACTGTAAACAATCTTGACATTCCTTTTTACCTAAATAATTCATTTTAAAATAAAATAAACACAAAAATTACAGACTACATGGGTAAATCGTCGTTTTACACTGATATATTTTTAAATAAAATAGTTATTTAAAAAGTTATAAAAAGATTATTTACATTATTCGAATAGCAAAGAAAAACGGACTTTACAGTGGGTGTGGTAAGGATTTTTTTAGTATGATCTCACCGCCACTTTTGTTACACCTCTATATTTTTTGCATCTAGTAGGAAATGAGAACTCCCTATTTTGATTTATTGTATGGAAACATGCAATTGATTTCGAATTAATACGGCAAGACCACCAATAAACTGCATTACGTTAGCAGCCGAGCTTTGCAAACAAAATAACTGTTATCCAATCGAACAGCCTCGCTAATAAATAGCGGCCATTAACAGTATCAAAGGAAACGAAACCGCAGCCGGCGCCCGGCAGCTATACGTCAGTCATATTCGCGGTCCCGTAGATATTGGTAGTGTAGAGCCGAAGAAAGCGCTTGCATACACTTTTGAAATACGCTCAGCCTTGTCAGTAAGTGCTAAACTTACGACAGATGGCAAGCAGCAGTCTCTCCATTTCCGCGCCATTTTCCAGTTCCTTAAGGGACCTTCTGATTATTTACGCGTTTTTGCGCTCTATCATTTTTGAGTGATTCTAAGTTATGGCAATATTCTAATAAGACTTGCTTGTCGGTCGGCAGCACTAGTCAGCGCTGGGAACTGTTAGCTGCTGCAAGCGCTTACTTCTGCTGTACACAGCCTTAACATCGGTAAAATGAGCAAGCACGAAGGCGCCAGATAGCGATCGCAAGACAATGTGCTAGCTAGTGATGCGATATACTATCGATAGGCCTATGATATAATGTACAAGTCGATACTGGTACTTAATAATGTCTGCGGGCTGAGTTTGAATTCAATATGCGTGACGGGAGAAGGCTGATAGCGTTAAATTAGTAGGTATTGGTCATTTTCATTAATTAACATTTAATTGGGGATGCCTCACACACAGTACAATCAGACTCCCGCAGTGCGACGATCATCATTCAAAAATCCATGAGTCTTTCGTTCAAGAGTTTGAGATAGTTTATCTATTTTGTAATGTATCGAACTTCTGTTTGATAGATAGAGTTGAATAGAACAGTAAGTATCGATAATTCCCAACTCAACGATGCAATTTTGCAACTGTTGACTCAGTCCATGTCGGGTTGACATAGGATTATTGTTAGGAGACAAATGACTCCGATTGAAATAGACATGGAGGCGCAAACGGGGGGCATTAATAGAAACTTTAGCAGTAGAGCAAGGCGATGTTATTGTCGTGAATAGAGCGTAATCGTAAGCATACAACAAATTAAAATACACACCTAGCTGTTTTTGTGACTTTTTTGAGTCTGTGATATAGCTGTTATACTTATTCACAACAACGAAAACAAATCTACCTCGATTACGAAATTGAAAGGCCTACATTTCTACGATCAATATAAACTTCATTTTTTGAAGTAATCTAAATTCTTTATCTATGCCAATAATATTTTGTTCTTCGAACACTTGTGTTTTGGATTGAGTATTATTGACTCAGCTATGTTTATTACGATGTATTGATGACTCACGGTGAATCGTGTTGAACTAATGAGCATGTGGAGTGGATAGTTTCGATGATACCGAGTTTGTTTTTGACTATTTACAGATGATTCATAATATCCCTAAATAGTATGGTTAATGTTCCATAAATTTCGGGAAATGCGAATTATGATATCGTTTAATTTGATCGAAATATTACAAAATCATTAATAAAAATAAAAATAAGTTATACATGACATAACCAACTTGATCGGGTATGCAATCAAGCACTTGTATACTTTGCTGCTAGATTACTAAATACATATTAGTGATACTACACTAACTTAATCATTATGATTATGACCTAACATTAAGGAAGTTACGCACACTATAATATCATCAAGGGGTCATTCCATGGAAAACGCGACCACAGGTTAAATAAAGTATTTTAGTTAAACACACCCACCATTATTAACGCACGCGTAACACTCTTCCCAGCTAAGTCGAGTAAATTAAAATCTTAGGTTTTATATACATCTTATATATATTATGTTTTCTAATTGATAATTTATCATACGTTTTAAGCATGTGGATTCAAAGAAATCCGCGTTTATGTCAACATAACTGATACAAGAGGCGAAATCGTGTAACGTCTGTTACGGCTATAAATGGCTCTCTATTTTGGTTTTGCTGAGATCCATTATCATTCATAATACATTTTAAAACAATAAAATTGTACTTAAATGCGTAAAACCTGTAACACCCGTTACATGGAATGACCCTAAGGTATGTTATGGGGGAACCTCAGATCAGAAAAGCACATTTCTATAGGGGGAGCGTTTATTGGTTACCGTAGTTACAAATTAACGTAGTAAAAATAAGTAAATAAACATGAATTTGTAAATAGTCATGGGTTAGTCTCATCTTCAGACCTGACATTAGCATAGACAAGATTTGCATCCAATAGCCTTTACAACGATTTGGTATCATGTCATTGCGAACCTCGACCCAAAGTAACGACATCCTACTTAGTCCCAATCAGCGAGAAAGCAGAGTTACCGCTATTTGCAAATAGGCAATCTGTGAACTGATACACGGATTAGTGAGCAAGTTGCCATTTTACAATTAGACCTGTTTGCCGAGTGAGAATCTCCAACACAAATTACATTTTGTTGTTAATCTCACCTATTTAATATCAGTCTTCAAAATGATCGTCTCATTTTTATTCATTTTGGAATATCGAAATTAGTTTAGGTACCACTTTTGTGGCAATGATTGTTTTTATAATTTTAGAAAACACATGCTGAATATTACAATCACAATATGTATAAGGAAGTAGACGATGTATCCTTCCGTAAGCCAACTAGTTATTCATTGTTTTCTACAGTACTTTAGTCAGAAACGCTGTTGTATCCACTGATAATAATATTGTTTTGGTCACGCATACGTGATCACAAAGCAATAGAGAAGTTACGTGGACAAATCACTGTATTGTCTACCTCAAGACAACAATAAAAGGAAAGCGTGCCGTAAAGAACATTATTACGGAACATATGATGGCAGGCAAATTAAGGCGCATTGTCATCAGAATGATCATACCACTGTCATTAAACTGTCGCAATAGAATTTGGCAACATTGCGTAAGACGCGTGTTGATGTTTCTAGCATAGGAGAGGTAATTCAGGCCAAACCTGCGGTGACAGCAATTCTGTTGTAAGGGATCAAGAATCTTCAATTAGGAGTCTTTACAAAAAATACAATACAACATCAATGGAAATAGATAGCGTCCCTTTTGCCAGTATTCTTCTCAGAAAATCGTACAGTGAAATCTCGAGCGAGTATCAATCATACAAAATTATGATTCAGTCGACTGCACACATACCGTGATCCATCCGAAGCAGTCATAAACGCTACAAATGAACGAAATATTCTATCTACACTAGAAACAAAACGACGACCACGTCTACGGGTAGGGTTGCCAGTTGTCAAGAATTTCAGATATTTCTTGTTTGGGTAGTTTAAAGATTTCTCAGTATCAAATCCGAAACCAAACCTATACGCCTTACCAAACAACGTCTTAGTTCTGTCAATTATTTTCTGCAGTTTTATCAAAATATTCCGTTTCTCAGATCGATAACCCTATTTATTGGGGGACGCCAGTGACAGACGACTTTCAATTTAGTTGAGTGAGCTTCGGATTAAGAAAACACAATTATTGTTGGCATCAGAGGGAAGAGTTCGTTGACGACTGAATCGTGTCTGCGATAGAGATGCGAAGGGTTGCAATCTATAGCCCGAAATTGATTTAAATCGGAAAATTTAAAAGTTTAATTGAGTTTCCTAGCGCATCAGCAAGTTTGGATCCAAAAGATTGATTGGATTTATTATCAGTTTGCATCAAACTAGAATTGGTGTTGGAAACTAGTGCAAAACCATTTTTGAGACTCCACTAGCCGATTTCGATTACCGTGGCCAGTCATAATGACTAACCGACTGCGCGGGACTTATTCTAGTGTACAAGTATGTGCGCAAACACAGGTGCACTCTCTATTCCTTTCACTCTCATAGCCTCCCGATGGGACAGCAGTCTAAAAGGACCGGAGAGAGATCAGGCGCAGGACCAACGGCTTTACTTGCTTTCCGAGGCACGGGGGTGAAACACCGCTTACTTCCAAATTCCGGGCTACCCTAAGAATTTCTGAACAGAAAAACCCAGGTATATATATTTTTGGCCCGACCCGGGGATCGAACCCGCGACCCATGGCGCAGCCGCCGCTTCAAAGTGTGACCCTCAAACTGCTGCGCCACCTATGCAGTTTTGAGACTGCCACAAAAATAGAACTCAACGCTTTAAGGCAGTAGAAGGGCAAATAAATTAACACGAATCTTAATGGATTCAATATTTACCAACGACTACCATTTGTGCCTTAAAGCCATGTACGAGTAAGTCGTGCGTGGATAAAATAGCATAGTTACAACAGTTCACGATTTCCTTATCTACTATTAAAGTAAATACAAATGGGGAAGTCGAGTAAACGATTTCTCTCCAGACCGATTAGGCATAACTAACCTCCGTTGCGTAGTTTCTCGGTTAATCTAGGAAGTCATTACTAGAAGTTGCATACCGTCTCCATCAAAATTCCTACAAAAATCATCAACACAATAACGTACAGCGCTGTGAATGTTAGCATAGAGGGTTCCCAGCTTGGTGAAGTAGCGGTTCTTTCGAGCAACAAAGAAAGGGAAATAAAATGAAAAGGTCGCGGGCTGGTTGCCACATGTGGGCGTGACGTCACGCGCCAGTCAGCTGGCCTCAGCAGCCATCACTAAGTAATACGAGCCTGGCAACTGTCTGATCGCGGGTGCAACTTGTTTTAATGCTATTCGTTTATCTGATCGTATTGCACTCACTTATGGAGTCAAATGACGTCAGGGTGATTGAGGGAACCAGTTCTCGTTGGCAAAAGGGTTTGTTTCATGTATCATATTGGGATCATTATAATAGAGCTTCAAGCTGAACTTTATATCATACGATACGTCTTGGCCTTTATTTTGTAAAAAAAGGCAAACGCTTGACATTCGGAATATGAGTTACGGGCGTGATAGTGTATACCAAAAAAGCGGAACACGAAAAATGCAGGTTATTAACTCCCTTGTCCTTTAAATGTCGTGGTATAGAGCTGCCTGTGGTTTGATATGGATAGCATAGGATGTTGATAACTTGAGCGGAGTAAACATTTTCTAGGTCTACACAATAACATGTCCCTTGCTTTGCAGATGGATGAAACAAAAAAAAATATGAATGGACCCAAAATGACTTCACTTCTGCCTGTGATTTTTTATAACCACGTTAAACTTCACAATTAATCTCAGCTGTAAAGGCCATAATCTAAGCTATTATAAAACAGACATTTGTCATACGATAAACCAGTTTCCGTCGCCTATTTATTATCCACTGATGACATAAGAAAAAGTCTCACATAAATTAGTTCTGCTTGTGTGTGACACGTGTTGCGTGTCTAGATAGATCAAACGTCATCAAGCTGGGATAGACTGATTGTCTAGTTGTATTAAATAACATAACTAAAATCATATGGGCTGATGAAATCGCTGCTCTGGTTTTGATAAATTTGATTTGATATAAGGGGGTGTGACACGAGAACAATGGTTGCTCGTCTATCGACGAACAACAGCTCGGGTTATCCAGATCTAAGCACCATTTTTTTTCATAAATATTGGACACCAATCACATACATTGCTCTGATCCCAAAGTAAGCAGCTAATTTCACTTGTGTTATGGGAATCAGACACAACGGTGGTACCACAACACCCAGACTCGAGACAATATAAAAAGTTTTGATTGGACCAGGACACTGGAAATATTAAATCGTTTTCCACCATCATCATTATCATGTAATGGCAATCAAGGTGACAAAACAAGAGATGACACAACGATCATCACGCCTTCATCTCACGACGCATTACAGACCTGACCTCTACAATGTTGTATGATAGTAAAAAGCGTAATATGATAGAATGCGCGTAAGAAGTGCGCACGCGTGAGACGGTACACCAGCTGACAATGCGCCGTGACGGCCGAGACCGCTCGAAGGCCGCTGCACCGGCGCTGCTTCACTGCGCCCGCGCATGGTGAGGCAACCTTAACAAGCACCTTTTATAAAAAAATACAATTGTTTTAATAATAAATAAATAAATAATAAGATATAATTATCCTTTGGACATTCCCACACATCGCCATCTAGTCCCAAAGTAAGCTACTTAAAGCTTGTGTTATAAGTGCCAGACAACGGATATAATACTATTTTGTTTGTAAATACATACATGATATACTGTCGTGAAGCGACAAATGTGGAGAAGTAGAAGAAGGTAAAAGAAAGAGGTAGAAGAGGGAATAGAATTTATATTTAAAACAAAAAAAATACAGTACCGAAATATGAAATGAGGTGATGTCAATAAGTATTGTCCTGGAGGCAGCAAAGGGCGGCGTCGGAGTGCAGGGCCGACACAGCGGAGGTAGCAGCGACGCCGATGTGCAGCGGTGACAGGCGCCGTGAAGAGCAGTGACGCCGATGTGCAGCGGTGACAGGCGCCGTGAAGAGCAGTGACGCCGATGTGCAGCGGTGACAGGCGCCGTGAGGGAGTGACTCACAGCAGTAATGAGGGTAACGGGCACTATATTGAAAATGTTATGATCAGTTGGAGTGCCAGAAGTACTTGGTCTCGGATCCTCTTCCGAGAAGGAGACAGGTCCCTCCCCTAGAGCGAGGAGGTGTTACTGCAGTCAATGGGCTCGGATACTTCTCCGGTGTCCGGTCCCTCCCCTAGCGTGAGGAGGTGTTACAGCAGTCACCGGCGGTTCTTCAAGACTTCTTGAGGGAAGATGTAGAGTGTTTATTTCTTGAAGTATAATAGAACTGTTCGAGCTTAGAACTCGGAATCGAATGAATAGAATGAAAAAAATAAAGGCTTATATAGGGGGCCTGGGCCGTTCAAATTTAGATCGAGGTAGGTTCAAAAATAGAACATAAATACTGGTGGTTTATAGAGGATTAAACCCGAAAAAGTAATAGACTTTGATAGAAGTTGTCAGACTTTGAAAGATATTGTCATAACAACCATGTCAATAAAGATAAAAATGTGTCAAAAATCAAGCAAATTAAAATATAATCAGGAAAACGAATCATCACCCAATGCAAATTAAAGGAAAATTGCAAACAAAGGTAAAACACAGCTATTTTTACAGTATTATGTACAGAAAAGTAGAATAACAGAGCTTCGAAAGTTTGACATTTTTAGATTCACAATAAATATTGTTCAAAAAGGATTAGAAAACATCAATAATCCAAAAATACAGAGTAATAGTATAAGAAGAGTAGAAAGGCAGGTAATGCCTATAGTTTAATGTTTACAGTACGACTTTTTAGGGAGAAAATACGAACTGCGTTATGGTAGATAGAATCTATGATTAACTCTAAGTTCGTGTTTACAGCAAATGAACCAGCAATCTTTGGATGGAAAAAGGAAATAAAAGCATGGAAAACAAAGATAATGTGATGAAAATGTTAATGTGAGTCCGATGAATACTAAATATATTAAGGTACTCAATTTATTACACATAAAACATGTACAACGGTACAATACATAGAAAACACCCAGACCACTACAAACAGACATGTTCATGCACACAAATGTTTGTATTGTGCGGGGATCGAACCCGCAACCCGCTGCGTAGTAGGCGATTTCTCGACCACTACACCAGACGGGTCGTCAAATAATACTAGTAAGTAAAAACTGGCAGCTGATGTATTCCACGTACAGTATTTTGTACATAGGACGAATAAGCACCTAGCCCTAGAAACATCTACTTATTTGACAATGGCTTGACGCCTATAAAAGACTATAAACCATACCAGAAAAACTGACGATAAAACAAACAGTTTCGAAATCACTACATGCTTTTGGTCCTTTACAAAGCTATCTCTAGCTAGAGCGTATTGTTGCTTTGTTATTGTAACGTTTGTTATTATACTGGCCACAGGTGCGTGAAATTATGGAAAATGTTCACGCAGCAGGCAGCCGCCATAAAACATGCAATAATATATGTATTTCTTTAGCGTGGAAAAATTACATCAGTCAGAAATATGATAATGCAGCGTACATAAGAACTTGATGATGATGATGATGATGCATTTTGATTTGGTGTTATGATAAGTAAATTTCCTCATTTTCTTCCATAAGTTACTGGTCTGTAGTGTACAAAGGCTCAACATCAATAATAACTCATTAACAAAACAGTATTTGGTTGTTTATTCTGATATAGCATGTAGCAGTCAGTAAAAGTATGCTGCGACCTTGTAGTCATATCTATTTGATGCCAGACCACCTTAAATTATTTTTATAGCTTCAAGCTATCATTATGATAGCGTGAAGCCTCAAACAAGAGGAAAAACATGAAAGGTTACGATATCACTAGGTATCTTCGTCTTATAAGTTATTACAATAAATCTAATCGGTATAAAGATTAGACCTTCGTGGCGAACAGCCATACAAAATAATTTGCGTCCCTCCGTCCTCCGTCCGTCATATTACTATAAAGACTCAGAACTATAGATCTATTGACGAAATTAGGCAATGTCAGCAGTCAGCACCAACATAACTGTCAAACTTAATGAACTTAGTATGACAAACGCTGATGATGGCCGACACGCTCATTTGCAAAGTCAAAGGGAAGCACTAAGCACACATAATCAAGTAATTGATTGCATACAGCAGACGCATTAGTCCGCGAAATACCGTTCGATACTAACTTAGTATGGTCACAGGTGCGGAAGAACAGTAAGTACACTGCAAATAATTGATCGTGATAAATAAAATATGTTACAGGAAATGATCATCATTATTATCAGCCAAAGGTCTTCCACTGCTGAACATAGGCCTCCCCCACGGTTTTCCACAGCTACCGATCACAAGCAAGCATCCAGTTTGATCCTGCGATCTTTACAAGGTCGTCACACTTAAAAGATTTAATACTTACATAGCCTAACTTTTCACTTTTATTTGGAGAATGTGCCTTTTAAAAGATAAGAGTGATAAGTAAAGAAGGAATAGACAAACGAGACACGGATATTGCATGAACTATAGACGTATTGCTGGACAATGGACATGACGAAAGAAACTAAAGGGACTAAGGCAGATCTATATAACCGAGAGTCCCACATCGGACCAGCAGAAATGCACGGGCGTATTGCTGGCGTGTGGGCGTGTGCTGTAAGCTAGATCCCCGGAGCCAATCAATCAAGCGACACAGTTGGCT
Organism: Pyrausta purpuralis; assembly: GCA_963924145.1. Lineage (NCBI taxonomy): Eukaryota > Metazoa > Arthropoda > Insecta > Lepidoptera > Crambidae > Pyrausta > Pyrausta purpuralis. Next base: position 5,414,259 of record OZ001651.1, read on the forward strand.
GGTCGCCATCATTGTTGCGTGCTCCTGCGCACTCGTGAGCCTTTCCAAAGGCGAGAGAAGATGTTTGTACTAGAGTTACAGCTATTTATAGCAGATCTATCTAATAACAGATGTATGGTTCTTTAAAAAATAAGATGCCAGCATTCTGACAAACTCCAAACCATAGTTTAAAAAGTAAAATGTTGCACCCGAGCCTATGCGTAATCAAACCACGCAAATTAACGTGCTGGTCAGGCCTTAATCAAATGCTTTTGATGGCTAATCGGTCTATAAACAGAGACACTAAGCGCAATAGGTCTGCAGTTAGCTAAAAAGAGTAAAACAGAAGCATCGAATGCATCGCTATATGCGGTAAGGGCCGGCGTATCGTATGCATACGTAATGTGGCACGAAGCTATTTGAATGAACTCGCCTACTTGGAAGTCAGCTGAGTGAAAAAGTCGATAACATTAAATCAGGCGTGTTGAGGCACGCTTAAATAGCACCAGGTCAGGTGGTGACCCGGTGCAAGGAACACACGAGCTTCTAATTGGATGGAGAGCGAGGACCTAATATTCAATTAGTTGAGCTTGAGGGAAGTTTGAGCTTTTACATTGCATCTATGTACCTACACGGATAAAAGAGTGAGCAAAGGAAGGGACCGAAAGTATTAAGATAATTACGCTCCTTGATCATTATCAAGATATTTATCTGATAATTATCAAGATATTTATCGGATAACTATCTGATAATTTTCAGTTCTGATTGTTGTCAAGTTTTCAATTTGCAATCGCATAAAGCGTTGTTAAAAAATATTAAGTTATTTTGGCGCAATAACTAGTGATCGTTGTCGAGCTAAAAAGATAGTTTTATAACCATCTATGCTGAATAACACCAACCACTGGAAGTGTGTGCAGAAATACACGTTCAAATCTTTTAAATTCATTTTTTTTCCCGGGCGCATTTTTTGTTATTATCAATTGATAATTATGCATATGTTATTATCACGATAATTATCTTTGATAATTACTCTTTTGAACCCTGCGTTGCTGCGAGTTTGTATTAAACAATAATGAACGGCCTTATTGCGTAAAAAGTTAATAACTTCCGAAGTAAGGTTCTAGGAATAGGTAAGGTAAAGGCAAAGGCTAATAAGAAAGACTTATTCTTGAGAAGTTAAAACGGTTCTACTTATTACTACCAGGTACTTTTACTTTTTAATGATTTTAATTACAAAATTACATTTAAGTAACAACAACACGCGTTTCAACGCTCAGAGCCTAAGAATAGCCCATAAATCTTTATGAAAACAAAACGTTTGACAGAATAAACAAGGCATATAATCGCACCATTGGACATAGACAGCGTGCCTCGATTACTTTCTCGGATTATAATCTTGAGCTGCTCTGCAATTATTCACTAATGAAAACAGGCGAGTAAAATTCCTCGGACATTCTCGTGATTACTGCGAAAGTGATCTCAAATTCGCATTCAGTGAGCAATAAAAATGTACGACTTGATGTCTTTATTTTGTCACGACTGTCGTAGATTAGGGTTGAACATAATCGCTACTTTTTGAAAGCGCGAAATACTACTTTATCTTAATAGTCAGTTAAAAAAGAATAACACACTTGAAGAAAAGTTCAGTAAAGGTTTTTTATTATTATTATTATTATTTCATTCGAACAGGTTTTAAATAACTTTGATTTATTTATTTGATTTTAAAAACAATTATTGCCTTACAAGTGAAAAAAAAAACCGGCCAAGTGCGAGTCGGACTCGCGCACCGAGGGTTCCGTACAAACCTGCAAGGTTTACAAAGTTCGTTCATTACGACAATCGGTATCAATGGTTGTACTTTTACGTTTTGCGTTTTTGCGTTGACTTAGAATTTTTTTTTCACGGGTTAAAGGCAATTAGATCTAAGTATTTGATATGAATTTCAACTTGATAGCTCTACGCGTTCATGAGGAAAAAAGTAATAAGTTTATATTTATTAAAAAATATATATTTTGTAATGTAACTAAAAATTTAAGGTTTTCGGAATTTTTCCTTTATGTGTGCTATAAAACGTTGCTTCATGCCAAATTTCGAGATTCTAGGTCGACTGGAAGTACCCTTTAGGTTTTGATTCCCTTGCGAGTACTTGCGAGTTTCAAAATATGCAGCTTAAATTGCTGTTTCTTTTGATTGCGTTGACATAGAAGTTTGATTTTGTTACAGCTTAAAGGTATTATAGACCTGAGTATTTGGTATGAATTTCAATTTAATACCTCTACGCGTTTATGAGGAAATGGGTAGTAAGTTTAAATTTAAAAAAAAATATATATTATGTAATGTAACTAAAAATTTATGGTTTTCGTAATTTTTCCTTTATCTATGCTATAAGACGTTGCTTCGTTCCAAATTTCAAGATTCTGAGTTTACGGGAAGCACCCTGTAAGTTTTGATTCCCTTGCAAGTGTCGAAAATTTGCGGCATAAACGGCTGTATCTTTTGATTGCGTTGGCTTAGAAGTTTGATTTTTTTCACAGATTCAAGGGACAGTAGACCTGAGTAATTGATATAAATTTCAGCTTCATACCTCCACGCGTTCCTGAGAAAAAGGGTCTTGACAGACGGACGGACAGACGGACAACAAAGTGATCCTATAAGGGTTCCGTTTTTTCCTTTTGAGGTACGGAACCCTAAAAATATGAAAAAGATGTAGTTAAGAAAAATAAAATTATTTTATCGACGCGATAAACGTTATTGAGGCGTGCATGTTAAACCTACCAGATTGGGCTTAGACAGATTCGAAGATGGAACGAGCTCACCCAAAAGAAGCTTGAACTCTAAATTTGAAAGTTTTTATGCTTTAGTTAGCGTTCACTCCCTTTTCATTATGTTAAATTCTCGATTAGCGTGTGGTTTTAAATGGTCCTGCCTTTTTGACACTTTATCGAAATAGCAGATCAGATGATCTCATATAGCAGACGACTGATATGTCTCAATTTACTTATAGTAGATAGAAAATACAGAGTATGAGAGCAAATATATAAATATTCTTGTTTGTTGATGCGTTTCCATTAACTCTGTTATTGCGTATTTTATACAGAACATAATACAGTTGATTCGTTCTGCATACCATGTCATACGCCGTGTCGGAAACACGCTGATGGGAGCTGGTGATACGCCAATCGCCATGGACGTGATGCGAGCTAGCAATGATATTCTGTTTGCATTGTTTCGTTACACAAACAAAAGGTTTATGTACCAAATTTAGACTCAACTTTCCTTTTTCTGTAATGCTTTAGTAATTTCTATTTGCCACCCAGATTATACGCACCATTAAAGTTGCGATGTAGACTCTATAACAAGCTCTACCGCTACTTGTACCCAATAGTTATGTTTTTATTTCGATTAAAGAAAAAGTTTCAATTTATTTTAATTGGACGCGAAAGGTATCCGGTAACGATGTTTTTCTTTGATTCACAGCAATTTGGTATGTCAACTTTAATTGAATGGAATAGACGAGTCGGTAAACGCGTGCGATGCACTCGCCCCATACCATAGGTGTGTGGAATGCAGCCGGGACCAGTGTTCCGCACACCCAGATGACTGCGATGGATAGACGCCGATGAAATTTATTAAATACATATTCCAGTAAAATGCACATACAGTCTTTTGACGCTTATTCTCTGGTGATATCGTGTTTGATTCTTGAATGCAGTTATGACTCTTTGTTTGTCAGTAATTCTCAGCGCTAGGCAACCTTTACTTTGCAATTTTACATAGAGTCTACTACAATGGTCAACTTATCGTGCAAGCGTTAGCGGTGCCAGTGATCAGCCAAAGTAAGGCTTTAGTTTGTCCATCACTGATTTGAAGTCGACGCAGTATGGACATTTTAAAACTCGGTTCTATTTTTTTTCTTCGATCTGCATGCGATTTTTTCTAAGTAAAACACGACGTCTTCCCTTGGTATGTCTGATATATTTCAAATACAAAAACAAATTTATTAATTCGTCATCAAAGGTGGTACAAAGATGACAATGTTTATTAATGTAATCAGAGAACGGTATACGGAACTATTAACAGACAAGTATATCCCGCGGTGTCTATACAGCTTTGTTGTCTTATCAAGTCCCATACCTATCGGTGATTAATAGTAAACCAGTATTGGTGAGCGTGGTGGAATATTAATATTGGAGGCGCAATAGCATGTATAATGCGCCTTGGTCTAATGGTGTGGCGAGCACTGTTGATACTAGGTACATACCTACGCAGTTACGCTAAGTCAAGACTTAGTAGTCATATTAACAGTTATGTTATGGAAGAGCAGAGGCTCCTGGCACAAGTACCTTTGTACTTAAAAGGAGACTCTAGCCACTTACTTGTTACTGAAACGATTGTTAAAAGTAAATAAATATTTTGATTTTTGATTTTTGAAATATTTGATTTTGATATTGAAATAAGGATCGGTTCTTCGGCCGTTACATGTTATTTAGACTCATATATATATAAGTTGTTACACCTAATCTGCATCTAGTCAATGTTTGCATCTTAACTTAAGTAATGTTTACGTACAGTTGTTTTTCTTAACGCCGTATTGGTGTTATTTTATGTCTCCTACGAGTGCTTGTGAAGGTAACAGCCCGCGTATTTTATTTAAGAGGTTTAACGACGTTTTAATATTTATGAGAGGAATTTAATTTAAATAAGGCGTTGTGACGTAACCCAACCAGTTAGGTCTAACCGCTATTACATGTGATCGAATTCGGCCTACGGAGCCAAGGCCCTTAGATGACCCTATTATATGTATAGGGCAAAAGAGGTGAACCATCGTGACTCAGGCAATCGTTTCGGGTAATTTACTCATTAAAATGTTGACAAGAACAGCCTTGAGCCATAAAGCGAGATTACTTCTTCCGCCATTTGCAGCGATTGTCTAATACGTTTTGCATTGTACTCTTTGCTATTGCTGCTAAGAACAGTGGAGTCGTATTCGAAAAACTGAAGGGGTAGACTGCAAAAAATAACTGCCAAATCAAGGAGTAATCAAAAAGCAGAATAGCTCTAAATACGACCACTGACATTGCGTTGATAGCGCTGTAAAAATAGCTGGCTCATCAATGGGGCTCTTTGACGCGATAAGCTGCGCCCGCGCACTGCTACACACTAAACGCATGTGCTGCGCAAGTTGCGTGAATTGAATATTTTATAAGAGCACTGTCCCTGATACTAGGAGCTTTTGTCACAGTAATTTTTACTTCAAAAAAAAAAGATTTATTTACAAATCACTCTTACCATTACTGAATAATAATTAAATTACTAATCAAAACCAAATGATGAAACACTATCCCTTTAAAGTTATATATATTTTTAACTGAGTTCAAAAAGGAAGAGGTTATTTGATTGTATGTTGTTTTTACCAATAGGTATGCTTATTTATTAATCACTGCTATTTTTAGTAGAACTGACAGCATATTTGAATTTGTTGACATCACACAACTAAAATAAATAATAATAATAAAATAAGTTATTATATATTTTTAATGACTTATCTGTCAGTAAATTAAAAAACAGACATGCTTTACATAGTTTTATTAGAGAACACAACTTCCATAGTTTTATTAGAGAACACACGTTCCTAAGTAAAAAGTAAAAGGAAGGAATTCCAGAAGTCATTTAATAATTAAACCTACTTATTTAAAACTGTGATCATAAATGGTCAGTCAACAGCTACTCAATTTGTTTACATTATCCGCTAGCATATCAACAATAGATACAAAGGAAGGAAATGTAACATTTAGTCAGTGTTATCAAGTGTTACACATGTTTACCCAGAACTATGCTACTGATAAAAGGGAGGATGGCATGTTGCAATGGGAGGGTAACAAACCTTGTTTTGAAATAGGAAATCATTGCAATCAAAGCATATGATATTTGTATTGTATTTTGATAAGGATGGAGACTACTCACAACAAGCTACAGTCGAAAACTGTAGGGGAGATTTATGTACAGCAGTGCATTTCTTTTAGCTGATAATGATGATACAAATATAAATAGAGAAGTGGTCTTATGGAAGCACAATGACAATAGTTTTAAATTGTCCTAAAATTATACAGATCATGGGCTCAGTGTTATTTATTTGTTGAAAACATCTGAATCATGAGTTATTTTTATGCACATATAACATGTGTCATTGAATATATTGTATCAGACAGACCATAAATGATGTAAAATACAAAAAGGTACTTTATATTACAGGCTTCAAAAAAGGTGCTATATTTAATTCAACCTGTTTACATATTATTTTTTATTAGTATTGAATAAAATTTTAGTATGTTGATCTATTAAGGTTTCCAAACACATTTGCAAAATTTTTTCAATATATGGGTGATTATCAGAAATTTGGTTAACTTCGTGTTAGCATCAATTTTTAAAATATTTATTAAAAATATCCCAGATTTGAAACTACTAAACGTTGTTATAAAGTTCATTTGGTTCGGTCACAATTTTTTATATCTATCATACAATTATTTATATCTAAAAATTTACATTTCTTACTCCAAATATCAGGCCCTAGCCGTGTAAGGTCTCCCGATTTTAGTATTCATTTCACTGTAAAAATAATTTCACAAGAATATTTTGATTAGGCCCTATCTAAATTCATTTTCTATTTCTTGACAAACATTGTCATTTCGATTTTATTTAAAAAAACAATATTTTATATAACATTATTTAAAGTTAAAAAGTGTAAGCGATAAATATTATCAGGCCCTAGTCATTTACGAAATTCAAAAATACGCGCGATCCAAGCATATGGCTTTTTCAGTTATCACTCAATACGATAGCATCGGTTCGAAGTTATTTGCTAACACGACCGTAGCAGCGGCCAAGATTGTGTTATTATTGCTGTCGCTGACTTTGCTGCGGAAACACGTGTTGTGCCAGTCAAAGTCTCAGGCCCTAGGTTAGTATTTTAAAATACAGTAAATTACTAATTGATCTTTTTACTGATTGTAAATATGAGTTAGGTCTGCCTTGTTGTTTGGACCGCCTATTGATTTTGATATTGATTTTAAATAAAAAGTTTCATTTAATTTTGTTTTGTTTCGTCAGTCCCTAGACCGTCAGGCCCTAGTCGTAATAGTGACTAGGGCCTGACGCTACATCTAGGGACTGATGGACATACTTTGTAACGCGTAGTTTCAAACATAATACCAATGTATTTGTTGTGGAATATGGCGCCTAGAAAGAAAAACACATTGTTTAACGAGGAAATTGCAAGAAAAAGTCTGAACAGGTAAAGATGCAAGTAAAAAAAGACACTGTTTTACTCGCAGAGTATTTGCGGTTATTGAAAATGAGCTCTATATCAATAACTACTACTTCGATCTCGTTTAAAACTAATTTTCCTGGAAAGCCTTTGTCAACATCTACATCATGTATTTTTTTCAAAATTTACACTCGCTTAGTTTAAAAGTTAGATGAGTGGGGACGCCCATTATACCATTTTGGAAGCGTCTATCTCTCAAACGTAAGACTTTTAGAGAAAATAGTTTTAGGAAGCTCTATGTCATTTTAAAAGACCTCTCCAAAGACGAAAGTATTCAACCAGTGTGTGTTACCAGTGATGACATACGGATCCGAAACATGGTCTCTTACTATTAGGCCTTATTAGGCCTTATAATGAAGCTCAAAATCACACAACGAGCGATGGAGAGGACTATGCTGGGTCTTTCTCTACGGGATCGAATCAGAAATGAGGAGATACGTAGTAGAACTAAGGTAACGGACATAGCCTTGAGAATCAGTAAGCTCAAGTGGCAATGGGCAGGGCACATAGCGCGAAGAACTGATGGCCGTTGGGGCAGGAAAGTTCTAGATTGGAGACCCTTCGACCAGAGACGCAGCGTGGGACGTCCACTAACAAGATGGACAGACGACCTTAAAAAGATCGCATGATCAAACTGGATGCAGACCGCTAATGATCGGTCGCTGAGGAAAGCCGTGGGGGAGGCCTATGTTCAGCAGTGGACGTCCTTTGGCTGATAATGATGATGATGATGATGATCCAAAGACACGCATAGGTTTGACAAAAACAATTTCGGAATTAATTTTATGTATGGGAGCGCCCTCCCTTAAATATCATGATTTTTATTTTTTGTATAAGAATCGTAAAGCAGTTAGCAGAATACATCTACCTACTCAAATTCAACTGTGTAATACTAATCATCAGAAGACGAAATTATTGCTGAGGTTCCTTTGTTAAATAATGAAAAAGAAGTTGAAGCTAGAAGGAGGAGTATAGTTCAACGTAAAAAAGAAGTATTATACGGAAGAAGAAGGACTTACTCTTAGGAAGTTTAAAGAAGAACCTGTCCTGTCTAGCGCACAACAAAGAAACAGAAGACTGAAACAAAGAATGACAATGATGGAAAGCTGACAGTTTCATTCTTTAAAGTTTACAATGAAGGTGGAACAGAAACTCAAATAAATGATAATGATATCGCCGACGTGCTTTACGAAGACAAGAAAATCTGCCAGTCCCTAATCTAATCGTCAAGAGAAATACAGTATTTTACTAAGTGAAAAGCCCGTTAATGTTTCTTAATAATTAGAAGAAGTCTGAATTTTGTGTACATTTGGTTACTTAGAACTTAAGAAGGCTAATAGTTTAAAAAAATGATAATAACTTAAAGACTATTAGTTTGTAAGTATTAAACTGAAAGAAAAAAAATGAATTGTTAAGAATGTTGATTTATTATTGTCATGCGCATAAATATAAATAGATCCTGTTATTTTAGTTCATTGAATATGTAAGCTTAAATGATAATTTGTTTTTTCAGTTAATTTTGCTATAAAAAATGTGAATTGACATAATGACCGTGTTTGTGCGTCAGTCCCTATCACGTCTCGTCAGTCCCTAGAACACTGATTTTACAAAATCATTAATATCTCTAAAAATATCAAACAAAGTGACTGGCCCTTTTAGATGCTGCGAAGTAGATGATATACACACATCATAGAATATAAACTGTCCTGATTTTTAACGAAAACCACAACTTTCAAAATAAAGTCAGAAGTTAACCAAATTTCAGATAATCACCCATATGTTTATGGATTTGTCCAAAACGAGATGTCAAAGTGAGATCATTGTTTTTTTAGTTAAATCTTGTATATTTCGAGTTAGGGTACAGTGTTAGTTTTATCAAAACTGGTTCAGTAGTATTTGAGATATGAGTAATAACCAAAAATCATCAAGTAAAAAAATATTTTAAAAAACTAAACCAACTTTAAAAACTTAAAAATAATGGTAGTTCTAATTTATGAGCTGCCAATTACAAGTTTAGAATTAGGTAAAAATGTAGCAGCGTGGACTCAGAGGGAAATAACAACTAATTCATTTTCTTTTGTAATTGAAATTAATAACAGAGGTGAAACTTACAGAAGCAAAAAGCAAACACAAAACAGATAACATACTTGTTTGTTTAGTACGTAGTTCCTATGTGTATGTTTTTTATTAAGTATTTCAAGCTTTAAAAGAGGCAAACAAAGCATTCGTTTTCAATGAATACAAGGAAAAGTATCATAATAATTTCTGATCCTAAATTTCCTCTGAAATGAATTGAATACATGATGTACGACCAAAACAAGACTCTAATTCAGTTAATTAACTCAGAAGTATCAAATCAAAATCCGCGTGTTTGTAAACAAAGAAGCCGGCGAATATAGTCATTTTTACTAACCAAGACTTTGATGAATCGACTCTCTAGCTCGTCGCGGTCAGGCATTGGCGGCTTCGCCCGATTCCTGGTCGAAGGCTGGCGGACATGGTTACTCTTGGTTGACGCGACCGGCCCGTCCAACATCGTTGGCTCCCTCGACGTTATCAAACCCATTTTACACAAATTAACTGGCACCACTATTGTAACCACTGATTCAGGTCATTTTATCACAGATATCAGCACGCTTACACTACAAATAATTTATATTTCAGCGGATCACATCACAGTTCGCGGCGGAGGCGCTTCACAACGAGTTCATCAACAAATCGCGAGCGCAACAATAAAAAAAAACGAGTAAAGAAGTGGTAGTAAGACAACGAAACCAAAGTGAAGTGAACACCAAAAGAACCAAACAAACTGACAGCTCACTTCACTCACTCGCCGCCACACCCGCCCGCGTTGCCGTCTTCCCTTATCCGCTGTGAAGTTAGCCGAGGCCAATGACAACCTTTCCGCCAATGAGCGTCATGAAGCCATAGACAAGTAAATAATGCGTGTGTCCAGCAGAAACAGCTGCTTGAAGCACTTTGGCCGACGCACAGTGGTGTTTTTTTTTTTAATTTTAGCGGTACAAAATTCAACTTTATCCTAGTGTAAAGGTAATTCGAAAAAAATAAAAATAAATTACTTGAGAGTAAGTCATTCACATTTTTAAGAAATATCATTACTGTATTGTTATCGGTTAATATGCATAAGATTTGTTATTCTAAAGTAAGTTATCAGCGACATGCAGTGCTAATATTTTGTTGTACACGAATTACTGAGTGTCTTCTTTTGATATTAACTGAATACCTATCCGATAGTGAGTTAAGTAAAAAATGGTGTTTATTACTGAAGGTCAGTATATTCTATTTTCATATAAATAATTAAAATTGCAAATAAATAGGGAAACCGATTGCTGTTTTAATGGCACACTTCAAAGATACAAAAGAACATACGTTTCTAGGAAATGATTAGAAATAAATTTGATTGTTATTTTGTTATGCGTTGAAGTGTTACCTATTTAGTAATATATTTTATGTTTGCGGAAATTTGCGGTTTAATAAGATTTTGTCTATTTTATCAGGCATCGGAAAAATTTGCAACACTATGACAATAAAGCCACCAAAAAAAAGGTTACATTAAGTTAAGCTTCACATGCTCAATTTAATAACATTAAAGAATTAGCATCACGTACTTATAATCCAGATAGTTTCGATCTAGGGATATCGATTTTACATGTCTACATACGCTTTTATGAGTTTTTTGTAACCTCATAAAGCCCGTTAAGCTGACACCTGTAAACTATCCCAAAATCTTCTCTACCTTTTTCTACAGAAAATACACAAAAATTACAGCAGCAATAACGATGTGATCTTCCATTTTTACCTTGGCTATAATACGCTGAATTATAGCCAAGCGCTCAAGACCTCACCAACACGGATGGATGCATGGATTGCGCTTTTTTTTGTACATATTCTTAATCGCGATTTTTCTTTTAAAAGATTAAAGCCATTTTCTTCCCTATCAATTGGCGTCGATCGGAGTCGAAAAAGAGAATTAGATTTTTAGAACGAGTTAATTACGTTGGCGTTATTGAAATAAATATAAACTAATGACGGAGATCCAAATGCTGAACGAACGAGATGAAACGTATCTTAAAAAATGACTTAAAATTAGTTAAAAAAAAACACCATACATCACTGAGTATCTCTCAAAATATTTCTAGTTTCTACATCTGTGGAAAAATAAGTGTGCCCCGAAACAATGAACCAGTTTCTTAAGATTTTATTACATCATACAAAAACTTTCTTTCAAAGAAAAATAAACCATAATATTTTATTATTGCGGTACATAAAATATTTTTTTGCAGAACAGAAATTTATTTTCCATACTTTTTTTTTAATGAGGAAGTTTCTTGGCCTGGAGTCCATAATTCCATACAAAAAAACACAATTGCCACCCTATATATCTCATGCTGTAATACTTCATAAAAATAATACGTCGCATATTTTTTTTTTGTTTTGGATAATATTTACCCCGATTAAATGTAATTTATGTTAAAAATATCTTTCTGAGTGGTATCTTATAAAAAATATATAATTAAACGCAAAAAACTTTGTGAGTCCGATACAAACACTTTTTTTTTATAACTATTTCGTTACGTTTTATTTATTACTGGCAACTCTACCCTAATCCTGGTTGGATGGGGGTTTTGCGCGGGAAACGGAAAGGGAAGGACGGAACATATTTCTTCATTTTAGAAAATGTTTTTTTCGGGTCAACTGTAGTGATTGTGTGGTGGAATTTTCATGATAATTTGTGCTTTTGAAGAAAGCAATGAAGTTAAAGTGAGATTTATGGTGAAGCGAGCTCTAATCGCGCCGTCTTACCCGGATGCTGTTCCTGCGCTTAGCTTCCTTGTTGAGCATTAGAATGCGGACCACGTCGCATTTCAATGAGTTAGGTTAAGTTAGGCTAGTTTAGTGTTAGTTTTAAGTGTTAAAAATGAAAATACAATAAATGAAGAATTGTCTGTATGGCGTACAGCCAAAGACGTTAAACTTGTATATAAAAAAAACACTTTCTTTTCATGCACAGCACAGTAGTATGTCTGTCTATCAGTGCAGTGCGAATCCTATTTTGTTCGTTAATGGAACAACTTTTTCGAGACAGAAGATAATATAGCCTTTTTTGACAACACTCCAAGTTAAAGTGCTTATTGTTTTATTTTGCTAGGCAAAACGAAACACATAGGTGGGTATTTATTATTGACGATTATGAACATTGTAATGTTTAATTAAATTATATTACTTTTGACGTGATAACGTCTTTAAAATCGTTTTAGTCGGGTGACATGTTCAGAATCTTGTGTCACACCAAAACCTCACGAGCGCGATCGCAGATATAACGAGAGAGAGACGAACCCATCTCCCGTCTTATCTCGAGCGCTGCCAGTCATTCCGTGAAACTTGTCACGTGGAATCCTCACGAGCGGAGGCTGGCATAGCGTTCGAGTGAGTAGACCGATCTTCCGTCTCTCTCACTCTAGCGGCATACAAACGAATGGAGATTTTCTCGTGCGGTTAAGTTTTCGTTGAATGTTTAACCAATAAGACGTTATCACGTAAACATCTCGATCGTAAACCTACTTTACAAACAACCAATTTTTCGTAACGTTTTATATAAATTTCGTTACTTTACGAAAAAGTACGTCGTAAAGCCGAGCGTACAATGAGTTATATCAATAAAGACTAAAGTTCATGTAGGTCTCTAGAATTGAATTGAATTTATTGTGTATTTGGTTCACATTGGTACAATAAGTAGATAACAAAGTAAGAAGTTTTATTTTGATATAAATATATTACATAGTTACGAACGAAAACCATTGCACTCCGGCCATCGGGTAATAAGTACTTTTCAAATTAATAAATAATATTTCTTTATTGTAAATCAAGCTTAACTTTATAACATGGGTACTGTTTAGTTACGAACTATTTCGTAACAATATTTCATTATAACATTTTCGTTACGTGCATTGAGAAATACTATAAATTTTACGGTATAACACGTTTTTGCCAGCCATCTAGTTGATTTGAAGTGCGTCAATTGTTTCAGTAAAGATTATTTGTACACGATTATTTGTATTACGAACCCGATCTACGATGTGATTGTCCCATGGATCTGGATCTGAGGACCCTATAGATTGAGAGCCCAAGTTATTTATCCATACACATTGTAATTTACGTTTTAGAATGTTTTGGCCCTATGCTTTAAATTTTAACTATTTTGAACTAATTTCCCTTTAAATTTTATTTCATTTCACAAAGGTTGAAAAATGGGCCCTCAATCCAAATGCACGTCTTACAATTAAAGCCTATGTACCTCTTATGCCTTTAATGACTATAACATACTTCAATTAGCAATAGATTCGCATAACCAGTATGTGGCATTGCTATGAAAAATTTGATATGCGTTCAATCTTCAAAATCGAATCGAATCGAAAATCGAAATGTGTATGTTACGTTCAGTACGTTCCCAGTTCATAGCTTTTATACTTAAACATCACGATTTTGAGATTTACACCAGACTCAACCTGATGTTGACGCGTTCGTTCAGCGTAGGTGTTCGATGAACGTATGCCGCAGCGTAGACGCTGGAAAAATGCTAGTGTAATAATAATAAATACATTTATTTATCTTCACAAATAGGTAAATTACAAAGCAACTTTACATTAAGTCAAGACCTTGAATCACTACCGAAGCGCGAGGATTGTAGGGCATTATTAGGTAATAGAAAAACCTGAGCGTATTAAGGGCTATATGTTAAACAAAGACACCTTTATGCTTGAGGTGAATACTCTGCTTTTAGTGCTTTCTGTGAGGCAATAAAATAATGTTAACTTATAAGTTATATGCACCGGCGCGCCACGATGTATCAACCTGATCATTTCAACCGCTCGCAAGCTCGCTAACGGCGCGGCCAGCCGCACCTTTGCAATACATCGTCTTGATCTAACCTCCCGAATTTGTGTACATCCGGCCGTCTGAGCCAGGCTTCTATAGAGATCTTGCATATCTAGGCTTATAACGAATCGTTAGTGACGCTGATGTATCCAGGTTTAATCGTTTGTGACGCAATAGTTTTCTTGGAAAATCAAAAAAACTAGGCTCAGACAGCCAGAATTTCGCATTTTCTGACTTTCCAGATCTCAACTATCAGAGGCTTTCAGGTCGCTGTTTCTTATAAAATGTGATGTGACGCGTTAGTGACGGTCATCCGAAGTAGTTTCATCCATTTTAATTCAGTACTTTTTGAGAAATCGTGATAAACGTGTGGCTCAGACAGCCTGATATCCGGTCGTCTGAGCCAACTTGTTTTTCTCTATATTTCACGAAATGTTACGTTTCGGACAAATGTTTTTAGGATTTACTGATGTGACGACGTTAGTGACAGCTCTCGACCAGATTTGAACTTTCGTGACGCACGCGTTTTGGAGAAATTGAGAAAAAACTGCTGGCTCAGACAGCCGGATGCTGGCTGTCTGAGCCACCCAGTTCTACCACTTCCAGGTGTTGTACGAAGCTGAAAACTCATCTAATCTGATGTGACGCGGCCTCTAAGTACAAAAAATCGTAAGTGACGGCTCTATATGCCGCCAATCAAAAGTTATAAGCATTTCAAATGTTTTCCATACATCGATGCATTTGGGTGGCCACACTTCGCACTCTTTATGGAAACGGAAAGACAATTTAGTAGAAAATGTAAGCTAAAGCCCCTCATATCAAAGCGGATGCTTTCTCCTGCTATTTAAATATTTAATGACGTTGTCAATAACTACGCCGATGAAGGAAAATATGTTAAGTATGGGGTATTCCAGGTTTTTAAATTACTCTTTATTTAAAAATAACCACTAGCTCCAGCTGGTTACTACAATACGAGGGTCAAACTGAAAGTTCTTAGAACTGGCCACTTATAAACAATATAATAAAAAAAATATTCTAAAATTTGAAAATAGAACTCTTTGCCAATATTACTGAGTAAATATTTCATTCATTTGTCATTTGTTTTACGATTTGGCGGCAAATTGAAAATTGTCTGTGTCACGTCAACATGAATTTAACACGAGAAAATTTTCGTGCAATGATTTTTTATGACTTTCGATGTCATTTAAGTCAACAAGAAAGTTATGATAGACTACGATTGGCCTTTCACGATGAAGCCCCATCTCGTGCGACTGTTTACAACTGGTTTAATGAGTTTAAACGTGGTCGCACTAATCTCACTGATGATGTACGTGAGGGACGGCCTTCTACGGCGACGACTGAAAATAACATCTGTGTTGTGCGGCGTATGATAGAGACTGACAAAAGAGTGACCTATCAGCAGATTCGGACAAGCTTAGGCATCGGTATGAGTCAAGTGCACAAAATCCTCCACGAACATTCAGCGGTCAGGAAGCTTTGCGCCCGGTGGATACCTCATAATTTGACTAAGGCTCAAAAACTCCATCGTGTGGATTGGTGCCGTAAAATGATTGAAACATTTAACGGAGGTGACTCAAATGCTGTGTTCGACATACTAACAGGTGACGAAAGCTGGATGTACTGTTAGGATCCTGAAACCAAAAGACAATCTGCTCAGTGGGTGTTTCCTTTCGAGGAGTTGCCAACTAAAGTGAAGAGAGATCGATGCGCGGGAAAAAAAATGGTGGCCTCGTTCTTTGGAAGGATAGGTCATTTCGCAACAATTGTGTTAGAGGATCAAAAAACAGTTTCTGCAGAATGGTACACTACCAATTGTTTGCCACTTGTCTTGGAAAAAGTTCGAGAGAAACGACCTCGCAGTAGGATCCTCCTTCACCACGACAACGCCTCGTCGCACACCGCCAAGCGAACGATCGACTATTTGGCGACATCAAACGTTGAATTACTGGGTCACCCGCCGTATAGCCCCGACCTCGCGCCTTGTGATTTTTATTTATTTCCAAAAATTTAAGAGAAACTTAAAGGAAAGCGGTTTATGAATGCTGAAGAAGCGGTGGCTGCGTATCGCGATGCCATTGAAGAGACCCCTAAGGACGAGTGGGCAAAGTGCTTTTCCCAGTGGTTCCATCGCATGCAGCGGTGTATTGACTTCAATGGACAATATTTTGAAAAGATATAATAAAACTAATAACTGGCTAATGTAATCAGTTTTTGATTTTCTAAGAACTTTCAGTTTGACCCTCGTATAAGACTTTTTCGGTATTAAATACATACTAAGTACTCATTCCTCAACTGGTCCCATATTATTACGGCCCATTTGGGACAAGATGCAATAATTAATTTTAATCTCTATGCAAATCGCCTCCTGCTTTTTTGGGTGCAAAATAATAACCATAAAACAGCGCAGAAGGTGAAACGCAGTTCTCTGGGACCGCTTATTATTATTACGAACAAAAATTACTAAGCCAGCCTTATTTCACCTTCGGAACACGAGACGCGTGCCATCTTTGTGTCGTTGCCATCAATGCGCACTAAACAGTTTCGAACAATATTTCTGATGCGGGGGAATAAAGAATGGAATGCGCTACCGGCTGAGGTGTTCCCGAAACACTTAATTTGGGCATTTTCAAAAGAAGAATGATTACGCTATTACTGATCAGACATGACCAATCCTCGACGACATCATCACTTACCACCAGTTGTGATAGTGGTCAAATGGCTGATCATATATATAAAAATATATAGATAGACTATAAAATTATGCAGTATGGAAAGAAATCAACCACTTAATATCATTTATTTTGACGACCCGTCTGGTGTAGTGGTCGAGTAATTGCATACTACGCAGCGGGTGCGGGTTCGATCCCCGCACAATACAAACATTTGTGTGCATGAACATGTCTGTTTGTATTGGTCTGGGTGTTTTCTATGTATATCATGTATGTATTTACAAACAAAAAAGTATTTAAGTATTATATCCGTTGTCTGGCACCCATAACACAAGCTTTGAGTAGCTTACTTTGGAACTAGATGGCGATGTGTGGGAATGTCCAAATGATATTTATTTATTATTTATAGCCCAAAAGATTGTTGTTGAATTTTATAAGAAAGTTTAAATATGTATGTTACAAAATGTATACATAATAAATAAAAATGTAAGTAAGTAACAATAGATACGGCGGTAAGAGAGGTGCGTAGAAACCAACTTACGAAAATAATGAAATAAAATGAAAAAAATATATTTTGTTTTGGACCTGTCATGTTTATTACCACAGGTTGTAGCGTTTATCTTCTTTTAAAGTTTATGTTCATAGGACAAGTAATAATTATTTTGTTTTAATAAAGCAATGATATAAGTTTTGTGCTCGAGGATTTTTACTTAGTTCGTAGACTTTATTGATTTTATGACGATTATAGTATACCTATTTACGAGGAGTATTATTCACATTTGACTAAAATTGTTTTATCAGATGTATATTATATTTTACTTTGTAATCATTAAAAGGGTTTCCTTTCATACAACAAAATTGTGTTAACTTTTTTGTAACAATAATTATTGTTTTTTTTCTGATTATACTTATATTGATAGTTTTAACTTTTTGGTTACATTAAATGACTTTAAAAATCATTTGATTAAATTATCTGCATCTCGTCCAAAATAAGCTGTAGACATGTATGGGATGTATTGATGAACTACTATTTGTATAAATGCTACACCAGAAACAATTGGCAAAATAACTTTTTTTTTACTAAAATATCAATAACAGGAGACTTCCACATGGTAATTCTTAGACGTTGGGTGATATCAGAATTATCAGTAAACAGCTATATAAACGCCGAGTAAAAAAAGTAAGTGCAAAGCGCTGAGTATGCCTAGTCAGCCTGGAGCCTAGCTTTTTTCAAGAGAACGCTGACTACGCCTAGTAATAAAAGTAGTAAGTAGTCCAACTAAATACTGCTCTGCTTACTGAGGTCTGAGTCTGGAGCTCACGTCAAAACATGCCTGATTGTTGTCATAAGTCTTTGTGCCCCCTTTTAGTATAACTAGCCCAATATTATCACCATAAATTTCTTTAAATGCATTTTTTAATGATGAACTTCGTAAGTGCAGGTTTCCTTGTCAGTACATCAGTCACTAATCAGTAGTGCGGATTTTTTTTCAGCAACTGTCATCACTGTAAATGTCTACTTTTTCGTCTGACGCTATCTTGCATGTCGAATTAACAGTGATTAAAAGTGTTTTAATGTTCTTATTTAACATATTTTCTTTAACTTGATAGCATATTCCTGATTTTTTAAATGGTGAATAAAATATGAGCCTCTCATCTCAAGATCATCGCTTTAAACTAGAAATAAAAAAAAATGGTTGCCTGTAAAGTCGGTATACGGGCGAAAGTTTTACGTGACAACGACTTTTTATGTCTGTCTCTCTCGTTCTTACGCGTGCCTCTCACTCGCTCTCAGTACTGCGCGCGCGGCAGACCGATCATAGTTGAGTGGGAGAGAGACGCAAGGCATTCGGCGGGCCTCTCTCTCGTTCGGTGACTCATCGTAACGTTACCGAGCGTTACACTTTTTCATAAGTGACTCCCAGCCGCAACCTAATTTAAGACGTTGTCACGTCAATAAAAGCCTTCTTTTAAACGTTGAGAAAGTTTAAGAATTACTCAGGACGAGCTGCAGTTTGTAAATATATCTTTGATTTTCCGCATTTCGTCCCAAATATTATATAGGCATGGTGGGACGAGTCAATGAATTACTAAGTTTTCCATCCAAACAAAAAAGGAAACGACTTGCAGGATTAAGTTAGTATTTATATTGATTTTTTGCATCTTGTCCCAAGTGGGCCGTAAAATCACATGGGAAGAGTCGAGTAATATGTAAGTAGTATGTACCTTACCAAAATTCTCCAATATTGTAGTACCTTCGATAAACTAGCGGTGGTTTTCAAATAAATGGTAATCTAACGATTTTTTTCCTTGGAATACCTGAGACCATAAATAATTAACATATTTTCCTTCATCGGCGTAGTTATTGACAACGTCATTAAATATTTAAATAGCAGGAGAAAGCATCCGCTTTGTTATGAGGGGCTTTAGCTTACATTTTCTACTAAATTGTCTTTTTGTTTCCATAAAGAGTGCGAAGTGTGGCCACCCAAATGCATCGATGTATGGAAAACATTTGAAATGCTTTTGATTGGCGGCATATAGAGCCGTCACTTACGATTTTTTGTACTTAGAGGCCGCGTCACATCAGATTAGATGAGTTTTCAGCTTCGTACAACACCTGGAAGTGGTAGAACTGGGTGGCTCAGACAGCCAGCATCCGGCTGTCTGAGCCAGCAGTTTTTTCTCAATTTCTCCAAAACGCGTGCGTCACGAAAGTTCAAATCTGGTCGAGAGCTGTCACTAACGTCGTCACAACAGTAAATCCTAAAAACATTTGTCCGAAACGTAACATTTCGTGAAATATAGAGAAAAACAAGTTGGCTCAGACGACCGGATATCAGGCTGTCTGAGCCACACGTTTATCACGATTTCTCAAAAAGTACTGAATTAAAATGGATGAAACTACTTCGGATGACCGTCACTAACGCGTCACATCACATTTTATAAGAAACAGCGACCTGAAAGCCTCTGATAGTTGAGATCTGGAAAGTCAGAAAATGCGAAATTCTGGCTGTCTGAGCCTAGTTTTTTTGATTTTCCAAGAAAACTATTGCGTCACAAACGATGAAACCTGGATAAATCAGCGTCACTAACGATTCCTTATAAGCCTAGATATGCAAGATCTCTATAGAAGCCTGGCTCAGACGGCCGGATGTACACCCGAATTTATGAGTAAAAAGGGCTTGATATTAAGATGTTAAATTATTTTGTTAAAACCATGTATCTTGGCCATGCCCCTCTACCTGGGGGGCCTGCGGGGACGGCCAGGATCATAGAGCCATCGCCGATGGTTACAAGAGCTGAAACGATTAAACCGACACCTACATAACTTAGTATTTGCCTTTACTATTTCATCGGGCACTTTTCATTGGGATAATTTAAATAATTGCTACATCCTCAATTCATCATATGTTCGAATTCACAACGCAATGAGATATGTAAATAAGTATATATAAGTAAATATGTAGCAATTATTGACGCAATACACTTCGGGAAACTCTGCATGGTTGACTATATATATTACGACGTCTCTGGTGCTATAGTGATCCATAGATTGCGCTTTTCAAAATGTACACGTATACTATGATGAATGGTCACACTACATTTTTTTCTCTTAGGGAACGGTGAAATTATTTTTTCTCTTAAAATATGGCATTTAGAAGAACGAATGATGTGTTGCAATTTAATTAAGTAATAATTAAAAATCTTATTCGAATTTGCGTTAATCTATGACGTTATGCCCAGTCAATAAAGCTAAAAATATTGGGCTTTCAGTTCAGACATTTTGGTCACATTGAATTATCATTTATTTCTTAACAATTAACGTTTGAGTCATAACTAATTAAATAATAAATAATAATAATATATAAGTATAATGAAGTGAGGGCCCTAGATATAAATCTGTAATGTCATGTTCTACAAGTTAATTAAAGTTAAATTAATTAAAGGTAAATTAAGTTAGTTAAAGGAATTTATTAAAATGTGTAAAAAAAAACATAAATTCTGAAATAAAAATAATTAAACCAGCGATAGTAGGTACCTACTACTTACCGAGATTGAGGCTATGCCACTTTATGCACGCGTCTGGATTGAGGGCCCAAGTTATTTGTCCGTAACACTTAATTCACGTTTAAGAAATTTTTTGGCCCTTTGCTTTGAGTTTTTACTATTTTTAACTTATTTCCCTTTGTCTTATTTCGTTTCGCAAGGGTTCAAAAAATGGGCTCTCAATCCAGATGCACACATAGTGAGTAAGTCTTCGGTAGTTATATTCTACCATTTTAAGATGTTGGGCTTTGGCTATATTGCATGCTGCACCGAGTATAAAAGTGAGTTATTTAGCTTACTATAAGGTTATCTTCAGTGTGAAGGTGCTCATAAAATAAAACAATCATTGTAAGATATACTTTTATTGGTTTACGTAGTACAAAATTACAGGGGTAACGAGACCAATGTTATTGCCTGCATCCTGTTTAATTAATATACAATACACCACATGTTGTTAGCACCTTTTTTTGTATTTTTCATATTTTTATATAAACATGCCAGTACCTTAACCGCTACGAATGCAATAAGTAAAAATAACGAAAAGTTCATGGTCTTTTTAAAAATATGTTTTAAAAGATACATTACGTTTTGATACATTGATCACACAACAGTCTAACTTTATGATTACAGACGTATTTTTTTTCAAACTCCAACAAGTGTGTGTTAAGGTTTTAAAAGTAACAACAAGAAAATTTGGTCCAGCTTCAACAAAATGTATAGTTTTCTTTTGTTAATAATAAAAGTAATCTCCATTACAGAACAGTCTTTGGTTAGGACAGAAAAGATATCAGAAACAAAAGAACTTAAATTTACTATAATATCACAAGCATTAACATTGACACGGTTCTTTTTTTTGCTAAAGTTTCAGTCAACTAATTGATAATGAAAATAAGCATCATTAAAATATAAGAAATTGATATAAGTTTATGATTTTACTATGAGTTGCATTATATAAAAGTCCTTATAACTGAATTGTGTTTACTCACATAAACAAAAATCCAAAGTGCAATAATATTATAACACTATCATTGTGCTTAGTGTTAAACTATGAAACAAATTTAAAATTAAATAGTTATATGACATGACAACTGTTATATCAGCGCTACCTATCACGATGACAAATAACTACAAACACATAATTTGACAAAGGCGTACAATGCACGAAATACTATGCGAAGGTCGTACAGTAGTGTACATCATTCATTTGTCCAACATAACTTATGATACACGTACTTGTGTAATACTTTAAAGGCATAATATCCCTCGTCTACATTAAATCCACCTTAAGCTAAATTTCTTATACCTTATTTTAATATTAAACTTACGCTCTCTCACTTTCAAGATCCAATGTAACGTTTTTATTTATTTATAAAAATGTCAATGTTAGTAAACTAAGACTAACAAATCTACGCAAATCTTAATTTTAACTTGAAAGTGCCGAGGCTGTAAAGTATTACCTAAAATTTTCAAAGGCACAATTAAATGAGCTTATGGCAGTTTCATGCCTAAACGCACAAAGGACGATACCATTAAGGACCTCCTATACCTAACTAATTTACAATGTTATAGTATAGATACTCAAATATTCATTTTAGAAATGCCTGTAACCTTTGTTTAGTAGTATAAAATTCATATCTTATTCATCACGACATATCCTATCCAACGGGCTGGCAACGATGATTTTCTGGTTATTCATGCTATTATATAGTGTTGACATAGCTTAAGTATTTTTTTTTATTAATGTATCATCATAATATTATTTTTTAATACATTTTGGGACAAAAAATGCCCTAACTGAGAAGTTATTTCATTTACGAAATGTTCACCAGAACAACAAAAAATACGGACGGCTTATTTAGATGATGTGATACTATGTAGGACAACCGCTATGGATTATTGCAAAATGCAAATAAACGATGCAGTTACAAAACATAACTTCTAGCCTTACGTATATTTCCGCAGACAAAGAGCCACACGACCTTTGGGTACGAAAGGATGTACGCAGAACATTCATTGTCCATTCAATGCAGTTGAAGTTACCTGAAAGGAAGAAATGCTATTATAATAAGTAAACTGCTTCATTGAGTTTTCGCCTGCGGGGGAGGTTAGGTTAGGTTAGGTTACCTCGACCCCCTCGAATGGAGCACGCCTTGTCGTGGCGAGGGGGCTCAGTAGCCTGTCGCAATCCAGCGGCAGGTGAAGCCAAGATGCTCCGTGGAGAGTGCCGCTGCGTCTGTTCCCGTATCGGGCGGCAGTGGCCATAGTGAGTCGCGTCTGTCTCGCATCGAGCGGCGGCTCACTAAAAGTCGTTGGACTCCCGGCACCCCTCTGGTGCATCAGAGGAGGCAGGGGATGTCCTGAGGACTTTGGTCCTCTGGGCGAGCTCGGCGCGCATTTGCCGTCGGGCGTGGCTCGCCTCGTCGGGAGGGTCTCGGACAGACGGTGTGGGGACACCTCTGTCCAATCACAAGGGACCCTCCTGAGGCGCCAGTGACGCCCGACGGCATCGGGAGTGGGATCGCCCCACACCGTGGAGATCCGCCCTCCTGATAGAGGGTGGAGGTTGCGCTGGCAAGGGTCGCGGGACTGTTGAGACACCGCGGCCCCTGCTGTCACAGCCAACAAACGCGGCGGGCGTCGTCAGGTTTTAGTGGGTATACCCGAATTCGGGGGAGTCCCACACACGCCCCTCCGTTCCCCGACGGAGAGGTACGGTGCGTAATTGGCATTTCCTGACGTTAAAAAAAAAGGTTAGGTTAGGACAGGCGGGACCCCGGCACCCCTCTGGTTTATCAGAGGGGGCAGGGGATGTCCTGAGGACTTTGGTCCTCTGGGTGAGCTCGGCGTGCATTTGCCGTGGGGGGTGGCTCGCCTCGTCGGAAGGGTCTCGGATAGACGGTGTGGGGATACTCCTGTCCAATCACAAGGGACCCTCCTGAGGCGCCAGTGTGCCGTCGGGAGTGGGATCGCCACACTCCGTGGAGATCCGCCCTCCTCCTAGAGGGTGGACGTTGCTGCTGGCAAGGGTCGTAGGACTGTTGAGACACCGCGGCCCCTTCTGTCACAGCCAACAAACGCGGCGGGCGTCGCGCAGGTTTTAGTGGGTATGCCCGAATCCGGGGGAGTCCCACACACGCACCTCCGTTCCCCGACGGAGAGGTACGGTGCGTAACTAGCATTTCCTGACGTTAAAAAAAAAAGTTAGGTTAGGACAGGCGGGACACTCACGCTACTTGGACGAGGGGTAGTAGTAGAGCACGGCGCAGCCCGGCAGCTGCCAGCGCGAGGCGTGCAGCTCGATGAGCTGCAGCAGCGTGCGGCGGATGGACGGCGCGGCGGCCGTGTTCAGGAACGCGTCGCGCACGCCGGTCAGCAGCCGCTCCAGGTCGCCGGGCAGCTGCGACTCCAGGTCCCGCCCGATGTACGTCAGCACGAAGAATAGGTTCTCCGTCTGGTAGTGCAACCAAATTGGGTATATTTTCACTTTACCCTCTAGCTGGTAACAGCAGTACGGTTTTTAATCTGGTTGACTTCTAAGTAACTTCGGTTTTAACTAAGCACCAATTTATTGGTACCTCGTGTATTATGCAAAAGTCAACCATCAGCTATAGTCAATAAAGACTCATTCGTTTGCAAATACAGAATGTTGTTTGGTCAGCGACGAGCGATTCAGGAGTGGCTGTACAAACGATACTGATGCCAAAAAAATATAAAAATAAATGTTTTTTAATTGGAAAAAACTCAAAAAATAAATTTATATAGCGTTATAGTGAGTAAGTCAAAACTACCAACATCAGGTCACCTCTTAGTAGCTTACTAGCTACGGCGTAGTAATTCGTAGATAGACGCAAACTACGCTCGTGGGGTGCAAGTTATCCCATTCGTTTTGATTTTTATAGATTTTTGTAAAGAGGTTTTCTTTTCTGAAACTTGCATATTTTTTTTTTCAGAATAAGCATAACTCACATTATCATCCAGGAGTTAGATGTCACTGACGAAAACAACACTGTATGTGAACAGCAGAAAAAAACTAACATAAAAAAAAAGCGAAAATCGAAAAAAGACTTCATAAACAGGAAACATATGAATATAAGAAAAAAATAACATCGGAGTAAACAAGTGAATTACCGGAAAAAGCGAAAGAAATATCACGTAAACATGTCAAATAATGTAATATGTCTCACATCGCTGGCGGAGGGCACGGGCTGGCGGATGCAGTCCTCGCAGCACTTGCAGATGAGCGTGAGCAGCACCTGGCCGGGCTGCGCGCTGGCGCCGCGCCGCTGGATGGCGCGCCGCCGCAGCTGGCAGTACATCTCCAGCAGGAACGACAGGAACGCCATCAGCCGCGGCCGCCCGCCGCCCACCACCGCGCCTAGCAACTGGAACACCATCTTCAACGTTACACAATAAATAAACATCTCCGTGCTTCGGGTGTTTCTCTACGGCAGAGATTCCCAAACTTTTTTGGTCTTGCGCCCACTTTGAGTTTTAATTTTTATAGCGCCCCCAATTTTTTTTAGGTTTATCACTTAATACAAAAACTGCCCAAGTGCAAGTTGGACTCGTGCACTCAGGATTCCGTGCCAACTTTAACTAAATTAAAGAATCTACTTAGCTACCAAAGTAAATACATAGTTAAAATTGGTGCTCCGTATGCGAGTCCCACTCGCACTTGACCGGTTTTTTATTTATTTTATTTCGTGTAAACTACAGATCTACAACCATTTCATTACAATAAAATACAGAAATTGACATTATAATTTGTTGCAGTTTCTGAGCGCTTATGTACAAGATACATTACTAGTTACTATACCTATCGTACTCGTACATCTGTCGGATGGCAAAATAGATTGTAGTTTGTCGATCCACTTACATACTACTGCAGCCTAAAAATCTGGAAGGTCAGACACGCTCGAGGCACTCAGGCTGCATCAATCAGTGAAACACATGAGCATGACAGCGTATGGCATCCCGTGAGTATCCATACATCGTCTGCTAATATTATGTTCGAAGCCGTCAACAGCAGCCGCCGTGCAGCCGTCGAGGGAACGTACTGTGGCTCACCTTGTCGCGGTCGTGGTACCACTGCTGGCACGTGTTGAGCAGCGACTCGAGGAACGTCTCGCCCGTCTCGCGCTCCACCACGGCGATGCAGCGCCGCGCGGCCGGCAGCGCGTACCGAGGCGACTCCACCGCTCGCTATGTTCCGTCGAGGGAACGTACTGTGGCTCACCTTGTCGCGGTCGTGGTACCACTGCTGGCACGTGTTGAGCAGCGACTCGAGGAACGTCTCGCCCGTCTCGCGCTCCACCACGGCGATGCAGCGCCGCGCGGCCGGCAGCGCGTACCGAGGCGACTCCACCGCTCGCTATGTTCCGTCGAGGGAACGTACTGTGGCTCACCTTGTCGCGGTCGTGGTACCACTGCTGGCACGTGTTGAGCAGCGACTCGAGGAACGTCTCGCCCGTCTCGCGCTCCACCACGGCGATGCAGCGCCGCGCGGCCGGCAGCGCGTACCGAGGCGACTCCACCGCTCGCTATGTTCCGTCGAGGGAACGTACTGTGGCTCACCTTGTCGCGGTCGTGGTACCACTGCTGGCACGTGTTGAGCAGCGACTCGAGGAACGTCTCGCCCGTCTCGCGCTCCACCACGGCGATGCAGCGCCGCGCGGCCGGCAGCGCGTACCGAGGCGACTCCACCGCTCGCTATGTTCCGTCGAGGGAACGTACTGTGGCTCACCTTGTCGCGGTCGTGGTACCACTGCTGGCACGTGTTGAGCAGCGACTCGAGGAACGTCTCGCCCGTCTCGCGCTCCACCACGGCGATGCAGCGCCGCGCGGCCGGCAGCGCGTACCGAGGCGACTCCACCGCTCGCTATGTTCCGTCGAGGGAACGTACTGTGGCTCACCTTGTCGCGGTCGTGGTACCACTGCTGGCACGTGTTGAGCAGCGACTCGAGGAACGTCTCGCCCGTCTCGCGCTCCACCACGGCGATGCAGCGCCGCGCGGCCGGCAGCGCGTACCGAGGCGACTCCACCGCTCGCTATGTTCCGTCGAGGGAACGTACTGTGGCTCACCTTGTCGCGGTCGTGGTACCACTGCTGGCACGTGTTGAGCAGCGACTCGAGGAACGTCTCGCCCGTCTCGCGCTCCACCACGGCGATGCAGCGCCGCGCGGCCGGCAGCGCGTACCGAGGCGACTCCACCGCTCGCTATGTTCCGTCGAGGGAACGTACTGTGGCTCACCTTGTCGCGGTCGTGGTACCACTGCTGGCACGTGTTGAGCAGCGACTCGAGGAACGTCTCGCCCGTCTCGCGCTCCACCACGGCGATGCAGCGCCGCGCGGCCGGCAGCGCGTACCGAGGCGACTCCACCGCTCGCGACACCAAGTGCCCTACGGCGTCCATTAGAGTGCGGGCCATTACTGCATTCGGATCTGGAAGGTTATTGGGAGGGTTACATACATAGCATAGGTGTGACTTCACAGAATCAAGTAAAGATTTCTTTTTAATTTTTTGTATGTAATTTTGATGAAATTTACACGTACCCTAAGTTGAAATATACCTGGGGCCGTTCAAGTATTACGTAAGCACTATAGGGGGGCGGGGGGGTCTTTGCTTTGCTTATTTTTGATGACATGGGGGGTCGGGGGTTCGGGATGGTGATTACGTCAGCAGACCGGCAGTAGTTTTTTTTTCATATTGGCAACCCACAGATTGTCGTTGTTTGAAAACCATACCCATTTTCGGAGATACTTATAAATTATGAAAACGTTAAGATCCTGTAACCTGTCCTGAAATATACTCCCTCAAACATTTGAATGATAATATTACTGCTGTTAAAGAAAAAGTTACAAAGTTAACAGATTTTTAGTAAAGTTTAAAGAAATTTTCGGACTCGGCTCGCTCGCGTAATATCCTTTGGTTATTGACGTTTTAATCATAAATTTATACTCGCCGTCATAAATCAATCTTAAACAATTGGTATGCGGTATTTGACATCGCTTGCTTCGCTCGTGTAGTAGCTGGTAAAATGAAAGAAGGTTTTTGCGGTAGCTTTGCTTAATTTTTGCTTATTCATTATTATTAGGTACAGCGTTTACGTAAGCAGGGGAGGGGGGAGTAAGAGCTTTGCTTACTTTTGCTGACAAGGGGGAGGAGGGGGTAAATAATTGTCATAAATCTGTTTACGTAATACTTGAACGGTCCCCCTAACTGAATTAAAAAAGAGTCATCTCGCTATATGGCTTCTCGTTTTCGAGAAATCCGTGGACAAACAGACATACACTTGCGAAATTCAGCATACGTGTCTGCATAATTCTCAAGATACACATTGAATTGAAAACCTTTTTTTTTCAAGTCAGTAAAAACGTACAAGTTAAAGTACTAAAAGTGTTACTAAGAGGAAATGGAGCCTCGGCATCATCACTGCAGTCTCTAGGCTGGCATGTCGCTAATCGACATATACGCCGCTGTGACCATCTTTTATTCCGAGCAGATGTAATGAAATAAAAGTCTCACCTTCAAGAGCCTTGTCAATGCACTCCTGTATCTCCGCGGGGAAGGTGCCGAGATCCCCTGCATCGGCTGCCAGCCCCAAAGCCGCCATGCCGCTGGCCAGCGCATCTGCTGACGTCAGCGACTTAGATCGCTTCAGGCCAGGCGTGAAGGACTGAGGCCTGATTGTCTTGCCATTGCCGTTGGTCAGGGAGGACGGAGGAGACTTCTTCTTCTCTGGAATGACGCCTTGCTGCGGCTGGAGCTTGAAATGAACGCGAGGTCCACCCTGGAAACAACAGGTATTTTGAAAGCACGGGCTTTTATAATTTTGAAATAGGACAACATTGTAATAATATATAATAATAATAATAAATTTATTTATTTTCTCTTCACAAAAATAGGACATAAAATGACAATCATAAGGAATTACATTTGGTGCTACAAAGTATCCTGTCATTTGTGAGAGACTGGTGCCTGAAATAGGTTTCAGGTTTAGGTCAGGCCCACCCACATATGATAACAATATTGATTGGTAGCAAGGTATATCGTACATACAATGTGAATGTGAATGTGAGTGTGAGAGTGCGAGTGCGAGTGCGAGTGCGAGTGCGAGTGCGAGTGCGAGTGCGAGTGCGAGTGCGAGTGCGAGTGCGACTGCGTGTGCGTGTGCGTGTGCGTGTGCGGGTGCGAGTGCGTGTGCGTGTGCGTGTGTGTGTTATGTGTTGAAGTTACTATGTGAGTCATGATGGGTGCACCATTTCGTCGACAGAATTTATATAAAGAAAAGCAAGGGAAATTAAGTGTCAACAGATCTTAAGCCGATACGATTAAATTTTACTCTCGGATTGAAAGTAGGTCCTCGGTTGCATTATAATTTAATGGGGACAGATAGTTGGTAACTTAAATCTATACTAATATTATAAAGCTGAAGAGTTTGTTTGTTTGTTCGTTTGTTTGAACGCGCTAATCTCAGAAACTACTGGCCCGATTTGAAAAAATATTTTTATGTTGGATAGTCCATTTATCGAGGAAGGCTTTAAGCTATATAACATAAAGATACGACTCACAAGACCACAGCAGCAATGAAAAATGTTGCGAAAACGGGAGAAAGATATTCCTTTTGAGAGCTTCCGCTGCGTACGCTGCGGAAACCGCTAAAGTTACACAAAAATTATGTATGACAGGATTGTTCAGCATCAAGAGTTCTATAATAAAGTCCGCGACAGCATAAGTCTATCTTTTATGGTTGACTTACTACAACCTTTTTTATGTTAATAAATTTGTAAAAAAAGAATGCATCATTTTTAGAGGTGTATTATACACACAGGTATTTATTCTTATCAAAATAAATACATTCATCATCACGAGCATTTCATTTAGAACAAAGTTGCCCTTTATATCATTTGATTCCAATAAATATCTTAGGAGCTATCACAGTTTTAACATAACTCTGCACCAAAATAATGTTCGCAGCTTAAGTACAACGTGCGCTTGCGCTAATTATATTATAAAGCTGAAGAGTTTGTTGGTTTGAACGCGCCTATCTCAGGAACTGCTGAACCGATTTGAAAAATTTTTCTGTGTTAGATAGCTTATTTATTGAGAAAGGCTTTAGGATATAATATAAAACATCACGCTGCGACGGGAGGGGAGGGAGCAAACTCAAAACGCGCGGACGAAGTCGCGGGGGACCGCTAGTATTACATAAATGTCTATTCAATGAATAGAAATTAAGGAAGTTATAGAGTTTATTATAGAGAAAATCGCCGAGAAAGCAGAAGACTTTCATTGTGCGACTTCGCAGTATCTTGATTGCCTGCCGATGGCGCAAAAACGGCTCACCCCTGACATATCGACGGCAGACGCTAACAAACCTCTATCTAGGGCGCCGACAGACATGAAAATGGCACTATCTTATTGGGCCAACGGCATATAAATTCGGTAGGCGCAACTTATAGAAATAGAAAACTCTTTATTCAAGTCATGTACACTTACAAAAAATAAAACACAGTTTAAAAGATTAATGCGTAGGTGGTACATGAATGAAAAGACAAATCTACTCAGCGTATGCCGCAGAATCAAATATTCTGAGGCGCTGGTCTTCCGTAGACGCCAGAATAAGAAAAAGAGAGCACTGCTAATCACAATAAACATTTTGAAATGTAGATAAACAATTTTATGATACATTTTAAAATATTTAAACAACGGTTTAAGATAGGGAAACATTTTTCAAATTTTTGAATATTTTTTTAACTACCAACACTTTATGCTTGGAGATATCATATGCCAAATCAACCAAGAAATGAATGATGGCAAAAAAAAAATAATTGCAAACGTATGCATAACATATGAGCACACCAATTAACATGTCATAAACAGAGGATTATCCTTTTGTAAATCTAGTAGATACTGTTTATTTACATTTAAAAATACGCAACACTGTCAGCTTTTTGAATGGTGGGGGGATGTTATTGAAGGGTAAGGTGTGCTCCCTAACCTGTCCATGAGTGGCTCCGTCCGCGTTGCTCATCATCGAGTGCGGCATCACGGGCCGGTAGTGCGGGGGCACTTGCGCGTGCAGTACCGCCGACCGAGAGTGCTGGAGGCCCACACTCGCGTACCCCATGCCCATCGCCGACCTGCAATGTGAAAAGATACCTTAAATGTGAAACACGTTCGCAGAATTAAACTTCAAAGCAACAATCACTCTCGCAGCTCGTAAGACATGTCCATAAACAACTTGAGGCGAAGACACCCGAGTGCACGCAAAAAGTATTGGAATTTTTTTTTAAAGGTTGGTAGACACCTCACTTGATATAATAAGGCTAGTGCTGCTTTATTGGTAAATAGGAATACAATAGAGTTGTATTAATCAAAGATAATGCTTATAATCAAAGAGAATCAATTGATGAATGTGATTAAATTACGTATCGCAATAAACGAATGAGGATATAAACAATTATTTTCATATGAAGTACGAACGGCTGAAATAAAAAGATGTTCACTATTAAGTAGGTAGGCCTTAATGGGTTCCCATTTTTTTTTTGTTACAACCCTGAACACAGATGTTCTGTAACGTGCTCCTAAATATAATTTAACAGACGTTAAGCAAATAACCTATTAATCGTTAGTAGGTATTATTATTAAAAATATCGTTAAAGCAGTTATTTGTGAAATAATACATAAGAAACCAACTAATTGAAACATAATTAACTCATGTTTTAAATTTCATTTAAAAGTAGTCGCGTTTGAGTGATTTTCACTCTCACTCGCTGAATAACTTTTTAAGTATTTTGGTCTTGAGTAATTGACAAATTGCATAATATAATGCGACATAATAATTGTTCAATTACAGCGAGAGCGGATGCTCTAGCGATTTTAGGAGTCCCTATTGCTTTGATGACAACTTACGTCTGTACTATTATGGAATGACAGGTCAATCAGTCAATAAAATTAGAATTAGAACTCTGGGATAGATAGGAATCGATAAAAAATACTACGAGAATATTTATTTTTATCTAGTCGTCATATCTTGTATGCCTAAAGCTCTAGCCTTAATGATGTGTGCTTCGGGTAAACGACCACAAAAAGTCAATCTACATGGCTTTGAATGAGCCTATGATATAATAGGTGTCACCTTAGTTTTTATCTTCCCACGGGCTACCGCAAGAGCGTAACGAACATGGCGTTAGACTTCTTTGTTTTTACGCCAACTTCCGCGGAACAGCGAATTCTTGTATTGTTATTTAAGACGGTAACACTGATGATATAAGTAATCAAAAACCACACCTTTAAGTCATTGCTTTTACAAATTATTAAAAGTCGGTTCAGTCAAAGGTATGATGATCTCCCTACCTATCACATGTTTACGGAGAGAGAGTCAGTTTAGGTATAAATCTCCTAAATTGACTTAGAATCAACAATTTACTTGCAAGAAGTCAGATCAAACAGTACCGATACAATAAGTAAAAAGTAAAGTTAGCCTGTAACATCCCACTGCTGGGCAAAGGCCATAAGGCCACTGACTAGACCGATACTATGCAGTTGTCAAATTGCAAATACCACTAGGCAAGTGAATACAGAGTTTTGCCATAAGACAAGTTGAATGGCAGGACATGATGACGTAATCCAGCTCCTCACCGCCAAATTAACCAGTCCGCGGGTCATCGCTATTCACAAGCCAACACAATGCCGGTACGTGAGTCAATCATAATTAATTATGTAGGTAGAACGCAGTCCGCATAGAGTCGTGGACCCGTTATGGCAGCGCTGCGCAATTGATACGACCGATGGGCCGATAGGATACTTGATTAAATAGTGGAAGTAACTTAAAGGTTTAGAAAAACAAACAATAAAGAAATAATGGACGGTCAACGAAATGAACTTAGTTACTTAGAACTGCAATCGCCTCCAAGAGAAATTGGTTGACAAGATGCAGGGTTAGTTTCTTTACGAAAATTCAATAATCGTGGAATCTTTTTGGCCAGAACTAGACCACAGAAGCTAATTCCAACTCTTGTAGACCTGTCAGCAAGTTTCAGTGTCGGTCTCAAGTATTGCAAAGCTAGTGTGAACTAGGTCCTCTGATGAACAACTGAATAAAATTAGTCACCAAACAAGATCATTGTACTATTCAGACCATGCTGACAAATGGCGTGTCGGCACTGACAATGAGATGTCGCAATCACAACTGAAGTGACACTATGCATGAGCATGACGCCGACAATTGAACACAAGTGCCATGTCCTGTGTTTAGGTACTGCAAATTATCAAACAAATAGGTCAGGAGATGCAATAACCTCGGAGGATCCTACTTGGTTGGTCTGTGTATTAGAGTCATCCCAATTTCGTTAGCTAGCACACAGCAAATATGGTAATATAATATAATACAAAGTAATTTGTTAGGTCGGTGATTTAGCAGTCTGAAATTTATCCACGGCAAACGGACTCCTGGCATGTCCTGCTTCCTGTACGGCTAGTAGCTGACAAAAACCCACAGTTTTACATGAATATTGTGTTCAGTTGACGTCATTGACCTGGCACAGCTATACAAATGTATACTCCTGTCACAGAAATTGCTAGTCTACTGTAACTAACTGAAACTCAGCATTATGCAAATAAAATGGTAATTATGGACCATTTACATACAAACTGATAAATTACAGCCGGTAAAATTTACAGAATTGCAATGCTGAGGGAATTAAAAACCGGTCAAGTGTAAGTCGGACTCTGGCACTTAGGGTTTCGTTGGTACTACTGGCAAGTGGAAATAAGTTGACCCCTTTATTAGGGGTCAACTTATTTCCACTTGCCAAAATATATCACAATATTTTTTTACACCCAACACGCTTAGTTTTTTTCTATTAGTTCCTTGTATGGAACTCTTAAATATCAAATTTCTTATTTTTTTATTAGAATCGTACAGCGGTCAACAGGATACACCTTCATACCAAGTTTCAATGTATGCTAATCGTTTCAAAATACCATGAATGTGACATATGGATGGACATATAGACAGATTTGACGAAACTATAAGGGTTTCTTTTTTGCCATTCGGCTACGGAACCCTAGAAAAACAGCCATTTGACATTTAAAAATTTTCTACACAGTATTAGAGTGAAACTGACAAAAGTTTAATTTTTAGAGAGTGTGGGATACGTTCGTAACAATTTGAACAAAAGTACATAACTAGACAAATATAGAGTAATTTGCGACAAGGTCGTGGCCGATTATAGCATTATTTAAATTCATACAAGAACATAATAGCACCAGTGATCTCAATTACAACGCTGAGCCGGAACGGATCACATTTCGTTAAATAACGTTATTCCTGCTGGCTTACTTTAACATCAAATGAGTTAGTAAAGTAGAATATGTCCAGTCAAATTTAAATTTAAATTAGAAGCAAGATATGAAGATGCAAGAACCTAATATGATGCAGGCCATGAGCCATAGCATTTGCCATATAAACAAAACACCGCCACTTATCAGGAAATGTTTCGTAATATACGAACTACAGATGGTAGACAATCGCAAACATACAACCTTTAAATTGGACGCAATATCAAGTCTTTAGCACGTGGTCGTAAACCAAAACAGACCACCATTTGTCCAGATGACCATAATCGTCTGGCTGTGTTTACGTACGAATGTCAGATGAGTCAGTGGAGTCTGACAAACGCCGTCAATTAGTGGAAATGTGAAGCTATTCGAGTGAAGTCACTTTTATATGCGAAGAAGCGACCTTCAGAAGTTTAATGGCGTACGAGACAATACACACTTGGTTCAGTTGATGAATATGCGACGCAAAGACATGCGAACAATAGCATTTCAATAGGCAAGATATGGCTAACTAATTTATCATAGAGTATAAACCGGTAAAATTTCTGTAAATTGCGATTCTGTAAATAAAGGCTGGTAAAGGTAGGAGAAGAAGACTAGCATAATTTAGTTAGAAGAACAAACAAAAGTTCTACCTAAAAATATTGAGTTGTATGTTTTAAGCGTTAAATACTTATCTTGACTGAATTGTTATTGTAATTTCTGTCACGGTAGAGACCATCGGTACACAAGATAAGGCTCCGTTTACTTATGTAGGTGCTTACCTACGTAGGTGGTTCGAGTTCGTGCATCAATGACCATGTGCTTGAACCGTTAACTATGTGATTTAAAACATTAATGATAAATTAAAAAACGATTCTGATTTCTTGAAACATAAGTGAGAAAATAAACCATATCTTACAAAGAGTGAATTGGACTCAAAGTAAACAGAAATATCTTCAGGGTGACATTCCCAAACATTGGCCTCGATCGGGTCACGATTACACATCTTCCACTTCGTAACAACCACTTACATATCAGAAGTGGAGAATCTTCCGCGAACCATTTTCACACACAAAATCCTTGAGTTCAGAACTTCAGACAGACTAGAATCACTAAAACTCCGCAGCGCGCGGTATCACAGTTTTCATCTTACTGTTTAATTGTATTCAGATAAATTGCTGTTTACTCGCCCCACAATAAAATTTATCAACGTCTTACATAGAGACCGTGCCTCAAATCCTAATGCAAACTTGGCAATGTTGCCGACCAATTACGCCTCATTTCTCTCATAGCATCGGCAACATTATTAATAGAATCCAGTATCCGCTATTCGAAGCTTCGCGGAAACTGCTGAGCAGAAGATCGGAGGGATGTTGCGGAGCACGGTTGAGTAAAAGCACCGAATGGTTACAGGGTTAGATGCGAGTTTCGTTCGGAAGTGTTCGCGTCGTTCGTTGTCGCGACGGAGCCGGGAACTCCGACGTCTCCCGGCGCGCGGGCGCGGACTGCGCGGGGCTTGCGCGTGCGTCGCGTTCGGCCTGTTTTGGCGCGGGCGTGCTCGCGTCACCGTCGCCGAGAACAAAGTGATAACAAAAACTACAATAATTGACAACACTATGTACTCCTCGTATTGCGAGCGCCTACGTCAGCTCTATCTCCGCGATTTGTTGTGCCTCCGCTGGACGATGGCCAACGACGTCGATTGCAGTTACGTTAGTACTACCGCTTTTGAAGAAAAACAAACTTCCGCGGCAAGGTCAAAATTTGTGTTGATATAAAAAGTCCCAGAATAAACGGGAGCGATCGAGTCGAACACGAGCCGTACTGATGAATCAACTGAAGTCTGCATGATCACCTTTAAGTGAACTTGTATGATAGCAATAAACTTCTGAGTATGATCGCCAATCCGTGACCAATCAACAAACAACAAAATCTGTGATTCAATCCATAGATCTGAGCCGCACAAATAAATTAAAGATTTAGAACTTCATATTGACGATAGGAAGCAGTAAAATGCAGCCAACAATTATCATAATTTATACTCGAGACATACGACAGGATATTCCAGGTCGTCCAACCGGTGAGTAAAGTGGAAACGTATTGCGCCTGCGACGAAAGTCAAGGCTTGCTATTTTCAGACTCGGCACATGCCAATATGACGACTATCGACGTTTCGACCCATGATGGCATTACATCACACAGTACGAGGACGTCCAACTGTTGAAAGATCTATTTGAAACTTATTTTTCGGTTGGAAATCAAAACTGCTTCTGTGAGTGCTTTGTACGACTTTTTGGAACTTTGAAATTCACAACTTTCGATAGAATTGAATGACGGAATATTAATCTTCATTTACTAACACACGACCAATGAGAATAAGCTTTGTCTGCTTCAGCTTTCATGGTCCACAACATAAGAGATTTCTTATATAATTAATCAAAGATTTTCACAAATCAAGAGTAGGTAGAGAATCAACTTTCCTCCAATTGAATATTTGCCACATTACTGTCACTATGTAATTTTATCTAACTTATATAACTAAATCATCAATCATAAGCCAAACTATTATCATACCATATCATAGCTAAACATAAGTTCAATGAACTACCTGAAGCCTAAGCTAGATTATGCTAGCTGATAAATGTAGAGCCGGAATGACTAGATTTGCAATGATCGGCGAGAGAGATCGCTTACTTGTCTCATGTTCCGATCGTAAATCAGCGAATGTCCAAGAAATTCATGCTACGGTCGGCGTATACGCACGATTCTGAATACTAATGCCTTAGCTGCTATAAATCAATTTTGCGACGAGCCGATGACTGATGGATGACAGAAGCAACGGATTTATAAGTTTGGGAAGATTAACGGGACGTACCTTTGTGATAATTGTAAACCTAGACGCATTTATCTTTAAAAATATTTTGAATTGTCTTTGCAATATTATTGAAAAAAAAAAATAGTTGCCCAATTACTTGATAGTACTTAATCAGCTATCATCATGTTATAATTTGAGCACGTGTTTAACAAAACCAAACTAGTCCGTTGTTAAAAGACAAACATAAAACACTCACCTATTCTGTAGATCGCTGGGCTTGGCCATGGTGAACTCCTTTGCGTGGACGTTTAGCTTGTTGCTCGACGCAGGCGCAGCCGGGGCCCCGTCTGTGCGGACACCTGTGCGTCAACGACGGCGTCAAGAGAAGAGGAGACAGGAAAGAAGTTAGAGCGAGATGACAGTGTGTGGTTGTACTTGGCTGTGGCAGTGATGGTGGTGAGAGTTGGTTTGCTGGCGGTGTTGGAACGGGCCGAAAGAATTTCTACTATTTGAGATTAAATTTTACTATGTAGGTTAGACTCTAGTTGACCTCTTAAGTCCATTGTTTTGCTTCTCGAATATTGTAAACAATCTTGACATACCTTTTTCACGAAATGATTCATTTTAAAACAAGATAAACAGAAAACGACAATCCTACGTAGGCAATGAATCGCTAAACGCCGAGATCTTTTTAATTTGATTGTAAATTCGTTTTATTCACTGTCATTATTATAATAGTTACGAAAAGATTGATTGCAATATTGGACAAGCTAAGAAAAACAGTCATTTTTAAGTACTTAGATCAAATAAGCGGTCAAATTGTCTCCATGACTACACATGTCCATTAGCAAAGACCTCAATCATAGGATGAGAAACGTTATTTTAATCAGTTGTCAATATTAAATTTTCTTACAAGTTCGACACTGTTAGTGATGATTAGAGTAATGCAATTGTTACGCGCAGTGCGCACTAATGCATTGAAACCACAACGAGTGCGGATGTACGAGTACAGTCATAACATAATTTGAAATGACGGGTAGACTTCTAAAGACATGGCAGTAGATTTTAGTAAGTTGGTATCGTTTCATGTATACAATAAATAAATTTTTCTCTACAGTACATATCAGAATTATGGTCTGCGGATGAAAGTGGCACATCTGACCGTCACGCTCCGCGATCCGGGCTACCTGATTATGATGGTCTCTTTCAGGGCTTGGAAACCGGTATTTTTTTTGAACCGGTTTGACGAAAATACAGGTGGAACTTTTTGAAAAAGGTTATGTTCCTTTAAACCGGTTTTTAAACCGGTTTGGAAAAATATGGGTATTTTGCATTAACCGGTTCAACTTTTCGTTCAGGCAGGACAACCACTCTGAACTTCGTTAAGATCTGCAAGCGGTGAGCGTATCTGACGTTTGTTTCTAAATCTGATAATTAGTTTAACATCTTTTGAAGGATATTCGGTGTAAAAACAAGTCGCGTTGCGATCGTCGCGAGCGGCTACGAATTAACCGGTTTATTGAGGTTCACAGTATCGCTCTTATTTGGTTCCGCTCCGAAACGGAATTTTACGATAAAACCGGTTTAACCGTTATAATAACGGTAAATCTTGAACCGGTTTCAAGCCTTGGTCTCTTTGCGCTCGATTTGTGATCGATCTCACACGTTAGCGCGTAGTTTATCTCTGATAATTCACTTGAAATTGAAAATAGTTATAAACAATATGATCTTTGATAGATTATATAATAATTGACTATATAGATAATAAATAACTCTGCAACTTTTATATGTATATTCTGTATGTAGCTGATCGTCAAAAAAAAGTTGTTCTAACTTAATTTCAAATACTTTACTGACAAAGCGCAACACAAGGAACGTCTAAAGATATTCCTAGGTCTAAAATTTGAGTGGGTACAAGGACACTCAATGGAAAAAGACGAAATCTATAGCAGTTGAGTGAAAGTGACTGCCTTTTGAACACTACATTAAAGTTTTAAATAGGACGTCTATTTATTGTTTACAAGCCACATAAAACAGACCTGACGTTTCCGTAGTTGTCGTCGTAGTCGTCATGCTTGATACAACAACAGCGGCCGTGGTCACAGCTACAGGTGGCGACGAAGTAGCTGCGGCTGCGGTCACTGTAGGGGCAACTGCAGCTACGGCCACCGGAGCCACAGGAGCCACGGCCACCGGGGCTACTGTGGCCACGGGAGCCACTTGAGCAGCTTGCACCACCTGAGCCACTTGCACCACCGACGCCACAGCCACCGACACCGGCACCACCGCCTGCGACGTCGGGGCCGCCGCCACCGGCTGCCCTAGCGACTGTTTCACGATACACCGAGACATCCTAGCCTCAATTTCACATAAAATCACGACAAAACACACGCATGACAAACGCAATCCGCCGCAACAAACATTCGACTGTCGGCCCGTTCCAAATATGAAGTTTTGTTTATTTTTAATTTTGGCGCCAATTTGCGCAGTGACGCTCGCCAGCCAAGTACTGCTCTGAGCAGAGACAATAAAATTTACAATCGATTAAATAATCGCGTTATGTGGATCGATGGTACAAAGAAGAGGAAAGAAGAAAAATAGATAGGTCAACTAAGTTCAAAAGGCGCGCTTAACAAAACTAGTATGGCAACGAACTACCATTCGTTTGGTAATTATTTATTGTTAAACAAGTACATATTCGGCATGTAAATATTCTACGGAAGGTAGCATTAAACCAAGTAATGTTAAGGGCGCGAAACTTTATTTAAAACTTACCCGGAGGTCTGTAAATCTCAAGCGTAGGCTTCCCTTTAGCGTTGGTCAAAATCATACTGCGCCGTTTACCATTGTTGGGAAACTGAAATAAAATTTAATGTTCTTGAATTCCGGAAAATTAATCTTACGCAACGCCTAAAGTTTTGGAGTCACGATTTATTTTCGGTGGCTTAGACATTGCCTGCATCATGCGGAAATGAATATGAGCATCATCAATAAATTTAACCTGCTATGCGTAATACTTAGGTCCCGAAAACTTATAAATTGTAAGCATATTTCATGTAAAATAGAAGGAAATATAAAAATGGTAATTTGCATTTATTCGTGGTTTGAAGTCTTATCTTTTTAAGTATATTAGAAGATTCTATGGTTTACGTATAACAATTTTACAACGTAAAAAAAAGCGTCACTCATCAAGGTATGCTAATTGGCGAATTGGTACTGTGTGTGGAAAATATGGCTAATTTCAAAGAAAACGATCCCGTTGAATGGTCTGTATCATCTCCAAATGTCGAACAAGATTTTGGATTCTGAAGAAGTCTACAATTTTATGATGCCTTTATTTTTAGTCCACACTTACTATATGAACCGCGATGCGACATCATTTTAATTTTAATCTTAGTCTATACTTAATTATACTTCAGTATTCGTCCTCGATATTAGTATTATACACATGTAATATCGCTTGCACTTATCAGCACATAGCACAAGTTTAGAGCGAGAAAAAAATAAATTACAACAAAATATAACCAATTTTCGTGTCCGGTAAAAAGAATGCAATCAATTATGATCACTTCCGTTTCGTCACATCCTCCACGTCATAGTTTTTGAAGTCTTTATTCGCTACTTGTGTTTCGCCACTAAAGCACGTATATTTTCGTTCCGTGCAGAATAAAATTATTAATAATCTTTTGTGATTTCAGTGATTTTAGTGAACTATCAAGACAACAAATACGCATGTATGTGCGTAAATACAAGGTTTATAGCACCTTGGAATTGTATTTCGGACTTTTCCACGCTTAAACCATTTCGGCCTCTACTGTTCAGTCAATACGTATCTTACAGTATTTCGGACTCTTCCACGCTAAAAACACTTAACTCCTTCTTTTTAAACTTAGCTCGACTAAACTCGA
This sequence comes from Pyrausta purpuralis, assembly GCA_963924145.1. NCBI lineage: Eukaryota > Metazoa > Arthropoda > Insecta > Lepidoptera > Crambidae > Pyrausta > Pyrausta purpuralis. Next base: position 5,455,249 of record OZ001651.1, read on the forward strand.
CCGATGCAGTTGACGGGAAATGGAGAAAAACCTACACATGTGCAACCCGCATAGGTGGCGTTGCATCTGCCCTTTACATCCAGAGATAAAGTATTTCTGCCACCATCAACACGCATGCAGCTGGGACGGGTGCGGTCGACGACACCACCAGAGATCGAGATACAACAGGGGATTCATTAAAAATGCCTGCAATAAAATGACGGTTTCCATTCCAAACCTATTCCTTTTTTTTTCTGGACCGATACCTCCTACTACTTGCCTAAGTAAGAAAATCGCCACACATCTCTGTTTATTTCTGTATGTTCATCTGAACACGGCCAAACCTGGCTACGAAAGCTGAAATATTTATTTCACGCCGCTGCCCTCGCCTACTGTGCGACGCGCAGATTCACCATTTATCATCATTTCATTTTATTTTACTTTTTCCGTCAAAGAAACGACGAAAACTGCCAAAGCAGTTTCAAAATCAGGCCTACTAGGTACTTATTGAAACTACGTAGTGTTTTGTCACTATGCAAACTTAAAAAATACATAGAACACAGCGGTAGATTCCTTGTCTGACACCGTTGCTTTTTGCAAGTGCCATTTTAATAATTTATTATCGTTTTAACAGTTTTGACACAATATTTTTTCGATTGGTGAGAGCGCAGCTTGATTACTTGCCAAAGGTTGCAGGTTATAGCCCTGCTTAAATTAGAAATGGTTTTTGCATTTTTTAATTTATTTATAACTTTCTCGTCACAAACAAACAGGTATTATTATCGTTTAAAAGTTGGAATACAATGAGTGCACCGCACAGTTAGAAATACTTTAGGTTTTAACACCAGCTACCGCCATCGCCGTAGTAAGTGACGTCCTCAAGCGTGGGATCGCATCGAACCGCAACACAACCACTGACTGCAGAACACGAGGTACCTACGCTACGTGAGTGGACTTGAGTCATTTAAAAAACAGTAGCATAAATGATCAGACTTCTTAGGTGGAAGGTTATTGAAATAATTGTTGACAAGATGCGAGTCGCACTTTATTAAAAAGTCGAATACCGAGCGAACGCAGTTTTTTAAATTAAACAAGTTTTTTTCATTGCTGCTGTATGTATAGTATATTACTTCTTACACGTCGATGTTTTTCTTTTTCAAATTTAATATTCGTCATAAGAAAAAATAAAAAAACATTAACCTCTAAAACAGGTGATATCTGTATAGTGTAAATTAACGTCAAAACATTGATTTATAACCCTCATCGATTCGGAATACCCTTGTCGTGACAGATTTTGTTATGTATAATAATATTGCTTGTTTTGTAAAGGAAAGCAATATTGTAGGTTATTTACAATTTTCCTTAAGATATTTTTCCTTAAATTATTCTATTGCTTTTTTATAAAAAGATTTTGGTTAAATAGACACTATAACTATTTTGCAAGAATTTTAGATGTCAAATATTACTGTTAAGTTTTTGTTGCACACCAATAAACCATAATATTTTGATATATTAACCAAGGTAGACTTAAATTCGAACCGTGTTTTAGTATACTTTTACTAAGAGACTACATGTATTTTGTTGATTACAAAAAAGACCTCAAACATAACTAGACATTAACACAACGCTTACGTATAAGGATATCTTCTAAATACAAGAAAAAGCTACTCATATTTAGCACACAAGGCTAAATATTAACTTTACTTTTTAATTCTAAACATTGACATGCTAGTTACTAAAGAAAAACAGAAGAGTATCAAGTTAATTACTATCTATGCACACCTTTTCCTTCTTTGTTTCCTAAAAACATGCAAAATCTGCATGTTTTGTTTTTGTTCTAAGCTGGTTTTGACTATGAACCAAAGCATACATGTAAATTTAAAAGACTATGGCCCTTATGATCTCTTTATGAATATTATACCGACATAAATTTTATCAGATATTATTGGTGGTTAGATCTTATTTATAAATTCTATCCAGAAAATTTGCGAATAAGGAATTTTTCCAAAAAGAAAAAGGCATTTTATTGCTTTAAATTTGGTTAAAAAGATTTTGAACCGTAAAGTTTTTCGAGATATTGTAAAGAAGTTTATAGGCTGCGGACAAACTTATGAAAACATAATGTTACTTGGACTTTTTGATCAGTAGACTATCTAGATTAATATTCACTCGTGATCCCATTAAACACATGGTTAAAATATGAAAAAACAAGTCTCAACGTTTTTGTTACAACTCGTATTTACAACGACAATTTATGAGTGGATGTTTTATGTATTAATGTGTATTGTTTCTGATAACCCAATTTTTATTCAAAAAATGGACTTAAACCATTTATTCCAGGCGCATCTCATGCCTTTACTAGTTTAAAATGAACCTTTAATAAAATCTAGTAACTTATTACTTCTGATTAGATAACCTTAATACCAGTATATCAATGTGACTTTGCGGGCTAGTGGAGTTGACGTATTATCCATATTTTTCCACACAGCCCTAGGCATGCGCAGCCGATAGTCTAGTTGTTATTGTCAACCTAATACAGCAACTTGGTTGGACAACTCCAAAATACCGCAATTCGCACGGGTATAAACCCGTAGAAGTATAATTATTAAGAAGTTATAAAATAGTCATTGCTGACAGTACATATTTTTCTGATTTTGCTAGATCCTTGTTGTATACCTGCTAAATAGTACTAACTTAAAGAATAAGAATCGTACATTCATTTTTTTTTGCAAAAAGACCCACTAGGAACCTACCCACTTTAACTTTATACATATCATAAGTAACTAATTTGTTTTATATGATTCTTTGTAAGAATAGATCAAGCACTTACTCATAGAAACTTACTCATCGATGATGGAGGATGTGACGGAACGGAAGTGTTCATAATTGATTTCATTCTTTTTACAGGACACGGAAATTGGTTCTATTTTGTTGTAATTTATATTTTCTAGCTCTAAAATTGTGCTATGTGGTGATAAGTGCAAGCGATACTACATGTGTATTAAACTAATATCGAGGACGAATACTTCGTAAAATTATGATAGATCTTCACGTACAGGTAAGTTCGTTTAATCATTAATTATAAATCTGAAGAGATTCTTGTTTGTTAGAACGCGCTAATCTTAGGAACTACTAGACCGATTTGAAAAATTATTAAATTTAGTGTGGGATAGCTTATTTACCGAGGAAGGCCTAATCTATAAAACATCTCAATACGACTTATAAAAACAGAGCAACAAAAAAATGATGCAAAACGGGGAAAAATATTCCTTTTGAGGGCTTCTTTATTCCTTGCGTACGTAGCGTAACCGTTAAAGATACACAACAATCATGTATATCGAGATTGTTCCTCTTTAGTAGATCTACAATAAAGTCCGTGGCAGCATTGGTCTATCTGATAAGGTTTACTCCCTACAAACATTTTATGTTCATAAGTTTAATATAAACATAACATACTATTTTCAAAGGTGTTTTGATTCACACGGGTATTTATTATTATCATAAAATAAACTTAAAAAAAAAGTAAAAACCGACTTCAAAACCAAAATGCACTAAAAAGTCTTAAATAAACTCTTCACCATTGAAAGGGAAGGAATCCGTTTTAGGCAAACAATTTCTTTTTGGAGTCGGTGCCATCACTTTGACCATCGAGCATCAACTATCACAGCACCGACTTATTTCTTCATTTTTAGTGATTACATAGGAGGGGGGAGGGAGTTGCACCTTATGATTCTATTTTTTAAGAAGCTACAAATTACCTATCATAAGTTCCCTCATTATAATTACTGAACTCCTAAGCGTTAAGGAGTTCCACCATCAGCTCAGCCCAACAAGATGTTGACTATCAGACGTAACAACACGTCAACATTAAGATTGTAGTAAAGAAACACTATACGTGCCTTTAAAATTTGAGGGTTTCCCTCGATTACACGAAGATCCCATCATCAGATCCCAAAATGGAAAAAATGGGACCAACTAGAAGGTACACCCTCTAAGTAGGCGAAAAATTTTTAAAAACGTACAGTCGTATTGATAACCTCCTCCTTTTTTGAAGTCGGTTAAAAATAAACATATATTGATCATCACAAGCATTTCATTTCGAACAAAATTGCCCCATAAATTCTTTGATTTGAATGTTATCTTAGAAGCTATCACAGTTTTTATAAAACTCCGCACCAAAATAATACTCGCAGCTTGAATACAACACGCGCTTGCGCTAACCGAAACCGGAAATTAGTGTGTTGAAATATTTTACGGAAAATCCGAAATTTGCGCGGGCGACGCCGCGTGAACCGCTAGTCGTAGATATATCTGTAAGCTCATTTAGGCTAAAATATTGTTGCAAGGCCACTTATGCATTCTTATAACGTGTTAAATCGATTTCGAAAGGGTATAATTAAAATATAATAGGCAATCGGTACAGACAGTATACGGTGGGTGTTGATTTCTCAAACGAATCGCCCACGACGATATTCAGAATTAGATCAATTATTACTTACGTACGTACGATTGTTTATGATTGATTATTAGAAATGTTTTATGTTTTTATCGATAACGTTTATGGTTTCGGCGTCCAAGGAGGTCCTATAGATATATTTATTTATTTATTTGGTATGGGTTTGATCTTGATCACTTACAGACTTGATCCAGACCAAGCCAAGTGCGACTAAGACGAAGTCGAATGTATTTTTATGTGATAGAATAATAACAGGTTTTCTTTTCAGGCAATTGAAAAGAAAACCTGCTATTGAAAAACATTAACTATGAAAAACAGTTTGGTGCAAAATTTGTATACATATGTTATTTTATTATTATTTACAATTACTAAATTATGCTTTTGGATTTTAATGTTAAATTTTGTAAAAAAAAATATAGCATTTTCCGATAAGGTCAGTGCTTCTGCGCCACTTATTTCATGTATACATTTGGATGGCGTATAATTGCTAAAGGAAAATTTTAAAAATTGACTCTACCTGATTGTGGTGCAAATTGTGGTACGACTGCGGGCGGATGAAGCTGCGCTCGCGCATGATGACGCCGGGTGACGCGAAGTCCTGCATCCTGTAGCTGCGCTGCAACTCGTTGCCGACCCCCACTTGAGTCTGCATCGTGATATCTAACCTTCTTTGTTTCACAGATTAACACGCGACGTTTTGTTTTCTTTTTAATTATTTTACGCGCGGAATACTCTTTGGTAAATTATTGCTCTCTAGCTTTTTGTTTTTTTTTTATTTAAAAATAAATAAATAAATGATAGTTATTTTAAATTCTAACTACAGAGTACAAGACCCATTTAACAAAATAAATACACTAGATGAATGACTAGTATTATAGTTACTTTACACAATGTCACACTCTTTTTTTAAAATTTTTGTTAAATTTTTTTTCAACTATTTACAAAGTTCAATAAAAAATTGCTATAAAACGGCTATACACGTCAAAAATGCGAGTAAACAAGGCTTTATTATATTTATAAGTTAAAAATCACAATGCTTATTGTGACGTCACGTTAGAGATCACTTTTCTCCGATTTATATATGCATATATAAATTAGTTTTTTTGCTCCATCTGCCGTGGCCACAGAGAGATGGAGGTTTTTCGATTTTGTTCGTTTAGCGTACGACAAGAGCAGTGCAGTGTGTGTAGTGCCTGACAGTCACCGAGCGATCTCTACTTTATTTCGAGGGGCGGAAGGTTGAGACTCCCGCGCCAGACTCGATTCGTTTCGTAGGAGAGACTGATATCTGAAACAAAGAGAAAGCCATTTATTTATTGAGAATAAGAAATCTCTTGATGAATGGTTTTTCATTCATAAAACATTGGTTTTGAATGTGTCGGTTGGTGAATGTGTCAGGCAGGAGCTCTTTTTTCGAATCACTCGCGTCAAAATGGCATGCGATGATCATTGATTAATGTCCGATTTTCGATGTAAAAACCGTTTTATTCCAAAAAGGGGTGATTAAAATAAATATTTTTTAATTTATGAGTGTTCACTAATATACTTTGCTTGGCTTTCGTTGATTTTTAGTTCGCTACGAATGAAAATCATGCGCCATATTTAAGCAAGTGATTCAAGTGTTTCACAAACACCCTGAGCGACGTGACGCATTAATGAATAAATATTTTTTTATTCTTATTCCTCAACTTCTTTCTTTGCATTATGTTACCTTTAGTCAAATGGGTACTAGTATTTTTGGAGTTGGCCAGTTAAGTAATATTAAAAAAAAATAGTTTAGAAGCATAGACACTGCAGACTTTTAGGGTTTTCTAGCAACACAATTGCACCTACCAAAAACAAAACAAAAGTTATTAATCTCCCTGTATTTATAACCGAAAATCCATACACCGATAAAAAAAAGGATGTTAGGTACGCTAATTTTGCAGCAGACTTGACGAAAGAGGTTGGCGTGATTCAGTGTTATGAAACGTCGTGCTTGTAATGATCGCGCCGTCACCATTACTAAAATCAACATTTTTGCGACCATTTACTGCTCGTATTGGTTTAAAGCCAATTAATAAATTTTCTGATAACTATCTACAGCACTAACTGGCGAAACGTAGACCGTAACTTTTGTAGAGACACGGGTGCTTAGTGATATCTTTTTAATTAAAACATTGGTCTCAAAATATATGCAACTACGAAGTTTCTTCTTGATATTTAATTGATCAAGGAAGGCATTCGACTGTTGTACTAAAAGAAGACAACTGCACTTTAAGACACCTTTACCATGTGCTGAACTCTATCTATCTTAACTGAACCATTTTTAAATATTTTTTAGTCTATGAACTATCGGTTACCATCTCTCACTCATTACTATGAGTGGTGTTCAAACTTAGATGGTGCCGAGTCTACAGGTCTCTAACCCTGTATTTTGATAATCTATGGCACTGCTCTTGTGGCCCCATTTGTGGCCCACTTATTTTTTAGGGTTCCGTAGCCCAATGGCAAAAAACTGAACCCTTATAGTTTCGACAACTCTGTCTGTCTATCTGTCTGTCCGCATGTCACAACCACTTTAATCTGTAACTATAAGCATCACACTGTTTAAATTTGGTAGAAAGATGTATTATGTTAACCGCTTTACGATTCTTATACAAAAAATGATACTTAAATACTTTTTGTTTGTAAATATATACATGGAAAACACCCAGACCAATACAAACAGACATGTTGATGCACACAAATTTTTATATTGTGCGGGGATCGAACCCGCAACCCGCTGCGTAGTAGGCGATTTCTCGACCACTACACCAGACTTTCAACGAAAATTAGATTGGACAGGATCGAACCTGTTTTTGAGATATAGCACATTTTCAACAACCGCAAACAACTTTGTTCTTCATACAAAAACTATGAAAAACAAAGTTATATTTGCTGTCAACAAAATATTGTGGTATTTTGGCTTAGTTGAAGTAAGTGGATCCCTAATTCAGTTCAAGTTGGCACGGAACCCTCAGTTTTTTAAACCAAAAACACTCAGTCGGCCAGCAACAAAACGTAATGTTACAAAACGGATTGCACGGACAAAAGGAAGTGCCCAATTGCTGTATCGTTTAAGCTCCGCGAATATAAGTAACGCGTGAGGTGCGTTGAACTAGGCTTAAAAAAACGAAAATTAGGTGACGTTGAAACCTCACTTACTTTTTTTTCAAACGCGCAGTAGTTATATCGTGCTTTAAGATACGCACCGATTGATAATACATACAAAATCCAGTCAATTTGTACTTTCAAACTGTAGTTAAGTATGAATTAGATTTCATTTGCTTAACTCATGAAAATGTAAAACGATTTTCCAAGTGGGGCTCCTTAAAATACACCTATCGAATGTCTTTGCATCAGTAACACACCATTAAAAACTTTCTGAATGAATTCTATCATATGGTACGTAGATTACCTACTTGTTTGTGCGAATTTATTATAATGCCTCCATCCAAAAAAAACCTTTCTTTAACAATAATTTTAAATATAGCTGCAAAGGTGGACTCTTTCTTATAAGTGGTATGGCACCATGTCTGTGGCAGAAAGAGTCACTCTTTCTTAACTAAAGGTTAACTTACAAAACAAATTACTTAGGTTTTGGTTTCTATGTAGTTTAATAGTTTAATGATTTTAGCCAGTTTATCACTGTAATTTTGCACTCCCAAATAGATTGACTAATCTACTAAACATAGAAGAATAATAGTGTAAGTTTATATTCTAGGTTTTTCCCACACAAATTTTCTCATTAGGGTCATTTTCCCACGTTCCGCAACTATCCGCGTGGACCTTTAGAACCTAATTATAAAAACAATAAAAGTTATAATGGCTTGTTATTGATAGTGCAAGTGACTCACCGCCCTCTCGTTGTGCACCGTCAGTCGTTCGTGCTCTGCACTCGATACTCGTTCACTTTGCTCGAATTATTTTCACTGAAACAAATAAACATGTGTCAAATTCAATCATCTTCCCTAAAGGAACTTCAATTTAAGCCTACGATTGACATCTTATGTCATGCACCAATTTGCATCTTTATGAATGCATTTTATTCAATTTACAGTTATAAGGTAACAAAAATTTACTACCGATTGCTTTATTCCAGTGACCAGTACAAGATCATTATATGTACGTAACACTCTAGTCTGTCCCACTAGAATACCAACCTTTAACTCCATGTTTAACTAAATTACGTCTAAATTGCCTTCATACCTAGAAGCAATGAGCAATAGAGAAGTGCAATGCACTGAACACCTAATATGCGTGTTATCTACATTTAGGTTTTCTTATCTTTACAAGGCTGTGCTAATTATCCTCTACATAATGCATTTATATACACAGTCTCATCGCCCAGTCTACGTCAATCCAACACTTCCATACTTGTATTATCTTGGATCTTAATTCGTGCAGAATTAAAAACCCTATAATCTCGAAAGTCGTATTCGAAAATATGTTTGGTGTCTGGAAACGTTTTCTACCCACCTATATATGTTGATGTCACGAGTGTTTGACCCATTTATGAAAACTAAAGACAACACTTAGCCGGAAATTCCCCTTTTTTAATATTTCAAACTCGCATAAAAATGTCATCATTACTTATAATACGAGGTAATATTGCAGGCGTAATATTGATCGCAGCTTACTACTACATGGGCTAAATAAAACCATCAACCATTAATGTGAAGTTATCTAGTTTCTGATCTTATCCATCAATGATGAATGTTCTGAATACTAAACAGCTTCCCTGTCAGCCTCAATGCTCATCATTCGTTGGCCTGTGCATCATCTTGTGCATTATTTAAAAATCACGCGCTGTCAAGTTTCTGTAGATACAAACAAAATTTATCCAGTGTTTTCAGTCGTCTGCAAAATACATTAGTATCAATTTCTATAGCGTTTGAGCGTATTTGTAAATATTGAATCAGACGAGATAAAAATCTCTTGAGGACTGTGGGCGGAGACCATGACATCACCAGCGATTCACGCATGTCTCTACACAGATCATTCCGCATTAATTTCACGTACCATTCGGACAAATACCGACTGTAACTCCAAAGACTAAATCCGGTATTTCCTTGCTGAATTCGATGGAGTTACGTGAATTCAGCCGAGGAGTAACGCATCTGTGTACATATTGACTGCGTCTGAGCAGTTCTAGGTCACTGGGCACGGCGGTTTTGTCTTTGCCATTATAGATTTAGAGGATTTATTATCAACGTTACTATAGACGTATAAATGATGTTATTCGTAATCATGTATTTTACCTATTCAAACTACATAATATGCTACTTACTTTTTGTTTACTGCCGCAAGCTACAAATAGTAACTCATTTTCTAACCCTATGTGATTCGTGGTCCTGTGTCAGACTGTACATTACTGTAATTCCAAATCAAAAAGACACTCCATATTATACAACTATTACGTGTTACTGGCGCTTTTATATTTGGTCTCATCATTAGTTTGATTTTTCATCTAGCTTTACCGCTGAGCTCTACACACTAAACGTGGAAAACAAAATCTGAAACCTTAGCGAGATATACTACCTATTTGCATAAATTAGCATGCATGACAAAATCAGTAGCCATTACAAAAGCGTCTAATAAATCTATATTTGCATAGCCCACTGTTAGGCTTTGTGAAAGAGAGTAGACTATTGCTTATTTCAGTTTTGAAGTCAGGGTTTTCGGCTTCGCCTACACTTTTTATTTAAATACTTAAACTACAAATAGGTATCAGTTAAGTTATCGAAACACATCACATTAGTATTATGTAAATTGATTTAAAACTGTCTCTTCATATAGAGGGAAAGTATCCCATCTAGAAGAAGACCATGACAAATTGCAGCAGATACAAATGTTATAATGTTGGTGTACCAAAAAATACTTACTAGTTTGAGATCTGTTAAACTTCGTCGTAATAATAATGCATCTAAGTGGTACATTTGTTTCCCTCTTCAGGAGGACACATAGAAAAACTGTTGTTTCCTCTACCCAATGGTTGTCTGGAAGAGAGCACTTCCAGTGACAAGACCGCCTATATTCTACTTGTGATTTGTATGTTTTATTATATTTTTGTAGTTTGTGTCTTGTGCAAGAAAGAATATTTATTGTTATTAAATGTTTTGGAACATCAAGAAACAATGAGTGTGTTTTGTTGCAGCGCTTATGAGGAATGTTCTATGTCTATGATTCATTAATTTGTTAGCACAGGTCCACAGCCAATAAAAACTATTGACTTTGGTACCGTTCGCGCAAAAAACTACTTGTTTGGCAAGAATGGCGGTGCGCTAAACTACTGTGGATTCGCGCGTTCAAATATGTTTTACTGGGAGAATTGATGTGAAGTGCTCAGGAACTCAGCATGCTATTACTCAGCCTTTAAAATCCCTTCCTGATGAATAATGTACATGCTGTCCGCTTTTTCTCATAACTCTTTAGTGATTTTGTTGGCAAACCAGACTGACTTAGTTGATAACAATAGATTTTCACAGTTCAAGAGATTTAGGCTACAGCAATTTAAACAATTTAGTTCCTGAATTAACTTTCCTTTTAAAGTTGGGACTGTCACGTCAATAAGACACATAAACTGCACGGTAGTTAGCAATCAAAGATAAATAATAAGCTGATAATCATATGCGTTAACTGCCTGATAAATTAAAATCAACACGCCACATTCCTCTTACAAGTGGTCTATGTGATGTAGAATGCATACAATCGTCAGCATAATTGCATTATCCCTTACGTCTCACATCACACAGTCTACTGAATAGATAAAGCAAGGCCTATAAGGTCTGAATTGTACTGTCATGGCCGCCGTGGTCTACGCTGCCCACGCGACGCCTGCGCACGTTATGTTACTGCTGCTAGTGCTATTGACAAGATTGTTTTCTTGTCCTTGCTTAGTTTTAGTTAGATTTTATTCGTATAGATAGCTGTAAAATACCTTGGTATTTTTTGAAGACATCGACCATTTTTCCATCGACATCCATATTCTATATTTTCGTGAGGTTAAGGCCATCCTGTGTATATTCAAGTGTGGTTTTAGCCTTCTTGCAACCCGGTAGAGTAGTACTCTTTTACATAAAACTAAAGGAAGATGCCCCCAGGAAATGTAAAGTATCTTAAATGAATAATGTGTATGTAGAAAAATACGTATAAGTTATGTTTTATCAACGTAATGTTGTAAGGTGGCGGCTTAAGAATTGCATCAACCCTAACACAAGACAAAGGTGTCGTAAGTGTCAACTAAATCCAAAACAAATTGATAATCTAAGCCTAAGTTTTAGGGAAATGTGCCTCTGTTTTATTGTTCTGCAACCATCTAGGAGACGGACAAATCTAAAATTAAACCCTGTCAGTGGATGTGTCAAGTTTTTCGAAAGGTCACCCTACCCTTGCCAGCTCTGCTGCGAGGATAACAACACGGAAAGTGGCAGTAACCAGTTATAAATCCTGCACAGATGGGCGTGAGTGTGGACGCTAGGGGTCACTTTTCTGTGGGAAGGTCCATCGTAGGCCCATGCACCGGCCGGTTAACGCCCCCGGACAGTAAGGTACCTATCCGCCCCGTTGTCAGTTTGCTCCTTTGAGGTGTAGGGAACACAAGCTTTTGGCTTCACGACTGCAACGATAACCGTCACACCTGGTGCTCAAAAGCAGTATTGTAAATACTCCTTCCTGACACCTGTGGAGGTTCAGGTAGCGCACAAGATCTGCGTAAAACTGCTGTGATCAATTCAGAGTTAACATCTCGGTATGCGCTTTGCCAGGAACCAGATTTCCCGACGAAGGCACATTGCCGGAATCTTCCTAGACTTTATTGGGAAAGATCAGACTCTACTGATGCTTAGAATATGGTATAGGTTTTGCGGTTCGAATCGATTTGTTTACCTCTATGGAGTTTTTCACGTGGTATTTCGGAGCGTTGGTCCTTAGAATGAATAGCAATCAGGGTTATATTAGCCGCTGCGTATGCTCCAATCTTAAAAATCATTAGACCAGTTAAAGGACAAGTTCTACAACCAACTGGCCAAACACTAAATCTGTTCCTAAAAGCGCCTCTATATTCTGGGATATTTCAATGATCGTGTGCGTTGGGACTTCTCGGCCCTGACTGTATATATTAGTTGCCGGGATTGGCAAAATGAGCGCCAACGGCCAACGGCATTTATAATTTTAATGAGAATTGTTGTTCCTTTGAAATACTCTCTAAGTCTCTTTTTAGCTAGCATCTACAATACTTTACACTTCCTGCGAGTATGACTTTTTCAGTCAAGTTTTTGTAAAAGCACCAATCTACCGGGTACTGGTTATGTGTTCCTTAAGCTTTTAAAATATTTAATCATGTAAGAGAAAAGGCGTCCTTTCCTCTCTACCCAAGTAACACAGATAGCATTATAAGAGACAAATGTTGACTCCATTTACAACTCAAGATCCGTATAAACTCGTATATATGTTCACCGTGCAACTTGACGCACGATATTGGCATTTCAAAACCAAAACTATGCTTAACGCTGTATAACGATTATTTAATAGCATATAAAAGTGCTATAATAAAGCTTTTAGCATTAATACAGCCAGCCACAATGTCGTTGTACTACTATCAGCAATTTTCAGTGCACTTAAACCTATAATAGCACTTTAAGACGTAGAAAAATGCTTAATGCACTTAAATAGCATCAACGTGAACCATGAGAATGCCTAATGCTGTATAAGTACATCAATTTGTGCCAGTATAATGCACTTTAAAACCGTTATACAGCTTTGAGCAGTCTTGAATGCTCTTTGTTGTATAATAGCACTATAAGATGGTAAGTAAAAGCCTAACGCCGTTGAACAGCATGGACGTGAACCAGTGAAATGGTTGCATTTTTAAAGGTCACCTCAGTGCTGTTGTACTGCTAACAGCACTTTATTAAAATACAAGTGAGTTATACTAATGCATTTAGCAGTATATTACGTTAGTTTTGGTATATTCGTAAAACTAAGATGTTGTCAACTTGTCAGCCATTTTGGTGAAAATTCATAAGTTAAATGTTTTTCTAGTGAATGGTGAAGGTGTATTGCAATCGTGTGTGTATTTAAAAATTTTGAATTGCAATCAACAAAATTTTGAGATAATATAGTCTTCTTACGCGTGTTTATTTCATATAAATATAAATAAAAAATTGCTGCGCAAAATGTTGAAAAAAATATTTAAAATAAGAGCAAGAACTGGAGGTATCAGGCGAAAGATATCGAAGGAATATGCAAGAATTATGTTGCCGTCGAGTCCGATTAATACACTGATAATATATGATAATATATGATTGCAGTCCGAAATGGGTTTTATTGGTTTGCTCAAGGATCCCTAAAATTGTATAGTAATGGCACTATATCACTCTACATCGAGGCTACTGGTGTCCCGGTGAATCTATATAGGGCTTCTTTATTGCCAATGACACTACAATAGTTCACACAAAGTCTTCTAACTGGCCTCTGGCATGATAACTGTTCACATGTGAATATTTATTTTGCCGGTAGCATTAATATGGCTCACCGTGCTGCTATAGAAGGACACCATTTTGTTAACATTTTATAACCTAAAAATTGTGTGATTCTGATCTATTAATTAGATCAAGTGTCTTAAATATTCATGATTAACACAATTTTACAATGCCTATCTGTTACCATTGTGTTAATTATACAAAATACACTCTTTTCTAGTTATACACTTGTGATTTGATTATTGCACACATATCGTTTTCTTTTATTTTATAACAAAAACACAATATATCGAAAGCGCGTGAAAAATATCAATGAATACTATATAGACATTTACAGTAAACTTCATCGCGTAGTAATATTTGGAGTTATGAGTAAAATAAGAACCAAAACCTTTCCGGTAATTAAAATAATTTTGTTGTTGCTTCTCCGTTCCTTCGTTCATTTGTCAAAGCTACCATAGTAAAAAACGAACTTCATAAAAATAATGTCATTTTTATATTTCTATCATAGTGCCATGGCATTAGAGTTGTTTTTGCAATGATGAAATGTTTATTGATATACCAACTGTGAACACTTAAATAGCTCGTATAATGTTTTCAGCATATTTTCATGCTACTGTAATGCTGTTGTAATGCTGTTAACATTTTTCTTATTAAAAAAATGCTAATATAATGCTTATGTAATGCAACTGGCATCTTCATTGATCGTAATAATGTTTCTAGAATGCTATTGGCATTTTCGTTGACCATAATAATGTTTTTTTAGTGCAATTAACATTTTTTTTGGCTTTAATAATGCTTATTTACGATCTAAAGCCGTATAATTTGTGCCCAAATTAGCACGATATTAGCCCTATATACGTTTACAATGCTACTATAATGCTAACTCAAAATGCTTCAACGATACATTAATGCTGTAAGTCGGTCGATATACTGCTGTCATGTGTTACTTGGGTACTACATTAACGTAAGTATTGCATATCGATGCAACGTTTGCAGACACATCTTTCCAATCCATTTGTATAGCTTGTGTACGTAAACCTTAATTTTTAATTGATATCATTAACAAATCGTGCCAACGAACATTGCTGAGTTAAATTAATTGGAACCAATTTATTTATAATTGTATTTTTGTTTATATAGTGAATTGTCACCATACAAACTTAATAATATAAAATACACTTGAAAAAGCAACTGTGTCAGACGAGGAATCCAACCCCGTGTCTTACGCTATCCGGGCATATGCCTATGCCACTCGGCCACAGACACATTGTTTCCAATGTACTGTTGATATTGTGAGAGCAATCTTGCAACATTGATGTGGTCACTCAGCTCTTCCAAAATTTAACAGACTATGCGTCGGTGGCCGGGTGGCTAGGCACACGCCCGGATAACGTAAGACCCGTTTCAATTTTTCAATTGTATTTTATACCAATTTATTTGTTTTGAGTTATTGAATACATAAATAACCTGATGATGTGTAACAACGTGAAAAGTTATAACACCGGTATAGGCATAAGGTAACTTAACTAGTAACCTCGCATAAACGAACAGAAGATGCTAGCACATAGTTTAATTTTTGATATTTACAACAATTCTATTTAGTTTCTCGTAAGTAATTGCTTTTATAATCAGTGCTAGAACTCTTTAATTGTGAACGTAGATGCAGTCATTACTCATTGGTTAGTTAGAAATATGTGATGATTTCGAAACGGAGACGAAAGTAAGTGTGTAAAAGTTTTAATTGTCTCTTTGAATAGTAATATCGACGTCATAATAATGTACTAGCTCAAAGTATAATTCACGGCATATCGATACCTCTGGGCTCAAAGGTCGTAAAGGACATTTTGGCCAAAATGAGTTATATACACAGTTTTTCTCAGAATTAAATTCTCTATCGATCAGTGTATTCCATTTAGCGAAATTCGCATTTTTTTGTCCTTTACGACCTAAGAAATTATTCATATTTGACAGGATTTACTCATAAACTGTGGGAGTAAAAGACATGTAACTATCTACACATGTTGACTATAGTGGTAAAGACCAATTGAATTATTTTTTTTAGGTTGTAAAGGTAATTGTGGTCAACACTCGTCCTTTACGCCCCTACAATATTATATAAAATAAGATCACTGTCCTTTACGCCCCTAAAATATTATATAAAATAAAATTACTCTCCTTTACCCATTAGTAAAAAGTCTAAGCTTCTAAAGCCCAAAGGGTGTAACGTTGATACTTGATGAAGAAGTAAGTTTTCATACAGTTTTAGTACCTACCAAAAAGTTCTATTGTTAGATTTATTTAAAGAAATTATTAATAGTCTTTACAACTGGCATACATCTTTGTTTCCACTTGACCTTTAATTAACTTACCTCGGTTGGAAAGTTCATTAAATGATATTTCGTAGCAGTAGTCTTATACCACTTCGTTGAAAAATGTTCATGTTAATAAATACCTTTCGCCTATGATGGTTTTTTACCTTCACAAATAAAGCTAAATTGACCAGTCAGACGAGAATATTTAGAAGATAACATTTATCCTTTAATTTCAATTCTACTTTCTATTTTGTAAATATCACACATTTTAGTTACTTTGACATGAAAATCCTTTTCCATTAAAAACTTAATGCATTTAAATTAAACAAGATATCACAATGAAGATCTTACTTAATAAATAATGATTACAACAATAGCTGTTTTATTAAATAATAAATACTTGATTTACACACACACACACCCACATACACACGCAAATACACAGACACAGATATCTATAAGATATTTTTTTAAACTTTCGCGTTACATTATAACTTAAAACTTATAACTGCGAGTCTATACGCGACGCATATTATGTAGTAGTATTGTTACTACTTACACCCTCGACGTTTCAACGGTGTTGCAACCGTCGTGGTCACGAGGAGACTGGTGCTCGGCGTCTTCGTCTGCATCGGGCGGCCGGTTCTTCTTCTACCCTCCAACTATCCGATATTTGTTGTGCACGTGAACAGTAGGTTCAGTTCGACACACAACACTCACAGTATCAGGGTTAATGTTTATTGATAGAGGCGACACACACGGTTTGCACTTATTAATCACTGGATTCCAGGCCGATGATAATTTTAACCCATCTTCCCGATTGAAATTATTATAATACTTGATTTCAATCGCTTCACGTATTACCCTAATATGGTAATGGCTATCCGTAGAAAAGATTTTCGGGTCATGTAACTCCATCCGGTGATAATTCCCCATATTGAGCAGATGATCTGCCACCGCGGATTTATTAGTCTGCCGATTTTTCACTGCAGACATTCTTATGTCTCTATATACTCCGTTACGTAAAATATCACAAATATCACGATCGCCTAAGGACGTATTGCCTTTTCAAACTCCGGGGGCTTACAAAATAGACTGCAGCTGTGGTACATTGTTCGTACATTGGCCAGACAAAACGGACTATAGACGAAAGAGTCTAGGAACACATCGCTGCAGTGAAAAATTGGCAGACCAATAAATCCGCGGTGGCAGAACATCTGCTTAATATTGGGACTAATTACTGGATGGAGTTACATACCCGAAAATCTTTTCCACGGATCGCCATTACCATACTAGGGTAATACGTGAAGCGATTGAAATCAAAAAGTATAATAATTTCAATCGGGAAGACGGGTTTAAATTGTCATCGGCCTGGAATCCAGTGATTAATAAGTGCAAACCGTGTGTGTCGCCTCTATCAATAAACATTAACCCTGATACTGTGAGTGTTGTGTGTCGAACTGAACCTACTGTTCACGTGCACAACAAATATCGGATAGTTGGAGGGTAGGAGAAGAACCGGCCGCCCGATGCAGACGAAGACGCCGAGCATCTCCTCGTGACCACGACGGTTGCAACACCGTTGAAACGTCGAGGGTGTAAGTAGTAACAATACTACTACATAATATGCGTCGCGTATAGACCCGCAGTTATAAGTTTTAAGTTACAGACATCTATAGTACATAATAATGACTATTCATTACTGCCAACTAGTTCAACTATAAACGTTCCACGTAAATTTGAACCTGTTTGATAAGTAGGTATATTTTTTTACCTGTAATTTCTTGGAAATAAAGCCTTAACACATTAATTTATAAAATTTTATACAGATGTCACTAGTAAATCTGAATAATCCACCAAAAAAAAACAAAATTAATTAACTTTTCTATGTTATATTTATTCTTTACTACCTAAAATAATGTAAATTTTGTCCTTTAATGCCCTAATTTAATACAGATATGTAGGTGAAAATAGACTTACACCTCAAGTTAAAAAAAAACACGAAAATTCAAAGGGTGTAAAGGACATTTTATGTTAATTTCGAGGACGTAAAGGAAATTTATCTCCTTAACTATAGCAGCAGGCCAATTGCGGTACAAACTTTCGGAAAATACATGAAATTTTAAGAACTTTGTTCCTAGGTATCGAAATCATAGCTCAAGAAACAAAAAAGTTATACTCGAAAGAAGTTTAAAAAAATGGTTTTTTGCTTCTCCTGAAAAGTAGCGTTTTGTCCTTTACGACCTTTGAGCCCAGAGGTATCGATATGTCTTATTTAAAATTAACAATGCATCTTAATATTGCTTCAAAAAGAAAAAAATGTCTTTGACCTATCATTAGCTTTTCGGTCAGTCGTTGACAAAATGTCTACCTATTCCTATTCCCTAACAAAAAATAAGTTGCACAGTGGGATAGGGTTTATCTACTAGGTGTCTGGCTAGACAAACTTTTTTCCAAACTAAAAACTCTACCTACATTGAGTCATCTCGTTTACAAACACAAATAGATGTCTACACTTCCTTATTGGTTGTTAAATTTCAGTTATGAAAGAAAATTCTAGGCCAATTTTCAGGTTCACAGGCGTGCCATCGCAACTTATTACGAAACTTTCAACACTAGACTTAACTTCTTCTATGTCTTGAACTCTATGTCGATAATGCGTAGGTTGCATTGCAGCGTCTGAGATAGCTAAAAAGCCCAAGTAATCAAGCGTTTACTGCGTCCGATCTCAATTTCAGAGGTGATCGACCTCTCTCAATAGCAGCTCACTCGCTAGGCATCTTTTGTTACCTAACACAACACTATTACTGCCGTTATCCAACAGTTATTGTTAATATTGAACGAAACTATGGTTAACGAGAGGTTATGAACAAAAAGGCAATTATGTAAAGTGCGTATGGAATGACAGACCATGATCATGACTCATCGCGCGTTACATCTGCTTAACAGTGTACTTAATAGTTAAATAAAGGTAATTAGTGGTGGTAAACAAAGCATGTAATAGGAACATAATTATTTATTAGTATTTCCCGCCAGCGCGTCGTAAACTTTTTATTTGGTTTAATTGGAAATAGAAAACTGTGTTTCATTAACAGGAGTTCAAGGTATAATTCGTTTTAGGGCCGATTTTTTAGTGGTCAGATAAAATTTATCAGACTGATAAATTATAAAGCGACAGATTTAAAAAAAATACAGGTACCTATGATTGCTGACAATGAGGTGACGTTTTCAAATTAGTCATACTGTATTTTGTTCAACGAATATTTCTTATCTGACTATTGAAAAATCAGCCCTAAGTAATACAACATAATTATTTTGATGCGGCCTCAGGGCATCGCATAGGCCAGCACGATTTGTTTTGGTACCCGAAGTGGAACAGGTCTGCCGCAACAACACAATTCTCATGTGGGTTTTGAAACATCAAGACTACTTCCACGTTACGAGCCGTCCATCGGCGCAGGCGCATCTATACTCCGCACCACAAATTGTCGGTATTTAGGCCATCAGAGCGCGGACTCTATTGAGATCACAAGCATACACAAGAAAATCTATTTTTTATCCTCGACACTCGTTAACGAACATCTCTCGCCGGCGACGTTCAGCAAACAATATGCAGCAAGCAAATGCACTTTCATTTTATGACTAAGTCGTTTATTTTAGCTAGTGAAATTAGCGGCTTATGTACCTACGTACATACGTAGGTATTAGTATTATATCAGGAGTGCGCCACTTTCTACTCCGCAGCACGTGAACCGAGCGGTCCGATTAAAGAACAATTAGTTTAGTGAGTTATTTTCACGCGGGAAAACTGCTGGTGTGAAAAGGTGGAACGCACTACACCCCCGAATGCACGCGTCCGAAAATACCATCTAATTATAGCCGTTTCCTGCGCGTAGTTGTAGTTGTAAAAGTTAGAATAGAATGGACTTACCAGAATCTAGCGCTCGCATGTTACGGCGATCGTTGGCGAATGCGTTTATTTCACTGAAATTATTTTTGTTCGCGTGGTCGCTCGCGCAGATTCCGGTCGTGTGGCGCCCGCCCGGGCGGTGTGCCGACTGGCGCGATCGCCGACGCCCGGCCCCAGCCCACTGTGCTCGTGAGACGATGTTAGACATGGCTGTTTCGATGGCCAATGTTAAATCCGATAACTATAATATCAGCAATTTCTTAGACTTTCTTAATTGCTGTGGTCCGGTGGCTAGTGTTGAATCCTTCATCTGTAATGCCTGTACAATATTAAAAGCTAAATCTTCTTCTGTAATAAAAGAGATTAGATCATAAGATAGATACTTTTGGACACCACACGTAGTAAATATTTGCAATCATACAAGTGGTACAGTTTTAGGTTTACTATTGCTTAGGTTCCATCCAGACAGTATACAATTACCAGACATCACTTCGATTTTTTCCGGGATCAATACTACTAAGTTTCATTAACTACCAAACATTGGTGTATTGGCCGCAATACACATACATTACAGCCAAAGTATGGCTGCGGTATGAATCACCAACGTCGAACCAACACTGTGTACAAAGTTGGCGAACCGTCTTCGGTCGGCGTTGCAACCATTCATCCATTGAATCTGTGTTCGCCGTTCCACGTCTTGCAGTTAGGTGCTAATGGCGAGTCAGACGTCGGTTATCATTAACATCACAATCGATATGTTAAGTGACATCAGTGCATATAGCCTTCGTGTGTCATCGTGACACTACTCCGCGGATCGAGTATTTTCCTGTGGCATTTAAATACACTTTGCAAACCGCTTCTAGACAAAAAGGCTATTTTTTACCTATACAAATACTGAACACCTCTGATCTGGAACACCCTTATTTTTCTCTATCATATTTCGCATTTGATGACATCATTAATTTTGATAACACAACTATTTTTATTGAAATCCGATGTCATCAGCGGATCTAAAAACAGATGGATTTATTAATATCTCATCGTAAACATACATCAGTCTATAAAAAATATTCAAGGCTACTAATTGTTTACTTTGCAAAAACACTATCTTATTTTTTTATGACAAACTCGTTTTAGTTAGTTGAGATCGAATAAAATTTCAGTTATCTTGCCAGTAGATCAAACGTTTTTGAAGTCGCAAAAATATTTGTACTTACATGTTCTTAATTTTTACCACTACCTACCTGCATAACCCACGCATAGCATTATATTGAGGTGAAAGGAGCGTCTTAGTTGACACTGTGTGTAGACTAACAGACTAACTACACTTAGTCTTTGTTCGCTATAACCTAGGAATTCCTTTTGTAACTGCATGCTTGGTGCATACTAATGAAATCTTCTAGAACTACTTGGTGCATACTTATGCAATCATCAAGGAGAACTATTTGGTCCTTCGAGCCGTAAACGATATAATTTTGATTATTATCCTTGAATCATCATCATCATCATCGTAGGCATCTTGACAGATGATTGTTGTCGTGTCATTGAGGTCCGTTATGGGGGTACATCGTCTCCTTTAGCTCACTAAGGAGTCCGATAGCGGCATTTCCTGCCACAATTGCGACAGGCCCACAGGTAAACAGGAATCACAGGGAGGAGCCGCCTTGCGTAAAAGCCTTTATCCTTGAACCAAGATCACCATATTAAGACTTTTGGAAGATAGTGAGAATATAATGTGCAGTTAATTTAATTTTAACTGCTGGACTTGGGTAAAAGACTGTACAATTTGTTGCATGTTTTCTGCATTTCATAGATATGATAATTGTAATAGACAAATTTGGTTAAGGAAGCTAAGGATTTTGTAAATTTTCTAATAAAGGTATTTTACCATTGCACCGTGCTAGGAATGTGACAGAAACACGGCACGCTCTACCCACATAACGGTATTGACAGCGTTTAGTCTCAACGTTATACGGAGCGAGAGCGAGCGAGAACTTGAACTTTTTTGCCACGTGTTGTGCATGGACGCGACGGTGTTGGTCAGTGAAAAAAACATGCAAATTTTATGTAGAGGAAGAGTTAAGAAAGTTAAAACTAAACTAAAAATAAAACAACAAAATTTTACAGAATCGGAATGTCTATTCTAAAATATAACTAAAAAATAATTAACTAAAAATCAACTACTTAAATAAAGAAATTAACTAGTAACATTAGGAAATTCTCAAATAAATAACTAATAAAAATAAGTTCAGCGGCTTTGGTGGTACAGTGTAGGACGTTAAGGGTATTTGCGAGTTAGTTATAATGCTAATAAAAATACTGCAACTAATTTATCTAAATGCGATTACTTACAATAGATTAATTATTAGAAATATTCCTGTTTATGCGAAAAACTCAATGCACGGCAGTGTCTATTGTAAAAATTGTTAAACTGCATATATAATGCCATCTTTCAAGTAAAATTATCTGTAGAGCACTCTGTCTCACCAATGGGCTCGAGATAAGTGAGAAAGGAATAACTCTCTAATAATGGTTGCTCTTTTAAAATTATCAGAGTTGATCTTCCTAGAAAGAAAACCTTCAAGTTTCTTCGACTGAGTTATAAAAGCAAAAAAATTATAAGTACTAATATTAAGTCGAACTACCAAATTTTAAACATTTTTAAATTCATCACATCATTTATTTTATTCATCCTGTAGTTTAACATTTATAAATATGATACAACTTTCATATGAAACCACTCTTGTGGTAAAGGCGTCCATAAATTAATACATATCCACAGTAATTTCTATCTATAGTATAGGTGTGAATTATGAAACTGACTTTTGGAGAGTTCTTCCACTTACATATTTAATTTTAAATTCTAGAAGGGATATGGCCAAATGTGTTATCAATATGAAAACAAAATTAATCTCACTCCGATAGAATATTTTGATAGCACAAAACAAATCAAGTGTTAAAAGTATTGGTGTCAAACTATGACAGTTTGTCATGACAATAAAATCGTTTGCATTTTGCGCTATTAATGAATTTACCATCGGTTCGTATAAGTAAAAAAAACAACCTCCATTTAGGTCAAAAAGGGTCCCTATTTACACTAAATTCGTTACACAATATTATCAAGTGTATTATTTTATTTAAATACAATAATTGCAGGTATTTTAGTGGTCGGCAAATCGCAACAACCACTACTAAATGACATTTGTAGGTAGATTTAAAATCGGGTATGGTGTTATGAACCAGTTAGTACAAAAGATAACCATTAACACCTGTGTCCGAAAGTAAATTATTCTGGTTGACATGATAAGTTATGTTATTTGTGGCCTTGTTATTAGACAACATGCAATGAATTTATTTTATATTTTTACATTTTACACAGTAGTAGTTCATACCTTAAAATTTATCAAGTATACTCAAATATCGTAAGAAGTCTAACTCTATCAAATACAAGCACGGTCAATATAAACTATTAACTAATAAGATGGGTATGTTTTCAATGGATTACTTAATACTTACATCCGAAACATAACGGCGGCATATTCAACTACAGTAGCATTACAAAAATATACATTAAATTCACTATTTACTGTAGCTTCTTCTTTTATAGTAGTATTATTTAAGTTTTATACATAAGCACATGAAGATCTTTTAGTAGATACACAAGAGGATCTTGCTAAGGTATTCTGATGCGCCTAAACTTGTAAGTGTTTCAGTGATTATATTTTATCACAATGGAATTATAATTTAGTATGGTCTAAATAACAGTTAAACAATCTGCATAGGCGAGAGTATGGTTACAAAAATAATAATGCTAGAAAACGAATTCACGAAAAATGACCTTATCACTAAATTATTACTATTTTTATATTTATACACCAAGCCAATCATATAAAATCTGTGCTATGAATTATAAATTAACTATTCATTTATTTATAAACTACTCCCAAGATCCGATCAGCTTATTTTTCATATAAACAAACTCGTTTTGTACTAACCGCGCAGTCACTCACACGTAAATTTATCACATCGCATCTCGTCACTACACCGGCTTTTCGCACCCGTTAATACTTAGTCACTTCCGTTACACAGTAGTCACTTCCGTTACGCAGTAGTCACTTCCGTTACGCAGCAGTCACTTCCGTTACGCAATAGTCACTTCCGTTACGCAATTTCGCACCCGTAACGCACTATTTGTTGGCCGCGGGCTCGGGGGCCAACAATCATTTGTTGGGAGTGGTGAGACCCAGCGCGGCTGACAGCAGACGTACGACGTTCTTCTGCTCTGCTCCATCGTTTTCTGAAAACATAATTCGATTGGTAGCCCGAAATATGCCACTGATAAGAAATCTATGCAGTTTATGCATAAAATACAATTAAGTTGGTAGTTGCAATTTAGTTACTACGAATTCTTAAGCGCGAAGAACTGATGGCCGTTGGGGCAGGAGAGTTCTAGATTGGAGACCCTTCGAACAAAGACGTAGTGTAGGACGTCCACCGACAAGATGGACAGAAAACCTTTTAAAGATCGCAGGATCAAACTGGATGCAGACCGCTAGCAATCGGTCGCTGTGGAAAGCCGTGGGGGAGGCCTATGTTCAGCAGTTGACGTCCATTGGCTGATAATGATGATGATGATGAATTCTTAAGACTGCTGAAGGCATACCCATGAACGTTGATTTTTAACTTCTTTATCCAATCACAAGTGTAGAAGAAGAATCGTTCAGCGTAGACTGCGATATCTTTGCGGTAGTATTAAGGCCTAGTTTGCAACAAAAGTGGGTAACCTGATATGCTGGCGTCTGTACTTATCTTCCATTATTTCCTAATAACGAAAATTAAGTCCCACGTTTAAACCGATACTAAATATTAACCGCCAAATTAAACGGTATCCACATGCCATTTATTTTAAATGAGCAGTTTTCTCCCATCACTTTATAGGTCTTACTAGATGGTGTTGGGATAGCTTTAGGAACATCTTCTTCTTTTTTTTTGTAAATGACAACAACAGATTACAAAAAAAAATATGATATTACATGAATAAGTTACTTGGATAGCCAATAATAGTTGAGCACGAAAATATTAACATTGTTTTGATGAGGAGATGGACAAATCATTAACGGTAAGTAGAACATAAAGACGATATAATAGCATTATTTGTGTAAACATAAAACATGACATTATTCGTGCGTATAACGGTGGTAAGTTAGTGAATGACGTAGCAAGGATCCAATCAAACTATCGTTGTATGCATGCATGCAATTTTTGTTAAGTTCATCCTTCATTGGCTAAAGATACACATAAATATTGTTTCACCGTTTATTATTTACGTAAGCGAAAAGAAATAACCCTCTGTTATAATGCTTAAATAAAGGTAGCTGAAGTGACGCCATCTCTCGATGATATAATCTAATATCACGAAAACTGCTCATTGGTTGGTTAATATTTTGAACTAGTTTGCTGTACCACCTACTCAAGTTTTTTCCGTGCCATAATTGTATTAAACTTATCTTGGGCTACTACCGCGACCCCTGCTAAGACATATCAACAAAGATTCAAGATGCATATCTCTCTCAAATCGTTTCGACGTAGAAATACAAACATATTCCGTTGCAATAGTACGTACCATCAGCCCCAGTGACGTGTTTCTCTAGGTTCAGCTTCTCTTGTGCGACCTGGTAGATGCCCTCCTCGATGGTGCCCGCGCTCAGCAGCCGGTAGATCGTCACAGGCCTTGTTTGGCCCATCCTGTGACATCTGCAAGAGAGAAAAAAATAACAAGTTGTAAAGTTCGTTTTTCTTTGCTTGACGAATATTATAATTGTAATATTGGACACCAATCACATACATTGCTCTGATCCCAAAGTAACTATCGCACTTGTGTTATGCAAATCAGACACAACGGTGGTACCACAACATCCAGACCCGCAGACAATACAGAAAATTTTGATTTCTATATTGGCCCGACCGGGAATCGAACCCGGGACCTCGGAGCGGCGACGCCTTGAAACCAGATTGCTTAGCCACTACACCACGGAGGTCGTTGTAAACAATCTTGACATTTATTATATGAAGTTATTCATTATAAAATAAGATATGTAAATACAAAACTCACAACCTACACAGGTTACTCATAATTGAATACTAGATCTTTTTAAATAAGATAATCAGTTGATTTTATTAAATAACGCAACGGACAACTCAAGACAGACTGTCGTGTCGCCTTAAAACGTGAAGGGCCGACCCCAAATGAAAAGGGTAAAGGAAAAGTAGAAAAAGAAGAAGAAGAAAAGATTGTTTACAATATTCAAGTAGCAGGCAAACTGACTTAGTAGGTGATTTCACGGAACAGATAAAGGATAAAATGGATATATGGACCCGGAACATTCGTTGAAACCATGATAAGCAAATCATATGTCTTTGGCAAGTCGCCCTCAGTACCAGCACTTCTGAGCGTTACATAAATTAATAGAATGCTTAGTTCAATTCAGATATAAATGGTAGGTAACTTTTATAAGTTACCTAAAACGTGACGTAATTGATGTTTACATTAACAATACAAATGCTATTTTGTATATTTTTTAAACGCAATACAAAAAAAATATGATTCTACAGAATGATTAGTTGCCTTAACCTAGTCATAGTGTTCTAAAATGCTTTACTCAGAAATATAGTAATCCAGAGTTATAATCCCTAGTCGATGTATAAAAAAACTAACTCGTTTGTATTAAATGACAACATTAAACTAATGATTGGAAGCATTTGTTTGACATACTTTGCTGGTTCGATTTATTTTGTAAGAAGAAACATTTTTTTTTTTTAATTTTTATTAATTAAAACCATTTAGGATCGATTACTGGTTACTTAGCCCATATAGCGGTTCATGTACACCTTATGTGCATAAGTTTTAGTACAGCATACCATGTGTGCATTACGCTATTGGTATTTAGTTAATAATACAATAAAATAGGGTTA
Source organism: Pyrausta purpuralis (assembly GCA_963924145.1). Taxonomy (NCBI): domain Eukaryota; kingdom Metazoa; phylum Arthropoda; class Insecta; order Lepidoptera; family Crambidae; genus Pyrausta; species Pyrausta purpuralis. The sequence continues at coordinate 5,482,384 of OZ001651.1, forward strand.
CACTGGTGTACACGAAAGTTAATTTTGTAATACCGTTTTGCAGGGTTGATAAAAATCATGACTTTTTTTAAAGAAATCAAATTAATCGGATTTATTTGATTTAAATTGGATTAATTTGATTTAAATCAGATTTTTTTGTACTTTCTTGTCTTTTTTATTAATTTAATAGTCAGTTATTAATTTAAAGAAAACAACGTATTTTGGTTTATATTGTTTAATGAAAAAAGCCCATTAATTCCTTATTACAGCATTTACACACCTCTTTGTTAAACTTTCCACAAGCGGACTTTTTTCATTAAAATAAACCCACACAGCATCTTTTTTCTTCCAGACATTTTTGCCGTATTCCTTCTTTCACTAATCAATAACAAATAACAGAGCGTAAAGCAAACCACATCGCATGTTTGTTTCAGGGAATGTCCGAATTGTATCGCTATACTCGCACGTATGGCATTGCACGTGTGTGCGTGCCGTAATTTATGTCGGGGGAAGTTCCTGGACACTTTTTGGCTGATTTGGTTGCAGTAAAAATTTATTGATTTAAATCAATATTTTTTTAAAAAAAATCACTTGATTAAAATCAGTGATTTAAATCAAGTGATTTAAATCATAATATCAACCCTGCCGTTTTGCAAGAATAAATCCATTTTTGAAGTTCTATGAAAAAAAATGGAGGAGGCCATTCAATTGACAATCGCGGCGGCTATGTTTACCCAGGAGTGGTCGTTTTAAGGGTTAAGGTGTCAATATTTAAATTGTTAGCTCTTCACAGGCCACTGCCACTGGTATGAGTTCAATCACAGTTGTCATTACCTGTCCTCTGCTTGCTTGTCGTTGTAAGGGTTGAAGTCTATGTCGTGTATGATGACAGTGTCGGCCGCGGTCAAGTTAATCCCGAGCCCGCCCGCGCGCGTCGACAGAAGGAACACGAAAATGTCCTCCTCGTTGTATTGGTCTATTAAGTCTTGTCTGGAAAGAGAACATATTTAGCATGTAGATTTTTATTCATTTAAAACACTTCATGCACTAACAAAAGGGACATAAGGAGGAATTAATGCAAAAACATTTTCTACCAAACAACCATAAGTATATACAGAGCAAATGAAACGCAAAGGAAGTCATACCTCTGTCTAAAATAAAGAGCTTAACTATAAACAATACAATAGGTATATAAAATAAAAAATAAACATACATACTACTTATCACATAAATACCGTAAACATTATTACATAATATGGATTTATAAACATACACATAATAATAATAATAATGGTACACATGGAAGAAAAAAAGGACAGTGGGATATCTCGTCCTTGTAAAGTGTCCGTAGGGCCTTCTTGAACGAGAATTTGAAGGTGGATGCCTTTACAACCTTTGAAAGGTCATTCAGTCGAATGGCTGTGAGGGTAAATGAATTGAATTTGAACATAGTCATGAGAAGCATGGAGGTACGAGAATTTGTCTCTAAGATACGACGGAGAATTGGGATTGAAGAGAATGGACTACAACATGCAAAGTGTTTGAATGTGCCTACACTGCCGGATGGGATGCCAGCCAAGCTAGGTGCAAAATTGGGACATGTGATCATATTTACGAAAGACCAAACACAAATCTAATGCTGTTGTTAAGGAGCTGGTCCATCTTATTAAGGAAGTCCTGCAAGATGTTAGTACAGCAGATTGTTGTATATTAGTGGACTATTTTAAACGATTCTTGAACACACCAGCAGCCTATGGGTAACCGAATGTTGTCAACAGCTCACGTTGGGCACGAATGTTTCTTGACAGAAGTCAATAATTAGCTAAAGGGTAGCAACATCTGTTGTTAGTTATACGCTAACCTTTGATAGTGAAGTTTAAAAATATTACTAACCTGTCTGTGACAACCGTCTGGCCGTCCAGTCTCAGGTACCTGAACCATCATCATGAACTGGCTGAAGATTAATACACGGTGGCCGTCCGCTTTCAGTCGCGGCAACATCTCGTCTAGCTGCTGTTGTTGGCTAAATGCTGCTCATGTATAGAACAGCTTTCTAATTACTGACCTGAGGTCTTCTAGCCTGACCTGCTTACACAAAGGCTGGGCCCTTCGCACTCATAATCCGGTGGCAAGAAAGTACGACACGACCAGAGGTACAATAGACACGATAGTACGACACGACCAGATGTACAATGGACACAATAGTACAACACGACCAGAGGTACAATAGACACGATAGTACGACACGACCAGATGTACAATGGACACAATAGTACAACACGACCAGAGGTACAATAGACACGATAGTACGACACGACCAGATGTACAATGGACACAATAGTACAACACGACCAGAGGTACAATAGACACGATAGTACGACACGACCAGATGTACAATGGACACAATAGTACAACACGACCAGAGGTACAATAGACACGATAGTACGACACGACCAGAGGTACAATAGACACGATAGTACGACACGACCAGAGGTACAATAGACACGATAGTACGACACGACCTGAGGTACAATAGACACGATAGTACGACATGACAGAGATCAGGTGCAGGATTAACAACTTCATAAGCTTTCCGATGCTCGGGACTGTCAAAATTTCCGATAATACCAGGGTTAGGAGCGCAGGTATTAAATTCAGAGGAGTTGAAGCTGCATACTGAGCTGTTTGGGTTATCTTGATGAAGGTTTCTTCAACGCACCAGCAGCCTATAAGTAGCCGAAGGTTGGCAACACCTCACATGGGGTACGAGCTCCTATTCGGTAAAATTTGACGATTGTTTCTTGACAGTAGTCGATACGTAGCTAAAGGGTTGTCGACAGCTGTTGTGAGATACACGCTGCTCATGTAGCTCTGTTGGGTTTAATAACGATTCTGTCTTAGTACACACACACACACACACACACACACACACACACACACACGTATATATGAATGTAACTGAACCTGATATGTACCTAATTTACTCATAAAAACTTTTTGTTAATTAAAGCATCTACAACACTTATTAAACTATGGCCGTTCGAAGTGGTGAGAGTCTGGTGACCTGTAACACAGGTACTATACCAGTCTCACACGTACGTCTTGTTCCTAACTAAGTCTTGTAACTAAACTAACAAAACTAAGTATCTAAGTTGCCACTATTTTTACATAAGATTGTATGTGATGAGAAATAAATATTATTATTGATTATTGGTTTTTGGCAGAAGTGAATGCGTAGTAGAGGATCGTGAATTTTTATCACATATAGATAAGTTTTGCATTAATACTAACCTGTCCGTGACCGCCGTCTGGCCGTCCAGTCTCAGGTACCTGAACCCCTTGGCGGACAGATACGGCTCGATGATGTCCAGCATCATCGCGAACTGGCTGAAGAGTAATACGCGGTCCACCTTCTGTTATTGGCTAAATGCTGCTCATGTATAGTACAGCTTTCTAATTACTGGCCTGAGGCCTTCTAGCCTGACCTGCTTACACAAAGGCTCTCATAATCGACTGGAACTATAGAACGACACGACCAGAGGTACAATAGACCGGTCGAGTAAGTCTTCATCACCCAAATGATATGACATGACAAAGAAATGGTGCAAGATCAACAAGTTCATAAGCTTTCCGATGCTCGGGACTGTCAAAATTTCCGAGAAGACCAGGGTTAGGAGCGCAGGTATTTAATTCAGAGGACTTGAAGCTGCATACTGAGTTGTCTGGACTATCTTGATGAAGGATACTTGAACGCACCAGTAGCTTTATAGGTAGCCGAAGATTGGCAACACCTCACATGTGGTACGAGCTACAAATTATAGCTAGATCTAGAGCTACAAATTTGACGATGGTTTCTTGACAGAAGTCGATAAGTAGCTAAAGGGTTGTCGACAGCTGTTGTGAGAAACATGCTGCTCATGTAGCTCTATTGTGACTGATTTAAATACGGTTTTTGGCAGAAGTGAATGGTCGTGTTTTTTTTTATAAATAGCTCAGTTTGGACATGAATACTAACCTGTCCGTGACCGCCGTCTGGCCGTCCAGTCTCAGGTACCTGAACCCCTTAGCGGACAGGTACGGCTCGATGATGTCCAGCATCATCGTGAACTGGCTGACGAGTAATACACGGTGGCCGTCCGCTTTCAGCCGGGGCAACATCTCGTCTAGCTGCTGTTGTTGGCTTAATGCTGTTCATGTAGAGTACAGCTGTCTAATTACTGACCTGAGGCCTTCTAGCCTGACCTGCTTACACAATGGCTTAGCTCTTCGCTCTCATAATCCAGTGGCACGATAGTTCATCAAGACCAGTGGTACATACATAGACCATAACTGGTTGAGTTAATGTCTTCAACACCCAAACGATATGACATGACAAAGAGATAAGGTGTTGGATCAACAACTTCATAAGCTTTCCGATGTTCGGGAGTGTCAAAATTTCAGAGAAGACCAGGGTTAGGAGCGCAGGTATTTAATTCAGAGGACTTGGCGCTGCATACTGAGCTGTCTGGGTTATCTTGATGAAGGATACTTGAACGCACCAGTAGCTTATAGGTAGCCGAAGATTGAGCTGCATACTGAGTTGTCTGCACTATCTTGATGAAGGATTCTTGAACGCACAAAAAGCTTATAAGTAGCCGAAGGTTGGCAACACCTCACATGAAGTACGAGCTACTATTCTGTCAAATTTGACGTTGGTTTCTTGACAGAAGTCGATAAGTAGGTAGCTAAAAGGTTGTCGACAGCTGTTGTGGGATACACGCTGCTCATGTAGCTCTGTTGACGCTGATTTAAATACGGTTTTTGGCAATCACATAAAGCTAAACTTAACTAACCTGTCCGTGACCGCCGTCTGGCCGTCCAGTCTCAGGTATCTGAACCCCTTGGCGGACAGATACGGCTCGATGATGTCCAGCATCATCGTGAACTGGCTGAAGAGTAATACGCGGTGGCCGTCCGCTTTCAGCCGCGGCAACATCTCGTCTAGCTTCTCGAACTTGCCCGAGTCCATTATCAGGTGTTGGGGCACGCCGAACGAGCTTATGCACTGAAAGGGTTAAATTATAGATAAGTTAATTTGAGAATTTTATTTAATATAATGATCAGTAGTGGTCCCCCGCGACTACAACCGCGCGTTTTGAGTTTGCTCTCTATCTCTATCAATGATGATGGTACCAATCAGTGGCCGTAGTGCGAGTCGGCGCGAGACTTACTCGATCAAAAGCATCGAGGGCGTTAACGTAAATTTGTATGGGATTGAAGCAGCGCCGTCTAGTGGCTAACATTTACACTAAAACAATCCCATATACATACACATATATGTTTACGCGCTCGATGCGTTTGATCGAGTAAGTCTCGCGTCGACTCGCACTACGCCCACTGGACTGTTGCAACCGCGCACTCTTTGACAGATCGTTGTCAGATGGAGTTTTATATAGCAGTTGTTGTTTAGGTTTAGGACGAGCGACTCAGGGGTGGCTGTACAAACGATACTGATACCAAGAATATGATTTAAAAATGGAAATAAACTTACAAAATCAATTTCTAATTGCGATAATGAGCGAGTCAAAACTACAGTCCCATCTTCGTAGCTTACTAGCTACGGCGTAATATTTCATAGATACGCACGAACTACGCGCGAAAGTGCGAGTTTCTCTATGCATTTTGAACTTTCTTCGAATGTTGTAAAGAGGTTTTCCTTAATAAAACTTGCATAGAATTTAAATTACACATATTTTTTTTAAAAAGGGTTACTCATATTATCATCCACGAGTTGGAAGTCACTGACCAAAACAACACTCTGTGTAGCAATTGAGACATTATTAATCTAGTCAGCTTAGCCAAGTATGTGCTCGATGTAGTGGCTTCTCAAGTAAGACTACATAGCCCACCTTGTGCGTGAGAGTGAGCTGATGTATCTGGAAGTCCGAGAGGCACATGATGTCCTGGTACGCGTAGTCCTCGTTGCGCTCCTTGTACCCGGGGTCGCGCGCCAGCCGCGCGGCTATCTCGCGCACCTGGTCGGCTTGGTAGTGGTAGCGGAGCAGGAGCGGATGGTTCGCCAGTTTGCGCATGTCCATCATCATCGACATGCCGTTCTGTTCTGTTGTCGCGTATATCTGGAATGGAGAATTAAAGTGCAATAAAACAATATAATACATGTATAACGATTACGGGAGATATAAAACTAATATGCCTATCTAGTTTTCACTTATAGAACTTATCACACACATCAATATACAACAATAGATAGAAGACAATAATCGTGCTATTAAATATGTTCGAAGAACAATACCAGATGAAAAGAGAAAAAGGAGAAGAGAAAAAGGAGAAGAGAAAAAGGAGAGGTCATACCAAGTTGGATAGCTTAATAATGTGTATTCAAATGATTTGGTCTCGCAGTAAATAAGTCTATATGTTGATATAATTTTTGTTAAAGTCAATAGCCACTCTGTTAAAGAAAAAGTGTTTTCTATAATTTGTGATCGGCAGCGGTTCAACATGGAGGGTTATTAAGAGGCTGAGGGCTTATAAGATTTGAACGAAATTTGTTAATTTTCCTTTTATCGATTTTTTGAAATAACTTATTAGTTAGTTCTACTTTTATACACCCTCTTACATAAACTCATTCACTCACACCTTACAGAGGACTATCAAACAAAATTGTTTCTTGCATTTACAAATTCAAGTCTAGAATATGTAAGGACAACAGCACGTCGCGGTAAACACTGCGGTATCTTATGCTATTGTAATAAAGGCTAGTTTGCAACAAAAGTAGGTAACCTGATGTGCTGGCCACTGTACATGCATGGTTATATACCCAGTACCAATTGTTATGTTTTTTTTTTGTTTGGTAATTTATGGTATGTTTTAGCCAAGAACGAGATGAGAGGCGCTGTTTATCGAAATACAAGATACACCTATCCTAGTTCGGTAGCAGATGCAATGTAATGCTTTTGTAATGGAATTACTTAGTTTTTTAGTTGTATTGTAGAAACAATCACAACTGTTATTCTTATTGGAAATAAACATTATTCTTCATTTGTAACTAGTGGTCACACTCGAATCCGCGCATTTCGAGTTTGCTCCGTTCCCTACCGCCGCAGCGTAATGTTTTTACATAGCCTAGTCTCCCGCGATAAAAAAGCTATATAACACTTTTTTTTTCAAATCGGTCATTCATGTTATAAGAGCCTTTAAACAAACAAACAAACAAACTTTACAGCTTTAAAATATTTAATAAACTAAAAAAAAGCTTTTAACTATCGTCTCATTTCTATCTGCTAGAGTGCAGTATTTTTATCTGGAGAGCTGATTAATATATCATCGAAGTAAACTAAAACGAAATCCAGCTCTCTAAGCATAGTATCTTTAAACCGTTCAAAAGTCTGACCAGCATTGCGGAGACCAAAAGGCATTCTTGGAAATTCAAAAAGTCTAAAGGGAATGTAATAATCGCTGTTTTTCCAACTTGTTCTACTGGTATGCAATGATAGGCTTTCTCATCCTCCTTCCTCTAATAGTCCTAGGGCTATCCTTAATGCTGGCTGGTTAAGACTGATAAAGCAAGCTCACTCCAAATAAACCTGTTCACTTACTTTGATTTTCAGGTTGCCTTGGCACCATTGGATAAAACATAGAGAGCGAAGCGAGCATTATTTCACAGAGCTACTCGTTATGAGTGACAAAAAACATGCAGTAGGATTGATAACTTTCGTCTGTTTGCTCATTAAGCTCGAAGACCTTGACCGAGTATCCCAACAAGTGGGTCTTGAAATGAACGTGTTGTACCCACTCCAGTATCTGTTGGGAACTCAACTCTCGAAGTCGTCGACGAGTACGTCTATCTGGGACAAGTGATCCAAATAGTAGGTCCAACTTTAAGAAAGAGGTCAATCGAGGAATGGCGCTAGAGCTCTTCTCGTTTCAATTACCTCAGTGTCTGAAGACGAAAGTCTTCAATCAGTGTGTGTTACCAGTGATGACATACGGATCCGAAACGTGGTCTCTAATTATAGGCCTCATAAAGAAGCTTAAAATCACACAACGAGCGATGGAGAGGGCTATGCTCGGTGTTTCTCTACGAGATCGAATCAGAAACGAGTAGATACGTAGAAGAGCTAAGGTAACGGACATATCCCTACAAATCCGTAAGCTCAAGAGGCAGTGGGCAGGGCACATAGCGCAAAGTTCTGATGGCCGTTTGGGAAGAAAAGTTCTAAATTGGAGACCCTTCGACCAATAACGAAGCGTAGGACGTCCACCGACAAGCTCGACAGACAACCTTATAAGATCGCAGGATCACACTGGATGCAGACCGCTCACAACCGGTCGCTGTGGAAATCCTTTGAGGAAGCCTATGTTCAGCAGGGCACGTCCTTTGGCTGATAATAATGATGATGAATGAATGATGATACTACATGTTGAAAAACACTATGGCACAGAAAACAAATAAGTTAACACGTACCGTTCCATCGTTATTAGAGAATCCAGCGATGAGTTCCTTATACAAAGCATCCTGCCTTCGCGACATAGGGCACAGCTCCGTGTGGTTCGTCTTCTGCGGAAGGTCTTGGAGCACGTCGCGTTTTAGCCTTCGCAGTACGAACGGCTTCATGATTCGCTTCGCTTGAGTGATTTGACTCTGTTCGAATGCTGGCACGTCGTCTTCTTTATTGCCTTCCGCTTTCTTTGTTGTTTTCGATTTCTGTTAAATAAACAAATGTGACATCTCTGGTATAAAGGATGCAAAATAAAGTACGAGCGATGTTTATAAGAGTGGTAAAGTCCGTATTTCTTTGCAAGTCCAATAATGTAAACAATTTTTTTATAACTTTTTAAATAATATCAGTAAATAAAATTAATTTACTGTTTTAATTTAAAAATATCTCCGTTTTCAACGATAAATGAATGATTTTGTTAAAAAAGGAATATCAGATTATTTACAATACTCGGCTATCAAAGAGAAACGGACTGTAGTCAATAAAGTTTAGAAATACAGGAAAAATATTTAAAAAAAAAAACATTTTATTTCTGTATTTTAGACTCGACTCTTAACTCCTTGAAAGTTTACCCCCTGTTAAGAATTGATATAAGTTAAATAATAATAAAATCAAAAACCTCTTTTAATTTCATCATTTCAGGAATCATAACTTATTTTTTGAGCTAAGCTTTGATGGTATAGAAATTTTGTGCTAAAATAACAGTGAGGTATAATGTTTTCGACTAGATTCATAATCAAACAATGTAATTGACTAGTTCTTCAGAATCCCTAAGACACACCAGTAATCACTATGTGATTACAATAAGAAAAACGTATAGACACTTACCTTAGCCTAGAAGGCTTCCTAAGAGGTGTGAATTGATATAAAATTATAAAAAAACTAACTCACCGCATTCTTTTGGAACAAGCTCTTGAGATCGTCCGTCTTCCCGGAGAACATGTGCGGCATCACGAAACATAGTAACGACATCAACTCTAGAAGATTGTTTTGTAACGGCGTTCCGGTCAGTAGGAGACGGTGTTTCGACTGCGGACAGAAAAAAAACAAACATTTTCTAATGTGGCTGGTGTGGTTGTGTGGCTTAACTTTAAGTAATATTATTTATATAGGAGCTATTTTCTTGATTATTATTTAATCTCTTGCATTTTGCGAATAAACCGTTACTTTATGTTCTCGTTACGTTCTTGTTCCTAACGTTTTAAAAACGTTATTTTTAATAACGTAAGCATTATAATACAAGAAATCTTCTTATCTAGATTTAGGTTAGAGAAGTGCTAAAATACATTGTACAACAGTTGCGTAAGAAGGTAGACTTGACACTTATTTAAGTACTGAGGTATTCTTAAAAAGCTAATCTAGATCATGTTTTCAAATAATAAACCTGATCGTCTTAAAGTTGATAAAGCTATAATATTTTTTAAATCAAATTCATAATTCGCTGAAATACCAGCCATAATTAATGAAATAATTTACTTATTTAATTTAATTTACTGAATATTTATAATTTTTGTAATACTTATTTGATAATTGAAAAAAAAAACTTAAATAACTGCGATGTGTTAAGTACTGAAAGTATTATTAAAAATCTAACCTAGACCACGTTTTAAAACAATCACGCTAAGTGTATGTATTGTGGCAATGAAAAGGCTATGTGTCTAGCTAAGTGCATGTTTGTAAAAAAACATCGATCGGCATTAAGTGCTGAGAATAGCTTGTGCTTATATTTGCATGACAATAGTAGACATTCACGCATCAAAAGGCCGCCGGCGGTCGCATAAACAAAAGACTAGACATAATGAGGAAATAATATTAGATCGACACCCGTATACACCGGTTACCCTTCGCAATACAAAACAAAATGTTTGTACACTCACTTTGATCTTGAGCAAGTTGTCGTACCGCAGCGTGGACATGTTCTTGAGCATGTGCGCCTCGTCGTATATGACGTAGTGCATCGGCGTGATGCGAAACATCTTGCGCTCCTCCGGACAACTGCTCACCATTGTGTAACTGGATAAAATAAACAACATATTTGTAGTTCATCAATGTATTTTATAGTTTAACTAGCTGACCCGGCAAACGATGTTTTGCATATACCTGATATATGCAAACAACTTTAATAATAAAAATAAATGTTTATTTTCAAGCTAAGCTAAGCTAAGGAAAATTTTAATCGAAGTACAGTTAAAAACACTATTATTGATCAGTTATCGAGAAGGGTGAAAATGATTAAATTACTAAAATGGCTATAAAAAGTAGGGGTTGGTGATAAAAAGAAAAAGTAAAAATTTAGGGTTGTATGTATTTTTTATTGCCACATTAAAAAAAATAAGGGTGAATAAAAAATAGATAGTAGCCGATTCTCAGACCCACTGAATACGCATATAAAATTTGGTAAGAATCGGTCAAGCCGTTTCGGAAGAGTACAATAACTAACATTGTGACATGGAAATTTTATATATTAGGGATAAGTTGATATTCTAACGTGTAATGTTAAAAAAGCTTGACAAACTAAGCATACATTCACAAAAAAGTATTCAAATAACCATTATTGCAATAATCTTAAGGTTTCTTAATCCTGCGAATGCCCAAAGCTGTGTTTCCGTTTCACTCGCACACATACTCTCTCATTCGTATCTGTTGATCATAGCACAAGTGCCTATGCCTGCTAACCTGTATCACAACGGGATACGGTTTTGATATCCTATTTCTTTAAATCATGAATATCGAGCGTGAATCGTGAATCGAGGCGTATCATATCACATCGATGCAGCAATATAGTGGTTCGAAACTATATAGTTTTGATCAGGGCTTGGAAACCGGTATTTTTTCTGAACCGGTTTAACGAAAATACAGGTGGAACTTTTTGAAAAAGGTTATGTCCCTTTGAACTTTTGAGGTTCCGAAAAATATGGGTATTTATAATTATTATTTTTGTTTTTATAGTGTTTTGTCACTATACAAACTTAATAATATAAATAGCAAATTGCACTTGTAAAAAGCAACTTTGGCTGCTGTGACAGACGAGGAATCGAACCCCGTGTCCTACGCAATCCGGGCGTATGCCTATACCACTCGGCCACCGTCACATTAGCAAGCCTGTTGAATTTTGCAAGCGCTTTCTTTAACGCGTAGGCTGCGTGGCGTCATCAATGTTGCGAGATTGCTCTCACAATATCCGAAGGAAATATTTTTACAAATATTTGACAATCGGTTAAGATGAACGAAGCCAATTTATAATTATTATTTTTGTTTTTATAGTGTTTTGTCACTATACAAACTTAATAATATAAATAGCAAATTGCACTTGTAAAAAGCAACTTTGGCTGCTGTGACAGACGAGGAATCGAACCCCGTGTCCTACGCAATCCGGGCGTATGCCTATACCACTCGGCCACCGTCACATTAGCAAGCCTGTTGAATTTTGCAAGCGCTTTCTTTAACGCGTAGGCTGCGTGGCGTCATCAATGTTGCGAGATTGCTCTCACAATATCCGAAGGAAATATTTTTACAAATATTTGACAATCGGTTAAGATGAACGAAGCCAATTTATAATTATTATTTTTGTTTTTATAGTGTTTTGTCACTATACAAACTTAATAATATAAATAGCAAATTGCACTTGTAAAAAGCAACTTTGGCTGCTGTGACAGACGAGGAATCGAACCCCGTGTCCTACGCAATCCGGGCGTATGCCTATACCACTCGGCCACCGTCACATTAGCAAGCCTGTTGAATTTTGCAAGCGCTTTCTTTAACGCGTAGGCTGCGTGGCGTCATCAATGTTGCGAGATTGCTCTCACAATATCCGAAGGAAATATTTTTACAAATATTTGACAATCGGTTAAGATGAACGAAGCCAATTTATAATTATTATTTTTGTTTTTATAGTGTTTTGTCACTATACAAACTTAATAATATAAATAGCAAATTGCACTTGTAAAAAGCAACTTTGGCTGCTGTGACAGACGAGGAATCGAACCCCGTGTCCTACGCAATCCGGGCGTATGCCTATACCACTCGGCCACCGTCACATTAGCAAGCCTGTTGAATTTTGCAAGCGCTTTCTTTAACGCGTAGGCTGCGTGGCGTCATCAATGTTGCGAGATTGCTCTCACAATATCCGAAGGAAATATTTTTACAAATATTTGACAATCGGTTAAGATGAACGAAGCCAATTTATAATTATTATTTTTGTTTTTATAGTGTTTTGTCACTATACAAACTTAATAATATAAATAGCAAATTGCACTTGTAAAAAGCAACTTTGGCTGCTGTGACAGACGAGGAATCGAACCCCGTGTCCTACGCAATCCGGGCGTATGCCTATACCACTCGGCCACCGTCACATTAGCAAGCCTGTTGAATTTTGCAAGCGCTTTCTTTAACGCGTAGGCTGCGTGGCGTCATCAATGTTGCGAGATTGCTCTCACAATATCCGAAGGAAATATTTTTACAAATATTTGACAATCGGTTAAGATGAACGAAGCCAATTTATAATTATTATTTTTGTTTTTATAGTGTTTTGTCACTATACAAACTTAATAATATAAATAGCAAATTGCACTTGTAAAAAGCAACTTTGGCTGCTGTGACAGACGAGGAATCGAACCCCGTGTCCTACGCAATCCGGGCGTATGCCTATACCACTCGGCCACCGTCACATTAGCAAGCCTGTTGAATTTTGCAAGCGCTTTCTTTAACGCGTAGGCTGCGTGGCGTCATCAATGTTGCGAGATTGCTCTCACAATATCCGAAGGAAATATTTTTACAAATATTTGACAATCGGTTAAGATGAACGAAGCCAATTTATAATTATTATTTTTGTTTTTATAGTGTTTTGTCACTATACAAACTTAATAATATAAATAGCAAATTGCACTTGTAAAAAGCAACTTTGGCTGCTGTGACAGACGAGGAATCGAACCCCGTGTCCTACGCAATCCGGGCGTATGCCTATACCACTCGGCCACCGTCACATTAGCAAGCCTGTTGAATTTTGCAAGCGCTTTCTTTAACGCGTAGGCTGCGTGGCGTCATCAATGTTGCGAGATTGCTCTCACAATATCCGAAGGAAATATTTTTACAAATATTTGACAATCGGTTAAGATGAACGAAGCCAATTTATAATTATTATTTTTGTTTTTATAGTGTTTTGTCACTATACAAACTTAATAATATAAATAGCAAATTGCACTTGTAAAAAGCAACTTTGGCTGCTGTGACAGACGAGGAATCGAACCCCGTGTCCTACGCAATCCGGGCGTATGCCTATACCACTCGGCCACCGTCACATTAGCAAGCCTGTTGAATTTTGCAAGCGCTTTCTTTAACGCGTAGGCTGCGTGGCGTCATCAATGTTGCGAGATTGCTCTCACAATATCCGAAGGAAATATTTTTACAAATATTTGACAATCGGTTAAGATGAACGAAGCCAATTTATAATTATTATTTTTGTTTTTATAGTGTTTTGTCACTATACAAACTTAATAATATAAATAGCAAATTGCACTTGTAAAAAGCAACTTTGGCTGCTGTGACAGACGAGGAATCGAACCCCGTGTCCTACGCAATCCGGGCGTATGCCTATACCACTCGGCCACCGTCACATTAGCAAGCCTGTTGAATTTTGCAAGCGCTTTCTTTAACGCGTAGGCTGCGTGGCGTCATCAATGTTGCGAGATTGCTCTCACAATATCCGAAGGAAATATTTTTACAAATATTTGACAATCGGTTAAGATGAACGAAGCCAATTTATAATTATTATTTTTGTTTTTATAGTGTTTTGTCACTATACAAACTTAATAATATAAATAGCAAATTGCACTTGTAAAAAGCAACTTTGGCTGCTGTGACAGACGAGGAATCGAACCCCGTGTCCTACGCAATCCGGGCGTATGCCTATACCACTCGGCCACCGTCACATTAGCAAGCCTGTTGAATTTTGCAAGCGCTTTCTTTAACGCGTAGGCTGCGTGGCGTCATCAATGTTGCGAGATTGCTCTCACAATATCCGAAGGAAATATTTTTACAAATATTTGACAATCGGTTAAGATGAACGAAGCCAATTTATAATTATTATTTTTGTTTTTATAGTGTTTTGTCACTATACAAACTTAATAATATAAATAGCAAATTGCACTTGTAAAAAGCAACTTTGGCTGCTGTGACAGACGAGGAATCGAACCCCGTGTCCTACGCAATCCGGGCGTATGCCTATACCACTCGGCCACCGTCACATTAGCAAGCCTGTTGAATTTTGCAAGCGCTTTCTTTAACGCGTAGGCTGCGTGGCGTCATCAATGTTGCGAGATTGCTCTCACAATATCCGAAGGAAATATTTTTACAAATATTTGACAATCGGTTAAGATGAACGAAGCCAATTTATAATTATTATTTTTGTTTTTATAGTGTTTTGTCACTATACAAACTTAATAATATAAATAGCAAATTGCACTTGTAAAAAGCAACTTTGGCTCAAATATTTGTTTATTTGATTGTCAAATATTTGTAAAAATATTTCCTTCGGATATTGTGAGAGCAATCTCGCAACATTGATGACGCCACGCAGCCTACGCGTTAAAGAAAGCGCTTGCAAAATTCAACAGGCTTGCTAATGTGACGGTGGCCGAGTGGTATAGGCATACGCCCGGATTGCGTAGGACACGGGGTTCGATTCCTCGTCTGTCACAGCAGCCAAAGTTGCTTTTTACAAGTGCAATTTGCTATTTATATTATTAAGTTTGTATAGTGACAAAACACTATAAAAACAAAAATAATAATTATAAATTGGCTTCGTTCATCTTAACCGATTGTCAAATATTTGTAAAAATATTTCCTTCGGATATTGTGAGAGCAATCTCGCAACATTGATGACGCCACGCAGCCTACGCGTTAAAGAAAGCGCTTGCAAAATTCAACAGGCTTGCTAATGTGACGGTGGCCGAGTGGTATAGGCATACGCCCGGATTGCGTAGGACACGGGGTTCGATTCCTCGTCTGTCACAGCAGCCAAAGTTGCTTTTTACAAGTGCAATTTGCTATTTATATTATTAAGTTTGTATAGTGACAAAACACTATAAAAACAAAAATAATAATTATAAATTGGCTTCGTTCATCTTAACCGATTGTCAAATATTTGTAAAAATATTTCCTTCGGATATTGTGAGAGCAATCTCGCAACATTGATGACGCCACGCAGCCTACGCGTTAAAGAAAGCGCTTGCAAAATTCAACAGGCTTGCTAATGTGACGGTGGCCGAGTGGTATAGGCATACGCCCGGATTGCGTAGGACACGGGGTTCGATTCCTCGTCTGTCACAGCAGCCAAAGTTGCTTTTTACAAGTGCAATTTGCTATTTATATTATTAAGTTTGTATAGTGACAAAACACTATAAAAACAAAAATAATAATTATAAATTGGCTTCGTTCATCTTAACCGATTGTCAAATATTTGTAAAAATATTTCCTTCGGATATTGTGAGAGCAATCTCGCAACATTGATGACGCCACGCAGCCTACGCGTTAAAGAAAGCGCTTGCAAAATTCAACAGGCTTGCTAATGTGACGGTGGCCGAGTGGTATAGGCATACGCCCGGATTGCGTAGGACACGGGGTTCGATTCCTCGTCTGTCACAGCAGCCAAAGTTGCTTTTTACAAGTGCAATTTGCTATTTATATTATTAAGTTTGTATAGTGACAAAACACTATAAAAACAAAAATAATAATTATAAATTGGCTTCGTTCATCTTAACCGATTGTCAAATATTTGTAAAAATATTTCCTTCGGATATTGTGAGAGCAATCTCGCAACATTGATGACGCCACGCAGCCTACGCGTTAAAGAAAGCGCTTGCAAAATTCAACAGGCTTGCTAATGTGACGGTGGCCGAGTGGTATAGGCATACGCCCGGATTGCGTAGGACACGGGGTTCGATTCCTCGTCTGTCACAGCAGCCAAAGTTGCTTTTTACAAGTGCAATTTGCTATTTATATATGGGTATTTTTCATTAACCGGTTTAACTTTTCGTTCAGCCAAGACAACCACCTCAACTTCGTTAAGATCTGCGTGCGTTGAGCGCATTGACGTTTGTTTTTATTCAATAAAACTTATTTTGTTTATATATCCTATCAGATACGTACTGTGGTAATTGTTCGACATATTTTTGGAAATTTTAATTATATTATATAAACAATAAAATGGCAAAAGGAATAATTCTGTAGAATCTGATAATTATTCTAACCTCTTTCGAAGAATATTCGGTCAAAAAACAAGTCGCGTTGAGATCGTCGCAAGCGGCCAGGAATTAACCGGTTTATTAAGGTTTGCAGTATCACTCTTATTTGGTTCCGCTCCGGAACGGAATTTTACGATAAAACCGGTTTAACCGTTATAATACCGGTAAATCTTGAACCGGTTTCAAGCCCTGGTTTTGATGCGGACCGATTTCGGATTCAACGATATTGATCTAATATACGTTTCAATATCTATATAAGTTAGTTCAGCTAAAGCAGTTTGGTGGCGTATGCACTTGAAAAACTATTTAACAATGCGATTGACAAGATTTTCCCTAATTTATTTAATAAATAGCATCTCATTTATAGAATTAGCATATCAGACATAAAACAATGAGTAGGCACTCACGTGGTCAGTACGACGTCGAAGTTGTCCAGTCCGCGTGCGTACTCTATCCTGAGCTGACGTCTCTCCTCCGGCGGTCCGTAGTACTTGCTCACCCGTAAAGACGGACACCAACGTGCCAACTCGCCGCTCCAGTTGTCTGTAAAAATGTTAGGGGTATGCAAGTTGCAGCCAACGGGCGGTCGGTGTGGCGACACTGCCGGCTGCATTGCACAGGCCGCCTCAACGTCGGACGGGGATTGCGCGGCGCTCCCAGCCGTCCCCGCAGCCCCCCCAAGCAGGGGGCATATAGATAGTGCCATCCACGAAGGCGGGCCCCTCTTTTTTGATTGAAGAGGGCGCGGGGTGCGGGGGGTGACTCGCGCGTCAGTTGCAAGCCGTCCGTGGTTCAAAAAGCACGAGTTACAAAATCTGTGTTGGAAGAATGCAGACTTGTCACGAAAGTGGCTTTCCTTAAATTATTTTTATAACATTTTTTTTTTAATTTCAAGAATAAAATAAAGCTGGTATAATCTGCTGTCATAACATTTTCTTAAACAATTTTAATGGTTACTTAAACACCATAAACAATTTTTAATAAAGAAAATAGCATGTGGTACTTATTACATAACCGGGATATACTTTATGGCGAGAGAGTGTAGGCTATAAAACATCACGATAAGACCTACGTTTACGAAAAAAAAAACAATTCTGGCGATGAAATCCCAGTGGACCGCTAATTCTTTTTTAAATATATCTTATATCTGACGACGCGTTTGGTGTTTGGTTAGCGCTCCTGACATGTATTTACGGGAGAGACGCCCCCGTCATATTTTTTGCCTGATATTCGTAACACAAGGATGAAAGTCCTTACTTCGAAACCACGACAATTGGTGTGTTGTCTGGCGCATATTTATTATTATCTCTTTTAAAGTGCACTGCGTCCCTACCGGCCGTATTGGTAGGTCTTTGCTACACGAATCGAGTCCCACTTGTAAGTGTGACACAAGTTCCACCAGATGCAGATATTTATTTCTGTATGAATTACAGGCTTGAACGAAGCGTCTGAACTCCTAATATGCAAGCTCACCATCTATCATGGGTAGCATAAAATTGAAAAATGTTAAAAAGTTTTGTACTCTTGTAAAGTTTAACGTAATTTATTATTTTTGAGTCTTTCAATGGTGTGGAATCATAAGAAAGGATAACAGCACGCCAAGGTAAACACTGCGGTATCTTTTGCAGTTATAACAAAAGTTATTTTTTTTAGCAAAAATCTATAAGGCCAATTCTCGTGCTGTTCGCATTCGAAAAAAGTTAACCAATCGATTTTTTTTTATTCAAGAAAAACAGTGTTGCATTTCTTTGTGCTGTACGTGTTACGTGTGAATCAATAATCTGATTTTTTCGGTAAAACAGACCTACTTAATCCAAT
The DNA here is from genome assembly GCA_963924145.1 of Pyrausta purpuralis. Classification (NCBI taxonomy): domain Eukaryota; kingdom Metazoa; phylum Arthropoda; class Insecta; order Lepidoptera; family Crambidae; genus Pyrausta; species Pyrausta purpuralis. The sequence goes on from OZ001651.1 coordinate 5,500,919, forward strand.
TACCACACGACATAAGTTCGATTGACGCGAGATTTGGGGCCCTAATGAGCTGGCGACTGTACTTAAAGTCAAATATGTTTCCACGACCAAGAACCTCAAAGCAAAAAAATATATGGATAAAACATACCTAACGTAGAGGCCGGTACCACCACCAAATGCGTGCCTTTAGCCTGGTTAGTCTCCTTCAAATGTGCCAGGAAGGATATCACTTGCACCGTCTTTCCTAAACCCATCTCATCAGCTAATATTCCGGAGACACCTTGCTTGTGCAGAACTGCTAGCCAGTTGAGCCCGACCAGTTGGTACGGGGCTAGTTTGAGACTGCAACAAATAATTAATAGTTTAATATGTTTCTATACCTTAACATTCTATAGAAGACCAAGAAATAAAAATGGTCATCAATGTCTATTTCAACAATAATAGGATTGGACTACTGTCATGCAATGATATATCAACCAAACATTGACATGATTGTCAACCAAAAGGCGTCTGTATCCCCCAAGGTCTTTTACAGGGACCGGTTGAAACCGGTATGTATCCAAAATAAGCTCGAATAGCGAAAGGCAGTCAGAGCACACAGCGAGAAGAACTGATGGCCGTTGTGGCAGAAAGTTTCTAGATTGGAGACCCTTCGTACTCGACCATCAGTGTAGTTAGTGAACACTTACCTAGGGTCCAGTATACTCGGCTGCTTCAGACGCCCGGCGCCGGCGGCCACGGCAGCCTCTAACTGCTGCGCCAGACCAACACATTTCTTCATTAACCGCTGTATATTGTTTCGTGTTGTGAGCAACTCCTGAGTTGAGTTCAGGAGGTCAGTGCTCAACATTTTGCTGTTGTTGAATTTTTCAACCTGTAAATGAGTGAGAGAACATTTACCACACACATTACGCATCTTTGCAAAGAAATTGTTTTGTGTTTTTATTCTTTATTATGTGACATGAAGGTCAGCACTTGACTATAATATCAGTTGTATGTAAGACCCTTTGCACTCTGCGACTTTTAGCATCGATCGCGACTGTATCGCGAAGGCATCGCGATGCAGAAGCTAGCCGTTGACGACTGTATTTGTATACTGGTATCGATACTAACGCGCGTTAGCATCGATGCTAATATCTGTCCGTTGCTGGTTTCGCATTGCTGTCGCTGCATCGATGCTAGAAGTCGCAGTGTGCATTGTGTTTGTAGGAGAGTGAATATCAATATGGGGAAGTATCATGAAAATCTACTATTGTTTAAAAAAAATAACAGATTTCCTAATTTGTTATAACAGTATGAAATACCTACCATATCTAGCCATCCCTTGAATGGCCTTTGAGCTATGATTGCCTCAGCCTTCTTTTGTGAACATCCACTGAGCAGAGATAGCTCATTCAAATTGCTAGTGTTGAGGAAATTGAATACTTTCTTCTTGTCGCCCGATAGGTCGTCTGTTATCTCGTTATCGGAGTCATCACTAAAAATGTGAAGTGATTAAACAAGTGAAAATATTTTGTTTGTGTAATTTTGTTATGTAAAAGATCAACATTGTCATCACTTTCAAGTGAGCAAGGATTGCATCTGTTCAATAGAGAAAAGGAAGTGGTGAAATTGTGATGTGTGGTGGTACACTTTCTACAAGTGAATCGCAAAGAATAAGCCATGTTGTATGAAAATCCTGAGTAAAAATTAATACAAACAATTCAAAGCAAGCTTAACTAGTTTGACTTACCTATCATATACCCTGTCATCCTTCCCTTTTCTGACTCCATAGTCGTCATCTTCACTGCCGCTGCTGCCCCTTCTCACTCTGACATGCTTGGACGCATATGGTTTATAAGTCGATCCCCCGTTCGAACCACTCGGAGTACTACCACTTGAGACTCTGACAATGCCCATGTTTCCATTCATGGGGCGGGATGCCGAACTGGACGCACTTGGTCTGTTCACAGTAAAGTATGTGGTACCCTTGTCATCACTTTCTGGATCTATTTTAAGCAGTTCGTCCCTAGATCGTTCTTCACTCCAGCTATGTTTTATCAATGTGTTCTTAACAAGCTGCAAGAATAATTTGGTAAGTAATCAACAATAAAACATATTTTTATACAAATTTAGTTGGTAAATAATGGTAACTTTACATTACATCTTATGAGATTTCTAAGCCAAACACTTTTATTGACAAACTTAGGTGAGCTTTTTTTTAAGTTGAACATGCCTTTAACCCAGATACCTTTTTATTTGTAGAAAACTAGTGGTCTTAGCAAACTTTGCTTTGTGCGAGCCCTTTTTTATGATTAATATTCTATTTAAAGCCAAGCCAAATCTAACTAAGTAATAATCATGAAAATAAGCCTATCTGTTTTTAAGTTATAAGTGGTTTAACTAGGACAACATTAATTTAATGTGTATAGATACATGTACTCACTGCTGGAGGTAAATCAGGAAACATTTCCCGCATATTTCTGAAACGCCTCTCCTTCACTTCATTTGTTAGTTGCACAACTGCTGGCTTCTTTGTGGGAGTAGGAGCATCATCAGAGTCAGAATCTTGGATCCTGATGCGTTTGTACACAATCGGACCATTTCTAACTACATTGCTTGGTGCTACCATCCTAATTACTTGATCTGGAAAAATATGATTTATAGCAATATTGTACATAGGACCTTGTTTGAGCCCTGGTGACCAGATTTTATAACAAAAAATATTGCATACTGAAAATAAATGTTTCCTAGGTGTTAAAGTCCTTTCTCCTAGGAACCTGGCTAAGTTTTGTATTAAATTTAAGTAGACTGTGTAGTTTTTGTATAAGTTTTGTATTATTTATTCTTACACCGGGCTTTATTTTTCTGAGAGTCTTACAAATAATTGATCTATGAGCCAAAGCATGTTTGAATGAAAAGAATCAAAGTAGACTTAGTAGTTATCCTTCTCTATTATATTATACGAGCGGACCCAGCGAACTTTGTTTCGCCCCCAGCCCTGTCCCGCCCCAGCCCCGTCTCACCGAGTCCCGTAATTTTAAAAGTTAAGCATTCCCAGCGAATTTTCGAAAATTACTAAAATGGCTATTAAAAAATAAGGGTTGATCTTAGAAGGGTAAAAATTGAGGGTTGTATGTATTTTTGTATGTTGTATCATAGAAAAATTGAAATTAAAAATTTTGTCCAAAAATAAAAAATAAAATTTAGGGGTGGTCTACCCCTAACATTAGGGGGATGAAAAATAGATGTTGGCAGATTCTCAGACCTACTGAATACGCATATAAAATTTCATCAAAATCGGTCAAGCCGTTTCGAAGGAGTTTGGCAACTAAATCTGTGACACGAGAATTTTATATATTAGATATCATCTTCATTCTTAGGTGAGGATGTCATGTGTAGGTAGAAATTGAAGTACCTGCATGCTTTATATTCAGGTCATAATCATGATTTTAAATTTAGTTCACATAGGGTCATTGCTCATGTTTCAGACCTTGTTGTAACTGAAGTTCTTATGCAATAGTGTAATGTGGAAACAAATTAAACATAAAACGCTGATCATGGAGATCAGATTCTGAGAAAAGATAAAATTCATGAAACAACATTGCAGTCTATTGGGCCCCAAAAAATTAATACATTTCAGGATTTTTAACAGTAGTGGTGGTATACCTGTTCGTTTTATTGGCTACTCTCGAAGATATATTTCGAGGAGTCAGAACTTTATAGTCAAGAATCGAAAAAGTAAATTACCCGGACAAAACCATATGATCACAAAAAAAGCTTAGAGGGTCAGCGAACGTTACGGTACGTGTGCATAGCATACCCTCGTGGTTGCAGAAAATTCAGAAGCACGTGCTATGTTTATGCAGTATAAAAAAGCGATGTACTTACGGGAATTGGAAGACGATGCCACAACTCTTACTTGGGTATTAGGCACTGTTTCATTCGGTTTTCTTTGAAACCTGTACTGCCTCAAATAACTCATCGTACTGGGACTATTTCCGTCGGACATATTGGTAACTTAAGTATGGAAACGTAAGATGTAAGTAACACCAGTATTACAAGATACTTCTTTGATAATTAACGGAATACGTAAGCGTGAAAAAGTTCAATATAAGCGAGCAATGCGGGAAGTCAACATTACGGCCATTTTTATCCGCGATACTGCACGTTGAGTTAAAACCGAACCAATCAAAAGCAAAGTCAATATTGTCATTTAAATATCCACCAATGTAAAGCCATAGTTCTTGATTTTGACATCTAAGAGCAAAGCCAACCTTTTAAGTGACCAATGAAAAATATTTTCTCCCTACAAAATGATTTAATGATGTTTCTAAATGTGCGGTTTTTTACATTCGATTCGTCGATTGTCTGTGAACATTGTGACGGTCATATTTAAGATTGTGAAATAAACTAAAACGTTGTGCACAAAAAAAGGTAAGTAATTTTGTAGAGTGTGCCTCTATAAATGAATTTTTGCTAACTGAATAATATTAATTCATTAAATTATTTTTAATTGTTGTGAGCTAGTTGCCGGTTATTTAGTTCTCTAAATTTCAATGCTGCCAAACCACAGCAATAAACTGTCAGATAATTAGGTGCGGCCATGTTGATCTGTCGCGAATTAAATTGAGATAATTTGCTTTTAGGAAAAAAAATTAACACAATATGCCCAAATGCGACCTCAAAACGAGATACATCCCCGCGACATTCGCCTGGACGTTACTTTTGGGCACAACATCCTTGTTTTTTTATTTTCCGTAAGTATACAATGTAGTTGATTGGATACGAATTCTCATTTTTGGTTTGACAACTTTCACAGAAGATTGTAGGCTTGTTTCTATTAATATCTTGAGGTTGTACCTTTGCCCTATGCTTCTGTGTATCGTTTGTACTTCTAGTGTAAAAGGTTAGAGCAGGCGGTTGATAACAGTGCCTGCAACGACCATGATTATGTCCATGCCTCTAATGTGGATGTCAATATAGTTATTGTGATATAAAAGATCATCGCTTATTATCACTGCACGTGCCTCTCTTTTGTGTAGAAGTCATACCCCACAGCTGTGTTTAAAAGTTGCAAATTGGTCAACTTGATTAGTATTACTCAATACATCAAACAGTGACCAGAACTGTATAAACAAACCATATTTGATGTATGAAGTGTGTCTTCTTGACACCATATTAGCTCTTAGGTCCAGCTTATTGTTTTGCTAATAGTGGTTTATATGCATTAGGAGCAACTGACCTTACTTGACAGAGTTGTTTTTTTTAACAATCCACAAAATAAAATAAATTAAACACTGAAATCATCAATCATATGATAATGTAAAATTATGCTTCTATGTTTTACATTAGTTCCTGCCCTAGTAATCTATCCAAGTGTGTTGTTTTGTAGAATCATAATTCTCACTTTCTATCAAATGCTTTGATTTACTCAACATAGAATTGTAACATTTCTTTTCTCTTACTAGAAAAAGAGTGACAGTATCAATCTGCAAACTCTATCTTCTGGGCTACAATGCTATGTTGATAATTGTTTTTGTTTGTCATGATGATACAAAGTATTTCGCTTAACATTAAGTAGGTAAACATTGTTGGATTGTTGTTATTGAAGTTGTGTGAAGAACTTTGTTCAAAGTTGAGCAGCAAAACACCAGTTTTGATTATTTGTTCAGTTTGTAGCTACTGCATTGTACTACATATCTTTTAAATAATGCCTTATCACCATGGCACCTTACAACTGTTACCAATTTGTACAAAACAATGATGTCAAAATAATAAAAATGGAATGAAAATTGGTCTACCTGTTCTCCACTTATAAGTGGAGTAACTAACATGACTTACTGTAATGAATTATAAAGATTTTTTTTATATGGCCCAGTATATTTATAATCTGCTGCCTTAATTGAAATAAAAAAGATTTCATATATATTATATACTTATTGTTACTGTGTTTATGGTGCTAAAGAGTATTCTATATGTTATGTCACTCAGTTTGATTATATTTTTGCTTTTGTCAACAGATGCCAGTACTACCTACACAAGCACCCATGGGTGCCTGCATACCAAGGTGTCATAACATTTTTTGTTTTGGCCAATTTTACGCTGGCCACTTTCATGGACCCGGGAGTCATACCAAAAGGTTAGTGTGCTAGTTTGATAAGTAATCTAGTATTAAAATTTGTAGTCCGACTTAAGTTTGTTAAAAAAATATTGTACTGTAAGTTGTACTATTGGAGGACTTAGTCCCCCATCAGGGGCGTAGCTAGCGCCGTATCTGCCGAATAAATTATATGGGGCCCCCGGGGTACGGGGGTCCCCGAAGTGCGAAAACAATAGTTAATAAAAAATAAGATGATAAAAAATAACTTCGATGGACACTAGGGGCATACCAACAATCATTAGCGCCGTCAACATTAACATCAGCATTAATGTTTGTGATTTTCTTGTTTGGTCTAGCGTAAAAAATAATAATTATGCATTTTTTTTGTGAGACATCTTTACCCATAATAAGGTCCCCCAAACAAGTTTTTATGCAGGGCCTCACCAAAGCACGCTGCCCCCCTGTCCCCCATACAATTAATATTACTGAGACTAGGATGTTTTGCAGCATTGTTTAAACCATCATTTTGTTGCTTTACATCATGTGATATTTTAACCTAGAGTTGATACCTCCTGTAATCTGCATCTATACTAATATTATAAAGCTGAAGAGTTTGTTTGTTTGTTTGTTTGTTTGAACGCGCTAATCTCAAAAACTACTAGCTCGATTTGAAAAATTATTTTTACGTTGGATAGTCCATTTATCGAGGAAGGCTTTAGGCTATATAACATAAAGATACGACTCATAAGACCACAGCAGAAATGAAAAATGTTGCGAAAACGGGAGAAAGATATTCCTTTTGAGAGCTTCCGCTGCATACGCTGCGGAAACCACTTAAGTTACACAAAAATGATGTATGACAGGATTGTTCAGCATTAAGAGTTCTATAATAAAGTCCGCGACAGCATATGTCTATCTTTTATGGTTGACTTACTACAACCTTTTTTATGTTGATAAATTTGTTAAAAAATAATGCTTTATTTTTGAGGTGTATTATACACACAGGTATTTATTCTTATCAAAATAAATACATTCATCATCACGAGCATTTTATTTAGAACCAAGTTGCCCTTTATATCATTTGATTTCAATAAATATCTTAGGAGCTATCACAGTTTTAACATAAATGCGCACCAAAATAATGTTCGCAGCTTAAGTACAACGTGCGCTTGCGCTAATATATTATAAAGCTGAAGAGTTTGTTTGTTTAAACGCGCTTATCTCAGGAACTGCTGGACCGATTTGAAAAAATATTTCTGTGTTGGATAGCTTATGTATCGAGAAAGGCTTTAGGATATAAAACATGACGCTGCGACGGGAGGGGAGGGAGCAAACTCAAAACGCGCGGACGAAGTCGCGGGGGACCGCTAGTACAGAATAAAGGCAAAGGTGGAGCCCGCTTGAGATTTTGTTGTATATTTTTGCCTAAATTGCAAACATTGATCTACAAATCAAACTTAAAACCTCAATAACTTAGTGCTCCAAAGTTTCGGGAATCAAATCTCAGCCTTTCATGTCCTTGTTAATTTTTTACCACCGCAAGTAGTTCGTCGTTTATTCTCGTTGCTCGGTCACGAATAAATACTTCATTTGAAATTCATGAGAACTCTTAATAGGTCAGATTGAATAAACAATTATTCTGCTCGGGTTTCCTTGAGATCATGCAAAAATAGCTGCAAAAGGGTTAATACATGAGCATAGAGATCGAGCAAAAACACAAAGACAACTTACACGTATTTGCTAGACACTTGATTCATTACTCTTTTCTTACTAAAAATGTCGAGTTGACGATGCCTTATTAAGAATAGTTTAAAATTTAGGCTATTCTTAATTTTCGCTCAGAAGAATACGCCCCTAGCAAAAAATACTCTCCAATAAACAGGTTTTTTAAATTAGGTACTTACTATCAATCTCTAGCTAGGGTGTCTTTTTTTTAAATTGTCTACTGATTGTAATATTACCAACTGTTAAGAACGCACAGTGTTTTAGAATCCCTTGCGAGCGGTTATCTTCTGATTATTGACGTGACTGTTCTAAGCATGGTATTGTAAGCAAAATCTTAAAAGTAACCCAAGGTCAAAGTTGCTTATTAAGAGGGGATATCAAAACGATAAAAAAAATGTCTTTTGTTGAGAACATAACATGTTTTTGTTATTTGAGGGATAACGTATAAAATTGACCGTGTAATAAGCTATATCTCCAGTACCTTAGCTATTAAGATCCGGAAAAAACGTAAAAAAAGTGTTTTTCCGTTTTTATTTAATTTTATTAAAATCTTACATGATGAGGAACTAATTATTATTGAACGTTGAAAAGGGATTTTTACAATAGCATGTTACGTTTTCAACGAAAGAAGAGAAAATATATTTTATTCGTTTTGGGGCCCCATCTAAATGAGCAACTTTGTTTTTTTTTTCTCATAAACTGTGTGAAACAGACCTTTTGTTACTTTTAGGATATTCCTAAGAATATCATGCTTAGTACAGTCAGCCAATTTATCAGGAGATGTCCGTGCCCAAGCGATTCTAAAACACCGTGGATGGAACGTGGTAAACAATCTCCAAACCAAGTTATGATTACGCCCGAATCTGCGTAACAATATACTAGTGTTCGACCCTGCCTTGTATTGCAACAACATAATACTGTCGTGGGAATAACATCAAATAATGACAATGATATTGATCAATTCACTTTGTGTAGTATTCCTATAGCTGCTAACTAGATGATGTACATTGTTATAGGTACTATCAATAAATTAATGAGTTCTTATAGTAATCCTGCCTAAGAGTAAGATGTGCATTGCTTTTGACGTCAACTCTTAAAAACAGATCAAGCAACACACGAAAATGGTTATACAAATTCCATAAGTTGTGCTATCCTATTGGACATCAGTCACGTACATTTAGTGTTGCCACCTAAGTCTTAGTAATAGGGGCTGTTGAAGAAGCTATAAAGGGCTAGATGGAGCACAAATTACTAAGTCTTGCTGTAAAAAAGCTAATAAAACACCTTTATACCGATTTCAATCATTTGTTTAATTTAGTTTTATTTTAATAACAATAATTTATTTTCAAACTTGAACAAATTTTGTAGACTTAATCAATCAAATAGGTTCAAAAATTTAAAATATTATTAAGTTAACAAATAAACTAAAATGGTTCATATTTAACCAAAACAAAAAAATATATAACAATTATTTACCATGTGTTCGTAATCAATAAAAAAACATTAACAAATGGCAGGCAGAAACGTACAGATGGCTCATTGAATTCTATAGTATTTTTCGACAATTTTAAAGTGTATTTTAAATTACTCCCACATTTGGAGATAGACAAAACCATCTCTCTAAATAAAAACTCAATGTTTCGTGGAATAGTCATTTGCGAAGCGTGTGATACAGCTAACAGTATGGAGTGGCAAACGCACCTATTCAAAACCAAATGGGGTTAGTTATATTCTTCTATCAGAATTTCGATCACCCCATTATTTATTCCTACCATCACATTAGTTTTGTTAGTATCGTATAGTTATGTATTATCTAGTCGTAGGTCAATAAATCGCGAAAGTTAGGTTTGTAAGATGATAGATAATTTAAGATTTTCGTGTAATATTTTCAAATCATTTAATTGCCGGGAAAGGGCTAGATAGCCCTTTGCGGGCTAAATCATTTAACAATGGGTTCGCTTAAAGCAAAAAGAGCTAGATCTAGCCCCATAAAGGCTAAGGTGGCAACACTGCGTACATTGCCCTGATTCCTAAGTAAGTAGCTAATGCACTTGTGTTGTGGAAATCACGGTGGTACCACAACACCCAGACTCTACAATATAGATAATTTTGATCTCTATTGACCCGACCGGGAATCGAACCCGGGACCTCGGAGGGGCGACGCCTTGAAACCAACGTACTTAACCACTACACCACGGAGGTCGTCATTATAAAGTACATATTATGAAGTTACAGTGCTTCGCAAGTTCACGACACCTCTTTTACGTTATATCATCCAAGATACTCGTAAATCAACAAAACATAACAAAATGCCATGTCAACCGTATAAACATATACGACCTTACCACAAATACATTTTGTGGTAAGACTGTTAATGTTTCATCTTCCCTCTTGTAAATATTCTCGACATCCAAAAGAATAGTATATCCATCAAACACAGGATAATTAAAAAATCTGCCAAGGTATTACATCGTTTATTTATTAATTAGTGAATTGTGTACTTACTTAATTATCATGTCGTTTACTGATTAAGCCATGTAAAGTACGAGTTATAACAGATGTAAGGTTGCCTGTGTCTGTTTTATCATTATTATCAAAAGATAACGCCTGATGTAACTAATTCAGTTTGTGTATCGAGTATATTTCTGGTTAATTAAATCTTGGAACAAGTAGGCTTATGATTTACGTAAAGGAACATCCTTATCTATACTTATATTAAAGAGTTTGTTTGTTTGAACGCGCTAATCTCAGGAACTACTGGACTGATTTGAGAAAATATTTTTGTGTTGGATAGCTTATTTATCGAGGAAGGCTTTAGGCTATAGTACATCACGCTGCGACGAGAGGGGAGGGAGCAAACTCAAAACGCGCGTACGCAGTCGCGGGGGACATTAGACATTAAGTTATAGGTAAATTAAAATGCTTGTAAATAAATAACTAAACGTTCTCATTGAAAAAAAAACAATTATTACTAAAATACGTTGTTGAAGAGTTTTTGTTCAAGTATGTTTCCCATCTTTTTCGTCTAATTGGACCTCGGCTACAATATCCCTAAAAGTGGCGTGATGGAACCAAGGGTCCGCATTTTTTGAACCATTCATTCAACATGTCACTAGTTAGTTGATCGGGCTCAAAACATATAGAATTATGATTAATACGTAATCAAAACGATTAGTTGTTCATTAATGGTTGTCAAGGTGTTAGTCACTGGTAAATTAACAATGTGGTCATATAACGGGCATCTAAACCGCTAACCGCAAGTGTTAACATAACTTAATACTGCATTTTCTTAACCTCCTTCGCCCCTTACATATTTTATAAGTCTGTTTCATTCAAGCTCAACTGCTCAAGTCGTATACGTAACGTTATTCGTTAGAATTTATTACGCCTGGCTTAGAACTGTCTGCACAATCTTCCACTTTTACTTATTAAGTCTTACTAAGGTTTAGTCTGTCTAGCCACTACCCCTATTTACCGATTTAGGAAGATAAGCTTAAAGATTTGTAAGTTAAGTAACTTGACATGTTTGTAAACATCCCACCGCTGGGTAAAGACCTTACCTAATATATATATTATTATAATTTATGTAAGAGGCAATATCCATTATAATATATAAATATAATTTATATATGAATTTAATTATAATGGATGTTGCCAAACTCGAAGATCAAATCAATATTGAAATTTTATTTATTCAATTAACCATCCATTTATTAAATTGATTTCAATAAAATTACATAAAAAATATGTCAGACAATTGCTACGTCAATACAATACAATTCAGTATCTTATAACAAAAGAACATCATCCTAGTCGATCCAAAATTTCTCATTATGCACGCTGCTTTGCCGCGTTGAATGGCAGTAGAGACTTGCTAAACCAACCAGGAACTATAATTCCCCTTTCCTCTCAATCTTCAGCCTTCTTTTCCAAGAGTGATCACAAAAAAGAGCGCGGGCTTCAACACCCCATGGTTCAGCTGTTTCGACAGTTACCGGAATGAAGTCATACATTAACTCCAGGACCGAGGACTTGGCGTGCTTCAAATTCGCAGCGTTTTCTGTCGCTGAGCCTGCCGAACCCACCGTCTGCTTCAAATGAGACGCAGCAAACGTGCTAACACAATTAGCATTCGACAAGAAGCCACGACCTCTTCGCCACGGAATCAACATAAAACCTCTGGTGTCTTTTGCCATCCGTACAAAAGAGTCACTCATGTATCATTGGATGTATGGGAACGAACTTCTATATACTGTCTCTTTCAATATTTTGTGTAATTAAAACTAAGTAAATTGGTGTTGCAAGCAGGACACCAATTATAACGAACAAAAACGAAAAAGGCCAACTTGGATCCATTGTTCGATTTATTTACTCGACTAATCTTCGGGGTTTCGAAGGAAAAAGACTATCCTGTTTTTAAATCTTCCAATTTAGCGTCCATAAAAAGTAAAAACAATCCCTTGAGTAGCCATAGAGGCTTTTAAATGGAGCTTCGTCAGTTATCCTTTATTGACCGCGAACAAGGGTCCTATTATTGTAACACCACGATTGATGTAGCGCGATAACTTTGTTTCTCTGTTTACTCTAGAGAGGATGTTGACGGGTGTTGATTTTACGATTAGGATCCTATCATTACAAATAACACATAGATAGGCCAAATAAGTATGTCATTGTTATAATTGGATTAGTTTCTTATTCAATTTACCTTTTAACCTTTCATACTGTGTCGTATTAAGAATACATGAAGATAAGAGGATTTTTACATACATATTCGGTTTGTATTACATCCCACTGCTGGGCAAAGGTCTCCCCCAAACTCCGCCGTCTATCTATATCCTTGGCCAACGACTCCCAATCCTTAGCAAAACTGACCTAATCGTCAAACCAGCGCTTTCTGGGTCTACCTCTGCGGCGATAACCATCTGCACGTGACGATTTGGGTCCATCTATCCGGGTGCATCCTACATATGTGTCCTGCCCACTCCCACTTTAGCCTCGCTGTCCTTCGCCTACATCCACTATACCAGTTTTGGAGCGAATTGTGGTATTACGGACCTTATCCATCCTGTTAATACCCAACACGCTCCTCTCCATGGCTCTTTGGCAAACCCTGAGACTGGACTTTTGACTTTCGATCAGTGAACACGTCTGCGCTCCATACGTAAGATCGGGCAGATTATTGTATTATTATATTTATTTATAATCAGGCGGGGTAAATCGCACTTGGTTTGGTATGGAAGTCGAGCTCATTAAAAATGTTGCTAAATTAAAAATAGATCTTTGATTTTATTTGCAATAAACATCTCTCGTGTAACACGCGATTTTTCTGCTTACGTAACTTATATCTATTGCAAGTCTTTAAACATAATAAATGTGATGTGATGTTGAATAAAATAATCCCAAAAGTTTCGTTGCTTATGTGACGAGTTTGAATAAAACAGTAAGTACTAAGCTAAGTACGGGCAAAAAAACGAGGCTGAGGCCACTACTTCAGCTTGATTAGATTGCCGCTAAGTAAGACATAACCAAGTGTTTGTTTATTAACCTTTAGCATAAACGACGCAAAAGTGCTAATTGGAGTGACATAATTATCGTCTTTTTCTTAATATTTCAAGTTTTATGTTGTTCTTTCTTTACTTTACATGTATGGGTACAGCTACTATTAAAAATATATTGTTGATTGTTGTTTATCAAAACACTTTGACAACTCAGCTATTTTGTAGACTATGGTATGGTTAAATAAGTATAACACTGTTCATTTATAAATCCTAAATCATAAGAAAACAAGTTTTACAAGTCAAGCATTATAATTAAATCATTCATACGCAATCTTTGCTAATAATTGTCAGCCGCATAAAACACACTATTATTACCTTTTGCGTTAAACGTATAATCTTGTTTCAAAGGTACACATACTGGGATCATAATAGAGTAAACTAAAATGGTAACGAAGAAGCACGCACTGTTTAAAAAATTGGCAAACCCTGTCCAAACCTCGACCGATTTCATGTCCACATCTTCAGGAGTCACATTAGTCTCCCAACGAGGCCAAATAAAGTATTTCCCATGAGAATTCACAACAGTGCTGTACACAGTTTCCACCCAAGGATATGGAACAGATGACTTATTCTTTAACTTTCTCAAAATCACTGTAGCAACTACAATTAACAAAGTCATAATGAAAGAAGATCGATAAAAAGACAATATTGTCGGAACGTCATCTGTAGCCTTCGGAATCTCCCACCCGATTTCAAGTAAATAAAAGCAATGACAGAACATAGAAAATAATATCATCAAGAAACGATTTCCGTCATCCACATCAAGGACGATCGAAGATACAGTTAAAATCGATATAAGAATTGACGGAAATACGATCATTGCAGCTAAAGATTCCCCATTACGATCTATGATGAATATTACTCGGATTTGCACTACGGCACTGGTGTTATGTTCCTGATGGTATCCAATGATTGAAAAGTCGGTTGCAGTAGAGACTACATCCCATTTTGTTACAGCTCTTTTCGCTTGAGGTATCAGGTGAACATTTTCCTGCCATTCGATAACCTTAAAATCTAGGGTACATTTCTGTGTGTCGTAAGGCCAATTTCCAATTTTTGTGGAGCATACCGTGGAGTAGTCTACCTTCAGCCTGCAATGTACGAGTCCAACGTCAGTGATCTCACACTCGTCTGAATTCATCCAATATCCGTCTTCTTCGCCGTTGCTCAGCTGTACAAAAGGAATCCAGTAATCCAGTTTACTAAAAGTCACATGTTCTAACCCTCCGTAGTCGCTTGCTTTCCACGTGAGCCTTTTGTCAGTCCAAATCAAATCCAAAACGCCATATGTAGTGAAAACATCATTTTTATCGTCCATTATAAAGCTTGCCATGAGAAAGTGCATTCTGACTTCCGTTATGTTGCATTCACTTGGATTCGCAGACCACTTGTAGTCTTGGGCTAAATCTTTGTGAAGTTTCTCCTCCCATGCCTCGTGAAGAGTTCGATGGTCTATCACGCATTCTTTACATTTTATCACAGAGACTAAACTTAGAAGTATCAGTTGAGTGAACCACGCCATGTTTGGCATAATACTGATAATTTTAGATCGGGAATTAACATTCGTGTACGCCCCTTTTTACAAAGGTTATATTTCTGGTGTTTCGATACAAGATTTATACACTTGCGAGCAATAAACTGACGTTTTGCACATCGTCGCGTTGGATTGACGGTTTCAGAACGCCCAAACGATATGATGTTTTGTTTTTATTAATATCATTTGTTTGTACGTAATAAGTACTTACGCCGTAAGGTGATGTATGGATGGTGTAACAATAAAGAAAGTATGCAGGGTTACAGGGAAAGTCGTACAGAATATTAAAACGTTATTATTCAGGTCATTTTTGATGGAATTCAACCTATAATATGGTATCCGAAACTTAACCGATATGGAGATATTGAATTTTAAAGATTTAAAAAAAATCCTTTATCTTTTGGGTATTCTATCGACTTTTTGCGATTGGAGCTGGAATGTACTGTTTTGGATGTCTCCAAGTCTAGCAATAAAGAGCAAAAACTCCTCCCTCAAAAAAATTTCGTTCATTTCGCCATTTAACGAATGAGAATCTATATTAGAAATAACGGTGGCCATGTAGAACATGAATTATAAAATTACTATGTACTTTTTGTTTTATTTACGTATTTTAGCTATTTGTACCTGAAACTAAAAATTAACTGCTATCTTAACTGTTATTTGATCAATGTTTTGCCGATCTAATAGCAAATGTTATACCTTGTTTAATAGCTAAAAAGACGTAGAAGTTTTTACAATTTTTTGCACAATAAGTTTCATACATATTTTTTTTTCAATAGAGGCCTTTAAAGTTTGAAACTTTTAGTAATAAAACTTTAATTCCAGCGGTTGTCGAGCAGTTTTATTAAGCTGTTAGTAGAGAATTCAGTTTTTGTTGTTATTTTTTATTAAGTTACATGTCTTCTTACTGTACACATAAGAAAAACCGGACCCTAGTAGCTCCAATCGCAAAAAAACGATAGAATAACCAAAAGATAAAGGTTTTTTTTTAATATCTTTAAAATTCAATATCTCCATATCAGTTAAGTTTCGGATACCATATTATAGGATCAGTTCCATCAGAAATGACCTAAATAATAACGTCCTTTAATATTCTGTACGACTTTCCCTGTAACCCTGTATATTGTATTACAATCCTAGTTCATTGTATGCGCGATGAAGTGATTCAGTTTAGCGCTCGCGAGTGTAATTTAAACAGGTGTATATTTTACAGATTAGACACACACAACACATGTGCCTTGAATATTGATTTCGTACTTTTAGATATTTAATGGTATTTTTTGCAATACAGGATAACAAATGTCGGTGGCTACTTAGATCATATGAATAAAACAATGTATTGAAGTATGGTTATCTGAAGGTTACAAGAACTATTGAAGTTAAATAATTCTATCTTATTTTTTCTCTATTGTACTTAAAAAATTTTTTTGTCTCTTTAATAATAATTACCATTTAATAATTCACTGACACTCCCGTACAGCTGTACTCTCACTCTGATATCAATATATCTTATCAATTCCTAGAGTCGCTAATGTCACTTATGTGGTATGCCAAAAAGGGCAGTACTAGCCACTTGACTCAAGGTTGAAGATAACACCGGACATGTTTGTAAACTATAGTGTGCATGAGACAGCCACCGGCGTCTCGCAAAGTTTGTCGCAAGATGACAAGCAAGATTTTTGTCGGAAACGCGTCGTTACCAAAATAATCACCTACGAGTATATTCAGAATCTTTGTCTCTGAAATATGAGACTCGATATTTAGTTGACGGTGTTTATATGTAACACTATTTTTTTGTTTTAAACCTTCATGGTCACTAACATTAGAATAGTTAGATACGGGATTGCTACCATGTACCTTATAATTAATGAGTTTCCGATATTATATCTGAAATACAATCCGAAATATAAGCCGAAACTATTCAAATAATATTTTGTTGCTCAATTGAATCACTAGCTAGGGAAAAAATAATCTTGTAAGCAACACCTTGACCATTGATTTCGTATGTTAGACTTTCCTTTTTTAATGAAATGACTGATGGATTCATCGATCTTAAAATCTTGCTGCTTTTCAAAAGCAAAAGATGTCTTTCACACTAGTCCAAAATTCTTACGCCTACGCAGATAAAAATCACACCCTTCCTTCTGATGTACGATCGATCCAAGCCATAACATCCAAACTTTCTAATACCCTGCACATTTTTCCTCGAAAACCCTTTATGGAACTCCGGAACATAACTAATGTGATCAATAAGTGAGGGGCACTGACATTTTGATGTCGAACTCCTAGTAATCACGGCATAAACTTTGTCAATTAACAATCGACCTTGACACCAAGTGATAGGGTCAGATTTCCCTCAGGGACGTTTTGGGGTAAGGTTACTTAGGTTCGTTAAGCTAAGTTGGCGACAAAATAACTTGTAATTAAGTTATCGGAGACCGGCTTTAGTATTGTTCGGGTGTTTGATGAGAACACGTGTTTTGCGAGCTTAGTTTCTTGTTAAACGCTAATATATCAACATGAATAAGTATTCAAGTTTAAATTGGCTTACGCTTTGAGTGAATTCCATAATTTGAATGTTGTCGGAGTACGAATTTACGGAATGGTTGGTTCTGATTACAGACTTGATTTACTTTTGCGCGTTTTACTAAGAATTTTGCAAATTGGGGCTCAAAAGGCTTATTTTGTATTTTATTTCTCATTCTTATCAATACAGTTTTAGACGTCATCTATACTAATATTATAAAGCTGAAGAGTTTGTTTGTTTGTTTGAATGTGCTAATGTCAAAAACTACTGGCCCGATTTGAAAAATTATTTTTACGTTGGATGGTCCATTTATCGAGGAAGGCGTTAGGCTATATAACATAAAGATACACCACAGCAGCAATGAAAAATGTTGCGAAAACGGGAGAAAGATATTCCTTTTGAGAGCTTCCGCTGCGTACGCTGCGGAAACCGCTAAAGTTACACAAAAATCATGTATGACAGGATTGTTCAGCATTAAGAGTTCTATAATAAAGTCTGCGACAGCATATGTCTATCTTTTATGGTTGACTTACTACAACCTTTTTTATGTTAATAAATTTGTAAAAAAATAATGCATTATTTTTAGAGGTGTATTATACACACAGGTATTTATTCTTATCAAAATAAATACATTCATCATCACGAGCATTTCATTTAGAACCAAGTTGCCCTTTATATCATTTGATTTCAATAAATATCTTAGGAGCTATCACAGTTTTAACATAACTCCGCACCAAAATAATGTTCGCAGCTTAAGTACAACGTGCGCTTGCGCTAATATATTATAAAGCTGAAGAGTTTGTTTGTTTGATCGCGCTTATCTCAGGAACTGCTGGACCGATTTGAAAAAATATTTCTGTGTTGGATATCTTATTTATCGAGAAAGGCTTAAGGATATAAAACATGACGCTGCGACGGGAGGAGAGGGAGCAAACTCAAAACGCGCGGACGAAGTCGCGGGGGACCGCTAGTCTCTTAATAATTCGCCAACGATAAGAAAATAACCTTTTTAGCCGACTGCCTGGAAGGGTTATTTACGTAGGGTTATAAACTGTCAATGTTCATTTAGTGTCTAGACTTACATAAAGTAAGAATTCTGATCGTCTGTAAGAGTTTAGCCATGTCAGTTCCATATATTATGTCGATGCACTGGTACCTTCATTGCAATGCACTCGCTTAAAGTAAAGTCACCACAAACTTCTCGCGAACCTCGCTGTAGTTCTGTGAAACGAGGCAACAATTCCAGCAAGCAAATTAGGTCACAAGCTAACTGCCTCCTCTCTAACGTTTATTTTCTAATTTTTTTATCGAACTCCAAGTATTGGATGGCATTTAATCAAGCAACGCTATTTCTACCTTTCCGTTCGAACCAATCATGAAGGGTGATTGGCTTTCTGTTTATTTTCAGCTTGATCAATATTGTATTGGAACTTGTTAGGTTAGAAGACCCTACGTATACTTTTAACTTACCTATTTTACTTATTTTTTGTAAAATAATCTTTGCACATAACAAGTTTCAGTATTTTTTTTTAATACAATAGATAAGATTTTTATCTGGTGGACAGTAAGTTCAAAAAAAAGTAACATCTTGTATGTAGAGTTCTTATAAGTAACCATATTTAAAAATGCTCATACACATGCTATGCACGTATGAAATCTATTCATACAAGAAACATCGTACGAATAAGAAATGGTAATAAAATCATAACGTCTGCGTGGCCTATTGACCTCTCTATCAGCTATCAAATGCCAGGTCGTAAAACTAATTGATTGATAAGAAAGTATTACACAAACTCTAGCTTGATTGTTGTTGACTCACTTATATGACAAACTTTGAAACATACGGCAAATTATCAACTTTCTTCTGAGCGTAACTTTCTCCACGTGAATTAAGATTGTTCTCATGACATCCGACCGAAGGAATTAACAATCAGAAAGGGTTAGGATTTAGCTTCGCTTAAGATGAAGGGAGGAAATTTACAATTGTATCTAATATACTAATGTAGCAACATTGATAAGGTTTCGCATTGTACAACTTAAGCACTTGAGAAATTCAACAGGCTTGCCAATATGTCGGTGGCCGAGTAGAAAAGGCATGCGCCCTGATAGCGTAGGGGATGGCGTATCCATTTGAGGCAGAGTCGGGGCGAGGCAGCCGATTGATCTGGGGCTGCATGAGTGGAGACGCTGCCTCAACCTGAGGCACGCCGCGCCATGAGGCAAATTCGTTGCCGCGGGCCGAGACAATTTTTGCCTGTTTTTTGGCACGCTCAAAGAAGCTTCAGTCCGAGCCGTGCACTTGGTGGAAACGGGCGTGTCGCTTAAAATCGCTTAATACTGGCTTCGAATTAAGGTGAAGCGACATGCCTCACCTTGAACCGCAAGGTGCCTCAAGCCTATGCCTCGAAGTGTGCAGCGATTGCTTCAAATTGAGGCTGCTCTAATGGATACGCACCGTTAGACATAGGGTTCATTTCCTTGTGTGACACAGTTGATTTTTACAAGTACAATTTTATATCATCTGAGAGATGTTTATAGGTTATTATTTCTGTCCATAGTCCTAAATTATATTTGTCTTTTCTTCCAGCTCCACCTGACGAGGACCGCGAGGACGACTTCAGAGCGCCGCTGTACCGTAGCGTCGAGATTAACGGTATAACGGTGCGGATGAAGTGGTGTGTCACTTGCAAGTTCTACCGGCCGCCGCGGTGTTCGCACTGTTCTGTGTGCAATCACTGTATAGAGGTGAGTCAAAAATATTTAATGCTACATTGGTTATTAGTACATTGTCAAAAGAAATGTTAGATATAGATAGTAGAATCCAGCAGGTATTGCTTACAGTAAAATAACTTCGGAGTTTGGTCGCGTGCGGTCATTGCTACAGTCAAAGTCGTGGCGTAGCGTTTTTATAGTTGCACCGTGCAAATATATTTTTTTTATTTAATTTTCTCCGAGCGACTTATTGCTACTCTTCTTTTGAAAATACCTTAAGCCGTAGCATTGCTATAATTAACTCGTAGTAGGAGTCGATGTTACAGTTGGTACTACGATTGACAATACTTCAGCCGTAGTATCGCTATAGTTGACACGTAGCAGGGTAGATGCTATTCATTGCTATGGTTAAAAGAAAATAGTTCAGCCGTAGCATTGCTACAGTTCACTCGTAGGGGTCGATGCTACAGTCATTGCTACAATTAAAATACCTACGCCGTAGCATTGCTACGATTAACTCGTAGCAGGAGACGATGCTACCGCTATTGCTACGATTGAAAATACCTCAGCCGTAGTAATGCTAAAGTTCACTCGAAGCCAGCAGGGACGAGAGCTGCTACAGTATTTGCTACTCGCTTGAATACGAATTTGATAGGATACTGCTACTGAGTATTGAAAGTAAAGATTTTTAAATGTTTTTTTTATATACTTAATAGAGTATAGAATATACTTCATCAATACAGCAACTGTTGTCTATCTATAAACTGTATTGTTGCTTTTAGAACCCAAAGACCTAAAACTAAGCGACTTATTATACAAGTATTTTTCATGTGGCCTCCGTTAATATGTTATTTTGTGACAGACGACCTTTTAAAGAACGTAGGATCAAACTTTATACAAACCGCTTGTGATCGGTCGCTGTGGGGGAGGCCTAATTTCAGCAGTGGACATCACAGATTACTTATTTGTACTAAAGTACAGATACGACAGTGAAAGATTACTCAGTTCCTAAAATTAGCACCGTGGCGCTCAGGGCTTGGAAACCGGTATTTTTTTGAACCGGTTTGACGAAAATACTGGTGGAACTTTTTGAAAAAGGTTATGTTCCTTTAAACCGGTTTTTAAACCGGTTTGGAAAAATATGGGTATTTTGCATTAACCGGTTCAACTTTTCGTTCAGGCAGGACAACCACTCTGAACTTCGTTAAGATCTGCAAGCGGTGAGCGCATCTGACGTTTGTTTTTGAATCTGATAATTAGTTTAACATCTTTTGAAGAATATTCGGTCTAAAATCAAGTCGCGTTGCGATCGTCGCGAGCGGCTACGAATTAACCGGTTTATTGAGGTTCACAGTACCGCTTTTATTTGGTTCCGCTCCGGAACGGAATTTTACGATAAAACCGGTTTAACCGTTATAATACCGGTAAATCTTGAACCGGTTTCAAGCCTTGGTGGCGCTGCAGTCGACATATTTGACAAATAGTTCTGACACGTAGTGTTGTGACTTTCGATATTAATTATTTCGATACGTCGTCTAGTGATGTCCATACTATCGACATTTGTTGCAGGCGCTGGACTGCCTACTCGTATTTTATAGGAATTATTTCCACTTCAAAATAAAAACAAATATATGTGAAATTTTTACGAAAGTTTTATTCAGAAGCAAATAATTGTTACAAATCATCTGAACTTAAATGTAAGCTTACATTCTTTAATTTTTTATTGATTTTTTACAAACATTCGTTAGTGTCTCGACTACTTTTTGATACGTCTTTCTGAAAAATATGTAACTGACTTTTCTTACAAAAGTATATGATTCTACGTATTTTCCTTTAGATATAAGATAAACTTTTGTTAAAAAATATTACTTTCATTACTCAAACAGTAGTCGAGATAATTACGTTATACATATAAGTTTTTTCTGGAGAACAAAGTTATCCTCCGTTTTGAGATAACTGAATCCAAAAACAAAATAAGCCCTTACTCATTCTATATAAACATTTATAATAATGAATCGCTATTTCCCTTGGTCATCGCATCACGCTGAGCGGCTAGACCGATTTCGCTAATTCTTTTTTTATTATCTAGAGATGGATCATATGTCAGAAAAAAATGGGAAAGATGCGAGATTACAAAAAAAAAAAAACATACGCGTGGGCGGAGCCGCGGGTAGCAGCTAGTTAATAGTTAATATACCCTTAAACATTTTATTTGTGCACACCTTTTCTAAAGGTATGATATTTTTTTAAAGCCAGTTTCTGCACTTCATCCATTGTGTACACATACTTGGCATCAATGCCACCTTTTAAAATTTTATTAATGGTATTACACCAATTGTGTAATTGTAATTTGACAATTAATTTTATAAAATATAATTTCACAACTGAGCAATGATCAGCACAGCCCAACCAAGAAAACTGGTAGGTGCTCAATATTTTTTTAACTATATTATGTGCAACAAACATATTATGCCCATTTTTACTAACATAGAACCGCACATATTGGCTTATATCTCTGTAAAATCTTATTACTTTATCCTTCGGGTAAACCAAATTATCATTTTTAAAATTTTTATATTCTCTTAGTTTTATATAGGCGTGGATTTCCTCTATCGTGCTACTTGTATAAGTTTGCAAACATTTTTTACATTTTATATATTTAGTTATTTTTCTACATATATATCCTGCAGTATATGCAGAGCATTGTACTTTAACTTTTTCTAAAATGGCTTCTTGTGATCCACTCGATGGTGGAGGATCTATTTGCGAAGTGGACGGGAGAGACATTGTGTTTGGACATTGGTTTTCTTTGTTTTCTTCTATATCTTCTTCAAAAAGAAAATCTATATCCATCAAGGTCTCTCCATGGTCCGCTTCGCAGTTGGAAAATCTGGAATGAGGGCCCATAATGTTTGTAAGAAATAATGATTTAAAAGCATATATAAATGTACTTGATGTTGGGTTGACGTTTCTATAATTAAGGGCCCTTATCCTCCCAAAAAAGTTTTCCAGTGGGTCTTGGTTAATGCATCTTGGGTAGTAGAAATCCACGCCATACTTTTGAAATAATAATTTGGATAACCTTAAAAAACTGTTTAAGGTCGTGATCCACCCTATCACAGTAGGCACTTGCACCAACCTCGGTTTTCCTGCTTTTATAGCAGCTTTGCTGACACAATCCTCAAATTTTAACATTTTTAATTTTTTTATGGCCTCTCTCCAAAATGATTTATGTGCAGAATCTGGCTTTACAGCTTTTCGCATCTTTCCGCGTTTAGAACCGCCGGGGTGCCCGTTGACACTATCAAAAAGTGTGTCAAAAAATTCGACCACTTCTGCTGTTGTGTCCATCGTTGATGGTTTTCCATGAAGCGAATCTGAAAGTAAGTCATAAATATGTTATTATTAATTATATTATTCTACTTATATTTAAAAGGGGTGTTGTAATTTATAATTAAGTAACTAAGTCGATCTATTATGAAGAAGCTTAAGCATCCCTCTCCTATTTTTTATTTATTTATACAGACAATAATAAAAATCTCCAAACCCATATTCTTAATTTAGAATACCAAAGTTGATGGATTGCGTAAAGTTACAGGAAATAGTTGAATGAACAACGACACAGTCCGTAAGGCGATTTGAAAACACCGAATTCAGAGTACGCCAGGTACCCACACAAAAGATTGAATAAGCTTACAATTACTGAAAATAAAACTTACTCAGTGCATTAGTATACTTCAACATAGCAGCAGTTCTGGCACTTAAGACTTTAGCAGCTATGCTCACTTTCATTTTTTTAATTTTTTCAGGGTTGACATGTTGCTCAGATAAATTTGGCAGTGCCCGTGTGTGGCCTAACTTACTATCCAAATCATATATAAACTTGATGTCTTCCCAACTTGCCCTTTTCTCATTCCAAATAATGTTTTTGGTAAGAAAATTGTTTCTTAAGCCCTTCAAAAGGTGGGGTGGGTCAAAAAATATGCTCAAATTATGTCCAGCAATGTTCACCGAGCCATCTGTAAGGAATACACGTAATTAAGTACCTACATTCCTTGTTTGCATTGTAGTGTAGTGTCAACCACACATCAAATATAAGTGAAATTTTAAATTCATTTAGTATTCTTATTATTTATAAGCCACTTAACACACACACACAGAAACACCTCAATTTGAACTGTAAGATTAAAGCTGGGGTCTCTTTAAAATAGTCAATAAAATATGATGCCAAAAAATATCACAAACTAATGTTAATGAGAAACTGTTGATTAATAGGCAATGTAATATGGTTTTGATATAGCAACACTATGTTGCTGTTGTATAGGGAATTTTAAATTGTGCATATGGTATCACTCGTGCTGTCTCCATTGTTATGTCAAGTCTGTGCTGCTAATAGTTTTCAATAAACTTCATGTTATTTATTACCGTATTTAATTTCCTTCATCAGGTTATGGGCCCAGCCACATAGCTTGATCGTATGGATTAATTTACGTGTAATAAATAAACGTAAATACAGAATCTCGCGGAATCATAAAAACCGGCACACGGTCGTGACGCCATCTTAACAAAACACTCACGATCGCGTTGAACTGGGAAGGGAAGAAAATTACTTGTTTCGAGGATTTGTGAAGCAAGGCAGGGGTCGAGATGGAAGGAAGTCAGCACGTTATTAGACTGGAGGGATCCAGGAATTGGAATATATGGAAATTCCAAACTGTGGTACTGTTGCGAGGCCAAGGATTGTTGGACATTGTGGAGGGAAGATGTGTTAAGCCCGAGGTTGCGGCAGAAATACTGGTATGGGAAAGTAAAGATGCGAAGGCGCAAACGCTGTTAGTCACGCGGATCAATGAAGAGGCGATGTTACACCTTATCACATGCAGTAGTTCTGCTGAAATGTGGAGAAAGCTTCTAAGCGTGTATGAACAGAAGTCTGAAACAAGTATACATATTCTACAACAGCGTTTCTTTCAGTACAAATACGAAAAAGGCATTGAAATGTCAGTCTTTCTGTCAAAGATCCAGGAAATGCAAAACTCATTGAAACAGATGGGAGAGAACATTTCAGACAAATTCATTATAACTAAAGTGCTGATGTCATTGCCGGAAGAGTATAGGCATTTTATCTCTGCTTGGGAGTCGGCACCTGATGATAAACAAACACTGGATAATTTAGTGGCTAGATTACTCATTGAAGAGGAAAGAGTGAGGGATAGATATGAAGAACCCTCGTCAGCCTTTGTTGTAAACAAGAGAAATATCAAATGCTTCAAGTGTAAGAAGCTAGGACATTACATGAGTGAGTGCAGGAGTACTAAAGGAAGTGATAACCAGCCAGAGCAAAAGTGTTGTTTTTATTGCAAAAAGCCAGGGCATTTTAAGAGTCAGTGCCGTTTTAGAAAAGAAAAGGAAAGTAAAGAAAATAAAGAGAGTAAAGAAAAAGTAAGCAATGCTTTTGTGGCTTGTAGTATGTCAGGAGATTATTACAAAAGCAAGTGGCTAGTTGACTCAGGGGCAAGCGAACACATGTGTTGTGATCGAGACTTGTTTGATACATATACCATTGTGAAAAATAAGAAAGTTGCTGTGGGTAATGGGGCACTGATTGATGTTTTGGGCTGTGGCAAGATAGAAGTACAGGTATGGAATGGTGATCGTTGGGTAGATACCACTTTGAATAGTGTACTGCATGTACCCGAGTTAAAGAAAAATTTGTTTTCTGTAAAACAAGCAACAAGCAAGGGTTATGTGATGATTACTAAAACAAATGAGTGTCAGTTCTACAAAAATGATGCCATGATGGCAGTTGCTGAATTAGTTGGGGACATGTACTATTTACATTTCTATACTGGAGGTCCTAGAGCAAATGTAGCCCAAGGTGTGTGTTGTTTACAAGAATGGCATGAAAGAATGGCACATCAAAACATGGATTATGTGAAAGCTATACTTAAGAAATATAATGTCAGTTTTGACAGAGACATGGCTCAAAATGTGTCAAAGTGTGAGGGTTGTCTACAGGGAAAGATACACAGGTTGCCATATGCCTTGAGTGAGAATATAAGCACAAAGACTGGTGAAATTATCCATGCAGATACTTGTGGACCTATGGAGGAGCCTTCTGTGGGTGGCTCGAGATACTTTGTGGTATTCAAAGATGATTTTTCCAAATATAGAAAGGTGTGTTTTGTAAAGACTAAAGATGAGATAAAGTCATGTGTCAAAAACTTCATTGTTCAAACAGAAAATGAAACAGGAAATTGTGTTAAGATCTTTAGAAGTGATAATGGAACAGAATTTGTGAATAAAGTTGTCCAAGAAATGTTCAACTCAAAAGGCATAGTGCACCAAACATCGGTACCCTTTTCTCCACAACAAAACGGACGGGCGGAGAGAGAAAATAGGATCTTGGTAGAAGCAGCTAGGTCAATGATATGTGCCAAGTCATTGCCTAAGAAGCTGTGGGCAGAGGCGGTGAACACTGCTGCCTTTGTGATCAACAGGACTGGCAAAAGTACTGTGGAAGGAAAATCCCCATATGAGCTGTGGGCAAATAAAACCTATGACATTTCTAACCTCAAAATATTTGGCACTTCTGTCCATGCTCACATTCCAAAAGAAAAGAGACAGAAATGGGATTCAAAAAGTGAAAAAGGTATGATGGTAGGCTATGGAGAAACAACTAAAGGATATAGAATATATTTTCCACAGAGAAACGTTGTTGAGGTAAAGAGAGACATTGTTTTCATCACAGAAGATATTAAAGACATTACTAACTCTGATGTAGTAAGCAATCAGATACTTGAGCGCCTCGAGATGCCAGCTGCTACTGATACAAGTGATTCCGTGCTAGACCAAACAGCTGCAGGTACGACTGATGTGGGTGATCCAGTGCAAAACCAAACTGCTGCGGGTGCAAGTTCATCTCTTCAATATGAAACCAGTGGTCATGGCGATGATCCTGCTTTTATTCTTGAGCACACACTGCAGGCTGACTCTGATGTGAGCGTCAGTTATGGTGACCCAAGTGAAAGTGAATGTAGTGAGCATAGTGGTGGTGATGGTGAAGGACAGTCAATTATTCGACGAAGTAGGCGCGTTAGAAAACAGACCGTATTCTATCAGTGCAACAATGTGTTGGTCGAGGACAATGAGCCTAAAACCTTTAGTGAGGCCATGTCATTACCAGATGCTTGTAAGTGGCAGGAGGCGGTAAACAAGGAACTGCAGGTTCTTAGAGACAATAATACGTGGAATGTTTGTGATCTACCAGGTAATGTAAAACCAATTAGTTGTAAATGGGTGTTTAAAATCAAACCAAATAATATTTATAAAGCTAGGCTGGTAGCTAGAGGTTTCGAACAAAGTGATATACCAAGTCTTAGTGATGTGTATGCACCAGTGGCAAAGTTAGCAACTTTTAGGTTATTTTTAGCCTTAGCAACAAAATACAACTTGCCTGTTTTTCAATTAGATGTTGTTGGAGCATTTTTATATGGAGAAATAACTGAAGATGTGTACATTAGACTGCCAGAAGGTGCATACACTAATGATGAGAATATTGTGAAATTAAATAAAGCCTTGTATGGTCTCAAGAATTCTCCCAAATGTTGGAATGAGAAATTCAACTCTTTGATGATAAAGGAGAATTTTAATAGGTCAAAATGTGATCCATGTCTCTATTCAAAATATGATGGCAGTGATAAGTTTATTCATTTGATAATTTATGTTGATGATATATTAATTTTTGGATCACATGAGATTTATGTTAGTGATTTGAAGGCAAAGATTAAAGAGAACTTTGATACAAAAGATTTAGGCAGGATCTCTGTATATTTAGGTTTAGATGTGAAACAAAATTTAGACACAAAGGTCACAGAAATAAGTCAAAAGAAATACCTAGAAAATGTTTTGAAAAGGTTTGGTATGTATGACTGTAAACCTATGCATACACCTATTGATAAAAACTTCAATTGCCAAGTTTTGGAAAGTAAAGATAATAATTGTAAAACCGAAACTGAAGGAATATGTAGACAAATTATTGGATGTTTGATGTATGCTGTGTCTGGCACAAGACCTGATCTTAGTGTTCCTGTATCTTTGCTAAGTCGGTACCAGGACCATTCCAGTGATATGTTACTAGTTGCATTAAAAAGGGTTCTGCGTTACGTCAAGCACACAATAAATTATAAATTAATATACAGATGTAGTAATAATAATAAGCTGATAGGCTTTAGTGATGCAGATTGGGCAGGTGATGTCAAAGATAGGAAATCTACTTCTGGGTATTGTTTTCGGTTTTCTGACTGTTTAATATCTTGGTGTTCGAAAAAGCAATCTACTGTAAGCATTTCTTCAACTGAAGCAGAGTATGTGGCTATGTCTGTGGCAGGCAGTGAGGCATGTTGGCTAGTAAATTTGTTAAAACATGATTTTAAGATAAATGTGACACCAGTTGATTTATTCTGTGACAATCAGTCTGCTATGTTGGTTGCTACTACTAATTGTGTAAAGAGACTAAAACACATAGATATTAAATACCACTTTATTAGAGAATTAATTGAAAAAGGAATAATTTGTATTCATTATGTAAAGACCGGTGACCAAGTTGCAGACATGTTCACGAAATGCCTGCCAAAAGAAAAGTTATTAAAGTTTCTATCTACAATAAAGTTATGTTAAAGTAAATAATATAATATGTAAGAAAGTTGTTGAGGAAAGTTTCTTTTATTGTTTAGGGAAAAGGTTTCCTTGTCATGAGTGGTCTATTTTTGATTTGTGAACATGTTAGTCTAATATTACATTGAGAGGGGGTGTTGATTAATAGGCAATGTAATATGGTTTTGATATAGCAACACTATGTTGCTGTTGTATAGGGAATTTTAAATTGTGCATATGGTATCACTCGTGCTGTCTCCATTGTTATGTCAAGTCTGTGCTGCTAATAGTTTTCAATAAACTTCATGTTATTTATTACCGTATTTAATTTCCTTCATCAGAAACTCACTTGAGTTTTATGTCACAGAAGTAAATAGAAGATAAGAAACACTTACCATCATGCAGACCCTCAATATTTCGGAGACGTAATGTATCTTGTCTCATTGTTTTTAAAGTGGTTCGAAATGTGGAGCCCTGGTCGCAAACTATTCCCAAAGGCGTTAAGCCAGTTTGTGCTACCTGCGAGACTATTTCTTTTAAAATTTTTTGCAGTGCAGGTGCTGATACTGTCCCTTCACAAAAATAATATGCCACACTTTGACGCCAGGGAGAGCATATTCCTCGCAACATAAAAACGAGAGCATGGTCACAGATATTTAATCTTTTTTCACCAGCTATGTTCACAAATCCAATAATTTGGTCATTTTTTTCATCATAACTCAGATGAGGCGTAATAGCAACTTCATCAAATACAATGGTGCATAACTTCTTCTTGGGCTCCCAATTTTTCGTTTTATTTCTTATAAATTTGAATATTTGGGGATTGAGTCCTGGTTTAACAGTTATTTTTTCCGATAGCCGGTGCAATGTCCTTTTATTTGGCAAAGCAAACATTGTCTCCAATAATTTATATTCTTTTGGACTCTGCTTCATCATGAGCAAAGCCATTAATTTTTCTTCTAATGAAAACCGTCTTGCCATCTTATTTTTTCTGCATTCTCTCAACTGCATGAGTAAAAATGTTTGAGCTTGTTTGCTTAACAATTGAAAATTTTGAAAGATTTTTGGATTGTTCGCACATGATTGTGCTTGTTTAAGCCTTGCTGTTGCAGATAGGCCAATACTATCACAAGTAGTTTTTTTCACTTTTTTCATTAATTGTCTCTGTTTGCTACCCAATTTTTTTGAAAGTGGCTCTGAAAAAAAAGATATCCGTATATATATATATGTTAGTTAGTTTGGCTGGGGTGTTTTCTGCACTTAGCCTCATGATTGGGCCATTGTGCGTAATATATAGATATGTTTAGGATATACCAGATACTGTTATGTATAAACTTGTTTCTTAAAAGGCGATACTTAATAAAAAATGTTATAAAGACATTTGAATATATATGAAATACAGCAGGCATTACCTTTGACCGAACTTCTAGTAGCGCAGAGTGATTCTGTGCAAGAATCTTTATCTTTTTTATTGGCTGAAAGTTTGACTTCAGCGATAGCAGCTAAACAAAGGGAATAAGAAAATTAATATACATATTAACAATTTACATAACATTATTTTATGTGTTGGGATTATCAGAACCAAGCCTCCCAGCAATGTATGCCGATTGCCAAATTAGTGACTAAATCAGTATAAGTGTAATAAGCCCTTTACTGTTTTTTGTTAACTAGTACCTGCTTGTCATTTTTAGTAACCTACCTTTTTGATTGATTACTGATGAAGAGGCGATTTCAGATGTTGAACAAGAAGAGATGGCTTCAGGAAAACATGAAGGATGTTCATGGAAGCTTTCACCTGAAATTTTTTATTATAAGTTAGTCCATTCAACAGTTTTTACTATAAACTTATGAAGCACATTAGCAACAATATCTAAACTAGTAATTATATTTGGGTCAGTAATAAAAATACATACCAGGTTTTCCAATCACCAACATTATTTCATCAACATCTTCCTCATTATCATCTTGTTCTTTGCAGTAATTATGTTCATTCAAAACATTTGCCACTGAAAATAATTCCACAATTATACTAAAATAAACTATCATAAACATGAGTCAATCACACAAAAAACAAGAAACTATGTTTAGTCGTTTTTAAAAGGTTAAGTTTTGAAAATGAAGTGATTTTGAATAGCCTGGATATGAATAATACTTTGATGAAAATAGCAGAAGGTATGTACACACACATTCATACATTAGAGAATAAAAAAATGGATCGAATTAAGAAGATAGAGAAAGAGACAGAATGACATAATTAGTGGTGGGCAAGCAATACAAATCATTGCAGTTGTATATAACTCATGTACTCACTTATATGTATACATATCTTAATATACATACATATCTTCTGCCGTCTTTAACTTTAATCAAAGCCTGGATAGTTTTAATTTTTCTTATAGTACATTTTTCAGATAAGTAGATTCATACATTTAAGTGCATTTTATCAACCAAGTGAAGGTTTCAAAGGATTTATATGTATAAAAGAACTTACGTTCTTCAGCTGCAGGTAGAGGTTCACCGCGAGCGATTTCATCGTCCGTAAACAGGCAAGGATAAGCGTATGCTAATCTTTTGCCTTCTGGATCAAACTGCGTGCAGTCGAAATGTCTTTCACAGACACGTCGAGTGATCAATTGGTCTTTTGTTAGACCAAGTAAACTTGGACTTTTGGGAACGAGGAAGGACATCCACAGGTTTCTTAAATGATCTTTCCTCGGTAAACAGAAAAGCCGATGTGTTGCACTTGTTGCATCGCAACCTTCAACACAGCACTTTATAGGCGCCATAACAGTTTAACGAAAACAACTTATAACGATAACAAACAACTTTAACAATAAATAATAACAAAAACAATATAACAAGAAACAAAAACAACAAAATTAACAACGAATTTGCCACGAGAATTACTACGAGCTCAGCGCACAAGTACGAACGAGAACGTAATGAAGTGACATATGTCAAATCTGCCAGCTGCCACAAGCAACATGGCGGGCAGACCACAGACTATCTAGTTCCTACCAACGATCGCAGCGCCACGGTGTCAATTTTTAGAACTAGGCTGTCACACCCCTGGTGGACATCCTCGGGCTGATATTGATGACTATGTTAATTCGATACTTGTCGTCCCCACAGACGTTCGACCACCACTGCCCGTGGGTGAACAACTGCATCGGGCGGCGGAACTACCGGTTCTTCTTCTTCTTCCTCATCTCGCTCTCGATACACATGCTGAGCATATTCGGCCTCAGCCTCTACTACATTATGAACAATAATAAGACGCTCACGCAGGTCGAGCCTATTGTGTCGTATCCTTTTTATAACAAATATATAAGTATAACACAGAAAAAGATCTTGACCTCAGGGAGAAGCCGGCAATTCCCGGTATAGCCAACTTGTTGACTGTTAGATTCGGCAATAAGAACATCATTAACAGACAAAGTAGGCGTCTTTTTATATTTCAAACGAATCGTTTTGCTTGCATAAGGGCACATACATTATGGTCAGTCAACTCAATTTTGTTCACTATTCAGAACATGAATAAATTGTTCATTATTGCCTAGTGCTGACCTTGTCACTAGGGTTTAATTGTAATGCGTTTGATTTGACGTAAATAGTACATAATGATACAAGTGTGCTAAGTTGGCCTTTACACACAAGGCGATATTGTGTGCGCTATAAGAAAGCCGCGTATATTATAGTCACAGGCACAAGTGTGTCATACAACGTTTTTCAACACACTTGCGAGGAAAAAACACAAATTACACAAAAATTTGAATAAAGTTGAGTTATTTTTTAGTAATAAAGCTGGATTTACCATTTATTGAAATAAATATGTAAAACTGTTATTTTCCGCATAAATACTGTATGTTGCTAAAATAAAAGTTATGACCCGACTAAATTATATCACTTCTTCTTCTTACTTACTTACGACTTGGTACTAGGGTACAAATGTTATTTGGTTGGGTTAATAAACTAAAGGCACTCGTTCAATAATATACTGAAAAAGCACGCGTGTTTAATATCTATTTATTTACCAAAATTATAAACCAAAAATCGGTGGAATTAATAATAATAATAATTTATTTATTTAATCAAGTAACATGACTCATTATTTGTTAACCTTGACTTAACCTATGTTAGTATCATTTTCTTTTATATGTTAAACGTCGTGTGTTGAAAATACAAATCAAATAAGGAAAAGTACTCATTTTAAAAATAACGGTAGGTACTGGTTATAAATAATCTTAATACCTAACATATTTATCCTGTTACTATTTATTTATTCGAAAGTGTCTCTACTGACTAAGTATGTAAATGTCGATAAAAATCATATTTCGGTGATCGGTAACTAATTCAAATGTTTTATAATCTCATTTAGTTAAGCGGGGATTATTACTGTCTGACTCGAATATTATATTTTTTATTCTAATCCTTCTTAACATAATCACCTCTTCAGTTAATTTTACGTAAATTAAATTAAGGTAATAAGTAGGCAGAATAAATTTGGCCAGTTTAAGATTAAGAGAGTGGCCTGGCCAAAGAAAGTATGAAACGTAGCACACTTTTTACGCTTTAACCAATCGATTGACTGAATTTTTTCCATCATATCTAGAAGCATAAGCATACCTACTTATAATAAATGTTCTCGTTACTAATTCGGTGGTCAAAAGAATTTATACATAAGTATAAATTTAATTACTAGAAACAAATCCTGTTTCTTAGGAAAACTAATTATTTATCTGATTAAAATATTTCTGAAATATAAGTACTATAATAAGAAATTTATTTCGTTATATTCGTTCCTACGCATCAATATCCTTAACTCGTTACCAGAATGGTTATAATGGGTATAATCGCGCTATTAGCGATCCCAATATTCGGTCTGACGGGTTTTCACATGGTGCTTGTGTCTCGAGGTCGCACCACGAACGAGCAGGTCACGGGGAAGTTCACTGGGGGGTACAACCCCTTCTCAAAGGGGTGTTGGTACAACTGCTGTTACACGCAGTTTGGGCCGCAGTATCCTAGGTGAGTTGATTTTGTCCTCTATTGTTAAATGGGCTTGTGTGCGTTTAGCCACTGCAGATCGCAATTGAGAATGAGTCTCTCAAATAGACTTTGATGGCGCATGACGCATTTATACGAAAGGGTTTTCTTATTATATTCAAAGACAGCCACAAGTGACGTATGACGAAAGCCGAAGTCGCGTCAATAATATATCAATTCTAATATGATTTCCCAATTTGTATTATTTCAACTTGATGACCGAGTATCTGTAAAATAATTTTAAAGTATTCTCGTCAGAATAAAATAAAGTTGTATAAAACATAAAAATTAAAAACCTGTAACAGCTACACGAAGAATTATGTCAGCAGACAGTATGAGAAACACAAGCCGAAGATAAGCCACTACTAAGTGTGCTGAGATAACAGAAGTATATTTACGGTATTTGCTTAATTAATTGATTCATTTTTCGTAGTAAGAGATAAAGTTGTTTTTACAAGCTTTTTGTTATTGATTATGTATATCTTGACAGTGTACATATAGAGTAGTAATTACTTTAATAATATTTATTATTTTTACATGACTATCATGACCAGAAACAATTGGGGCTTGGTGCATACTGTATACGAAAAGACCCGCTAATCCATTGCGATACTAGTCGTAGATAATTTATCTTTGGTACAAAATGGGTATTAAAAAGTTAATAAAATCGATTTAATATGGCAACACCAATTGTGCGTTATTTTCAAACGTCTTCGCCGGATATTTCGTTTAGTGGAAAACAGACCAGAATCTCTCTCGGTAGGGTTGAGTGCGTAGTTAGAACCTTAACATTGTATTGAACCTATCAAAACAAAACTTCCAGCCTAGTCCGCCCATCGAAATACACGTACAAAGGCGGTAAGAAGCGTCGCGAGGCGCTCGGCGGGCCGCACAGTGCGTCGGCCATATCGACGATAGCGACTGACACGCACCAGGTAAAGACGTACACGGCGGACAACGGCACCGCGCACCGGGCGGTCGGCGCGCATGCGCACTACAACAAGGTGAGAGCCAGACGCTTGCGCTGTCATCGGACGTTGTTTTGCGTGTGTAGGTGAAGATGGCGCTTGCGAGCAAGATGGCGGAGTGACAGCTGGCAGACGGCCATAAATAAAAAAAACAAAATGGGCGGTGTTTGCTGTGTCAGTTAAAATAAATTTCATGTTGTTAGTCTGATGATGATTTTGCAGTAATTTCTTTATTAAAAAAGCAGAATTTCAAAATTATTCAGCGTATAAGTGCTCGTAAGTGCCTTCTCCGGCTGTACGCACCCAATATGGCGTCCGGGGGTGGTTGATCAGTAAACGACAGTCGGTTTTTTCATGGTAATGTAATATCTAGAAATTCTAAAGTATAATCGCGATTACACATTGTCAATTAGAGTGGAGGTCTGATCAACTGTCTCAATCAAAACATGAGCTAGATGTAAGCTAAGAGCTACTTTCCTCTACCACGCCGCATTACAGTTCCCTGCTTAGTTTCAATCAATAAAGCAATACGATTTTTATGCGCAAGTAATTAAAAGGATTTCTGAAATTCGGCGTTGTACATCCTCCTGATGAACAATAAAAAATAACTTAATTAAGTTATTATTATTATGTTGAATAAGAATGATTTGTCATTGAAAGATCTATTTATGTAACAATTTCCTAAATAATTTCTCATATTTTAGTAGTCCTTATTTGTACATGTTTCCAGGAGTAATCCGTAACAAAATCTGTTGTAACAACGTCTCATTATTTTCATACCTTCAGTAGTCATCAAACCTTTCCACTTCACACGTTCATTGATATACGAAATGCATTTTGCAAGATGGCTGTTAGCATAGTATTAGCGAGCCGTCAACATTTCCACGCTTTATTAAAGTTCAAAAGCGCTTACCAAAACCCATTCATAATGCAGTAGAGTCATATAGTTATCGTGCTTGTAGAGCAAACAATTACATACCTTCAATTCACGACCATAAGCTCTTTACACATTCGCACTTTTACTTTGACGATCTTATAGTGAGTGAATTGAAGACATGAGTATGTCTGGCTCTCTACTAAACTATTAACTAGTATGTATTTATTATGATATTATATTAACAGGTATTGGTTTTTATGGTCTGTATTATTTGTTATTATTTAATCAAATCCCATTGACGTTACACAATCGCGCTTTCAGTATGACACTTTTTAATAGTACTAGTACATTCATTCTAAATGTCGTCCACATACATCATGTACTTATAACTGTTACCATATGTTACATCATCTAAATAACATTTCAGTTTCTACTCTTACTATAAATTTTTCATTACTTCCTATATTTACTAACATCGGATCACAGTAATGTAAAAATCACTCAATGGTCTGGAATTCTGTCAATTTATTAAATCATACTTATTTTTGGAATTGGAAAAGACACTGTTCTTAGCTAGGCAAACTGTATCACTAACGATTCGGATTCCGCTAGCTGTCACCGGGTCGCGAAGAGCACGAAGGCGAGATGGAGGGTCCCGGCGCGTCGCAGAGCGCGGACTGCGAGCCGACGCCGCCGCAGCGACGCGCGTCCGCCGCGAACCTGTTCCCGCCGCCCGCGCCGCACGCGCCGCGACCGATGCACTACCCACGGCTCAGCCCGCTCGCCAGGAACACTAGGTGAGTGACATACAGTCTAACACGTGTCATAAGCTAGCTGTCGCCGGGTCGCAAAGAGCACGAAGGCGAGAGGAAGGGGGCCCCGCGCGTCGCAGAGCGCGGACTGCGAGCCGTCGCCGCCGCAGCGACGCGCGTCCGCCGCGAACCTGTTCCCTCCGCCCGCGCCGCACGCGCCGCGACCGATGCACTACCCACGGCTCAGCCCGCTCGCCAGGAACACTAGGTGAGTGACATACAGTCTAACACGTGTCATAAGCTAGCTGTCGCCGGGTCGCAAAGAGCACGAAGGCGAGAGGGAGGGTCCCGGCGCGTCGCAGAGCGCGGACTGCGAGCCGACGCCGCCGCAGCGACGCGCGTCCGCCGCGAACCTGTTCCCGCCGCCCGCGCCGCACGCGCCGCGACCGATGCACTACCCACGGCTCAGCCCGCTCGCCAGGAACACTAGGTGAGTGACATACAGTCTAACACGTGTCATAAGCTAGCTGTCGCCGGGTCGCAAAGAGCACGAAGGCGAGAGGGAGGGTCCCGGCGCGTCGCAGAGCGCGGACTGCGAGCCGACGCCGCCGCAGCGACGCGCGTCCGCCGCGAACCTGTTCCCGCCGCCCGCGCCGCACGCGCCGCGACCGATGCACTACCCACGGCTCAGCCCGCTCGCCAGGAACACTAGGTGAGTGATATACAGTCTGACACGTGTCATAAGCTGTCACCGGGTCGCGAAGAGCACGAAGGCGAGAGGGAGGGTCCCGGCGCGTCGCAGAGCGCCGACTGCGAGCCGACGCCGCCGCAGCGACGCGCGTCCGCCGCGAACCTGTTCCCGCCGCCCGCGCCGCGACCGATGCACTACCCACGGCTCAGCCCGCTCGCCAGGAACACTAGGTGAGTGGCATACAGTCTGACACGTGTCATAAGCTGGCTGTCGCCGGGTCGCGAAGAGCACGAAGGCGAGATGGAGGGTCCCGGCGCGTCGCAGAGCGCGGACTGCGAACCGACGCCACCGCAGCGACGCGCGTCCGCCGCGAACCTGTTCCCGCCGCCCGCGCCGCACGCGCCGCGACCGATGCACTACCCACGGCTCAGCCCGCTCGCCAGGAACACTAGGTGAGTGACATACAGTCTAACACGTGTCATAAGCTAGCTGTCGCCGGGTCGCAAAGAGCACGAAGGCGAGAGGAAGGGGGCCCCGCGCGTCGCAGAGCGCGGACTGCGAGCCGTCGCCGCCGCAGCGACGCGCGTCCGCCGCGAACCTGTTCCCTCCGCCCGCGCCGCACGCGCCGCGACCGATGCACTACCCACGGCTCAGCCCGCTCGCCAGGAACACTAGGTGAGTGACATACAGTCTAACACGTGTCATAAGCTAGCTGTCGCCGGGTCGCAAAGAGCACGAAGGCGAGAGGGAGGGTCCCGGCGCGTCGCAGAGCGCGGACTGCGAGCCGACGCCGCCGTAGCGACGCGCGTCCGCCGCGAACCTGTTCCCGCCGCCCGCGCCGCACGCGCCGCGACCGATGCACTACCCACGGCTCAGCCCGCTCGCCAGGAACACTAGGTGAGTGATATACAGTCTGACACGTGTCATAAGCTGTCACCGGGTCGCGAAGAGCACGAAGGCGAGATGGAGGGTCCCGGCGCGTCGCAGAGCGCCGACTGCGAGCCGACGCCGCCGCAGCGACGCGCGTCCGCCGCGAACCTGTTCCCGCCGCCCGCGCCGCGACCGATGCACTACCCACGGCTCAGCCCGCTCGCCAGGAACACTAGGTGAGTGGCATACAGTCTGACACGTGTCATAAGCTGGCTGTCGCCGGGTCGCGAAGGGCACGAAGGCGAGATGGAGGGTCCCGGCGCGTCGCAGAGCGCGGACTGCGAACCGACGCCACCGCAGCGACGCGCGTCCGCCGCGAACCTGTTCCCGCCGCCCGCGCCGCACGCGCCGCGACCGATGCACTACCCACGGCTCAGCCCGCTCGCCAGGAACACTAGGTGAGTGGCATACAGTCTGACACGTGTCATAAGCTGGCTGTCGCCGGGTCGCGAAGAGCACGAGGGCGAGATGGAGGGTCCCGGCGCGTCGCAGAGCGCGGACTGCGAACCGACGCCGCCGCAGCGACGCGCGTCCGCCGCGACCGATGCACTACCGGATGCTACTACGGCTCAGCCCGCTGGCCAGGAACACTAGGTAATATTGGACACCAATCACATACATTGCTCTGATCCCAATGTAAGTAGCTAATTCACTTCATCATCATCATTATCAACCAAAGGACGTCTACTGCTGAACATAGGCCTCCCCCACGGCTTTCCACAGCGACCGATCACTAGCGGTCTGCATCCAGTTTGATCCTGCGATCTTTTTAAGGTCGTCGGTCCATCTTGTTGGTGGACGTCCTACGCTTCGTCTATGGTCGAAGGGTCTCCAATCTAGAACTTTCCTGCCCCAACGGCCATCAGTTCGTCGCGCTATGTGCCCTGCCCATTGCCACTTGAGCTTACTGATTCTCAAGGCTATGTCCGTTACCTTAGTTCTCCTACGTATCTCCTCATTCCTAATTCGATCCCGTAGAGAAACACACAGCATAGCCCTCTCCATCG
This sequence comes from Pyrausta purpuralis, assembly GCA_963924145.1. Lineage (NCBI taxonomy): Eukaryota > Metazoa > Arthropoda > Insecta > Lepidoptera > Crambidae > Pyrausta > Pyrausta purpuralis. Next base: position 5,539,962 of record OZ001651.1, read on the forward strand.
CTCGTTGTGTGATTTTGAGCTTCTTTATGAGGCCCATCCATAGTTAGAGACCATGTTTCGGCTTGGCTCGGCATCCAACTCGTCTGCGTTCGGGAAATTACGCAATAGTATCTTCCCATCTCATCTACCTCAGTGTCTAAAGACGAAAGTCTTCAACCAGTGTGTGTTACCAGTGATGAAAAATGGTCTCTAACTATTGGCCTCATAAAACTAATGCACTTGTGTTATGGAAATCAGACACAACGGTGGTACCACAACACCCAGACCCGAGACAATATATAAAATTTGGATTTCTATATTGACCCGACCGGGAATCGAACCCGAGACCTCGGAGCAGCGACGCCTCGAAACCAGCGTGCTTAACCACTAAACCACGGAGATCGTCAGGTGAGTAATGTGCAGTCTGACACGTGTCATAAGCTAGCTATCAACTTGCGAGAACGATTCCTACCGGTTTGGAAATATAGCGAGTACTACCTACCCGTTTTTCTTTTTAGTTTAGATCGGTCACTTCGCGGTGCTCAAAGAAAAGTGTGCAAAAAGGAACTGTATTGACACAAAGGACGTACGCGGGTGGGTGAGCGGGAGCGGGAGGGGCGTGACAGTTCCATTCTTAAGACGATCTGGTAAAACTATATCTGGTATCTCGGGTCTGGTAGTTTACAAAAATAATACTCTGCGTTAAACAAAATTTAGTTGTAATGTTTTCATAGTTGTTAACTTAAAAGTCTATTGAAGGAATGGTCACTGTGCCTCAGGTATAATCAATCAGTATAAAAATAAGGTGATTTAAACTTACTTAATCAACCGACCTTAGAGACCTTAGAGACCCGATGGCCTAACGCTTATTCCCTGGGAACGGGGTCGGGCCTTAGTTTGGGATGCAACTTGTGTCGATACTTTGGCCCCTTCCCATCTCAGAGAATCAGCCCTTAAAGCTGGAGCAGCAGCGGAGTTGGCTGAAAACGCCAAGCGTCGCAAGTACGTTTCACTTGCAAGTGATTATGTGTTTGCGCCGTTTGGCGTTGAAACATTTGGGCCGTGGGGACCCTCTGCTAAATTACTGTTTAGAAAAATTGCGCCAAAATTAAATTCTTTAACAGCCAATAATAAAGCTGGCTGGTTTCTAGCCCAAAGGATCAGCATAGCTATCCAACGCGGCAACGCAGCCAGCATCATAGCCTCCTTGCCGCAAGGAAATGGTTTCGTGTTTGAATAGGTATTAATATTAAGTAATTTTTTTATGTTGCATGTCTTAGTTTAATTTTTTCTTGTTTGTTCTTAATCAACTGCGACTTCATTTTTTTAATTACGGAAACACCCTCGTAACGCTTGTCTGAGACTGAGACCACTAAATATGGATAGTTCCTAGTACAGATGTCAAACTACATACAAAGCGCGCATGAGCAACGCACACAAAGATACCGCTCACGGCCAAAAGATCTCAAAACTTTTCGGAACTGTGCGACCGCGAGTGCTGTCCGCTTGAGACAAGCGTTTTGTTGATGTTATGCGACTTCAGCTCTTTCATATAATTATTTCTTGTAATGAATCTGTTAATCATACCAAAAAAAGACGTAACATAAAAACAAGCTTTTATTTTATTTATGCAGATATTGTGTAACTTTTACTGTCATTTGATAGGATTAGGTCTAAAAGGGAAAAATATCATGGATAAATTTGGCTGTACAAAGCGTTATATTTTATGTTTAGTTGTGTAAGTTTAGTTTCTTGGTTTGTATTTCGTTTTATCTCTTTTATTCTCAACAAAATATCAAACGACTAGAATATGTGAGCGCGGCTGACGTGTGTGTGTCAAAAGTGAAGTAATGCACGAGTTTAACTTCTGTTTCTGAGTATATTTTATGCTGAGTAGGAGTGGGCGTTGCAAGGACGTACTGTTTCAATACCACTTTATGTTTTGCGACGATGGAACTGTTTTACGTTTTGTTCCAAAACAGTCCTCGTCGCATAACTAGTCCTCGGATGGTCTTACGCGAATTTGTACTTAATGTCTACTAAAATACAGTGTATAACGCAATGAGAGCATTGCGACGTCAACGTTCGTTCCGTTCGTTCTGATTTATGATACAATAAAATAACCTTTATTACATAAAGAATACCATTAAAATTTAAAAGGCGCAACCATTCACTCGTCGAGACGTACGTCGAAGAAATTTTCGTACGTTTGCTTTGAAGTTTACGTTTCGCGCACGGGGGACCCCGTCAATCAAATCATTTGCGAACGAGAACCGTTTCGAGGTCTAGTTTTCGTTCTTAAAGAAACGGCTGCGTTCCGTCGTCAAAATATTTAACAACGACCAACTACTAGTGCTGAGACGCTCTGTAGACACTAACGTCCGTCCCCCACCGGTTTCCAGTCACGGCGGCACCACGACGGCCGGCTACCGGGTCGTAATGGAGCCGCTCCGGTACGACGCGGGCGCGAATGGCGGCGCGCGACCCTCGCCGACCATGCAGCAAAGGATAAAGGCGCTCGGCGTACCCACGCCGCTCGCCGTCAACAGCCCCGTGCGGAGGTAAGTAGGGGACGAGTGGGAGGGGCAGGGCGGGTAGGGGACATTGACTATATGTTACTGAATACGTATAGTATGTTAAAGTTTTCCTTGCCGTGCAAGTAAAATTTGGTATTTTACTTGAATTAGTTTGCTTAAATGACGACAGAAGTAGTAATAGATACATACTTTTTTCTCAATAAAAATAACAATATTTTGTCACGCAAAAGTGTCTATGGTTTAATGAAAAAAGATACCAAATGCATGGCAGATAACAACTATATATAGAATCATATATAAGCAATTTGCACTCAAAAAATGCAAGGAAATTTCAAAATTAGCTAAGATTAACTGAGGTATGTTTCACAATGATTCAGCAAAAAATCCCACAATATTGCACTTCTTAACATTCTTGTAGTCAATCTCCCCGATTACCGATTAAGATTCTAAATAAAATCTTAAGAAAATCTATACCATTATTTTAATAGTTAATGTTGGGTATTTACACTTCTCAACTTTACACTATCTGCTTACATGTTATTAGATCGAAATTTTCATGTAAAAGGACAATTGGCGTTTATTTACTTGAAGAAGACAAATGTTCCCAATATACATGGTATTTATGATTTTCCGTTCAATCATGGCCTCTTCCTTTCACATTAACCGACTAAAATGTTGCTGAATTAAAAACGTCCCGTATCCCATACTTATACTGCATCGCTTCCATGTTTTTCTTTACCTAAGTGTTTATTTGCATGTAAAATGGTTTGCGTACTCACAAAGTTTATAGTGAAGAAGTTTTACGGAAAACACTATATGTTTTTTCATGGTGTCAGTTCGCTTCATCGGTGTTCATAGATTTGCTTACATTCTTTACCAAGATCACAACAATCAGAGCTAATTAATACAGTTCATATAGTTTTAACTCTACAATGTAAGCAGATCGAAACATAAAAAATAATTAGAGGTATTTGTCGTTTGTGTGAATGAAAGCTGAGCACAAAATTATAATATACACAGGTGATTGTTGCACTAATAAACCATCAACGCATTTTTGTACATAGTTATTAGCCCCATACAACTTAATTTGCTTGTGTTCTGCATACACCAGTTTTAACACTACACAATAATTCATTATTGGCAATTGTGTTCAACTATCATTAAAGCCATAACAGAGTCTGATAAATGTCGTAAAAATGTGTTAATACAAAAATTTAACAAACCCCCATGCACGTCATCCATTGTCGGTGATCAATTTAATTGTGTCACAACATAATTAACATTTACAATACAGTATCATACATCACTTATACACAGAGATAAATGGGTTAAATTTATTAAAATTGGAGACCGACGAAGGACGCAGTGTAATACAGTACGACTACAAAAAACAATACAAAAGTCACAAGCCACATAATAAAACAACTCACGGATCTTCCCCTCGAATTACATCAAATGAATATTATCGAGTTAATTATTTATTTGTTTATTTTCGCTATAAAAGTTTTGTTTATTCATATAACATGATCTCCAAATGGGCAGGTAATATTTCAAAATTAATGTAGGTACCACAAAACAGTTATTTTTGCTAAAGATAAAAAAAGTTTACCTTGACGATAGTCTTTCGACGATAGTAGTGTTTTAGTGTCATATTAAAATTGTTTAATTAATTGAACTGAATAGTAGTCCAGTTTTATTTAATTTAAACTACCAGCTTAATTGTTGTCGTACTGTATATAAATGATGAAATGTGACCGTTTACCGCTTACCACGCGGCAGGTGGACCTAACGCATAGAGCCGACGTGTCGACGGTAATTCGTAATAACATTGTTGTGTTTGGTTTTTGTGTGTTTGTTGTTACTTTGTTTGGTTGTTTGGTGTGATGACATTTTGAAATTAGGTGTTAATGTCAGAAAAACTTAAAAAACAAAAATTAAAACACAACACAACATACTTCTTGTGTTCCAGTTATGGTGATTTATAAGGTACATTACAAAATGTCACCATATCAAACCGTAATGGTTGTAAATACGATTTGAGTCATGTGGCTGCACTTTTGGTTTGCTAAATTGAATCGATAAATGCCTTATGACAGGTATTTTTAAATATTGGCCATAAGTTAATAAAGCGTATATATATTTTTGACAGCAACACCTTTTTGTAAAAAATAAGCTTTGTTCTTTATTTAAACAATGCTTTTTGTGCTTTTGTAAATTAGCGATTTCTTCTTATTATCCTCAAAAATAAAAACAAGTGTCATGTCATGAATGTCGGTCTAATTAGTTAATATAATATGAAATATAAAGATTCAAAATAATTCGTACGATTTATTATAAAAAAACTTGTACCAATGAAAGTTCAATTCGTTCATGTAATAGTTTCAAAGTTAAATTGGTATACATAAATCGACCCTTTCCCTAAGTACAAACAGCATTATTGGAACCAAAATTAAGATTAAAAGAAACCTAACTCAGCATGTTTTGGTATATCTAGAGACAAATGTGTATTTAAAAGTGTAGCATAAGTTATGTCGGCACTTGTCATTAAAATGGATTTGCTTCAACAACTATGACAAAACTTATTCTACTCCGTGTGACGACTAAAAGTATTTCATTTTTATTTGCAAGCTGTTGTGCCACAGCGGACCGCGGGCGTAGCGCGACGCATTATACAATGGCTGGTCGGTACCACCGGTTGCCTATGGTCGAATTATGATCATAGAACACAATAAATGTAAAATGGTAATCGAATTTCAGTTCTGTGTTTGTCTGTCCATCTCAATGTCCCAGGCTTACGCAGATGTGTAGGCCATTTTTCTTTTTTATTATATGATTCATGTTCTGATGTGTGTCTATCTCTTTTTTCCAATTATCACGATTTCCGCTAGGATTAGTTTGCAGTGGATGTTCGATGACTTTAGTGTTTTTTTACGATAAAAGTAAGTTCGCTTGGGATACCAAACACTGAAGCCGTTACGGTCATTGTAAGCGTATCGCGCTATTGCTCTTTTATTATGTCCTGCATAGGTGACGTATTGTATTTCGAAATAAACTGAATAAAAAATTAGAAAACAAAAATTGTTAATCCATTTTCAAAACTGATCGTACATTTATTGATGCGTACCCTATGCTGGACAAGGCCGTGTCCTATTCTGATGACTTCAAATCAATTTTTAAACCTTCTTTTGCCTGTTTTTAACTAGCCTGTTTTGTACTTTATTTTCATCAGGATACGATGCGCAGTAGCTTGTAGATTGGTAGTGTATTGTAGTATAGTGTAACATATGTACAGTTGAGGCATGTGGCGTTGGCATGCTATGCAAGTAGAGGCGGACGCCGCCGCCGGGCCTAACACGTTCAGAACTAGGGCTTTGTTATGCTGATCAAATCTTCACCTTTAGCGAGTTAGTCACTGACTACATTATATTCTACTACTGTTGTTTAAATGTCTCGATTTAACCTCATTTTTTTCAATACGATATCGACATCTTGAAATATGAATTTAGATTGCAATTTTTTAATATGATGTTAAGTCGATTCATTTTAAAATAATACGATGTGTTAAAATTTGGTCTCATAGATATAATTTTCTGGTATGCTATCGGACTCTATTTGTTTTTCGATTGCATTTAATATCGGCAAGTAAGCGAATCGACTAATTCAATAAAGAGTCACGAACGAGTTCTGAACGAAACAAGAGTCCGAGGGCGACGTCGCCGGTCGCGCGATCGCACGTGCAAACGCTTCGCCCCGCAGCTCCCTTCTCCTTCTGTCCGTAGGCCGTACGATAACGATAGCGAGGGCTCGGACGAGCTCGCGCGATTATACCCCTGACGTGAGCGCCGGCCGCAGGTCCAACCCGGGCACGCCGACGCAGCCGCGCCGGCCGGACTTCATCGGCGTCGCGCGCGCCTCGCCGCAGCGCCGCTTCCTCTCGGAGGGCGAGCTGCTGCGCGCCGAGCCGCCCGCGCACCGCCCCACCGCGGACGACATCCGCGAGCTGGCCGCGTCGCCGCAGCGCGGGAACTATCTCTGGGCCGAGCGCAGTCACGCGGCTGCGCCTGCGCCTCCACGCGGTGGCGTGCCCGTTCTCCCCCCGCAGCCCTCGCCGCTGTCCCGCCGCCGCGTGCCCCCTCGCCCCGCGCGCCCCCTCTCGTTCGTGCGCGCGCTCGAGGTGCAGGACCAGCTAGACGCGCGCGCGGCACCCCCCGACCCGCCCGACCGCGCCTCCGTCTACGACTGCAACTACGAGATCTCCGTGTGAGATCCCGCCGCTAGTGACGTGCACTATATGTATGTATATTTGTGACTATCGGTTATGTTCATTGACAGTTTCGAGTGTACATAGTACCCCCAGTGTTGTGATTCCGATTATGACATAATGATTATTGTGACGAGAGTGTATCGAGTGTTTCGAACGATCTTCGAACTGAACTGTCTTCTGTTCTTGACGTGTATGACGGTAGATGGAAGTGACAGATTCAATGGTTTACCTCGATTATGATTTCGATTCGAGCACGAGTGTATCGAAAGGTTGAAACGAGGAAATATGTGCCAAATATTCAGTAGACGTGTTAGTTTAGTGAGTGCTCGGTGATTTGTTTCGTATTCCTATTTTGACGAAACTATATTATTTCCTCCTAGCCCTTCAGAAACCTTTTTTATAAGTACATCAGAGCTGACGTCAGCTCAGCCATAGAATGCAGTTATAATTTATTACTTAATATAAAACGTACTACTACCCGGTTATAAGAATGGATCTGTCACTGTCACTGCGTGGCGAAAAAGCGTGCAAAAATGAACTCTATTGACACGAAATGAATGACGTGAACGCGGGTCGCACGTGACAGGTATACAGATTCATTCTTACGATACCGAGCATTACAACTGTTAATAGTAAATGTCAAATTATTTATAAACTGTCACCAAAAGACCATCCCTCATTTTGTTTGCAATGTTGACTCTTACTTGGCATCCGTCCTTCATTAATCATCTTTAGCTGAGTAGAACTCGACATAACCATGCTACATTTTCGTCGTTGCTACTTAGTTGTTTAAAAGAAACTTTAAAGATCTCACATCTAATAGTTTCTCGTACATCATATTGACCCGTCACTTGTTCTATCATCTGTTGTGATTGGGCGAGATTTTCATCAATCACTGTGTATGATTTTGCATGTAGCAAGAATACTCTGTACGAGAATGAAGTTTCAATGGTTGTCAGTCACAAGTTCCTTTCATTTCGTGATTCTTTCAGAGTATTACCTTTTTTGGGTTGTGATATTGAAGGGTCTTGGTGGAATCTCCAGTAACAGCTGTCAGGTCAGTGTTGCCAATTCTAAATTACTATTATAAATATGTACTTAAATTCATAATTAGTGAAATCATGAAGATTGAACTAGTAAGGGTTCTTTACACATATTTCTGTCTTTTTTTGACATGGTAATCTTGACAGTATTTATATTCTATTCTCCTTTAAATTGCCACCCAAGTTGATGATTTATGTAAACCCACAACCTTTTGGGTCGAAAGAGACTCAGAAAATACACGGCTGAAGTAAATTGACTTACCTCAAACTGTCTTAATCACTTCCTATTCATTCTGTATTGTTTTGTTATGAATTTTCTTTGTTACTCTCACGTTATATGGGACAATTTTTGTACTTACGAGTGTGAGTTAATCGTGGAGCTATGCACAAAATCATTGACGTATATATAATTGTTGGGTAGATAAATAAATAAGAGCTAACAAAAATTGTTCCTACCCGGATCTCACCTCGCCGTAATGTCGTATCAACTGTCTACGGTACTTAGGCTAATAAATATTATTCGAGTTTAAATATTGACACTTGTGAATTGAAATATTGAAGGATAACAAGACACGTAGGTAGATTGACACATGAGTATGAGTTGAGATTATCGTTGTAAATAATATATATTTATGTATGTTCGTTATTTACACATATTTTGTATGTAACAAACACATTACTTAATATATAGAACATATCAAGCGATGGATGTTGTATTTCTATTGATATGTCGATGTAATTTATTTTAAACACACCCAAAGATGTTTTGTCGAAGACACGCCACTTTTACACGTGATTAAAATATAAACATTATTTAGTATTGTAGTCGGGTGCGTTAGGATACAAATATCTTAAAAAGCTGAAAATATTTAATTATTTAAATTAAGAATGCTTTCTGTCAAAACACACAAGGTTTTAGTTTTGTAAGGCGTTGTCTCTTTTGCACGCATTAAATCGCTGTTTTTCATCAACTGTGCGACAGAGACAGCACTCTACCAAACATCTTAAGTCTACGATATTTATTTGACAGAACAGTTTTTGAAACTGGCATATCTTTGACAAAACTAAATCTGTTTACATAGACTGTCCTTGTCCATAACCTGTAAATAATACACAAGCTTGATATGTTTTATTGTATAGAAACAATAAATGTCTTCTATTCATTAAGTTTAAGATTGTAAATATCCTGCAATGTAAACAGTACTAAGGACAATTTTGTATAGAATGTGTAATAGTGTTATGTTGTGAATGTTGTAATATTTATGTATTATTATTTAATATTTCGTTTCCGGTGCCAGTAACTAGATAATCTGATCGTTGTACGTATGGCATATATCACGAACGTTACGCGGTGGACTGTCCATAGAAATGTAAATAAAAAGTCCACATCTTAGTGCGTTAAGCACCTTCAGCTGTTTTACAGTCTGTTAAATTTGCAACAGGTATGTATAACCGGGTTTTTGTAAGAATGGACCTGTTATTACGCGGCGACACTAGGAAATGTGTGCAAAAATGAACTGTATTGACACGAAACGCGAGTGAGTAAGCGGGGAAGCGGGAGGGACGTGACATTTTTGACACTTTTTTGACAGGAAACCGACGAACACGAGTCGGTTAACGGGAACTGGAGGGACGTGTGAATGGTCCATTCTTAAGTTATTCGGGTTGCACATGTAGTGATCCCTGTTTAAAATTTATCGCAATTCAATATATTGTTTTGAGATAGGTTGCCTGTATCTCCCAGATTGATACCGAGTATAAACAATTCCGGTTGTATACTGTACTAGACTCTTTATTAGTTAACAGTCATAATCAAGATATTGGACCTGATTCCAGATATCTCTCTCTAAAAGTTATTTTAAGATCATTATGACTGTTTTTCTGCTGAGTAAATAAACGACTTAAAGATTACCTAAACTTGTTATACTGTAGATTTTTATATTTTGTCTCTTTCCGTATTTTAACTAGGGAAAGCGACAGATGTACTATATAGTTCTAGAGAATATTGTCGAGAATCAGGTCCAGTGGATACTTAATTCAATTTGGGCGCCAAGTGGTGTTATATGTCAGAAATTGTTTGACTTAGCAAAATATCTTTAATGTGCAATAATAATTTTACTTAGTACCCTCAATTGTTTAGATCACGGCCTATTGTTGAAGAAATGTGCAAATATTTATTGAAATTAGTTTTCATAACGTCTTATGGTTTTAGAAGATTAAATTCTACTAGAAATGCAAAGACTACATCTGCTTCACACATTCCGTTAAAATAGAAGGTTAGAATAAATTTGAGTCTGGAGTCTATGGCACATGTGGTTTATGGTGTGTACTTAAAACGTGTATTGTTTACCATTTGCGCGTATCCGTATCCGGCGAGGAATCCGAAATATAAGCTTGCGCGAATGGTGATAATTGACTTTGGTCTGTTGAAAGAATGTAGTAGCTATAGGTAAACCGGTATAATAGTTTTAACAAAATTGTGCGCGAAATAAATTCGTTAAGTCTTTCACTTCTACATGTTTTTTAAAAATAGTAATTTCTTCTGAATATATTTTTTGAGTAAAATTTTAATATAAATTTGTTAATATAAGTTGAAGGTACACAAAAAAGTATATTTTTTACTAATTTGGATTTAAAATTAATGTAAATTGTAAGCTATACTTTATTTTACCTGTTCTTTCGAATAACTAGTGTCCTTTTTAAGCGACTTCAAAGATGGACAGACGTTATCATCGAATTGATGAAAAACATAGTCGATATGTTTTTTTTCGGCGAACAATTTCTTTTTGGAGTCGCTGCCATCACTCTGACCATCTCAAGCCTCACTGACCATATCAGAGCACTGACTCCAAAAAGAAACTGTTCACCGAAAATTGATTCCTTTCCTTTATAGAGTCAAGAGTTTATTTAAGACTTTTTAGTGCTCTTTGGTTTTGAAGTCGGTTTGAATTTTTTTAAAGTTATTTTTTAAATGCCAATAGTATGATCTGGGTTAGTATTATAATGTATGAATATGTTACGTGTAACTAGAAATTATTTTGGTATGGGTGTAAACACGAGTTATATGAAAAAGTGGTTTCGTGTCTGTGAGTTAGTTAAAACATAAGTGTAAGAGTGAATGCTGCCCTACAAATGACAAAAGCTCAATATTTCGGATTCCTCGCCGTAATACTGTTTAAATGTTTTCGTCCGCTTTTGAATAACGCTAAAAAATAATGTTTCTACCATAGAAATACAGGGTGTAACAAAAGGCAAAACGAGGCCGAAAACTTCGATTTCCCCATTTTAACGATTATTTGTGTAGTATACACATGGAAAATGATGCGATACTGAACATTATGTTATAATTATTTGATAAATTATTGTACTGAGATATTAGCGGTCAAAGTAATATCTTTTTATAAAATCTTCCATTTATATGTTTTTCCTTTTCTTTAAGCAACATGTTTAAAAGTTTCTAGTTTCGTAAACAGACCTTCAATGGTTAACTGCGCAATGTATAGCGCGCACGCACATACCTACGTTTTATCCTTCATGTGGGCGCGCGTCGGATTGTCTGAGCGTTCGTACACACATATATTGCGGCTAATAAATAAAAGATTATTTTTATTTCCTTAAAATAAAAGTTGTTTCTCTGTGATTATTATTGTCAAAGATTTGGTTTGATATACTAAATTCGAGTTTTGAGGCTTCGTTAAGAGTTTTTTACAACCTGTATATGTGTTTAGCAAAAACAGCGTTATCATTATTACGCTGTCCACAACTCATTTTAAGTATTCAATATTCATTTCTGTTACTATCTTCCTTGGTTTTGTTACATTCGTAATTTCACGTGTCACTTGCAAACATTTATAGAAATGATGCTCTCAGAAATAGTATATTTATATAAATATGCACGATGAAAGGTTAACAAATTTATATAATGTTTTAAAAACGGTAGTAGCTATACAGTCGCATTGTGGCGAAAATGCAATATTTTTTAATAAAATGAACGTATATAAGCAGCATAATGCAAACATCGGACGAATGACACACAATATTAGGTTTATTATTGTTTGTACACAAGAAAATATGTAGATGATTCCACTGTTGTAAAAATAAAGGTAGCAGCTGTGCTGCAGTTACTTCTCACAAGACTAAAACACGATTGAACCTCTTTTGAAGTCGTTATCACCTGTATGTATGTGACAGTGTTTTATTTTTGTATTTTGATAAAGTTTGTGTAAATAATTTTCTTATTTTATTGATATTAAACTCAATTAATCAATCATTTGTTTTTATTTTTATTAATCTTCCTAGATCAACCACGGTGTTTTTAAATTATACGAATTATAGCTTTTCTGCGCGACCAGCCCTCATACTTATCCGTACCAACTTTCCCATAATTAACATACGATTTTCCTTATCAGTAATAATGGCTAATTAATATATATATATATATATATATATATATATATATATATATATATATATATATATATATATATATACGCCTAGTGCACACTACCATACTCAAGAATCAGAAAGACTAAAATTATGTCGAGTTCGAGATGTAATGTTCTAAGTACTTACTTTAGTTTTCGACGAGTACGTCTTCTACCTTGGACATGTTTAATGTTTTATAATATTATTTTATTTAGTGACTTGTAGTTATTTACCCATATCTCAAAAACTACGTACTGTTAGAGATGGTGTCAAAGAATTGATTTGGTGATTTAAATAATTATCTGAATACTTACAGCCTACTTTTAAAAAAATATGATGAACGAAGCACAAACAAGAATTTAAAAAAAATGGAACGCATCGAAAACTAAAGACAGATGAAAAAAAAGGAAGAGAAAAATTATTGTTTGGTGAAGACAGGGTTTTTTGGAAAAATAGAAAGTTTGATTACAAATAGTTTTTTATTTCAGCATCCAAATACCAGATAAGTGTGTTTCTATTACATTTATATCGATTGACATCATTAGGCCGCACATTTTGTTTTATGTCTACTAATCTGAACTTTGTCAAAACATGGCTGTTGTACAATGCAAAAATTACACTATTGGGCACATTCATACACATCGTATACAAACCATGTAGGCTCAATGAACTTATTATTCAATTAATGGTCTAGGTAACTAATCATAACTTTAATATTTTTCAGAAGTGGGATCCCAAAATGCACCGGCGGAAGCGTAGTCGTGCAGGCTATGAATTCTCAGTGGAAAACCTTTCTGGAGAACGGCGACCTTGGCGATCCGATGAGACTACTACACTTCCACTAAAGGAAATTCAGAACGCACTTGAGGAGACCAATCCACATATTTGACATAAATAAGTACTACATAACGTACCTACGTACCACATAAATGAGTTTGATATTCAACGTGAGTCTGTTCCATATCACATTGACAATGCCTCTATTGCAAAGGCTGAAATTATTCCCTTGTTCGACCCAGAAAAATCTAATGTTTTTGCACACCAATGGATTAATAAGATTGATCAACTAGGAATGATCCACCATTGGTCTGATGAGACCAAAAGTTATTATATGCAGTCTAGATTAAGTGGTATGGCACGAACTTGGCATGGGTCGCTACAAAATTATATGCTTACGTGGGCTGAATGGAAAAGTGAGCTGGTCAAGGCTTTTCCATACAATATGGATTATGCAGAGTCTTTAAAAGAGATGTTATCATTAAAAAAGAGTTTTAATGAAAGCATGGCGCAATATTTCTACCAGAAGAATGCCCTTCTCACTAGATTAGAAATATTTGGTGAAAAAGCAGTTGCATGTCTTATTGACGGCTTACCCATACATATGAAGGCTCCAGCACGAGCTGGAAACTTTACATCTCCTACAGAATTATATTCAAAATTCTTAGCAATGATGGAAGAAAAAAATAAGACCGGCTCTGTAAATCGGACAACAAGATTTGAACCGCTTAGAACTGAGACGAATACCTCTACTACATACATAAGTCAGAATAAAGAGAGAGGTCAAAAGCCCGTATCATGTTTTCTCTGTAACGAGCTGGGACATACTGTCAGACGTTGCCCAAAAAACCCTGGTCGTCCTCATTGCGACAGGTGCAATAAAATTGGCCACGCGACTGATAAATGCTGGTTCAAGCCAGGCCCCAACCTCCCAGCTCCAACTACAATCAACACAATTAATGCTGAGGTAAATAATACATATTTCACTAATGTTACTCTTGACAATATCAAAATCAGGGCGTATTTTGATTCAGGCGCAAAAATTAATGTGATAAGTTTTACTATGTCTAAGATGTTACAATCTCCATTGTTACCTTGTGACTACCTGATCAGCGGCTTTGGCGGTGGTGCTGTGACTGCTTTAGGACAGCACAATGTTACATTGGAAGTCTGTGGCATTCTATTTGATACAACCCTAGTAGTGGCTGACTATGGAGGACACCTGCCGCAAATGATTTTAGGTCAGCCTATAATTAATGATCCCCGAATAAAATTTATCATTTCTGGTAATAAATTAATAATCGAAGAAGCGAAAGTAGAGGGTTTGACGGATGTACTACTGATCAATGACATTATCGACGATGTTCGTATTGAAATACGATGCTCCAAAGACGTTACCATTCCGCCGTCTACTGTAAGAATCATAGATATACTATGCCAAGGAAATAGTTATGGGGGGTCCGTCTTTGTCGAGTCAAGAACACGGTTTTATGATGGCAAGGATTACTTTATTCCGGCGTCTATTGTCAATTCCGTATCAGCAGTGATCGAAATACGAAATGCATCATTAATACCGTTGACCCTCAAAGCTGGCGAATTACTAGCAAGAGGAAGTCGGTGCATTGAGGCCGAGTACCACTTGGAATCCGAGGATAGGGATGAGGGCGGACAAGTTTTATCTATAGATGTAGATACAATACAATGTGGTGCTACTGATCCCGAGACAAAAAGAAAGTTAGTAAATTTACTACAAGATTATTCGGATTGCTTTTCGTCTAAAACTGAGGAACTAGGATGTACTGATAAAATTAAAATGAAGATCGATCTCAACTGTGATAAACCGATATGCTATAGACCATACAGATTGTCAGAAGCCGAAAAAAGTATAGTTAGAGAAAAAATCGCTGATTTGACAAAAAACAAGATAATTCAGGAATCCACTTCCCCTTTTTCTAGTCCCATTGTGCTAGTGCGTAAGAAGGATGGAGACCACCGGCTGTGTGTGGACTATCGAAAATTAAATAGTATAACTGTCAAAGATCGTTACCCCTTACCGATAATTGAAGAACAAATTGAAAAGTTGGGAGGTAAGAAGGTGTTCACGAGCCTAGACATGTCTCAAGGCTTCTACCAAATTCCCTTGGATGAAGAGTCAATTCCCAAAACCGGATTTTCGACGCCAGAAGGTCAATACGAGTTTTTGCGGATGCCTTTTGGACTTGCAAACTCTCCGAGCGTATATCAGAGGTTGATGGACAAGATCCTAGGCTCCTTAAGACATGATAAGGTACTGCCGTATATGGATGATTTGTTGATACCCACGTTTAATGAAACTGAGGCTCTTGAGACACTACGCACTGTACTAGACATCATAAGAGATGCAAAGCTAACGTTGAATTTATCCAAGTGCAAATTTCTTCAGAGAAACATCCAATATCTTGGTTACGAAATTAATGAAGAAGGAGTACGCCCTGGCAGTAAGAAAATAGAAGCTGTAACTAAATACCAACAGCCTACAAACATACATGAATTGCGTATGTTTCTGGGTCTCACTAGTTACTTTCGAAAGTTCGTCAGGGGCTACGCTTTAATTGCCAGCGACTTATATAAACTTCTAAAAAAAGAGGCAGTATGGGAATGGAGTCTACCACAACAGAATGCCTTCGACAAATTGAAAGAAATACTGACCACTAGACCAGTACTTGCATTGTACAATTCTCAGGCAGAGACAGAAGTACATACGGACGCTTCTAGCAAAGGCATAGCAGGGATTTTACTTCAAAAGACTGGTACATCTTTTCGCCCGGTCGCTTACTTTAGCAGAAAGACGTCTAGAGAGGAATCAATCTACCATTCATACGAATTAGAGTGTTTAGCAGTTGTAGAATCACTTAAGAGATTCAGAATTTATTTAGGAGGTATTAACTTCAAAGTTGCTACAGATTGTGCTGCTGTGCGCCAGACATTCGAGAAACGTGACTTGTTACCTCGGATAGCTCGATGGTGGTTAAGCATACAAGAATATAATTTCACGATAGTCCATCGCCCAGGCACGACACACAAGCACGTTGATGCGCTTAGTAGAGCATCGGTAGAGGCAGCAGAAAATCAACAGGTGCTGGTTTTGGATCTCTTAGACTGGGTGGTGTGCATGCAAAATCAAGACTCAAAAATTTGTACTATACGCGACAAACTAGAGAGAGGAGATGGAGATCCAGACATAATGAATAATTACGTTCTTAAAGATAACAAAGTTTATAGACGTTGCATCAATGATCAGCTTCGCTTGGTTATACCAAAATATTGCCGATGGAACATTATGAGGAAGTATCATGATGACGTTGGACATCCGGGTCTTAAAAAGTGTGATGTGCTTGTAAAGGAACACTGTTGGTTTCCGGGTATGACGAGGTTTATTCGAAAATATGTTAATGGCTGCCTTGATTGTACTTATAAAAGAGGACAGTATGGAAGACTCGAAGGAGAACTTCATCCTATAGATAAAGTTGCGAAACCACTGGATACAATTCACATTGACCACGTAGGCCCATTTTGCAAAAGCCGTAAAGGGCATTCATTTCTACTCGTTGTAGTTGATTCCTTTACTAAATTTATATGGGCGAAACCTTGTAGATCTACAAAATCTGTGGAAGCGACTGAAAGGTTAATGGAGATATTTTCTGAATTCGGTTTTCCCAGAAGAATAGTATCAGATCGAGGAACAGCCTTTTCCAGCAAGACCTTCCGAGACTTCTGTCATACCAACCAGATCATTCACGTTATGAACTCAGTCGCTTCGCCTAGATCAAACGGTCAGGTGGAGCGATACAACAGAACAGTTGTGGAAAGCATCAACAAAAGCACTCAGGATGAACGTTATTGGGATTCTTGTTTACCCAGAGTCATGTGGGGGTTAAACAACACCATAAGCTCTACAACAGGCTTAACGCCCTACAAATTGATGTTTCAAGGAAGTCGAAGTCTTCTACAAGGTATAGGTGACAATGTCATACATTCGGCCGAAGAAGCTGCAAATAATATACAGAAAGCCAAAAAGAAAATTGATAAAACGGCAATACAAATGAAAAAGAGATTTGATGCAAAAAGAAAGAAACCAACTAAATATCAAATCAATGACCTTGTATTATGGCACAAGTCAGAATGCGGATCCAAAGATGCAATACGGAAATTAAAAGAAAAGTACAGTGGGCCTTACAAAATCGTGAAGTGCCTGGGAAATGACAGATATATAATAACATCACTAAAGGGTTTAAAGGGCTACAAGAAGTTTTCAGCTACAGTGGCATCTGACGCTTTAAGGAGATTTAGCAACCACGCAGCAGAAAGTGAAAGTCAAGAAAGCGAAAGTGATGTTGATAGTACTGAAGACTTGATGGATTTACTGGAAGGATAACTTGGTAATTGTTAACATAAATAGCCTGGGCCACTACACAATAGTAGTGAATGTAATGATTACTCTGGGCCACTATGTAATGGTAGCAGTGGCGTAGCTACCTATGGGCTAGGCGGGGCAGTGCCCCGGGGCCCTCAAGCTCAGGGGGCCCTCGAATCCTTACCAGAAAATCTCGATCGAACTGAACTTTTGAAAATAACCCCGATTTTCAAAATAAATATGACAGGTTGCAACCCGACTTTAATCATGGCAACTCAGTTGAGGAAATTCGAAAGTTATACCTAGGTATTTCCCCTTAATTCTTTCTGTTGGTTGGCAGTGTTGTCAATTTGATGGATAGCGATATGTGCGTTTTATTGTGAATTCGAGTTAAGTTTTTGTTCGAGAACGGTTTAAAAAATAATGCTATATCAGGAATAAGTAAGCTGATGTTAATAAACTTTTTAGTACTGGTCAATATAGTGGTTGAATTTTATTTGATTTTAATACCACTCATATTGTCTGTTACGTCAATCAATCATATCAAATTATGAATTTCGGATACTCATTGTATAACGCGAAATATCGTGAAAAAAATGCCAGTCACCTGCAGTAGGTGCATTAGTTCTTATTTGTATATTTAACATTTTTAACCGACTTCAAAAAAGGAGGAGGTTATCAATTCGACTATGTTTTTTACGTCACATCTCAGTCGTAAGTAGACAGATTCGAAATTTTTTTTCGCCTACTTAGAGGGTGTACCTTCTAGTTGGTCCCATTGTTGCCGATTTGGGATCTGAAGATGGGATCTTGGTGCAATCGAGGGAAACCCTCAAATTTTAAAGGCGTTTTAAAGACGTATAGTGTTGTTTTACTAAAATCTTAATGTTGACGTATTGTTACGTCTGACAGTCCACATCTTGTGGGGCTGAGCTGATGGTGGAACTACTTAACGCTTAGGAGTTCAGTAATTATAATGACAGAACATATGATAGGTAAGTAGTTTGTAGCTTCTTAAAGAACAGAGTCATAAGGTGCAATTTCCCCCCTCCCCCCTCTCTTGTAATCTCTAAAAATGGAGCAATAAAATTAACTTTAAAAAGTAAAAACCGACTTCAAAACCAAAATGCACTAAAAAGTCTTAAATAAACCCTAGAACATTGAAAGGAAAGGGATCCATTTTGGGGAAACAATTTCTTTTTGGAGTCGGTGCTGCGACAGGTGAGGCTGAATTTTCAAAGTTTTGGCACCGACTCCAAAAATAAATTGTTTCCCTTTGCATTTTGGTTTTGTTGAAGTCGGTTTTACTGTTTTAAAGTTAATTTTATTTCTTGACAGAACTTAACCAGTAAAGATAGCAGTGGGGCCCCATTTTTTGATTTGCCCCAGGGCCCTTGGTTACCTAGCTACGCCACTGAATGGTAGTGATTGTCCTCTGTGACCTTTCTAGTAGTAGTTTTTATACTCTGGGCCACTATTTAATACTAGTGATTGAACTCTGGGCCACTATCTAATGGTAGTGATTGTACCTAGTAGTAGTTGCTATACTCTGGGCCGCTATTTAATAATAGTGACTGTATTCTGGGCCACTATATAATGGTAGTGACTGTACTCTGCGACGTACATAATAATAGTTGTTATACTCTGGGTCACTATGTAATAATAGTGATAGTACTCTGGGCCACTACTAATGGTAGTGATTGTACCTAATAGAAGTTGTAATACTCTGGGCTACTATTTAATAATAGTGATTGTATTCTGGGCCACTATCTAATGGTATTGATTGTACTCTGCAACCTACCTAGTATTAGTTGTTATACACTGGGCCACTATATAATAATAGTGATTGTACTCTGGGTTCTGGTGGTGATCTGATGGTGGTGATTGCACTCTGGGCCACAATCAAATGGCAGTGATCACACTCTGAGTCACTATGTAATGATAGTCCGAATTTAATGATTTAACCCCTAGAACCTTACCCACTGGTAGTATTAGTATAAAACTGATCACCTTGGTCATCATGTAAATAGTATTACTACCAATTAGGAAATGCAATCTGTTATTTTTTTAATAACAATTTTGATCACTTAGTAAACATTTTACTAGATAGTACATATGCATCTAACACAATTGAACTAGCATGCAGAGAACTTCTGGGTCAATAATTGATAAAACTAACCTTTTTTTAAAAAAAAAGATATATTTCATACATGTTGTATTTATCAAATATGCAAGGCTAAAAGTTATTTTTTTTGTTATAACAGTACAAAATTGGAATAAATATACCTTATAAGATTTTCATAGTATATCAAAGTCTTTTGGAAATTAAAACACAATTTCTAATAATTTTATTACTATAGGTATAAATAATGAGACGCTTATTTTATTTGCAGGGACGCAAATAGAGTCAGGATGGGCGAGTGTTAGAGATGGTGTCAAAGAATTGATTTGGTGATTTAAATAATTATCTGAATACTTACAGCCTACTTTTAAAAAAATATGATGAACGAAGCACAAACAAGAATTTTAAAAAAATGGAACGCATCGAAAACAAAAGACAGATGAAAAAAAAAGGAAGAGAAAAATTATTGTTTGGTGAAGACAGGGTTTTTTGGAAAAATAGAAAGTTTGATTACAAATAGTTTTTTTATTTCAGCATCCAAATACCAGATAAGTGTGTTTCTATTACATTTATATCGATTGACATCATTAGGCCGCACATTTTGTTTTATGTCTACTAATCTGAACTTTGTCAAAACATGGCTGTTGTACAATGCAAAAATTACACTATTGGGCACATTCATACACATCGTATACAAACCATGTAGGCTCAATGAACCTATTATTCAATTAATGATCTAGGTAACTAATCATAACTTTAATAGTACGAAACAAGAAAATTGTCTTAAACGATGATAACCGTGGTCGTAGGCTACCTACTGTGGCAAAACAGATTCATTTGAATAATAAAATAAAATTAAAGTGGCATACAACCACGGCTATCCGTCGAAGTCGATTTTCTTGTTTCAGACTTTTAGAGCGTGTTTTAAGTAGTTCGGTTTGAGTTTTAAAAACTTTATTTTATTCTGGGATGAGCCAAGGTAGCACGCTTGGGCCATTCCTTTTTTTTTTTCATTTTTATCAATGACCTTGCTGAAAGCGTTACTACATCTAAATGCTTGTTATTTGTCGACTACCTCAAATTGAGCCGATGTGAATAATAATCTTCCATTCAATATTAACAATATTGCAAAATTAAAACATGCCACTGTCTTAGAAAATCTACTTTGACGACAAACTATCGGCCATGTTGGTGCGTGGGTTGGCTAAGAAACAAATCTCGCTAATTGTGTTGAAAATACTTCAATCATGAATGATAGGCATTATTAAATACAATATAAGTAACGAAAATATGACATTCGGACTGAAAAACTTTTATTTAGTTGTTTCTGCAATTTTTAAAGGCGCACCGCACAGGCATTGATGAGACACGTATGAACGCTGACGCCATCAAAAAGTCAAAGTTAAGACGTGATGTTTGCTCGACTATCTTTTAGCTTTTCACCGGTGATCTAGTTCTTATGCAATATCATTTGTACGAACATAGTATAAATAACGGTTAACGTTGTCGATAATTTATTGGCCTAAAAATATTACTTCCAAGCTTTAAAAAGTTTCTTTGACGGCTGCATTTATAATGGCAACACTGATAAAGTGACATTGACAGTTTCTTTTTATTGTCGACGGCGAAAAGAGAATGTGAGTTTCGTGAATTCAGTAAATAAATCCATGAAAATCTAGACGAAATTCAAAGATATCTATTGTAAAGTTACTCAGACGTGCATCCCGTGAATTAAACTTTCTGAAGACATTTAGATTTTTTTGTCTCCACCTGATAACTCTGATCAAAACGAATGTTTCAGTTTGTGATGTTCTTCAGTTTTCAGTGGTTTACTGTAAAATTGTGAATAACTAGGCACCAGTTACGATTCAAATCAGTGAAACGAATGAGGTTCAGAAAGTTTCGTGGTGTTTTTTGTTGCGGTAAAATGTTTTGGTAAGGTTATGTTACGTTGTTTTCAGATCCATCAAAGATGGGTAAGATTATGAAACCTGGGAAGGTGGTGCTGGTCCTTAGCGGCCGGTACGCGGGTCGCAAGGCCATCGTAGTCAAAAACTACGACGAGGGCACATCAGACAAGCCCTACGGTCACGCGTTCGTCGCCGGCATCGACAGGTATCCCCGCAAAGTTCACAAGAGGATGGGCAAAAACAAAATCCACAAGCGCTCCAAAGTCAAGCCTTTCGTAAAGGTAAGTTCAAGCATACGTACAAAGTGTAAACATTGACTAAAACTCTGAAAGTAATACTCCAAATCATAATGTATGTAAACATATTTATGAAACAGCATTGTAGGAAATAGTAAAATAGTGTTACATTGAAAAGTGTACCTAGCCATATTCTGTTGTTGTAAAAATCTTAGACTAAAATAATATTTATAAAAATGCCTTATAAAAAAAAAGTTACAAGACATGTCATTATTTATAGATTCCTCATGATTTTTAAACAAAAACCCAATGATTCTTAATACCAGTATAGTAGTATAGGAATATAATAATATTAAATTTATCCAATTTCCAATTTACTGTTTTTGTTTCAGCTGGTCAACTACAACCACCTTATGCCAACCCGTTACTCAGTTGACTTCAGCTTTGAGAAATTCAGCGCAAAGGACTTAAAGGATCCCGCCAAGCGCAAGAAGCTCAGATTCAACACGAGAGTGCGTTTTGAGGAGAGATACAAAAGTGGGAAGAACAAGTGGTTCTTCCAGAAGCTTAGGTTCTAAGGTGTACTTTAAAATAAAAAGTTACTAATGTAACACATTTTGGCTTTTATTCAAATAGCCCTTTCATACCATTATTTTTTCCTTATTTTGAGTGCAGCTCAACTTCATATTATCGATACAAAAGTGGACAATGCTCTCTTCTTTCTTGTCAATTGGTAGTCTTAATGTTGATTTTACCAACATTGATAAGAAATATTTGTAGATTATAATACGAAACGCAGAATTTGTCAGCCATCATTTGTAATGTGATTTTAAAATCAGTTGTTAATACTTATTAAGTCCGATATTATTTTTTACCTGATGTTACTAAGATCTATTTATTCTAATGACTTTTATGTATGTGCTTAACAATATTATGGCTGCTGGCGGTCCATTGGTCTGTAAGGATTGAACCATGGTAATTATGATAAGGAATTCAGAGATGGGGAAAGAGGAATAGGGTATTATCCACTTTTTAATTAAAATAGTCAATCTTTTTATGATTGTATAGCTTTTTAATTATTAAATAAATTATTTATAAGCAGTCTTAACTTACATTATAACACAAAATAATGAAGTTTGGCTTTACATAAAGAAATCATATAAAATATTAACAATTGAGATATAATTTAAGGTCCCTAAGGTCAACTGGTAGCTGTTTGATGATAACTCTGGCACTAGAATACTATGTTTATAATAATAATTATTATAGCAACCAATAATTGATGTGCTTGATTAGCAACACATGCTATGCTGACTGGTTAATAACATAGACACAGGTTATAATTGTGACACATCATGAAGTGAAGAATGGGCAAAACAAACAGTTTATAATTTGTATTTCAACAGTTAGACAGATTTGTTTACACACTATCCGAAAAGAATGGAATAAGAGATGGTATGATATTTTTATTTAGCTTCTATCTATCGCAAAAATGTAAGGCCTGATTTGGGGGCAGATTCTCGTGCAGTTAGTATACGAAAACAGTTCACAGATAGAAATTTTATTGCCAAAGAAAAAATAGTTTTTGATTTTTAAGGTCACGATTTCTATGCATTTCGTTATCTTCCCTGCGGTAGATTTTTTAAGCTGTGTTTAAATATGTTTTTTTATTATTAAAACTGTTACACTCGCAATCGCGTTCGAATGACGCGAGAATCGCCACACTGGTTGTTCTTTGTCAGCCACAGAAATAAAGCGAATACTGTGATGTGCCAGTCTCCCCGTAGTAAGAACAGCATGTAACCAAGTGGTCCTTCATCACGCCGCTGCGATCTTGGCGATCCGTTCGTCCAGTTTCTTGATCTCCTTCTGGAGGCTGTCAACGTTGTGCGCGAACACCTCCTGCACGCCTTGCAACAGCTGCTTGTTGTTTTGCACCCCGCTGGCGATCGTGCTTTGAAGGGATTCGAGCTCCGTGAGGGATTTGCCGAAGTTGCTAGCTGAAAACGGAATAAATTGTTGAGCTTAATAGGAATATTTCTTTATTAATTAGTCTATCAATTATTGGACACAAATAATAAATAGTTGGCAACCTACAAGAAGTGCCTAATGATATTTGTTTCTGACTTTCATGCGAATATTATTCATAGAATAAAACACTTATTTCCGAAAACTATCGTCACTCAATAATATGATTTAATGTTTCTATCCACTTAGAAAGAGCTAACTGTGTCTTCTGATCTTGCAGTGTAAGGTCTCGCTTAGTCCGTCGCTAGCACTGGATCCCATGCTAGTAAAATTTTTCAACCATCTTCTATGTTGAAATTTGAATGTTTTCTTATTTCTATAGCTTCGCGTAGCATACATGGAACGAATCGACATTATTTTGAAAGTACTTTGGGCCCAAAGATATCTCAAACAACGTCGATTTGATTCGCAAATTAAAAAAATAATAATCGTGCAATCAGGCTGCTTGGCTATGAGCAGATGTGTTGCAAGAGTTTGAGAATCGCGAAAGTATCCGTTAAATAGTGTTTTATACCATGATTGCCTATTGAATTAAAAGTTTTAAACAATCAAAAGTAGAATGTTAATGGTATGTAAGTATAATAGAAGTTTACCTTGATTGTGTAATGCTTCTAACGCCTCCATACGCTCCAAGATCTCGGAATGTGAAATACCGTCTATTTGCTTCAATAGCTTGTACATTTCGTTAATCTGAAATAGAGAATAAAATAAATTAATATTACATAGATTCGATTGAGCTAAATGAACGATAATATTATTTCTTCTCATTAGTTCGCGTCGCTTTTTCAGCTTTGTTGCGCCGGGCTCAGCAAAGTGTATGCCTATGTGTCTAAACACACTATGCCGAAGTTACGCGGCTGATTTTACGTTCCAACGTATGAGACTGATTTAATACACAATCAGCGCCGAATTTACTTAAAATGTGTGTTCTTTGTTTCTTACTAGGGCTTGCATTCGAATATTCGAATTATTCGAATAGTAAGTCGTTTCGAATATTCGAATTTAGAAAACCGATTATTCGAATATTCGACGGCACTAATTTATACTTAAATTGTACAACGGTTTGTTTATATTTCGCGCGAATTCAACAATCCGACGCCGCCGGATGAACTCCGTTGCAACTCGGAAGTGATCGGTAACGTTGGGTAGGTAGTATCTGTCACTCGAACCATCATCATCATTCGTCATTGTCAGCCAAAAGACGTCCCTACCGGACGGTCGACTGCTGAATTCGACCGACCGGCCTTCCCCACGGCTTTCCACAGCGACCATTCACTAGCGGTCTGCAACCAGTTTGATTCTGCGATCTTTATAAGGTCGTCTGTCCATCTACGTTGACGTCCTACGCTGCGTCTTTGGTCGAAGGGTCTCCAATCTAGAACTTTCCTGCCCCAACGGCCATCAGTTCTTCGCGCTATGTGCCCTGCCCAATGCCACTTTAGCTTACTGATTCTCAAGGCTATGTCCGTTACCTTAGTTCTTCTTCGTATCTCCTCGTTTCTGATTCGATCTGGTAGAGAAACACCCAGTATAGCTTACTCACTCAGTGATTTTGAGCTTGTTTATAAGGCCCATAGTTACAGACCATGTTTCGGATCCGTATGTCATCACTGGTAACACACACTGGTTGAAGACTTTCATCTTCAGACACTCTTGCGCAGTTTCCCGAACGCTGCCCAGCCGAGTTGAATTCGTCGATTGGTCTCCTTGTCAAAGTTGGACCTACCTAATTGTATCACTTGTGAGTTCCCAACGGATGCTGGAGTGGGTACAACAAGGGATCTCGACATAATTTTCGTCTTTTCCATGTTCATTTTAAGACCCACTTGTTGGGATACTCGGTCAAGGTCTTCGAGCATAGTGCCAAGATCGTCCAGCATCTTTCCCACAACGACTATATTATCGGCAAATCGGAGTTGTGTGATGTATTCGCCATTAACATTGATGCCGATTCCTTCCCATTCCAGAAGATTGAAGGCGTCTTCCAATGCCGCTGTGAACAGTTTCGGAGATATAACATCTCCCTGTCTCACACCTCTCTGCAGTGGAATGCGTGTTCTGCTCTTGTACTCGGGCCGACATGGTGGCGTTATTGTAAATCATACTCATTCTCTTTCTTTTTTTTGTCTATCTTCTTTAACTAATATGGAAGAGATTGAAACAGCAATTCGAATGCAAATGGCACTTTTTGATAGAGGAAGATCCAGACAAATATATTTAAGCCAAGCATACAAATGTCTATCATGCATTCCGCCGACTAGAGTTGAAATGAGGCCCTAATTATATGATTAAAACATTGTTTCAAGTATTTTAAGTTTTTTTATCACTATTCGAATATTATTCGAATTATTCGAATAATGTCACCAAAATATTCGAATATTCGAATATTAAACATTTTCGAATATTTGCAAGCCCTATTTCTTACTAAACACATTATGCAGAAGTTACGCGACCGAAGTGCCGCGGCTAATTTTACGTTCCGAACTTTCGGCTTAATGTGTCGTTCGTTAGTAATTCAAATAGCATTGGAGGCGTAATCATGCCGAAGTTCGGTCGCGTAACTTCGGCATAGTGTGTTTAGACACTATCTCGTAAAATAGTATAAAGCTGGGGGCTGACCTGCAACATTTCAACGTAAACCTTTACTAGCCAGTACAGTGTTTAAGTATTTTCCGGTTAGTGTTACCTGCCAGATAAGAAATAATGTTCTGTTTTGGATTATTATTCCTTGGATAGCGCTTATTTGGACATGGAACAGGCCCGTATTTAAGTTATGCAACATGATCATGATATATATTTTGGAATTCAGTGATTTTCGTTTGAAAAGAATTAAAATTCAATGAAAATCACGCAAAACGTAGACATGAATAAGTAAAAATATTGTGTGAATGACATTTTTTTTCATTGGAAAATCGATGAAAATTATACGCCATATTTAAACGAGTGATTTTATCACTCTCCAACTTAATGTATTACCCATAAAATTGTTATCCCTTTGGAATAGAACGACAAAAGCGAGATGTCACTAGAGCAGCAAACTGTGTGATAAAAAGAGATGGGTAGCAGAACCATTTTTGGCAGACGTCAAACAGTTGACCGCCCCGCAGAAGCTCGCTGAAAATTACGTGCATTTGATTTTTTATATTTAAAAGTGAAATTGTGTATATTTTGGAGATATAATGCGTCTGAAACATAGTGAATTGATCGGTGATTAATTGTTATTCATTACAGCGGCAAAACCCCAACAAATAATCATTCAACAGGTAAATTAGTCCAAATCGAAGCCTCTTAATATACGACTTATATTTACTAAAGCGCTTCCAATTTAAAGTACGCAGTTTGATTATTATATTCTACAAACGTTAATTAACGTAAAAAATAAAGACAGAATAACACAGGGAATGTATAATCGACGAATATTTTGTATAATAAAATAATATTTAGTTTTAAACTAGAGCTGCATGTTCAATATTTTGTGTCGACTGTTTATCATGCAGTAAACTACTATATTTAACTTAGTTACTGCCATCTTAAATCGGTTTCGTTTGACAGCTTTTACTTGTTCTTCTATTCCGATAGGAATATTAATTTTATGGTATTACCTTAGCGTCCATCTCAGGGTCGGCTGGCTTGACGGCCGCCTTGAGCGCGTCGACGTTGGTCAGCAGCGACGAGACGCGCGCGTCCGCAGCCGCGAGCTCGCCCGGCCGGAGCAGCGTCGTCTGGGCCGCCAGCGAAGCAGCCGCCGCGCATAACGTTGCCTGTGCAATCAAAATAACTAAAAAACACGCTTTTTTCTTTTTTTCGTATCCCATTCAGCAAACTCTTTCATTTAATACCCATATCATGGGGGTACATTCAAATAGCCAATCCGCCATCTTGGATGTCCGCGTCGAAGAAATCTTGAGATAGCGTTATGAGCGACATCTAAGGTGGGAGTGAGTATGAATATTTTATCCGGCGAGTCGTCCGAATCGTCCGAGTCGACCGAATTAGCCGCGCCGAATTTGATGACATAATTCGAATTCGCCTAGTATTTCTGGAGTTCTTACAGATTCAGACGATTCGACGCGGATAAGTGTGCGAGGTTTTCATTGGATTTCATATAAATAATACTAAAATTCGTTTCGTTCGGCTCGGATAAGTGTGCGTTACGCTTAATCAAAAGACCGGGAAGTGGGTCAAATTAAGATTTAAACATTTTCCTTCATAAGTACATAGTTACAAGTGAAGCTAATATAAGCGTGTTAAAATCAGAATTATTTAATAAAAGTAAGTAATAGCCCCCCTAGTCGATTTCGACTACGGTGGCCAGTCACAACGACTTACCGACTGCGCGGGACATATTATAGTCCACAAGTGTGTGCGCAAACACAGGTGCACTCTGGCTTAGAATGTTTAACACTCAGTGTCATATTTTATATTCATAAAGACGAAATAAGAAACCAAAAATTGCGCACGGTCGGGTCTCGAACTACTAACTTTCTGGCTAACCGGGCCAAACGCTCTTCCAATTGAGCTATCGTGTCATCGGTCCGACCGCGCGAAATTTCTGGTCTCATAAGAATATCTACGTCATTACGCGTGACGTCTGCGCTAACTACCCCATGTATTCATTACATGTATCCATTCATTACAGAATAAATTCAACTTGTAAAGTGGTAATTCGCTATCCAATGGTTTAAAATGTTTTTAACTCTAACAGTGTCATATTTTATACTCATAAAGATTAAATGCGTGACGTCTGACGTAGTAATGACGTAGGTAGTCATTAGAGACCAGATTTTCGCACGGTCGGACCGACATCACGGTAGCTCACTTGGAAGAACTTTTGGCCCGGTGAGCCAGAAAATTGCTGGTTCGAGTCCCGCCCGTGCGCAATTATTAACCGACTTCAAAAAAGGAGGAGGTTATCAATTCGACTGTATGTTTTTTTTAAATTTATTTTTGTATCTATGAAACCTTATATCGTCGTTTGAGCCTACTTAGAGGGTATACCTTCTAGTTGGTCCCATTTTTTTCAATTTGGGATCTGATGATGGGATCTTGGTGTAATCGAGGGAAACCCTCAAATTTTAAAGCCACGTACCTATAGTGTTTCTTTACTTGAATCTTAATGTTGACGTGTTGTTACGTCTAATAGTCAACATCTTGTGGGGCTGAGCTGATGGTGGTACTCCTTAACGCTTAGGAATTCAGTTATTATAATGAAAGAACTTATAATAGGTAGTTTATAGCTTCTTAAAAAACAGAGTCATAAGGTGCTCCCCTCCCCCATTCTCCTGTTATCTCTAAAAATCAAGAAATAAAATTAACTTTAAAAAAGTAAAAACCGACTTCAAAACCAAAATGCACTAAAAAGTCTTAAATAAACTCTTGACTATTGAAATGAAAGGAACCCATTTTAGGCAAACAATTTCTTTTTGAAGTCGGTGCCATCACTTTGACCATCAAGCATCAACTATCACAGCACCTTTTCTTTCAATAGTCAAGAGTTTATTTAAGACTTTTTAGTGCATTTTGGTTTTGAAGTCGGTTTTTACTTTTTTTAAAGTTATTGGTTTCGTATTTCATCTCTATGAACAGGTGCACTCTCTATTCCGCTCACTCTCATATCACGATGGGACAGCAGTCTGTCATAACCGGAGAGAGATCAAGCGCAGGACGAAACGACGCAACGTGCGTGCCCGGGAATCGAACCCGGGATCTCTGGCGCAGCCGTCGCTTTAAAGTGCGACCAACCAACCGCTGCGCCACCGAGGCAGGTAATTATTGCATTACCATAGTACATTTTAAACACATTTTGTTAGTGGCACTCATTTTAAGTGTTGCAATGCTTGTGCAAGGTGACCCTGATCTTTCATAGCTCTTAATTAATTAGACATTATCGCTGTTGTAAGCAGAGAGAGAGGCGCTCGGAGCGCAGTGGTAGCAGCGCTTTGATAGTGATACCGAAGTGAAGCAACCTACAGCGCGGTCGTGTTTGGATGGGTGACCATTCCGACCATATAAGTGACTTACATCACGAGCATCTCCGTGCTTCGGAAGGCACTTAAGGCCGTTGCCGCGTTGGTCCCAGCTAATATCGGTTGATATTAGTCGTTAAGCCTAGTCAGAGGCCTTATGGGCGGCTTGATAACATCTGACAGCAGGGTTACCCGCACTGAGCCCGCGTGGTGGAGTATAGCTCTGCAAACAACCTCATAGTTGAGGTAAAGCCTAGCAGTGGGATGTTACAGGCTAACTTTACTTTTTACGCTGTTGTAGTTTATTTTATTGTTAGTAAGGTTGCAGCAAATTTTTCTTCAAATTCTTCTTCAGACATACACAAAGTTAGTGTTTGAATTATTGATCAAAACAATTTACACATAATTTTCGCTAATTTATTCAATTTTAAACGTTACAAACACTACTGTGTTTATGGACGGGTAGACTAATATCATATGTGTCATTTACAAAGTTTTATGTTTTACGTAGTTACCATTTGTCAACTTCTAAGCAGGGCTTGGAAACCGGTTTTTTTTTGAACCGGTTTAACGGAAATACAGGTGGAACTTTTTGAAAAAGGTTATGTTCCTTTAAACCGGTTTGGAAAAATATGGGTATTTTGCATTAACCGGTTCAACTTTTCGTTCAGGCAGGACAACCACCCTCTGAACTTCGTTAACATCAGCGAGCGGTGAGCGCATCTGACGTTTGTTTTTATTCAATAAAACGTATTTTGTTGATATATCCTATCAGATACGTACAGTGGTATTTCTTCAAATTATTTTTGTAACTTTTAATTATAATATTAAACAATATAATGGCAATAGAAATAATTCTGAAGCATCTGATAATTAGTTTACCATCTTTTGAAGTAAATTCGGTCTAAAAACAAGTCGCGTTGCGATCGTCGCGAGCGGCTATGAATTAACCGGTTTATTTAGGTTCACAGTATCTCTCTTATTTGGTTCCGCTCCGGAACGGAATTTTACGATAAAACCGGTTTAACCGTTATAATACCGGTAAATCTTGAACCGGTTTCAAGCCCTGCTTCTAAGGCGCGCCGCACGCCTGCAATACATTTGTGTTAAGACACTTGTGGCGCCACATCTACGATCGCATACATTTCAATAAAAAATGCAACTACTACAAATGTGTGCGTGCTTGCATTGAAATCTATGGGACATGTGGCAAAATTATCATCACTCAAATGAAATATATTCCCGCGAAAAATATCAAAGAAACCAAAAATTTGTGCACGGTAACTCAATTGGTAGAGCGTTTGGCCCGGATAGCCAGAAAGTTACTGTTTCGAGTCCCGCCCGAGCGCAAATTTTTGGTTTCTTATTTCATCTTTATGAATATAAAAATATGACATCAGTGTAAAAAATATTCTAAACCATTAGATAGCGAAGCGTCATCAGTTCCCAAGTTGAATTTATTCTGTAAAGAATAAATACTTGGCCCACTGTTGCATAAACAGACGGACAGATGGCGTTAAACTTCACGCATACTGACGTATCCATAGGAGACCATAAATTTCGCAAGGTCGGACTGACAGCACGGTAACTCAATTGGTAGAGCGTTTGGCCTAGATAGTCAGAAAGTCGCTGGTTCTGAGTCCTGCCCGTGCGCAAATTTTTGATTTCTTATTTCATCTTTATGAGTTTCCGATATTATAATGTTCGTGCCCATGAAAGTTTACAACAATATAAGACTAAAGAAGCACCCAAACCATCTCTGGGGGCGGGGCAACTCTCCTATCTATCTATCCCGGAAACCATACACGCAAATTGATACCTGGAAGGGAATTAATATTGAGAAAGGGTTGGCTCCACTGCAAGCAGTACTCTTCACGACAAAACGCACGCAACACATCTGCTTTAAGTTCGTCAGGCTGATCCAAATAAAATCCTAGATAAAAAAAAATTGATCATACCTGTCCAGTAACTGCCTGGAGTCTCCTAAACGCTTCCTCGTCTCGTACACCAGCCACTTGTTCTAGCTTGTGCAGTCTGTAATAAAATACAGTATAGTTATTACACTATACATATCAATAATTGAAAGGCTATAAGCACTCTTTCATGCACATTAATAGATTCATGATGATCTTGATTATAGTCCTTAAAACAGAACAACAACCTTATAAAGTCTGTTTTCTTTTGATTGGCAAATATTGCAAACAATCTTTTTATAACTTGAGAGTTAAATTCTTTTTGTATTCAATTTAAAAATATCTCAGTGTTCAATAATGTATGTAGGTTGTACGTTCTGTGTTTGTATTATTTTCAGATGAATTATAAAGAAAATGTCAAGATTGTTAACAATATTTGACTTAAGTGTGATCACCTGTGTTCCAGCTGAGCTATCCGAGTGGTCTGTGCGAGGTTTACCTCGGGTTTGAGTTTTAGGTGCGCTGTCACCTGCTCACCTTTCTTTTTGCCTTTCACTGTCAGGTACTCCCTGTAATAAAAAGATGTTTATTTAATATTTGTTTGATTTGAATCAAATTAAGTTTTGCTTTATTTTGATAACAACAAATTTTACACTTTTATTTACTAATTTTTATTTTAGAATTATTTGAGCAATAGAAAAACTTTATTTCAAAACCTACTTTAACTTTTCAGCCTTAGGATCTATCAGTTCTCCTTCCTCAAGTTTCAGTTCTTCAAGAAGTTTCTTAGTAGAATTGATTTGAGCTGCCAGTTTTGAAAATTCGTCCTGTAATTTAAAAGTTTAGTCATTGTTTGTAAAAATTATCAATAACCACAGGTGAAGTAAGAATATAAATAATGACCCTTTCACTCTCAGTGGCTTTGTTCTGCTGTTCAGTAATTTGCTCTAGAAGTTCAGAGAATTCGCACCGTAGTCTGTTGTAGCGCTCTAGAGGAGTCTCAGGTTCACCTTCCGCTGCCAATTCCCACTCTCCAGCCCTGTAATTATACATACACTGTCTTTAACTTTTTAAACAAAACGATTGGATATCCAACATTTAATTAGGTTTCTGGCACTTACCGATACCCGATCCTTGTTTTGCGGCTCAATCGGTCGGAGAAATCGACAGCACCAGTCAAGAATTTGCCTTTGAACTTATTAAAAGAATCTTTCACAGACAGGTGAAGTTGCTCAATGCATTCGTTTTCTTCTTCCTCATTTGGTTCCGGCTGATCCGCTTCAGGTAAATCACCAGTTTCATAAACGTCAGGCTGGTCATAGGCCTACAAAAATTACAATTTATACAAGTCACAATACATCGCAAGCAATCGATATTTTTATCTAAGAAAATTGATCACTATTACTCACAATGCCTGGGAGATTCTCATATTTTGGATCAGCCATTTGGATTTAAGTTTATAAAATGCAGGACTTTTTAAGTTGTGTGCAGGAATTCGTTTCTTTTTGTTTAATTTCGGCAATGGTGATGGTGAATAGGTAGGTATTGACGAGAGTATGTATCAGTATGTATGACGCACGTATGACGTCATTTGGTTGCTGCTGAGTCGCTGTCAAACAAATGTTATTTGACATTTTTTTTTGGTTCCGTTCTTTCCGTTTGGATTGGAAAAGGCAAAGGTTTAAACCATACAGCCTGTATATCAGTAATTTATTTGCTGTAGTTGAATCAATAATGCGAGGTGGTCCGCATTCCAATGCTCAACAAGGAAGCTAAGCGCAGGAACAGCGATCCGGGTAAGACGACGCGATTAGAGCACGCTTCACCATAATTCTCACTTTAACTTCATTGTTTTCTTCAAAAGCACGAATTATCATGACAATTCCACCGCACAATGACAATAATTGACCCGAAAATAACAATTTCTAATATGAAGAATTAAGGTCCGTCCTTCCCCTTTCGTTTCCCGCGCAAAATTCCGTTTTTTGACAGTTTTGACACTATGCTTTTTTATGGAGTACGACATAGTTCAGTGCGGTTGGAATTACTGAATAAAGTACCCTTTGCTAGTGCTACGCTAAGACGACGCGAGGCCTTCTCATAGAAGTACTATCGGGCCTTCTTCACTTTTCATCACATAAACGAAACGAAAGAGTGATTCAGCGCATTAACCCTTAATTTGGCACGACATAAACTGTTGGACTTTTTCAACGAAATCAATTTTACCTAATTATAACTTAAAATGATGTTAAAAAAGAATAATAGAAAAAGTATCGTTGCTTTTTTACAACATTGCCAAGTGGGGGTAAGTAATTTAAACACGGAGATATATTTCAAAATCTGTTTTACAGTATGAACATCATTAAACAGTTATAGCTTTTGATCAAGTAGGTACAATCGCACCTCACATTTTATACATAAAAAAGGGAGTGTAGTAATTCTTGCAAAGTCGACAACGTCCTTTTTCTGCCACATTTGGTAGATCGCTTTTGCCATCGTACTTCACATCATCAATCTACCTATTAAAACGGGTTTAGAACTATTTTATTAAAGGTACTTTACCGGAATTCAAACTATCTCTATACCACATTTCATCTCAATCGGTTTGGCGGTTTTCGCATAAAGACAGGCAGTAAAAAAAACACAGACACACGTACATCCGTATTTATAAAATAGGTAAGTAATGGGTATAAGTATGGATTAGCATACATACATACATATACCCAGTTACCGTTCTATAAAATAAAGTAGTTATGGTCGTCGAAGGTGGAAACGGCAGCTAGTTAAACCTTAAACTAGTTTATTTGTTAGTTATTTGCCACTGATGCATTTTGGCAACGTTGCGGTTAGGAAGCATGCTATGTTTTAGTTATTATTTTTAAAGCCACATATTTATTGAAATGAGTAATTCGATTTATTATCAAATAAATTTTAGACAAAACACACACTTGGAGAGCATAAAATAGTATAAAATCATACATAAAATTAAGGGTCAAGCAAGGAGATGGCTCAGTCAGACAGTATAGAGAGACAAATGGAGCAAACTCAACCGACAAGAGGATGTATTGTAAATGAAGAAGGAGAATTGAATATTGTTAAATAAGTTATGTCTTTGCTAACAAAAATTATACCGAGTGACTTAACGGCGGACAGGCGGACACGTCATAAAATGTCAATGTGAAGCTTGTTTCTCTATTCCCGTTTTTCTGATTTTTATTACACGCTCGTTTCCATTTGTAAAAAGCTTCTATCCTTTTTCAATATTGCATTTGAGCAATTCATTGCTTTTGGAAATATTAGCAATTATTGACACAACCCCAACTACACTACGACGTAATTTTTTTCTTTCGGCCTTTGATTTAGTTTTGACATTTTGACTCATATTTTCATGAGTCACCGATAATTTTGTGGAAAGATTACCCTATTTCGCAACTATTCACCATCACCACACACAATTGAATAGTACTAGTTGTCAGTGGTGGTTTTGTTTTGTGCTGCCCTGTGTATCCAAGATCCGCCAACATGAGTCTACAGTGGACGATCATCGCGACGTTTTTGTACACAGAAATAGCAGTCGTACTGCTCCTGACATTGCCGGTGGCTAGTCCTTCGAGATGGCAGAAGTTTTTCAAGTCGAAGTTTCTAGCATACATAGGAAGTCAAGCTTACATCTATTTCTTCGTTTTGGTGGGTGTGTTGGTTTTGTGCCTGTTGGATGCTATTCGTGAGATGCAGAAGTACTCGGATATCGACAAAACTGAGCATCAACACCTCGATGCGGAGATGCAAGGTAACATGAGGTTGTTCCGAGCTCAGAGGAACTTTTATATCTCTGGATTTGCCCTGTTCTTGCTCGTGGTCATCCGTCGGTTGGTGCAGATGATATCTCAACTGGCCACTCTATTGGCGCAGTCTGAAGCAAACTTCCGTCAGGCGCAGAGTGCGACGGTTGCCGCGAAGAGTCTCTTACAGAAGCAGGGTGAAGGAGATGCTAGCTCAAAGAAGGAGATGGAAGATCTCAGGAGCCAGATTTCTCTGTTAGAGAAAGAGCTTGCAAAGGAAAAGAAGGATAAAGAAGCAGTGAAATCTCAGGCCGAAAGCCTTAACAGGGAGTATGACCGCCTCGCTGATGAACATAGCAAGTTGCAGAAGAAAGTCACTGTAAGCAGTGGTGGGGATGATAAGAAAGATGATTGAATCTAAGAATAAATTATGAAGCCATGGCTGAATTAGTCATCCAATGTCCATTGTCTGGGTTTAATTGGACTATTTACTTAAAAGACTTATCTCAGTGATAAATTCTATAAATATTATCACTACTATTGTTTCTCATACTTTGTTATCTTGCTTAACTAATAAGCAATTAAAATGTAATTTATATGTATTTGATAGAAATCCAGAATTTTGCCTTATCAAAAAAAAGATTTCAAATTATTAACCCATTTTCAATGTCTAATAGCATTCTTTATAATAAAACTAATGTATGGATAGATCATACATGATTTTCTATGCATTTATAATATAGATTTTTTTTATTGTAAGATCTCTTTCAATTCAAACAAAATGTTTATAATTAAAACAGAAACAGGTGCCTCCTCTATTTACTAAAACACTACATTGTTAATTATTTCACCACGTTAATGCAAGTTAATTTATAAAACTTGGAGTTTTTTTAAATAGTATTGTCTTAATTCTGTTTTGTTTGTAATATTAAGTAGCAATGAGATTGTTATTATGTATAATGCTTAACTTAGAGGTTGATACTTAGGCTCGGTTTTTATATTGTTTTCACTTGTTTGGGTTAACTTAGTTGCTTTTGGGTGTATGTGTTTTCTGTTAAGGAAAGTTTTCTACTTGTTTGAAACTGTATCAAAAGGTGTGTTTATATTATTACAATTAACTTTTCTGAACAGTAAGCCTTTTATTATTTTAGGTTAGAATAATGTGGTTCCTTCCATCCTTCGCACTGCCAGCATTTTCTCTGTTTAGACCTATAGTTGTGTGGTAGAGAATGCTTTAAGCATTAAGTCCGCCATATGTCTTTTGTTTGCAGAGGTCAAATTTAAGTCTGACTGGTTTGCAGTCTGGGATGGACTTCAGTCACCATTTCACCAATCCACAAAATTGAATGAAGATTCAGT
Source organism: Pyrausta purpuralis (assembly GCA_963924145.1). Classification (NCBI taxonomy): domain Eukaryota; kingdom Metazoa; phylum Arthropoda; class Insecta; order Lepidoptera; family Crambidae; genus Pyrausta; species Pyrausta purpuralis. Next base: position 5,576,696 of record OZ001651.1, read on the forward strand.
CATTTTGTTAAAATAATTTTATTCTTATAAAATAATACAAGGACAAGGTAGGGCAAAATATTAAACACAGAGAAACAAACAGTGCAATCTTTCTTGTTTTATAATATTAGTTAGGTAAATAAAACATTGCTGCATTAACAAAAAAAACATGATAATTCTGATAGCACCATCTGAATATTTAGTCATTCATAATCTAAGGATTCTATTTATTAAGGTTATTCATTATTCAAATTTTGACACAAAATTTTCATAGGTAAAACTCAAAGTTCATCTCTAATATGAATTTGGTATTTCTCGTTCTCCAAAAACCCTAGACTGTCCCAGAAAGACCTCTGCGCGAAATCGGTGGTGCCCTTCATTTCCATCTTGTCTGGCGATGTTATCTCCAGGTAGTTCAGTTCAGGGGCGCCTGGCGTTACTTGCTGCCACACTGCTCCGTTAGGGAATCTTGGAACACTGGCAACATAAAAACAATAAGAACTTTTTCTATTAAATATGATTGATTAGGAAACTAAGAGTTGCCTCAGTGCCCCACTTCTTGTGACCAATCTTTCTAGACTAGACTGAATAGGTTAGCAAAAAAGAAAGTGCATTTAATATGCGCCAGACAATACACGAATTGTCGTGGTTTGGTACTAAGGAGTTTTCTTTCTTGTGCTACGAATACCAGACAACTATTATGACGGGGGCGTCTCCCATAAATAAACATTCATGATTTAGGTACAAATGTTCGTGCTCATCAAACAAACATTTGCCCCTTGCGGGATTCAAACCCGCGACGGTCGGCGTAATAAGTAATCAGGACTTCAGGAGCGATAAGGGTGAGGCCGTAGATTTTGCCACATTAGCTATAACATAACTCTCCGCTTCATTTAAAAAAAAAAGTATTGTACGTATATGTTTTTCAATAACAGCATCGTATTTCTTCACAAATGGTGAAACGCGATTAATAAATATATTTGAATAACTTCAAACCCTTGGAAATTTATTAAACATTTTGCTGCAAAAAGCGATGATTTTTTCGTAAAATACGCTTATCCGTTCCGGTAGAGGTGCACTTTGAGCATCAGTAAAATCAAAAATATAACTCTTTTTGACAGTCTGTTTGCTTTGACGCTAAACAATAGTAGTTAGCTAGCCACGTTTTAAAAATCGTTTCGTATATCCTAAGGAAGATCATGAATTTTCACTCGTTTTCGAAAAACGTTAAAATCCGTTCTTTGCGCTACTTTGTATTGCGCAACTTATATCGGCCCATTCCGTTGTGTTTAAAAAGTAGCAGTATTCAAGTCTGAGTAGTGGCAGCACCGAAGAATCTTTGTGTATGGGCAGTACGCTGTCAGCGGACATATTTTTGTCAGTCCGACATCAACATTGTTTGAAAGAAGGAAGTGTCATATTTTTTCCGGAGAGTGTTTTTTATTATATCAATTTAAGTTTTTGATATATATCTATACTTGTTTTTGCGCATGATTTAATGAAATGTTTGACATCTTTCAAGGCTTAATTTATATTCAAAAATAGCTTATTTATCAAGTTATAATGGATTTTGTTTGCGCGACAGTTGCGCAAAAATGACTTTTTGCCACTTTGCGATACCAGAGGCGTAGAATTTGCGCTACTTATTTTACGCTACCAAATAAAGGAGCTTACACACATAGGCTTGCAGGTTTTTTTTAGCTTGCATTACACCTTTTATGGTTTCGCAATAAACTAAACTGTTTTTTTTTTATTGCTCCAGCTTAAAAACTCTTCCAGTTTTGGACTGTCTATTATGACAGACACTGAAAAGTTTAATTAAAAATATTTTTAGGTGATTGTCATGCTTGAGGTATGAATGTCTTGTATGAAAAGCTCTTTTTTTGCCTTTTTTATTTATTTATTTTATTTTAAACTTACAAAATATCCTTACAAGTGGTCCTTGTGTCTTGATGGTATAATATACTAAGTAATTAAATTTCAGTAAGATGTCTACTTTGTTGTGTAATTTTATTAACAAGCAGACAGTAAGTAAAAGAACACGGAAAAATTAAACTAAGAAAAAAAATGGTGAAAAAAAAGAAAAACTAATATTGATACAAAAGAAAAGTCAAAAGTTAGTATGAAAACTGTAAAGAAGAAGAAGATAAGAACATTTATTGAATCAAGCTCAGAAAATTCCGATATTCTGAGTCTAGCCGACACAGATAATTCTGAATGTGAAACATTTGATGATTTCATAACGACATATTTAGAAGAACAAGGTAAAAAAGGAAAACTTCGAGCCAGCCATACCGTTTGGGTTAAGCGATGTTGAGTACTTTACAGGCGATAATGATATTTTAAAAAAGATGACTGGATCGTGGCAAAATTTTCTACAAAAAAAAGTTTGAAGCACTTTGTAGGACTTGTTTTATGGATAAAAGATCAAATCTCTACTGTGAAGTTTGTAAGGAAAGTGAAAAACTTGAAAGGTAGTAAAGGGTTAGTCTTTACGTACCCAAAGGTTGAGGATGTATGTGAAATGCACTTCGATGACGTGTTAAAGTGTTACCCCAACCAAATATTTCCCGGCGGGATCAAATTATGTTCGACCTCGATTTCAGTTATTTCAACGTACAGTAACAAACTATATTAAAATATACAGTTGAACATAATTCATGTTTGGTAAACTTTCATTCCTATTGCGGTTGTGATAGTAAATCAAAGCTTAGAAATTATGTTTCTGTCCTCGAAGAGTTTTTTGTTAGTTAAATACTCTTTATAATTCCATACTGATCTTTTTATGACTTCTTTTTTTTTGAAATTTTGATTTTTGTTCCTATAAATAAATTGTGTTTCTAGAAATAGAACTCTTAGTTTTTTGTTACAGACAAGAGTAAAATTTAACATTTGTCATACTTACCTTGTAAAAGTGTGTTTTATTTTGTAGCATTTTCCTAATAAATGTTACAAGTAAGTTAGTACTTATGGGTAAAGATATTAAAAGTTATGTGAAAATTACATATCTTGTATGCACTCCTTAACAATTTTGCTTTACCATTTTGCGTTACTCTGCGCGACGGACTCGTAGAATTTTTTGTGACACCTTTGCGCTATTTGTGGCAAAATCTACGGCCTGACCCATAATCACTACACCAAATGCGTCGTCAAATGGAAGTGTAACTTGTTTTAAGTTTTTAATCAATTTCAAAGGAGTATCTATAATACGTCGGTGCGTTAACCTAAACCACTTACAAACCCAAAATTTTTAAATCGACTACCTACAGAATGATGTTTTGGTTAGCGACGAGCGACTCAGGGGTGTCTGTACAAACGATACTGATGCCAAAAAAAATTTTTTTTTCAGGTTCAGGTAAAGTGGGCTACACACGACCCTAAAATCAGACCCAATATCGGGACAGTGGTAGTTGGGATGATTTAAGATTTAGAACAAAATAATAAAATTAGGCTTCCGATTTGCCAATACACGAGGTGATCTACGGTACGATCTAGGGTCCTCCCCACCACTTCCCCGATATCGGGTCTGATTTTAGGGTCGTGTGTAGCCCACTTCTTTACCCACTTTTGTTGCAACTAGCCCTTATTACAACTGCATAAGATATCGCAGTTTTTACCTCGACGTGCTGTTGTCCGTACATAAGTAAGTGAAACTTTTATTCTACACAATACTTAAACGCAGACTCGCGAGGTGTTTGCTCGGTGCAGTGTTCAAGTTGCATTGCACCGCAACTACCTACCGCAAGTCGCAAAAGCCAGCGATGCGTCTTAAAAGTTAAGTATAAAGACCATAAAAGTCGACCACAAACAAAAGGCAGTACGGATGTACTGCCTTCTGCGACTGAAAATGCAGTGAACGTTCTCCTTGCTTGCAAGAATAAGAAGATCGCTGGAAAAGGGTACCTATTTTTGCTTGCTTCTTTCAAAGCTGCAGGGCGATTCAGAACGTTCATTAAGCCATTCGACTTGGGTTTCGACTAGATTTTCTATTCATTTTTAAATAAATGTCGCAGTTTGATCGGATGTCGATAATGTCAGTTCAGTAACAAATATAAAAAAGGGCAAAATTCAATAGTATATCTTATAAATCCACGTTAATATAATTTTATTAAGTGAAAGTTATCGGATCGTAACCGTAATTATTTTTAAACAGGTAACAAACAATTCAAATAATATAACTCCAATTAGGTATAAGGTCTATAAAAATTAACTGAGTTCCTCTTGGAGTTAACTCTAATGTTCAAATACAACAACTTTTTGTATGGGGCCAACATCGTAATCCGAAAAATAAAATAAGTATTTTACTTTCCCATACTAGAAGTAGAATGCCGATCAGCAGCTATATATTTGGAATTTCGATGTTGGTCCCATATAGAAGTTGTTGTATTTTAGCAACAGACTCACCACTAAGAAGGAATGCAGTTAATTTTGATAAGCCCTGTACTAACAACTACACCTCTACAACTAATGATTTTGCCTACGTCACGTACCTTAGGAATATTCGTCGAATGAAATACAATACCTAATTTGAAAACGCACCTTATTGTCAGAAATTATTTATAAATAAATGCAATTTTAAAATCGGTCGTTTTATACTTATTCTGTCGGATAAATCTTACCTGACGTTGTTTTAAATCGGCCTCAAGAAAGTTAGGAGGAAGTCGTAAATTCGTGGAAATCTTCTACAATACGTGGATTATTTTGTAGCCATGCCACGTGTCGTTCCTCAATTAGACGACAGATGATGACTTGCTCAAAATATAAATTGCAAATCAGTCAAGTGAGTCAACTCAGTACTAATCTGTACAGAGAGTCGGTCTCGATTACGTAAGTTTACTCGAATGTTTAACTATGATGTCATCTACAGTGCAAAAATATTTATGAAAGACGTAACTAAACTACAAAGGCGCATAAACCTGCGATGTATTTGACCTTCATAAGCGTCAATAAAACATCTTTTTAAGCATTTAATGTGGGAAAGCTGCCCACAAGCAGATCATATGACCAAAAAACTTGATTTTTTTTGCAATATAAATCAGGGATATACTGACTGATGCTTTGTATGTTATTTTTTTTTCTATAGTTCTATGTTTATTAAGTGATCGGTGATTAAAAATGAATGGATAATATCTCAGATTGTGACAGCTTAGCCTAGTTTTGCCAAAGGTCGTTGGACCTATGAGTTACATATAATACCGACTTATACCGGAAGGAAAGATTACGAAGTAGGTACGTATTTATCTTTCCTCTGATCTCTGATTATCTCTACAAGGTAAAGATTCTTAAAATAGAACGTACCCGGTGGTGGCGTAGCTATAGATCATATCCAGGAGTCCTTCAGTCATCTTCTTGTCCTGAGTCGTAGCGGAAAAGTCCACGCCTGGGAACTTAAAGATCGAGAGCACATCGTCTGCGTGGCACACTCCTGCGCAGGGAAATATTGAATTAAGTACCTAATTAACGGTCTCGTATGCCTATATGCCCGGATAGCGTAAGACACGGGGTTCGATTCCTCACACAGCCAAAGTTGCTTTTTACAAGTGAAAATTATATATTAAGTTTGTATAGTGACAAAACACTATAAAAACAAAAATGAAATTATAATTAAGGGTCTGTTCTACCATCGACAAATAATATATAAATAAATAAATAATATCCTTTGGACATTCCCACACATCGCCATCTAGCCCCAAAGTAAGCTACTCAAAGCTTGTGTTATGGGTGCCAGACAACGGATATAATACTTAAATACTTTTTTTTTTGTAAATACATACATGATATACATAGAAAACACCCATACCAATACAAACAGACATGTTCATGCACACAAATGTTTGTATTGTGCGGGGATCGAACCCGCACCCGCTGCGTAGTAGGCCAGACGGGTCGTCAAATAAGCACTAAACCAGCGAAACTTCAATTATGGGGCGTCATTTTGTATTAAGAAGGCTGTGAGTGGTTAGATAACGGCAATGAGAACTTTTTCAACCATTAGGAAACTGGCCCTAAAAGTAACTGCTGTTCAATTATTTCTTTGATTCCTGGTTCAGATTTTTCATGAAGTTTACTTCTTCCAACTTAAGGCCAGAAAGCCAGAAAGTGCTGGTTCTAGTTCCGCCTGTGCGCAAATTTTTGGTTTCTTATTTAATCTTTATGAATATAAAATATGACACTAAGTGTTAAAAATATTCTAAACCATATAGAAGAGGGTAAATTTAAGGCACAGAATCACATAGAGAGCTGTTTCTTACAAAAGAGACTTGTTTGTGATGAGGACTGGGAAGCTTGTAATAAATTGATATGAAGTTAATATGACTTAAAAGGGGGTAATTTCTATATTTTCTTTCTTTGCCCCATTCCCCCTTGGGTTGATATGAATTCTACACTACACGTGCCGGTGCTGTCGGCTGTTGTGGTATTTTCTGTAAGCAGCCTCACTTGGCCAAAAATAGATAAGTAGTTTTATTTACCATAATTCTCTCTGTTGTTGCTCATGAAGTGGGAAAGACTGCTAGACCCTCGATGCGAGAAGCGGTACACGTAGACTGGCTGACCAGAGCGCAGCGCGTGAATCTGGGCTAGCCGACCCACCTCTACACCGAATAAGCGGTCACCCAGAGCCTGCCAATGGAAAATAATATCGATAAAGGTGCCCATTCACTTAGAAATATATATTAACTAGTGGTCCCAGCAAACTTTGTTTCGCCCCCGGTCCTTCCCACCCCGGCCCCGTAATTTCAATAGTTTTAATGTTATACCGAATCAGTGGCGGCTGTACCTTAAGTGCGCTCGTGCGCTGAACCACCAATTCAAAAGATTTAAAAATTACAAAATATTAAGTACTTCATCTTTATTTTTAAATAACCATTTTAATAGTTATTTTTAAAGATACAAAAACGTATAAAAGATTAAATCTCCAATTATGGTGAATCAGTTTTTGAGCGCTTTACTAAACTATAAAGACTTATTTTCCTGTAAAAACAAATTCTCGTGCGCTTCGGCGAGTGCACGAGGTCTGCTAATATAACTTGTAGGAGATACGAGTTAATACGCCTGACGCGTGAAACAAAAGATAGTTCATAGAAATGTACCGAGTAATGAGCGGGTTCTCGAGCGCCGCACGTGCGAACCGACGATTGCCGAGAGAACCCGATGTTTGACGAATTGGCCGGCCGGCATGGGCGCGAATCGACGACGGCAGCCATGCTTGACATCTCGTATCAGACTACCAGTATAGTTTCACTGTATGTGTGACGCATTAATTATTGTTTATTTATATTACCGTAATTGTTTTTAGTTTTTGTTTCGATTTTCTTAAAGTGAACTACCAGTTCGATAACCCACCAGCCGCCACTGCTTGCAATGTTGCCAAATTAAATCTATTAAGAAAAAAACCGATTTGCGAATGTGTTCCGAATGGTTATTCCGGAAGGTGACGAATGTAACAAAGTAAAAATCATGAAAATTGGTCTATCCTTATCTCAGTTTCCATTTTTTTTCTTTCATAAGAACCTTCTTGACGACCTTCGTGCTGTTGGGGCTAAGTACGCTGGGTTTCAAGGCGTCGCCGCTCTGGGATCCCGGGTTCGTTTCCGGATCGGGTTGATATAGAAATCAAAATTTTCTAAATTGTCTCGGGTCTGGGTGTTGTGGTACCACCGTTGTGTCTGATTTCCATAACACAAGTGCATTTAGCTACTTAATTTGGGCTCATAGCAATGTATGTGATTGGTGTCCAAAATATTTATATTTTAATATTCTCCTGGCAATAACAAACATAACAAAAAATCACACACAACAAATTCGCGAAATCGTTTTTTTTTTAATGGATTTAATTTGGCAACATTGCAAGCAGTGGCGGCTGGTGGGTTATCGAACTGGTAGTTCACTTTAAGAAAATCGAAACAAAAACTAAAAACAATTACGGTAATATAAATAAACATTAATTAATGCGTCACACATACAGTGAAACTATACTGGTAGTCTGATACGAGATGTCAAGCATGGCTGCCGGCCAATTCGTCAAACATCGGGTTCTCTCGGCAATCGCCGGTTCGCACGTGCGGCGCTCGAGAACCCGCTCATTACTCGGTACATTTCTATGAACTATCTTTTGTTTCACGCGTCAGGCGTATTAACTCGTATCTCCTACAAGTTATATTAGCAGACCTCGTGCACTCGCCGAAGCGCACGAGAATTTGTTTTTACAGGAAAATAAGTCTTTATAGTTTAGTAAAGCGCTCAAACTGATTCACCATAATTGGAGATTTAATCTTTTATTCGTTTTTGTATCTTTAAAAATAACTATTAAAATGGTTATTTAAAAATAAAGATGAAGTACTTAATATTTTGTAATTTTTAAATCTTTTGAATTGGTGGTTCAGCGCACGAGCGCACTTAAGGTACAGCCGCCACTGATTGCAAGTAACTTAAAAAAGAAACCGACGGCGTGTGTACCTACGTAATTATAGTGTTAATTAAACAGCAAAATAATGCATAACATACAAAAAATAAAGTACTGAAAAATAATAACAATTCCAAAAAATAATAAAATTCGAATGTCGTTTTTTTAAAGACCATAAAAAATCGATATAAAAATACCACCGGGTCAAAAAATCTGAAAATTATATCTAAAGACCCCCATTAAAAGCCATTTTCATTTGGAACACGATGTACCAAACACCCTGTATACTTGAGCTATCTCCTGTGTCGATTGCGGATGGTTTTTATTGCAAAATCGATCAGTAATCAAAATCAACCAAAATTACACGCCAAATTAAAGCGAGTGATTCAAAAATAGGGCCTCAGGGTTCTTATTCCTTTTCCGGATTGGACTAAAAAATATATAATCTCGCTGTGATTTCTCGTTTTCAAGAAATTCGGAGACAAACATACAAATATACAAACATACATTTGCACAAGTGTTATGAATTCTTAATAAATTAACATAATAAAATCCTATCCAATTCTGATGATATCACATACATGCAGGTCGAATTGATTACCTCCTTTTTTTGAAGTCGGTAAAAGTCGGTAAGTAATAAAAAAAATGCCATGCGCGCCGCGTATCTTGCAGAAAAGGACCTTAATTTCATCCAAGAAATTTAGCCACTTTGATGTTAACATTTGTACGGATACGTAGGTAAATACGTTGGTAATTAAAGTTCGCCTATTCAGAACTTTCACGGGGCGCAAATCTCGTGTTTCGGATTAAAGCATTTTCGAAATTAAACCTTTGCTTGGAATATGCTTAATTTTAGAAACTAACGAGTCTACTTGCCTGGCTAAGATTTTAGCGATAATTAATGTTATCGGCACCAATTAATGATACCATTAATTACTTCTAAGACCCCTTATACTCTGCGACTTTTAGCATCGATGAAGTCGCGCGTTTTGAATACGCGCTTCAGCATAGCGACTCATGCAATGAATAGATTTAATTTAGCATCGATGCAGTCGCGCTTCTGTATCAATGCTAACGCGTTTTAGTATCGATGCAGTCGCCGAAATTTAGTACATAATTTGACTATTTCCAGCTTCTGAATCGAGACTGCATCGATGTTAAAAATAGCTTAGTGAATAAAGGTTGACATTTTGCGACTGCATCGATGCTGCATCGCTGCTAAAAGTCACAGTGTGTAAAGGGTCTTATAACGACTAACGATAAAATCTTCTCAATCAATAAATACACGAAAACATCATTTACTTCTCAGCGTTTTTCGTGCGCCACCTGGTAGTTTTACAGGGAACTATGTCCAGATTTCCGTGCCAAATTCATACCTGCACCAACTGAGGGAACGTTTCCTGGCTCACAGGTCTTCCTCCGAGGTACTTCTGCTTGATCTTGGCGGCGACTGCTGACCGGAGGTTAACCGGCAGAGTGTCATTGTACTCGAATATGTTGCTGGCCAGCTGCTCCCATCGGGCTTCCAGGTCTGGCAAGATTGTTGGATCCGTCTGGTAGTCTGGGAGAAGAGAAGAAGTAGGCGGTTTTAAATGTGCCGCACGGAGTGTTGCCGGTTGCCGGCAACATTCTCGTGAAAGTATGGAAGCAACATTGCAAGCAACAACTTAGAAATTTATGGGACCATTAATCATGATCATCATTATCAGACAAAGTGCGTCCACTATCCTGAACATAGGCCTCTCCCACGATTTTCCACAGTGACCGAACAAGCGACATTTAAAAGGTCGTCTGTCCCTCTTGTTGGTGGACGTTCTATGCCACGTCTTTGGTCGAAGAGTCTCCAATCTAGATCTTTTTATGCCCCAACGGCAATCAGTGCGTCACGCTATGTGCTCTATGGAACCAATTCATTTTTTATGATATTTATAATTATAATTAATATTTTAATGCAAAGATGATAAACTTTGTAGTATTCCCTAACATTACCAGATTTGCCGGCTGATTAAACTAGTGTTGTTTAAATATACCTTTCTATGGCACGGGAACGTTGACGGCAAAGGCAAATCTAGGTGTGTGATCAATTGATTATTATTACGGTTTTAATCTAGAGATATTTTTTTAACTTAAACTAAGAGTAGAATAATTTTCTAATGAAGTAGAACCTTTGTGAGTACTAAGGATCTAGAATACTACTACCACAGAAGTCCACAGAAGACCTTGGTGTCTGAGCCTTTTAGATCTGACGAGTATCGTCGTCCAAAATTAACGCCATGTTTCATATAATAATATTATTGGAAACCCTCGAATCTGTGTCTTAAAACGTACACTAACAAAAGGGTCATAGTTGGCAAAATAAGTAAAGTTTATTGTTATTACTTCAGCTAAGTTTCAAAGTAAATGTTGTTATCTATCAGTTTTATGTTTACGTTACATGAACCAATGGCTTATGCCTTAGAGGCACGAGTAAAATAAGTTTCACTCGAGAAGTCAGCTTCGTATTTGTGTTCCTTACGATTGGTACGAACCATAAAATTAATATTCCTATCGGAAGGGATTATATTTTTATGGTACGAACAACCAGGTCAAAATGTTGGCTGTTTGTTACAAGAAGAAGGATTTGTCTACTTCTGAAACGTCTTGGGGTTTAATTTAATAATGTATGTAACGTACTAGATGAATATTACGTAGGTACCTGCGGTTAACCAAAAGAAGTATTGATTAGTTACCTAAATTATTTTACTTTTCCTAAACCAACACAACTTCATAAATAAATGTTTTTTAAAATAAATATTGGACACCAATCACGTACATTGTTCCGATCCCAAAGCAAGTAGCTTATGCACTTGTTTATGGACATCAGACACAACAGTGGTACCATAACACCTAGACCCGAGACGAAATAGAAAATTATAATCTTTACGTTGACTGGCAGAATGTTATAACAACATTAATTGGGCATTCTGGCATTTTTCTAAATATATTTTATTCGTTAGGGGTATATGTAAGCATTCTTATATTTCTTGAAACGGAAGAAGTTGTGCTGGGTTACTACAGTTCTTTGACAAAGTGAAAAGGATCGGGCTTAATTTCCTGTCGGGTCAATTTATCTATCTCTTTCCAGGCGAGCGTTTTCCTTTGGAGAAATTGTAGTAAAATAGTCTAGGAGTTGATAAATAGAAGCTAACTACATATTACATAGTAAGCACAATAATGATTACGTTGGCCATGGAATCCTAATGAAACGTTTTTACGGGTGCATGGACAGTTCGCTGAACTCTAGTCACACATTTATCACGTCTCATCGATTTAGACAGTTTGGTATTGTTATAGTACGAATGACATATTTGTTTAGTTCTTAAAACTGTATTTGTTAGTTTATAATAAGTGAGGGAGTTATTTACCGAAACCAAATACCAAAGGTCTCTTTAAAGATTTTTGATAATATAGTGTATGAAGCAATTTCTGGGAAAAGATCAAACGAGTAGGTATGTTTTCTCTCTAAAGTAATGAATCCACAATTCCACGCTCTCAAATTTACATGTGTTGCGCTAGATTTGTTTGATATTTGTGTTACCAACTACAAAGGTACAAGTATTGTAGGTTGATTTTTCACAACCTTTAACAAAAGAACAAATAACCAAATTGTGGTATTTATTCTGTAGTCGAGGGCTGTCTGGGGATTTAACTACTGCGATATTCATATTTATTGGATAGGTATACTACTAACCTAAATAAAACAGCTGACAAAACATGCTTATAACAATATAACAATAAAAAGATTCGTGAAATGTTTTTTAATAAGCCTGATTTTAATATTGAGGTTTTTGTTCCTCCCATTATTTTTATGGCTCCTTATTTTCGTCTGTCAAGAATAACACACAGACTTTCTGTATAACCTACTTGTTTTGTTTATTTGCGTGGGACGTCCCAAATTTTCAAGGGTCTATTTCAGAGGGTTTACCATAAGATATATAAAAAAATTAAAAAAAAAAGTATTTTCATAAAAAATATATTTATTTACGCTATGCTCTTTTTACTCATCACATCACTATGTCCAAAGTGTGTCAAATTTAAAATGGCACCTGTTTTGGCAAAAGACAAAATTCCCAGGCTTTTTTAGGCGCCTTGTTTGTGTTTACTGTCCCGGTGCAATCCAAATTCTCGAATTTATTTGACTCATGTACCGATTTAAAACAAATCAGACCTGGTAACACTAACACCCCCATACCTGGTAAGCAGGTTAAGCCGTTTAAACATCTTTAACTGCCTCGGTGGCGCAGCGGTAGGAGGGTCGCACTTGAAAGCGACGGCTGTGCCACAGGTCCGGGTTCGATCCCCAGGTGGGGTCAAAAATATGTACCTGAGTTTTTCTGCTCAGAAATTCTTAGGGTAGCCTTAGTAGGATTTTGGAAGTTGGCAGTGTTTCACCCCCGTGCCTCGTAAAGTCGTTGGTCCAACGCCTGAACTCTCTCCGGTCGTGTCAGATTGCTGTCCCATCGGGCTATGAGAGTGAAAGGAATAGAGAGTGCACCTGTGTTTGCGCAGACACTTGTGCACTACAATATGTCCCGTGCAGTCGGTTAGTCGTTGTGACTGGCCACCGTTGTCGAAATCTACTAGGGCTAGGGGGACTATACAGGGGCACTATAATTTTTAGGCAGGCTTGGTCGATCTCTGTTGAGAGCAGAGATGGCTGAAATTGAAAGGATTACTTACAAGCAGCAGGGTATAAGCCTTCCTCGGAGGTGATGGAGGTGATGAGAGGCAGCCGATGCATGGCACCAGCCTGCGCAGCGTGGTACGGATACAGGGTCAGGAAGGGATCCCGCACTCCTGCCGACTCCACCGTCGGGGTGAATGGCGTGAACAAGTGCACCTTCCAGTCCTGGGCAGAGCGGAAAATAGGCTTCAGTAACCATGCTAGAAGCGCGCCTTCACATTAGAGCGACAGCAAAGTATGCCCATACGTATGTACGTACATATGTATGAAATTATCAGTAGCGCGACTGTCGGGTGACCGTCGCGCTGCTAAAGTCGCGTAAATGTGAAAGCACTCTAAGACGGATTTTCAATCATAATGTGTGGTGTCTATTGATATATTGAGCTAATCTATTGAAGGTAATCTTTAACTGAGCTGAATGATTATGTGAAGTAAGAGAGAGAGAGAGAGCGAGAGAGAGAGAGAGAGCGAGAGAGAGAGAGAACAAGAGAGAGATAGAGAGAGAGAGAGAGAGAGTTTGCGTCACATTAAAAAAATGCATAATATCTTGATTTCGAACTAAATATTTTTATCTTTGTTCTACGAATACTGGACAAGATAATGACGAGGGCGTCTGCCATAAATACTTATAAAAATCTATGAACTCAGGTACAAATGTTCGTGCTGATCACAAAAACATTGCTCCTTGCGAGATTCGAACCTACGACCACCGGCACAGTAGTCAGGAGCGCTAAACACTACACCAAACGCGTGTTTAATAACTAACTACTTATTTATAACATCTGTGTACAACTCCGTGATCATGGCGCTTGCAACAGTGCCAAAATATCGGAAACTCATAAATAATAAGGTACATGGAAGCAATCCCGTATCTAACTATTCTAATGTAAGTGGCCATGAAAGTTTAAAACATTATATCTGTGTACCGAATGTAAACTTTCAAAACCACAAGCACGAAACCTAGTGAAAGAACATTTGGAGTCCAGAGAACCACAAATACGGGTACCTAAATAACGATTTGTAAGAAAATAATACACTCTGCTTAGAGAAAGAATATAAAAGTGGCCCGGTTAATAATTAAGTTTCTTTGTTGTCTGCTCGCTCAGATTGCTCGCAAGATAATTAGGAATTGGATATTCCATTGTTTCTTACATGTTCTGATATAACACAAACTGGGACTAAATATGGGCATTTGGTTTTCTAAGTGGCTACTAACAGCCAGTGTCCGAACTATGTTTACCTAAGAAACACAAAAACTTAAAAAAACAGAGTTTATAATGTGAGAATAATGAAAGTTATACCTTAAAAAATATTATTTTCTTATTGGGTTTATAGGGCGTTAGGGCAGAAAAGTCCCAGATTGGAGACACTTCGTCTCAAGACGCAGCGTAGGACGTCCACCGACAATCGTCGACGTAGTCAATGGATATAACTGGATGCAAACCGCTTGTAATCGGTCGCTGTGGATAGCCTTGGGAAAGGCCTATAGTCAGCAGTGGATGTTCCTTTGGCTGATAATGATGTTGATGAAGTTGATATTTGTTGAAATTTGTTGATGAAGTTGAATTTGAGCGTCAAATATCCATCCAAGACGATAACTTACAAACATCTCAATCTGCGCGTTGACGATGACCTCAGCAGGCCTATACTTGAGGCAATCCACCATCTCCCTGTTGGTAGTTGTAGGGCACCCCACGATGTTCGCGAGGGTTCTGGTCTTCTGCGCTGGCTTCACGGAATGGGTCCAGGATGCGAACGCTGCACCACTGAACGCTATGCCTCTGGCGAAGGTACCTAGAAATAAATTGTTAAAACTGAACCCCGACGAAGAAAAAGGAGTGGGGTATCTATGGATAAGTAGGTCTTTTAAAATGACACAGAGGTTCCTAAAACCACTTTCTTTGTAAGTCTAACGTTTGATACGAGAGATCGTAGATAGACGCTTCCAAAGTGGTAAATTGGGTCCCCCCTCTAACTTCTAAACTAAGCGCATGTATATTTTGAAAAAAAAAATATGATGTCTGACGGGATCGAACCAGTAGGTGTAAAATATAGCACATTTTCAACAACCGCAAATATAACTTTGTTCCTCATACAAACACTATGAAAAACAAAGTTGTATTAGTTATCAACGAAATATGGTGGTAGTTTAGTGTTAAAGTTGGCACGGCACGGCTCGCGGTTGGCCGTTTTTTTTAATTTTGTCGTCATGATGTTTGTTTAAATTAATTCGAATTTAACTATTATTATCCTAGATAACTCTATGTCATGTGTATTAATATTACTTATTATGACGTAGATAAAAATACGTATACTTGAATGCTATTTATTCATAGCTGAAAAGCTGAGCTTACCGTAGGATTAACACCCATATGTGTCCTTTTTCACAAGGGAATAAATTATTTTAATTTCATTTCAATTTCTAATTTGAGAAATAGGTAGGAGTTTTTTTTTCGAAATGCATTGTGCAGCTTATGGGAATAGTAAAGAATTTTGTATATTGCATATGATACTACTATCTCTATCTTTATTTATCCAGCGCATCGAAAGATAAAGACGAACGTTCCTCGCCGACGAAACATTCCTGCTTAGGGGTACTCATCCAGTGTTTCGCAATTGTTTGTTAATGTGCATTTGTGCAAGCTCAGGGAAAATAATAAGTCACATCTGTCATATCAACGGCCTAAACAAATTAGCTGAAGTGTGTACTCAAAACAAGATAAGTGCTTTCTTGAGGTAAAGTTAAATGCCCTTTGGAAACAAAAGATCTCTTCTATCCCGGTTAAAATTAATTTTGAATATAAATACCTGCTGAAATTACTTTACGGACTGATTGCTTATTAAGACAGTTTAAATGTTGCTTATATACACATCTAGACAGACTTAGAGTTAAATATAAACAAGCCGTCATAAGTCAAGGCAAGGTAAGATATTATGATATTAGGTAAATCAAATCTAGTTGCAGTATTAATAGGAAAACATAGGTTTATTTATTATCTATACTCGTTCGATGTTATTAAAGCAGTAACGATGTCAAGCTTCGTTGAACTTAATAGTATTTTGACCTAGATTCCTGTCATCTAAAAGAATACTTTTTTTCATGGAAATAAATAATAAGTAGTATGCACTTGGCGGGATTGAGACACTTGCCGTTGAAGTGAAGCACAATTTTTCACATTTTGCGTCGACAATTTTAATTTTATGATTATCTGTTTCATCAAATATTATTATCATTAACGTAGCTATATTTTTAATAAATCTTAAAGAAACAATATATTTTTTTACAAGAAATACACGAAAACACCAATTTTGTCTCAGCCTTGTCTACGCGATATGTCAAAAACTTTGGTTTAGACTTCGACAGCTGTGTTCGAAGACAACTTATGATGTTGGCCCTACGTCAGATTTTCTTTATGTATGTATGTATATGTATTCATTGCAGTCTCATTAGACTATGAAACTACAGGAAAAGAGGGCATAGTGCATCTAACGAGAGGCCAATGCAGCTGCTGGTTGTTTAATGGAACGGCTCATTTAGCTTGTTACGAACGACTTGTTCTAGTTGAATCTGTGGTGAATGAAGGTATGTAGGAGTAGATGTTTATCACTTCTCGGGCCCAAAAAGATCTTCCAATGAGTTTCCTATCATTAGCTCTGTCAGACTGAATAATAAAATACCTACCTAATGCGGCACTTTACTAAAACATCTTAGGCGGTACTCAGCAGACAAGTTAATCTACAACGTGTAACGTAAAATGCGCAAAACCTGATAAAAGTATGATTGGAATTACGAGCAGAATCAATTGAATCACTTTTTAATTTGGGTCACACCTTTCAAAAAATCTTCATTAAAATGTTGCCCTGTCTATTTATTAATAAGACAAGCTATCACGTGCGCAAGCCCACCAAATACGTAAACAAGCAATGGTTAATTCTTTAAGAGCGTAGATAGAAATAATTATAATATTAGCGTGACGCAGCGGCCCGGTGAATACCTACCGAATCCTATCTCGACAAAGTGTCGTACGCAGAGCAAGAAATGATCAGAAGTGCACGTAAAACTAAAACTCTACATTATTTATAAATAATAATTTTTCTTTCAGAATTAGGTCAAATGAATCAAAAATAATTTGGGGATCTGTCGTTTTGCGTATTCAACATTATACTTTGTAAAAGGACTCTCTGCCTCATCTCTTGATCATAGGACATTTAATTTAGCTTACCTTTGGACAGCGGAGACAGGTAGTGGTAGTGCACGCTGGCGCCGCCAGCGGAGCACCCTGTCAGGGTAACACTGTCGGGGTTCCCTCCGAACATCATTATGTTGCTTTGGACCCAGCGCAGCGCAAACGACTGGTCCTTCAGGCCGTAGTTACCAGGAGAACTCTCATCGCCGGTGCTCAGAAAACCTACGAAAGAAAACAAAATGAAAAGTTGTTTATTCAAAGCACTAGAAATACTCGATGATAAGTACTATTGAAGGCATAGGGCAACGAGAAGTGAAACGACAACATTATACGACTTTTAGACTGATATATTATCAGAAACTCCTCTCTCGTAATGTGCTAAAGTTGAGTTAAGCAACAGAGTTTGCCAATATTCCCTTATAGTTTTGTAAAATGTATCAAAAGTTGGTAAAACAGCCGACTCAATCGACTGTATGCACGCACACATGTAAGATACATCAGTCGAGCTTACGTCGTGTATACACACAAAAAGAGAAAAACTTATATGTATGCTACTTCCGAAAATATCCTACTAAGGTGTTTTACCTATTTTCTTTAGGGACTTCTAAATCGTCAGCTCCTTCATCCAAAGTTAAATTGGCAAACTTGAAGGAAAATTTACGCAACTACTTTGAGAAATCTTTAGTTCTAAACTTACGAAAGATTCCAAGTAGTTAGAAGTACTATTTAAGCTTTTGTTACGTAAATAAAACATAGTTTAATATTTTTATTATATTGACCGAATTTTGTTTTCTGAAACTAACAAGAATATATTTTTTTGTAACATTTTTAAGTGGTGGTTGGTGCCTTTATGGATTAAATGTTCTCGCATTCCGTAAGCTTCACTAACGAATGTTTAGATTTGTCTCATATATCTAAATGATGTCTATATTGCTAACAATAAATAGAATACGAAAATGGACTAAACTATTAACTGTTTCTCAAACAGAAATAGATCCATGATTCAAGTAGCTGTTTTATTACTATAATCATGTAAAAAATAACTAAGTCGCTTTCCCTTTCTATTACAACAGAACTTCTTGTTTTAACTCTTACTATCGAACTTTCGTAGCTTTTTGGAGTGGCATTAATGAAATACCACCGATCGGAATTTAAACCAGTTCGCCCGGTTCAAGTCTACGAACTATTGACAACAGTTTCATTGGTGAACTACTACTACAGAGACAACTTTTCATCGGAGAGTCAGTCGCGTATCCAAATATAGAGTGCGACGATTTTACAATCAGTTCCTAAAATCAACCTCCGTCGGGTTAGAACTTACCAAGAGGTCCCAGCCGGTAGTTCACCGTCACAACAACGAGATCTCGGTCCATCAAATTGGAGGGGTCGTAAAGATTGCCGGTTCCATACATGAAGGCTCCTCCATGAATGAACACGACCACGGGCAGGTTGGCTCCGGCATTCAGGCGAGGGGTGTATACGTTTACGAAGAGGCAATTCTCGCTACCTGTGAAGGGGAATGTTTACCATGAGCTGCATTGATGCTTCAGACATTGAACGGTAGCCGAATGTAAAGTTTAAAAATGTAATTTTCAACACACTTGCTCGTAACGGCGTCTGTATTCCACCGATTTTTGGCTCATAATCCTAGATATTAAACACGCGTGCTTTTTCAGTATATTATTGCACTAGTGCCTTTAGTTTATTAACCCGACCAATTTTCATTTGTACCCTAGTACCAAATAGTAAGTAGGAAGAAGAAGCGATATAATTTAGTCGGGTTATAACTTTTATTATAAACAGTATTTATGCGAAAAATAACAGTATGTAGGTACATATTTATTTCAATAAATGGTTAATCCAGCTTTATTACTAAAAATAACTCAAATTCATTTAAAATTTTCTATAATTTGTGTTTTAAACACGAATTATTAAATTTTTAACCCTGGCTGTTGGCCGATTTAGTTCGCGCCTTAGCCTTTCGCGCGCATCGGTATCGCGACAAGAAAAAAAAACATGAACGAAAAATGGCGCGCATTTTTTCGCGCAGTATTGTTTCTTCCTCGCAAGTGTGTTGAAAAACGTCGTATAAAACACGTGTGCCTGTGACCATAATATACGCGGCTTTCTTATGGCGCACTCGCTTTCGCTCGTGCGCACACAATATCACCTTGTATATAATGGTCATCTTTGCACACTTGTATCATAATGTACTATTAATGTTAAAATATCATCATATCCATCGTATTATCAGTTTGTCATTCATAATAAGTCCACCGCTGAATCATATCCTCTACTACGGTTTTCGGATAAGTTTTAGATTGCTGACCCTTCGTTTTATAGGGCAAAAGAGAAGTTCCTTGTAAAGATGTTGAAATATACTATAAAAAGTGTTTTTAAGTACCTGACGTATGATTCAACAAAGTAACTTTTTCGGAGATTATACCTAATCATCATCATTATGAGCCTAAGGATGTCCACTGATAAAACTACTATACCAATTAAGTACTACTTCTTAAATAACACCAAAAGCTCGTTATGGAAATATATTTAATAATTCCTGTATTATAGCAGTATTTGGGGAAGAATGCTCTAAAAACTATATACGAGTATTTATATTATATCTTAGAGATTGAAAGGTGGTTCAGTATTCCGTCAAGATCTTTAATGGAACTTTAAAAAAAATAAAAAAATGATTATTTCAGACATCTTGATCCATATAGTTGGATCCAAATGTCCATACAAAAATACACCAAAAAAGACAAACACACGTACAACTGATGTAGCACCCTCTGCCGCCAGTAAGATATCTTCTTGAATGCGTGTAGCCGCATCCAGCGAGTTAGCATCGGTGAGTCCCACCGGTCTGCCTAAGCGCGCATGATACTATTGCTAAGTTTTAGATACTATAATAAAAAAATACCTGTAATTTTCTTGAAAAAGGGGTCGTATTGCAAACACTCTGAGAGGGTGCGAGTTGCGTCCCAGGTACCAACCCAAGGCTTGAGGTTTTGAGGTTCCTGAAAGGCACAAGATATTGGGAATTTATTTTGTAGCGATAATGAACTTGGAATTTAAGATATATACTAGTAGAACTATTTTATTGAACACAGCATACGTACGCGTATCTCGCAAACAAAACAATATTCATTTAATGTGTTAAACTTTCATAGTACTAACATAAGAATAGTTAGATACGGGATTGCTACCATGTACCTTATTATTTATGAGTAAGATATTTCGGCACTGTTGCCTGCGCCATGATCACGAAGTTACTAGTGCAGTGTACAGTGCCGAAATATCAGAAACTCATATCATAAATAATAAGGTACATGTTAGCAATCCCGTATCTAACTATTCTTATACACATTTTGTACAATTTAGGCGGTCTTATTGCTTAGAGCATTTTATGGTGGATGTCAGGAATCGTAATGCATACTCAGAAGATAATAAAAAGAACAAAAGAAAGGAAAAGTCTTTTCTTTACACGTTTTCAGACATTTACACCCTGTTTATATGTATAGCGGTCCTCCGCGACTTTGTCCGCGCGTTTTGAGTTTTGTTCCTTCCCCTCACGTCGCAGCGTGATGTTTTATACCCTTAAGCCTTCCCCAATAAATAATCTATCTAACACTTTTCAAACCGGTTCAGTACGTTCTGATATTAGCGCGTTCAAACAAACAAATAAAATCTTTAGCTTTTTTATATTAGTATAGATGAGCCCATGGACAAATAATGAAATCGAAGTAATATTACTATCTATACAGCTAATCAAATACTCAGTATTTGAGTTACGGTTTTTGAGATTGATCTCAACCTTTTTAAGTGAGACTTACAGTTTGAGCCGTTTGGAGTCGAAACTCTGGGGCCGTGGGGACCAAGTGCCCATAAATTGTATCGTGAGATTTCAAAACATCTAGTTTTGAATTCTCACGATGCAAAGGCTGGCCTCTAACTTGGCCTGAGTATAAGCTTTGGCCATTCTAAGAAGCCATGTGGTCAGCCTCATGGGCACCTTTCCGCCCGCGGGACAGATTTTTTATTGCTATATCAATAACAATTAAAAACTGTTTTGTGCTCATTTTTAAGGTTTAAGTTTTAAATTTTTAATCACATTTTTGTTTTTATAGTATTTTGTCACTATACAAACTTAATAACATAAAATGAACTTGAAAAAAGCAACTGTGTTAGACGACGTATCGAACCCCGTGTCTTACGCTCTCTGGGTGTATGCCTATGCCACTCGGCCACCGATTGGCAAGCCTGTTGAATTTTGCAAGTGCTTTCTTTAACGCGTAGGCTGCGTGAGCTCATCAATGTTGTGAGATTGCACTCGCAAAGCAAAAAAAGTTTAAAGTTTTTGTTTAGTCTATTATATTAGTTTACTTTTTTACCTAATTCATTAATAGTGCAGTTTGGATTAGTTTTGAATTGAACCCAATAACAATGTGCCTTATATTGGGTACAAGATTTGATTAAACTTAAAAGCCGGTGAATATTAATAAGTAATAATAATAACGCAGCACTTTTGCTCACGACTGTCCGCGGAGTGAGAGATAATTGGCCGTTAAATCCGTTCATAGCTTGCAATGAGTATAGAAATGGTATGCGTTATTTTAAGAGGCTTTGTTGGCAACTTCGTTTGCATTGTAATGTAAGTGATGCTAATGCCTATGCTTTGTTGTTATCGTTTTATATCGATTCCCAGCGGCCGAAGTCTGAAGCACAAGAAATGGCAAATTACTCACCTATCTTTAATAAATCGAAAACAAATGACATTTTTGAACTTTAGTAAAAATGGTGATTGAGAAGACTCAATCTATAAAAAAACGAAAACACCAATATTGTTTCAGTGTTTTACGGGCACCATGACACCGTCACTCCCGGATAGTGTGGACAAAGGGTGTTTAAAAGGTACTTATATTAGAATGAAACAAAGAATTCCGGGTATAGCATTTGGCAACAAAAGTTTATTCAAATTTGCTTTTTCACAATTACCTTTTAACACCTTCAAATACAAAACTTAATAGCTCAGAATTCAGTAGAGACTAGGTTAGGTTGTAATTTAGTTATCTATACCTATACTATTACAAATCTTTATGTTCACAAATTTCTAATTAAATAAAGATAAACCACCAATTTAAGTTTTTAATTTCCTAATTGATTCCAAAATTTATCCTCAAAGGGATTCCTAAATTATGCTTAAATTAATAGCTAAATTATCCCACTTTTCACCAAAAGTTAAAGTAAATACAAGGAAAACCAACCTTGGATTTCAAAGGTGGTTACTATTTCAAATCTTTGTTGCATCAAACTACAAACAACTCTGCAACGTTACCCCAAAATTTCACCGATACCGATCCATCCTCAAAACAGCAAACAAGAAGCAAATCAATCCATAAGGAAGTTCTGACTTCAAAAATAATCCAAATGAGGTCTAAGTAAGGTCTTAGTAAGGTCACTGAGGTTACAACATGATCACCAAATTGTGACTGTTCAACTTACAGACTCATATCAAAAGCGAAACCTGCAACAGTTGGCTCGCCATATAAATTCTGAATTGATCACTAAACATTTATGCTAATTATTCTATTTGAGACCATTTTCCAGTCATTTATATCAAATCATTTTCGAAATTTATTCATCCAAATTGACATGTTGGCGGCGTCAGGAATAACTATCAAACTACAAAATAATTTGGGGCGTGCCCCGTTATTACTTTTACTTTTTTTACATTATAACAAACGTTCCACTCCGACGCACGACCAACAGTGCGGAACCGGAAAAACGGCAGCTGTCACACTTGACAAATGTCAGTGTCAGCATCCATTATATCTATGCCAAAATATGGACTGGAGTCCTACATCCATTTAGCTTTTCGTTTCACGCGAACTTAGACAAAAATATACAACGTTACAACCACTTGATTGTTCTACAGGGAAACTATGTTGAGACTTCCTACAATGGTATATAAATTTTCATCGAAATAATAATAAAAAAACATATTTATTATCAGGTATACATACAGTATGCATACTCATAATTTTGTTAGTAAAAAATAAAAATAATTAAAAGATATTAAAATTAGCACATACTATTTGCGACAGTTGAAAATTATTTTCTGTCAATCAAAACTTTTAGTTCGTGCTAAAATATGGAAAGCCACATCTTTCTGTACACCGCAGAACAAATGAAAATCACCCTTTCTAGCTGATCTGCAAAATATGTGGACCCCATAAGTTAATATCGTATCATTAACCTACAATGGGACAAAGGTCATGTAGTTTTCTTGGCTTATTTGAAAAGTGCCTTTTTTCTTTTCTAAGTTTTACGAATTCTGCTGTCATAGGCCTCCCCTATAGCTTTCCAGAGCGACCGATCATAAGCGGTCTGCATCCAGTGTGATTTCATAACTCGTAAAATTAGAAAAGTAAAACTGGCTACGTTGAAACGGTAGAAAATTATGGTCTATCTAATAATAAGCGACATAAGATGAACCTGTAGAGAATGTTCATAAAGATGAAATAAGAAAACAAAAATTTGCGCACGGGCGGGACTTGAACCAGGAACCTTTTGGCTGACCGGGCCAAACGCCCGAAACGTGCGAAATTTGTGGTCTCTTATGGATACGTCATTGCGTGACGCAAGGCCGGACTGACAGCACGGTAGCTCAATCAGGTTGCTGGTTTAAGTCCCGCCCGAGCGCAAATATTTGGTTTCTCATTTCATCTTTATAAATATAAAACATAACTCTGTGAGTGTTAAAAACATTCTAAAGAATCTGTAGAGAATGCTTATGACATTAAGTCGTCATATGGAATATTTTTTTTTGTGCATGCAGTCATGGACATTAGAAATAAACCATTACTCGTACAACCCTATATATATTTATATCCTAGTCCTCTTTCATTAAACACTCAAGTAATATTTCTTTAGTATTAATGTGTTTACTGCTATTATCAAGAAAAGGTCGGTTCAGTCTCAATAATAAGTTTGATAAATATTTAGCAGTTAGTTCAAATACATATTAGATATTATGCTATTAGTTTTGAAACACTTTTGCATTCGTAATCTGGTGTTGATTTAACCCTAACGGGGAAAAAAGGCCAAAAGCATAAGTTTTCGCCTAATGATAAAATTATATGACCACTTATGGACCACTAGCAGTCTCTCGCGACTTCGTCTGTGCGTTTTAATTTTGCTCCCTCCCCTCCCGTATTGAGTTGTAAGGCCAATGTATGCTACCTAAGTATGCAATAGCATTCCGGCAGACTACTGTAGACTTCGGAATGCTTCCATAAGGTGTGGTAGCTTTAATAGATTTCATTTTATTGTATCACGAACGAATTATTCTTGTGAGAAATAAATTATCTTGAATCAGAATTTGAAATTAATCATGGTGATTTATACTAAACATATAATCAAAAATATATTCTTTTGATACAAATAGTCACAAAAAAAGTTATACAGGAAGTAAATTAGGATTTTCTCTCAACTTTAAAACGATTACGAGTCTTGATATGACACATATAGTACTTGATCTTGAAAATTCCATAATAAAAGTTATCTACGAAAGCTACGCAGTATGCCGTAGTATTTAGTATTCTACCGGAGAGATTCCGTGCGTTTTGGTAGGCTACGGTAGACTTACAACACTACTCACATCGACAAGATGTTTATTAGCCTAAAGCCTTCCTCGATAAATAAGTTATCCAAAACACAAATATTTTTTC
This sequence comes from Pyrausta purpuralis, assembly GCA_963924145.1. Classification (NCBI taxonomy): domain Eukaryota; kingdom Metazoa; phylum Arthropoda; class Insecta; order Lepidoptera; family Crambidae; genus Pyrausta; species Pyrausta purpuralis. The sequence continues at coordinate 5,601,722 of OZ001651.1, forward strand.
AAATCGGTCCAGGAGTTCTTGTGATTAACGCGTTCAAATAAACAAACAAGCTCTTTAGCTTTATAATTTTAGTATAGACTAACGCCAGACAAGACTTATACAAGAATAAGTATACAACGACCGATTTTAAAATGACATTTACATAAATATTTGCTGACATAAAAGTGACTTTTTCAAATTAAAAAAATCAGGCCTAGGACTATAAATAAATATTTCGAGTAGGATTCGTGATATAACGTCATTTATTACATCACGATTCCTACTCCTAGTATTAGGAATTTCAGCGTTGTTTATATGTGTCATTGATTACGAATCGTTTGTACTTATTTATAATAATATTAATAATATCCTTTGGACATTCCCACACATCGCCATCTAGCCCCAAAGTAAGCTACTCAAAGCTTGTGTTATGGGTGCCAGACAACGGATATAATACTTAAATACTTTTTGTTTATAAATACATACATGATATACATAGAAAACACCCAGACCAATACAAACCGACATGTTCATGCACACAAATGTTTGTATTGTGCGGGGATCGAACCCGCCACCCGCTGCGTAGTAGGCGATTTCTCGACCACTACACAAGACGGGTCGTATTTTGTTTAATTCATATATATATTTATATAAATAAAATAAAAGAATATTATTTATTTATTTATATATTCTTTTTTGCACAAACAAAATAATACAATTGGTGGACTTAATGCTTAAAAGCATTCTCTTCCAGTCAACCACTTAGCAATTACAATCACACTCCAAAAATCTTTAAAAACTTACACGGAATCTATATTTGCCGACCGGCGGGCGCGCATAGGGTACGCCTTGAAAACTGGCATAACTTCTTCCATTGGTTGACACTTTCCACGACCCTTGAAGTATACCCTGGGCTACTCTTACAACTGGGTTTGAGCCTTGGCTGGCAGCGAACGCGACGAGAGATAAAAACAAAAATAACCTCAATACCGCCATTTTGAAACACCGGCGCACGCGCAGCCGGCTTCGAGGATACTGTATTTAAAACACGCGTGTGCGACATCGACTCCCGGTTTATCTATTTTCTGTGACCGTTATCATGCGATTGTCACTCTTAATGCCCGATTACGATGGTGCTTTGTTGTTTGTACGGACAACAGCACGTCAAGGTAAACACTGCGGTATCTTATGCAGTTGTAATAAGGGCTAGTTTGCAACGAAAGTGGGTAACCTGTTGTGCTGGCCACTGTACACCTATGTGGGCTAATAAACTAACCATATTTGGTTGATAAGGGGATTCTTCTCTTTTGTTCTTGGTCGGTGGTGTTTTCTCATTCTTGTCCAGACCATACTATATCTCTTTGACCTCTTTGGTTCATGCTTTTTTACAGAATAAACGGAGTTTTGTCTAGCACTAACTTAAAAATAAAAAAATAAATTGATGACTTATTGGCACAACTGTCTTAAACGGATCGATAGACGAAGATGGACAAATGTTAATATAGAATTTGTGTCGCCGTTGTTATCAAAATAAAAATAATAATACATAAATATTTATCCACGTAAGGAACTAATAATGCATTTTAATAAAATGATATCCATTCAATACAGTCAGGTATAATAGGCACAAAATCACTTTTCTGCAGTTTCTAAATCAACATTCAAATTTCAAGGAATACGTCAGTGTGTTGACAGTCCATGTCAAAATCTAGTGATTAAATTGCGCACACTGCTTGCTTTTTGCTTGGCATAGCGTCTCTTGGTGTAGCGTTGTAGTAATACCTCGATGATGTCTAAGAGGTAAATATGTCAAGTACCTATCAGCCAATCAGCTGTTTGAAATTATTAAAAAAGATTGAAAGCGAAAAGCAAAATTATATTTGTAATTAACAGATTTACTTTCTTGCAAGTTTTGATTTAATTTTAGAGTAAAAATAGACCGAATAGACAGATGGAGTTGCAAGAATCTTAAAATTTTCATATTTTTATTACCTATAAATGGTAAATTAAGATCACACGTGAGTAGTCTGTCTTATGACCTGTATTTTTCGAGATACTGTACATAGTCATCGCATTTGTTATTAACATCTCCTTTATGAACATACAAAAGTTTGTAGTGAGTAAACCATGCCCATATGTTGACGCGGATTTTATTGTAGAACTTTTAAAGCGGAATAATCCCGTCACACATGATTTAGATGTAGGTATCTTAAACAGTTTACGCTGCGCACGCAACAGAAGCTGTCAAATGGAATATTTTCCCCGCATTTCTGCAACATTTTTTATTGTTGCTCTGCTCTTATAAGTCGTATCGTAATGTTTTATAGCCTAAAGCCTTAAAAAATGATATTTTTACATCATGTGAGCTACGTGAAAATCTTCTAGTCAGCATATTAGCTCTCACCGTCAGTGCTCTTCCCTCCCTTTCGATATCAAGATCATCACAGAGCGTATCGCTTACAACATGTCCTAAATATTTAAATTGGTTAACTATTTTAAATGGAATTCCTTTTAACAAGATAGGTGGTACAACATATTCTATTTTAGTGCCCTTTGGTGTAAATACCATAACCTCGCTCTTTTTAACATTCTAACACAGTCCATGGTCATCTGCAAATTTTTCACGTATTTCAATGAGCTTTCTTAAGGCACTGACAGATGGTGCCAGCAGCACCATATCGTCAGCGTAGCTGATGTTCTTGATGGTCCCATCAATGTAACATCCTATTGGCTGTCTGCTGAGATCATCTATCAGTTCGTTTACACAAAGGTTAAAGAGGCTAGGAGAAGACACACCCCCCTGTCTCACCCCGCACTTCAAATCATAAGACTCAAAGAGCCATCCAGACCATCTAACATGATTAACTCGTTTTGCATACCAGTACTCAAAAACTGAAACTAACTCTATGGGAAGGAAAGTGTCGCGAAGCTTTCGCCACAGCACATCATAAGAGACTGTATCGAAAGCTCGCGACAGATCTAAAAAGCAGGCATATACTGGTGTCTTTCTATTCAAATAGTACCTAACTGTTTCCTAGAAGCTAAGTATCGCACTCTCAGTGGACAGTCCGGGCCTAAATCCGAACTAAGCGTCGTGGAGTTGCAAGTGCTTGGTTAGATATTTATCCAGTATCCGGTCTAGTACTTTAGCCATTATAGTAGCTAGCGATATTGGCCTATAGTTGTTTATGTCGGAAATATCACCGGTTTTGTTTTGACTACTGGCACGACGATAGTTTTAATCAGGTCCTTGGGCAGATATGAGTGACTAATGCAAAGTGAAAACAGCATTTTTAGAATGTTGTGAAGAGGTTTTCTTAGATAAAACTTGCAAATAATTTAAATTAGCACCGCATAGCTAAGTTATAAAAAAAATATTAACCTATTTTCAATGTCTAATAGCATTCTTTATAATAAAACTAATATATGGATACATCATACATGATTTTCTATGCATTTATAATATTGATGTTTTTATTGTAAGATCTCTTTCAAATCAAACAATGTTTATAATTAATTAAAATAGAAACAGGTGCCTCCTCTATTTACTAAAACACTACATGGTTAATTATTTCACCAAGTTAATTTATAAAACTTGGAGTTTTTTAAATAGTATTGTCTTAAATCTGTTTTCTTTGTTTTATTAAGTAGCAATGAGATTGTTATTATGTATAATGCTTAACGTAGAGGTTGATATTTAGGCTCGGTTTTTATACTATTTTCACTTGTTTGGGTTTATTAACTTAATTATAATACTTTTGGGTGTATGTGTTTTTCTGTTAAGGAAAGTTTTCTACTTGTTTGAAACTGTATCAAAAGCTGTGTTTATTTTATTACAATGTAACTTTTCTGAACCGTAAGCCTTTAATTATTTTAGGTTAGAATAATGTGGTACTTAGCTACATAAAATCCTTCCTTCCTTCCTTCGAGCCGCCAGTATTTTCTCTGTTTAGACCTATAGTTGACTGGTAGAGAATGCTTTAAGCATTAAGTCCGCCATAAGACATATGTTTGTTGTTAGTTGTTTGTTTGTGCATGAAGCGTTTTAATTGCAGTCTGGGATGGACTTTAGTCACCAATCCACAGAATTGAATGAAGATGCAGAGTCATTTTGTTAAAATAATGTTATTCTTATAAAATAGTACGGGGACAAGGTAGGGAAGAATATTAAACACAGAGAAACAGACAGTGTAATCTTTGTTTTTAAAATATTACTTAGGTAAATAAAACATTGCTGCATTAACAAAAAACAATGATAATTCTGATAGCACCATCTGAATATTTAGTCATTCATAATCTTCTTCTATATGAGGATTCTATTTATTAATCATCATCGGCATCATTATCAGCCAAAGGACGTCCACTGCTGAACATAGGCCTCCCCCACGGCTTTCCATAGCGACCGATCACTAGCGGTCAGCATCCAGTTTGATCCTGCGATCTTTTTAAGATCGTCTGTCCATCTTGTTGGTGGACGTCCTACGCTATTTATTATTACGTCCTATTTATTAATATTATTCATTATTCAAATTAAGACACAATATTTTGTATAGAAAAAACTTAAAGTTCATCTCTAATATGAATTTGGTATTTCTCGTTCTCCAAAAACCCTAGACTGTCCCAGAAAGACCTCTGCGCGAAATCGGTGGTGCCCTTCATTTCCATCTTGTCTGGCGATGATATCTCCAGGTAGTTCAGTTCAGGAGCGCCTGGCGTCACTTGCTGCCACACTGCTCCGTTAGGGAATCTTGGAACACTGGCAACAAAAAAAAACATGACTACTTTTACTATTAAATATTATTGATCAAGAAGCTAAGAGTTGCCCCAGTGCCCCACTTCTTGTAACCAATCTTTCTAGACTAGACTGAATACGTGAGTAAAGAAGAAAGTGCATAAATATGCGCCAGACAACACACCAATTGTCGTGTTTTGGTACTAAGAAGTTTTCTTCCTTGTGCTACGAATACCAGACAACGATTATGACGGGGGCGTCTCCCATAAATACAAATATCAATGCCTTAGATACAAATGTTCGAGCTCATCACACAAACATTTGCCCCCTGCGGGATTCAAACCCGGCGACGGCCGGCGTAATAATCAGGAGCGCTAATCACTACACCAAATGCGTCGTCAAATGAAAGTGTAACTTGTTTTAAGTTTTTAATCAATTTCAAAGGAGTATCAATAATACGTCGGTACGTTAATCTAAACCATTTACAAACCCATTTCTTTAAACCGACTACCTATGTTTGTTGATAAGTACTATGTGATAACACGTTTTCGGTTTGGGCATCACGTTACGTGTCCGTATATGAAACGAGAATCTGTAGTAAGTGGGTACAGCACATCAGTTCACCTACTTTTGTTGCAAACGAGCCCTTATTACAACTGCATAAGATAGCGCAGTTTTTACCTTGACGTGCTGTTGTCCGTACATAAAGAAGTATGTAAGTGAAACTTTTATTCTACCCACTACTTAAACGCAGACTCGCGAGGTGTTTGCTCGGTGCAGTGTGCACGTTGCATTGCACTGCAACTACTCGTACCTACCGCAAGCCGCAAAAGCCAGCGATGCGTCTTAAAAGTTAAGTATAAAGACCACAAAAGTCGACCATCCGTACCGCCTTGTGCGACTGAAATGCAGTGAACGTTCTCCTTGCTTGCAAGAAAAAGAAGATCGCTGGAAAAAGGGTACAGGGTAGGTACCTATTTTTGCTTGCTTCATTCAAAGCTGCAGGGCGATTCAGAACGTACGATAAGCCATTCGGCTTGGATTTTCTATTCATTATTAAATAAATGTCGCAGTTTGATCGGATGACGATATGTCAGTTCAGTTAGATTTATGCAGTAATTTTTGTCAAGTCCTGTAAAGTCATTGCAATGAGTCAAGTCAGTAACTTAGTGGTACTTATGGTTCCCTACTAAAGATTCTAAGTAAAACATTATCCGCCAGCTTACTTCTTGTCATTTTTACCTCTCGTCTTGGTTAAATTTGCATAATTAGGTAGGTACATAATTCCATAACAATCTTGTTAAGCAGCACGTAAAATGTTATAATAGCGTACTTAAACATAAGTTACTTATAATTTTTCCAACAAATACAATACGTCTTATTTGAAAACGCACCTTATCGTCAGCAGTTATTCATGTAAATGTGATTTTAAAATCGGTCGTTTGATACTTATTCAGTCGGATAAGTCTTATCTGACGGACGTTGGTAAAATCGGCCCCAAAAAAGTTAGGACGAAGTCGTAAATTCGTGGAAATCACCTACAATAGTGAAATCAAGAAAAAAAAAATGCTGTTCCATACATTTTGACCGCTCGCAAATTGAGCTTTTGTATGGAACAGATGATATTTTTTTTCCTCGATTTCACTATTGCTCCCGTAGTAAAAGTTGTTCATATGACATCAGTGGAGAGTCTTCACACAAAATTTGGTCACTGATTAAAATTTCATCCTGTATATGTTTCCTCTGATCTCTGAGTATCTCTACAAGGTAAAGATTCTTAAACTAGAACGTACCCGGTGGTGGCGTAGCTATAGAACATATCCAGGAGTCCTTCAGTCATCTTCTTGTCCTGCGTGGTAGCGGAAAAGTCCACGTCTGGGAACGGAAAGATCGAGAGCACATCGTCTGCGTGGCACACTCCTGCGCAGGGAAATATTGAATTTGGTAATTAAGGGTCTAAATTGCACTAATAGCCTATATGCCCGGATAGCGTAAGACACAGGGTTCGATTCCACGTCTGTCACACAGCCAAAGTTGCTTTTTACAAGTGCAATTTTATTAAGTTGGTATAGTGACAAAACACTATAAAAACAAAAATGTAATTATAATTAAGGGTCTGTTTGACTATCGACCAATAAGCACTTAACCAGCGAAACTACAAATATGGAGTCATTTTGTATAAAGAAGGTAGTAAGTGGCTAGATAACGGCAATGAGAACTTTTTTAATCATTGGGAAACAGGGGTGCGATTGTGTAAAGCAATCGTATTCATTTGACAATTCAAAACGTACGGTATGATTTGTCAAACGGCAAAGAACAAAGGGTTTGATAGATCAAACCGTACGTTATGAACTGTCAAATGAATACGATTGCTTTACACAATTCCAGCTCAGGCCCTAAAAGTTACTGCTTCAATTGTTTCTTTGATCCCTGGTTCGGTTTTTTCTCGAAGTTTACTTCTTCCAATACCTCATAGAAGAGGGTACAATTTAAGGCACAGATTCACATAGGAAATGAAATGAAATTAAATTTATTTGCTTAAAACACGGTACAGATTGATATAAACAATAATAATGGGTTCAGCGTGTTTTACCGATGTTTCGGCAGGCAAATATTTGCTGTCGTCGTCCTAAATTAACAATGTCATTTATAAATGTCAAAAAAGATTATTACAATAATTAATTATGATATAAAAAACATTAATAATTAGATGTCAAATAAATAAAATTTTAACATGCATTATACAAAAAAATATGTCACAGATAATACCTAAATCTAAATAATACTGTGTGGTCTACCTTGGAAATAGGCGTTTAATGTGTCCATCAGAACAAAATTTCGTAAACTCCTCTATAGAATACAAGGAGTTTTCTGAAAGTATTTTGCGCAGTACGTTCCTAAAAGACCTCAAGGGCAGGTCTCTCATTTTGTGCGGCAACATGTTAAATAATTTAATTGACATTACGTAACCATTTCGCGAAAAACATGTTGTGGAGGACTGGGGTCTAACGAGTTGCCCTGGATATCGGGTTGATAATGTTTGACATTTAGCTTCAAAAAAACTTTTGTTCTTCCTTACAAAAATGAGCACTTCAAAAACATACATGCAAGGTAATGTCAAAATATTAAGACGTTTAAAAAGTGGCCTACAGGAGTCCTTTGGTTTAGCACCACACATGGATCTAATACATTTCTTTTGAATAATAAAGGCACGATCCATGTCACTTGAGTTTCCCCACACAATCAGGCCATATCGCAGAGCAGAGCATACGTAACCATGATACGCTGTTAGAGCTGTCTTTAGGTTTGATATTTTGAACCTTGAATAAACCTGTTCAACTTCTGACATACCGTGTCGATGTGACTTTTCCATGTCAGATTCATCATCATCATCATCATTATCAGCCAAAGGACGTCCACTGCTGAACATAGGCCTCCCCCACGGCTTTCCACAGCGACCGATTACTAGCGGTCTGCATCCAGTTTGATCCTGTCAGATTCGAATCTAATATAATTCCGAGAAATTTTGCAGTTGTCACTTCGGCAATAGGGTTACTGTGATGGTATATAGTTAACTTTTGGGTTTTTTTTTGTTAAATTTACGCGTAAATTATTTTGTTGAAGCCATTTCACAACTTTGTCAATTTCATTAATTATTTCTGAATTATATTGGAAGTCAGAGAAACTGAGACTTCCCAACATAATAATGGCAAGAGTGTGGCAGCTGTTTCTAACAATGGAGACTTGTTTGTGATGAGGACTGTGAAGCACGTAATAAATTGATATGAAGTTAATTGTCTTAAAAGTGGGTTTTTTCTATATTTTGTTTCTATGCGTCAGTTCCCCTTGGATTGATATGAATTCTACACTACACGTGCTGATGCTGCCGGCTGTTGTGGCATAATGTGTAAACAGCCTCACTTGGCTAAAAATAGATAGTTTTATTTACCATAATTCTCTCTGTTATTGCTCATGAAGTGGGAAAGACTGCTGGACCCTCGATGCGAGAAGCGGTACACGTAGACTGGCTGACCAGAGCGCAGCGCGTGAATCTGGGCTAGCCGACCCACCTCCACACCGAATAAGCGGTCACCCAGAGCCTGCCAATGGAAAATAATATCGATAAAGGTGCACATTCACTTAGAAATACCTAGTCTTGCCATAAATATTGTCACAAAGAAAAAAAAAATGCAAATAATATTTATTACTTTTACAGTGTGTGTGGCAGCGTTTGGGAAACTGCGAGCGTCTTCTCGTCTCAATTACCTCAGTGTCTAAAGACGAACGTCTTCAACCAGTGTGTGTTACCAGTGATGACATACGGATCCGAAACGTGGTCTCTAACTATGGGCCTCATAAAGAAGTTCAAAACTACACAACGAGCGATGGAGCGGGCTATTCTCGGTGTTTCTCTACGAGATCGAATCAGAAACCAAGGTAATATACATAGCCTTGAGAATCAGTAAGCTTAAGTGGCAGTGGGCCGGGCACATAGCGCGAAGAACTGATGGCCGTTGGGGCAGGAAAGTTCTAGATTGGAGACCCTTCGACCAAAGACGCAGCGTAGGACGTCCACCAACAAGATGGACAGACGACCTTAAAAAGATCGCAGGATCAAACTGGACGCAGACCGCTAGTGATCGGTCGCTATGGAAAGCCGTGGGGGAGGCCTATGTTCAGCAGTGGACGTCCTTTAGCTGATAATGATGACTTTTACAGTGTGTTAGTTTTATACATAAATATAAAACAATTTTAAATGTAAAAGCTTATTCGAAGTGATCTCCATTGGCTGCAATACAGTCCTTTAAACGTTGAGGCCAGTTGTCAATAGAAGCACGCACTCTTTCCATGGGAAAATTCTTCACTGCCAATCGTATGGATTGTTTTAGGGACTCCAAATTATCATGGCGTTTAGAGCAAGCCGTACTCTCTAAAACTGACCATATATCATAATCCAGCGGATTAAGATCGGGACTAGACGACGGCCAGTCTTCAGCTCTGATGAAGTCCGAAACGTCGCTTCTAACCAAGACTGCGTGGACCGAGCTTTATGACCCGCGCCGAGTCTTGTTGGAAATACACAGTCTGGCCATAAATACAACTAAAAATAAGAAAAATATTACATTTGAATTTGGAATCTGTCATTTTTATACGATTGCTCATTGTATTTTCTAATTTTGGCGCCAATACAATAATAATATTTTGCAGTATTAAATTGGAGTGGGGTGATAAAGAGAACTGAATCGCTGTAATTGCATTACACAATTGGTATGGAGATGGAATACAATACAGTTGGTATGGAGCCAAATGCAATTTTTAAAACTCTCCATACGCTTGGTATTAGTCATATGTTTGTGTACCGGGCTATCAATAGGTATAATGAGACCTCCTCTGTTTGTGACAGAAAAAGATCTGGGCGTCCACGTAGTGTTCGTACGAAAAAGAAAAAGGTGGTCAAAGCAGTAAGGGAAAGAATTCGCAGAAATCCTGTCCGATAGCAAAAGATTTTATCTCGGGAGATGAAGATAGCATCCAGAACCATGTCGCGTATTTTAAAAGATTACTTAGGACTTGCAGCCTATAAGAGACGCACTGGTCATTTTTAAATGATAATTTAAAAAATAGGGTGGTAAAATCGAAAAAACTACTGAAGCGGTACGCAAAGGGAGGTCACAGAAAAAGTTTTGTTTACGGATGAGAAAATCTTTATAATTGAGCAACATTTTAACTAACAAAATGACCGTATTTATGCTCAAACCTCTAAGGAAGCTTCCCAATCAGTCGGCAGAGTGCAACGTGGGCATTACCCGACTTCAGTGATGGTTTGGTAGGGTGTTAGCTATGAAGGCCTGAGCCATATTTTTGTGAAAAAGGTATCAAAACATCGGCACAAGTGTATCAAGATACCATTCTTGAGAAGGTAGTTAAGCCCCTTAACAACACCATGTTCAAAAACCAAGCATGGTCTTTCCAAGAAGACTCGGCGCCGGGTCATAAAGCTCGGTCCACGCAGTCTTGATTAGAAGCGAACGTTTTTTTTAGCGAAGACTGGCTGTCGTCTAGTCCCCATCTTAATCCGCTGGATTATGATTTATAGTCAGTTTTAGAGAGTACGGCTTGTTCTAAACGCCATGATAATTTGGAGTCCCTAAAACAATCCATACGATTGGCAATGAAAATTTTTCCCATGGAAAGAGTGCGTGCAGTTATCAATAGAAATTGATAACTGGCCTCACCGTTCAAAGGAATACAGTCCTTTAAACGTTAGCAGCTAGAGTTGGGCAGTGTTAATAATAAAATGGTAAGTAATGAAAAACACGGGAATGTTTGGTAAATAATGGCAGCCAATAAAGACTACTTCGAATAAGTTTTTTTATTTTAAATTGTTTTATATTTATGTATAAAACGAACACACTGTAAAAGTAACAAATATTATTTTAAATTAAAAAAAAGTTTTCTCTTTGAGACAATATTTATGGCAAGACTAGGTGTATAAACTGACGGCTCCAACGATTTTTGTTTCGTCCCCCCCCCGGCCCCTCCCGCCTTGGCTTCGTAATTTCAAAAGTTTTAATCTTATTCCGGACGGTGACGCATCTAACAAAGTAAAAATCATGAAAATTGGTTTACCCTTATCTCAATTTTCTCTTTTTTTTCCTTTCATAAGAACCTTCTTTCCGACCATCGTGCCGAATGGTTTGGATGGTTTCAAGGCGTCACCGCCTTGAGGTCCCGGGTTCGATTCCAGATCGGATCAATATAGAAATCATAATTTTCTATATTGTCTCGGGTCTGGGTGTTGTGGTACCACCGTTGTGTCTGATTTCCTTATCACAAGTGCATTAGCTACTTACTTTGGGCTCAGTCAGAGCAAAGTATGTTATTGGTGTCCGCAATATATTTTTATTTTTAGGGTTTCGTAGCGGAATGGCAATAAACGGAACCATTATAGTTTCTTCAAGACTGTCTGTCTGTCCGTCCGTATGTCACAGCCACTTTATTCTGTAACTATCACACAGTTGAAATTTGGTAGGACGATGTATCCTGTTAACCGCTTTACAATTCTTATGCAAAAAATAAATATATAATTTAAAAGGGTGGGTCCCATACATAAAACTAAAATTGAAAAAAAAGTCAAATCTATGTGTGTGGGGTGTCTGTAGGTCTTTAAATGGCAAAGAAGTTCCCAAAACATGTGTCTTTCAAATTCTAACGTTTCATAGCTAGACGCTTCCAAAGTGGTAAAATGGGTGTGCCCCTATCTAACTTTTAAACTAAGTGATTTTGAAAATAATAATAATAATAATTAGGTAGATCATAACAAATACTTTCAACGAAAATTTGTTTGGACGCGATCGGACGAGCAGTTTTCAAATAACTTTGTTCTTCATACAAAAACTATGAAAAACAAATTTATGTTTGCTGTCAACAAAATATTACAATATTCTTAGTAAAATACTACAGTATTTTACTAAGTGGAAGTAAGTAGATTCCCTAATTCAGTTAAAGTTGGCACGGAACCCTCAGAGCGCTAGTCCGACTCGCACTAATAGAACTTTCAGTATAAAGTGGCTGTGACATACGGACGGACAGACAGACAGACTTGACGAAACTATAAGGGTTGCGTTTTATGCCATTCGGCTACGGAACCATTAAAATGCTTTATCACTATCACACAAGCTTATGCAGCATTCAAAAAAAATAAAAATACAAAAAGAAATGTGTGTGTGTGTGTGTGTGTTTGTGTGTGTGTGTGTGTGTGTGTGTGTGTGTGTGTGTGTGTGTGTGTGTGTGTGTGTGTGTGTGTGTGTGTGTGTGTGTGTGTGTGGTGTGTGGTGTGTGTGTGTGTGTGTGTGTGTGTGTTTGTGTTTGTTTGTGTGTGTGTGTGTGTGTTACTTTACAGTTTTCTTACAGATTTTATGATGCAATTATATTCAATTTAAATTATTTTAAAATTGATTCAATCTCTTCATACTTAAGACTTTTTATTCATGATGTTAAAGTTAATTTACAGGCGTAATACGTTTTACGTCTCCTGTTTTCTATATTTTGATCGTACGTGGTACTCTTATGTTTTTTCAAGATGATGTTTAGTATATAAAGTTTACGCACCGAAAGCAAGTCACTGAGTTCGTAAAGTTCTGTAGTAGAAAAACGTCGCTTTTTGAAGTACATTACTTTTATAATTGCTCTCTGAGCTCTTTCAACTTCAATAAATCGTGTTTTATAGGCTCCACCCCAAACAGGTATGCAGTAGGTAATTATTGTCTGGACCAGTGCAAGATATATTTCATTAAGTAGATTTCTTGAGCTTTTGTGGGATGGGACTACGTATCTTAATGATTTAAACATATAAATTAATTTTCTAATTCTAGATGATATTAATTCAATTTGCGGATACCATGATAGTTTTTGATCAATCAATACTCCTAAATATTTGATACGGTCCACTCTTTTTATTGAAGGACAATTACACTCTCAATTTGCAGAATTTTCACATTCATGTATCTTCAAGTTAAAATCTTTACTCGCTTGCATGTTAGTTTTTATACTGAAACAAATGTAGTTTGTCTTGCTAGTGTTTAATGACAGGAGATTACATTTAAGCCATTTCGAAACCGTGGCCATACCATATTCAGCGTTTTGTTTAACAATATTCCAATTAGGTCCATAAAAGACTATCGCGGTATCGTCTGCATAAGTGAAGATTTTAGCATTTGGTATAACCTTTGTACACAAGTCATTTATGTACACCAGGAAAAGGGTAGGGCCAAGTACACTACCCTGAGGAACCCCATAGTGCACATCAATGTAATTACTGGTATCTTGGTTAAGTTTGACCTTTTGCTTCCTGTTACTAAGATAGTCCTGGAAAATTGAAAGAGTGGAGCCCCTAATCCCAATTTTTTCTAATTTACGCACAAGGATGGGGACAGAGCATGCATTGCATTCGGAACAAGCAATTTAATATCTATGAATCAAATTCTGTAGGGACTACGTAAAGGCTGCTAATGCGACACGAGGAAGACCTATAAAAATAGAAAGCAATAAATTGTTTGACTTAAGTTAATATAGCAAGTTGGAATGTCATATTATTTTTAAAATTATATTTCTTTCATTTGGTTTTAAGTTAGCGTAATAACAAACGTAAATAACGTAATCGCCTCCTATTTAGGTGCAGGTAAGCTTTTTACTCAGATTTTAAAGGCGGTTTAATGTTTAAATGATTTTTTTTAATTACTTATATATATCCGAAAAAATACTAGACAAATTTTAATAAAACTAACACTGTTCCCTTAGTTAAACTATACATGATTGAATTAAAAAAAAATATGATCTCGCTGTGACTTCACGTTTTCAAGAAATTCGGAGACAAACATACATTTGCGCACGTATTATGAATCCTTCATAGATTAACATACTAAAATCCTATCTAATTCTGATGATATAATATATATCATCATAACAAATACATACAGGTCGAATTGATAACCTCTTTTTTTTGAAGTAAGTAATAAAAAGTTGCCATGCGCGCCGCGTATCTTGCAGAAAAGGACCTTAAATTCATCCAAGAAAATTAGCCACTTGCATGTTAACATTTGTACGGATACGTAGGTAAATACGTTGGTAATTAAAGTTCGCCTATTTAGACGTTCACGGGGCGCAAATCTCGTGTTTCGGATTAAAGCATTTTCGAAATTAAACCTTTGCTTGGAATATACGTTGCCTAATTTTAGTTAATAACAAGTCTACTTGCCTGGCTAAGATTTTAGCGATAATTAACGTTATCGGCACCAATTAATGATACCATAAATTACTTCTAAGACCCCTTATACTCTGCGACTTTTAGCATCGATGAAGTCGCGCGTTTTGAATACGCGCTGCAGCATAGCGACTCATGAAATGAACTAATTTAATTTAGCATCGATGCAGTCGCGCTTTTGTATCGATGCTAACGCGTTTTAGTATCGATGCAGTCGCCGAAATTCCGTACATAATTTGACTATTTCCAGCTTCTGCATCGAGACTTCATTGATGCAAACGCGCGTTAGCGTCGCGACTGCATCGATGTTAAAAATAGCTTCGTGTATAAAGGTTGACATTTTGTGACTGCATCGATGTTGCATCGCGACTGCATCGCTGCTTAAAGTCGCAGTGTATAAAGGGTCTTATAACGACTAACGATAAAATCTTCTCAATCAATAAATACACGAAAACACCAATTTCGTCCCAGCGTTTTTCGAGCGCCACCTGGTGGTTTTACAGGGAACTATGTCGAGATTTCCGTGCCAAATTTCATAGTATCATACCTGCACCAACTGAGGGAACGTTTCCTGGCTCACAGGTCTTCCTCCGAGGTATTTCTGCTTGATCTTGGCGGCGACTGCTGGCCGGAGATTAACCGGCAGAGTGTCATTGTACTCGAATATGTTGCTGGCCAGCTGCTCCCATCGAGCTTCCAGGTCTGGCAGGATTGTTGGATCCGTCTGGTAGTCTGGGAGAAGAGAAGAAGTAGGCAGTTATAAATGTGCCGCACGGAGTGTTGCCGGTTGCCGGCAACATTCTCGTGAAAGTATGGAAGCAACATTACAAGCAACAACTTAGAAATTTATGGGACCATTATTCATGATCATCATTATCAGACAAAGTGCGTCCACTATCCTGAACATAGGCCTCTCCCACGGTTTTCCACAGCGACCGAACAAGCGACATTTAAAAGGTCGTCTGTCCCTCTCCACCAACAGTGGACGTTCTATGCCACGTCTTTGGTCGAAGAGTCTCCAATCTAGATCTTTTTATGCCCCAACGGCAATCAGTGCGTCACGCTATGTGCTCTATGGAACCAATTCAATTTTTGTGATATTTATAATTATAATTTATATTAATGCAAAGATGATAAACTTTGTAGTGTTCCCTAACATTGCCAGATTTGCCGGCTGATTAAACTGTGTTGTTTAAATATACCTTTCTATGGCACGGGAACGTTGACGGCAAAGGCAAATCTAGGTGTGTGATCAATTGATTATTATTACGGTTTTAATCTAGAGATATTTTTTAAATTAAACTAAGAGTAGAATAATTTTCTTATGAAGTAGAACCTTTGTGAGTACTAAAGATCTAGAATACTACTACCACAGAAGTCCACAGAAAACCTTGGTGTCTGAGCCTTTTAGATCTGACGAGTATCGTCGTCCAAAATTAACGCCATGTTTCATATAATAATATTATTGGAAACCCTCAAATCTGTGTCTTAAAACGTATACTAACAAAAGGGTCATAGTTGGCAAAATAACTAAAGTTTATTGTTATTACTTCAGCTAAGTTTCAAAGTAAATGTTGTTTTCTATCAGTTTTATGTTTACGTTACATTAACCAATGGCTAAGGCCTTAGAGGCACGAGTAAAATAAGTTTCACTCGAGAAGTCAGCTTCGTATTTGTGTTCCTAACGATTTGTACGAACCATAAAATTAATATTCCTATCGGAAGGGATAATATTTTTATGGTACGAACAACCAGGTCAAAATGATGGCTGTTTATTACAAGAAAATGGATTTGTCTACTTCTGAAACGTCTTGGGGTTTAATTTAATAATGTATGTAACGTACTAGATGAATATTACGTAGGTACCTGCGGTTAACCAAAAGAAGTATTGATTAGTTACCTAAATTATTTACTTTTCCTAAACCAACACAACTTCATAAATTAATGTTTTTTAAAATAAATATTGGACACCAATCACGTACATTGTTCCGATCCCAAACTAAGTAGCTTATGCACTTGTGTCATGGACATCAGACACAACAGTGGTACCATAACACCTAGACCCGAGACGAAATAGAAAATTATGATCTTTACGTTGACTGGCAGAACGCTAAAACAACATTTATTGGGCATTCTTGCATTTTTTTACATATACATATTTTATTCGTTATAGGTATACGTACTCGTAAGCATTCTTATATTTCTTGAAACGGAAGAAGTTGTGCTGGGTTACTACAGTTCTTTGACAAAGTGAAAAGGATCGGGCTTAATTTCCTGTCGGGTCAATTTATCTATCTCTTTCCAGGCGAGCGTTTTCCTTTGGAGAAGTTGTAGTAAAATAGTCTAGGAGTTGATAAATAGATGCTAACTACATATTACTTAGTAAGCACAATAAAGATTACGTTGGACATGGAATCCTAATGAAACGTTTTTAGGGGTGCATGTACAGTTCGCTGAACTGTCCATGCACCCCTAAAAATTTATTTATCACGTCTCATTGAGTTAGGCTGTTTGGTATTGTTATAGTACGAATGACATATTTGTTTAGTTCTTATAACTGTATTTATTAGTTTATAATAATTGAGGGAGTAATTTGCCGAAATCAAATAACTGTATTTATTAGTTTATAATAAGTGAAGGAGTAATATCCCGAAATCAAATCCAAACCGAAAGAAAGGTCTCTTTTAAGAATTTTGATATCATAGGGTGTTGTTTTGGTCAGCGACGAGCGACTCAGGGGTGGTAGTGCAAACGATACACTGATGCCAAAAAAAAAAAATTTAAACAGAAAAATCCCACAAAATCAATATATTAATGCAATACAGCGATCGAGTGAAAACTACCAACACAAGGTAGCCTCTTTGTAGCTTACTAGCTACGGTGTAGTATTTCGTAGATACGCGGTATAGCTTCGCGCGAGGTTGCGAGTTTTTCCATTCGTATTGTAATTTTTTAGAACGTTGTAAAGATGTTTTCTTGGATAAAACTTGCATATAATACATATAAAGAAAATATTTCTTTTAGAATAAGTATAACTCATATTATCATCCCTGAGTTGGATGTCACTACACCGAAACAACACCCTGTATAGAGTATGGAACGGTTTCTGTGAAAAGATTGAACGAGTAGGTATGTTTTTTCTATAAAGTAATAAATCCACTCTCAAATTTACATGTGTTGCGCGCTGGATTTGTTTGATATTTAACTTTTGCGATATTCATATTTATTGGATAGGTATACTACTAATCTAAATAAAACAGCTGATAAAATATGTTTAGAACAATGTAACTCTAGAATAATAAAAAGATACGCAAAATGTTTTTTAAAAAGCCTGATTTTAATATTGAGGTTTTTATTTCTCCCATTATTTTATGGCTCCTTATTTTCGTCTGTCAAGAATGACACTCAGACGTTCTGTAAAACCAACTTGTTCTTACAAAACTTATTTGACCCAGGTTCGAATCAGTAACTGTATTGAGTGAGTCAGGAGGTGGTGTGGTGATGACAACCCTTAGTGTTGCGATTTGCATGGGACGTCCCAAATTTTCAGGGGTCTGATTCAGACGGTTTACCGTACGATATATATATATATATATAAGTTTTACTGGCAAAAAGCAAATTTCCCTGTCTAACTTAATTTGGTCTGAAAGGCAAAACCGTTTAAACCCTATAAAAGGCCTTGTTTTTTGTTTACCGTCCCGATCTGCAATCCTAAATCCCGATTTATTTGACCTCATCTACCGATTTAAAACAAACCGGACCTGGAAGCACTAACACTCCCAAACCTGGTAAGCAGGTTAGGCCGTTTGATCTGGGCCTGGTCTCTTACCCGTCATGTCGGTTACCCATTATGGATAGTACATACAAACATCTTTAACTGCCTCGGTGGCGCAGCGGTAGGAGGGTCGCACTTGAAAGCGACGGCTGTGCCACAGGTCCGGGTTCGATCCCCAGGTGGGGTCAAAAATATGTACCTGAGTTTTTCTGCTCAGAAATTCTTAGGGTAGCCTTAGTAGGATTTTGGAAGTTGGCAGTGTTTCACCCCCGTGCCTCGTAAAGTCGTTGGTCCAACGCCTGAACTCTCTCCGGTCGTGTCAGATTGCTGACCCATCAGGCTATGAGAGTGAAAGGAATAGAGAGTGCACCTGTGTTTCCGCACACACTTGTGCACTATTTATCATATGTCCCGCGCAGTCGGACAGTCGTTGTGACTGGTCACCGTAGTCGAAATCGACAAGTGCTAGAGGGATTACTACATACATCTTTGCACTATTATTCTAAGGCGGACTTGGCCGATCTCTGTTGAGAGCAGTCATGACCGAAATTGAAAGGATTACTTACAAGCAGCAGGGTATAAGCCTTCCTCGGAGGTGATGGAGGTGATGAGAGGCAGCCGATGCATGGCACCAGCCTGCGCAGCGTGGTACGGATACAGGGTCAGGAAGGGATCCCGCACTCCTGCCGGTTCCACCGTCGGGGTGAATGGCGTGAACAAATGCACCTTCCAGTCCTGGGCAGAGCGGAAAATAGGCTTCAGTAACCATGCTGGATTAAGTGCGCCTTCACATTAGAGCGACAGCAACGGATGCCCATACGTATGTACGTACATATGTATGAAATTATCAGTAGCGCGACTGTCGGGTGAAACCACTCTAGAACGGATTTTCAATCATAATGTGTGGTGTCTATTGATAAATTGAGCTAATCTATTGAAGGTAATCTTTAACTGAGCTGAATGATTATGTGTCGTAAGAGAGAGAGAGAGCGAGAGAGAGAGAGAGAGCGAGAGAGATAGAGAGAGAGCGAGAGAGAGATAGATAGAGAGAGAGCGAGAGAGAAAGTTTGCGTCACATTAAAAAAAATGCATAATGTCTTGATTTCGAACTAAATATTTTTATCTTTGTTCTACGAATACTGGACAACGATAATGACGAGGGCGTCTGCCATAAATACTTATAAAAATCTATGAACTCAGGTACAAATGTTCGTGCTGATCACATAAACATTTGCCCCTTGCGAGATTCGAACCTACGACCATCGGCACAGTAGTCAGGCAGGATAAACACTGCACCAAACGCGTGTTCAATAACTAACTACTTATTTATAACATCTGTTTACCGAATGTAAACTTTCACAACCACAAGCACAAAACCTAGTGAAAGAACATTTGGAGTCATGGAACCACAAATACGGGTACCTAAATAACGACTTGTAAGAAAATAATACACTCTGCTTAGAAAAAGAAGATAAAATTGGCCCGGTTAATAATTAAGTTTCTTTGTTGTCTGCTCGCTCAGATTGCTCGCAAGATAATTAGGAATTGGATATTCCATTGTTTCTTACATGTTCTGATATAACACAAACTGGGACTATATATGGGCATTTGGTTTTCTAAGTGGCTACTAACAGCCAGTGTCC
Organism: Pyrausta purpuralis; assembly: GCA_963924145.1. NCBI lineage: Eukaryota > Metazoa > Arthropoda > Insecta > Lepidoptera > Crambidae > Pyrausta > Pyrausta purpuralis. The sequence continues at coordinate 5,621,614 of OZ001651.1, forward strand.
AAACTATGTTTGCCTAAGAAACTTTTTAATTGGACAACTTAAAAAGCAGAGTTTATAATGTGAGAATAATGAAAGTTATACCTTAAAAAATATTAATTTCTCATTGGGTTTATAGGGCGTTGGGGCAGAAAAGTCCTAGATTGGAGACCCTTCGTCCAAAGACGTAGCAAAGGACGTCCACCGACAATCGTCGACGTAGTCAATGGATCTAACTGGATGCAAACCGCTTGTAATCGGTCGCTGTGGATAGCCTTGGGGAAGGCCTATAGTCAGCAGTGGATGTTCCTTTGGCTGATAATGATGTTGATGAAGTTGATAATAAATATTTGAGCGTCAAATATCCATCCAAGACGATAACTTACAAACATCTCAATCTGCGCGTTGACGATGACCTCAGCAGGCCTATACTTGAGGCAATCCACCATCTCCCTGTTGGTAGTTGTAGGGCACCCCACGATGCCCGAGAGGGTTCTGGTCTTCTGCGCTGGCTTCACGGAATGGGTCCAGGATGCGAACGCTGCACCACTGAACGCTATGCCTCTGGCGAAGGTACCTAGAAATAAATTGTTAAAACCGAACCCCGACGAAGAAAAAGGAGTGGGGTATCTATGGATAAGTAGGTCTTTTAAAATGACACAGAGGTTCCTAAAACCATTTTCTTTGTAAGTCTAACGTTTGATACGAGAGATCGTAGATAGACGCTTCCAAAGTGGTAAATTGGGCGTCCCCCCCTCTAACTTCTAAACTAAGCGCATGTATATTTTGAAAAAAAATATGATGTCTGACGGGATCGAACCAGTAGGTGTAAAATATAGCACATTTTCAACAACCGCAAATATAACTTTGTTCTTCATACAAACACTATGAAAAACAAAGTTATATTAGTTATCAACAAAATATGGTGGTAGTTTAGTGTTAAAGTTGGCACGGCCCGGCTCGCGGTTCGCTGTTTTTTTTAATTTTGTCCTCATGATGTTTGTTTAAATTAATACGAATTTAACTATTAATATTCTTTATAACTCTATGTCATGCGTATTAATATTACTTATTATGACGTATAAAAAATAATGATGTAAAAATATGTATACTTGAATGCTATTTATTCATAGCTGAAAAGCTGAGCTTACCGTAGAGTGAACACCCATATGAGTCCTTTTTCATAAGCAAATAAATTAATTTCATTTGATTTCAATTTCTAATTTGAGAAAAAGGTGGGAGTTTTTTTTCGAAATGCATTATACAGCTTATGGGAATAGTAAAGAATTTTGTATATTGCATATGATACTACTATCTCTATCTTTATTTATCCAGTGCATCGTTAGACGAACGTTCGTCGCCGACGAAACATTTCTGCATTAGGAGTACTCATCCAGTGTTTCGCAATTGTTTGTTACTGTGCATATGTGCAAGTTCAGGACAATAATGAGTCACATCTGTCATATCAACGGCCTTAACAAATGAGCTGCAGTGTGTACTCAAAACAAGATAAGTGCTTTCTTAAGGTAAAGCTAAATGCCCTTTGGAAACAAAAGATCTCATCTATCCCGGTTAAAATGAATCATATAAATACCTGCTGAAATTATTTCATGGACTGATTGCTTATCAAGACAGTTTAAATGTTGCTCCTATACACATCTAAACAGACTTTGAGTTTAATATAAACTAGCCGTCATAAGTCAAGGCGAGGTAAGATATTATGATATTAGGTAAATAATACTTGAATAACTTATCAAATGAAATCTAGTTGCAGTATTCATAAGAAAACATAGGTTTATTTATTATCTATACTCGTTCGATGTTATTAAAACAGTAACGATGTCAAGCTTAGTATTTTGACCTAGATTTTCTTTCGATATAGGAGAGGGTAAAAAACACATCGTGGCTAATCGAGTAACGCATGTTTAGACGGTATTTTTTTATTTTTATTTATTCCTGCCAACTATAAGAATATCTTTTTCATGGAAATAGATAATAAGTAGTATGCACTTTTGGTGGAGCTGACACACTAGCAAAGTTTTTCACATTCCGCGTCGACAATTTCATTTTTTTGATTTTCTGTTTCATCAAATATTGTCTAACTTACGTAGTACAAGTATCATTCTTCTTTTATAAATCTTTAAAAAAAAATGTAATTTTTACAATAAATACACGAAAACGCCAATTTTGTCTTAGCCTTGTCTCAGCGTTGTCTACGCGATGTCAAAAAATTTTCTTCAGACTCCGACAGCTGTGCTCGGAGTCAAATTACGCTGTTGGTCCTAAGTCTGTTTTTTTATGTATAGCATTGCAGTCTCATTAGACTATGAAACTACAGGAAAAGAGGGCATAGTGCATCTAACGAGAGGCCGAGGAACGAGAGGTTGTTCACTGGAACATGGCTCATTTAGCTTGTTACGTACGACTTGTTCTAGTTGAATCTGTGGTGAATGAAGGTGTGTAGGAGTTGCTATGTTTATTACTTCTCGGCCCAAAAAAAAACTTTTAAAGGGTTTCCTATGTTTGGCTCTGATAGGCTGAATATTAAAATACCTTAAGCGGTGCGGTACTCAGCAGGCAACTAAATCTACAACGTGTAATGTTACATGCGCAAAACCTCAAAATAAATTGAATCACTTTTTAATACGGGTTACACTTTCAAAAAACTTCAATAAAATGTTGCCCTGTCTATATATTAATAAGACAAGCCATCACGCGCGCAACACTCGCCAAATACGTATACAAGCAATGGTTATATTCATAAAGATGAAATAAGAAACCAAAACCCAGAACCTGCGAAATTTGTGGTCTCTTACGGATACGTCATTATGCGTGACGTTTAGCGCCGTCTACCCGTCTGTTTATGCAACAGTGGGCCAAGTAGTTATTCTTTACAGAATAAATTCAACTTGGAAATTGATGACGCTTCGCTATCTAATGGTTTAGAATGTTTTTAACACTCACAGTGTCATGTTTTATATTCATAAAGATGAATTAAGAAACCGAAAATTGGCGCACGGGCGGAACTTGAACCAGCACTTTCTAGCTAACCGGGCCAAACGCTCTACCAATTGAGCTATAAATTCAAATTCAAAATTATTTATTTTCAGATAACATTGATCCATACATATTATTCATACAATTCGTTAAATAAAATAAAGGAAAAATTGCAATAAAACAATAATAATATGTCAAAAGGAAAATACTAATAGGAATTAAATTGAAATGAATATTAAAATTACAATGCATCAGAAACATATTTTTACTATTATTATCATTATCATTACAATCACATTACATAAAAATATTTACTTTTATTAATTAAGAAGCCCCTTACCTCAGCAACTACTGGTACATGTCTGTCGCACCAGAGCCGGAGAAAGGGACAGTCCAGTCTATCTCCTATCGCATTCCGGATGACATTGGAGTTGGCCCGCACTCTGTGCACCATTGACGCGGACCACTTAGGTAGCGTGTAAACATGCAGGGCGCGCCTCCGCAAACATGCCCGAGGCACTACAAAAACGGGCTACCGTGCTGACTGTCGGACCCTGCGAAATCTGTGGTCTCTTACGGATACGTCATTATGCGTGACATTTAGCGCCATCTACCCGTCTGTTTATGCAACAGTGGAATGTAAAATTTTTGGTTTCTTATTTCATCTTTATGAATATAAAACATGACACTGTAAGTGTTAAAAACATTCTAAACCACAAGCAATGGTTAATTATTCGATAGTTAAGGATAGAAATAATTATAATATTAGTGTGGCGCAAGGCGCAACGGCCCGGTGAATCCTATCTCGACAAAGCGTCGTCCGCAGAGCAAGAAATGATCAGAAGTGCACGTAAAACTAAAACTCTACATTATTTATAAATAATTATTTTTCTTTCAGAATTAGGTAAAATGAATCAAAAATCATTTGGGGATCTGAGGTTTCGCGTATTCAACATTATACTTTGTATAAGGACTCGCTGCCTCATCTCTTAATCATAGGACATTTAATTTAGCTTACCTTTGGACAGCGGAGACAGGTAGTGGTAGTGCACGCTGGCGCCGCCAGCGGAGCACCCTGCCAGGGTAACACTGTCGGGGTTCCCTCCGAACATCATAATGTTGCTTTGGACCCAGCGCAGCGCGAACGACTGGTCCTTCAGGCCGTAGTTACCAGGAGAACTCTCATCGCCGGTGCTTAGAAAACCTACGAACGAAAATAAAATGAAAAGTTATTTATTCATAGCACTGGAAATACTCGATGATAAGTACTATTGAAGGCATAGGGCAACGAGAAATGAAACGACAACATTATACGACTTATAGACTGATATATTATCAGAAACTTCTCTCTCGTAAATGTCCCAAAGTTGGGTTAAGCAACAGAGTTCACCAATGTTCCCTTATCGTTTTGTAAAATGTATTAAAAGTTGGTAAAACAGCCGACTCCATCGACTGTATGCACGCACACATGTAAGATATAGCAGTCGAGCTTACTTGTGTATACGGACACATATCATCATAATTGATGTCAAAATTTAATAGTGCTCATGTTTAACTTATTATGTCATGCAAATGAAAATTATAACACAACAAATTTTACATAATCATTAATACTCGTAGTACCTACTACGGTAGGTACATAATCGCATTATAATATAAATTCTTACATGTCATAAATTAAATGTCAATTATATTACATTGAACGAATTGTGTTTTCTGAAACACTTCAAAATGTTACAAAAATCTTCTTTTTGTAACATTTTGAAGTGGTGGTTGGTGCCTTTGTGGATTAAATATTCTAGCCTTTCGTAAGCTTCACTAACGAAAGTTTAGAATCGTCTCATAAATCTACATGATGGCTATATTGCCAATAATAATAATAGTAATAGTCCCCCTAGCCGATTTCGTCTACGGTGGCCAGTCACAATGACTTACCGACTGCGCGGGACATATTATAGTGCACAAGTTTGTGCGCAAACACAGGTGCACTCTCTATTCCTTTTAGTCTCATAGCCTGATGGGACAGCAATCTGACACGATCGGAGAGAGTTAAGGCGCAGGACCAACGGCTTTACGTGCTTTTCCGAGGCACGGGGGTGAAACACCGCCAACTTTCAAACTCCGGGCTACCCTAAGAATTTCTGAACAGAAAAACTCAGGTATATATTTTGGCCCGACCTGGGGATCGAACCCGGGTCATCTGGCGAAGCCGTCGCTTTAAAGTGCGAACCTCCTACCGCTGCGCCACCGAGGCAGTATTGCCAATAATAAAAGCAATACGAAAATTGACTAAACTGTAAACTGTTTCTCGAACGAAAATATATCTATGATTCCAATAGCTGTTTTATTAGGTACTATAATCGCGTAAATAATAAATAAGTCGCTTTCATTTTTGGAGCTTTTCCTTTCGTAGCTTTTTGGAGTGGCATTAATGAAATACCACCGATCGGAATTTAAACCAGTTCGCCCGGTTCAAGTCTACGAACTATTGACAACAGTTTCATTGGTGAATTACTACCTACAGAGACAATTTTACATCGGAGAGTCAGTCGCGTATCCAAATATAGAGTGCGACGATTTTACAAACAGTTCCTTAAATCAACACCCGTCGGGTTAGGACTTACCAAGAGGACCCAGCCGGTAGTTCAACGTCACAACAACGAGATCTCTGTCCATCAAAATGGAGGGGTCGATATGATTGCCGGACCCATACATGAAGGCTCCTCCATGAATGAACACGACCACGGGCAGGTTGGCACCGGCATTCAGGCGAGGGGTGTACACGTTTATAAAGATACAGTTCTCACTACCTGTGAAGGGGAAAGTTTACCATGAGCTGCATTAATGCTACAGACATTGAACGGTAGCCGGATGTAAAGTTTAAAAATGTAATTTAATGTTAAAATATCATCATATCCATCGTATTACCAGTTTGTCAGCCATAATACGTCCACTGCTGAACCATAGCTCCTCCTACGGTGTTCCAGAAAAGTTCTAGATAGCTGATTCTTCGTTTTATAGGCCAACAAAGAAGTTACTTGTAAAGATGTTGAAATATACATAAAGAAGCTTTTTAAGGACCTAACGTGTGATTAAACATATTGACTTTTTGGGAGATCATAGGATTATGCCTAATCAATATCATCATTATCAACCAAAGGACGTCGTAATACTATACCTAGTACTACTTTTTATATCAAAAGCTCGTTTAGTGCGCCTTCACATTATATCGACAGCAGCCAGACAGCAGCGGATACCCAAACGTAAAAAACAGTGACGCTTCTACCGCGCGACCGTTGCGCTGCTAAAGTCGCCTAAATGTGAAAGCACTCTTAAATTATTTTCTGTTTAAAAGCAGTATTTGGAGAAGAATGCGATAAAAAACTAAATAGTTATATTTTCATCTTGGTAATCAAAAGGTTGTGCATGTTGTTGTGTCTGTTCAAGACCTTTAACGGAACTATTTGATACAATAAAAAACTACCTATTATTTTCTTGATAAAGGGGTCGTATTGCAAGCACTCTGAGAGAGTGCGAGTTGCGTCCCAGGTACCAACCCAAGGCTTGATGTTTTGAGGTTCCTGTAAGGCAAAAGAAAAATGTGAATTTATTTTGTAGCGATAATAATTTGAACTTGGAATTTAAAATATATAGAACTATTTTATTGAACACAGCATATGTACTTAAACGTAATTAATTAATTCCCTAATTCAGTCAAAATTGGCACGGAACCCTCAGTGTAACCGAACTTGGCCGGTTTTTAGTGTTGCATGTCTTAGTTTTATTTATTTCTTGTCTGTTATGATTATGAATAAATTTACTTACAAATTCAAGTATTCTTTTTAAATCAGTCCAGCAGGTTATCGTGTTCAAACAAACAAATTCTTAAGCTTTATAATATTAGTATAGATGTGCTGTGATTCGAACTAATATTACTAGCTATACAGCCGAAGAAACCCGAAAATCAACTCAGTATTTGAGTTTCGGGTTGAAAGTGCAGTTTGGATTCATTTTAAATTGCACCCAATGACTATGACCTTATATTAAGTACAAGATTTGTTTAAACTTAGAAGCTGATTTAAAAAACAGCACTTTTGCTCATGACTGTCCGCGGAGTGAGAGATAATTGCCGTTAAATCCGTTCATAGCTTGCAATGAGTATAGAAATGGTAGGTGTTTGTTTTAAGTTGTTTTGTTAGTAACTTAATTTGCATTGTAAGTGCTTATACGCATGCATTGGTTTTTTCGTATCATATTGATTTCAAGAGGCCGAAGTGAAATGGCAATTTTTTGACATTTCTCGTAGACAGATTCAATATTCCGCTGCATCAAATATCCTTTTAACTCACGTTTCTTTAATAAATCTCGTAAATATGTAATTTTTTAGGCTTAATTTAAAAAATAATTGTATAATCAATAACTAAAACACCATTTTTGTCTCAGTGTTTTGCAAGCGAAACTGTGTCGAGACTGGTATATAAATTTTCATCGATATGATGAATAAAAAACATTTTTTAGGTATCATGTACAGAGCAGTATACAGATTTATAATTGTGTTGATAAAAAATGAAAATGATTAAAAGTTCATAAAATTAGCACACAATTACGGGCAGTTGAAAATTATCGCATCCATGTGTCCAGATGAATGTAATATCATAATTATTTTCTGCCAATCAAAACTTTTAGTTCATAATAAAATATGGAAAGCCACATCTTTCTGCACATGCAGAACAAATGAAAATCACCCTTTCTAGCTGATCTGCAAAATATGTGGACCCCATAAGTTTAATTTTATTTTATTATTTATCGCATCATTAACCAACAATAAGACCAAGGCCATGTTAGTTTCCTTTTCTAATTTGAAACGTGCCTTTTTTCTTGTCTAAGTTCAACGCATTCCGCTGTCAATTACTTAATTTAACCAGCAAAATAGATATGTTTTTCATTTTTTTTTGTCCATTGTTCTGCCAAATTTATCGCAAGTAAGCCCAAAATGAAACGTGACATGTATAGAAATTCCAGTGACCGTGATTATTTGTACGTTTGAAGGCTAAGATGGTAAAAAGTTTAGAAAAAATAACATTTTGCTCACATTATCTCCCCCCTCTCCTGTAATGTAATCTCTAAAAGTAAAGAAATAAAATTAACTTAAAGTCTTAAATAAACTCTTGACTATTGAAAGGAAAGCAAACAATTTCTTTTTGGTGGATCAAGCATCAACTATCACAGCACCGACTCCAAAAAAAATTGTTTTTGCCTAAAATAGGTTCCTTCCCTTTCAATAGTCAAGAGTTTAATGAGGACTTTTTAGTGCATCTTGGTTTTGAAGTCTGTTTTTTTTTATTGTGCATGAAGTCATGGACATTAGAAATAAACCATAACTCGTACAACTCTATATTTATATCGTAACCCTCTTTAATTAAACACTCAAGTAATATTTGTTATGTATTAATGTGTTTAATGCTATTATGAAGAAATTGTGCTTAAAGGGAATGAAGGTCGGTTCAGTCTCAATAATAAGCTTGAAAAATATTTATTAGTTAGTTCAAATACAGATTAGATATTATGCTATTAGTTTTGAAACCTTATTGCATTCGAAATCTGGTGTTGATTTAACCCTAACGGTAAGAGCATGTCAAAAGCATAAGTTTTCGAGTAATAATAAAATTATGTAACCGCTCATTGACCACTCGCGGTCTCTCGCGACTTCGTCTCGGCGTTTTGATTTAGCTCCCTCCCCTCTCGTCTAGAGTTAAATAAATAAATAAATAAATATCCTTTGGACATTCCCACACATCGCCATCTAGCCCCAAAGTAAGCTTACTCAAAGCTTGTGTTATGGGTGCAAGACAAAGTTTGGTAAGCAACTATTGACCCATTTCAATTCTGTCCACCTTTGCTAAAATATTTGAAGCTTTGTTGTGTCCCCTAATTCAAAACCATTTGAAACAATTTATTAAAGAAAACCAACATGGATTTATTGCATATAGATCTACAGCCACAAATTTAGTTTGCTTTGTGGAGAACGTTATCCAAGCCATGGACCGAAAAATGCAGATTGACGTATTATATACCGATTTCAGCAAGGCTTTTGATAGGGTGCCCCATGATATCCTTATTGATAAGCTGTCTTGCTATGGGTTCGCTGGTTCATTTTTATCATGGCTGTCATCCTATCTAGAACACCGAACTTTTTACGTCGTGGCCAACGGGTTCTGCTCGGAAAAAAAAAGCTATAACTTCAGGCGTACCTCAGGGCTCGCATCTCGGTCCCATCCTTTTTAACTCTTTTGTCAATGATATACCAGACTATTTAGTAAACTCTCATGTATTTATGTATGCGGATGATTTAAAAAATTTAAGGCCTGTTCAGTCAGTAGTTGATTCAGCATTGTTATAAGAGGATCTAAATAATCTTATTTCTTGGTGCAGAACAAACCGAATGACACTGAATCCCAAAAAATGTCAACACATTAAATTTACTAGAAATCATAACGTCATCCCTTATGTGTATAAAATAGACAACCATGTCGTTCAAGAAGTAGAGGTGATAAAGGATCTAGGTGTATTCTTCGACAAATAAATGTCATTTCAATCCCACTATGATAATGTTATCAAAAAAGCATCTAAACTTCTTGGTTTTGTCATTAGGAATACTAAGGGATTCAGCATTAAAACTAAAAAAATGATATACATTAGTTTGGTTCGTAGTACACTCGACTATTGTTCTGTTGTGTGGCGACCTCACTATGCTGTGCACGATCTGCGCATGGAGCGGATACAAAAGCGGTTCTTATGGCATTTGGCGCGACTAATTGGGAAGGCAAAAAGGAGTTTTTCGTATGTTGACCGATTGAAGGAGTTTAGAATGTTATCTTTAGATAATCATAGAGAACTAACGCACTTACTTTTTCTTTACAAAATTCTCAATAGCAAAATATGCTGTGGTCAATTACTGAACTCTTTCAGTTTTAATGTTCCTTCGAGATATCCTCGTCACTCGGTACTGCCACTGAAGCCTCCATTCAGAAAAACCGTTCTTGGATCTAACTCCCCGTTGCCCAGACTCTGCAAACTACTTAATAAATATAGCAACATTACTGATATAAATTTGACTCCTTCTACAGCTTCCGAAAAAAGCTCATAAATTGTATTATAAGTTCGTCATAGTCTCGAGCGAGCAGAGTGCCATAATGTAATTTCCCGCTTTTCATTGTCGATCCTTTTTTTTATAAAGATTTATTTTTATATTGCATGCTGTGTTTACTTGTAAGTAGTTACTACACATAGCCTTAGTATTAGAAATATAATTGAACTTTTTTGTGTATGTTAAGTAAGCCATATTTATATAAATAAAAAATAAAATAAAACGTATGCTTAAATACTTTTTGTTTGTAAATACATACATGATATACATAGAAAACACCCAGACCAATACAAACAGACGTGTTCATGCACACAAATGTTTGTATTGTGCGGGGATCGAACCCGCGAGCCGCTGCGTAGTAGGCGATTTCTCGAACACTACACCAGACGGGTCGTCGTCGTCTAGTTGTAAGTTCAATGTATACCAAAGTATGCACTAGCATTCCGGTAGTCTACGGTAGACTTCGGAATCCTTCCAGAAGGTGCGGTAGCTTTCGTAGATTTCATTTAATGGTATCATGCACGAATTATTCTTGTGAGATATCAATTTTCTTGAATTAGAATTTGAAATAGATCATGGTTATTTATACTAAAATACACTTTTTTATTTTTAGTTAAATAAGTTTCATTAAAATAAATAAATATTTGATACCAATCACATACGTTGCTCTGATCCCAAAGTAAGTAGCCAATGCACTTGTGCTATGGAAATCAGACACAACGGTGGTACCACAACACCCAGACCCGAGACAATATAGAAAATTATGATTTCTACATAGACCCGACTGAGAATCGAACTCGGGACCTCGGACGACGCTTTGAATCCGAGCGTGCTTAGCCACGCCGTGCTTAAACACCACGCAGGTCGTTTCATTTTAAACATATAATAAAAATAAATTATTTTAAAATACAAATAGTCACAGAAAAAAGTTATACAGAAAGTCAAAGAGGAATTTCTTTCAACTTTAAAACGATTGCGAGACTTGGTATGTCACATTTGGTACATGATCTTGAAAATTCCTGAATAGGCTAACGCCAGACAAGATTAATCCGATTTAATGAGTATAAAACGACCAATTTTAAAATGACATTTTTATACATGCATGCATAAATACTGACATATATTTTGTATTGTATTTTTTGACGAATATTCCTTATCTGACATAGGAAAAATCAGGCCTAGGACTATAAATATTTCTAAATGTAATTTATTATAATTATGTACGATTTCTACTTCTACTAGGATAAGTTATACTAGGATAAGTTATATTAGACTGGTAGAGAATGCCATAAGGCATTAAGTCCGCCAATTGTACATTTTACAGTGCAATAAAGTTTAAAATAAATAAAATAAATAAATAAATAAGTTATTAAAGTTTTTTTTTGTGTTTAGCAATAAAAATCACAATTGAATAAAATTTAACTTATAACGACCCCAAAAAGCTTTTAAAAACTTACTCGGAATCTATACTTGCCGACAGGCGGGCGCGCGTAGGGTACGCCTTGGAAACTGGCGTAAGTTATTCCATTGGTTGACACCTTCCACGACCCTTGGAGTATACCCTGGGCTACTCTTACAACTGGGTTTGAGCCTTGGCTGGTAGCGAACGCGACGAGAGATAAAAACAAAAATAACCTCAACGCCGCCATTTTGAAACACCGGCGCACAAGCAGCCGGCTTCGAGGATACTGTATTAAATACAAGCATGCGAGACATCGACTGTCGGTTTATTTATTTTTTGTGACCGTTATCATGCGATTGTCACTCTTAATACCCGATTACGTTAAGATGGTGCTTTGTTGTTTGTACGGACAACACGTCAAGGTAAAAACTGCGGTATCTTATGCAGTTGTAATAAGGGCTAGTTTGCAACAAAAGTGGGTAACCTGTTGTGCTGGCCACTGTACGCCTATGTGGGCTATTTGATTCTTCTCTTTTGTTCTTGGTCGGTGGTGTTTTCTCATTCTTGTTCAGAGCATCCTATCTCTTTGACCTCTTTTGGTCATGTATTTTTTTTACAGATTAATCGGAGTTTTCTCCAGCACTAATTTAATAATAAATTGATGACTTATTGGTACAACTGCCTTTAACGGAACACACACCAAAAACGCTTACTTTGTTTGATGGAAGAAGATGGACAAATGTTAATATAGGTATTTGAGTCGCCGTTGATATATATATATATATATATATATATATATATATATATATATATATATATATATATATATATATATATATATATATATAGTTCCTTATATAGATATATATATATATATCTATATAAGGAACTATTAATGCATTTTAATAAAATGATATCCATTCAATACAGTCAGGTATAATAGGCACAAAAGCCTGTGTCACTTCTGCAGTTTCTAAATCAACATTCAAATTTCAAGGAATACGTCAGTGTGTTGACAGTTCACGTCAAAATCTTGTGATCAAAATGCGCACACTATTTGTTTGGCATAGCGTCTTTACACGTTGTAGTAATACCTCGATAATGTGTAATAGAAAACAAAACCCAAGAGTGGAACGCACCAGGGCAGACATGGGACAAGTAGCTCCACCGACTCTCAGACCAGCCTGTCAACCACAGGAGCACATGCTAAACGCCTTTATCGAGTTCGTAGAGGTAACTAAAGCCACTAGAAAAGTCAACGAAGACACTTGCAAGGGCATCATGCAAGCGTACAATCTTGACAATCTGGGACTGAAGTACAACTGAGTAACTTAAAGGAGGAAAACTTGTCTTCAAAACACCGTCCGAAGACCCCATAGTCGTAGTCGCAAAGTGTACGAAGGTCATGCTCGACGACAGAATAATCGAAATGGCTAACACCATATCGGGAGATCTGTCGAAAGGTAAGGTCCCGGAACACTGGACTATACCGACAATAACATGGGTCAATGGAGTCCCTGGTTGTGGCAAAACCACGTGGGTAATGTCCCAAATAAACCCCGAATAGGACATAATAATCACAAACACGACTGAAGCAGCAAAGGACCTCCGAGAGAAACTGGCAACGAGAATAGGGAAAGAGAGGGCGAAAAGGAGAGTCAGAACAATAGCATCTCTTCTTGTAAATGGTATGAGTGAGGGAGAATCGTGCACACGCCTCATGGTGGATGAAGCCCTCATGAACCATTTTGGATCCATCGTACTGGCTATCCAAATAGCGAAAGCCAGCGAGGTGACTTCGTTCGGAGATAATAACCAACTCCCATACATAGATCGCTGTAATCTCTTCACCTTGGAATACAACAGACCTAATAAAATCACAGAGGTTACTAAGGAGTTACTGTGCACCTATCGAAACCCTCAGGATGTAGCGTATGCCCTTAGTGAAATCTACAGCGGCATATACTCAGCCAATACTCAAGTACAGTCCCTTTCCCTCAAGCGCTTCTCAGGTGCAGTGATCCCAAAGTCAGAAAGAACCCTATACCTCACTCACACCCAAGCTGAAAAGGCAAGCCTAATCAGCCAAGGATACGGGAAAGACGAAGGATCACGCACACTTACCATACATGAAGCACAGGGGCAGACTTTTGAGTCAGTGGTGATAGTGCGCACAGTATCAAAAAAATCCCATCTCCTGAGGAGTGTTCCCCAAGCTGTTGTGGCCATCTCTAGACACACAAAGTCTTGTGTTTATTACACAGACAATGCCACCGACGACGCCACAGCTCGTCTGATAATCAGGGCAGAGAAGGCCACACCAGTAATAATCCGGGACTACAACCTGCGGATGGCCATGCGCAGGGGCGACGAGCAAGTCCGAAACAAGATATTGGCCAATCCACTAACTTAACTAACTCCATCAACCAAGTCACTAAGAACATCTTAGTACCTAAAGGCGACGACGTAGAGGGATTACTTTACTCCCCAAACACAAACACAATCACTAACACATTGTTTAATATTGTATAGCATTTCACAAGAATCATAGAATTCCAAAACCTTTTAGAATAATACAAATATGTAATAATAATAACAAAAAAAACAATACAACAAAAAAATATGTGCATATACAAATAAATATACAGGGTCTAACAAAACTAACGATCGATCGCCAACGGGGGGTATCTATAAATCATACTGAATACGATGACAAAATATTATCACATGTTTTATAGTGATTTTTCAAAGTTATGTTTTCTGACATAATAATTCAATTAAATAAGGAAACCTGCTGTACTTTTATCTGTGTCATGCACACAAATCGAAGGTACCTGCTCTGTACGTCGAATGTTGATGCTATCTATTCTTGTCGTCTCAGTCACCCATGCCAGGATAACATGGGAGCAAGCAAGATGGCTATAGCCGATATTTACGTGCAACGTCTTACAGAGTAGGCCCCCAGACTCGTCTAAAGTCTGTTTATCTTTGATAGTCGAATAATGTAAACAATCTTTTTATAAATTTTATATCTTTTTATCAGCAATAAAATTTAAGTAACCATTTGATTCAAAAAGATCTTAGTATTCAAGGATAAATTACCTACGTGAGTAGAGTTATATCTTTATTTTATTTTAAAATTGATAATTTCACAAAAAAGGAATGTTAAGATTGTTTACAAGAAAAACAGACTTTACCTACTTATTGGACACGCGCACCAGCTGACTAGCTGACTAGTTGTTACCTAATTGTGTCTAGTCTATCATAACCTTATGATGATTAAAAGAAACTTTCAAACAAGCTGTGTAAATTAAATGAATAACCTGGGGGTTTACGCAGTTAATGGCAGATTTGCATACTTACCTACTTTAAAGTTGTAGTCATTCCTTTTTACTCCTACTACCAAAATAATAACAGACACAACCTTATCAAAAATGATAATAAACGTTGCCTAAAAATGAATAACATTATGTAATAAATAACATAATATTATGTAAAAAAATTGTGTCTTTTCTCCTACCTAAACCTCAAAGGAGACAATAAGTTAAAGTCTCCTTTGGTATAAGCAGGCTTTGGAAGTAGATAAGCATAAAAAAATACGACTTTAATGCAACAATTTATTTTTTATCACAATTTTTCAGGTTTATAACTCGTAATTTAATTTAAAATACTCTTAGTTAATAAAAAAACAATTATTTTAGCCCTCTGAAACAAAAGTTACTGACATGGCGTTTTAGCTCTTTCATAAAAAAGTTACCTATTCACAGGAATTTTGTTGTTATAAGGACTTACTGTAGGTAATCTGACGTTGTCTAACACAAAATATCTAAAAGCTTCAATGCACATCATCACGTCTCACTTATTACACGATTTAGAATGTTTTTTATCACTTTTACGTAAATTGGTAGGTACATTCCTTTTATCAATCACGCACGTAACTACATCATATTTTGTAGGTAATAAACACTGTCGTGTCCTTCACGTCGGTAGGTAGGCATGGAGTAGTGATCAGTCGGGCGCCGCGCCGGTCAGGGGCGCCAGGGCGCCGGGCCCATTGCGCCCGATCCACCGACGGCTGAGCCCCAAGAAAGAAGACACGGAGGCCAATCACACCGCACTTGGCAGGGGGCTCTATTTCGCTGAGTTAACATGTCGCGCCGAAAATGTGAAACGTGGTTTAGAGGAACACCGACCAGGCCTCTCGGAAGTGACTTGTACTTGACTACTTGGGTTGCAGAAAGTAATAATCTAATTCAGTCGACGTCCTTTCCGTGGCGAAGTGAGTTCGCGACTGACGAAAAAAAAAAAACAATACAAACACGCGCCGCAGACGCCGAAAGAAGAATGCCGCCCCGACACAAAGAATGCCGCTCCTTTGTTTACGTCTGCCGCGGCGCGGCGCACCGACATGTCGGCTAGCTTTGTTGGTGTGCGTCCGCATTTAACATCGTAGTATAGTAAACAGCTGTAAATGGTGTGTTTTTACACATTTTAGAAGTGCTACTGTTTTGTTGATTATCTCTGAAACTAGCCTGAATTTTTTTCTCAAATTTGATGAGCGTGATAAATATGATGTATAGATACCCCCCGTTGGCGGTCGATCATTAGTTTTGTTAGACCCTATAGAGAAAGAAAATAGCAATAATAATAACAACCAAAAAAAAACAAACAAATAAAACAAAAAAAACGTAACAAAAAAAACAAAAACAAAAAAGTATATATTAAGTTATCTTAAGTAAAAATAAGAGACGATGTTTAACTTATAAGAGAGTTATAGCAACTAACAAACCTAGTAATAAGTATTGTAAAAAGCACTGTAAATTTTGCGCGGAGCGAAAATAAAAATTTACCCAACATAACAAAAAACCTAAATCAAAAACCGGCCAAGTGCGAGTCGGACTCGCGCACTGAGGGTTCCGTGCCAACTTTAACTGAATAAGGGAATCCACTTACTTCTACTTAGTAAAATACCACAATATTTTATTGACTGAAATATAACTTTGTTTTTCATAGTGTTTGTATGAAGTACAAAGTTACGTTTGCAGTTGTTGAAAACATGCGAT
The DNA here is from genome assembly GCA_963924145.1 of Pyrausta purpuralis. NCBI lineage: Eukaryota > Metazoa > Arthropoda > Insecta > Lepidoptera > Crambidae > Pyrausta > Pyrausta purpuralis. Next base: position 5,638,199 of record OZ001651.1, read on the forward strand.
ATCTCAAAAACTACTCGTTCGATCTCGTCCAAACCAATTTTCGTTGAAAGTATTTATTATGATCTAAATTATATGTTTTTTTCAAAATTTACACTTTCTTAGTTTAGAAGTTAGATGGGGGGGGGGGGGGAAGCCCATTTTACCACTTTGGAAGCGGATAGCTATGAAACGTTAGACTTAAAAAGAAAATGGTTTTAGAAACTTCAATATCATTTTAAAAGACCTATCCATAGACACCCCACATGCATAGGTATAACTAAAAAAACGTCCGTCCGTCCGTCCGTATATGTCAATTAAGTCCCATACATGAAACTAAAACCAAAAAAATTTTTATTAGTTATACCTATGCATGTGGGGTCCGTCCGTCCGTCCGTCCGTCCGTCCGTATATGTCAATTAAGTCCCATACATGAAACTAAACCCATAAAAAAAATTTTTGGTTTTAGTTTCATAGACAGACAGACAGACAGACAGACAGACAGACAGACAGACAGACAGACAGACAGACAGACAGACAGACAGACAGACAGACAGACAGACAGACAGACAGACAGACAGACAGACAGACAGACAGACAGACAGACAGACAGACAGACAGACAGACAGACAGACAGACAGACAGACAGACAGACAGACAGACAGACAGACAGACAGACAGACAGACAGACAGACAGACAGACAGACAGACAGACAGACAGACAGACAGACAGACAGACAGACAGACAGACAGACAGACAGACAGACAGACAGACAGACAGACAGACAGACAGACAGACAGACAGACAGACAGACAGACAGACAGACAGACAGACAGACAGACAGACAGACAGACAGACAGACAGACAGACAGACAGACAGACAGACAGACAGACAGACAGACAGACAGACAGACAGACAGACAGACAGACAGACAGACAGACAGACAGACAGACAGACAGACAGACAGACAGACAGACAGACAGACAGACAGACAGACAGACAGACAGACAGACAGACAGACAGACAGACAGACAGACAGACAGACAGACAGACAGACAGACAGACAGACAGACAGACAGACAGACAGACAGACAGACAGACAGACAGACAGACAGACAGACAGACAGACAGACAGACAGACAGACAGACAGACAGACAGACAATGCAATGTTTAAATAATGGTGAATTAGGCTAACACGTGAGTAGTCTGTCTTATGACCTGTATTTTTCGAGATACTGTACATAGTCATCGCATTTTTATTAACATCTCCTTTATGAACATCAAAAAGTTTGTAGTGAGTAAACCACACCACATAGACATAATGCTGTCGCGGAATTTACTGTAGAACTTTTAAAGCGGAATATCCAATGATATTGTAATTGACTCTTTTAGTTCGCGAGGCGTCATCTACTTCTAAATACAATATCATTGGGAATCTCACACATGATTTTTGATGATCTTAAAAAGTTTACGCTGCGAACGCAACGAAAGCTTTCAAATGGAATATTACCCCCGCATTTCTGGAACATTTTTTATTGTTGCTCTGCTCTTATAAGTCGTATCGTAGTTAGGGTTCCGTAGCCGAATGGCAAAAAACGGAACCCTTATAGTTTCGTCAAGTCTGTCTGTCTGTCTGTCTGTCCGTCCGTATGTCACACCCATTTTATTCTGTAACTATAAGCATTACACAATTGAAATTTGGTAGAAAGATGTATCTTGTTAACCGCTTACCGATTCTCATACAAAAAAAAAAAAAAGACAGTTAAGGAGGGCTCTCATACATGAAACTAAAACCAAAAAATTTTTAAACTAAAACCTAACGTGTGGGGTTAAGGATAGGTATTTTAAAATAACATAGAGGTTTCTAAAACCATTTTCTTTTAAAGTCAAACGTTTCATAGCTAGACGCTTCCAAAGTGGTAAAATGGGCGTCCCCCCCATCTAATTTCTAAACCAAGCAAGTGTAAATTAAAAAAAAAAATATGATGTAGATCTTAATAAATACTTTCAAGGAAAATTGGTTCGGACGGGATCGAACAAGTAGTTTTTGAGATATAGCACATTTTCAACAACCGCAATCATAACTTTGTACTTCATACAAACACTATGAAAAACAAAGTTATATTTGTAGTCAACAAAATATTGTGGTATTTTACTAAGAAGAAGTAAATGGATTCCCTAATTCAGTTAAAGTTGGCACGGAACCCTCAGTGCGCGAGTCCAACTCGCACTTGGCCGGTTTTTTTTTATAGCCTTCCTCCCAAATCTTATTATCTTGATAGTATTTAGCACAATTAATAAACAGGTTATTTGACAGTATTAATTTCCTAATTAATTTCTGGAGTTCCTCTTGGCATTTTATGTACGTAAATAATAACCATCAATTACAACCTGAACTCTGCCACGAAAGTTATTGTATACAGTGAAATACAACCTTATAATGGAAGTTGTCTTGTGTACTTGATAAGGTTCAAAGGGCCCTAAGGGAACTCTCATCTCTCATCCAAACTTTTTATGCTTTTGGCAGAGTTAAGAAAATGTCCACGTAAGATTTCAAACGTCTTCTAGTAAAACATTAAACTAATACAAATATGATTTATATGAGTAAATATACGTAAAACCGACCTACCCGTAAACAAAACGGTTCCCTTGAGGTATAGAGGCAAGGATGATGGGGCGTTACCACGTTGGATATTTATTTAACGTAACAATATTTAATTAAGTACTTGCAAGTAATTTGGAACACCAAATTACTTTGTTTACAAGTAGATACGTGTTAGAACTGAGGAAAATGGTTACATGTAAGCCTAACATGCACGCCTCGATACCGTTTATCGCGTCAAAAAAATAATTTTATTCCTTAAACAACCTATTTTGCCACATATTTTCCACTTGTACATCAATCCTAATTTTAAAACAAGTGAATACAACAAAATCACTAAAACCCTGTTTAAATATGATAGAAAAGACGTTTAATATTTATCGATTACCGCAATAAGTGATAAATAGGTGCGCATCTTAGTCCCGCTGGAAGAGATCGCTTCCAGCGATAAGACCGCCAATATTGTACAAATAATTTGTCTGTAATGTTATTGTTTCTTGTGTCCTTACTTGTGCAATAATAGTACATTATGATACAAGTGTGCTAAGTTGACCATTATATACAAGGTGATATTGTGTGCGCACGAGCGAAAGCGAGTGCGCCATAAGAAAGCCGCGTATATATTGGTCACAGGCACACGCGTATCATACGACGTTTTTCAACACACTTGCGAGGAAAAAACAAGACTCTTCATTTACTAAGTTTTTAATTATTAAAACATTTAGTAAAAATACATTTCACTCGATTTTGATGGCAAAGACTTTCGCACGCGTTTTTTGCCTCGTTACGTATGTCCGGCGGAGTTATATTTATAATAGGTTTTCTTCATTTTCTTCACTTGAAGTAGACATTTTCATTAATATGAAACTTCATAATTAATCCAAACTGCCGTCACATCACATCACAGCCGACAATAATTATTTACGAAAAATGGCGCGTTGTTTTTTTTTCCTGCCGCGATATCCAATGCGCGCGCAAGGCTTAGGCGCGAACTAGATCGGCTAAAAGCCAAGATTAAAAATGTAATTATTTGTATTTAAAACACAAATCACAGAAAATGTTAAATGAGTTTGAGCTATTTTTTAGTAATAAATCTGGATTTACCATTTATAGAAATAAATATGTAGATACTGTTATTTTTCGCATAAATACTGTTTGTTGCTAAAATAAAAGTATTGTTTAACCCGACTAAATTATATCGCTTCTTCTTCTTACTTACGACTTGGTACTAGGGTACAAATGTTAATTGGTCGGATTTATAAACTAAAGGCACTAGTGCAATAATGTAATGAAAAAGCACGCGTGTTTAATATCTATGATTATGAGCCAAAAATCGGTGGAATAAAGACGTCATTATGAGCAAGTGTGTTGAAAAGAATATTTATTCAAAATAATTTTATTTTTGAACTTTCATTATATTGGGCGCTTTCAGTCAACATAACCTTAAATCGACTTGTTATCAGGGTTGTACTGTATTCACGGTGAGAGCGGGCGAGTAGCATCCTAGGTAGGTTATAAGGTAGGTATATAGTGATGTTGTTACTAAAATACAACAAGTTATCGTATGGGACTAACATCGAAATTCCAAATAACAATTTTGACTTCTCTATACAAACTAGCAGCAGCTGATTGGCACTTTAGTACGGGAAAGTTAAATATTTTCATGGGATTACGATGTTGGTCACTTACAAAAGATGTTGGATTTAAGCATCAGAGTTAATAATTAAATATAAATATAAAATAATTATATAAATAAATATATAAATGTTGGACACCAATCACATACATTGTTCTGAGCCCAAAGTAAGTAGCTAATGCACTTATGTTATGGAAATCAGACACAACGGTGGTTCCACAACACCCAGACCCGGGACAATATCGATAATTTAGATTTCAAAATTTATTTATTTTTATTTAAAAACTTTATTGCACAAATAAAAGTGTACAAAAGGTGGCCTTAATGCTAATTCTCTCCCCCTTTAGATCATGCAGAGGGATTGACAAAAATTGACCCGACCGGGAATCGAACCCGGAACCTCGGAGCGGCGAAGCCATGATACCCAGCGTACTTAGCCACTACCCCACGGATGTATCTAATGCAAAGATGATAAACTTTTTAGTGTTCCCTAAAATTGCCGAATTTGCCGGCTGTTTAAGCTGTGTTGTTTAAATATTCCTTTCTACGGCACGGGAATGTAGCCGGCAACGGCACATCTGTAGGGTCTATCAAAAATAACTGAATCCCTTCTTGGTATTGGTGGTGCAAGTACATCATTTTTATGTATGGAACGAAATCCCAAATACTCATCTGCCTGGTAGCAAATCATATGTAGGTTTATTGGATGCAGGGAACATTAATTAATTACTCCCACTCATTACATGTGGTGCTTTGGCAAATATGTTTTTCAGCATAAACAAATTAATGATTTTCATTACAATACGGTATTATCAACTACTTATTTATTTAATTAACCTGCGATTGTAATCGTTTGGTGTTGGAGAAGGAATAAGGTGTTATTCATACTGAAACGAAAAGCATTCTTAAAGTCCCTGAGCGTAAAACGCTTTTAATATTAATTGTGTGCGCAGAATATGTCAGTACATGAATTTGCTATCACAAAGTAACAACAGTATTAAGATACTATTAGGCAGGTAGGTACCTAATAAATCCTGCTCTCTGTATCTGCTTAGGTTAAGTACATTTCCGTCTTACATTAGATTTCGTTTATAACCAGTGAGTCTTTACAATATTGTGTCGGATCTGGGTGTTATGGTACCACAGTTGTGTCTGATTCCATAACACAAGTGCAAATAGCTACTTACTTTGGGATCAGAGCAATGTATGTTATTGGTGTCCAATATATAAAAAAAGCAATAGTTGTTCAATGTTTATAACTGAATAAGATAGGAATAAATGTGAAAAAAAATGAATTAAAAGATAAATAATTAGCTTAAAGATACATTTTTAATGAACATAATATAAGTATTGGGTGATCGACAATGATTAAGTTCTTAAGTTCTTAAGCTTTATACTTTTTCTATAACAAAGAAATATATGTATGTAAAATGTAACATAAATGCAGTTCCGTTGAAGTGTTTCAATAAAATCAATACTTTACGCAGGGATCCACAATCAAAAGTGACGGAAGTAGAAAGTACGAGTAACGTCCTCCTCTTTAACTATGCAGACTCATGAACCACGTGTGCCCAATATATTGCTCGTCAAATTAATCGGAAAACTGTCGGGGCCAGAACATGCTGTCACGTCGTCAGACTTCCCATAAATCGGCTGTATCGGTGATAGGTGAAAATTGTCAAACTTATTTATGTGTATCATATGCTACGTGCACCAATAGATAGTGCAATGTGTGTTGTAGGGTAATTGTAAACTATTTGCGGACGTTAATAGTAGGTTATTTTTCGATTTTCGATTATCTCCTCTTCGCTGGGTGCCGGCGCTAGGTCTATTAAAATCTTATGTTAGTGATAGAATTCAGATGGTTTATATTATTGGAACTGAGTCTCCTGGAGCACCTCCATGGGCGTGCCCCAAGGATCGATGTGGGGACCGTCGTTGTTTCTGATGTATATCTGACGTTGTGTATGATGTGATGATGTATGTATATTTAATTTAGAATACTAAATATTATATAAACTGATGTAATTTATTCAAGATTATTTTATTGACATCAATATTCTGTATCCTTATGTAATAATAACTAAAATTAAGTTTTTGCACGTCTGCGAGCAGGCTGAACACACATGCTATTTACTTACTTTAATTGTCATCTTTGTTAACTGTGTTCATGGCAAATAAAAAAAATGAGTTTGAGTGTGAGTTTGAGTATGTGAAATAGTACTGTTTGCAGATGAAACTCACAATTTTTTAAGACTCCAAGGGCCAAAAATCTTTTGACGATGTAAATGGTGTTCTCTCACAGGTGCTTCATTGGTTTACCGTTAATAATTTAGTGCTTAATGCGGGTAAAACCAAATGCATAAAATTTACAATGCCTAATGTCAGACAAGTCTCAACGGAGATCATTGTTAAAGATGAGCCACTTGATACTATACAAAGCTCAACGTTTTTGGGAATAACCGTACCATAATATTCAATGGGGTCCTCATATCGAGACCTTGTCAGGGAAACTTAGTTCGCATATGCCTATGCAGTAAGAAAGATAAAGCTTTTGACTGATGTTGAAACGGGCAAGGTTAGTTTATTATAGCTATTTCCATAGTATTATGTCCTATGGTATCTTGTTATAGGGCTCGGCTGCAGATATAGAAACAATTTTCATACTGCAAAAGCAAGCTGTGCGGGGGCTATTTACAATCTCAAATATGACGATTCTTTAAGGGAATTGTTTAAAGAAGTCAAGATACTTACAGTGCATTCACAATTTATTTACGAAAATTTGATTTTTGTTCGTAAAAACTTGCATTTATTTCCTTAAAAAAGTGATTTACATGATTTCAATACCAGAAACAAGAATAAACTTGCCGTTGCAAACTTCAGACTTCAGAAGATAAATCACTCGTTTATTGGAAGATGTATTACTTTCTTTAATAAATGTCCTCAAAATATAATCGAATTACCTTTATATAAATTCAAATCGGTTGTTAAACTGTTAAATGACTAAAGGATATTATAGAATAAATGATTATATGAACGATAACAATGTATGGTGTAGCTAATAAGAACATTTAAATTGTAATATTTTTAAAAGAGTCATGGACAATAGTGACTGAGTTTGTTGCGCAGCTTCTTCTCAGCACTAGCTCACAATGGTCCCGAAGCTGTGGTAGGGTGTAGTTGGGACTTGGGACATGTATAAGTGTTAGCAATAGACTATGTTTTTTTTGTATTTTAAATTGTTTACCTGCCTGCACCGGGAATGGGCTTGTCAGTAATTAACTTCTAGTCCATCTTTGTGGCTTGGTTGAATTGTGCCCATCTTTAATACATTTATTGTATTAATAATTACGCAATATATTTTTAGCTGTCCGGCGCGTAGTGACGTCCGATTTTCGAATTATCTCCTCTTCGCTGGATAATAGTACAGGCGAATTGTGCCAAATTGAGGAGGGGAGGCCTATGTTTAGCAGTGGACGTCCCTTGGCTGGTAATGATGATGATGATGATGATTATTATCTACGACTCCAAATAGGTAAACAGTGATCCTTGGTTACGAAACGTCATCTATGGATACAAAGTAATTATTTATTGATACACTACTTTACTAACAAACAAGGATCCAATCAGTGTTCGTGAATAATAATTATTAAATCCACTTAACAATTGAGTATGATTCATTTATTATACCAATTCTGAATGCTGAAAGGGCAATAATAGTTAATGTTTAAAAGTTATTTGAGTGCTTTTATGACTTTATGAACCATATTGAACTGTATTCAATTTAATATCTTAATGGACTTTACAGACGCCATATTTTATGACCACAAAATATAGCCGGACAGTAATACATTATGCTTCAATACTAACATTTTAATATTTCAATTACTGATTATTCATTTCGACGTGCCTTTTAAATAATGCACTCTTCATTTCTGATGTTCCTACTGTTATTTGTTAAGCAAAGTTCACTTGATTGGTACTGGTAATTATATAAAAAAAATAAAATAAAAATTATGTAATTCAGACTTTACATCCATAATTTGTTAGTAATGCACAAAATGACTTAATTATACATAACATATAGCTCACTTAATTATAAATAACTCTAAGTGCGCCTTTATATTAGAGCGACAGCAACGGATGCCATTACATAAAAAGCAGCGCTGCCACCGCGCGATCGTCGTGCTGCTGAAGTCGCCTAAATGTAAAAGCGCTCTGAAAGGGGTAATTAAATTTTAAATCTCACTGTGTTATTACTAGGTGTAAATAATAATAAGTATTCTCCGTCCGATTTTGGCATCACGGCCCCTCTGTTCACGATAGTCTTACTCGCTAGCGACTACGTAAAAAGTCTATGGAAAATTGCACGGCGCCTCTAGCGGTCACTAATGAACCTATTTTTTTTATGTACAAAAAGGGACGTTGTCACTAGCGAGTAAACTCATAATACGGTACAGGTACACAGGAAGAAGTAAAATGACCTGATGCGTATGCGCAATTCACAAGAACACTCTCTATTCCTTTCCTGTCATTAATTCGATGAGACGGTAGTCTGATATGACAGACGCGAGATCAGGCGCAGGACCAACGGCTTAACGTGCTTTCCGATGCACCACCACCACTAATGTTCTGCTTACCGTTAATTATTTGTCATCATCATCTTGTCATCTCTAGAGCATCTCCATGCTTCGGAAGGCACATTAATCGGTTGGTACCGGCTAATATCGGTTGATATTAGTCGTTAAGCCTAGTCAGAGGCCTTACGGGCGGCTTGATAACATCTGACAGCAGGGTTAGTCATTTGCCTTGCAAATACCCCTCCACCAATCCGCACTGAGCCCACGTGGCAGAGTATGGCTCGTACTACCTCATAGTTGAGGTAAGTCCTTTGCCCAACAGTGGGTCGTTACAGGCTAACCTTATTTTTTACTTTTTAACACTTTATTTATCATAACAATGTCAATATTTTTATTTTGTTTTATTTGGTGCTAAGCAGATATTTGACCTCCATCGCACCTGATGCCAGGTGTGGATAAGGTGGTGCATATCCGCTGAGTAGCAACCTATTCACTCTTGGCTTAAAGAGGCCTGGGTCATATTTCTGAGGGAAAACTTCTGCAGGCAGCGAGTTCCTCTCCATAGCTCCTCCTCCTCCTCCTAACTCCTGTCTAATGCATACAGCATTAGACAGGAGTCAGCAAAGCGCTTTGTACCGGCAGGTGGAATGTTGTCGGCATAGGGATGGTAGCGTACCATCTGCTAGCAAGCCTACGTCTGGTCGCCCTGTGATGGAAAGGAACTGGTGGGACTAGAATGTGCAATGCACTTGCACAGTGACCGAAGTGCAGTCTGTAGAAGACCGACAGGGATGCCGGCGATGGTCAAGTTGCTGCAGCGAGGTCTCGACCATTGAGGCATCCTTTCTCATCCTCCTCGCACGCTTTTCGATCGAGTCCAAAGCAGCCAGGTGACCCTTTGCTAAACTATCCCAAAGGTGGGAGCAATATTCCATGCACGGTCGGTCTGTGCTTTCTATAGAAGCAGTCTTTGCTTGGAAAAGTCTATCCTCGTAGTCAACTATTATTGGCTATACAAGTAAGCTATTAATGATAAATCATTTTTTTGTAAGCTGTTGTTGTCCCTTCCAGTGTTGAAATGACTATAGTGACTTAATTTGACTGACGGTCAAATTGGTCAAAAACAGTCAAAAACGGTCATTAACCCCGTACTTTACATCTTATTTAAACCTTATTTAACACTATTAAAGTCTAGTTTAGTGTTATACAATTCCTGATATATTATCTATTATCTGAATGTGGATATTTCTTATTTATTAAATGTTAGATTTTTGTAAAGAAAAAGTCATAAGTAATCACAACTAATTCACATAACGAAACAAAATGTGATTTAGTATTTTGAGAATACTGACTCAGGACATTTAGATTTACAGTTCATCACGTACGGTCAAATTGAATTAATTTACTGTATTGAACCGGTCATGGATGGTTTATGACAAATGTGACTGATCAGCGGGTAAATTTTGATATTTCGCGTAGACAAATAGTCTCTGAGTCAAAATTGGTGTTTTTATGTTTTATTGCTCCAGAAGATTTTTTAATGAAGCTTAAATTAATAATTACATTGATTTTTCAAAATTTATTATAGCTATAGCACGTCATTTAAAAAAAATGATATTTGATGAAACAGAAAATCAGATAAATGAAATTGTCGACAAGAATGAAGAAATGTCAAAAATTTTGCTTCACACTTATAGTCATTTTAAAACTTTTACAAATAAAATAAAATTAATAAAAAAGTATGATGTCAGTAACAAGTTTGTATGTCTCAGAGATTTCTTAAAGCGTTTGTTGTAGTTGAATGACCTAACCCTTATCGCTTGTTTCTCCTAGGTAACAGACGTATCATGACTCCTTTTACAAATTTCTAAATTGGTCTTCAGTTTAAATGTCACTAACTATCAGTTAGTAGAAAAGCAATTAAGTGTCGCTCGTTACCCTTCTTCGCACTTAATAATAATTGGAATATTAATTCTACACGGCAGTCACGCCACGCATGATTGCCAAATTGTCTGTTGCCAGCCAATTTAAAGGGTACCCTTTGTTATGAAGATTTCCGCCTTTATTTACTACTAGCTGTTTCCCGCGTAAAAAATCATATCTTGCAAAATATAATTGTAAATTGTAGCTTATGTGTGTGACCGCGTGTGGGCGCTTGAATAATAAACACGTACCTAGTTTAAATCATCAGAGCTGGAAGTCATTTGACAGTTCACAACGTACGATATGAACTGTCAAACCCTTTGTTCTTTGCCATTTGACATACCATACCGTACGTTTTGAACTGTCAAATGAATACGATTGCTTTACACAATCGCACCCCTGGTTCTTCTCCAATATCTTTATTTCAATAAAATAGCACAAAGATAAGGCACAAAGTCGGAGAAAGTACAAATAGAGGGCATATTCTCGCATGAAGCTCGCGTTTATACAAATCAAAAACCCTGAACAACGGTAGAAAACAGTGGGGACGACATCTGTTTCTAAATCTGAACATTTACTCAAATATTTATATGTAGGGATAAACAATCTGCTTATTAAATATGTAAATTCATTAATTATTAAGATATTAATCGTACTGAATTTAGTTAGCATTTTAAATTATTATTTTATTAGTTACAATATTTAATATAAATCTAACCTCAACCAACCAATCAGAGTCAACTTCCTTTTGGCGTTAAAATGAACATTTGTTATACGGCAAACATAAAAATCTAATAAGTGTCCCAATAATCTTTTAATAACAATTTACAAATAATAAAATGTAATTATGATAATTAAATAATCTAAAGATTAATCCAAGTTCTTAATCATTTTTCAATTAATTAATTATTATTATTATTATTATTATTATTAATTATTATCATAGCCGAATTACATTCAACATGGTGGACACTTCCGGCATTTCCATCAAACGTTTGTCTCGATAGATATATTAATTATGATGTATTGAACATATGACAAAGAGCGTGTGTAATTTAGTGAATACAATGGGGTAACATAAGTCGCACACAGTGTGTATGTGCTGAAGTATACTACGAGTATTACAGAACTAAGTAAATATGTGGGGCTGACTAGGATCGGGAATCGTCTTGTAACATGTGCTTTTCTAATGTATTAGCTATATTTAATCAAAATCAATTCAGTAGTTTTTGCGTAAAAGAAGTTACAAACACACATCCAACCTTAAAAACATTCGCGTTTGTAATATTTAATAGGATCAGCATCAAGTAGGATATTCTATGGATACTATAGATATACTATACCCATAAAAGATTTTCTTCTATAGCTTTCATATAAATTGAGTGAGGTGGCTCATTAAAAGTTCAATAAAAATCAGATCAATTGAATTTAAACAAAAATATAATACATAGAAGCTCCTAAAACAAATATTTTTATAACTTCTAGAAAAAATAAAATTTTCTATTCCTGACGTCATAACTGAATTTACTAAGTTCTCGTTTTTTTAATGTGTAGACAATAAAAGATGGACTTATTTCTTAAATCATTCTCTGACTGTCACCCATGTCAAAGAAAAAAGCTTGACCGCAAGTCTAAAGTCAAAATTAAAGGTAGCCTGTAACGTCCTACTGCTGCGCATAGGCCATACCTCAACTATGAGGTAGTTCGAGACATACTCCACCACGCGGGCTCAGTGCGGATTGGCGGAGGGGTGTTTGCAAGGCAAGCGACTAACCCTGCGGTCAGATGTTATTAAGCCGCCCAAAAGGCCTCTGACTAGGCTTAACGACTAATATCAACCGATATTGTGCCTTTTGAAGCACGGAGGTGCTCTTGATGTACGTCTCTTATATGGTCGGAATGGTAACCCATCCAAACACAACCGCGCTATAGGTTGCTTCACTTCGGTATCACTACCAAAGCACTGCTACCACTGCGCTACGAGCGCCTCAAGTTACGGTTACAGTATAAAAACAATATTGTCTTATGTTAAAATCAAAGAGTATATCCCTAACTCAAGTAAAATTATTGGAAGCTTATAATTAATAAGACACGTGGTAGCAATCCCGTATCTAACGCTTCTAAAAAAATATCTCGTAGTGCTTTCCAAAGTGTAAATTTCCAAAAGTTTGTAAATATTGAAGTAAGCAAACTTTGCTCAACCGGAATGGCGATCCAATTTGGTTTCCATAATAATATTGTTCTAGTTCGAAACAACTATGCAGAATTGTTTTAGGTGCAACTTTGTGATAATATTTCCAAATCCCCTTGTATGCGGAAATCAGTCCAAATATTATGTTTTCTTTGTTTCTGAAAGTCATACCATAATGGAAGTTATTTTTAATCAAAACTAATATTTTCGATGCCGCCTAGTAATATTAAAATACTTGTTAGGGCTTCAAATTAAATTCCTAGCTTACGCGCGTGGTTTCATTAAAACGTCGAACTATATAATTCGAATATTAATTTAGTTTTCTGCTACTGACAGTATTTTCAATATTCGGTCAAAATCCGATACCTTTTGATGAAACTATATAAAATTATGTCACTACCTATTTAATTTTCGTTTACTTGTACGTTCTAACTTCATTTATAGCCTGTTTTACCATGGAGTAGAGGACGTTCTGGGTCCGTATCTACTTTGTGTGTAAGCACTTTTAACTTTTGCCCTAATAATGTCCTGTAACACATGATTAAGACAACTTAATAAAAATAGACATAAAGATAAAATACATATAACAGTACAGACAGACATAAAGTAAATCAGACACAACGGTCAGATTCGAGACAATATAGAAAAAAAAAGATTTCTGTATTGAATCGACCGAGACTCGAACCCAGGATCTCGTAGCGGCAATGCCTTGAAACCCAGCGTGCTTAGCCACTACACCACGGAGGCGTGGGAGGTACTTTCAAGATTTTGATATCCTTAAAATATTCGGAGTCATGAGACAAAACCGGTTATATCTTTTGATGGCATTGACTCACAGCTTTTACCTGTTTGTTTGACACTTTGTTTTTTTAACAGCTAAAAAAGTAAATCTAAATTAATATTCGACTGCAGTTTCAATTTCGTTTCTTAACGCGTTTTGGAGGTAAAAGGTTTTAAACAAAATTTTATATGAAAATGATTTTGCTTTAAACTTTAATTTGTTTACTTATTATGTATCATATGCTAGTGCTAGGATTTTAAAAACTTATCTTTTAAATGACAATGATAGCTAGAGCCCTCCCCCCCCCATAATGCGCCATTTTTATTTGGCACATAATGTACCAAATAGAATACCCTGTATAAATAACGTTAGTACATAAAAGTGTACTGTATCATATCTCATTCATCTTTCATTTTGGTTTTCCATCAAATATGTATTAATAGCTGATTATATAAAATCAGCGAAATCGCGGTACCCTCGTTATTCGGAAACTCATCATTATCTAAATTTCCTTTGGGACGATTGTAAGCCCTACCATGAGTTCCATGCGATTCAATCGATATTTTCTAATAATTTTCACACTATTCATAAAGATGAAATAAGAAACTAAAAAATTGCGCTCGGGCGGGACTAGAAACAGCAACTTCTTGGCTAACCGGGCCAATCGCTCTACCAATTGAGCTACCGTGCTGTAGGTTCGACCTTGCCAAAAAGGATACGTCATTACGCGTGACGTTTAGCGCAATCTACCCATCTGTTTATGCAACAGTGGGCCAAGTAGTTATTCATTACAGAATAAATTCAATTTGAAAATTGTATGACGCTTCACTACTCAATGGTTTGGGATGTTTTTTACACTCAGTGTCATATTTTATATTCAAAAAACGTTTTTGGTTTCTTATTTCATCTTTATAAATATAAAACATGACACTATGAGTGTTAAAAACATTCTAAACTAATATTCACACCTCAAATTCGTACTTCGATGTCTTATGTTAGCGCAGGATCAAATGTATCTGATGTATAAAGGCCGAACCGCACACAACAGTGCCGTCAGTGCCGATCAGTCCCGTATCTATCAGTGTTAGTTTGATATTGTAGCATATATCTTGTACGACGCTGTCTGTACTCTTAAGTGACAGTAACCTTCAGTGAAGTTCAGTGATAACTGTCATAGATGAGCGCGGATAGCGTCGTATAAAATGTATGCTACAATATCATTTTTCACTGACACTGATGGATAAATTACTGATCGGCACGTGTCGGCACTGTGCTGGTACTGTTGTGTGCGTAGAGGCCTTAAGAGTCATAAAGTGTGTTTTCGATTGGTAACTCCATATCTTGTTACAACAATTGACGACATAATACATGTTTCAAGCCAACTACTTATGTACCTCAACAATATTTCTCATTATGTACCTAAGCAAACATCAATTTCTGTAATGCGATACTTAATTGTCCTGTGTCGTGGCTTTAATAAACCTACAATTTAGTTTGTCAACTTGGATTCAAAAGCTGTGCTACTGAAAGTTACCAAGAGTATATTTTATTTATTTAAAAACTTTATTGCATAAATAAAAGTGTACAAAAGGCGGACTTAATGCTATAGCATTCTCTCCCAGTCATACCTTTAGATCATGCAGAGAGATTGTTATGGGTTGTTACACGATGATTCCCGATCCTAGTCTGCCCTACATATTTATTTAGTTCTGTAATAGTAGACTTATGCACTAAACCATATACTCACTGTGTGTGACTTATGTAACCCCACTGTATTCACTAAATTACACATTCTCTTCCTCATATTATGTTCAATACATCATAATTTATACACCTATCTAGGTGTCAAACCTATTTAACGTTGGTTATGGAAATGCCGGAAGTGTCCACCATGTTGAATGTAACTTGGCTATGATATAAGAATATTTTGGATTAATCTTTAGATTATCTTATTATTGTAATAATATTTTTTTAATTGTAAATTCATTATTTAAAGATTATTGGGACACTTATTAGATTTTTATGTTTGCCGTATAACAAATGTTCATTTTGCCGCCAATAGGAAGTTGACTCTGATTGGTTGGTGGAGGTTAGATTTATTTTAAATATTGTAACTATAAAAATAATCTGAAAGGCTTACTTAATTCATTACGATGAATAACTAAATAATTAATGAATATATAAATTTAATTAGCAGATTGTTTATCCCTGCAAATAAATATTATAGTAAATGTTCATATATGAAAACGGATGTCGTCCCCACTGTTTTAAAAATTGCAACGAATACTTTGTGTAAAACTAATAATATTATATACATACCATAATATACATAAACTAAATAAAAAGAGTTTAGATACATAACTTCCAAAAGCATACAACTAAAAATATTTTAGCTCGAATGGACCGTGAACCTTGGTAACACCGCAATTTTCTCTTGACTGCTTCGGTGGCGTAGCAGTAAGAGGGACAGCAGTGACATCTGATTTAAAGTCAACTAGAAGTTTCCCGCAGTTTCACTCGCGAATATAGTATCTTACAAAATATCATTGCAAAATTATTCCAATGTATAAGCTTTATTATTGTAAAGCTTCGAAATTCATTCTAGGAGTTTTGGCGTGAAAAGGCAAGAGCGCTGTCACATTTAGCGCGACAGTCGCGCTGCTGAAAATTTCATTCTTAAATAAATGGTAGCAGTAAGCCTTCACGTTCATTCGTTCATCGTCACAAACTTTTGAGTTTATAATATTAGTTGGATGAGTTGACGACCGACAACGCAAAGGTAGGTATGTGGTACCTCTAGTATGTGGTTAGGCATGGAACATTTCATAAATAGCAGATGAAATTTCATATGAATTGAAATTTATTGTTTACACCTGCTACTTTTTTTCATATAGACTGCTATAATTGGCACTCTGCAAAATCATAATATCAGAATTTCATTTCATTGACGAATGAAATGAAGTTGGCGAAATCCTTGAGCGCGAGTGAGCGAATAGGAATGATTATACTCTATCTATGCGGTCGTTAGTGACTAACGACGCTCCAGTCAAAAAATGATTTTAATCTTATAGTCGTAAGATTGAGATCATTTTGCATTAAATTTGTAGCGGGTCGGTATCAAAATCGCATTATTTGCGTACAGTGAAATTCATATGAAATTCATAAGTCGCATACTCGCGTTGCATTCACACTGCGAAAAAAAACATTGGCAATGAAATTTCGCATGTGATTTCATATGAAAAAAATACATCATTTCATAAAATGATATTGAATAAAAAGAAGCATTCATTTCCATGCCAAGTGGTCGTTGGCCGAAGCGGATTATTTTCGTATCTTAACCAAATACGTCTCGGTACGGATGAGTGCAAAAAAGCCTACAGGGAATAGATTTTGTATAAATTTCGGTGTCCGGAGCTTAGTAAATAATGTTATATTTGCTCATACGATGAGTGTACTGTGTGATGTGTGTACCTGTATCATTGAAGTGGACAGTTTGTGTCAAATTATTTTGGTCACAAAGAGTTTGTTTTATTTATTTGAAGTACCTATATTATTTATGTTGTAATATTCAATATTATATACTACACCGTAGCTCGTAGCGCAACGGTAGCAGCACTTTGGTAGTGATACCAAAGTAAAGCAACCTACGGCGCGGTCGTGTTTGGATGGGTTACCATTCCGACCATATAAGTGACGTACATCACGAGCATCTCCGTGCTTCGGAAGGCACGTTAAGCCGTTGGTCAAGGCTAATGTCGGTTTAATGAAAAAGATTTAACGCAAAATCGGGAGGTATCCGTAAACCGGTGCCGAAACAGCCGGTCCCCTCACCGGGTCTAGCCCACGAGTCGACGTGGTTAACCAGGGCGTGGCCGTTGAATGCGTTACAGCTACTTGGAGCCACCGGTGAGAGATTATGGCCGCCATTCATTTAGTGAGTTACCTTTCGGTCGACTAAACTACACAGGGGATTGACGCCCACTACGCCCTTATATATAGTTATATGTGTTAAATTAATGCAATGTAAGTGAAAGTCTGATTTTCTTGCCACCATCAATGTTTCTTCCACGTTGGAACCACGTGGTTTTGTCCGTGACGATGGCAAGAGACCCGATGGCCTCACGCTTATTCCCTGGGAGCGGTGTCGGGCCTTAGTTCGGGATGAAACTTGTGTCGATACTTTGGCCCTCTCCCATCTCAGAGAATCAGCCCTTAAAGCTGGAGCAGCAGCGGAGTTGGCTGAAAACGCCAAGCGTCGCAAGTACGTCTCACTTGCAAGTGATTATTGTGTTTGCGCCGTTTGGTGTTGAAACATTTGGGCCGTGGGGACCCTCTGCTAAATTGCTGTTTGGTAAAATTGCGCCAAAATTAAATTCTGTAACAGCCAATAATAAAGCTGGCTGGTTCCTAGCTCAAAGGATTAGCATAGCTATTCAACGCGGCAACGCAGCCAGCATCATAGCGTCATTGCCTCAAGGAAATGGTTTCGTTTTCGAATAGGTAGGCTTTATTTTTTTAATGTTGCATGTCTAGTGTATGTGTAGTCTGATGCCTATGCTAGGTATCGAATACTTGTATTGCTGCAAGCGATTTAAGAATAGAGCGCCGGAAAACCTCGCCTTAACTCGGCCGCATCCGATTCGGCTCCGATACGTAGGCAGGCACGCGGTTAACCAATATTGCCATCTGCTGCCTCATAAGCCGCTCGAAATCTCCCTATGAACCTATTAGCATTGCATTGGTGCCGTATTTTCATAATTGCCTGTGCAATTTCAGGGATTTAACTAATTAATCTAGCATGGCCATGGGTTGCTGTATCGGCGTGAATACTCGTATTTCCACTAAATCAGAGTTACGATATAATCAATTTTACTGTTTGTAAGTTTATATAACTTTATTTCATACTGAATTTTTATACTATCGAAATAAAACTCTATTTTACGGATTTACTTTTCGCGAATTTATTAAATTTTATCCCGACGTTTCGAATACTTTAGCGTTCATAGTCACGGGTCACACAAAGATATTATTAATCATTTACAGAGTTCTGAAAAAAAAATACCGGCACTCAATTATATAAAGTAACATTCCTATCCACGCAGAAAAAGCTAACTGTGTCTTATACCGTAACAAACTCTTCCTTAATAATATTAGTATGGAAATATTATTAAGCGGAAGAGTTTGTTTGTTTGAACGCCTTAATCTCAGAAACTACTGGACCGATTTGAAAAAATGTTTTTGTGATGGATAGCTTATTTATCGAGCAAAGCTATAAAATATGACTATAAAAACAGAGCAACAATTAAAAATGAATGAAATGTTGCAAAAACGGGGGGGGGGGGGGGGAGTATTCCTTTTGCAGAGCCTCCGTTGCATACGCATAAAAAATTCATTTTTTCTGTGCATAAAAATCATGTATGATGGGATTGGTTCCGCCTTAAAAGTTCTAAAATAAAGTTTGCAACAGCATACCTCTATCTGATAATGCTTACTCACTACAAACTTTATGTTCATAAATTTGATACAAAATTATGTACAGTTTTCAATGGTGTTTTGGTGCGGACGGGTATTTATTCTTATCAAAATAAACATATTCATCATCACGACCTGTTCATTTTAAACAAAATGGCAATTTACATCATTTGATTTCAATATCTTGTCATCAATATCAATAAATATCTTAGAAAATATCACAGTTTTAAAATAACTCCGCATCAAAATAACGCTCGCAGCTTAAGAAAAACACGCACTTGTGCTTAGCCTTAAGCGCCTGTTTTGCGTTGAAAAATTTGCGGGAAATCCTAAATTTACGCAAGCGACGCCGCAGGGGACCGCCAGTTATCTATACTAATATTATAAAGCTGAAGAGTTTGTTTGTTTGAACGCGCTAATCTCAAAAACTACTGGCCCGATTTGAAAAATTATTTTTATGTTGGATAGTCCATTTATCGAGGAAGGCTTTAAGCTATATAACATAAAGATACGACTTACAAGACCACAGCAGCAATGAAAAATGTTGCGAAAACGGGTGAAAGATATTCCTTTTGAGAGCTTCCGCTGCGTACGCTTACACAAAAATCATGTATGACAAGATTGTTCAGCATTAAGAGTTCTATAATAAAGTCCGCGAGAGCATATAAGTCTATCTTTTATGGTTGACTTACTACAACCTTTTTTATGTTAATAAATTTGTAAAAAAATAATGCATCATTTTTAGAGGTGGGGTGGTGAGAACACACAGGTGTTTATTCTTATCAAAATAAATACATTCATCATCACGAGCATTTCATTTAGAACAAAGTTGCCCTTTATATCATTTGTTTCCAATAAATATCTTAGGAGCTATCACAGTTTTAACATAACTCCGCACCAAAATAATGTTCGCAGCTTAAGTACAACGTGCGCTTGCGCTAATCTATACTAATATTATAAAGCTGAAGAGTTTGTTGGTTTGAACGCGCTTATTTCAGGAACTGCTGAACCGATTTGAAAAAATATTTCTGTGCTAGATAGCTTATGTATTGAGAAAGGCTTTAGGATATAAAACATCAGGCTGCGACGGGAAGGGAGGGAGCAAACTCAAAACGCGCGGACGAAGTCGCGGGGGACCGCTAGTTATTATTATAAAGCTGAAGAGTTTATTTGTTTGAACGCGCTAATCTAAAGAACTACTGTACTGATTCGAAAAAATATTTTTGTGTTGGATAGCTCATTTATTGAGGATGGCTTTAGGGTATAAAAAATGACACTGCGACGAGAGGGGAGGGAGAAAAAACAAAACGCGCAGAAGAAGTAGCGGGGTACCGCTAGTGTAATAATTATAAAGCTGAAAAGTTTGTTTGCTTGAACGCGCTTATCTCAGGAACTACTAGACTGGTTTAAAAATTATTTTTTTGTAAGATAGATATAGAACATAAATATTGAAGTGATTTTATTATTCAAAGATAAGGACTAAAGTGTAAACACTAAAACGGAACTTATTAAGCATTTTGCTCAGTGCCTCTATACACTATGAATGTCGAAAATGTATGTGTTTAGTAGACCCCTAGTTCCAAAGTACACAACAACAAGACAAAACTACGTACCTATGTCATCATGCAGGTACATAAGTCGATTCCGAAACGATCCTTGGTCATTTGTAGGTTGTAGGCAGCTTAGGTCACGAACAAACTTTATAGAAAGCAATGCGGTCAATCCTTTAGCTCACTACTTTCATTCATTACTTGTGTTGTTATGGGAAAACTAGCTAACGTTAAAAAAATAGGTACTGGGTTTGACACATATATATTAATGCAAAAAGAAAAATACCTTTAATCGAAATTTAACATTTTTTCAATTGAAAGTGTTAACGGAGGTACAGGCAGGTCAGGTACAACCTTCCAGTGTCTAATATCATATTCGTGGATCGCTTTTTGGTTGTGAAGACTACTGTTTACATTACACCACAGTGCATTTAGTTTAAGTGCCCAATCGATTTTCTTAATGGTCTTAAAGCTGCGATTTTTTTACCCGCTTTCGAGGATAACATAATTCCCGGTAATGGGGTATAAAGCACTGCCAACAAAGATTGTAACGCTTAACCCACGTAAAGCCGATATTATACTTCCATGGCCGAAACTCTGCATTTGGTTAATGCTCTAGTACTATACGTACCTACCTACTTACATTATAAGATTTTTTTAGTGGAACGCAATAATATTATATTTTGAATTAAATTTGATTATGAAAGTATTTGTATATTTTTTTTTTGATATCTATTTAATACCAATTTCTCAAAAACAACTGGTCCGATTTTGATGAAACTATTACTGCACCCGTTCATTCTTTTAATTTAAGTGCCACCCTCTTGTCGGTAGAGTAATCGCAATTTGTCTCTTCTGCCTGCTTTTATCTTGACTTCATGAAACGACATGACATTAATGTTCTCCCACACTTGTCCGAAACAGCTTATCCTAGGCCGTTCTTCCCCTCTTTCCTTCTAAATATTTTTCCTCTTATAATCTTCTCTAAAAATCTGTCATGTCATATCATGTGTCCTACCAATGAGATTGTATTAAGAACTAGATCACCGGTGAGTGGCTCAAAGATAGTCAAGCAAACACCACCTCGCGTCAAAGTGAGGTCTTAACTTTGACTTAGTCTGTTTTGATGGCGTCAGTGTCTCAATGCCTCAGTGCGCCTTTAAAACTGCAAAAACAACTAACTAAATAAATAAAAATCAGTCCGAATGTCATATTTTCGTTAAGTAAATTGTATTTAATGATGCCTATCATTCATGATTGAAGTATTTTCAATAAAATGCTAAAAGTTTTGTTTCTTAGCCAACCCACGGACCAAGATGGTCGATATTGTAAGACAGTGGCATACATGGAGTAGTTTGGTACTATACTTTTTTATAAAAATTTAACGACCGTCATAGTGTGGTGGTTTACGTTCCGGACTACAAAGATAAGCAGTCGCGGGTTCGAATCCCGCCCGCACGACCCTAACACATATGTCTATGGACATGTATGTTAATATGTCTTTGTTATATAACCATAAAGTACACCTTTAATTTCTTTAAAGTAACAGCGTAGACGCTCACGGATCAAAAGGTCACCGGCGCTTGCATTAACAAAAGTATAACAAAAGACTGTTGATAAACGCATCAGTGAGGGATGATCCTCACGATTGTAGAAAAATATATGTACGCTAACTATTAGCATGTTATTTGAAGGAATAATCCTGTTTACATGATGCCAGATGACTATGGTGTGTATATATTTTTCTTTATTTATTTAAATAAGAATTGTAAATATTTTCATTAATTTAATTTGTAAAAAAATATACATGTGGTCACGTGATCGTGAATGCCTAGCAGTGAAAGTGACTCTGATAATGGCGCCATGACAACCCAAGCATTCACGTGATACATTCAAATTGCATTTATTTGATAGTTATTCAATATTTTAAATGTTAAATAGTATGAAAATAAAAAGTTTTTGTTGATTAATATACTGCCGAGCTAAAGTGTGAACTTAATTTTGAAATTACTCGTTGGCCGAGTCTCCTCCATTTCCATTCTCCTCCAACACGACATCTCAAATCAAACGCTGTCTCACACTGTACCTGTGGTTGAACAAAATATAATCATTTTGCTATAACTTCTCGTTTCCGATTAATCTGTGAAAAAGTATATAAACATACATTACCGCAATTGACCACTTGCATGCAGTGAATCAAATAATAGAGAAGTCCAAAGAGTTAAACAAGACACTCTACATAGGGTTTGTCGATTACTCCAAAGCGTTCGACAGCCTTAAACACGAACCCATATTTGCTGCACTAGAAAAACAAGATATTGAGCCTACCTACATACAACTTCTACGGCTTATTTATCAAAGAAGCACGGCAGATATAAAATTACACACACATGGACCACCATTTTCTATACTAAAGGGTGTAAAACAAGGAGATCCTCTTTCCCCTAAAGTTTTCAAGAAGCTGGACGGTCCATGGAAAACGAAAGGCATAAATATCGGGACAAAAAACTAACAAACCTTCGTTTTGCGGATGATATTGTTCTTTTTGCCAACACATCATCTGAGCTTGCAACTATGCTCGATCAGCTAAGCGAGGCAAGCCTTGAGGTTGGATTAATGATGAATAGGTCCAAGACCAAAATCATAACCAACGCCGCATAACACGACATAGTGGTGAATGGGCAGAAAATGGAGTATATCGACGAGTATATATACCTGGGCCAGATAGTATCCTTCAAAAATAGGCAGGACAAAGAGATCGGACGACGCATCGATAACGTCTGGAAGAGCTTCTGGTCCATGAAAGCGTATATGAAGGGAGACCTTCCAATCTCGTTGAAACGCAAACTCGTCGACACTTGCATCCTGCCCGTTCTTACGTATGCAGAGCAGACGTGGTCACTGACCGAAAGTCAAAAATCCAGGCTCAGGGTTTGCCAAAGAGCCATGGAGAGGAGCGTGTTGGGTATTAACAGGATGGATAAGGTCCGTAATACCACAATTCGCTCCAAAACTGGTATAGTGGATGTAGGCGAAAGGACAGCGAGGCTAAAGTGGGAGTGGGCGGGACACATATGTAGGATGCACCCGGATAGATGGACCCAAATCGTCACGCGATGGATACCAGCAGATGGTTATCGCCGCAGAGGTAGACCAAGAAAGCGCTGGTGTGACGATTTGGTCAGTTTTGCTAAGGATTGGGAGTCGTTGGCCAAGGATAGAGAGATAGATGGCGGAGTTTGGGGGAGACCTTTGCCCAGTAGTGGGATGGTGTAGGTTAAAAAAAAAACGCAATTGAATACGCTCGCTTAAAAACCTTAAAATGACAATTCCATCTTTATCTCACAAATTGATCACTTAAATTTTTGCAGTTGGTTGAAAATTGTGTAGAAGTATCTACAGACCACTTAATGAAGTAATTGTAAGGAAATTGGGAAAGTAGAGTCAAATTTATTTCATCTATTTAACTATCTCATTGTGGTTCTACCGTAAAGTAAGCATTCGCTCCCAACAGATGTAAATAACGCCATATACCTACGTGTCTCTCGCATGACAAACAATAATAAACTTGTAATATTTCAAGGTCGACTCTCTGATAACTGTATCGGAAAATTATTTGGACGGTCATGCCGTAGATCGTAACAACCAGTCAGTCATTTTTACTTGTGTCTGATTTCTGGATATAGTCCTCCTCTTAAGTACTTACTAATAATAAAGCTAAAGAGTTTGTTTGTTTGATTGGACGCGCTAATCTCAGGAATTACTTGACCGATTTTAAAAAAAAAACTTCAGTGGTGTGCTGTGTTCTGGGTATAGTCCTCTTCTTCAATACTTACTAATATAATAAAGCTAAAGAGTTTGTGTTGTTTAATTGAACGGCTAATCTCAGGAACTACTGGACCGATTATATATATTTTTTTTGTGTTGGATAGCTTATTTATCATGGTATACTTAAGCCTTTAAAATTCGTGATCGCAATGTGATTGGGAGGGAGCGAATTCAAAACACGCGCACGTAGTCGCAGGGGACCGCTAGTATACTCAATAAATGTGTGTTTAAAGGCAAAAAGCTCCAAAATCAAAGAAAAAAGGGGTCTAAGTAGTATAACCTAAGTGCAAAGCACTTTACGACTAATGCTGAGTATTGCTGCGCAAGTGCCTTTTCAACACGAGTGTCGTACTTTATTTATATTGACATTTGTATTGAGGGTCATAAAGTTGACCTTTCACGAAATCTTATTTCGAAAAAGAAATAACTTATCAACTGCTACTAATCAAGACTAATAAATAAGTAGAGCATCTGTATTGCTATTTGTCATCTAATTGAGGAACGTTATCGTATTATGTCATTAAGTTCAAGAAAACAATCAATAGATTAAATGTATAATTTAATTTAACCTTGTTAAAAATTCGCTGACGCTTTGAGTTATTCATAACATACAATGGTTCGCAATGTAGCATTATAATATCGCCGTAATTTGTATTTATACCTCAATAATGTTTAAACTGATTTGCCTTCTTTTGTTTGTAGTTTTAATATATTGTTAATTTATTAAGATCCCAATATTCTAATGTGTTAGCTCTTTTTAGCCTGACATACAGGTCAAACCTAGTTCAGACAAAAGAACTACTGTACGTACGTGCTAATTTGTAAGCTCTTTGATTTGTTATTGTTCTTTTGAAACTGAATAAATAATTAGGTATTTAATGGAAAATGCGGTTCACATATCATTTGCCGTCTTAAAGATATTGATAAGTTTTAGGGCGTCCGCGTGTGCTAATGGGAAAATATTTAATGGCACGGTCGTCAAAACACAAAAACAGTATCGTAAAAGTCTTTGCCGAGAAGAAGTCGTAAGCCGTAAGTAAACAATCCCGGACAATAATAATAAAAAAAACCTTTTTATAAAACTTGGCTTGGATACATAAATTGTGCTGGTGCAAGCTGAGGCATTTTAGTCGTTCAAATAATATATACTGTATTATAAATTATTTTCTTTTGCCTATCTCATCCAGATTGTTGCCTATCTTATTCAGTTTTCATGTCATTAGATGTTTGTATTATCGAGAGATGGCGTTAGCGTCACATTAGGAAATAACTTTTTTTTATCTTTTAAGTAATTAATCAGTATCAAGAAGGAGGTAATTGCTTTTCGCCAACGGAAATAAGATGCAGAAAAAACTATATTAATGTGTATCAGAACTTTATAATGACAACAATAAGTATCTTAAATAATTTAAAGGTCATTAACGCATTTTAAAATATTTACTTACGCACTTTTTTCGTCGTCAATGGTATTCCGCCAACGTGAACAAAAAAACCTAAAGCTATCTCAACGCCATCTAGTGTGAGCTATAGGTTATAAGTGTTGGGAGAAAACTGCTCAGGGTTTTCAACTTTCTACTGGAGACAGAAGATTCAAAAAACCCTAATTTACCAGACTACATGCAACAGCAACATCACAAATTGGTTGATATATTCGTACTATCTGCGGGCCGGTATCGGTCGGCCTTGCAATTCGTGTCATATCCGACCGTTAATTTACCGGATTCCACGTGTAGTTTGCTATTCGCACGGATAACCTCAAAGGTCATGATATGAAATATTACAGCGCCAAAATGATGACATATTGTAATCGTATTTTAAACGAAAAACAACAGGCAGATTTATTTGAAAATGATTTACATTGGAGACTTAATATGAAGCTGCAAGGGAAATCGTACCTATACCAAGGTTTCCTTACTTACCGGATGGGCGTGTTATCGTTTAATGAATCTGTGAATACAGTTTCTTACTATGATAACAAATACGAATCACAGGTTATCCTTTGGAGGTACTCTAATAGGCAAGTTGACCAAATTTCAATAACTAGATAATAATTTAAATTAGTAAGTACCTATATTAATCAAAACCTTGACATTTTTAAAAATATTTTACGTGAGTTAATTATGATTGAAAAAAAAATATATATGATCCTCAAAAACGCTCGATCTGTCACTGCTAAAAATCGGAAGTCTTTTGCAAGAAAGATTCTAACACCCGGTTTCTGAAACGCATGTTATCTTAAAAATTACGTAACAAGGTGTTAATCTCTATTTAAACTCAGTTCGGGTTTCTGAACCTGCCAATTGACAGGTTGTCATTGCAAATGTCACATCTTTCATTAATCGCCAATTATGGAAGATTTGGGTTTCCGAAAACGTTTTTTGCATGTCAACTTCTTGTTAATACTAAATTAGCTAATTAGCGAAAATCAATCACTTAACGGAGTGTCAAAAGACTTTTGTATACTTCTTTTTATGAACTGAATTGAAAAAATACAATGTCATCTGAATTATCTGCTGATGATATATCCATAACAAGCGACGAGGAAGATCTGATGCCAACTCGCTTGTTTAGAGAGCGAATGCATCCAATAGATCACTATAATGATTTGGAATTTAGGGCCCGCTACAGAATTTCAAAAAATGTTTTCTTTGAACTAATGGGATTACTGTCACATCTGGAACCCATGACCCAACGTAACCATGCCATCAGCGCTGCGGAACAAGTGCTGCTGGCCATAAGTTTGAAAATTCTGTGATCTGTCAATCATAATTTCTTGACATCACAGATTACACGTTGATGTCAAAAATAGAGACAAAGGTATACGTTAAACAGAAACAAAATATGAATGATTGAATGAAGGTGACTGATTTAAGCAAGGGTGGTCAGACCAAAAAAAATATCACCTGTTAACAATCGATTCGCTAATTTTAGGATGAATTGCTTTTCAGCAACCCACAGTTGTTTAACAGATTTTCAATTATGACTGACTGTTAACGTGTTAACGAATTCATTATTTGACAAGCGTTTCAGAAACCGGCCGTAAGAAAAGTTGTTTATGAAAGCAAAAATCCCGTCATTGTACAAGGCTTGATGTCACATCCTTTGATAGGCGTTCTATGGTCATTTAACCAAAACTGTGTTTTTGACTAACTTAATTTTTAATAATAATAATCCTAGTTTTAATTCAGAAATAAAAGGTCTTTTGTTATGCTTTTGTTTATGCGAACGCCGGAGGCCTTTTGATCCTTGAGCATCTAACTATGAAATTGCCATTCTTCAGTACTGGTCATTTAAAATAGGAAAAAGTTTGGAATGGCTTTGTATTCTCAATTCAAATTATTTTGTTTTAAAAACATGACATTCTTTTTACAAACTTAGTTGTGTTTGTTGATAAACGTTGTATTTTCATTATATTTGAACATTTTTCATCATAATGAATACTTTGACTTATGAGTTCCGTCGCTATGGCACAACGCGACACAAACGGCACGTAACATCAAAAACGTTTACGGAGAGAACTGTTCAAACGAACACAACCCGTTATTAGTTTTCACGGTTCCGTCCTGGAAATTTTGACTTGAAAATGAAGCTCGTGGTCCTCCGGAGTCTTTGATCAGGAATGATGAATTAAAGACGATTGTGAACGCTGACAAAACTCAATCTACAGCTGAGCTAGAAGCAGTTTTTGAATTTACCACCAAAATAATTTTGATCCATTTGCGACAAATAGGCACCAGGCATAGTGCCCCACGAACTTAACGATCACCAGCGCAACGTACGCGTCTAGACCTGCCTAGCGCTGCTCAATAGGCAAAAAAATGAAGGAATTTTAAACAGAATTGTTACGTGCGATGAGAAAATGATTTTGATCAACAATTTAAAGCGCTCAGCAAGTTGGTTAGATCCTGGTTTAGCACTAAAGCCATGCCCTAAACCAAAAATTACCCCTAAAAAGGTGATGGTCACAGTTTGGTGGTCTCGTGAGGGTGTGATTCAGCGCAGCTTTTTACAAAACGGAATAAGCATTACTGCAGATGTGTCAGTACACAGACAAAAGAACTGCAGACAATGGTGAAGAAGCTTGCACATCGGCAACTAGCGTTTGTCAATCGGTCGTCCCTACTGCTCCTTCACGACAAATCGCGACCCCATACTGCACAACAGACAGTCTCGCAGTTGCAAGAGCTGGGATTGGAAGATTTCTCTCATCCAGCATACTTACCAGGCCTTGCACCCACCGACTATTACTTACTTTTTCCAAAATTTAGACAACCTTTTAGTGAGTAAGATATTCAATTCCCGAAAGGCAGCGAATACCTTTGAAGAATTTGTTGCCCAACGTCCAGCTGATTTTTACAAGAAGGACATCAATAATTGCTAATGCGTTGGCAAAGATGCGTCGTTTGCATGGGTGATTACTTTTAATAACGCAAAAAAAAAGTTAAGAAAAAGTACATTCACTTATTCCATAAAAAAGGGCAATTTTAAAGGTAAAGACCAATATATTATTTTTTGATATCTCCATAATATTAGCATAAATAATCACTTTAAACTACCAACACAGTGCTTTGTTATGAGTGCAAACTAGCCTATTCTATGCAATCTCCCACTGCACCTTCCTGTTACACCCTGTTTATAGGAAACATTACACAACTACCTACATAAAATGCTTCTGAAGTGAATGTATAATTTTAAATATGTGTGGAGTAGTTAATGATAAGATAAAGCTAATGGAAGCTTCTGACATAACTAAATTTTAAGTAATTGAGTGGACTCATGGCCACAAAAAATGATAAGATAGGAAGTAGTGTTGAAGATTTTTTTGGCAGATCTGTTGTCACCGGCTGCGCGTGCGCATGTGCCCCACAATGGCGTCTTTGAGGTTGTTTTTGCTTTCGTTCCTCGTGGCTTTTGCCACTAGCCAGGATCCGAGGCCCGTGGTCGAGGTCACTCACGGCAAACTCCAAGGGTCGTGGAAGGTGTCGACTAACGGTAGACGCTACGCCAGCTTCCAGGGAGTTCCGTATGCGCAGCCGCCGGTCGGCGAGTACAGATACCGAGTAAGTACTTGACAGTGACTAACTGTATTTTCAATCTTTCAGAAGGAGACAATGAACTGGTTTCCACTAAGAACAAATCACAATGTTTGTATTTAAAAAAAAATAAGTTCGTAAATAACACACATTTTGCCACGTGACCGTAAACGCCTATCAAAGGATGTGACGTCAAGCCTTGCACAATGGCGGTTTTTTTTGCTGTCATAGACTTCATAGTTCAAGACTTTCGTTCGTGAGTAGTGACGTCATTTAGGAAGCATGACAGTTCGTGCGTTTTAAAGACCTTTTTTTTAAAAAAATGTATCATCGGAATGTAGAATATTTAAAAAAATCGAGGTTATTAATGAATATATTTAATTATGTACAGTATTATCTTGTTTTTGTAATCTGGTCAACTAGCCTATTATTTTCTTGTAAAACGTTTCGTTGACAGGGACGACGACGAAGCGATCTCACTCAGAAAAGCCTATTCCCCTTTTTAGAGTTCCGTAGCCGAATGGCAAATAACGGAACCCTTATTTATAGTTTCGCCAAGTCTGTCTCTGTCTGTCCGTCTGTATGTCACAGCCATTTTATTTTGTAACTATAAACATCACACTGTTGAAATTTGGTACGAAGATGTATCCTGTTAACAGCTTTAAATGATATTTAAGGGGGGGCTCCCATACTGAAACTAAAACCAAAAAAAAAGTCAAACCTATACGTGTGGATGGAACTATGGATAGGTCTTTTAAATGAAAAAGAGGTTCCTAAAACCTTTTTTCTCTAAAAGTCTAACGTTTGCGTGATATACGCTTCCAAAGTGGTAAAATGGGCGTCCCCCCTCCCCTTTAACTTTTAAACTAAGCGAGTGTAAATTAAAAATATATATATATAATGTAGTACTCAACAAATTCTTTCAACGAAATTTAGTTAGGACGGAATCGAACTAGTAGTTTTTGAGATATAGCATATTTTCAACAACCGCGAACATAACTTTGTTTTTTATACAAACACTGTGAAAAACAAAGTTATATTTGCTGTCAACGAAATACTGTGGTAGTTTAGCTTAGTGGAAGTAATTCATTTAAAGTTGGCACGGAACCCCCAGTGGGTGAGTTCGACTCGCACTTAGCCGTTTTTTTTAAATAATAGGCTTGTTGACTGTTGGAAACACAGATGCGGGTAGAAAGCTACATTCTTTTGCTGTGCGCATTATGAAAGCTGATGAGAAGCGCTTTGTGCAAGTCAGTGAAATATTAAAGCATTTGTATTTTCATGTCGTTGTTTAGTCGCATATACTAAGTTCGTACGTTGCACGTATAAAGCCCGACATGTTAATTAATTAACAGAGTTAATCGGAAACCGTCTGTAACACCCACTTTTGTCAGGAGTTCTATGTTCAAATCGCACGCATGGAGTCGAGCGCTAGATTCCTACTGATTCGCTCGTCATAATAATGTATCAATTCTTATTAATTAATTTAGGCACAACCGACAAAAGGTGGACTTAACAGCATGTGGCATTCTCTACCAATCACACATTTGAGCTAAGCAGAAAAGGTGGTAGGCGGTGCAATAAAGAAATAAAATTATTATACTCAGTAACCATGAAAGTGCATCTATTTGGAATAGATGCACACGCTTTTCCCAAAGACTCATGGTAGTCCGTGCCATAAACCACTATTGTAACAAGGATAATGCACTATCGATGATACAAAAATGCATTTCGCCCCCAATTTAAAACAAAACCCAAATTTAAATAGGTTAAAGTTAATAAGGTATAAAACCCCAATAGGTTTTTGAATATTTAATGTCAGAAAATTATCACTAAGCCATTCAGAGATATAATGTATGCGCGTCTCAGCGAGTTTAAAAACAGATTCCCAGGTGTTTCCAGTGAAAACAACAGCAGTGGCATCCGCAAAAGAAAAATATCCTCCCCCAACATCTCGGAAATTGCATAGATCATTGATGTATAATAAAAATAAAGTCGGGCCAAGGAGACTGGGAGACTCAGAATCTATCTATTTTTACTTTGTGTTCTGTTGTGGAGGTAGCTTTTAAAATCTGCGAGTGGGGTATCTCCTATAATACCTATTTTCTCTATCATGTGTACGAAAATATGATTTAGGTCTTTATGTCAGAAAGTGTTTTGCCATATTCAAAACTTTTGACAGCTTGATACTTTCCCACGGTATAATACAACATTATTTAGTTGACAGAATTTTAACTTGGACACCACACTGATTTGGTGCAAAATTGAGGAACAAATTTAGATCTTTCTTCGTAGAGTTACGCGCGTGTTTACCTATTTTTGGTCGAATAAAACCTTAATTATAATGATGCGTCAAAATAACTACTTTTTCTACTTTTTACTATTACTTCTTCATAACTACTAATAATCTGGATTGCTACTAATTTAAACACTCCTCAACATACTTCGTAACCCTCACTCACCAACCTATTTGGCACAGAGCATCAACTATCTGGCTTCCACCACTTCGCGCAACCTTCGCTCTTCCCATAATCTCACTCTTTTCAAACCCTTTTTTTAAGACAGGCTTTATGTCGGACTTTTTCACCATCTCTGCGATTCGACTTTGGAATTCTTTCCCCAATAAAATCAGAATGTCCCCCAACAAATTTACTTTTAAAAAGTCTCTCGCGCACCTACTATCTTAAACTTGTCTCTCTTCAGAATTAACAACTTTTTTTTTATTTGTGTTTTTTGAATGCCGTCATTATCATTACCTTTATCATTCATAATTTTGTATTTATTAAGTATATGCATTCATACATTCTTTGTATGTTCATTAGTCTTTCACATATTATTAATATTTCGCCACTGATTAAACTCTCTATTACCAGGAAGTTGACTGGTAGAGAATGCCATTAGGCATTCAGTCCGCCAATTGTACAACTTACAGTGTAATCAAGTTTAAATAAATAAATAAAATTTTAATCTATTTTATTTAAAATATACTTCAGTGTACTTGTAGTGTGTATACTTCAGACCAGAGTGATTCAAAAATAGAGCCCCATGTATGTGGTTCCTCGTAATTGTTAGTTAATTAGCGCAGCATGTATTGCTCCACATACAAAGGACAAACCGCAACATTGGAACGAACGTGATATTTGATTACATCAAATATGACTGCATTATATGTATATCGACTAATTTTCTAGCTAGATTCTAGCTAGAATTTGATTTGATGTAACGATATGCTTAACTTGTGTAGAGCTGCTGCTCCTACAGTGCTTAAGGGAGGTTATGTCGTTGTGTGTGTCAAATTTGTAAGTGTATGTCCGTCTGTATATTTGTATGTTTGTCCATGAAGTTCTCAAAAACGAGAAGTCATAGCGAGTTTTTAATTGATTTAGGTATATAAAAACCTAGGTATCGTCCAGTAGTAAAAACGGAAAATCATTAAAAAAATAATTAAAAAAAACCTTTTAAAAAACTTACAGTCATCCTGCACCGACTTAATTTTTTACGTTATTTCAAGGTATTTGTAGGCTGTTATTTCAAGGGGGTGCTTTATTTATTTTTTAGAATACTTACGGTAGAGTGCGAGGCGTGTGTTCTTCTACTGTGGTTAAGGTAAATGACAGTACTAGAAAGAAATAATTTCCTACTCTTTAACAGGAGCCCCAAGATCTGGAGCCATGGACTGGGACCTGGGATGCTACTCGCCTGCTCTCACCGTGCATACAGTACGACCCTGATGATAAGTCAATTAAAGGTACCTAAGTTGGAAAGACGAATTTTCTCTCACTTTACCTAATTATCATAGAACAACTAACAGATCTACATTTTTCCGACCATTGATTTCAATATTTGGAGAATAAATTAGTCCTGTCTAGGTCTAATTTATAACCAAGTGTTCCTGATTTAGCTAGCGTCTTTCTAATCTGCTCAAAACATGGTATTAATTGATATTACACACAGTATAAGCTTCGCATGTTTCGATAATAAAATAGCATGCAAATTGTTGACAGTGCTTGAAGTCAAATTTCATTGAATAATAATTTAAAAGAAATAAGTCACTTAAATCTAGCCGTTGTTAATAAATTCCTTTACATTATAAAAAAAATGCCTCTACCCACAGGTTGGCGTTATTTGGGCCGCAAAAATTTAATTGGTCTAATTATAATTGTAATTATTTTAATCTTATCGCATTTATACTAATATTAGACCTAAGAACTCTGTTACTAACACTTGGATTTAAGTTATCTGTAATAATAAAATAAAAAAAAATATCGAATCTCAAAGCTTGCCAGCCTCTACCTACTGTTCTTCCTTCATCCTCATTTCTTCTACTTGCAGGCAGCGAGAACTGTCTGTTTGTTAACGTGTACACTCCTCGCCCGGAGCCCGGTGCCAACCTGCCCGTACTGGTGTTTATCCACGGAGGTGCCTTCATGTACGGCGGGGGACACCTCTATGACGTCGCAAATGTCATGGACAAGGATATGGTTGCTGTCACATTAAACTACCGACTGGGCCCCATTGGTGAGGATCACAAATACAAAATAATTGTTAATGAAATACATGTTACATTATCATTTACTTATAGACCTTTTTCACAGTTTTTTAAACTTGTGCTAGGATGAAACTGCTCTTCAGGGTATTTTAACTAATTTAACATGATTTACGTTTATCAATTGAGAATCTTAGTAATTTTTATTCGGTAGAAACAACATCTGATTATTAATTTTGTAAAATTGAAATGAGTTACCACCATGAATTTAATATTTCGCTAATGTCACAGTAGTTCATGTTTTAACAAGTTTTATGATTTTTCTCGGCCTTGTCAAGATAAAAAAAATATATAACGCATTCTTTTACGGTAAATATTTTGAGGCATTAGTGTAGACGATGCTATTTAGTCTCAATTAATTTAATTTAGAGGGCGTTGCAATAAATTCCATTGGCTTACAAACATTAAACTAAAGACACGAATCATCAATACCAGTACCAATTTATCTGAAGAATGGATGCTGGAACTACAGCTGTCACTTTAAAAGCGATATTACTGACGGTACAGTCCTGTGTGACCGTTATTGATGTTCAAACATTCTTAGAAGCCATGAAGTAGTTGTTTTTATTTATTTATAAAATATTATTACTAACTTACCTACTAACTCATGATAACGATGAAATCACAAAATCAATTTGTTTATTATTAACCATTTTTGCCAATTTAATATCGACAAAGCGAGCAATTAGACGAACACTAAAATGGCCAACATGCTGTCAATTCTATCTAGCCCAGAAGTCGTAGAGAATGCTATTCAGAGTTAATACCACGTTACTCAGCTTTTAGTTAAAATATTTTCATGTAGTTTATGGCCGGTATTAAAAAGGCCGAATGCTTATTTATGTAAAAAAACGGCAACTCTTCGATCGTGGCGCCAATATGTCGTTCTTCAGTACCGTTACGATGAGTTTACAGCGGTTTTACTTGTTAGCGACGACGTAAAAAAGTCTATGGAAAATTGCACAGCGCCTCTAGCGGTCAATGCAGAACTAAAAAAACATACAAAAAGTTACGTCGTCGCTAGCGAGTGAAACCGCCGTAAACTCATTATAACGGTACAGTTATGTTGCTGGCACTAACACATACATACTCGTATTAATCAGTCGACAGTAAACATTTAATAAATATTCTAACCCGTGTATGGACCAATATTTTAGGATGAATAGTAAACATCGTTTCAGGGTAGAAAGGAAATTTATCCATCAGCTTCATATCAGCAATTAATTGACTATAATATTTGAAAAAGCGGTGTTTAACACTTTTTGTGACAGTTAACAGCTATAGGCTTTAAACAATGAAAGTTCTTTTATAGCTGGGATACTGCCACATACATTGTTAACGAATTTAATTGAGTACATACAATATAATAGATACCAGATACAGATCACGACATCATCAAACAGATGATTGAATAAGGCAGGTTGTAATTAAACATTTACTAGTATATAATTTCTCAACCTTCCTTCAACTTTCTCCCAGGATTCCTCAGCACCGGCGACGAGAACATCCCAGGCAACTTCGGGCTTAAGGACCAGTCGTTTGCCCTCCATTGGATTCAGAGGAACATTCAGGCCTTCGGAGGGAACCCCTCCAGTGTCACTTTGAGCGGACTCTCGGCCGGCGGCGCCAGTGTCCACTACCACTACTTGTCTCCTTTGTCTAAAGGTTTTTAGATTGGCTAAAACATTGCAACCACCCAAAATTTGATTATTAAATAAGAAATTCAATAAAATCATAAATCATGAAAAATTTCATCGTCGAAGACAGGTACAAAAGTTGAATAGAGGTAAAGTTATAGTTCTGAGCGGGTCCCTGCCTCTAGTCAGGGCATATAATATACAAAGTTACTACAGGTAACATACGATATACCGTTGCAAACGATATTTTGCCAGGAAAAGCCCGAATTCCTTTTTACCCCTTCAAATTTGAACGTTGTACTCAAAATGGAATTTTGTACTGCTGACGAATCTCAAGTAATAGAACTTATTAAATTCTTAGCCTGATTCATATAAAATCGCTTTCGCGGTCAACCGCAGAACTGATACATTTTTGACGTCATTTTTGTCACCTTCGTTCTCATTTCCCTCCCAATTAATGTACTCCGTATTATCCTTATGTCATAAACGATCTTATTTTTCCCTAAAAGAATAACATTTAATAATAATAGTAATTATAGTCCCCCTAGCCGATTTCGACTACGGTGGCCAGTCACAACGACTAACCGACTGCGCAGAACATTTTATAGTGCCCAAGTGTGTGCGCAAACACACGTAGCCTCTCTATTCCTTTCACTCTCATAGCTCGATGGGACAGCAATCTGCCACGACCGGAGAGAGATCAGGCGCAGGACCAACGGCTTTACGTGCTTTTCCGAGGCAAGGGGGTGAAACACCGCCAACTTCCAAACTTCGGGCTATCCTGATTTCTGAACAGAAAAACCCAGGTACATATTTTAGGCCCGACCCGGAGATCGAACCCATGCAGGTCCTCTGGTGCAGCCGTCGCTTTAAAGTGGGACCCTCTAACCGCTGCGCCACCGAGGCAGTTAAACATTACATTTAATATGAAGTACATAAATTCGGCAGAGTAGGCAACAAAAGTGACGACAGAAACGTCTTAGTTTCGCGGTTTGCATATAATAAGAAATAACGAGATAATGTTTCAGTAATTTTCATTGTAAGTAATGACTTATGTCTCAGGTACATTCGCTAGAGGTATAGCCTTCAGCGGATCGGCCTTCTGCAGCTGGGCTCACGCCGTCAACCCAGCTCCTAAAGCCAAGAGGCTTGGAGCTATCGTCGGATGTCCCACCGGCAGCTCCAAGGAGTTGGTGGATTGTCTCAAGAAGAGACCTGCTGAAACCATCGTCAGTGCACAGATTGAAATGTTTGTGAGTACTCTCTCATTAACATACATTTTTGATATACGTGATATGTTTATACTATAAGAACTTAAGGGGTGGATTTGACACAAAAATATACATGCACCGCAATCTTTATTTGATCAATACTTATTTGATCTTAATATACGATACAACTATATTGTTTTAAGAAATACTAAAAACAACAAACATTGTTGTTTTCGGTTGCTAATTCCAGATATTCCAGGTCGTTGAGTCGTTGAAGGCATTCCTTTATTTCAGGATTGGAAGGTCCACCTTTTCACTCCGTTCACGCCGACTGTGGAACCAGCGGGAGTAAAGGGGGCTTTCCTGACGAAGTACCCCTACCAGGCAGCAAAGGCAGGAGACATGCACCCACTGCCGCTCATTACCTCTGTCACTTCAGAGGAAGGACTCTACCCTGCTATAGGTAGGAATGTAGACAATAACCATCTAATGGAAATCTTCTTAAAATATAAGACAGCTAACTATTATAATTACTAAATTAATTGACATCTACCGTGAAGTTCATAACTACACCATGACAGTTCGAGCTGTCTTGACGTCCTAAATGACGTCACTGCTTACAATCGAAAGTCTTCTTGAGGGCAAAATACTATGAAGATTTGTCTATGTACTTGTGACAAAATGGTAAATATTTATTCACCAATTTCCATGTGGCATGCTTTAATTAGTATGTTGATCGCCTTTGCAATAACTATGTAGATATATGTTTTATATAGGTACTTTGTAAACATTACTAATTTTTTATCGCGAGATGACCCATCAAAAGTTAAGATTATAATAATATGAACTTGTATTTATTGTGTTCCGTTACGATCGTTATGATCGTGCATGCTCATTAATGATTATAAACACTAAAATGAATTTTTAATAAAATCTGTTTTTCTTCCTAGTCTACCAAGCCGATCCTAACACTCTACCCGAGCTGGAGGCCCGGTGGAAAGAGTTAGCTAGCCACATTTTCGAGTACAACGACACTCTTCCCTTGGACCTGCGGCCAGCTATTGCGGCTAAGATCAAGCAGAAGTACCTGGACGGGAAACCTGTTAGCCAGGAAACATATGCGCAGCTGGTTCAGGTTAGTCGCGCTGGGTCAGTCATTTGGGTTTAAGAATACCAATTAGAATACGGGCATCTGGGTAGTCTTCAAAATTTGCCAAATATAGCAGATTTTCTACTGTCCAAGTAGAAGATTTGGCATAAAATAATTAGTGACTCCGAATTGTTCATTAGTAGTCACACGTGCCACCTCACCCTATGCATAGGTTTAAAGATTTGATAATTCTTTATTAAAACATTATGTCTTAATTACTCTAGCACAGAAACAGACAAAAAGTATTATTAATGTTTACATCGTTTACGCACGTCTTTTAAAAGCTATACAAAGTTTTAAAACGTACGCTATTCTTTTAACTGCTGCACATGCCGTGCAATTTCTTTTTAAATATATTATGGGAGTTGATGTCTTTCAATGATGCGGGTAGTTTGTAAACAGCTGTACTCCCCCAATATTGAAGTTATATGTTTATTGTGAAAATCTCGATCTTTGTACTAGCTACGTCATCCAGCATCATAAAGCAGAGCGTAGTTTTCCTTATTAGCTGATGGATGATCACCAGATAATAGTACTCACAATGAGTAATGGTCTCTGAAAATACTCACATAGATTAGGTAACTAAAGTTTCAAAACTTTGCAGGCTCTAGGCGACCGTCTGTTTGCAGCAGACGTGGGTCGCTTGGCTCAGATTCATGCTCAGCAATCGTCACAGCCTGTATACGTCTATCGCTTCTCGCATCGAGGGTCAAGCAGCCTTTCCGTCATCCTTGGCAACACCACCGTCAACTATGGTCAGTAGATAATCAAGATAGTACTACGTCATGGTACGTTCCGTTAACGACATAAGGTATTAAGCATGAGGAGTGTCAAATACTTGTATAGATTCGTCATGTCTGGTAACTTGGGTTACTACCTACTAGATAAGATAAAGGTTTTTTTATTTCATTCTAAGCTTAATACTAGAACAATGCTTATAATTGAGAGTAAGTATTTATATAACACTCGTGGCAGGTAGCCCCGCTCTTTCATATCAATATTACATCAAGATTTGAAATTAAACAATCATCTTTTAATTAGCTACCAGTAACCAATGAGTACTAATACAATACTTGATTATGTATGTGGTTTTAACAGATGGATATTTTTAGTACACCCTGATCATGCTACTTTAGTTAGTTAATTATACTTTATACTCTGTATTTTCATAATATTGTTTTTATTACTATTTTCTAATTGATAATAGTTTACTGTATTTACAAAGCTCTTCATTAGGGACCTTAAAGGGCATAGAATACAGCGTTGGGCCCTTTCGGCTTCTAGAAATTTTGATTTAGTGGCACCGCCCCAGACAGTATTGCAATAGCCCAATATTCATTGAACCAATGCAGTATAGATTTGATTTATTTATTTTTTGTTCTAATATGTCTTGTTGTAATTTGTCATAAGCATTCATACTATTTTTTCCGCACAGGCGTCAGTCATGGCGATGACGTCTTACAGGTCTTGAAGTTCCCAGGAATTATCTTCCCGTCAACACAAGATAAGGAAATGATAAGCGGTCTCCTGGAAATGATATATAGCTACGCAACTACCGGGTACGTTTTTAAAAAACAAAATTATTGTAGTTTGTTATATACACATATGTAACTAATACTCTGGATTGCCGAGGATTGCGGGTAAATAGGCGTTAAACAGACGCTCTTACTTAATGGTCAACGCAATGTACAGATAACAGCATGTCAAGGTCATAAGGACGAGTTTGCAGCAAAAGTGGGTAACCTGATGTGCTCGCCACTGTACTAGCCGCACACCTACCCGCGTTCGTCCATATCTTGTAGTGTCAGTTTTCACAATTCTCGTTCAATTCGTATACGAAAAAAGTTCGACGATCGAATATTCTTTGAGGAAGGAAAAATAGTTTTTGATTTCTCAGGGTCACGATTGCTATGTATTTAAATTTTGTTCTTGGGATAGTTTATTTACGCGATATTTTACTTGTTATTTTAGGTTAAACGGTTAAACTTGCAATCGAATTACCACACGAAAAAAGTTCGATTGCCGCGAGAATCGGCCTCAAGGAGGCTTTTTAACTGACTTCAAAAAAGGAGGAGGTTATCAATTCGACTGTATGTTTTTTTTTTATCATTTTTTTTTTTTTGTATGTATGTTACCTCATATCTCAGTCGTTTGTCGACCGAATCGAAAATTTTTTTCACTTTCTTAGAGGGTATACCTTCTAGTTGGTCCCATTTTTTCCATTTTGGGATCTGATGATGGGATCTTGGTGTATTCGAGAGAAACCCTCAAATTTTAAAGGCACGTATAGTGTTTCTTTACTAGAATCTTAATGTTGACGTGTTGTTACGTCTGATAGTCAACATTTTGTGGGGCTGAGCTGATGGTGGAACTCCTTAACGCCTAGGAGTTCAGTAATTATAATGACGAAACTTATGATAGGTAATTTGTAGCTTCGTAAAAAATAGAATCATAAGGTGCAACTCCTCCCCCCCTCTTATGTAATCACTAAAAATAAAGAAATAAAATAAACTTTAAAAAAAAGTAAAAACCGACTTCAAAACCAAAATGCACTAAAAAGTCTTAAATAAACTCTTCACCATTGAAAGGAAAGGAATCCGTTTTAGGCAAACAATTTCTTTTTGGAGTCGGTGCCATCACTTTGACCATCAAGCATCAACTATCACAGCACCGACTCCAAAAAGAAATTGTTTGCCTAAAACGGATTCCTTTCCTTTCAATGGTGAAGAGTTTATTTAAGACTTTTTAGTGCATTTTGGTTTTGAAGTCGGTTTTTACTTTTTTTTTTTCAGGAACTTTTTCGTGTTGTAATTCGATTGCGAGATTATCCGTTTAACCTAAAAAAACCGGCCAAGTGCGAGTCGGACTCGCGCACTGAGGGTTCCGTGCCAACTTTAACTGAATTAGGCAATCCACTTACTTCTACTTAGTAAAATACCACAATATTTTGTTGACTACAAATATAACTTTGTTTTTCATAGTGTTTGTATGAAGTACAAAGTTACGTTTGCGGTTTTTGAAAATGTGCTATATCTCAAAAACTTCTAGTTCGATCCCGTCCGAACCAATTTTCGTTGAAAATATATGTTACGATCTACATTACACATTTTTTTCAAAATTTACACTTGCTTGGTTTAGAAGTTAGATGGGGGGGGGGACGCCCATTTTATCACTTTGGAAGCGTCTAGCTAAGAAACGTTAGACTTTAAAAGAAAATGGTTTAAGGAACCTCTATGTCATTTCAAAAGACCTATCTATAGACACCCCACATGCATAGGTTTGACTAAAAAAAATTTTTTTGGTTTTAGTTTCATGTATGGGAGCCCCCCTGAAATCTCATTATTTTTTATTTTTTGTATGAGAATCGGTAAGCGGTTAACAGGATACATCTTTCTACCAAATTTCATCAGTGTGATGCTTATAGTTACAGAATAAAATGGCTGTGACATACGGACGGACAGACAGACAGACAGACAGACAGACTTGACGAAACTATAAGGGTTCCGTTTTTTGCCATTCGGCTACGGAACCCTAAAAACAAGCAAAACATCTACACCTAAAAAAACTATTGCACGAACAAAATCTAAACACATAGAAGTCGTGACCCTGAGAAATCAAAAACTATTTTTTCTTCGACAAAGAAGGTTCGATCGATTCGGAAAATAATTGCACGAGAATCACCTACCAGGTCAATTCTTACGATAACCAGGTTATAACTAATCACCTAGAATTATTCCGGAGTTGGTTTGAATAAATGCATTCTTATTTTTACTCACTACAATAAAGGACGTTATCAATTCAATGCATATGTATGTGATATCGTTGTTTTTTTACATATTGAGGCTTTCAAACACGTGCGAAATGTCGTACGTGTACAGTATATATGTTTGTATATTTGTCCACGGATTTTTTATTAAACAAATTCATTGAGAGTCGGCGCATAGTGTTCGTAGACTGTTGGTACACGAAAGCTTGGGATCATGCACTGACTACAAATGAATTTGTTTTACTTAAATAGAAGGTTAAATTTTGGACTTTTTACGGCCGATTTTTCAATAGTCAGATAAAATTTATTAGACTGATAAATTATAAAGCGACAGATTTTGAAAAATGACAGTTACGTATGATTGCTGTCAATTAGGTGACGTTTTCAAATTAGCCATATTATATTTTGTTTGACGAATATTTCTTATCTGACTATTGAAAAATCAGCCCTTAGTCAGTTTATTTGTAGGTGGTTGTTTTTTTATTTTTACCTACATAAAGTACGAAAATCGTTCTGCTAATCGTAATGCCATTATGTGGAATAGTCTTCCTTCAAAACTTTTATGTTATAATTGAAAGCCTTCCTCTAGAAGTCGTTCAATGTATGTCACCAATAGCATAATTGTGGCTTTTCACATAGTGCTTGTTTCAAATTGCAGAGTCCCTAAGATCCCCAACGGGCCAATATGGAAGCCAGTGGCGCCGGGATCCTCTGAAGTAAATTACTTGGAGATAGCTTCCCCCGACAGAATTCAAATGAAATCCAGCTCTGATTTTGGACACAAATCTTTCTGGGACAATCTTGGATTCTTAGAGAATGAAAACTACAATGGACATTTAAGAGATGAACTCTGAAGAATGTACTATGTTTACGATTAAGCTAGCACAAGG
The DNA here is from genome assembly GCA_963924145.1 of Pyrausta purpuralis. Classification (NCBI taxonomy): domain Eukaryota; kingdom Metazoa; phylum Arthropoda; class Insecta; order Lepidoptera; family Crambidae; genus Pyrausta; species Pyrausta purpuralis. The sequence goes on from OZ001651.1 coordinate 5,680,974, forward strand.
CCGGTCCTTCGTAGGTACCTACTACCGCATTGTGCCGCAAAATGTGCTAATAGAATTTATGTAGTAAAACAAGGGTGTCAATTAATATTTTAATACACGTTTATTGATTCAACCTGAGCTTGTTTTTTTCGTATACTCCTAATTTATTATTATATACTATAATATATCTCGGTTACTCTTTGACGTTAGGCATCTTATTGTATATCATGCACAGACATAATGGTCACAAAATACTAAATGTACATCCCAATTGATACAAAAGTATAGCCCAAATAACCAAAAGCTAACGTGCGTTTCCACCAAGTGAGTAGTTCTAGATTCAATTAAATGTATATTTTATATCATTTAGTTACTGGTTGAAAATATATGTAGAAACAAGATTTTCTTTTTGTAATATGATTGAATGAAATAGAACTATAAATAAGTCCCCTGGCTGACTATAAATAGGTCTGCACGCCGCCTAGAAAAGCAGTTATTAAAGTGAAGCGAAGAAGACTCAAGAAGAAAAGAAGGAGTAAAGTTGAAAGTTAATAAGTGAAGGATAGCTACTGCGAGACGACAAACCCTGTTCCTTGACACTCAGAAGTCTTCAAGGGACTCTCAGAGAGGCCGCAATAGAACTCTTTCTCCAGCCTGGCGTGGTAGTTTCGACGCGAAGTGACGTATGCTAACTCGAGTAAATCGTAAATTGCGAGACTCGACACGGTGTTTTGACAGGCGATACGCCGACAACGCAAATTTGCAGGACTCGACACACAAATTTTGACAGATGTTGACGATAACGCTATCGAGGGTAATGAAAATCTGTAAAAGCTCATCTTAGCAGAAAAAACGAAAATTATGCTAGAATTGTGTTCGAAAAAAATCTATAGATTTTTGTATGTATTTTTTAACTTTACTCAAGTTTTTAATTCCTAGATACGGTGTATTATTGTTTTCGAATGTAAAGAGCCTTTTGCGGATACTTCTAGGCACTAACTTCTATAGACATGCTTTTTAATATATTACGATGCTTTTAAATAATTTTCATCCATTTCCTTTACTTAGGATTTGTATTTGAATACGGCTAATTTTATCTATTTTCGAAGATAACTACATTCGTCGGGACTTGCAATTTTTACAAATGTCAATCTCGCAAGCACAATTTTCTAATGTCATTTTCATTATCGTCGTAAAAAGATAATTAACTAGAAATTATTTGCTTTAGAATGTTTTTAACACTCACAGTGTCATATTTTTCATAAACAGACGGCTAGATGGCGCTAAGCGTCACGCAATTGACGTTTTCATAAGAGACCACAAATTTCGCAGGGTCGGACTAATAGCACGGTAGCTCAATTAGTAAGAGCGTTTGGCCCGGTTTGCCAAAAGGTTGCTGGTTCAAGTCCCGCCGTGCGCAAATTTTTGGTTTCTTATTTCATCTTTATGAATAGAAATTATTTTATTTAATACTCGTGACCCAGTTGTCGCATTTGTGCGGTAATAATGTTAAAATAAACGCAGTATTTTTAATTATCATTATCAAAAGCCTGATAACAATTCCAATGATGTATACAACGAATTCTGTTGAGGGTTGAATAATAAGAAAATAGGAAATCCCGTCGAAATTCCCTAATTTAACTCCATAATTGATATTTTTAATTACATAACGTATTTACTCCTTAATTTACGTACCTTCTTACCTACATTACCTCAAATTTTAAGGCACTTACGAAGTAATTAGTAATGTTGTTGATAAAACAATCTATAATATTGCACCTTTACTTGAAATTATATTTTTAAAGTATATTTAAGACAATAATGCACGATGAGGGGCAACAATTTTTAAAAGAAAGTTGATAACTACTAGAAAACTCGATCACTATTTGCAACCCTTATTCGGCTCTCATTAATACAGCTAAAAGGTAAACTACTAGATAAATAACAGCTTCTAAAGCTCTTGAGTTCTTGTTTATTTTTTTATGAAACCAAAGTTATTTCCGCTACGGGTCCGTCGCATTTGGATGGGTGATCATTCTAACTAAAATGACATTTCCGCAATGAACATTTCCGTCCTTTTGAATTGAGTGGTTTTTATCTGAGCGAATACTTCTACGTCACCATCATCATTCTGTAAGCTAGAATAGGCCTCCACCACAGTTTTCTACATTAACCGTTTGCGGGTTGCATCCAGTGTGATCCTAAGATCGCAACGGACTTAAACCAGTGAAACTATAGACCCTTTACACTCTGCGACTTTTAGCAGCGATGCAGTCACAATGCAGCATCGATGCAGACGCGATGAAGAAGCTGGAAATTGACAAATTATGTACTGAATTCTGGCGTTTGCATCCATACTAACGCCAACTGCATCGATGTTAAATTAAATCTGTTCATTGCGTGAGTCCCGATGCTGAAGCGCATTTTCAACACGCGCAAGTGCATCAATGTTAAAAGTCGCAGTGTGTAAGGGTTCATCAGTTCAAGTAGCAACGGGCAGAGAACATATCGCGAAGGACAGTCATTGGGACAGAAAAGTCCTAAGTTGCACCGATGAATTAGTGATAATTAGTTATCAAACTAACATTAAGTACAAAAGCATTTTATGATGATAGCTATCGTATGTCCTATTCGGCGTGACGGCGAATTCAACTAACTCTTAATAATGAAAATTGTGCCTACGTCTCGAGTTATTAGTACTGTAACAAACGCGACTTTCTGTTACTATACATAACGTATGAGAAAAGATAAATAAAATATTCTGTAATGATTCGCATTTAATGATAATAACAATAATATTAAAGAATATTGCACAAATAAGGACACAAAACACATTTCAGTCAAATCATAAGAAGTACAATATTGGCGGTCGTGTCGCTGGGAGCGATCTCTTCCAGACAACCATTGATTAGAAGGAATAACGTTTATTAGAGAGGTAGAATCGTTAATTAGAAGGTTTTTTTTGGTTTTTAATTAAATTATTACACTGTCATTTTTTATTGTACTGCAATTATTGCTTTGTCACTCCTTCAAACTTTCAACTGCAGCAATTCGTGAAAAAGTCCTGAAAATAATTGAAAAAAGCTATTATAAATCATTCTTATGCACTTCACATGTCTCCTGCATCTTTATGCGCTCGTTCTGGTTTCGTTTTTCGGGATTTGTAAGTTCTTGCTCTGTCTTTTAAGTCTTTTTAACTGAAATCTGCTGAAAACTTGTTTTTAAATAGTTTTGCAATACATGAGGGGCTCGGATCTTATGAAAAGAGGAACCGATAATAAACTCATTTTGAAACCGCTACCTTGCGGGGATTTTGACCATTATATTTATATCATGAAACCAATAAACAGACACTGAATATCTAGCTATTTATGCACATAGAAACACGTTGCAAAATTTTATAACTTACATGCATGGAATCTATTTATTTATCCGATCTCTACATGAAACGATGTACCGTAAGTCAAATTTATGTGTTGTTATATTTTCCGATTTTGTATTTTACTATAATTTGATGGGAATTCTTGTGGAATTTAATTTAATAGTTGCAATGATTTAAAATTATTTGCGAAACTTTGTTTACCTATTTAATGTCAAACTGACATAAGGTATTGATTTACTTATTACCGGTGTTGCAGGAATTAATTTTATTTTTCCTTAAATTAATATTCACCGCGAACCTTCTAATGCTGAGAGCCGTCGGTGACACCTGTGGTAAAAACTCCATGTTATTAAAAAATAAACATGATTGCTGCCATTTTACTCTGAATTTTCAAGATCGCTCGAAAAAAAAATATTTATACTTTATTGCACAACAGGACAAAAGGACTTAAGGCCATATGACGTTCTCTACCTCTCCAGTCATGCCTTTGGGCTAAGCAGAAATGATGCGGGCGGTGCGAAAAGGAAACAAAATTAATTATAGATGAAAAAAATGTAACTTGTCTACATATATAATTCATACTTCGATTTTATGCAATAAAATGAAGACCAAGTGAATAAAATTAATAATTACATAACATAATACAAGCAATAAAATAAATAAATCAATAAAATATACATATACCAATATACACTATAATATACCATATAATATGACGAACGTTGTAGATAGATATTATGGAGATGATTCCTATATATGAAGGAAGTGTGCACGGACGAGTCTCTTAAATGAGAACTTGGGAGCTGGGAAACCTGGGAACCTTGGAGCCTGTCGAATATTTTGCCGGAAAGGCATTCCAAAGACGAATAATGGCTTGGACAAGAAAAGAGTTTGAGAGGAAACCTGTGCGGTGCGAAGAAGTAGCGAGGGAAAGATTATGAGAAGAGCGCAGTGGACGCAAGTGCGTCTCACTCAGGAAGGTGAACTGGGATTTTAAGTAGCTAGGAGAATTAAGAACGAAAATAAATATAAAAAAAATCCCTTTTCAGGGATTTAAAAAAGGCGGTTAATAATTCGCCTTATATGTATGTAATATCGATGGCTTTGGATCATATTTAAGTATGATAATCTAAAGGTATATTATGCGAGTACGAGTGCAAAAGCTTGTCCACGGGTATCTCGAAAAATATCAGTAACTAAAAAGATTAAAAGAAGGCTCGTGTATCGTCATAGCCGTATCACAAAGCTTATTTTTAGGGTTCCGTTGCCGAATGGCAAAAAACGGAACCCTTATAGTTTCGTCGAGTCGTTCCGTCTGTCTGTATGTCCGTCCGTATGTCACAGCCACTTCATTCTGAAACTAAATTAAATTAAATTAAATAAAAGCTCAACTGAAACTAAAAGCATCACACTATTGACATTTGGTAGGAAGATGAATCCTGTTAACCGCTTTACGAATCTCATACAAAAAATATAAAAAAAATATTTAAGGAGGATATACACGAAACTAAAACCAAAAAAAAAAATTTGTCAAACCTATGCGTGCGTTTATTTTGTCTATTAAAATGACAACGAGGTTCCTCAAACCAATTTCTCTAAAATTCTAAAGTTTGAGAGACAGACGCTTCCAACGTGGTGTCCTCCATCTAACTTTTAAACTAAGCGAGTGTAAATTTTGAAAAAAATACATGATGTAGATGTTGAGATCGAACTAGCAGTTTTTGAGATAGAGCATATTTTCAATAACCGCTGACATAAATTTATTATTTATAGTAATACTATGAAAAACATGGTTTTATTTCCTGTCAACAAAATATTGTGGAATTTGGCTAAGTGGAAGTAAGTGGATCTCTAATTGAGTTAAAGTTGGCATGGAACCCTTAGTGAGCGAGTCCGACTCGCATTCGGCCGGTTTTATTGCTATGTGCTTGTGCTGAGATGAGGTTTATTGCATAATATTATTTTCTGAACCTTTATTATGATTTCATGCCATTTTTTTGTCTATATTTACAATCAGTCAGACAGTTTTAATTAAATTTGATGAATTGTTGCATATTTATTGACAGTAAAATCCATCAGTTCGACAGTAAAGACTATAAGCTCTCTAACATAAAAATATCTTCCGTTATAACGGTTTCCCTAAATAATGGGAGGATGTGTATCGGGTACAATTCGTGGCCAATGTGTACGTTTGAAGATTGCGTTATGAATACGGTTAATTTTATCAGATTTCGTGATACTGCAAGCTATTTTTTGTGATAATGAAATGTCAAATTTTTGCAACATCAGACTACCAGCGCTGGTGAATCAAATAAAAACAGTCTCCCTCTCAAACCATGTTTCCCATCCCGCACTACCTCCGTGTGATACTACTGATACTGTTAATATAGCAAATAAAATAATTATTATTTACTTATCTAATAAAATAAACTTTAAGAAAAGTAAAAACCGACATCAAAACCAAGATGCACTAAAAAGTCTTAAATAAACTTTTGACCCTTGAAAGGAAAGGAAGTCATTGTAGGCAAACAATTTCTTTTTGGAGTCGGTGCCATCACTTTGGCCATCAAGCATCAGCTATCAGAGCACCGACTCCAAAAAGAAATTGTTTGCCTAAAATGGCTTCCTTTTCTTTCAAGGGTCAAAAGTTTATTTATGACTTTTTAGTGCATCTTGGTTTTGAAGTCGGTTTTTACTTTTTTTGAAGTTAATTTTATTTCTTAATTTTTAGTGATTACAGGCGAGGGGGGGGGGGGAAGTTGCACTTAATGACTACGTTCTTTAAGAAGCCACAAATTACCTATCATAAGTTCTGTCATTATGATTACTGAACTCCTAAGCGTTAAGGAGTTCCACCATCAGCTCAGCTCCACAAAATGTTAATCATCAGACGTAAAAACACGTCAACATTCAGATTCTAGTAAAAAAACACTATATGTGCCTTCAAAATTTGAGGGTTTCCCTCGATTCCACCAAGATCCCATCATCAGATCCTAAATTGGCAAAAATGGGACCAACTAGAAGATATACCCTCTAGGTAGACGAAAAAAAATTCCGAATCGGTCGATTATTGACTGAGATATGAGGTAACATAGATACAAAAAAAAATACATACAGTCGAATTATTGATAATCTTCTCCTTTTTTGAAGTCGGTTAAAAAATTACACATTTCATCAATCGAAACAATATTACTTAACACTTTTACATTACACACTATAATAATTATTTACTTATCTAAAAAAATACACATTTCATCAATTGAATCAATATTACTTAACACTTTTACATTACACACTATAATAATTATTTACTTATCTAAAAAATTACACATTTCATCAATTGAAACACTATTACTTAACACTTTTACATTACAAACTCAATAACCTTTTTTATGTAATGTTTTGTTATTACGTTAAATTTATTATATGTTTAGGTATATTGAGTGACAGATAGTATAATAAACAGTTTCATGGCATCTAAATCTGCACAATTTCTTAGTATTCATATGATACCTGTGACCTTTCAGACTTCCTTTTCTAAAAATTATTTAGCGAATATGGTACAGGATGACGTACCGTAGGTATCGCAATAAACTTAGTTTTAAATCTTAAAATGCAAATGGATTTTTTCAGACCCACATTCAGAGTCTGTAATAATACGAACGAACTCAGTATAATAAATTCTGAATACTGTTAAGCTATTGTATTATAATAAAAGCAAGTCATTGCGGAAAATTTGCAACATCATTATCCGATTTACAAAATACAGGTTGTCCCAAGTAGGTGTCTGGTGTCCTGGAGTCCACCAAGGGCTATAGATTTGACCTCGATGAATGTTCAGCGAAATCCAATAGAATTCGAGTTGTTTCGTTTTCAACGCATTTTGGCTTGGATAATTGGCTTTGGGTAATTTGGAAAAAAATAATCTGCATCTTAATCACGCTACTTAAAACAAAGTATTGTTACGTATTTAAAAACTGTCATTCTAAGTTGGCTAAAATGTCGTACCTGCCTGCCTGCTTTACCAGTTTCGTAATAAAAAACCCAGTGAAACGAAAAAATACATAAATTTCTTGGAACAAATAAATGCCGTTAAATTCGTTTTATAGTCATCACATTTAATAGTTGAAGAATAAAGAAGAAGAACGAGGGTCATAACAAGCTTTTTCGCGGAATAATTTCTCAAGAAGATTTTTGTTTATTTGATGAAACGAATTTAGTAACTTTTAAACAGTAATCGTAAAACAATAGATAATTATGATTATTATACGTTTTCATGACATTTATTTGTTTCAAGAAACTGATGTATCACTTGGCTTTTGGATATAATGCTGGTATAGTAAGTGTATGAACATTGCACGACCTTTTGCCAACTAAGAACGACATTTGTTAAAATACGTAGTAACAAATTTATATATTACACCATTTCGAAAAAAGCGTGAGCAAAATTATCGAAATTTTCCAATTAGCAGAAAAAGTTTATTTTTTGAAAAACTGTTCAATGATATCATTTCAATTATCAGAAAGAGACATTATTAGACTACTTTTAAACCACACATTGTGAATCTTACATTAACAGTTTGGTTGTTGCACTTTTTTTTGGATCAAGTCGCACTCAGATCAAAATTCGTACTAAACGCAGGTAATAACTCAACAACTATAAATTTCATCAAACTTACATGGGCGTCAAACCGATAACCTTAAAATACTCTACCACTAGTGACCCGCTGCTGGTTCACCCTCCTTGGGACACCGTGTATAATCGCTGGCGATGCCGCTGGGAACTTTATGTTGCTATTTTTTTTAAGGCTTAAGTTTTTCATTTTATTCTCTGTAGATAAAAGTAAGTATTCTATTCAGGCTCAAAACAGTACTATCGAAGTTGGTGGCGCCTGCGTTGGCTTTGGAAATGGCGGCGTTAAGATTATTTTTGATTTCGTTTCTTGTCGCGGTCGTTTCCAGCCAGGGGTCGGACCCTGTTGTGAACGTTGCCCAAGGTGCTCTTCAGGGTTTGTGGAAGATATCAGCCAATGGAAGAACCTATGCAAGTTTTCAAGGGGTTCCATATGCTCGCCCGCCGGTCGGCAAATTTAGATTCCGTGTAAGTTTTGAAAGTTTCGTAAGTGTTATAATGTTCAACTTTTTTGTGTGGATGGATAGGTGGATGTATTTTTGTTAATTCTTTTCGCTTAATTTAAACCGCTTAAAAAAACTGACTTAAAAGCTTAAAATAATGCATATTCCCTCCACTTAGGTGAAACTAATTCATTTGGAGTCGGTGCATTATGTGCGTGGACTGTTGGCGTACGTCAGCTTGAGTTCATGACTCCAAATGAATTCGTTTCTCCTTAGAATAGGAAAAATGCGTTATTGAAAACAACCCTTTTTTTGTCAATTTTTATAAGACAGTTTTATTATAAAATTATTTATTTATTTCATGATTTTTAGTTATTTACCCATATCTGAAAAAATACTAGACTAAATTTGATGAAACTTACACTATACCGTAAGTTGAAATATAAAAGTCATAAGTCATTTATTTATGCAAATAGGCCCTCTGGGGGCACACGTCCCAATATAAACCCTACCACAGCTTCGGGACAATTGTGGGATAGTGCTGAGAAGAAGCTGCGCAAGAAACTCAGTCACTATTGTCAATGCCTCTTTTCAAAAGGATTACAATGTTTGTAGTGATCATGCAAGTCCATACATTACGAGTATTATCATTTAAATAATCAATACCTAATCGAAATAAAAAAGAATCATCTGGCTTTGACTTTTTGTTTTCAAGACATCCGTGGACAAACATAAAAAACATACACACGAAATTTTTCACACGTGTTTGGTAGCCTTAATAGATCAATATACTTGAACATGAGAGAAGAATAGTAAATGTAGTAGTATTCTGAGTTTTGCGAATAGTGGTTTGCAACTATACTTTCTCTAAGCACTATAAATAGCTCGTACGCTCTATTTTTTGAGCTCGACATAGTGGTAAAAAATGCACATTTGCTGCATTGTATGATTCCGTAACAGAGATCGGAAGCTACATAGCCATGATATGCAGCAATGGCATACTTTAGAGATACTGTTCTGGCTTATTGTTTTAACGGAAAAATAATGTAATAATTTAACTGCACAAATAGATAGTAGCGGATTTCCAATTTACTGAACTTTCAAGTTTTACGTCCAGAAAACGAGTTTCTTAAACGGGTTCTATTATCTGATCTTCATTTTGAATGTTTGGTTTTGCTTGCTGTGGGAGATTAAATTGAATATAATTCGTTTATTCAAAATTAATTTTCAAACTGTGTGCTTTCATCCCAACAGCTATGTTTTCAAGTGCATCATTGACATAACTTTCATATGATTCAGTATCTTTATCTTTACTGCCTTTTATTAAGATTGTCAAATGGTTAGCAAGTGAAAACATTTAATGAACAATGTATAGTGGCAGATCATTTATATAATACAAGAATAAAAGTGGCCCAAGTATACTTCCTTGGGGTACATCATTATTAACAACTTGAAGTTAAAATTTAGCATTTTTAATGTTTTCATTATGATCTGGATAAAAAAAAATAATGGAATTCATTGTCAAAAGCTTTGGACATATCCATGAGTATAGCGATTACAAGAATACTATAATTCAGGCATTCAGATATGCTGCGCGTAAGTTGGTAAATTGCTAAATTAGTATATTTATACTTTCAGAATCCATATTGTTCATCGCGTAGTAAATGATATTTATTGAGATCCATCGATTCATTCATAAAAATAACCTTCAAATATTTTTGCAACTACGGGAATTCAGGCATTGGGACGAAAGTTAGCATATTTTTGCCCCTTTTTAAAGAAAGGCTTAACTAAAGTTATTTTGTATAAGCTAAGCAGAGGGCTGCTCCCTGATGATTCGATCTTCTTGAGTCTGAAGGCGTCAGCTCGTGCTCTTCTCTCTATTGCACACATGATTATATGTTGCCCCCAGTGTGTGTTGTTCAGTTCAAAGTTTATTACCCTCAATTGTAATAATGTTGTTAGGGCAATCGACTGCGTGACGAACTTATGTCATAAAGGCGAAGTAATCGCGCTACAGGTAACATGGCTTCTTCCACATGATATCTCTGCTTTTGGGAATATTTATGAAGACTTCGGTTTCACGGGTGTGTTGGCAGTGGACACTTCGGCCGGCATACTGCGGGGGAGACCGTACGGCAGAGTAGCTCTTTTGTAGAGAAAGGCTGTTTTCACTTCGGTATCAGTGATTGAGTGTGATAGTGCCGCGATCAAGGTGGTTGTCAGGGACATATCGTTCTTGATATTTTCAGTGTATATGCCTACTAACTCATCAAAACATTTATCAACCTTTACAGAATGCCTTAGTGAAATTAGTGCAATAATAGACAATAGTAATTTTGACACAGTGTACACACATCAACATGGTCTAGGGATATTTTTATTAAACCTAAATAAGTAAAACTCTATTAACTTTCTTCCCAAACACCTACACGTTCAAATAAACACTGTTTTTAAGCCTATCTTATCTGATAATATGCTTTTAAATAATGTTAAGTTTAAAAAAAATTAAGAAGAGGAAAAACTCAGACAAAATTTCTATCGTACCTATTTTTTGAAACATCAAAACCCAAACAAAAACTATTTACCTAAGACCTAACTGTCTATTTAAGACTCTCCTGATACATCTGCAGCGGTTCTGCATACTCAAAATAAGGGTGTCAATATAATGTCATGAAATACTGTCCTAATAAGATGCAAGAATAGCTGGTTGCATGCACAATATCTTCAGAGAAATTCCTAAAAGCTCTTTTCTGAAGCATATCCCAGGCATGCTCAATAGGATCTAAGTCAGGGGATTATGCAGGTCAGTCTAAAGTTTAGATATCATGCTGTTGTAACCAACTTATAACGATACGCGCCGTATGTGGACCGGCATTGTCGTGCATTAGCTGGAAATTTTGACCCATTTGGTGTCTGTGGGGTAAGATAACAGGCTCTTGTACCTCATCTTCGTATTTTAGAAGAGTGATATTGCCTTGTATTCAAGCGAGGTCCGTTCTACCGCCGAGAGGAATTCCTGCCAAAACAATAATCGTGTCACCTTGATATGCATGAACTTGTTGTGGGTGCTGTAGTCGATTCGTTGGAACGTCCAGGTTCTCTTCAAACCGGTACTCTTCGTGAACAGGGATAAAATCCAAACCTGGATTTATCAGTGAAAATCACAAGTGGCCATTGATAATGGTTCCAGTTTTCGTGTGCAATAACCCATTGTAATCTTCTTCCTCGATTGCCTCTGCTTAGCGCTGGTACCCGAAGTGGCCTATGAGCACGAATTGTATTGTTTTTCTTGCGGCATTTTGTGAAATAAGGAAAATAAACATGTAAGGAACATATGACCTTAGCCTTTTGAAGCGAAGCGTTTTGTTGGAACTATACCTACTTCCTTTGCCTTTTTATGTGAACATCAAATAACTTTCTTTTCAATACTAGGTATTTTTCTTGACGATTCAATGTATTATAATTCTAATTTGTAATTATAAGTCTATTTATTTTTGTTTTAATTTTTAGTGCAATTTGGCTATTATTATTTTATGTTTGAACATTTTGATGAATTGGCTATAATATCTTACTATATTTTAATTTATCTTATTAATTTATAGTTTATTATTTAAGTTTTATTGTGATCATTTTATATTTATGATTTTTAATGAAGCTGCTCTATATTATTTTACTGAATACTTGTAAACATGAAATGTATGGGAGTTAATTTGCCTGAATAAAGATAATTAATAAGCTCTTTATTTTTAATTCGGTATCAATAAACATAATTTTGATTAATTTAAAAAATATATGCAGTGACAAAAACCGTAGTCCCTACCATTGACACGGTGACAAAATGAAGTTAGGACAACCTTTGAGAATTCAATAACTCAAAATGTGTGGTTATCAGTTTATCTCTTTCTCGAACTCATCTGCAATACACTAACAGGTTTTTCCTTAGACCGTGTGTCTGAGTAAAAAGACCTAGGAGTGACATGTAATGTTGAATTGATATTTAAGAAAATTGATACCAAAATTTGTAAAAAAAGCTTATATATTATATGACGACGCTTATATATTATACGAAATACGAGTATAGCTTGCGGCTTGAAACTGATTAATAAGCTCGAAATAACGCATTTGCACTAAGGGCTTGGAATATTAATGAAATGTGCAACTTACAAGCCCCGACTGGGCTTCTAGATGTTTATGTTTTCAGGTAGAAAAAAAATATCATTTGGAGTCGGTGCATTATCTCAAGCTTACGTACATCAATAGTCGGTGGACATCATGCATCGACTCCAAATGATTTTTGTGTCCTACACAAAGAGGGAATGCGTTATATTGAGGTTTTTGATCCGCACTTAGAGGGTCATACAGTCCAGGCTTCATTTTTTTTCTAACATTTATTGTTGTATTGAGTTTTGATAGATAGGTTTACTAGCAACTGACAATTGCTCCGTTTCTGTTCTCCATGAGTGCGTACCACTTGATAATCGCGACGAACGCCACGCCCGCAAAGGCAGACGACTGTTTGTTGACGTCGTTAACGCTTACGCGAAGCCCGCGGCAACCCATGTCAATAGGAGGGTCGTAGTTAACAATTTTATTGTTTGCGATTTGAATCTTTTTTCTGTATCTCTATCTTACAGCTAATATTCCCTGTGACAGTTTCAAAAAGTAAAAAGAACATCAACGCTCCCAAATGCTCACATATGAGCCTGTTTCACATACTTGATGTAACAACCACAACGCTCACGCAAGTAGTTCGGGGACGAAGTGGAACGGGAAAATGTGCTCTCGTGAGCACTGGTGCGATCGTGACGGTTATCAAGTGTTTGTTACGCACCTCATGGTTGGGAAAATTACATTTGGTTCGTTTCGTTCTACTGAAGTTTGTTATGGCAGTTTTATTTCACCTTTATTTCGTTTTTTTTACTTTTCTCTTTCTCAATCTCTTACATTTATAGATATTATAAGTATCCTAAATATTGCCCGCTGGTATAAGCTGTTATTGTACACAATTTTCATTTAAATTACTCCACGTCACTTCGGAGTTTAGCTCGTACAAACGGATAAACAGAGAAATAAAAAAAATTGAAAAAAAAAACACTGGTTTAGTCCCACAGCACTTCTTATATCCCCTTGACTCGATTTTAAGCATTTAAAAGAAAATGCTGAATGAACAGGAATTCATTTTTCTAATATTTAATTGTATGTATAGATGTTAGAGCAGGTGCGAAACAAATTTATCAGATAGCTTTATTTAAAACTTTACGGTGTCTACTTTTTCCTTCTTCTGATGTATTCCACCTTGTTTGCTTTAGGCATGGGGGAATATAATGAACTTTAAGTACGAAAGGAATTTAATCTTGCACTTTATATTTTGAAAGTTATGCGTGGAAAGCTGCATAATGTAGATTTGTAAAAGCAGCTCAGTGTTAGGTTATTCCCCAGCCGCTCCTTCAGCCGATAAGTTTGCGCCGACGTCGCCCACCGCTGCTGCAGGTGCAAAGGTGAAAATAATGCTAGTGTAAATATAAAAAAATACAAATACCTTTACTCTTTTACCAGTATCGAGCTGAAAACCTAACTAGGCTATCGTGAGCCCTCAACTACTCGGGAATGCGGAATCAGTAGTTCAAAAGCTATGCGTCCATGATGCTGCACCCATTCTTCCCCTGAAGTCCTGCCTTTAGCCAGTTCCTCCATTATAACACTCGCGTGCGAAACCTCTTGGGCACTCCCTCCGAAATCACCATCACCTTTCCTAAGTTGAATGTCCCTGTGATAAAAAGCAATTCAAAATTCATTTTTGATTGGCCACATAAAATTTTCCTTTTACGCAAATAATGTATGGGGTCTCGACCGTATCTTTTTTGTGAAATAAACTTTTAAAAAAATTAAAAACCGACTTCAAAACCAAAATGCACTAAAAAGTCTTAAATAAACTCTTCACCATTGAAAGGAAAGGAATCCGTTTTAGGCAAACAATTTCTTTTTGGAGTCGGTGCTGTGATAGTTGATGCTTGATGGTCAAAGTGATGGCACCGACTCCAAAAAGGAATTGTTTGCCTAAAACGGATTCCTTTCCTTTCAATGGTGAAGAGTTTATTTAAGACTTTTTAGTGCATTTTGGTTTTGAAGTCGGTTTTTAATTTTTTTAAAAGTTTATTTATTTATTTATTTTTAGTGATTACATAAGAGGGGGGGGGGGGGGAGTTGCACCTTATGATTCTATTTTTTACGAAGCTACAAATTACCTATCATAAGTTTTGTCATTATAATTACTGAACTCCTAGGCGTTAAGGAGTTCCACCATCAGCTCAGCCCCACAAAATGTTGACTATCAGACGTAACAACACGTCAACATTAAGATTCTAGTAAAGAAACACTATACGTGCCTTTAAAATTTGAGGGTTTCCCTCGAATACACCAAGATCCCATCATCAGATCCCAAAATGGAAAAAATGGGACCAACTAGAAAGTATACCCTCTAAGTAGGCGAAAAAATTTTTCGATTCGGTTGACAAACGACTGAGATATGAGGTAACATACATACAAAAAAAAAATAATGATAAAAAAAAAAACATACAGTCGAATTGATAACCTCCTCCTTTTTTGAAGTCGGTTAAAAAACATGCCCCTAGTTAAAGTGTTCACACTTTTTTATTTCTTTGAGAGCTACTCAGTCCACCCAACACAGCAACACGTGACTAAATTGTCACAATCAATGTGATGCCATCGGTATATATGGGATTTTGAACTTTTTGAGGCTACTTGTATTTATATTTTTAAGGGCTGATTTTTCAATAGTCAGATAAGAAACATTCGTCGAACAAAATTACAATATGGCTTATTTGAGAAATTGATCGAATTGACAGCAAACATTCGTAACTGTCATTTTTTTTAAATCTGTCGCTTTATAATTTATCAATCTGATAAGTGTTATTTGACTATTGAAAAATCGCCCCTAAATATTTTGTTAGTCTTAGTTTAAGTTCCTAGTCAGCTCATAATTTTATCATATTTAAGTATATTAAGTTTATAAGAATCATACTGCAATAAAAAAAACCACATAAAACCAATATGGACCTGGATGTAAGGCTTCCAAAAAAAATTTTTGGATGTCACTGTTTGGACCACCCTGTATAAAGGTGAAACTTGAGTGTTATATTTTTTAATGTTATTTATGACCATGCTTTAGGTAAATAAACTTTTTCATTTCATTTCAAAAAATGCAAACCGTATAAAGAAAACGTTCAAAAGTACGGAAATGATATTTTATACCAACGACAAACTTATTACTACTTATTTCAGGAGCCCCAGCCACCTAAGCCTTGGGAAGGTACCTGGAACGCAACTGGTATCACCACCATGTGCTTGCAATACATCGCTTCAACTAAGCAAATAGAAGGTAATAATAGTAGACTATTTAAAATAGTATTATAAAATAGTGTGTTATTTATTTAAACTTGATTGCTCAACCGGAGTATGTCCAAAAGGTGAAACTATTATGGCAAAAAATGACATATCTTGACTTATTCTGGGTGAAACAAAAATATATTTCTTTTTGTATGGAGGAAACTCTCAATTTTTTATTTGATCGGAAACCATAATGAGATCAGCTAAGATACTCATTGTTTCTCCAATGAGTAACTAGATTGAAGGCTAGGCTCTCTGCAAGACCTTTACGGGGCTTAGAAAGGGTTCTAATCGAATTTTGAGTAGGTGTGGACTGAAGGATTCTGGTTCGCGGGGTATATTTTTGCTAATTGATATGGGTTAAGATCTGTACGGCTGGTAGAACACATATAGGGGGCAGTGAACAAGGAAATGAAGGAATACGTACTGATGATGATTCCTTGGAGTTCGCAGGTGATCGGCTCCAGAACGGCTGCTCCTTGGCTAAGACCTGGCCGATACTCTCAGCCTCAGTCCACGCATCGCACATACGTATTTTATGTTGTTCACTACACCACTACACCACAGTTGTGACGATAGTTCCACAGCAGGTTCAGATTGAAAGAAAATGATACAGCTATAAGAAGGAGCTGAGTCAAACGCGGCGCGAGAAAATGTCTCCAGCGTCTTCTATGGCTCCC
This sequence comes from Pyrausta purpuralis, assembly GCA_963924145.1. Lineage (NCBI taxonomy): Eukaryota > Metazoa > Arthropoda > Insecta > Lepidoptera > Crambidae > Pyrausta > Pyrausta purpuralis. The sequence goes on from OZ001651.1 coordinate 5,697,501, forward strand.
TGAGTCGAACTAATTTGCATTCCATATGGGTCGATGCAATCTATGCGGTATCTTCCTTCTCGCTCACTCCAATGTAGTCAGTACATAGCGGAAGGGAGAAGGATAGGCAAAGGAAAAGAAATATGTGTCTATTAGCAAAAATATTAATAAATTAAGATAAACAGCGGGGTGGCAGACACGAAGCCTGTCGAACGAGGCGCGAAATTTTAAACTATCTTAAAACTATGTTATGACGTAACCATTCTCCCCGGCCTTAAAGGGTCACCTTTAAAGAAATAAATTTAACGCGGTTATACCAGAAAAAAAAATAACTAAGTAAATGGGGCGAATGGAACACGAAATAAGTTATTGAGTAGGAATAGGGCACAAGCTGACCACAGGCCGCACCAATATGCCTTTACACGTGCGTACAGAAACGACGCGAGTGAAGCCATCCTTAGACGTATGCAGCTTTTCAATAATACCTAGAGGCCACGATAGCGGAGGCGCATTATCATTGACAACTTACTACTACTATTACTACGGTCCCTACCCTGATCGTGTCTTCGTTGGGTTTATTCCATTTCAGACGCATTTGCAAACTGTGAAGATACTCGTTTCGCCACCTCTTCCAAAACAATTGAACCAACTTGTCCATAAGCGAATGTCGCTCGAGTAGGTTTTCTGCAGTAGAAAAGTCTATCTCCGCAGCGGGGAAAGGAAAGAAGCGGTGAAGTATGCAAAAATGCGAAGGGGTCAAAGCCTTAGGCTCCGAACGATCAGAGCTGAGCACAGTGAGGGCCCCAGAAATTAAGCAAACACTCAATCTGCGTCAAAATCGTGACCAATTCCTCATAAGAGAGTAATTGCTGACCTATGACCCTGAAAAGATGTGTCTTAACAACCCTAACGAGAGATTCCCAGCAGCCACCGAAATGTGCACTGGCGGGGAGTATAAAGGACATCGCTATACGGTTTTCAGCAAGCTCCTCTTCAAAGCGAGGGCGGTATTCCTTGTCAAGAAAGTCGTATAGGTCGCTTAAAAAAATATTAGTTCCGCGAAAATTTGTCGCGTTGTCAGAATAAAGACATTGCACCGGTCCGCAATAAACGAAGCGGTAGTTAGATCAGTAGCCAATTCAATATGAATGGCGCGAGTGGCTATACAAGTAAAAATACACAAATAGCCTTTGCCACTCTTTGTACCTCTAGCACGTATAGGAACGTATTGGATAGGACCGGCGTCGTCACAGCCTATATAAGAAAATGCTTTAAGAGCAGCAGTTGTCCTATAATCAGGTAAGTCGCCCATTATCGACGCGCTTTGAGGACGCGGTTTCCACTTGTGGCAAGCGTTGCACTTGTGGATTCTAAAAGGAATAATACGTCTGGCAGACAAGATCCAATACTTGTTACGCAACAGCGACATAGTGAGTTCCGGACCAGCGTGTAAATATTTTTTATGATAGTAGTCTACGAGCAAATCGACTATATGGTCACAACGCGGTAACACAACACGGTGTTTTGTATTTCCACCTACGCGGATCAAGGATCAAATCATTATTATCTTTTGATATATATTATGGTTTGAATGTAATAAGAGCGGACGAACAATATTTGCCATTCTTTAAACTTGCGAAATCTTTCTCGAAATATTTTCTTTGAACGTGACGTAATAAAATGTTTTCACTGAAATCTAAATCACTTGAGGTAACGGCGTCAGTTCGGCGCTGGAGTTTTTTCATGAAGCGATTCACGAAAGCGATAATGCGCAGTAACTTTGTCCAGGAAGACGTACGTTCTGCGAGTGCGAGTAAAGGCGAATCGAAGTTATTTTCGGAAACCGCCGGGTGAGCGTAGACCTTCTCCTCAGGAATAGCGTCCGAACCTAAGACGGTAACTTTATTAATGGGCCATTCAGATGGATCACGTATAGCCCAGGCATGTCCGTGCAACCATAAGGGATGCTCAATAAATTTATCAGGCGTTAAGCCACGAGACAAACAGTCAGCGGGATTTTCAGTATCAGCTACGTGGTAGAAGCACTCCGCCGTAACGTTGTCCACAATGCGGACGACGCGATTGGCTACAAAGGTGTGCCAACGGTGCGGAGACGAATGAATCCAATAAAGAGTCACCTGTAAGTCAGTGAATGCGTGAATACAAGTGATTTTATATCGCGGATCATATGTGCTGTAAACACGACGGAGAAGTTTGGAAAGAAGCTCTGCACCACAGAGCTCCAACCGAGCTATCCTTTGGACATTCCCACACATCGCCATCTAGTCCCAAAGTAAGCTACTCAAAGCTTGTGTTATGGGTGCCAGACAACGGATATAATACTTAAATACTTTTTGTTTGTAAATACATACATGATATTTCTCGACTACTACACCAAATGGGTCAGCTATGGTTAGCGGTTTGACTGGTGACACCTTGGATTTGGCGCAAACTAGATTGACGCTTGTTTTATCACGGCGATTAACATGCGCGTATACCACGGCACCATATGCGCGTTCACTAGCATCAGAAAATCCAAGTAGGCGCAGAACACAATTTTCAAATACACCCAAATGTCACGGAATTTTAAAATCGTTAAGAAGCGGTAATGAATCACGAAAATATTGCCAATATTTATCACTAGCGGTCCCCCGCGACTTCGTTCGCGCGTTTTTAAGTTTGCTCCCTCCCCTCCCGTCGCAGCGTGATGTTTTATATCCTAAAGCCTTTCTCAATAAATAAGCTATCTAACACAGAAATATTTTTTCAAATCGGTTCAGCAGTTCCTGAGATAAGCGCGTTCAAACCAACAAACTCTTCAGCTTTATAATATAACTAGCGACCCGCCCCGGCTTCGCACGGGTGCAATGCTGATACTAAATCACTGCTAAATTCAAAGTGCTATAGGGAAAACCGCGGCCTCAGAAGCGCTATATATAATAGGCACGCGCTTGCCGGACCGGGCGGCCGGCCCGGTACCGCCGCAAACGCTACGTCCCGCAATTTTTAAATCTGTAATATCTTCGAAAATATTCACTAAAATCATACGGTGTAAGGAACCATATAGATCTATATTAACTGAACAATGTATTCAAGGTATTTAATTGGTTAAGGATTAATGCTGTATTGGTTAAAATCGCTTCGAAAATTAGCCATTACTTGTCGTAAAAAGTAAATGACACAAAAAAGTGATTGTGGGTTATCCATAAGAGATAGACATATACCATCACGGACTTTTCTGTAGACCTTTTCAATGTCTACAATACTTAGTACATTATTTTGATAAAACTCGTAGGGTTCAGCCTGCGTTTGCAATGTAAGCGGAAAAAATGTAATTATTTACGACATCACATTAGAAACCTCAAAAATAACAATACTTCTCCACTATTTGATGGATGTTATTATGCATATAAACCTTCCTCTTGAATCACTCTATTTATTAAAAGAAACCGCATCAAAATCCGTTGCGTAGTTTCAAGGATTTAAGCATACAAAGGGACATAGGGACAGAGAAAGCGGCTTTGTTTTATACTATGTAGTGATTAGCGCAAGCGCACGTTGTCCTTAAGCTGCGAACATTATTTTGGTGCGGAGTTATGTTAAAACTGTGATAGCTCCTAAGATATTTATTGGAATCAAATGATATAAAGGGCAACTTTGTTCTAAATGAAATGCTCGTGATGATGAATGTATTTATTTTGATAAGAATAAATATCTGTGTGTATAATACACCTCTAAAAATGATGCATTATTTTTTTACAAATTTATTAACATAAAAAAGGTTGTAGTAAGTCAACCATAAAAGATAGACTTATGCTGTCGCGGACTTAATTATAGAACTCTTAATGTTGAACAATCTTGTCATACATGATTTTTGTGTAACTTTAGCGGTTTCCGCAGCGTACGCAGCGGAAGCTCTCAAAAGGAATATCTTTCTCCCGTTTTCACAACATTTTTCATTGCTGCTGTGGTCTTGTGAGTCGTATCTTTATGTTATATAGCTTAAAGCCTTCCTCGATAAATGGACTATCCAACATAAAAATATTTTTTTAAATCGGGCCAGTAGTTTTTGAGATTAGCGCGTTCAAACAAACAAACAAACAAACAAACAAACAAAAAAACAAACAAACTCTTCAGCTTTATAATATTAGTATAGATATGACGCGGGGGCTCTTCGTCCCAATCGAGCTTGAGTAACCATAGTTCTTTAATGAGAAGTTTCGCAAAGAGGACCACGGGTGCAACGAACCCCATTATGTCCCAAAAACGAGCGACAGCCAACAAAATAGCGCGTTTAGTGAACGTATCTGGCGGTTCGGAGATAATAAACTCAAAAGAATAATTCGACCTACACCAGCGTAAGCCAAGAATTTTCTGATCGACTGATTTGTCGAACGCAACCTGCGGAGACAGCCTATGCGACGCGGGAATACTGTTTAATACAGTTTGGGAATTGCTGGTCCATTTGACCAAATCGAATTGACCTCCTATAAAGAGTTGGATCAGTTCATGAGCTGCCTGAATGGCGCGCGAGTCTGTCAGTTCACTAAAAACTATGTCGTCCATATACAAAGCTTCGGGGGCGATGTCGCGAGCGAGCGGAAAATTATGACCAACGTCCTCAATCAGCTGTTGTATGGTGCGAAGTGCGTGGTATGGACTCTATTTAAGACCAAAACAAACACGGTTAAACTGGTACAATACCATAGGATCGTTCGCATTGAAAAGCGGCGATCATTTTCTTTTAGACCAATTTGCAAAAACATTTGATGGCAATCTGCCGAAAGAGCGACGGAAAACAAGCGAAAATTTAAAAGAATTGTGAAAAAGTTGCCCTGTAAATTGAGGCCACTGTGTAGAATGTCATTAAGCGAAATCCCAGAGCTAGTTTAAGAGCTAGCGTCCAAAACAGAACATATTTTAGTTGTGGTTTTATCCAAACGCACAACTGCGTGATGCGGGATTGCGTAGTCGGGGCGACCATCGTCAGAAGAAGCGAGCAGAACGGGGGATAAATAATCCTCATCAATGTATTCGCAGATGACGTCATTGTTAGCTGAACTTAATTCAGGCGAGGATTCTAGTCTCCTCTCTAAAGCGGCGAAGCGTTTTCTAGCAACTTCGAGCGAGTTTCTCACGAAAACACGTCGGTGCGAAACGGTAAAGCTACAGTATATCAACCTGTGTTCTTATCGCGTTCTGTGGTCGCTGAATAGAAGTGCTCGCACTCTATGTCGTCGAACGATTTGCCCGTCGAATGAGTGATGGGCGCTTCGTCGACCTGCCAGAATTTCTTTAAAGTCGATTTTAATGAGTCGGTATCATACGGATGCGTTTGTGGCACGTAAGAGCAACAAGCGAGAGAAGCTTTGCTGAGGCGCGGAGGCAATTTTTATTTTTATTTTATTTTATTGGATAAAGAAGCATAACAGGTTACAATTAATAAACAATATAGTATACTTAACTAGACCTTATGAGCTAAATTTTAACCTAACAAAAATGCATCCTAGCAGTTACATCGATAATATAGAATTTATTGACGTCTAAAGCTTTATGAACATAAAAATGTAAAAAGGAAGAAGAAAAACAAACACATAAATCTATAACTCAACGACAATACCGTAGGAGAAAGACAGTGAAGCAATGCTCCTTCGAAAGACATTTTGATTTTCAGTAAATATATCAAGGTCAGGCTGGGTACCTACGCGCAATGTCATTGTATAGGCGACACATTCGGACGCTGGGATTATAGAAAGATGTATTATTACGGTAAACTTCAAGAGAAAGTAATTTTGAGCCACGAGATCTGTAAACAGTGTTGAAATTTATGGTTGATAGTAAGAGAGGGGAGTCGATAAGGAAGTTAACAATTTTGTGCAAAAACATGAGTTCACTGCGCTTACGTCGTTCCTCTAGGGAAATCATATTAAAACGACGAAGCCTGGTCTCATATGAGCTAAGTTTGCGGTGAAGACCCTGTTGAAATGACAGCACACGTAAAAAAATCTTTTGAACGCCTTCAATATGGTCAATATGCTTTTTATAGAATGGGGACCAGACGATGGCTGCATATTCCAAGTTACTTCTAACCAGCGTGTTGAATAAACACTTTAAACTTTCGGGTTTTTCATGCGCTTTACTAGAGAAGCATATTTGTATGTGATGCGTCAGTACAGGGCCTCTATTATTGAATCACTCGCTTGGATATGGCGTGTGATTTGCGTTCGAAAACGAACAAATAATCAACGAAAATACCGTGAAGAAAAACGTGAGGACTCACAAAATTTAGATATATTTTTTCAAATCCCTTCTGAATGGATTTCAACTGGTTTTCATTCCAAAATTGGAGTATAATTAATGAATGTCATACGCCATCTTGTCGCGAGTATTTCAAATATAGCGCCTCAGGGCCCCTATTTTTGAATCACTCGCGTCAAGATGGCGAGTGAAAATCATTCATTAAAGTCGAATTTTCTAATGAAAATCAGTTGAAATCCACATCCCTCCCATGTGCAATTTGCAAAAGTTTATCTTAATTTTGTAAGTATCTACGTCAATAATGCACGTGATTATCGTATATTTTTAATTCGTTTTCGAACAATTATCACACGCCGTATTTAAGCGAGTGATCTAAAAATAGAGGCCCAGGTCCTCAAAACTAGCCCATGACTGTTCAAAGATTTTAGCGTTAGGGTCATGTTTCAAAAGAAGCGAGTTGTATTTATCATACGCGTCGCGAAACTCGGTGCGTAGTGCAACAACATATTGACACAAGCACGCATAAAACTTGCTGGCGGCTCAATGCCGGCGTTAACCTTTTCAATAAGGTCATAAATGCTTTGCAAGCGTGCGAAAATCATATTACGGCATGATAGTGCCAGTTGGATGGCAATAGATAAGGAATCACTTACTGCCTCACTGGCAGAAGCGGCACCTTGTTCTTTAGGCATTTTCAATAAATGCAAGAAAATCAGTTATTCCCAGTAATAATAATAATAATAATTATTATTTATTGCACAAGTAAGGACACAAGACAGTAACAATACAGGTAAATCATTTGTACAATATTGGCGGTCTTATCGCTGGAAGCGATCTCTTCCAGACAACCATTGGGTAGAGGAAACAATGTTTATCAGTGAGGTAGAAACGGTGTGCAAAAATATAGCTAGAATTTTAATATTATAATTTATTTTTTTCAGAATTAGGTAAATTGAATTAAAAATCATTTGGGGTGTCTGAAGTTCCGCGCATTTCAACTAATATGTGTTGTACCTATATGTCGTGGCCGCATCGTATAATTGCCCATTTCATGAAATGATCGGCCATTTAATGAAATGGTTGCATTTCATTAAATATTTCACTGTCCATTGTCCATATCATGATGTACCCAGGCCAGATCAATGATAATGAATCGTTTGACGATAGGGCCAGCTGGACGCACTGTTATTTCATGAAAAAAATAATCTTAATCGATCATATCGTGGAATTGTTTCATTGACTACCGGTAGAGGCGCTGTAAGTGCCTAAGCGCTTTGTTTGTGTCAAGATGGCGGCCTTTGTAAGCGATTGCTACTTACATCAGTTGCGTTTTAGACCAACTGATGCTAACCCTCTTTTTTAATATTTTATTGTTTACTTGACTTTTATATGCTTGTACTCAAATACTTGCACTTTCACTAAATGCTCCTTTTTATTTTTAATAGTATTTTTAGGTACAATTCGTATAAAAGTCATAAAAGTCATTTATTTATGCAAATAGGCCCACTGGGGGCCCACTGGGGGCACTTTTACACGTCCCAATATAAACCCTACCACAGCTTCGGGACAATTGTGGGCTAGTGCTGAGAAGAAGCTGCGCAAGAAACTCAGTCACTATTTTCAATGCCTCTTTTCAAAAGGTTTACAATGTTTGTAGTGATCATGCAAGTCCATACATTATTATCATTTAAATAATCATCTACTTTATAATACCCTTTCGTCATAAGGGTTTCTTTAATAACAGTTTTAAATTTATTAACCGGTAAGTTTACAATGTGTTCTGGTAGTTTATTGAAAAATTTTATACTTTTCCCCATGAAAGAATTACCAACCTTTCGAAGCCTAAATTGTGGAATAGCAAGCTTATCCTTATTCCTAGTATTATGTTTGTGTATGTCACTAGTTTTCCTTACATACATTAAATTTTCTTAAATATACTGTGAGGCTAGAGTTAATATTCTAATTTCTTTAAACACCTCTCGTAAGGAATCTTGAGGTTTAAGATTATAAATAGCTCGCACGGCTCTTTTTTGTAACACAAAGATTGTTTGTACATCAGCAGCCGCGCCCACAGTAAAATACCGTAGGACATTAAGCTATGGAAATAACTAAAATAAACTAACCTAGCTGTTTCTACATCAGTCAAACGTCAAATATCCCTTACAGCAAAAGCAGCTGAGCTTAGTTTCCCTGACAAGGCCTCTATATGAGGACCCCATTGTAGTTTGGAGTCTAATGCGATTCCCAAGAATGTTGTGGAATCATCAAATACCTACATAACTTGTACGTGAAAAGTTATATAATGTGCCATTATAGATTAAGAAACTACGTTGTGTGATATGGCTCTTTATACTCTTATTTTTCAAAGTTCCTATAAGTATTGCGTTTTCGTCGAAGCGAAGCAGGGTGGAACTATGCTAGATATTTTTTTTAGTCATAAATATTGTTAAGTAAGTGATGTGCCAAAGTTCTTACTTATTTTTAAATACTTTTTTCTATTATTTTACTTAGGTACCTTTTTGTTCAACATTCGTTAATGTTATGTTACCTTTATTTTTTATAAATAATATAAGAGTTACCTAATTAGTAAGAATGCGATTTAGACTCAGGTAAAGAAACATTCCTACCAAAAACTTGAGATACCTTAAAACTCTAGTGCGCGCCAAAGATGTCACGTGTGGTTCAGTGCGTGTGAGCGCGTTTGTCCATGTGCCTTTTTAGATTAAGTAAGTTTGTTATGCTTATTTTAAAATTAATTTAATATTACATAGTAAATTTAAACAACTAAAAATAAACAAGTACGTGACAAAATTGTTCTGATTTTTCATTAAATATTTTACGATATGGTGAAACGGGTGACCAAATCGCTAAACGTTTATCGTTTAAAGATTTGGTTACCATTAGTTGGCCACTTCATGAAACGTGAACACTTCACAAAATGGTTAACCATTTTATGAAATGATCAATTCAGCGATTTGGCCACGACATATACATAATATGTGCAAGGACCGAAATAAAAAACAGATACCTATCGCATAAGTATTATTTTGATTGAATAATAGTAATGACCTCGCAACCTAACATGTATTATTTGCTAGTACAATATTGTAAACAATATTTTTCTAACTTTCAAATTAACATAAGCGAATAATACGAATGTACTATTCAATTAAACAAGATCTTACTGTTTGACGATGAATATTCTAATATGTAGGTTGTAATTTTTGTGTTCAACTCATTTTAAATTAATTCATTTTGCAAAAAAAGGAATGTCAAGATAGTTTACAATATTCGACTAGCAAAGAAATACGAACTATAAAATTACTTTATTTTTACGGTATTTTATGCGCGGATAAGATGTCCTGGATGCGTATTGCGATGCAGCAGCTCTGCTTTAATGCCTAATTAGCAAATTGTTATCGCGATTCCACATAACATTGATAACTAGCGGACCCAGCGAACTTTGTTTCGCCCCCAGCCCCGTCCTGTCCCGGCCGCCTCCCACCCCAGCCCCGGCCATGTCGAACGGACTAAAAAGTATCCTTTGTCCTTCTTCTGTTTCTAAGCTACCTCTTCACCGTTTCGCCCTGGCCCCGTCCCGCCCCAGCCCCGGCCTCGTCGAACGGGATAAAAAGTATCCTTTGTCCATCTCCTGGTTTTACGCTACCCCCATCCTCCCCCCACCAAATTTGAGCTAAATCGGTTCAGCTGTTCTTGAGTTTTAAATAGTGTAACGAATTGAACGGATTAAGTTGGATCGCAATGCACCCCTGGACATATATCATCAATCACAGTGCGCACATTAACTAGCTACTTTGACAGACTTTGTTGCTACTCATAGCAGCATTAACACCTACTTTATAAATACCTATCTTTATAAATATATTAGCTGCTGAAGAGATTTGAATTGTAAACTTCTATTTGACAGGCATGGAGAACTGTCTCTTCTTGAACGTGTACACTCCTCGTCTGAATGCCAGCACCAGCCTGCCGGTGATAGTATACATACACGGTGGCGCCTTTATATCAGAAAGCGCTGAAACGTACGACCCCACCTATTTAATGGACAAAGATCTAGTGGTTGTCACCATAGACTACAGGCTCGGACCTCTTGGTAAGATATAATCATATTTAAATATTAAGTAAACCTAGAATTTAGCTTATCAGTCGTATAATAACCTCCTGTTTGGTTAATTACTAGGTTATCAGTGAAGCAGTTGGCTGTATGTGGTAACAAAAATAATAAAAGGGATATAGATAGATATGGGATGTTTCTTGCGAGAGCGACCTTCGATTCTTTACTTAAAAATTCCGTCAGTGACAGTGGTCGCGCAAGGCTCTTGACAGTTTCCTGCAAAGATTCTGGTTACTGGCTTTATGCTTTACCGTCGAAAAATTTGGGCACTCTTTTCGATAGTGAGTCTTTCCGGGTGTGTGTGGGCCTCCGCCTTGGTATATGTAAAATTTTTACGTGTTCATGTGGCCAGGAGGTTGATAAAGTTGTTTTTTAAATTGCCTGCCTTAGTTTTTTTTTCCTTGTTTTTGATCTATAGAAAAACTTTACACTACAAACAATCAATGACAGAGGATAAAATTCTTAATATCAGGTAGTGAAATTTGGGTAGTATTTTTGCAGAACCATATCATAAATATTGTGACTACGTGGGGTGCTTGAATAATAAACACATAGAATAAATTTTTACGTTCTTCTCCAATACGTTTATTCCAATAAAATAGCACGAAGATAGGGCACAAAGTTAGAGAAATAACAAATCGAGACCCTGTTCTGGGCATGTAGCTTGCTTTTATACCAATCAAAACCCTGAACAACAGTAGAAAACAGTGGGGACGACATCCGTTTCCATATCTGAAAATTTACTAAAATATTTATTTGTAAGGATAAACAATCTCCTTATTAAATATGTAAATTCATTAATTATTTAGTTATTAATCGTACTGAATTTAGTTAGTCTTTTAGAGTATTATTTTAATAGTTATAATATTTAAAATACACCTAATCTACACCATCCAATCAGAGTCAACTTCCTTTTGGCGCCAAAATGAACATTTGTTATACGGCAAACATACAAATCTAATAAGTATCCCAATAATCTTTAAATAATCAATTTACAATTAATAAAATGTAATTATAATAATTTAATATTCTAAAGATTAATCCAAGTTATCCTTATATCATAGCCGAATTACATTCAACATGATGGACTATTCCGACATTTCCATCAAACGTTTGTCTAGATAGATATATAAATTATGACGTATTGAACATATGACAAAGAGAATGTGATTTAGTGAATACAATGAGGTAACATAAGTCACACACAGTGAGTATGTGGTTTATAAATAAATTAAATAAAAAATAAAAATATTTATTTATCGGACAACAACGATCCATAGTGTTAGTAAAATTATGAAAATTTATCATCTAATGTTAGTACTTAATAACTAAAAGGGAACGAGTGACATCACATAAATGAGCGACAAGTGGACAGTCCCCACTGTCGACAATGACCTGGAGAACATTGTTGCGGCTGCCGCGAACTTGGCGAAGCAGTGAACCAGCTTTTTTCCGCAGTATAGCCGTGTAACTGTCAACATCTGCGAAAGCGAACATACTTGGGGCACTTCAGTATCGTGGCAGCCCCAACAATGCCCTAAAGGCATTATTATATTTTATGTGCAAAGCATTGTACGATTTTTGGGTGTACTTGACCCACAGACCGCTCGAGTAAAAACTTGTGCAGTAGGCTTTAAAAAGCGTAATTTTCACTGGTACTGAGCATCGAGCAAATCTGCGAGCCAGCATGTTTGCCCTAACCGACAACGCCCTTTTCAAGTCGCTATCATCTTTAAGGTCTTCCGTCACAATATGACCAAGATACTTAAATTGTCTCACCCTACAGAGCGCAGACCCATATAATTTAACCGGTGGTACATATTCAGGCAGTCTATTGCCAGCTTTAAAAACCATGAATTCACTCTTCTTTGAGTTGTATACCAAACCATGGGCCTGTGCGTAGGCTTCACAAACCTCAAGCAATTTTATCAGGGCACTGATTGAGGAAGCCAGCAGCACCATATCATCAGCGTAACTGATATTATTCACGCATACGTTCGCAACATGACACCCTATTCTCATACTGCTGAGTCCCTCGGTCAGTGCATTCACATATAGATTAAAAAGCCTAGGAGATGTTTAGTGCTAAAGTATACATACTATTACTGAACTAAGTATATATGTGGGGCTGACTAGGATCGGGAATCGTCTTGTAACAATATGGTTCTGTAAATTTTTCCTCACGCTCCTTTCATTGTCCTCAGGAATTAAAAGTATTAAGTACTATCACCTTATACCGAAACAAATTCATGTAATAATACATAAATATCCCCAGGGTTCTTAAGCACGGGCGATTTGAGTTCCCCGGGGAACTACGGTCTGAAGGATCAGTCGTTCGCGCTGCGTTGGGTTCAGAACAACATCAAGATGTTCGGAGGGAACCCTGAGAGCGTCACCTTGACGGGGTACTCCGCTGGGGCCGTCAGCGTGACTCTCCACTACATGTCTCCGCTATCTAAAGGTAAGACGTCTAAATATCAGTATACATTGACTTCGTAACAAGTACTACAAAAGTACCGAATATAATCATTGGCACGGTATCAATATTCTTGCCACAGTAATAAAGTTTTTTTTTTAATATAACAATTCTTGATATCATATTTTAAAAAGAGAACTGTTGTATACAGGTACTTTTGTCAGAGGTATGGCTTTCAGTGGGTCGGCACTAGCGCCCTGGGCGCTTGACGTAAAGCCATTGGAGAAGGCTAGGAACCTCGCGACAGTGCTGGGATGTCCCACCACTACCACCACGGAGATCGTCACCTGCCTTAGGACGAGACGCGCTGAGGACATCGTCTATGGACAGGCTGAATTGTTTGTAAGTATAATAATTTTTGATTGCCAATGTGTCAGTGGCCGAGTGGTATCGGCATGCGCCCGGATAGCATAAGAATCAGGGTAAGATTCCTCGTATGACAGTAGCTTTTTACAAATGCAATCTGTGCTATTAAGTTTGTATAGTGAATAAACACTATAAGAACAAAAAAAATATCTTATACATAAAATTCTCGTGTCACAATGTTCGTTCATGTACTTCTCCGAAACGGCTTGACCGATTCTCATGAAATTTTGTGAGCATATTGAGTAGGTCTGAGAATCGGCCAACATCTATTTTTCATACCCCTTAGCTAAGATGTTTTTAAATTATATAGATACGACCTACGCGTTTGAAAATGGTTACACGAAAGGCAGGTAATTGCCCGGAGTGCATCCAGTTGGGCACGCTTTCTCTTTATGGCTATACGTCTCGACAACCCCTTAAATTATTTCTCGTTTGCTGGTAAAAATGCCTTCCTGTGTGTTAAGGAGTAGTAACAATTACACTGCAACTGTTAGAGACAAGAAAAACGTGTCATTACATTCATCACTATAGTTTTTTCATTTAAAAGTATTAAAACTTAAAACACGTATTTATGTTTTACCATAATTTAGCAATGACTGACATTAGGCTAAGGAGCGAGATGTCACGCGCTCGCGCCAATGAGCGCTCAGTAGCAATCAATACGTAACGAATGGTATATATTTATCTCTTTCTATCAACGGGCATGCTCCATCATTTGTCTTTATTAGCACTTAATGTCGTTATACACAACTATACGTTCGTATATAGAGTAATTCTTGCGCCACTTTAAAATGCTTTAATGTTGGTGTAGAACGTGTCTATCCTTTTGAATGTCATTGCCCCTTAGTGATAAGTGTAGTCCACCCTTAACATTTCTTTAATTACGTGGCTAGGCGGGACGAGGCTGGGAAAGACGAGGATGGCGAAACAAAGTTCGCTGGGTCCGCTAGTACCTTTATACGTATACGAGTATAAGTATTAATGGGAGACGTAATCGTTGTCTGATATTCGTAACCCAAGAAAATCCCTACTCTAAAACCACGACATTTTTATTTTTACTTTTATTATTATATTTATAATCGATCGTAATTATTTCATTTAGTGCCCAAGTAAAGGTATCTTTGGAACATCGTCTTCATTTCGTAACGAAGCAATGTTACTTTGTGTAATTGGCGTTTGTGAAGCAGGGCCTTACTGTAATATTTGATCCCAGGGTTGGAATTCTGCACAATTCAGCCCTTTCGTCCCGACGGTGGAGCCGGCAGGGGTGGGAGACCCCTTCCTGACGCAATACCCGTACCAGGCGGCGCAGGCCGGGACCATGCAGCAGCTGCCTCTCGTCATCACTGTCACTGCCGGAGACGGATTCTACCCTGCCGGTTGTAAGTGAATAGTTGCACTATGAAAGCTAAATATAACAAATTGCACTTGAAAAATCAACTTTGTAAGGAGGAGAAGAGTGGCGCAATTTATAAAATATAGGGACGAACCCTTACATGGACTGAAATATATAAAGCGTTGCATACAAGAATACAGGTTCCGTAACGTTAGTAAACTATAGTATTCTACCGCTACGGGACGCTGAAAATACATTATATTACATTATTATACAGCCATTTATAACCGACTTCAAAAAAGAAGGAGGTTATGACTTCGACTGTATGTTTTTTTGTATCTACTGTTACCTCATATCTCAGTTATTTGTCAATCGATTCGAGGATTTTTTTTGCCCTACTAGAAAGTTTACCTTACACATTCTAGTTGGTCCCATTATTGCCAATTTGGGATCTGATGTTGGGATTTTGGTGTAATCGAGGAAAAACCTCAAATTTTAAAGGTACGTATAGTGATTTTTTTTCTATAATCTTAATGTCGACGTGTTGTTACGTCTGATAGTTAACATCTTGTGGATCTGAGCTTTTGGTGGAAACTTCTTAACGCTTAGGAGTTCAGTAAATATAATGACAGAACTTATGATAGGTAATTTGTAGCTTCTTAAAGAACAGAGTCATAAGGTGCAAATACCTCTCTCTCCTGTAATCACTAAAAATGAAAAGTTTATTTAAGACTTTTGAGTGCATTTTGGTTTTGAAGTCGTTTTTTACTATTTGATGCAGCTTTTAGTATTGAGGTAGGTACTTAGATCTTTATGAATGATCATTATTTTATATTTATTACAATACTAACCCGACAAGGGGAATGCAGTTAACACTTTTCAATTTATAACTACGGTGTTGTCAGCTTTTAATGCGGAAACTTATTGAATGAGTGTGAAATAAAAATTAACCCTACGACGTTTTAAGTGATAAAAAAAGTGTCCACCTATTTAATCATTGTAAAATCAAGAAAAACCTCAATAAAATATTTTCAATTATTTATTTTGTACGTTATTCATTTCAAAAAACATATCAGAAATAAATATTTATAATATTAATTTTTACACTACACTAACGCACCACTCCGCCTATTATGGCGTGTAAGTGTAAAAGAGAAAAAAGTATGCGCTGTCGCAGTACCACGTTTAATTGCCGCAGAATAAGCGTGTGTTTGATATCACTATATTGCGATATCTACCTCTTTCTTGTTTATAATATCATTTTACGACAGAACTAAAAAAAATAAACTTTGTCAATTTTTCCTTTATTTGATTACTAGCAGTTTTCCGCGACTTCGTTTACGCACTTCGAGTTTGCTCTTTCCCCTCCGTAGCAGTGTGATATTTTAGCCTCAAGCCTTCCTTTATAAATAAGTTAATCCAACACATTTTTTTTTCAAATCGGTCCAATAGTTCCTGTGATTTGCGCTTTAAAACTAACAACCTCTGGTGTGGCGTGTAAAGACCAAACCTTCCTGAGGAGGAGAAAATTAATTCTCGAGGGTGAAGATGGGAGAATTCGGAGTACTTCCTTAGCGGGGGCTGTACAGGTGCGGCGGTCCACAGTAATATATTCTACCATACGACAAATTAAAACACACTAAGATGGGCACTTACTAAAACTCCGGTGAAGAGAATCAGCGATGCACCGCGCGGATTGATTGGTGAGGAGTAAATGAAATCTGGTGCAGCAAATCAGTTGTACACGTATTTTATATCACTGATCATGTAATTTTATATGGTGAAAATTTTGAAGAGCTTTTTGAAAGGTGACAGTTACTGAAGACTGAAGCATTTATTTTTTAGGAATGTATTTATTTCAAAATTATGACGATTTAGCGCCCTCTATGTATTTTAAGGGACACTAGAATCAGATGATAAGGCAGTGCCCGTAGTGCGATCTTGGATGGCAGATGTCGCTAGTAAAATACATTAAAATAGACCACTCACAACCATAACACTCCCGGCCTTGGAAGTTCCTAAAACTTTCAAAGAAAAAAAAAAAAAAATAGGAGAGAAAAAAAAGTAGGTTAACCATTAAATGGAATAAAAACTTAAAGGGCGATATAGCGCAAACTAAGTATTGCTTGATATTATTCAAGACAGAAAAGAACAAAAAAAAATACAAAATATATTTAAAGAAGGATATATTATTGAGTTGGTATTGGGTAAAGTTTAACGACAGGTCGTTTAAACTAGGTGCTAGTCGGTGTTTTTACTAATGCCACCCTTACCACACCATCAGCGCCAGGATAAACCTCTTTAATAATGCCCATTGGCCAGTGTAAAGGTGGGATATTGTCTTGATCCACCAGAACTACTGTTCCAACTTTGACTGGATTGTCAGGTGTACACCACTTTTGTCTGGTTTGCAGAGTATGGGAATATCAATTCTCTATTTTTTCCAATATGACTGTACCAAAGCGTCAAGCATCTTTTTACGATCAGTCAGAGATATGCGTTCACTGGATATGTCTGACATAGGTAGATATTGCAGTGGACATTAAAAAATGAGCTGATGTTAATGTTTCAGGATAGGGGTCGGATGACAGCAAACACAGAGGTCGTGAATTTAATAAGCACTCAATTTGTGACAATACTGTCAAAAGCTCTTCATAAGTGAGAGGTTGTGAACCTATCACCCTGTATAAATGTCTTTTTATACTTTTAACATTTGATTCCCATATTCCACCGAAATGAGGGGAACGGGGTGGAATTGTCAACCACAAAGTACGACGGCGAGCTAACTCATTGCCAATGGCAGTTTGGAAATTTTGGGAAATCAACAAATTATACATTTCATCTAGTTTTGCTTTCGCGCCTACAAAATTACTACCGTTGTCCGAGTACATACATGACACCGGACCCCTACAAGTAATAAATCTTTTGAAGGCCGCGAGAAAAGCGTCGGTGGATAAGTCACTAACAAGCTGTATGTTAATGGCTTTAGTGTTCAAACAAATAAATAAACGAATAAAAGCTTTCTGAGCGTGTTGTCCACGTCGACGAGCTAAAGTTATTTTTATTGGACCGGCGTCGTCAGCCCCGGTGTGAACAAATGCTTTGGATTCACAAATACGATATGATGGTAAATCAGCCATCTTCGGCGTAGGGTGAGTAGGGGATAAACGAAAACAAACGTTGCACAAGAAGGGGCATAGGTAAATACCTCGTATTGCTTCGAAGGCAATTCTTTTTTATTTAAGCGATCAATTTCGGCTTGAAAATACACAGACTGAATCGAACGAATTATATATTTTTCTGCAGTATTCAAATCACATGCTGTGATACAACCAGAGGTAGTCAATATTTTTGTGAAGCAAAGGACGTACACTACAACGCAAAGTTTGTTCCACGAGGAACAACGTTTGGAGCAATCATACAGAATGAGTGAAATATTTTGAACCGTTGTAGTCAGAGTGTTAGTCGTAGTTTTCAACTCGGGAAGTTGTTCACATTTAGAAGGAAGGAACTGCTGCATGCGCCATTCGTTAATCGGCAAGCACATCCATGACGGACCATTCCACCAAAGCTTGTGATCAACCAATTGAGAGGGTAAAGAGCCTCTGGACAGACAATCGCTAGGATTGTCGGTTCCCACGACATGAGAAATGTTGCATGGGTCCAAATTTTCTTGAAATTGTGAAACACGATTACTCACAAATATTGACCATCTGTGTGGTGAAGAATGAACCCACGAGATGGCTATGGTGGAATCAGAGAATGTATAAATACCCGCGATAGGTACACGATCCTTGTAATAGTCAACAACAGTCTTTACAAGTCGCGACATCAAAACAGCCGCACATAGCTCCAGGCGGGCAAGAGTGGTGATTTTAACCGGAGAAACTTTGGACTTGGAACAAAGAAGTTTCACAGTGACATTTTCAAACGTGTCTGTTATGTGAAAATATATCACACATCCATAAGCTTTAAGACTTGCGTCACAAAAAGCGTCTTTGTGTTTATATCATATTCTACGTTCTAATCGCGGCTAATGCGCCACATGAAATAAGCCAATTACTGAGATCGGAGTTTGCACACAACAATAATATTATTACTGTATTCTTCATTGCTACTCGTATTTTACTCTTAAACCCCTTACAATGTTCGTATTCCCCCTAAAGAATTGGAAAAATTAGTAATGAAACAGCAATATTAAAAAAAAAACAATGTATTAATGATAGGTCAAAAATAATTCAACTTAAATAATTCGTTATTCTTGCGTCTGTCGTCGACATCTCCTCCCGGCATTCCTTCTCTCTGGTGCGGATGTAGATAACGGTCACCTGGAGCTCATGATGACCGAGACCCGGTTTTAGTGTGGGTAGGTAAATCGCGCATCCACTGCGGCTAGAATCTGTCCACAAGTGTCGTCGCTGATGTCCGAGCCCGCCGGTCCTCTTCTTCTCAGACTTCTTCATAGAGTGTGTGGCATGCCGGTTGACTCCAAAATAAATTGGTACGGTGAAAGTGTTCAGGGTCGCCTGGATCCACGGAGTAATGGGTCAACGGATATAAGTTTATTGAATACTCGACTTCGGTCAGGAGAATCGCCAATGTCTCCTCTTTTTGCGCTTCTCCTTCAGCATTGCGGTAAAGCGAGTTATTAACAGAGCGCTGCTGCTGCATCTCCCTGGTTTTGAGCCGCTGAAGCAATGAACTTCCATTTGGTGTCGTAGTTCATCACTAATCTTGAAAGTTCTGGTAGCCATTCGTCTTATGCTCTCTTTAGTTCTAGATCTGTGCCTTTGAAGTTCATCCCGTTGTCGCTGAATAGCTTCTCTTGAGGCTGTCATTCTTCATAGCGTGAAAGTATTCAAATCGGTTCAGTAGTTTTAGAGCTAAATCGATGCGAATAAACGAACAATCAATCAAACCTTACCTCTTGACAATATTAGTATAGATGTACAGGTAGTAAGTCACTTACACTGTCAAAGAGTGGAACTCTCCACCAGGATCTGTGTTTCTAACAATCTACAACCCTTTTATTTTCAAAAAAACAGTGAATAGGCTTCTTCTGGGTGAGCTCGCTTCATCATCTACTCTGCCTATGTCTCGTCAGGTTAAGTCTTGGAAACAAAGTTAACCAATATCATATATACCACGCATCGCTGGTCTATGTCCTTGGTGGAAGTCAGTCTGTTAGGCGAGCTATTGGCGAGCACTGATCAGCCTTCGACGACGTTTTGCTGATTAATTTTATGGTTTTCATCCACCATATTATAGCGAAATTCTAAGTTTAAGAAGAGAAAAAGAATATTGTAAAAACATTTTAGAAAATTTTCTGGTACTACGCGGGATGAACTTCCTATCTATAAACCTCTCAGAACCTCTATAAGTAAGATCTACTCTCAGTCACAAAATCTCTACTCTTCTCCCCAGACTACCAGTCAGACCCAACAATCCTGCCAGACCTGAATGCTCATTGGGAGCAGCTGGCCAGCATCATCTTTGCATACAATGATACGTTGCCGGTTCAGCTGCAGCCAGCGATTGCCAAGAAGATCAAGGACAAGTACTTTGGAGGGAGGCCAGTTAACCAGGAAACATTTCCTCAGTTGGAGCAGGTATGAACTATGAAACTACATATTAGATTGCTCATGATTGTAGCATAAACCTAAACCACCTGCTGAAAATCGGAATTGTGGCATTCATTGCTACAATAAACCCCTTGAAAGTGCCTTTTCGACGCACATTTGGGGATTTAAAAAAATGAACGAGCGCTTATATTATCAAATTATATCACATTATTTCTGTTGCGGCAAAAAACGGCGTTGTGTTATTTCAGAACCTTTGTCCTTTTAATTTAATATTTATGACGGCCTGATTAAAACTGAAAAATAAAATTCTTAAAATATATTGAGTATTTCAACAATAGTAACGGTTCCTACGGAACCCTAAAAACACGACATCTCTTCAATAAGAAATAAAATCAATGGATAACAAATTAAGCATCTTCCATTTTAGTGAGTAATACTCCACCACATACTCCACAGTACAAATAACACAACGCCATATAAGAGGTAATGCAGTGTTTTTTGCCACCGCCGTTATCAATGAAAAAATGTAGGAGAATAGTTTCAGTATTCTTATCGATAGAAAGGTGGTATTTCTATCGATAAGAATACTGGGACTTCACACTTGTACCTCATTGCAAAGACATAGTATCAGAATTGATGCGTATAAAAATATTAAATGTAAAATAATTGAGGCTACGAGTAGCATCGCAAATAATGTTATAGATTGTGTGAGTAGAGAGGAAGACTTTTTTTTCATAGTCAATGTTATTTGTGTTATGTTGCGAAGAATATTGATAAAGAAAATCAGTCATTTTGAAATAAAAATCGAACCTCCGGCGATTAAAAATAAATGATAGATGATTATTATAGACTGCTCTGTGGTGATTTTTTGTTACGACTACAAAATTTTACGATCAGCGGTGGTCTGTGGTGAGATATTTTTGTTATGAGAAGAACACTACGACTAGCGGCTAAACAGCTTTTAAAGTTTAAATGTTACCTAATATTCTACCTACTCATAAAACTACGTAGCCGGTTAGCCGCTGATCGTAAAAGTTTTTTTCGTCGTAACAAAAAATCACCACAGAGCAGTCTATAATAATCATATATCATTTATTTTCAATGGCCGGAGGTTCGATTTTATTCCAAAATGACTGATTTTCCTTATCAATATTCTTAGCAACATAACACAAAAACAATTGACTATGAAAAAAAAGTCTTCCTATATATATATGTATATATTTGAAAAGCAAGATCTATTACTCTTCACTGGCACTTTATATTTTTGATCCACGTCCTTGTGTATGTGTAATGTGAATCTTGTCCTCTCGTCTCAGGCTTTAAGCGACCGTTTGTTCGTGGCACCGGTGGGTCGGCTAGCCCAGATCCACGCACTACACTCTCACCAGCCAGTCTACGTGTACCGCTTCGCGTATCGAGGGAACAATAGTCTCTCCTTGTTCCTGGCAAAAAACCGCAATAACTATGGTAATTCCCTTACCGCGACAAACCGGACCTATGGCTACAACTTTCGGGCACAAAGCTATAAAGAAATGCCTAAAGACCTTACCAGAACAGTACGTATTGAGGATTTTAGCCCAGTTATCGTAGAAAGAATAATAATTATGTTCAGGGAAACATAATTATATGAGTTGCAGACAGCGGTGGAATTGTGGCGTCACCACCGCCTTCTGGGTGTACCAATGCAGACTTCATGGCGAAGGGTCTCACCAAATGTATCCACACTGTTAAATGAATAACAATATCTGTATATTCAACGATTAGATAATTTGATTAAACTAGACGTATTTCGTCTCCGTCTACCGCGAATCAAGATCGATTTCAAACAAAAGAACCACCACGGCCGCAAATCCAATTTCGCTCACGATGCGTCACTTGTTCATATCATAGAAGTAATTGGATAATTATTTTATGGTCTTAATCATTTGAAATCTACGACATGATGGTATTTCAAGATATATTGCGAAGTTAGTTATTAAAATTTTTTTGGTTCAAAAATAAATGATATTGGAAAAGTCACATTTAAACGAGTCAAATTGTCTGCCACATATCACCATTGAGGTGGTGGCGTGGACATCCTCGCGGGCAAGGCAACTGCTTCCAAGCTTTGCTTAATGGTTGTCGTCGTTGGTGGACAGCAAGCACTGTTGAGCACTGTAGATGGCTAATCTTGCAGTGCCCTTTGCAGTGATGACATCCGCTACCAGTACAAGGATAAAGCTATTTAATTCTCCTGGGACGCCATTGTAAAGGATGTAGGTCTTCCCTTATCAGGACCGTATCGTCTACTTTAAAAGAAAGACTAAAGACTGTTTATTTTGCTACCATTTTGTTCTTTGTTGGAACTTAGCAATATATGTATTATATAAATTGCACTTGAAAACAACTGTGTTAGACAAGGAATCAAGCTCCATTTGTTACGCCTTCCAAGCGCATGCCTATGCCACTCGGCCACTGGACACATTGGCAAGCCATTTAAATTTTGCAAGTGCTTTTTTTAACGCGTAGGGTGCGATAAACATTTTAAACAATCTGTTCGCGTAGGATCTATTATCTACATAGATTAAATGGCGACTTTAAATGGTTGTTCATAAGAATGTCTTTACTGTCAAATCTTTGCGATTACAAGTCTTAGCAACCTTGTAGTTTTTCTTAGAAAATTAAATGAACTTTATCATCAAAGCTGCTCTTCCCTTTAGCGAAAAGCGCAAGTAATGGAATTTGTTTATTTCTGGAATATTTTCATTGCTATTGATTACAGATTTGAAGTTGTCTTTAAAGTTTAGCTAGTGGAATAATTTCCATTAAACGTAGGTGGTCTACCAATTGAGCTACTGTGCTGTCGGTTCGCCTTTCGAAATTTCTGGTCTGCGCTATCTACCCAACTGTTTTACAACAGCAATGGGTCAAGTAGTCATTCATAACAGAATAATTTCAATTTGGCGATTGATAACGCTTCGCTATCCAATGGTAGGTAGGTTTATACGAGGTAGTTTTATGGCATTAAGCAAAGGAACTGTAACTGTAATTTGTCATTGGTTCAGCTGCTGATACAACAGTTCTTGATAATGAGAAACTAAAATAAAATATTGATTGAAAAGGTCCTGAAACGATTTCGATAAGCTCTTTAAATTCTAATGATGTAATTGAATTTTTAAATACAGACAGCCAAAATATCCGAATAGACCTTAGTTATTCGACCCTTTATAATGCTTTTCTTATTTTATTGTTGGGCAATTCAGTCAGGCAGGCAAGTCAAATGCGCAGACACCGCATTTAATGACGGCGAGTCTCACTATCGATAAATTAATTTATATTAATTATTAACGAAACCAATAGGGCACCATAAAATTATCAGAGGAACTGACTACAGAAAAAAAGGAAGGGGAAATAGGAAAGAAAGACACTATGTCTTTCTTTCCTTTTTTTAAAGCTCCCTCTCCTCCACAGGCTCACTTTTCTGGACTAGACCATCACCATGGCTCCTCGAGCTGCACCGTTCTTAGTTCCAATTATCATAGTAATTCAATTAATAGTTCGTAATTTTGGCATCGTTTACATACACACGTTACGTTTTGTTCAGTAAAACATAATTATATACATAAATTGCTCTTTTAAAAGGTAACTGTGTCAGACAATCGAACTCTGGGTCTTAGGCTATCCGAGCGCATAATACCACTCGACCACCAAAACTTTGGCAAGTCTGTTGAATTTTGAAAGTGCTTTTTATCGCGTGTGCTGCATGACGTCATCGATGTGAGAGCAATATCGCAGATCGCTCTCTCTCCAAGAACAAATTCAAAAGTCAATTGACAAAGTTACATATGAACGAGTAAAACGTCCTGCCACATATCACCATGGAGATGGTGGCGTGGACAGTGGACAACATTCGAAGGTCACATTCGATATCTATTGTACAATTCATATCTTTTAGTAGGATTTGAAGACAGCTATTAGATTATTTAATTTGAACCACAACAACCTGTGCCTAATCAATCAACTCTGTCTAATAGTGTATCAATACTGCCCGGCGTCCTTGCCATGGAAAATTGGAGCGGCATGGTTGCCGGCTCATCCCCAGGTGCATGCCACCTGGTGATGAACCGGCATGCTGGCATGATGTAAATACACCTTTACAACTTAAGCCTGATCAACTGCTATCAATGGCATGAAGTAAAACAATACTTATATCAGGGACATTAATATTTTTCTGTGTAGGTGTAGCACATGGGGACGACATTCTTTATGTCTGGAAATTGGACGACGTCGTCATGTCTACGCCGCAGGATAAACAGATGCTTGAAGCACAACTGAACATGGTATACAGCTTCGCCGCCACTGGGTACGTATATTAATGTAGAAGAATTGCGTACGTAGGTTGGTACGGTCGAGGACTCTTGCGCATGAACCACTTTTAAGCGAAATTTTGTGCATATACGATACAAAAACGGGCGTCACTCCAAGCATTTGATTAAATTTATCTATTGTTTGGCTTTTAAGGTGGTTAGCGGCAGTGACCTCGGTTGATAGTAGGTACTCGTACGTTCGTACTATGTAAGTACAGTCACAGACGTTAATTTGAGACACATCCCATCTGAGGTGAAAGTGTCCTATAAACTTGTACATATAGTTGTCAACTTGACTTGTCACCACTACCGTTCAATTTAATAGTTCAAGGCCCTTTAGCTATTTATCACAAAAAACCGGCCAAGTGCAAGTCCGACTCGCGTACTGAGGGTTCCGTGCCAATTTTATCTATATTAGGTGTCCACTTACTTCCACCCAGCCAAAAAACCACTAAATTTTGTTGACAGCAAAAATAACTTTGTTTTTCATAGTACTTGTATGGAGGACAAAGTTATATTTGCGGTTTTGACACAGTTATATTGAACGGCACGGCGATAGTGGGATAGACCCCTGATGTCAAGTATTGTTTTTGTTACAGTGTCCCAAAATACCCGAACGGGGTAGTGTGGCAGCAAGTGACGCCAGGGGACCCTAAATTGAACTACTTGGATATATCATCGCCTGACAAGATGGAAATGAAGAGTACCTCAGATTTCGGCAACAAGAAATTTTGGAATAGCTTAGGTTTCATAGAGGGTGAGACCTACGAAAATCATGTTATACTTAGGTAAACTATTGAAAAGTTTCTGCCACCACAGTACCGTGTTAAAACAACTTTTTTGTCCGTAAAGCGAAATTATTGTACAATGAATATCATAATAAAAAATATATGAAAAAAGCAACTTTTTTTATTCATTATTTATATTAAAAAAAAACTCTTTATTACTAAGAGCGAAGCCACATTAATCCCTCAAGCGTATGTGAACGAGACACAATAGGTATTCTATTGTTATGCGGTCTCATGCGACCGCTCGGGTGTTGAGGTATTAACGTTGAGACGACGCTACACCGCGCCAAAATTTTTCATGTACGAATGTGAACGGAATGCCACACGGTGTGACGGGGCGTGGGTGCGTTCGGTGAAAATGACATTATGCCACACAGAACTTTGGGATGTTGGAATAGAATAGAATATATTTATTTGCACTGGAAATGGTACATTTTTCGTCTTATAAATAGTTTTGATTCACATCTTCAGCTAACAAATGTTGCATGCAAATATGTTAATGTATTATTACAGGTAATTTTATTTATGTCAATTTTAATCAATTATTAAAGTATATAAATAGTGTCAATAAAAGAAAATTGATGTCATAAATGTAAATATGTCAAACTCAAAATTTAAATTAGTCACAAATAATAATAAAAAATACTAATAATTACAAGTCACTGAAACAGGACAACCCCAACAGATAATAACATGACATAAATAGATCAAAATAATGAGTAAACTGCTGTACTACTACTTAAAAATATATTTTAAAAAGCCATTTACGAATAATTTAATGTCAATTTCTGCAAGAAATTTACATTATAATTTTGGGTAATTAATGTGATAACGTGCAATATTTGGTATTGGATGGATTCAATTGGCACAGATGAGGATATACATAAAACGTAGCCTAGGAGCAATCCCCCACCCCCTAGTGGATAAGGAAGTAGAGCTTTTAATGCTTCAACACCCGAGCGGTCGCATGAGACCGCATAACAATAGAATATCTATTGTGTCTCGTTCACATGCGCTTGAGGAATTAAAGGGACATAACGCCGCGCTTTGAAAAAAAACATAGCAGTTCTTATTTTCGAAATACCTTGTGTGGTATAATTTTCTGGTAAAATTGACATGAGGAATTCATTTTTGAGACATTAATATCTGACTATAAAAGTTCTCAATTTTGTACAAAATTAAAAAATCTGTGTTAAAGAATATTTATCTAGCTTTTCAAAAATATATACTTTAATGTACAATAATCATACGTCTCTATAAAAAAACGAATATAGTACGCGCCGGCGATGCAGCAGTGCCTAGGAACATTTCCGATCGGCTAGCTTTGCCTAACATATCTTGTTGCAAGTACATATTTAAATAAGTACATTTTTCGTTTGCTTTTTATGCAAAGTATGTAGAACACATACTTGGCATTTGTTGTTCACAAATATAACTGTTTTTTTTAAATAAAAAAAATAGTATTTTACCTGCTGGTAACAGCAGAGTTGAGTCATGTTCTTGGTACGCTTATAGTTTTTTTTATAAAATTACACCTCAAACCGCACCGTGACAACCAGTTGCAGTGAATCAGCTCACGACAGGTGGTATAGCAGCAGCTGGTGCACTACTCCACACTTATTTCCAACAATTATGTAACATAACTCATCCCCTATCCGACAAACTGGCCAGGACCTCCTTTATAGCTTTTCATAGCGAGCGACAAGTGCTTCGCTTCATGTTAAATGGCCATTTTATATCAAGCATTACATTTGATTTATTCCGAGAAATCAAAGGAGTATAATATGCCTCAATGCTTAAAATTATGAAAAGGCCTTTGATGGAAATATGGGCAATCTCTTCAGGCAGAGGTGTCAATACTAAGGGAATAAATAGATAAAAACACTTTATTGCACTCCACATGTTTAGTAAATGATACAAGCAAAAGACGGGAACTCTCTGCCCCCATCTGCGTTTCCAATAGTCTACAACCCTGACAGAGTATTCGAAGAAAGAGAGAACAGGCTTCTTCTGGGTGAGCTCGCTTCATTGTCGTCTCTGTCTATGTCTCGTCTGGTATAATCTAGAAACAAGAGCAAACCCATATCATATAAAACAAGCTGTGTACATTTAAGGTGGTTTTATAGCGTATCTTTTTGTACAACAACCTAGGCCATGTCGGTCCAAGAACAAGAGCAGAGCACAAAGGTAAAGGTATAGTCTGTCCTATTCCGTATCTCACAGGGCAGTTAACTCCAAAACTGTCCACTAGTTCACATGTTGTAATCCATGAACTTAAAGCAAATTATTTTTCGTTATTAAAATAAGAACATTGCTTTTCCATCCCTAGGGTGAAAAGTAGTATAGTTTTAATTACTACAATCAGACATGGAGTCAAAGATAATTGAGTAACAACATACATATTATTAATATAGAATATCTTTCCATATTTTTTCCTAAGCTAAACATTTAAAAACGTGTTTATTATGATCGTTGATTTAAAAAATATACAATTGGTCAATCTTTTTACAATTATGGAGTTAACAATTAAAATATTCGGGTTTCGCCATACAAAATGTCGTCAAACAAAATTGAATTTGCTATTTGACATAACCTGTGGTAGTTTTCGTGACAAGTATTAGTAAGTAATATAATTAGTAAGCAGGTGGCGGCGACTCGCCCGGACTTTGTTCTTCATTAAAAAATCTTCTTACCTACTCATTCCCACCTTTAGCTGTCACTCACTGCGCTATCTCATGAAGTAAAATTCAATCTAGAATTTGACATAACCTGTGGTAGTTTTGGTGACAAGGTTTAAGTTGCGTTCTTCTACTATTATCATTGTCTATGAGAAAAAATCAATCGATTTTTTTAACAAGGATTTGAAATATTTGATATCGTTCGTGTTTTATGTACTCTGTTTTCTTTCGTGCCGTTACTGTACTTGTAATTGTGTGTATTATGTATAACGATAGTAATATTTTGTTTAAAAACTTGAGGATTCATCTGTCGCTAGACATCATTATACCTCATCATCACATCTACAATCATAGAGCTAAATTTATTTATATTTCCTCACAGTCGAAATGAAAAATAGTATGTTTAACTCGGGTGAAAGCACCCATTTCACTCTCGAATTTTTGGCGCTCTCACTCCGTTCAGACGCCAGAAACATCTTGAGTGAAATGGGTCACTTTCTCCCCTTGTATAACAATCTACTACGAGTATTCATACATTTCCTTTATTTAGAATTACGGCAAATTTTATTTATTTTCGACGATAACTACATTCCTCGGGACTTTACCCCCCCTCCCCCCTTAAATATCACTATTTGTTTTTAGTACGAGAGTTTCAGAATAAAGTGGCTGTGACATACGGATGGACAGACAGACAGACAGACACACACAGACTTGACGAAACCATAAGATTTCCGCTTTTTGCCATTCGGCTACGGAACCCTAAAAATGCACGATGCAACAATTAAAGAAAGTTGATAACCACTAAAACACGTGGTCGCTTTTTGCAACCCTTATCGGCCCTCATACAGCTAAAAGGTTGCAGTACTAGATATATAACAGCTTCTAAAGCTCTTAAGTTATTGCTCAAATTTTTATGATACCAAAGTTACATACGCTACGATGCTGTCGCATATGGATGGGTGATCATTCCAACAAAATTGACATTTCCGTCCGTTGGAATTAAGTGTTTTTTTTAAATTAATTCTTCTACGTCACCATCATCAAAGCTAAAGATAGGCCACCGCTACAGTTTTCTACAGTAACCGGTTTGCAAGCGGTTAGCATCTAGTGTGATCCTGCGATCTTTACTAAGTCGCCTGTCAATCCTGCCGAAACGCAATAGACATCCCAGTGAAACTATAAGTTCAATTAGCAACGGGCACATAGCGGGATGGACTGTTGGTCATTGGGAAAGAAAAGTTCTAGGTTGCAAAAACCTATAAAGAAATGATTATTGGTTATTAAACAAAAGAATATTTTGATGATAGTTGTCATATGTCCTATTCGGCGCGACGACGCATTCAAGAAGGTCAAAATAAAGAAAATTGATCCCGTTCTCAAGTTATTAGTGGTGTAACAAACGCGACGTTCTGTTACTATACATAACGTATGAGATAAGATAAATAAAATATTTTGAAATGATTCGTATTTTAATAATAATAATTCAACAAAATCATTTCAAACAGATCATAAATACAATATTTGCGGTCTTATCACCGATAAGCGATATGCGATCGGGGCGATCTCAAAAAAAAACTCGATCTCTTCCAGACAACCATTGGATGGAGGAAACAACGTTTATTGGAGAGGTAGACGCGTTTATTAGAAGGTATACAGGGTGAAATTTTAATCACTGACCAAATTTTAAGTGAAGACTCCACTGATGAATATGAAAATATTTACTATGGGAGCAATAGTGAAATCGAGAAAAAAAAATTTGCTGTTCCATACATTTTGACTGCGCGACAATTGAGCTTTTGTATGGTAATAGCTGTTTTTTTTTCGATTTCACTATTGCTCCCGTAGTAAAAGTTGTTCATATTCATCAGTAGAGTTTTTACTAAAAATTTGACCTGGAATTGTGTAAAGCAGTCGTATTCATTTGACAGTTCATAACGTACGGTTTGATCTGTCAAACCCTTTGTTCTTTGACGTTTGACAGATCATACCGTACGTTTTGAATTGTCAAATGAATACGATTGCTTTACACAATCGCACCCTTGGTCACTGATCAAAATTTCACCCTGTATAGTGTTATTTAATTTAATTATTTCATGGGTTACTTCCAAGGTCGTCTACCTTGTAAAAATAGCAGGACCAATCTGGGCCGCTTCTGATCGGTCGCTATGCAAAACCGGATGCCTCTGTTTAGCAGTGGGCGTCCTTCGGCAGATTATAATGATAATGAGAATAACTTCGATGATACTTATATGACTACCTGCTTTTTGGTTCGTGTTTTATAATCAAAAGACTCTGTGTTTGAACGTGTGATGGGCGATGAAAAAGCTTGCATGTTTTGTAACTTAAATATGATTATATTTCAGTCGATATTAATAGCTAAAAATAAAATACACAAATCTCGAGTTATTATTATCTCTACCATAAATTATAAAAAATGTTTTAGTCCAATAATTCCGAACAATATGGCCATGATTTTAAAAGAGATTGCGTTTACATGAGTGGCGGCGTTCGGTGGTTGGGGTATGGCTGCGTATTTGTCATAGATGTCGTCCCACAATTTGGCTCGATCTTCAGCTGGGATACCGGCGACCTGAATTACTGTGTCTACGACGTAGTGCGGGGACCGGTCTGCAGTTGCCGGTGGCCAGACGGGAATCAAACCGCCTGGTGGAGTGGGGTTCCTGAAAACGAAAAAGTGTAAGTTAACTGTAATTAATGATAGTCGGATGGCCTTATATTATTTTATTAATTAGACAATCAACCGTGTTTTACAGTGACATATACAGTAGTCCCAGAAAACTATTTACATGGTCTGTCTGTGGGATCACGAGTCCCTAACATACCAAATCAAAACTTAAATTCTAAGCTAAGTAAGCTAAAATACTTTTTGAGTATTCTTTTATAAACATTTATATCTTGTTCCCGATGAATATTAACATCCAAATAGTCATTAAATTGCATTATCAACCTTTAAAATGAATTTTCATGACAATCATATATACGCGTAAATGATAAACGGTAAAAGTGTACTCCTATATATTTATTATATATTTTTTTATTGTAACTGACTCAAAAAGGAGTTTAGTGGAGTAAGCATATTTTTTCCAATTATTGCACAAATTCACTTGTATTTATTGTTGTCTACGACTATCCCAGAAACTAAAAACAGCTAGATTTAGTGCCTTACCCTGTGACAATGAAATTTCTGTAAATCTCTCGCATGGCCAATTTTGTGTTTACGAAATCCGTTGGCATATCAGGAGTTATTTCCGCCAACAGTGCCCCACTTTGCTCGCAGTGACTCGCCGCACGCGTACCATTCGTATGAAGAATCTCAAATGAACCGTTGTGTGTAAACTTGTAATCATATAAATATACCGTATTGTCCGCTTGTACTTGATACCTCACAGTACGAAGTATTCCATTCAAGAACATAGCATCTGTCCAATAATCAAAGTAACTTGCCATCGTCTTTTCATCTATTGTGTCATTTCCAAAATAAAATGTTTTGATTCTCTCAGCCACTTCTTTTCTTTCTTGCTCATTTTCAAATGCCAAGTCGGCTGGTAGGAATTCCGAGAAATTTTCATTCATCTGTTTGCTCCATTCCCAAAACTCAAATATTCTGAATACACCTTCATTGTGAGCATATCCGTATATCGTTGGATATTTTCTGAAATTTCCAGACCTCAAAATGTTTATGGGTGCATCTACCAAAAAGCGTTCCTGTCCGATATCTCTCTCGACGCACGGTTGGAAAACAAAATAGGAATCTTTAGCCGGAGGATATGCGTCTTGAACTAATACATCCATAGATACTGTTCTATAGTACTCTGTTAAAGCTTCTAAATCATCGACGTTCGTGAAGCCTTTTGATAGCGCGTATTCCTTTGCGTTTTTAATTGGGTTTTGCTGTGCTGAAAATGGATTGATACTGCATGCACTTTCAGCTATGACGCGGGTGAACAAGCCTTCGGTCATGGGGGACAGTGCGAGGGTATCCACGGAGGCACCACCCGCGCTGCAGCCGGTGATGACGATGTTCTCAGGGTCACCGCCGAAGGCAGCGATGTTGGCCTTGACCCACCGCAGCAGAGCCACCTGGTCCTTCATACCGGCATTTCCGGGAGCGAGCTCGTTGCCCAGACACAAGAACCCATGCACCCCGAGACGGTAGTTGAATGTGACAGCGATGATTTCCGTGCTATTCACCAATGCTGGCTTATAAAGACTGGCTCCCCATCCAATTATATAGGCTCCACCGTGAACGTTGACCAAGACTGGTAGATTCTTTCTAGATACGTTTGGTACATATATATTTGCGATTAAGCAATCCTCTGTTACGTTTACATTGGGTGGAAATTGAGATAAAAAGTACTCTTCTTGTGGACATATTATCCCTCGGTTAACTGCATCAAAAATGGTGTTAAATACTGGTGGTGATAGAGGCGCCTGAAAAAAAAAACATTTTAGAACTTGATTTGACTTTGCCGTTCCTGAAAGTAATGTAGAGAATTCGATTATGTATAAATGAGCCGTAGAAGTTTACAACTATTATGAAAATTGTGTCTTCTGGAACCCTATAATACCCAGTTTCGCAATTTCTTGGACGGTGGAAAAATTAATCACTTTGGTTATAGTACTTAAGAAATTAACTTCCGTTTTATGTACAGTTCCACCTCAACTTTTTCTTGTTTTGTTTGAAACCTATTTAGTTTTACCAGCAAGAGGTTATTCATTTACCTTAAACCTGTCGTCGCCTTTAGGCGCTGTGGCGTAAGGGACGTTGAGGAACTCAAAAACATTGGTTTCCGATGACAAGTACCCTCGTATCTGCCCCTGCTGCGTTGTAACTACCCACGACTCCTGCGCAGCTGCGCCCACAACCACCAACGCACACACCACCGCTGCCCGCCACATGCCGTTTATCACAAATTTCGATCGCCAATTCATTTTTATACAACAGATAAAGACGTGAAATCTTATCAATTTGGAGGTTGATAATTTTGATAAAATGATTAGGTCCGAGTGTGATTCAGAAAATGACACATGTTTACTATTTCGGCAAAGCGTACCCCCTTTTTGGGGGGAAAAATGTGAAACTCGCGTCAGGACACGTGGGCTGATCGAAAAACCGTAAGACGGTTGGCGAAATTATGGATGTAAGTTGATTTTTCTGAGAGATAAACTTTTTAATGTAATTTAATATAATATAAATTGTAATGTTTCTGTACGATAGCGCAATAAATAAATATTGTATTCTATAAAAATATTATATTATTATTATTATTATTGTATTCTATCACAAAAATGATAGTACTTTTATATTGATAATAAGAGCAATTCATTCAAAATTATTCCCTAACTATTCCAAAAAATCAAAAATGCACAACGTTGATATTCAAGTTTTCACTTCTGCCGGCACTCCCTGAGTGCAATTTTGTGTTTTTTTCCTTTTTTTTTGGTTTCGCTGGAAAATGCTGCCCTCGGGGGAAGGTAGCAGGTTATGTGGGACTCTCCCCTATCGGAGCATACCCACTAAAAACCAGCGGCGCTCTCGGGAGCCATGAGTTCGGGGCCACGGGTCAGCGTCATAAGCACACATCCGCGGCCCCTCACTGACTAGACCGACACACGGTCTCACCCGATCTGAAGAGGGCAAGTGCCCCTGCCTTCAGCGCCGAAGATATCCCGACTTGATGTCCCGACGGTGCGTAGAACGCATTACACACCATCGCGCCTCTTAGTGGGAAGCGGACGCCCCCGCGTCCACGACCCGAGGCACAGGGATAGGCATGTGCAGGTGGTGGAGGTTCCTCCTGCGCCCAGTAAGTGCGTCAGCTGCAGCCTCCCGCTCTCGCTCCGCGATCTGCTTTTCGGCGATCAACCGCTCGCAAAATGCGGCCATGGCTCGCCAAGCCTCCCTGTCTTCGACCATACGCCGGACTATAGAGCCCAGACTGAGGTCGGTCCCCACGTGTGTCGGCAAAGCGTACCCAGCCAACTTCGATTTACCTCATCTCTGTCCCAAGACAAATCAAAGTAAAATAACGAGAATCGGTCCACCCGTTCTCGAGCTAAAGTGGTGTAACTATGACTTTCAATAATAAGTTAGGTAAGGTATATTTATATTACCTCTTAATATAATTATACATAAGATCGAGAATCGTATGGAATGATTTCCTATCTATATTTTCAATCTTCCATAAGAATGGCAGAAAATTTTGATCTTATGGCAGAAAAAACACACACACGATAAAAAAAGGTCGCGTCAATTTATGGCTGATTTAGATACTTAAAATACGTTATTATATTCATAAGGCTCGTAAAACCAGCTAGCCATTTTCAGCGCTATAATCGCTTCTGATGCGAAGGGCTCTCCAACTTTCCCTTAAAGATTAAACGCGATATCTTTTTAGGGTTCCGTAGCCGAATGGCACTAAACAAGTCTGTTTGTCTGTCTTTCCGTCCGTTTGTCACAGTCACTTTATTCTGAAACCATTAGTATTACACCGTTTTTTTTGTCAAACCTATGCGTGTAGAGTGACTATGGTCTTTTAATATGACATCGAGGTTCTTAAAACCGCTTTCTTTAAAAGTAAAAGGTTTGAGAGATAGATGCTTCCAAAGTGGTAAAATGCGACTAAGACTTTCAACGAAAATTGGTTTGTACGAGATCGGACTAGTATTTTTTGAGATAGAGCACATTTTCAATAACCGCAAACATAACTTTCTCAATCATACAAATACTGTGAAAAACAAGGTTATATTAATAATCATTTATTAATCAGTTAAATTTATATTAGCTATCAACAAAATATTGTGGTATTTTGGCAATGTGGATCTCTGATTCAGTTAAAGTTGGCACGAAACCCTTAGTGTGCGACTCCGACTTGCACTTGGCCGTTTTTTTTTAATCAATAACATAATTATTTATTATCTACGGCCTTTTTTCAGATAATAACAAAATTGATAATATACGCTATGACTATGTATATGATTTCGAATTAGGACGCAATAGCTAAGTAGTTTTTTACACGTGCTCCTCAATCAATCAGTGATAAGGCGCTCTATTTTTTAATTACTCGCGTAAATATTACGAGTGATTTTAGTCCGAAAATTCGACAGAAATAAACGAAAACCACGTAAAATTATGACTCGAGTACTTAAAAAATTGGGTTATCTTTTTGATCATCCTTGTGTTTATCTGGTTTCCATTTGAAAATATTAATGACAAAGGGCCTTTTTATTGAATCACTTGCACCATTATGGCGTGTTTTATGTACAATATTCAAATTAAAATCAGTTGATATTAATAAATCAGTGATTGAATAAAATAAATCCAGTTTTTTCACTTTTCCGGTGTATATTTCTCTGGACCTCCGTTGTGTAGTGGCTAAGCACGCTTGTTTTAAGGCGTCGCCGCTCTGAGGTCCCGAGTTCGATTCCCGGTCGGGTCAATATAGAAAACAAAATTATCTATATTGTCTCGGGTCTGGGTGTTGTGTCTGACTTCCATCATCATCATCATCATCATCATTATCAGCCAAAGGACGTCCACTGCTGAACATAGGCCTCCCCCTCGGCTTTTCACAGCGACCGATTACTAGCGGTCTGCATCCAGTTTGATCCTGCAATCTTTATAAGGTCGTCTGTCCATCTTGTTGGTGGACGTCCTACGCTGCGTCTTTGGTCAAAGGGTCTCCAATCTAGCACTTTCCTGCCCCAACGGCCATCAGTTCTTCGCGCTATGTGCCCTGCCCATTGCCACTTGAGCTTACTGATTCTCAAGGCTATGTCCGTTACCTTAGTTCTTCTACGTATCTCCTCATTTCTGATTCGATCACGTAGAGAAACACCCAGCATAGCCCTCTCCATCGCTCGTTGCGTAACTTTGAGCTTCTTTATAAGGCCCATAGTTAGAGACCATGTTTTGGATCCGTATGTCATCACTGGTAACACACACTGGTTGAAGACTTTCGTCTTTAGACACTGAGGTAAATGAGACGAGAAGACACTCTTGCGTAATTTCCCGAACGCTGCCCAGCCGAGTTGGATTCGTCGATTGACCTCTTTCTCGAAGTTGGACCTACCCAATTGGATCACTTGTCCCAGGTAGACGTACTCGTCGACAACTTCGAGAGTTGAGTTCCCAATGGATACTGGAGTGGGTACAACAAGGGAACTTGACATAATTTTCGTCTTCTCCATGTTCATTTTAAGACCCACTTGTTGGGAGACTCGGTCAAGGTCTTCGAGCATAGTGCCAAGATCGTCCAGCGTTTTTGCCACAACGACTATATCATCGGCAAATCGGAGGTGTGTGATGTATTCGCCATTGACATTGATGCCGATTCCTTTCCATTCCAGAAGTTTGAAGGCGTCTTCCAATGCCGCTGTGAACAGTTTCGGAGATATAACATCTCCCTGTCTCACACCTCTCCGCAGTGGAATCGCCCTCGTATTCTGCTCCTGTACTCGGACCGACATGGTGGTGTTATTGTAAAGGCACTTTAACACCTCTATATACCTATAGTCTATGTGGAACCGCTGCAGAGACTGAAGCACCGCCCAAGTTTCGATCGAATCAAAGGCCTTTTCATAGTCCACAAACGCTAAGCATAGAGGCATATTATACTCCTCTGACTTCTGTATAATTTGCCTAAGCGTATGGATGTGGTCTATGGTACTATAGCCTTTTCGGAAACCGGCTTGTTCGGGAGGCTGGAAGTCATCAAACCTACGTGCGAGACGATTCGTGATGACCCTTGAAAACAGCTTGTAGACATGGCTCAGGTCTGTAGTTCTTCAATAAGGTTTTGTCTCCTTTTTTGTAGAACAACACCACCACACTCCTGTTCCACGCCTCGGGCGTGATGCCCTCTAGCAGCACGGAATTAAAAAAGTCTCTGAAGGACTTTAAGTACCGGTGTTCCACCCGCCCTCAGGAGCTCTGCTGTGATTCCGTCCTCGCCAGGTGCCTTGTTGTGTTTGAGCTGTTTAAGGGCCATCCTAATCTCGTAAAGGCTGATGTCCCGGATATCTTCGGTGTAGTGTTGGGTCAGGATAGCTCGTGTGTCTCTGACCGAGCTATCAACGGGTTTGGCAACTGAGGTGTATAACTGCCCATAAAACCTTTCGATCTCCCTCAAAACCTCTGCTTTCGTCGACGCTACACTGCCGTCCTCCGTCTTAAGCTTCGTCAACAGGCTTTGCCTAATAGACATGTTCCTTGCAAACACTTTGGAGCCTTGGTTCCGCTCTATCGTTTCTTTAACACTATTAGTGTTAAAGCAACGGATGTCGTGTCGCAAGGACTTCCATTTTTGTCTATTGAGCTGCCTGTAGTTTTCAGCATTAACGGAGGTCTGCAGTGCCATAGATCGACGTTTTGCCATAAGGTCGAGAGTGTGGACCGACAGTTTTTGAGGTCTATTTTTACGGCCAGGCCTAAAATACTTAGACCCCACCGTTTGAACAGTTTCCACAAACCTTTGTTAATTTCGTCCACTGTAACGAAATTTTAGAGGCAATCAAAGCGGTTTTACAACTCGAGTTGAAAGCTCTCGGGATTTTGGATATGGGCACGAGTAGGTCGGAGCGTGGACTTCATCAGGCGGGATCTTTCGAATTTGACATTTATATTCCTCGAACAATTCGGTGATCGCTACCGGTTTTCACCCTGTTGATCACGGAGACATCATTGAATAACCGTCTCTTGGAAGTCATGATGAAGTCAATCTCATTTCTCGTGAAGCCATTGGGACTCAACCAGGTCCACTTCCTTTGAGGCGGCTTCTGGAAGAAAGAGTTCATCGCAAAGAGTCCCTCTTTCTCCAGAAATTCGGCCAGCCTCTGTGCCCTGGCGGTCCTTTGCCCGTATCCAAAGGGTCCCACCTTTAACTCATTCTCGCCTCGTTTGCCCAGTTTTGCGTTGAAGTCCCCCGTTACAACAGTAAAATAGGTTTTGGAAGTATGTATGGCTCTACTTACGTCCTCATACATTTCCTCCACCTCTTCATCCGGGTGTTTCGAGGTCGGTGCATATACCTGTATGACCTTTAGCGAATACCTCTTAGATATTCTGAGTATAAGGTATATCACCCTGCTCGACACACTCTCGATGGTCACGATATTGTTGACGAGGGACTTGAGAACGAGAAACCCGACACCGCCTTGGGACTTTTGGTCACCCTCCCGGTAGAAGAGCAGGTTGCCGGACTGAAGAGTTATCGTGTTCTCCCCCTTTCTACGGACTTCTGATAAACCCATTATGTCCCAGTTTAACCTGCTCATTTCTTCCTCCAGCTCGAGCAACTTCTCGTCTGTCCTCAGTGTGCACGCGTTATAAGTTACCAGGGCCAGTTGTCGTCGGGGGTGGCAGCGCGACCGCCTCCGGGGGTTCTTACCACCCCCTGCCCCGCCGTTACCATGACCGCTACCAAAGTCAGGAATAGCGGGGCTGCCGGAGACTGGGGGCCTGGTTTTCTGGTGTACTAACATTGAGGGGATTTTGCCAATACTCGCCACGCTTGGCAGGCGGGTTGGCGAGCGCAGAGACGCAGCCCCTTGCAGCTGTGACGCTGCTGCCCGTCACAGTCCAACATTTAGCTGCGCCTAATATTGGATGGTTATACCGCCATCGGTCGGTCGCCAGAGCCTCGTCTGTATAAACAGGACGCACCACGTGAAGGTGAGGTTGGCTTGGAGCTTTAGGTTTTGGTTAAGCTCCCTTACGTCCCGTCTGACTTCCATAACATATATATATATATATATAAAATAAAAACATAAACACCTTTTTTAAATTGTATTTATGGTACATTTAGTTATTTCATTATATTTATAATCTTATACCTATATATGTTCGACTGTCCTCCTCAGACTGAAAGCACTGATCGTAATGCAATTGTGGCGTACCCCACTCGCCGAGCGAGCTAGTCTCACAGGCAGGATCGAGCACCCACGGCCGGTCGGACTTGCCCACCTACCTCCCGTGCCGCGCGCGAGTAATTTGTTTGCATTTATAACGTAGATTGAACGCTAAACATCTTGATGCTTAGTTACATACCTACATGTTATGATTCTCTTGTCGCATTTTCTTTTTTATTTTTTTATTTTTGTGCACTATGAATACGTTTGCGATCTTATATTAAAATACTGAGGATTTAAATGTCAATATAAACAAAGTGAATTCCTTACAATTCAGTTACTTTGAAATGATTCGTCGTTTGTACCATACAAGGAACATACATAACTGCAAAATTTAGCTTGCTACACTTTCTGACACACACGCTTACCCCCAGCGAATATTCAATGTCTTAGTATTAGGATAAGTTTGCCTAAATTACATGTAACTTGAATTGTTTTTTTTTTGTTTGCATGAACATGTCTGTTTGTATTGGTCTGGGTGTTTTCTATGTATATCATGTATGTATTTACAAAAAAAAAGTATTTAAGTATTATATCCGTTGTCTGGCACCCATAATACAAGCTTTGAGTAGCTTACTTTGGGACTAGATGGCGATGTGTGGGAATGTCCAAAGGATAAGGATATTATATTTTGTTTATGTATATGCCTATACCTAAAATACTTACCGTTGTTTCTATATTCTCTTAAAGACTTTACTGTACTTATACTATTTTTATTTTATTTTATTTTATTTTTAAAGGCACAGTAACAATCAAACAACCAAAATAATACAATTAGAAATGATCAT
Source organism: Pyrausta purpuralis (assembly GCA_963924145.1). Taxonomy (NCBI): domain Eukaryota; kingdom Metazoa; phylum Arthropoda; class Insecta; order Lepidoptera; family Crambidae; genus Pyrausta; species Pyrausta purpuralis. Next base: position 5,737,162 of record OZ001651.1, read on the forward strand.
ACAGTAAGAAAATGGCCGGTCGAGTGACCTGAAAAACCATGCACGACATAACAATATTATTATAAAACTATAACTAGGTGAAAGACGATAACTGTAATTTTAATAAACAAGTTAGTTCATGTGTTGTTGAATACATTTTTTAAAAGTCCAGTAGCTCTGGTTAAACAGATCGAGGCTGGACGTCAAGTTGTTAAATTCCCGACACATTCTGTAAACAGGGTTATTCAAAGAAACATTGTTATTCGCGAGCGGAACATCGAAAAGCTTAGGGTTTCGAGTTCTTGACTTATTGGCCCTAAAACAAAGTAAACTTAGGAGTTCACTACTCATTTTCCCGTTAGCTATTTTATACAGTGACGTTAAATCGCTAATCATTCTCCTCTTTTGTAGCGTTGATAGACCGAATCTTGCTAATCTATCTTCGTAGGTAGGAAGTGATCTTCGTAAGCCCTGTTTCCTTGACAGAAATCTAAGGAACCGCTTTTGCACGGATTCTATTTTACTCACTAGTTTAGATATTATAGATATTATATACTAGTTTATCACTAGTTTAGATACAATACATAAACATGTACTACTGTTATATTATAAAGGATCTTTTGAATTTAGGAGGTGGAGACCTGGTGTCTTGTATTACAGATTGTCTCAATTCATATCAAGCACCAGTCTTCACAAAAGTTTATCTGTAACGCCATTTATATAACTGTACAAATTATGTAAAACTTTTTGTGAAGAAATATTTTTTTATTTATTATTATTATAATTCTATGATTTGTTTATAATGGTGTATCCAGACCGCCCGGTGGCATTGCCGGCGGCCATGTGTCGAATACTATTTAAAAATGCCGCTGCGGCATGACGGCATACGTCAAATAACTGTCAGATACAATCATAAAGATGAAAATAAGACGGGTAGATGGCGCTAGACGTCATGCAAAATGACGTATCCATAAGAAACCACAAATTTCTAAAGGTCGGACAGACAGCACGGTAGCTTAATAGGTAAAGCGTTTTGCCCGGTTAGCCAGAAAGTTGCTGGTTCGAGTCCGCAATTTTTTGGTTTCTTATTTTCATTTTTATGATTATAAAATACGACACAGTGAGTGATAAAATCATTCTAAGCCAAAGTCAGATACAATGTTAAATGCCGCTGCGGCATGAGCGGCATGGCCACCGACAGCGTGCCGCCGGGCGGTGTGTATACACCATAAGATCTACGACCTGACATTATTCATCATCCAAGATGATGTGGTTATTTGTTACCTCTTAATAAATAAACTATTCGACATTAAAAAAAACCGGTCAAGTGCAAGTTGGACTCGCGCACTGAGGGTTCCGTGCGACTACTAGTTCGATCCCGTCCAAACCAATTTTCGTTGAAAGTGTTTGTTACGATCTACATTATATATATTTTTTCAAAATTTACACTCACTTAGTTTAATTGTAAGATGGGGGGGACGATACATTTTCCTACTAAATTTTAACTTTTATTACAAATTGCTAATAAAGTGGCTGTGACATACGGACGGACAGACAGACAAACTTGACGAAACTATAAGGGTTCCGTTTTTTGCCATTCGGCTACGGAACCCTAAAAAACATATCAGAAGTAAAAGTCTGATACCACAGCAGAATCTTTACGAGGAAATATACCAGTGATATCAGTGATGACGTACGGATCTAAAATAAATATGGTTTATGACTATGGGCCTTATAAAGAAGAAGAAGAAGTTAAAACCACACAGCAAACGATGGAGAGGGCGGTTTCTCTACGAGATCGAATCATAAATGAGGAGATACGTAGAAGGACTAAATTAACGGGCATAGCCTTGAGAATCAGTAAGCCCAAGTGGCTATGGGCACATAGCCGAACTGATGGCCGTTGGGGCCGAAAAGCTCTAGATTAGAGACCTTACGACCAAAGACCCCTTACACACTGCGACTTTAAGCATCGATGCAGTCACGCGTTTTGAAAACGCGCTTCAGCATCGCAACTCACGCAATGAAAAGATTGAATTTCGATGCAGAAGCGCGACTGCATCGATGTAAAAGGCGCGACTGCATCGATGTTAACGCGCGTTAGTATCAATGCAGTCGCCAAAATTTAGTACATAATTTGACAATTTCTAGCTTCTGCATCGGGACGGTATCGATGCTAAAAGTAGCGCAGTGTGTAAAGGTTATCATTTTGCGACTGCATCGACGCTAAGTCGCGCAACTGTATCGCTGCTATAAAACGCAGTTTGTAAAGGGTCAAAGAGGCGGCGTAAGACGTCCACCAAGATGGAGACCTTGTAAAAATCGCAGAACCAAACTGGATGCAGACCGCTTGCGATCGGTCGCTTTGAAAAACCGTAGGGGCTCCGTGGCCTATGTTCATCAGTGGACGTTCTTTGGCTGATAATGATGATGATGACTTAAACGACTGATGATGGTTAGGACTGGGACCACAAAAATGGTAATACCATGTAAAATTTAAGGTGATATGGTATAATTTATGATTGTTAAGTTATTATTTTGTGATATCAGTACTATCTTCCGGATATCTAATCTAACATCGCGAACATAGAGTTGCAAGTCCAATGTAGCCTACCGAAGTATTCAGTAGCATTTGGGTAGACTACGGTAGGCTTCGGAAGCCTTCCATTATGTGCGCTAGCTAGCGAGAATCCAAATTACATCTATTACTAATATGTCCTAAAACTCTTATCTTACTCTATCTTATAACTCGTATCTTCATTTAGAGTACCACAAGGAAGTGTCCTGGGACCACTTCTCTTCTTAATTTATATCAATGATCTTTCCAAGTCAATTAATAATCAAGTGATACTATTTGCAGATGACTGTACTGCTGTGTTCTCCGATCAAAATGACATAAACAGTAATGTAGGTGGTGTGGTTCATTGGTTGCAGAATAACAATTTAGTTAATAATTTCAATAAAACCAAAATCATGGAATTTAAACAAAGAAGGAAACAAAGTATTACATTACCAATAGATTACAATGGCAAATTGATTGAACTTACTAAGGCGGCAAAATTTTTAGGCCTTCACATTCATGATAATGATAAAAATGATAATGATAATGATAAAAATCTTTATTGTGGATCACAGGTTAAAAAAGTTGAACAATGGTAGAAGTACTCTCTGTGTCCTGCCTCTAGCTAGGGCGTACAATAATAGAAGGGCACATGTTAAAAATACAGTTAATACAATAATAATTAAGGTAAATTCAATCGATTACAAAAATAAATTAAAATTAATTAATTAATTATGTCAGTCAGAAGCTCTCTACGTCACAAACTCATTAATAGTATAGAAACATTTTCCAATTAAATATTCATGCAATTTATATTTAAATATATTAATGTCATTCAAGTCTCTGATTGTTTTTGGTATTTTGTTGTAAATTCACAGCAACTTAAAATGGCAAAATCACATTGACTTTGTCTGCAATAAGGTTTCTCTGGCCTGGTACAGCCTCTATCATTTAGCAAAAAAAGTCAATCTTCCTACACTGTTAACCTATTATCACGCCATTGTAGCTATGAGTGGCTTAAAAATGACAGATAGTTGTAAACCTCATTTTATAGAATTAAAATGCCTCTACATTTTCGAACTTTCCCTCTTCTTTCGACAAAATCCATCTTTATTTAAAATAGTTCATAGATCTCGCAAGTCGCAACCGAACATTTTTATACGCCATAGATCCGACTGACAGCCCTCTATTACTACAGCATTCTTGCTATGGTCCCAGGGGTATATAATAAAATACCTAGCTATATCAAAGAATGCAATGAGTTTGTGGCCTTCAAACAAAGACTTTTTAGTTTCGCAAAATGCACTCATTTTACTCTGTCAAGGAATTCCTAGAATTTTGACCACCTAATAAATGAAGCTTCACGTGTCTGTTTGACTGCCTGCCAATAATTTAATTTGATTGACATGATATTTAATTTAATTTGATTTTATATAATTTTATGAATGTTGTATTATAATATTTAATTGTAGAATCCGTTATTTATTGTTAATTTTGACATGTATTATTTTCTTCTTTTATGATTGGATATTTGTATGCCGCTGAGGCTGATCACAGCGCACTCTCTATTCACATTAGTTATACACTTGACATCTATTTACCTGTGTATCACAAATAAATGATTTGATTTGATTTGATTTAAATAAGCTTTCAAAAATTTCATTATTTGTATGAATATTTTTTTCTTTGGTGAATGAATGTTCTTTAATCTGAATTTAAAATAAATCAGTTTTTTTTTAACTAAAATAGTACTATTTTTAATAAATTAACTTACTTTTTAAACAAAAAAATAAAAAGAAAAACGTTTTTTTATACAACTGCAGTGTATTTTCTTTCGGCTCAAAACAATTGCGAGACTTGGTATATCAATTTTAGTACTTTTCCAAATGTACTCCAATTTCTTTCAGAGGATGCGGAAGATTCTGGTTTGCATAAAATTCGACTATCAATTGGGCGAAAAAATTGTGTTTTGAAAAAAACATGTTTTAACCATGAGTTATTGTGATATTTTACAAATTCCTTAATACAAGTTATCGTAACGTAAGCTTCGTAGTATACCGTAGCATTCCGTTTTTTACCAGAAGGATTCCTTTGTAGGCTACGGAAGACTTACAACACTATTATTACGAGATAAGCCAACTCGAAAGTTTCTAGCTCATACAAACTAATTTAATGCCATGTTTCAACAGCTCGGAAAGGCTAACAATTACTTTAGGAAGTAAATTTTAGTGATGATATCACAGGATGATATGGGTTTATTAAAACAACTGTGAGTTATGCTTGTTTTGCTTGTCAGAGACGAGCTTAGTTGTTTCTAATAATAAAAACGTTTTAGTAAATGAGTTTATAGTAATACACGCAAAGGGTACAGACCTAAAACTATTAGGCAAATAATGAAGTGAAACACAGTTTCATACGTATATTCCACTAGAAATACTTACTCAGTGTTTTATAAGATGAATAAAGAAACTAAAGTTTCGCACGAGTAGATTTGAACCCACGATCTCTGGCGAACCGGGCCAAAGTTCTTACCAACCGAGCTTTAGTGGTCTTGGGTGAAATTTCTGGTTTCTCATGACTACTCACAGAACGCGTGAAAAGCAGTGTATTCACCTTGGGCATAAGGGTGTTTTTGTCTTGGGTGAACTTAAAGCCCTCGCTACATTCAGGATTTTCTATTACCTCCCTCGCTGAAACTCGGAAGTATACCCAATAATGCCCTCGGGGCCTCAAATCAAAATCCTCACGCTTCGCTCATGATTCAAGGTGACGCCCGCGCCGGAAGACACCACTTTACGCCCTTGGTGAATAATCTACTATTTAGATTCTTACCACATTTTTACCCGACTACGGCAAAGCAAAAGGAGGGTTATGATTTTGACAGGCTATGTATGTAGGTATGTATGTATGTTCATCTGTTCCCGCGTAACTTCTAAACTACCTACTTATCAGAATTCGACAAATTACACATACATATCATAAGAAGCGTTTTAATTGTTCGCTGTTTATAGGCTATATGGGGTTTCGCAAAATCTGATGTGGCGCCCTCTAGCGGACAAAACATACAGAGTAAAAAATAAAGTTAAGATAAATATGCCGTGTTTAGTATCATTTGAAAGCGCTTTACTTGTACATTTTGAAAATATATATATTACTAGCATTTGCTTGTGACTTTCCTGTATTAATGGGCTGATTGCATATAATTCACATCTTTTCATTCATGGCTTCTTTACTACTTATCAGAACAAAACCACTGCATTACCATTACAAGGGCCTTGATATTCTGTTGGTTATGAGCTATAAAGCTTTTCACCGATACATAAGTCAAAAGAGATGTCGTATGTCAACTGCCTAGTTTATAGTTCAGCAATTTAGCTTTTGTTAATATTATGCGCCACAAATACACTTTAACACTAAAATAGTACAAATAATAAAAAGAAAAAAAACTAAAACTCAACTACGAATTTTCATGTTTGGAAAGGCGTAGTCTCACGTTACATATACCTACCTACCGTAGCACTTTGACAACGTGTGACTGCGGTTTTCCAGACATGAAAATTTATCTCTACATAGTGAATATTCCATACTTCAGAATAGTATTGTATGACATTATTGTCAATTTACAACGAAGGCATCTTGGTAGAATCTTCTGTGTACATTTACTTGCAACTACATTAGCAACTTTGTTCAGTTCAATATTCTGAAAATCTTGTTTTATACGTTTTCAGCGGCGTTTTTTGTTGTAGTTGGGTTTTAGTTTTTTTACTTTTTATTATTTAAGATTAAAAACAAACTTCAAATTTAAAAAATATTCAAAACCACCAAGTGTATTATTAAAATGATAATTAAGTGGTTTAGTATGTTTTTAACACTCACAGTGTCATATTTTATATTCATAAAGATGAAATAAATAATAATCTTTTTTTTCGGCGGTAGGTGCAAAAAACGTTTGCATCATTCTCTAAATGTAAAGTGTATTTAAAATTAGAAAACAGTCTAAAATTTACCTTTTATTCATTGAAACAGTGTTGTCACAGTTCGATTTGCACACACAAACGTTTGCAACAATTTATATGGTGTAATATTAGTCACCACTGCACTTGACCCCGGCTCATAACCTTTCATCAACACTCAAATCACAATGACTACAATGTCAGATGTCCACCACATGCAATCATCACTGGAATCATCACTAAACAAGCGGATGAGTGATTTTGAAGCTCAACTTAAGGCTGCCAGCACGGAGCCCGCTTCCATTGGTCGTCTCACTGAAGAGTTCCAGGCTTTTAGGGCAAATGTCAGTGGAATCCTGCAACTCCTACGACAGCAGATAAATAACCTCCAAAGAGTCACTGATACTTTGGAAATGAGACACCGGCGCAAGGCTCTGTTATTTGGTGGTGTATCTGAGACTGCAAATGAGGACCTATCAGCGATGGTATGTGGCATTCTTAAGGACCGCTTCAGTATAGCAAATGTGTCTCCAACTAACTTCAAAGCTTGTCATCGGCTTGGATCCAGTAAAGAAGGCCGGCCTCGTCCTATTCTAGTCCGCTTTAGTGACCATTCACTAAAGTCTGCAGTATGGAAAAAAAAGTCTGTTCTTAAAGGTGGTCCCATTGTCGTCTCAGAGTTCCTAACGCGCAGAAGACAGGCCTTATTTATGGAGGCGCGCAAGCGGCTGGGCATCACTAGCTGCTGGTCTCTTGATGGGAACATCTATGTCAAGACGCCAGACGGCATCCGTCACCACATCCACAGTGAGGAAGACCTCAACAAAGTAACATGTGTTGTCGCCGCACCCCAGCAGAACAGCCCAGCTGGGCATTCCGTGCCGGGTTCTTCAGGGACATCATCTCAACCACAGAGATCTAAACGCGCGGTAACCGTGAAAAAACATAAGTAGTTCTTCAATTGTACGTAACCCTCATTACTCACTATTGTTAAACTTTAGTTCCACCCTCAATTTTGCTCTACACTACATTTTGTTAGTTGGTAATGTTTATTTTTTATTCACCGCCAGTTCTGTCAACCAATAACTGCCAACGTTGTGTCAAAGTCACAAATAAAATGACGTTTCTCAGTCCGTTCGGAAACCTTTGCGTTCCGTTTTAAGTTTTATTATCTTATTTGTGTAAAAATTAATTTGATGTTAGGACAATAATTTCTTACATTTTTATTTTTTATTTTTTATTCTTATTAATTAACTATTTTACTAAGCTCTGTAAGCCGGCCGGTCAGTGCAGAAATGATCTTGGCACTGTTTGAGCACCCATAGTGCATAGTTAAATTAAGTAAAATCATACTTATATTATTTCTTCAAATAATTATATACTTAATAAATATTTATAGTAGGTTATTATATATATGGACGACGATGATTCTTTTTATTCTGCGCAGGATGTTTCCGAGTGTGATATAAGCAATGACGACTCATTTCATAATTTACTCACTCTTAATGATGTTTTGAAACAAACCTTTGACAAATCTAAAAGATTTTTTAATATCTGTCACATTAACGCACAAAGTATTCCCTGTCATTACTCGGAGCTGCTTGAGTCCTTTTCGCTTGATGCCTTAGACGCTCTCCTCATCTGCGAGAGTTTACTAAAGCCGGAACTTGATTCAGCTATGTTCGTACTTCCTGGGTACATATTGATCCGTAATGACCGCACGGGCAAGGGTGGCGGTGGCGTCGCTATATATTTACGTTCCCACATTCCCTTTAAGGTTTTGGCTGCGTCTCCTGCTCCCTACCATGCTTCAGCCGAATATCTATTTATAGAGGTAATTATCAAAGGTGTTAAGGCGGTTGTAGGCGTTGTTTACTGCCCTCCGGGAGTCAGCTACATCGAGGATCTTGAGTTTGCCCTGGAATCAATCAGTTCTGAATACACTCATCAAATAATCATGGGTGATTTTAATTCAAACCTTCTTGGTGATTCACCAACGGCTGCTAAGCTGCTTTCCCTCATTGACTCGCAGAATCTCACAAATCTCCCCCTTAAAGCCACTCATCATAACATTGATGTTTCCGATACCTGGCTCGATCTTATTCTCACGTCTTCTCCAACCAATGTAATCACGCACGGGCAGCACCCCGCACCTGGTTTTTCACGCCATGACCTTCTTTACCTTTCCTATAAGCTCCACACCACTAAACTCAAACCCACTGTGGTGCACATGCGCAATTTTTCTCGAATTGATGTGGAAGCTATCAGAGCGGACGCGGCTGCCCTCGACTGGGGGTCAGTTCTCGAAAGTGTCTCGATTGACGACAAAGTTGCTCTGTTCAATGCCAACGTACTGTCGCTTTTTAATAGCCACGCGCCAGTTCGACCAGTCAAACTTAAGCGACCTCCAGCCCCTTGGATCACTAAAGGAGTGCGCATGGCTATGTCTAGTCGCGACCGTGCTTTTCGGACGTTCAAGCGTGACCGCTCTGATTTGAACTGGAATAAATTCAAAACTGCAAGGAATCGCTGCAATCGAATGGTGAGATCAGCCAAACGGAAATATATACACGAAAATATTTCTGAGTCGTCACCAGCAGATGTCTGGAAGTTCCTCAACACCCTGGGAATTGGTAAGGGTAAAATTGACTTTCCCCTTCCTACATCTATTACGCCCGATGATTTAAATACTCATTTCTCCTCTGCTTCTATTTTAGACACGGCAATCAGATCCAATACTATCTCCGAAATTTCTTGCAAGCCTCGCCTTGACCTCGATCCGTTTTCTTTTACCCTGGTATCAGTCGATTCCGTCAGGAAATCTATCCTTTCGATCAAATCTGGAGCTGTTGGACCCGACGATATCAGTAGGGCTATGATCATCATGATTTTGGATGTAGTTCTTCCTTACATTACCCACATAATTAATTACTCACTCGGATCTGGATCATACCCCACTGAATGGCGCAAAGCCTTTGTCATCCCTCTACCCAAACTTCCCAACCCTACTTCTTTAAATAATTTTAGACCAATTTCAATACTCCCTTTCCTCTCTAAAGTTCTCGAAGCTGTTGTCCATTCTCAAATTTCAAAATTTGTTTTTACTAATGATCTTTTGAGCCCATTCCAATCTGGCTTTCGCCCCGGCCATAGTACCAGCACCGCCTTACTTAAGGTAACTGAGGACATTCGGAAGGGCATGGAGCGTGGTGAAGTTACAGTGCTTGTCCTTATTGATTTCTCAAACGCTTTTAATTCTGTTGACCACGAAGTCCTACTCTCACTTTTAGCTTATCTTAATATATCTTCCGATGTTCTAAATTGGTTTGGCGCGTACCTACGGGGGCGGCAGCAAGCTGTTCGCGTGGATAAGACCACTTCCCGCTGGCGAGACCTTCTCACCGGAGTACCCCAGGGAGGCATTTTATCACCTTTACTTTTTTCGTTATTTATTGACTCTATAACACACGACATTGGCTCCACCTACCATTTGTATGCGGACGACCTGCAGCTTTACCAGCACTGCCGAGTTACCGATTTAAATCAGGCTGTTCAAAACCTTAATATTGATCTCCAGCATATACTGACCTGGTCTAATCGTTATGGTATTGCGGTAAATCCTTCCAAATGCCAAGCCATAATCATCGGCAGTAAGCGGCAAATGTCACTTATTAATATTGCCGATGTAGCGCCGGTCTGCTTCAACGGGGTTAATATCCAATACTGTACTTGTGTCAAAAACCTCGGTCTGTACATCGATCAAACGCTAAGCTGGAACGTCCACGTTTCTGAGGTGAGTCGAAAGGTTATGGGCACGCTGCGTTCGCTCTTCAGGTTTAAAAATTTCCTCCCTATCAAAACAAAAACATCTTTAGTACAGTCTTTAGTTCTCCCCCTTATTGATTATGCTGATGTGTGCTATCCTGATTTAAATCAAGACCTTTTAAACAAGCTTGACCGCCTAATAAATTCTGGCATCCGCTTTATTTTCTGTCTGCGTAAATTTGATCACATCTCATCTTTTCGGTCACAACTTGTATGGCTACCCCTTCATGTTCGACGTAAAATCAGAGTCCTCTGCACGCTTTTCTCGGTATTAAATGACCTCAATTCTCCTAGCTACTTAAAATCCCAGTTCACCTTCCTCAGTGAGACGCACACGCGTCCACTGCGCTCTTCTCATAATCTTTCCCTCGCTACTCCTTCGCACCGCACAGGTTTTCTCTCAAACTCTTTTCTTGTCCAAGCCATTCGTCTTTGGAATGCCCTTCCGGCAAATATTCAACAAGCTCCCAGTAAGTTCACATTCAAGAGACTCGTCCGTGCACACTTCCTTCATATATCGGAATCATCTCCATAACATCTATCTGCAACGATCGTCATAATTATAGTATATATATATATGTATATATATATAGTATATATTGGTATATGTATGTATTATTAATGTATTTATTTTATTGCTTATGTTATGTATGTGTAATATTATGTAAGTATTAATTGTATTTATTTGGGACTTTTTTTTTTTGTATATAATTAATTTCGTTTCTTTGTCGCACCGCCCACAATCATTTCTGCTTAGCCCAAAGGCATGACTGGTAGAGAACGCCATATGGCGTTAAGTCCACCTTTTGTACAAAATTTTATTATTGTGCAATAAAGTATAAATAAATAAATAAATAAATAAGATCTAAGAAAATAAGAAATCTTATTTCATCTTTATGAATATAAAATATGACACTGTGAGTGTTGAAAACATTCTAGACCATTAGATAGCGAAGCGTCATCAATTTCCAAGTTGAATTTATTATGTAAAGAATAACTGCTTGGGCCATCTGTTTCATAAACAGGGTCGGACTAACAGCACGGTAGCTCAATTGGTCAGAGCGTTTGGCCCGGTCTGCCAAAAGGTTGCTGGTTCCAGTCCCGCCCGTGCGCAAATTTTTTGGTTTCTTATCTGGGGGCACGGCAGTGCCCCCACCAAGTCGAGCAAAAAAGCGTCACGGCCGTACCATCCTTTTCTCGAAGCAATTCAGACCATTTTCGACCCCCTATAACTTCGTTGTGGATAAAACTAGAAGACTGATATTTTCAGTAACCATGCAGAATTGTAAAGACACGGTATATTTCAAATTTCATTCAATTTAAACCAGTATTTTAAGAATTATAACAGGTTAAATTTCTTAATTTTGTCACTCACTGACTCACCGATCATCAAAATGCTAAGGCACTTCTAGCAGACCCAGAAGCTTCAAATTTGGAATATAAGTAGTGTTTGGTGTATGAATCAAGGAAAAACTAAAAAATATAGAAAATACCGCAAAGAAAATTAAGCCCTTACAGCCAAGTCTTCAGTTAAATTTTTCAATATTGGCTTTATTCGTAACGATGATTTACGGCAGTTATTATTATTGCGTGCGAAGCCGCGGGTTTAAGCTAGTCCCATATAAATATAGGCGCATGATAGTGCCCCTGCCAAATCAAGCAAAAAATAGGTATTCCCGTAATGAAAACACGTGTAAATTATTTTTTTTATGCAAAAAACGTACCTACGTGCGTATTCGTACTTATTACGAGTGCGTAAATTAATTATTATACCACGCGCTTTGATGCTAGCGAGTGAGCGCGGGCCGTTACTTACTACGCGCTGCCCGGTGCTAGCGCGAGGGCGCGGGCCGGGGGGGGACAGTGGCGGGGCGCGCGGAAAGGTGAATGTCGCCGAGCGAGCTGTCACGGTGCTAGCGCGAGGCGAAAAGTTCATAAGTCAGAGAGAGGGCTTTAAAAAATTCGTTATTCTACTTATCGTATACATATATACAATGAGTAGAAGGTACCGAAGAGGAAAAAAGTAGAACTGTCTACAAAATACAAAAAGAAATGAGATCCCATCAAAAACAATACTTGTCAAAAAAAACAAGTCTCGCAACTCAGTTGTTCTACGGTAAAAAGTTGTAAGATCCATGTAATACCAAGTCGGTTATTAATTTATTGAAAATCAATTGTATCTGGAATCTCCGTACTCGAAGCATTAAGTTGTTACGTAATAATTAACAGCATCTTATAGTGACGTATATCAATATTAAAATTCTTTAATGTTTTATGTAAATATATTGAGACTTGGCCATCTGACTTTTGACATCTTTATGATAATAAAGTGTTTTCATGAGTTTATCTATTCAGTGCACTTCTATGCTTATACCGTTCTTTATTACATAGACCGCACTAATATTTTCCGAAACGCGAGTAGAATAAAACAAAGTTTCAAGTTAAAACAAACTCTGAATGTACTCGAAGTGATGTACTACTACGAAATCCTAATTTACTACGGTCTCGTTGACCTGCTACGAATCCGTAGCGCTTCGTAGCAAGGAAGACTACGAGAATGCAGACTAGAAAGAAAATACATTTTCGTAGCGTAGTATATCGTTTGTTGGGTTGTATAGTCCATTAAATGAGTCCCTCCAAGGGGGGTCTAGAGTGCGTGAGTTAGTAACGTAAGATGTTTCTTCGGAAACATGTCAAAAGTCCCTAGGTAATAAACATACTAAAACCCCGGGACACTAGGAGGAGCCCCGGAGTGGGGGGAGGGGGGGAAAGGGTCCATTTTTTCATTTTTCGCTTAAATCTCAAAATCGGTACATGTTAGAGAAAAACTTTCAAGGAAAAGTTGAAAGGCCATAAAATTATCTACAAGTTGTACCTAAATCATTTTTTTCTATTAGCAGCCGTTTTCGAGCTACATCCTATGAAAGGTGAAAAATTCGAAAACATAAGCAAACTTTAGCATAAGCTTAACGAGGGCGGACCCCTTCCCATGCTACGTGTGAAACTTCATAGAAAAAATCCAAACAACGGATAATGTTGGGACATTGATGTCATATGAGAGGCACTAGAGGAAAAAAAATAAAAAGTTCAAGTATCGTAACTACCCTAATAAAATTCAATTCCTCCTAAACGCCTCCATGGTGGAATCTGGTTTTTTTATCAATGATAGACCTAATTATGAGCAATCTATCGGTACTGGTCACAAGTTGCACTTTTGAGCTTTTTGGAAGAAAAAAATAAAAAAGATCAAGTTCAGTAACTCAAACTACCCTAATATAATATTTTGACAATCGATTCCTCCTAAAGGCTTCCATGGAGGAATGTGTTTTTTTTACCAATGATAGACCTAATCATGAGCAATCTATCTGTACCGGTCACAAGTTGCACTTTTGAGTTTTTTGTAAGAAAAAAATAAAAAGATCAAGTTCAGTAACTCAAACTACCCTAATATATTTTTTTGACAATCGATTCCTTCTAAAGGCTTCCATGGAGGAATGTGTTTATTTTACCAATTATAGACTTAATTAAGAGCAATCTATCAGTACCGGTCACAAGTTGCACATTTGAGTATTTTGGAAGAAAGAAATATTTTTTGATCGATTGATGTGATAAACATGGGTATGTAGTATGGGGAAATTGTTTGAGCCAAAATCATTTTTTACTGCGTGTAACTCAGAAATGGTAGGATATAGGAAAAAATGATTTAGGTACAACTTGTAGATAATTTTATGGCCTTTCAACTTTTCCTTGAAAGTTTTTCTCTAACATGTGCCGTTTTTGAGATTTAAGCGAAAAATGAAAAAAATGACCCTTTCCCCCCCTCTCCCCACTCCGAGCTCCTCCTAGTGTCCCAGGGTTTTAGTATGTTTATAACCTAGGGACTTTTGACATGTTTCCGAAGAAACATCTTACGTTACTAACTCACGCACTCTAGAACTTTTTATTCAATGGACTATGTAGCATGGTACTAAAATATGTAAAATCACCTGTGATAATATTAAAAGGGCCGACTCAGCATAATAGATGAATCAGTTTTTGTAAAAAACAAATAATTCAAAGATTATGGTAAAAATTTTTTGGTTATGATTTTTTATTTCTTCCTCTTATTCTTATTTAAGAGCTATGCTCTTGTTGGTGGAGTTTTTTCCAATTTATTCGATCTCATGCCATTTCTTTGACTACTTGGTACGACTATTCGATCTCATGCCATTTCTTTGACTACTTGGTACGACTTGACTCCTAACTTTTCCTTAATTTGCGTCATTTATGCCCTTCTAGGTCTTCCTCTTTTTCTCCGCCCTTCAACTTTACCCTCTTTGATGATCCTTATTAAGTCGTCATGTCGTACCAAGTGCCCTATCATTTTTACTCTCCGGTTTTCAATTGTTTTCAATATATGTCTCTTTTCACCCACATTTCCTAGATTTTTATTTATTAGGGTTAATTTAAGAGAATTATATCACTTCAAAATGATTTTACGTTATATTCTTTTTATTTCGCTTATAAAATTCTCGTGTCACAATGTTCGTTCCCATACTCCTCCGAAACGGCTTGACCGATTCTCATGAAATTTTGTGAGCATATTGAGTAGGTCTGAGAATCGGCCAACATCTATTTTTCATACCCCTAAGTTACTCTGAGACCTCTTAAAATTTTAAATTACGGGTCTGGGCGGGACGGGGCCGGGGCGAGATGAAAATGGAGGCGAAACAAAGTTCGCTGGGTCCGCTACTAGTGAAATATTTTTTTTTATACTCGTACACGGATTTTCTTACTGAAAGAGAATTTTAAAGCTGCAAATTAATGGATGTCAGTCTTAATTATCTGAGAGCTAAAGCAGCTGCAATGAAATAATTAAGTTGCTTTTGACGTTAGGTAGGATGATGTTTTATCAAGGCCTGATTTTTTCCAACGTCAGATAAGAAATACATGTCGAATAAAATACAATACGTCCAATTTGAAAACGTGACTTATTTGTTAACAATCTCTTATGTACGAGTAAATGTCATTTTAAAATAGGTAGTTTATTACTTATTCAGGGCGGATTTGACAAAACGAGAAATAATCTTAGAATAAATCGTTTGTTATGCGAGAGTAAATACATTTTCTATTTTACCATCTACTAGAAAATCGCGTTTATACGGGAGTGATTCTTATACCTGCCATGTAATATACGAACATATTAATATAGTATTTGTCTGTGGTCATGACGTCTGCTTGCCATATGATTTATGACATTGTAATTAAAATGTTGTCAATTTCAAAACTTTTGACAGCTCCATACTTTTTCACGGTATAATACGTCAATGTTTTATTAAAAGGATTTTAGAGTTTTGCGCGGGAAACGAAAAGGGAAGGACGGACCTTAATTCTTCGTTTTAGTTATTGGTTTTTTCGAGTCAATTATTGTGATTGTGTGGTGGAATTGTCATGATAATTTGTGCTTTTGAAGAAAACAATGCAATTAAAGTGGGGAATTAAGCGAAGCGAGCTGATCGCGCCGTCTTACCCGGATCGCTGTTCCTGTGCCAAGCTTCCTTGTAGAGCATTGAAATGCGAACCACCTCACATTTCAATGAGTTAGGTTAAGATAGGCTAGTTTAGGGTTAGTTTTTAGTTATAAGTGTAATAAAGTTAAAAAATCACTAAAGAATAGTCTGTATGGCGTTGAGCCAAAGACGTAAAACTTGTATTTAAAAAAAAATAGGATTTTAACTGTCACACCATACTGCTTCGGTGCGACATTAATTTGTTTGCCAGATAACAATACAGTTTAATCACTCGTTCTAATGCGAGTTTAGTGTTACACGATAATTCCCGATCATAGTCTGCCCCACATTTTTACTAAGTTCTGTAATAGTAGACTTATGCACTAAACCACATACTTACTGTGTGTGACTTATGTAACCCAACTGTATTCACTTAATTACACATTCTCTTCGTCATATTATGATGTTCGTATATTATGTAATACATCATAATTTATACACCTATCTAGGTTCGCTTGTAACGTTTCTTATGAAAATGCCGGAAGTGTCCACCATGTTCAGTGTAACTCGGCTATGATATAAGAATATTTTGGATTAATCTTTCGATCATCTTATTATTATACTAATATTTTATTAATTGTTAATTGATTATTTAAAGATTATTGGGACACTTATTAGATTTTTATGCTTGCCGTATAACAAATGTTCATTTTGGCGCCAAATAGAAGTTGACTCTGATTGGTCAGAGGAGCACCCCACACGTAAAATTGTACTTGGAATAACTAATGTGACCAGTTATTTCAAGTACAATTTTACGTCGTAAAACGACTCTGAGTAACTTGAGTATTAAATCTAAAAATAAAATTAACCTTTCGCATAGTTACGCGCGTTTAAGCCTATGTTTGGTCGAATCCACCCTCAGTCTGATAAGTTTTATCTGAAGTTTGAAAAATTGGCCCTAAGTTTGATGTTTTATTCCTAGAAGCAGGTGTACGTAGATAGTTATCTGGCTTTTTCAAGAGATTAAGAGTCGATTTTACCAACGTTGGGTAGGAATTACCCGACTGAATAAGCATAAAACGACCGATTTTAAAATGTCGTTTTCAGTAATGATTCCTGACAAATAGGTGACGTTTTAAAATTAGGTGTTTTGAATTATATTCCACAAATATTCCTTATGTGACGTTGTTAAAATCGACTCTTAGCGGGAAAAATTGAAATATTAAGTGTCAAATTCACTTTTTGGGCACAAATAGTTTTATTAATTGAATTCTGCTAACACACAAGTTGCACTCACTGGAAAATTTTAACCGTTTTAAGTGGACGATTCATTCAAGTGTAATGGGTAATGTTTTATAATCCAAATATATACAAACATATTTATTTTTGCATGTTAAATATTTTACGCTACATCAAATCATATTTTCATTTTCTTATTGACTTTTTGACAATTAACTAGGTCTGTACTTGTACCTAAATGCAAATTAAAACAGAAATCATTTCATTTCAGGTATTTTCTGGCTTCAAGTTTCAAGAGAACAAGTTTCAAGAGTTATTTTCAAAGGAATCCCTAAAAATAACATGAATGCCAAAATGAACACAAAAGAAAAGAAAACCGTACCGCCGCGTGACTGTTCTACGTCTTGCATTGCAACAAACTTCGTAAATGAAGGCTTGTATAAAAAAAACGTGACTGAAACCAACCGAAATATGAGGAAAACGATGTAAATTGTCAAATAAGAAGAGGTAAAATAAGTAATTAAGAAAATGTGAAGTAATTAATTGATTAATTAACTCCTTTGTAATCCTTCCATTAGAGACTTCTCTTGTCGGCAGCCATCGATATGCCAGCGGCTATTCGTCAACACTCAGTCAACATGACGTCAACATAAGAGTGGTGTGGTGGTGGTGATGACGACCTCCGTGGTAAAGTGGCGAAGCACGCTGGTTTCAAGGCGTCGCCGCTCCGAGGTCCGTTGTGTCTGAATTCCATAACACAAGTGCATTAATTACTTACTTTGGGATCAGAGCAATGTATGTGATTGGTGTCCAATATATATACAGTCAACGCGCTCTCGGACACAATCGTAAGAGAACTAAGTGAATATCCTTTTATACGCATAGAGTTCGTTGTTTATACATCTTGATCGTTTAAGGTAGACTTGCGCACAATGATTTTACCCAGCATTATGCTAATCCTGGATTAAATCTTCATTCTGTCTCTGTCAACATCAAATAAACTGACCGAGATGGAATGATGATTCAATCCAGGATTAGCGTAATTCCAGGTTAAACCATCATGCGTAAGTGGGCTTAAGAATTTCAAAACAATGTTTTGTTACTCCAAAAATAAAATTGCATTCGCTAATTCGACACCTATAACAGAAAACTTTCTGTTACTTTACACACAATGAAAAAAAGCAAATACGTTCTTTGTTTGTTATCAATTGGCTATCAATCAAAGACCGACCGTATTTTTACACACTTAATATTCAAAGCTTAACGTGAGTCCTCAAAATAGCCGTGGGCGATGAAAACAACTTTCATATGGGTGCATACATTTATTTTACATTATATAATGAGGATTTCACGTGGGTGGATCGTACCGTGGGATCATTACTATCCTAATATTATTTAAACCCTGGGTTTGTAATATGTGCTCATAGAATGTAAACGTTTAAATAGACAAAAAACATATTATAAAAAAAACAATTTACGGATACTTTTCGCAAATATTTACAGAATTTTATATCCCGACGTTTCGAACACTTTACAGCGTTCATTCGTGGTTACGGGTAGACTAAGGTGTTATTTTTCATTTACGAAGTTTTCAGATATTTAAACTACCATCACTCATTAATAATAATTTAGGTTCCTATCCACTTAGTATGAGCTAACTCAGTCTTGTTATCTTGCAGTGAGTGGTTTGGTTTGGGTCGTCGATATTTTGAATTTGGATGTTTGTTTTTAACTTTTTGTAGCTTCACGTAGTATACGAGGAATGAACCGACGTTCTATTCAAACGTATGTGGTGGTTAAGTTTCATAGGCCACACAAAAGGCGCTATATACTTGGTGTGCTATTCTGTTCACAATTCTAGTAATGGCAAAGTGACAAAAATCTATTCCATTGTAATTTTGTTGAAATAAATTAGTAGAATCATGGCCCCATACAGTGAGGAAGATATTGCCTTTATTCATAGTTAATTTCGTTAAACGTGAAAACTCTGCTACCTATAGATACATTTATTATAGAGTTATATTCAATAATAAGAATTAAAAACGAAAACATATTATTTCTCTTTTGGTCTGACGAATATATCATAGCATATTACTTGTAGGGAAAATATTGGATGGGGACGCAACCTTATCCTTTTTGTTTTAATTCAATGAGAATTATTCGCGTATAATTCAGAAATAAATTTGTGTATTATAAAATGTAAATGCATTAACAGTATAGGTAAATCAAAAGTCGAACTTTATATTAATATCACCATTGTTTCATCATTTACTGGGAAACATGAAAAGTCAAGCTAGTCGAAAGGGTTTGAAATGTCTGAAAGAAACGTCCATAACATTTACTACTACAGATTTTCTCGTCACTCGGTTCATATTCAGCTAAGTGAGAAAGCGTCGCTGGCTTTAAAGACAAGGCGAGTGTGGATAATATGGCACGTGAAATGCAATAATGCAAATGACAAACGAAATATACGGTACTATTCCTCAGAATAATTTTAGTCTTCGGTACATTCATTCACCATTATGTGATAAGTCAAACTTCCTATATGATTTATTGTACAGTCTCAGTTAACTACGAATCGCCCCGGCCCGGTTTCAGTTAGTGTCCTACTCGGAGCCGAGATAAATCCGACAAAGTAAAAAATCTTGAAAATCGGTTTAGCCGCTCTAGAGTAATAAGAGGTAAGTAAAGTAAAAGTAAAGGTTTGTATATGGATAGATATAGATAACTTCTGAATAAAATCAAATGCAGCAATATTATTACTTTCGTTCTAACTACTCGGATTTATTAGAAACTTATCTAAAATTATTTAAAAAGCTTGAGCTTTTTCTCAGTGAGAATACCACGTGATGCTTGATAAGGTATGTCCTTCTCTGTTTCCCCTTTATTAATCTCTGTTAGCCTATGTATGGATAATTGTATGTATTCAAGTATGTTTAAGTAGGTTTATTTATTATTATTTATGTAAGTATATTAGTAGTTTAAATTTAATTTGTTGCTTTATTGTGTAATTTTACACCGCCTCAATCGTTTCTGTTTCACCCAATGGTTGACTGGTAGATAATGCTTTAAGCATTAAGTCCGCCATTTGTACTTTAGCTTTGTCAGTGCAATAAAGAATTTAAAAAAAACTCAAGTGCTGTTTACCAAGACGCGAAATCGATATAAAACTATGACTAAAGATATTTTTTGCACGAACGCATTCCTCCTGATTTCACGTTGCTCGTTTGATTCCATTCAAACACAGATGAAACTGAAAAATAAACCAATACGGAGTTGAAATAACTTTGTTATTCCCTATTGCAATATACGAGAACTTTGCGAATTCGGTTTTGCGGTGCCAATAGGAATGTTAATGTGTCTCCAATATCAATAAAAGTTGTGCACACTGATGAAACCATTCACTTTCTAAATTAAACTCGGTTCATGTATCCACTCGATAAACCTGAATTAGGTTGCACCAAGCTGCAAAAGGTCACGTGTATCGAAATGTGTATTTGGCAAATGTAAAATTCAACTCTATATTAATCTTGGTAACTTATATTTGTACCTAAAGCCCTTAGGCCCGATTTTACCAACGTCAAATAAGGAATTTTCGTCTAGCAGGAAGTATTGTTTCAAAAAGTCTATTCGTGAGCTTTTTCTCAGTGATTATACCACGTGATGCTTGATAAGGTTTATCCTGCTCTGTTTCCCCTATTTTAATCTCTGTTAGTCTTTGTATGGATAATTGTGTGTATTCAAGTATGTTTAAGTAGGGTTATTTTTAATTATTTAAGTTAGTATATTAGTAGCATTAAATTGATTTGTTGCTTTTTGTGTTATTTTACGCCGCCTTAATCGTTTCCGCTTCACCCAATGGTTGACTGGTAGAGAATGCTTAAAGCATTAAGTCCGCCATTTGGAATTTATAAAAATGATTGCTGATAGACTCGACAGCATTTGTATGAGCCGTTATTGTGCCATTTCGGGGGAAGTGGTACAGAACTGGCTGTTATAATCAGATATTTTCATTTTATTTTTTTAGCTCTTAGTCCCATGTAAACTGTATTTAGATACTAACATAGTTTACTAACTTAGTTTTACTAACAAAAATGATGACTCATTTTCAACAGTGACCTGTTACTTAAGATTAATAAATCATTTATTCATTCATTCATTCATCAAATAAATATATATTCGTCGAATATAACACAAAAGGTCTAAGGCCATTTCGACACGTAACACAAGCACACCATAACCATATTTTGTATTGAAAATTAATTGGACCATTCACACGTACCACATTTTTCAGTCGTTATCGTCTTCTTGTGTAATACGACGACATTGCGATGACACACAACACCGCAACTACCAACTAACTACTCTCCGCGAACTAATGGCCGAAAGAAACGAGGATCACATCAACATTGTCGGAAACACAACGCATTTAAAAAAACTGCAGCGCGACGATACTAATACGAACCATTGCCCTACCACATTTTGACGCTGCGATGAGGTGTGCCGTGTGGTTGTGGTTATATTATTATTTTAAAATCGGTATTTTTACACAAAGAGCGCTTTCGCAGCGTCCGCTGCTAAATTCACCTAAGTGGATGCGCTAAAAATTGATAAATCCCCCTTCTATCGCCGCAATGGCATGCGGAATTTTACACCGAAATGCGGCATGTGACATTGATATATGCTATTTCCCACTCTAACCTAGCTAGATGTGATAGTTGCATCCTTGTCGGTATCGTTCAGCCGCATCGCTGCTGCATGGGATTGTTTTGGTGTACTTTCGGCGTAAAAAGGAAAATATTGATCTCCGTACCATAACTACCACGTCATCATCATCATCACATTTATCAGTCAAAGGAAATCCACTAGTAAAAAAGCATAGGCCACCCCCACGGCTTACTACAGCAATCGATCTCAAGCACGTAGAAACGTTTATTTTTATCGAACGATCGGATCTCCTTCAACTTCTAATTACAAACAGTGAAATTCAAAACATCAATGCTTATTATTTTGGCCTCTTTGCGTTTCACTGTTTATCAACAGCAAAAAAAAACTCATCTTGTAAATCTTGTCTTTGTGTTTTTAAAGTAACCACTAAACGCACTTATCCGACTTATAAATCCAGTCATCAGTTATGCAACAGTTTGCGTCATTTTATTATCTACTATGATTCACATTAAAAATAGACCCAAATTTTTCAGCAATACAGCCTGAAATTCACGCTCCAGGCTCTCTTTTGAGCAAATGAAATTTTATATTTCGGTTGGCAGGTATGATAAAGCCTTTTCTGTGACATATCAAAAGCACACAAAGAAAGAAAATGGTGTATCTTTTAAAAGGTTTCAGTATGCGAAACTGAGCATATCGGCAGCATGAAAAAAGAAATTATATAATGTTTTCTAACACTTTTACTGGAAACGTAATAGAAACGTTTGAAAAGTATCAAAGCTCAAACGATATGAATTATATTAAGTAAGTATTTGACGACGCATTTGATGTATTGGTTAGAGCTCCTGATTATTACGCCGGCCGTTGCGGGTTCGAATCCCGCAAGGGGCAAATGTTTGTGTGATGAGTACGAATATTTGTACCAGATTCATGGATGTTAATATGTATTTAAGTATTTATGGGCCCTCGTCATAATCGCTGTCTGGTATTCGTAACATAAGAAAGAAAATTCCTTTCTTAGAAACCACGACAATTGGTGTGATGTCTGGCGCATATTTATAATTATTATTAGTATTTAACGTACAAGCCTTAATATCACCCTTTCTGCAATAAGTAAGTACTTAGTTAATTATTTATATTGTGAATGCTATCACCTGGGCGGAGTATAATAATCTATAATAAGACTAAGTATAAACGCTTTAGAAATTCAAAACAAAGTTTCGCAGCCGTCACTTAACTAGGGCTTATAACTTATTCGTTTCAAGGCTAGAATGGAGAATGAACCTCTTGATCATCTTCCAATCAGAGCTCTCCAAACTTGTTTCAAGTCTGCGAGTCAGCTGCTGCTTGTGAAATTAGGCTGAACATTGCTTTAACCGAGAAAATATCAGATCGACTCTTCCATTATGAATTTATGTCGGTTTTGGTATCGAAAAACCCGCGACTTGGTCCGCGTGGAAAAGTGACTTTAGTTAGAATTTTAATTATTTAGGCTAATGATTTCACAAGTAAGAAACATAAGTATTTCTATGAGAACGCAAGATATAAAGTAATTGTACGGAAATTTTTCACAAACTTTAAATGACAAGTTATACATCTACTTAATCTACATAATTAATCAAACGCCATTGAAAAGTTTCATTGTTCTAGCTTCAAAAAACCGGCCAAGTGCGAGTCGGACTCGCGCACTGATGGTTCCGTGCCAACTTTAACTGAATTAGGGAATGCACTTACTTCTACTTAGTAAAATACCGCAATATTTTGTTGACTGCAAATATAACTTTGTTTTTCATAGTGTTTGTATGAAGTACAAATTTATGTTTGCGGTTGTTGAAAACATGCTATATCTCAAAAACTACTTGTTCGATCTCGTCTAAACCAATTTTCGTTGAAAGTATTTGTTACGATCTATATTATATATTTTTTTCAAAATTTACACTCTCTTAGTTTAGAAGTTAGATAGGGGGGGACGCCCATTTTACCACTTTGGAAGCGGATAGCTATGAATCGTTAGACTTTAAAAGGAAATGGTTTTAGGAACCTCAATATCATTTTAAAAGACCTATCTATAGACACCCCACACGAATAGGTTTGACTAAAAAATTTTTTTTAGTTTTAGTTTCATGTATGGGAGCCCCCCCTTAAATGACATTATTTTTTATTTTATGTATGATAATCGGTAAGCGGTTAACAGGATACATCTTTCTACCAAATTTCAACAGTGTAATGCTTATAGTTACAGAATAAAATGGCTGTGACATACGGACGGACAGACAGACAGACAGACTTGACGAAACTATAAGGGTTCCGTTTTTTGCCATTCGGCTACGGAACCCTAAAAATGAATAATTTCCATTTAAACTTTCATTTCCTTTTCTAAGGGTACTTTTTCTAGATAATTTGATGAATTACAAGCTTCTAGTTTTGGATATGACAATACTTCCTGTTAGCGACGCGCTCATTGAGTGTCCATTTACTTTTATTATTTTTAAAAACAAGGTAGTTCATAAGTTTTTTTATTCATGCCTACCGCTAACTCCTAAGTATAGTTAAGACGTATAAATGTAACGTTAGTCTTCAGCCGTGCGTAGGCCACACCGCTCGGCCACACGGATGTATCGGTTTCCATTGAAATACAGTGCTTCGTTTTCAAAGTTGCGGTTTTCATTCCTCATCTTACGTTCCTCCCTGCATCGTCAACACTTCCAAACAACCTTTCATCTCTTTTTCCGTATTTAAATGTAACCTTTATCCTATTTTAGGCTCTAGACTATGTGTGTACTAAGTTTCATTCAAATTGATTCAGTAGTTTTGGCGTGTAAGTGCGACAGACAGACGGACAGACAAACATAGTTACTTTCACATTTACATTATTAAGATAGGATATGAATGTGCTATTTACCTTCCTATTTGCTCAATATTGTGCCAATACTCGAAAGATGCATTATTTCATTTAATACAAGTGGTAGTAGGAGGCAGCAACTTTTTGATTTTCCAGTATGTCGAAATAATGAGACGTATTATAATCCAGTATACCGAACGTGCAGATTGTATAATCCTGTAAGTAAGGAAGTAGATATTTTATCCGAATCTCGTTTAATTTATTTTATTTTATTTTATTAATTGGAAGAACACAAACGGTAATGTACAAAAGTGTAAAAAAAATCAAATACATAGTTACATATTAAGTACACACCAACAACATGTTCCGTAGATGAGTAAGAAACAGAAGGCTACTGTCATAATAGCTTACATTTCAATTATGAGATAAGTTACGAAATTAGATTATTGATAAGTGAAATAAATTTGAGATGGCATTGGAAAATTATTCAAATATAATAAATTACGTTACATAGCACGATACTAAACAGAAAATCATCACAAAAAGAAATGGCTGAGTATTGGTAGAATTTGTCGTCTACAAATGCGGTTGTGACTACTTACACAACTATCATTGTAGCGACAGTACAGTACAACACTATTGTATATTTGTTAACACAAACAAGTATGATGCTATTGTAATTGTATAGTTATATGAGGGCGGTATCATCGCATTTGAGAATGTTTATGACATGGTCCTTATATTTACGTGTATCATATTGAAAAGGGTCTACCTCGTGTGCAAACAGTTAATTATAACGTTTTAACATACGATACATTGGCGAGCGCTCTCCTGCATTGGTACGACGTGGAAGTGGGTATATGAAATAGGGCTTTGCTATTATTTCTAGTTCGGCGAGCAGGAACTCTGTAGCTAATTTTATCCTCGATTTTTGTGCAATCAATGTGATTATTTAGAATTTGATAAAGAAAAACTGCTTCCAGTTGGACACGTCTCTGTCGCAAGATAAGAGGACTAAACTTGTCTAGCAGATTGGCATAATTATCACAGTGACGAAAGCATCTATAACTAATCATTTTAAAGAATTTCTTTTGATTTTTTTCTATTTCAGAATCGTAGGTCTTATAAAATGGATCCCATATGATCTGTGCATATTCTAAAATAGGTCTTATATTATTTATTAATAACAAACAAGAAAATAAAACTAAGACATGGAACATAAAAAAAAACTTAAAAAAACGCCAAAAGGCGCAAACACTTGCAAGTGAAACGTACTTGCGACGCTTGGCGTTTTCAGCCAACTCCACTGCTGCTCCAGCTTAAAGGGCTGATTCTCTGAGGTGGGAGGTGGCCAAAGTATCGACACAAGTTGCATTCCAAACTAAGGCCCGACCCCGTTCTCAGGGAATAAGCGTGAGGCCATCGGGTCTCTTGCCATCATCACGGACCAAACCACGTGGTTCCAAAGTGGAAGGAATATTAATGGTCGCAAGAGCTCTTCTCATGGCGTCATTAAGGGTAGCGTGACGGGCGAGACGCCCAGCGCTTTGCTGGCAACAATGGCAGTGGAGACCAAATTTATCAACCTAAACTAACCTAGCTGTTTCTATATCAGTCAAACGTCTAATCTTTCTTACAGTAAAAGCAGCTGAGCTTAGTTTCCCTGACAAGGCCTCTATTTGAGGACCCCATTGTAGTTTGGAGTCTAAAGTGATTCCTAAGAATGTTGCGGAGTCGATAATATCAAGCGATTTGTCTTTTATCTTAACCTGAGTTGATGCCTGTCGGACATAAGGCATCGTGAACTTTACACATTTAGTTTTACTTCCATTAAGAAGGAGATTGTTAACAGTAAACCAATGTAATAATTGTGAAAGAGTATTATTTACATCGTCAAAATTTTCTTCACCTCTTGGGATTTTAAATATAAGTGAAGTATCATCTGCAAACAATACTATATCACAAAGAATCCCTACAAAATGCGGGAGGTCATTTATATATATTAAAAATAAAAGATGTCCCAATATAGATCCCTGGGGCACACCCATTGTTAGAGGAGCTCCAGAAGACTTAATTCCGTTTACATGTACTTTTTGCGTTCTACTTGATAGATAAAAAATAATTAAGTTTAATGATGCCCCATAATGACGTATTTTTTTCAGCAATGTTTCATGGTCCACACAATCAAATGCTTTGGATAGATCACAGAAAATTCCTAAAACATCATGGCTATTACCATAGGCATCAAAAACATGTGTTAAAAGAGCAAAGCGGTATTACTTTACTAATCTTCATTAAACTAGGAAATTGGTCGTCATCAATACACTTATTAAAAATTATTTCAAGTTGAGGAGCTATTGTGTCGATAATTATTTTTATAATATGCACGGATAGTCACCACAGATCCTCAGTTTTTTTCATATTCAACTCAAGAAATGTTATTATTATTACTTCAGATCCTACATGCCTGAAGTGAAATTGAGAGTTACACGCGTTAACATAAAGTTTTAGAATAGATTCGGCTATTACTGAAGAAGAGGCAAGTTCTTTAGTTGTAGTGGGCGCAATATGTGAAAAAACCGATTCAAAAGCCGTTGCAACTTCTTGATTTGAATTTAGTGTTTTATCATTGATTTTTAATGTAAATTTATTATCTCTTAATTTATTTTTATAGTTTTCTTTATTTATGATGCTCCATGTAGCTTTTGCTTTATTTTGGAGCTAGATACTATTTTACGATAATTGATTCCACATGTAAACTGAACGTGAGCTTAGCGTCAAGAATTACTCCAAGATCCCTGATGCTGACCACCCTTTCGAGGTTAGTGCCGTTTATAGAAAATGTGTGCATTACAGGGTGTCTTTTCCGCGTGAAAGTCATAATTTTACATTTACTAAGATTTAAGTAAAGTTTATTTTCGATCAGTAGTTATGGAGCGATGTCAAGTCCTCTTGCAAGAGTAAGTAGTCCTCTATAGAGCGAATGATTCTATATATTCGCTATTCGCCAGTACAATATTTTGAGATCGTCTGCGTAAAGTTAAAAATATGAGTGGTTAATACAGTTAACAATATCATTGATATACATTACAAAAAGAAATGGCCCCAGAATGGAGCCTTGAGGTACACCTAGGCAATTTACCTAAAAAGATGCACGAGTTAATTATAAATCCTTGCTTATTTGTTTACCTTATTACATTATTTTATTGTATTGCTGTATGAAAATGATGTGTAAAACTATAATCGAAATGCAAAATTAATGTGATAGCAATAAAAAATAACTTAGTTTAAGTCTTAATTTGTAGATTGTTGCAGTACCATAAAAATGGGAATTAACTGAATTACAAATACTATAGAGACAAGGTTGCTGGAGTATTATGAAATACAGCAGTTTAAGGGAAAGGATTTATATTACTACTAAGGGAATTAACTGTTTACAAATATTATAAAAGCAATACTGCTGGAATACATCAATAATGCATTATTATCAATGACAACTTTAAAATATTTAAAACATCGTGGTCATAACTTATATTTTGCATGTTGGTTATAGATTATAACGGCTTAAACAGCTTATTACTTTTAATTATTTTATTACTACCAGATCCAGCGAACTTTGTTTCGCCCCCATTCTAGTCTCGCTCCGACCCCGTCGCGCTCAGCCCCATAATATTATAAGTTGAGCGGCTTCAGCGAACGTTGTTTCGCCCCAGCCTCGTCCCGCCTCAGCCATGGCCCTGTCGAAAGGGATAAAAATTATCCTATATCCTTCTCCTGGTTTTAAGCTACCTCCCCCCATTTTACCCTAGTCCCGTCCCATCCCAGTCCCAGCCCGGCTAATAGGATAAAAAGTATTCGCTGTATTCACCTTGTTTTAAGCTACATCCCCGCCAATTTTCAGCCAAATCAGTTCCGCTGTTCTTAAGTTATTAGTAGTGTTACTAACACGACTTTCTTTTATACATGTATACGTTTAGATTGATGCAGTTGCAATATTTTTTGATTATATAGTAGTACCAAATGTACCAATACAGTCGAAATATAAATAGTCATAATGCTAATATTTGGCTACTAAAGTGTCAGCCACCTAATGCGGGCGTTTAATGAACTGCGTGGACATCCAATTAACTGATTTGGGCCTGATTTTTCCAACGTCAGATAAAAATATTCATCAAACAAAGTACAATACGACTAATTTGAAAACATGTCCTATTTGACAGCAATCATTTATGTAAATATCCTCTTAAAATGGATTGTTTTATACTTATTTCGTCGGATAAGTCCTATGCTAGTAAAATCAGGCCTTAATCAGAGATAGCTGCGACATGTAATATGGATGGGGTGCGCTTACCATCTGCATTTGACGACCCGTCTGGTGTAGTGGTCGAGAAATCGCCTACTACGCAGCGGGTGCGGGTTCGATCCCCGCACAATACAAACATTTGTGTGCATGAACATGTCTGTTTGTATTGGTCTGGGTGTTTTCTATATATAATGTAAAAAAAAAAAGTATTTAAGTATTATATCCGTTGTCTGGCACCCATAACACAAGCTTTGAGTAGCTTACTTTGGGGCTAGATGGCGATGTGTGGGAATGTCCAAACGATATTTATTTATTTATATTTTATAAAAAAATAACAAAAAATAGCATTCAGTGCGATCCTGCGACCTTAGTTCTCAGTCCAATAGGATGGCTGAAAAAAAAGGTTATATACAGTTATCTAAAAGCAAGAAATGTTATTGCGGCTGCGGGTAAGAAATCCCTTAAACCATTCAGGATTAAGTAAATTGATTTCTTTGTTCCATATTCGAAGTTTTGGAGAATTCAATTTACTTTTATCAGATATCGTTTTCTGTCTGAACTTTCTTCAAGATATGATGAAATGCTGTTATTAGGGTTTCGTAGCCGCCTTCTGTCCGTCCGTCCGTCGCCACTTATAGTTTCTCAAGTCTGGCTGTCCGTCCGTATGTGACAGCCACTCTATTCTGAACTGAACCTATTCGCAATACATAGATGAAACTTGGTATGTAGGTGTATCTTGATAACGGCTTTACGATTCTCATAAAAATAATAAAATAAAATGACATTTGAGGTGGGCTCCCATATATGGAACTAAAACAAAGAAAAATGTTTTGCTTTAACCTATGCATGTCTATGGATAGGTCTTCTAAAATGATATCGAGAGATAGACGCTTCCAAAGTGGTAGAATGGGCGTCCCCCCCCCCCCCCACCCTAAACTTTTGAACAAAGCAAGTGTCAATTTTGAAAAACATGCATGATGTAGTGCTTTACAAATACTATCAACGAAAATTGGTTTGAATGAGATCGACCAAGAAGTTTTTTTTAAATATAGCATTTACAACAACCGCAAATATAACTTTGTCCTTCATACAAATACCATGAAAAATAAAGATATTTTTGCAGTCAACAAAAATATGTGGTATTTTAGCTAAGTGGAAGTAAGTGGATCTCTTATTCAGTTAAAGATGGCACGGAACCCTTAGTCTGCGACTCCGACTCGCACTTGGCTGTTTTTTTTGGTCACTGACAAAAATTGATACTATAAATTTATGCATTATAAAAGGGCACCTCGTTTTAAGTGATAATATTTAAAGGGCGGTTTCAGCACAATAAATGAATCATTTTTTGTGCAAAAAGCTTTGGGTTTTTTATGCTAGTTTTTGAGAAAATTAGAGATTAAGATAATTAGTTTTGTCAGTAATTATTTTTTTATTAATTAAGTATAAGATAAGAGAAAAAGAAAGATTGGGCATTGCATTGAGAGAGGCGAAGCCGACGCCGTAGATGATTTCTTAAATCGTCTGGGTGCTGTTTAAAAAAATGATATTTTCTTTATTAGAGAAGATTTAAAAAAAAACTGGAATTTCCTAAAAATAATGTTTGTATCCTGTTTTTTATGGTGTATACAAAAACACAGTTAAATATTATCACTTAAAATGATTTGACCTTATATTTTAATAATTTACGCATTATATTTTATTACTAAGTATATTTTTATTTTTATTCTAAGTAAAAATTTACACTCAAGATTCACGTTATTTAATAGAATCACTAGAAAATACAACAAAAGCTTTTTTTCTACCCTCCATGATTGAAACATCATTTCGTAATGACAGCCAGCCATTTGTCCTTTCAACATCCGCCAATCGTTATTGACTGACACTTTCGTCGCGCATGTTCCCAATCACGTTTTAAATGCGACATGACTGGTGAACTTTGCCTCCGCCATTCTTATTTATCCCAAGTTTTGTAATTCCAGAACAAATTGCGGAGTAACATTGTAACATGGCTTCTTTGCGTCCTCCCTATATTACAGTCGTGTCGAGTTCCTAGAGCGTGTTCACCATAAATAACTGTTGCCTCATTTGTAGTGTCCTTAAACGATAAACTTTCAACAACCCTGAATAATTACAGCGAAGCTTTACAGATTGCGAGGATGGCGAAATTGAGAAGAGCTGGCGAACTTTCTCAAAAGTGTTCCCTCATTAATGGGACATCTTTTTGTTTTCAACTTCCCTTCGTATAAATGATCCCAAATATAGCATCTTGGAGGCGATCTTTATCTTTTTAGGTGTATGCGTTTGTGTATGCGTGAGTATCTAAGAACCATCGCCGATCAATTAGAAATCCACTGCAGAAAACTGAAATTCTTAGATAGGTATTAATATCATTATAAATGTCGTGGGCTTACGAAAAAAAATGTTTTGCTTTAGCTTTCGCCTTTGCTTAGACTTATAACACATCATCTCCGTTATGCTTGGCTATTTTATCGGATACGTCTTGTTCATCGATGACTTTTGCAGTGGTTTAAGCCACTTCAGACATGTACAGTAATATGTATACAGAAATTAAATATTTAATACTGCTTATTTGTATGTATTGAATCGGATACCGTAAATACCAGAGTGAGCACGCTGTTACATTGCATGAGACTGAAAAGGAGCCCAATGGCTGTATCCTAAGCGAGATCAAATTTGGTATCACGTTAACTACTAATCTGTGCCGCGTCTAGTCTAGTCTAGTCAATAAATATTGATCAGCGCACACATTTCTCAAATAAATTCCAGAATACAAGAATTCGTGTTCATGAAATATGGTTTGGACAATGTACCAATAAAACTCAACGATCTTTCTTATTCCTTAGCTGCGTCATTCGATTTTTTTTCAGTTTAAGCAGGAAGCAATAGAGTGTTTCAGAACTGCTTTTTCTAGACAATAATTCCTCTTTTCATAACTTTCACAGCTGGACAAACTTTAAATGCTTTTATTATTCAGTGAATCGCGGGTGTTCAGCACTTACTTTAGTCCGTTTTATTTTTATGCAAACTTAAAAGTATGGATTGGGAGAGTTTGTCTGCAGTGTGGATAAAGGAATTTTCAAATCCAGATAGAATTTTTTATATTTTAAGCCTGTTTTTTCCAACGTCAGGAAATGAATATTCGTCGAATAAAACACAATACACCGTATTTGAAAAGGTCACCTTTTTGTCACCAATATTTTATGTAAATTTTATTTTAATGCAGCCGTTGTATACTTAGTTATTCAGCCTGAGAAGTCTAATTTGACCATTCGGCCCGAAATGGTTTGAAATCGGTCCACCCGATATATTCTATATCTTACTGATAAACAACTATTCAAAAATCACAGGTAGGTAGTGATAATGAAATCGATTTTAAGTGTGTTTCTTACAAGTTAAAACACGGTTATTAAAAAAAAAATCTCATTTATGATGAATTCACATTTAGGGCCTGATTTAACCAACATCAGATAAAGGATATTCGTCGAACAAAACACAATACATCCTTTTTGAGAACGTCACCTACCTATTTGACAGCAATCATTTATGTTAATGCCATTTCATAATCGGTCATTTTATTCTTATCCACTCAAAGAAGTCTTATCTTAAGGTCGTCCCTAAGACACTGACTTACATATTTTACGTTCAAAAGTATTAACCACGATTTAGCTTGGTGATAAGATTTATTACCTAGCTAAAAGATAATTGTTTTACTTCGTCATAATAACATACTACCAGCCAACCAATTAATATTGAACTCTATCCGTTCATCATTCAGTTCATTTTACATAATAAGCTATGTTTACACATTCACGTATGGCAGCAATATCATTTGGTGAGTAATTCAATAGATTGATGTAGATTTTGAATATAAATAACAATCAATCTTGGAACCACGATAATATGAGTAATTTAAGGAAGGTTTACTCATTTCCTTTTAGAATAATTGCCAACAAATATAGATTTCAATACAAGAAAATCAATATTCCTTTGATAATTATGAATGGATTCATCGAATTTGAACTTAATGAAGATCAGATAGAGTGCGAAATCATTTAGTTGGCTAGTAGTATATAATATTATGAAGTAAAACAATTATATTTTACGCGTTTCAGCACGAAACTCTAAATAAGGTAATAAGGCTGCATTTTTATTTGTAAAAATTTTTAACCATTCAGAGTCTCTTTGATTTAAGTTTGTCAAAATTCCTTTTTACCTTCTTGCCTCAGATAATATAATACCCTTGCTGACTGTCTTGTCTGGCACTAGCGTTCCCCTGCGACTGCATACACGCGTTATGAGTTTGCTTCCTCCCCTCCCGTCGCAGCGTGATGTTTTATAGCCTTAAACTATCCTCGATAAACAAACTATCTAATACAAAAATATTTTTTATAATCGGTCCAGTAGTTTCTGCGATTAGCGCGTTCAAACAAACAAATAAGCAAACTCTTCGGCTTTATAATATTTGTATAGATATTATTTCCATCACGTGCCTATGCAACTACTATTAGTTCTTAACCACTGCACGTTTTATCAGAACTAGGTACAGATACAACCTCGGTGCAACATCTGGCGTGTCTGTTGATTTACAACTGCAGCCTGCGGTCATGAGTCGACCACGTGACCAGTTCAGTAAGGCAAAGTTTCACGAGCTCAAGGACGAAAATATTATGGTCAAAAACATTGTTAAAAAATATCCGATAAAATGGACTCATTAGTTTACTCGCTTGGTAAAAAATATGTGACAAAATGGACAGATGCCTACGTAAAAATTACACTAGATGCAGATCAACTGCCGGCTTGGATGAATTAACACTTTTACGGACAGTACTCCAGACACAATAGAAATTTTATTGTTATCCCGCCTATAGGCGGTCACTGTCCGTGAAAGAGTTAACCAATGGATATGAAACGCAAGAGCGAATGTAAAAACATCACCAACTTATTTCGGGGGAAGCTTGTCGTGTTAATTATTGACATTAAGTGCATGAAAGTTTCGATATTTTTTTATCGATATGTGTTGAACGAGTGAATGTAAGAACCTTTTGTAAAATGATATTTAATTTTTATTACCAAAAAAATAAATATAAACAATAAATTACATTATGAGCATGTTATGCAGAAATCATCAAATGAACAATTGAAACATAGAATGTCGTTTTATATGAACGGTCTGATAAATAACACTAACAAGAACTTCCTAAATTAAGTTACATTTTGAAACAGCCTACATACAGCATACACATAGCCTTGCACTATTATAATCATTCTATGAGATAATTAACCAGTAGTTTTTTTGCATTGGCATTAAATCACGCTTGGTGTATGTATACCACATACTCAGTGGTGTTTTGTGGGGATCCATTTTGCCTCTCTTTGAAAGGCTTCTACCCACTTTATTTTCCTTGATGAATCTATAGGAAATCTGATACTATATAAATATATTGTCATATACTATGAAAATTTAAATTTGTCAACTTTGTAGTAGGTAACTGACCACTACTTTTTTAAATGGCAATGTAACTGTTCTCTTGGAAAACACATTTCACTATTATCAAGATAAATTAACAACCTTGTTGGGATAAAAAGTGCTTTTCATTTTAATTATTCTTTTATCTCACTCACATCCACTGCCGTTAGTTGTCAAATTCAAAGTCACAAAACGTAACGATGGTAACGTTTTCAATGGTGTTTTCCGACAAATAGTATAAAGAATATAACTCTTTTGAAACAAAATATTCTTGTGATTAATGTTAGAGGTAATCTTACATTTTGTTTGTTGGTAATATATACCTTGAAATCATGTAATATATGTGTAATGATGTCAAAAGAAAAGACTCCACGAAACTTTATTTTATCGCGGGATTTAAATGATGGAATGAAGTTCGGTAAGTTTTTGATTGGAACTTACGTTTTTTATAAACGTACTTACTTGAACTTACGTATTTCAGAACAATCTCCATACTCTCATTCTTTTCAAAAGTTCTTGAAGCTCTTGCCCACTCTCAAATTTCCTAATTTGTTTTCGCACACGATTTTCTCAGCCCATTTCCATCTGGTTTTCGCCCCGGCCATAGTACCAGCACCGCCTTACTCAAGGAGACAGGAAATCCGGAAGTGAATAGAGCGTGGCGAAGTAACAGTGCTTGTCCTAATTGATTTTTCGACCGCTTTTAATACGGTGAACCACGATTTCCTGCTCTCACTTTTAGTTCACCTAAATATATCTTCCGATGCACTGAATTGGTTTGGCGCATACCTACGGGGGCGGCAGCAAGCTGTCAGACCATTTCCCTCTGGTGAAATTTCCTCACCGGAGTACCTCAGGGAGGCATTTTATCGCCATTACCTTTTCCATCTTCATCAACTCAATAACTCACGCCATTGGCTCCTCCCACCATTTGTATGTGGTCGACCTGCAATTATACCCGCAATGCCGAGCTGGCGATGAATCTGGCTGTACACAATCTTAATGTCGATCTCGAGCATAACCTGACCTGGTGGAATCGTTTTGGTGTTGCCGTAAATCCTGCTAAATGCCAAGCCATTATCATCGGCAGTCAGCGAGAAATGTCAGTCATTAATATTGCCGACGTGGATCCTGTTTACTTCAACGAGGTTAATATCTCATATTCTGCTAGCGCGAAAAATTTTGGTTTCCACATAGATCAAACGCAAAGCTGGAATGTCAACGTTTTGGAGATGAGTCGAAAAGTCATGGGCACGCTACGTTCGCTCTACAGGCTTGAAAATTTCCTCCCCGTCATAACTAATATTTCGTTGATACAATCTTTAGTACTTTCCCTCATTGATTATGCTGATGTGTGCTATCCTGATCTACATCTAGCCCTTATAAACAAACTTGACCGTCTAATTAATTCTAGAATCCGCTTTCTTTTCAGTCTTCGTATCGAATTTATGGTTGTGCAATAAAGTATAAATAAATAAATAAACTTATTTCATAGTAACAGAGTATCTTATACAAATTCCCATAAAGTTAAATGTTTGAATTTTATATACTATAAAATAGTGCGGGTAATGTTTTATTTATCGATATCGATTTTTTGATCTGGGGGTAATCTTAGACGTGGTGGAGGAGGAGACATAGTTTTAGACTTTTACCAGATTGAGTGTTGAGCACCGTGCATATAAATTACGAGTATAGCAAATTTGATCTTTACTTCTATCTATTCTCATAAAGTTAAGGAGATTTTTTGTTTGATTGGGCGCACTTATCTTAGAATCTACTAGAGTAGTGTAAGACAGCTTACCTTTTGATCGGGGAAGTTTATATGAGCAGTTTAATGGCTGCAGACTATAAAACATTACGATACGACCTATAGGATCGGAGTAAAACCAAAACGCGCAGACGACGTCGCGGGCGCTAGTATAATATCTTATATTGGGAAGGCATTTACATCGTGGCACAATTTTGGTGCAATCCATTTTCCCAATCCAACCTGATTCCATCGACGAAAATGGATCCACATTAATTCCCTACGGTAGCTATCAATGACATTATTCCTATATCCCCAGAAAGCTATGATTATCCAGGTACGGCCGGAAGTCCATTATTAGCTCAGCGAGCTGTTCCCACGGGTTTATATTTCAGAATCGGACCCGCAGGCCATTAGGTGATTGATTTATGTTCAATTGAATTTCCACCACCGAAATGCAATAAGTAAAATTCTGTTATGACGATTTCGTTCCAAACAAGTTTTTGATCTTGTCACTACGTAATCAATTCAAGTAAAATTGAATTGCCGTCACCTAAATTGATAAGTGAAATTCTGATGTACAAAAATCTGGTTTTTGATCTACTTTAATTAAACATTTGTCTGCCGGTAAAAAGCTTCTTTCTCTATTTAGTTCTGATATATTTACTTTAATTTTAACATGATTAAAGACTCTTTATAAGTCAGCAAATGTATGATACCAAGGGTTCAGTATTCCACATCAGTACCTATCTATCTTGATTTCACCAGACAGTTGGCACAGAATTCTAAACATCACGCTGGTTGGACAGCGGGATCTGCACGAAACGGTAATTGTTTTTCAAGCACTTCTGAGTTTTAAGACCATTTATGTAGGTACAGCGATGACAACAAACCTCATTAACCCCTGACCCCGTCCCGCCCCGGCCTCGTTTAATGGTTACTTTCCTGTTCCGGAGACAAATACAAAATGATGAATCCGAATTCAATATGATGACATTAATCATAAAATTATGTTTATCTGCTCATAACTTTCGTAACTAACACGACTTTTTTAAATGTATATGTTAAAAGGAGAAATAATTTCTTTGCAGACCAACTGTGAATAGCTTCACGTAACTATTTTACTTAATAAGTTTGATTTTATGAGAGGTCATGGTCTCATGTTGAAATTATTGGTTGAAATAAAGCAACGTTAATATTCATTATGCTAATTCATTTGTATAAAAACCAGATACAAACATGCAAATGTAGTTTATTTGTTATATAAGCAACCTCATTTGCAATCAGACAAATAAAGAGCACTTCGGTTACAGCTTTTTATTCTAGATTGGTTATTATCCCCAAGATTTTTCTGTTAGAATAAACAATTGACTACTACATAAAAAGTATTCGCTCAGTCCCTGCAAAGTAAGTTTAACTTGAATGCGGGTGGAGTTCAGCTTAAGCCAAGTTTCAGAGCGTTAATGAGGGCAAGTATTTCACTTCCTGATTAAAAGTCTGATAAGTGTTTCTTAGCTCTAAGACCGGGTATTTAATCGCTTTGAGGATTTGAATTCTAAGGGCTTTTACCATCGATAACTAAGTACTAAGTGACGACCTCCGTGGTGTAGTGGCTAAGCACGCTGGTTTCAAGGCATCGCCGCTCCGAGGTCCCGGGTTCGATTCCCGGTCGGGTCAATATAGAAATCATAATTTGCTATATTGTCTTGAGTCTGGGTGTTGTGGTACCACCGTTGTGTCTTATTTCCATAACAAAAGTCCATCTTCCATGACACAAGATTGGTGTCCAATATATTTATGTATAATATGGTACGTCATTTCGTATAGAATATTGCGCAGATAACGCACTTAACTAGAACTAGAACTTAATACAATGCTACAAGGATCTTTTGGCAGGTAGATGACATTGACAGGGGGCGCTAGTATTCAATCAGGATAGCCAATGTAAAAAGATCCCTCGATTTAAGGAGTTAAGGACGCTATTTAACGATTATTTTTGTACCCAACCACAGCAAAGGCAAAGCAGTATAAGCATGTATGTTTGTATCATGTACGTCTACTGATTTAAAACACAAAACAATGGTATCTATCTATATAAAAATGAATTGCTGTTCGTTTGTCTCACTAAAACTCGAGAACGGCTGAACGGATTTATCTTATCTTAGTCTTGAAATATTCGTGGAGGTCTAGGGAAGGTTTAAAAGGCGAGAAAAAAACAAAAAACGCGCGAACGAAGTCGCGGGGGACCACTAGTAAACAATAAAAAAAACTGTGAAAGCACTCCGGGAGTGCCGGCAGAAGTGAAAACTTGAATATCAACGTTGTGCATTTTTGATTTTTTGGAATAGATTTTTATAGAATACAATATTTATTTATTGCGCTATCGTACACAAACATTACAATTTATATTATATTAAATTACATTAAAAAGTTTATCTTTCAGAAAAATCAACTTACATCCATAATTTCGCCAACCGTCTTACGGTTTTTCGATCAGGTCACGTGTCCTGACGCGAGTTTCACATTTTTCCCCCATCCCACAAAAGTGCTCAACGCCGCTAAAGAAGTTTTCACTTCAATAATAATAATAATAATAATAATAATGATAATAATAATAATAATAATAATAATAATAATAATAATAATAATACAATAATAATAATAATAATATAATATTTTTATAGAGTACAATATTTATTTATTGCGCTATCGTACACAAACATTACAATTTATATTATATTAAATTACATTAAAAAGTTTATCTCTCAGAAAAATCAACTTACATCCATAATTTGGCCAACCGTCTTACGGTTTTTCGATCAGGTCACGTGTCCTGACGCGAGTAAGTTCACATTTTTCCCCCATCCCACAAAAGTGCTCAACGCCGCTAAAGAAGTTTTCACTTCAAAAAACCATTAATAATTATAACTGTATTTAAGGAATTTACTTCTACGGCATCAAAAAATAATCATTTTAAAGCACACACAGAAATTTCACGAGAATAAAACATTAGGAAAAATTGGAAAATCGCACGTAAGGTTGGGGAGATTTGGCTACACTAGATCTGGCAAAAGCATTTTTTAAGATGACAGCGTTAGTTCTCGCTGTCACCGTCGGGCAAATGATCCATGTCGCTCTAGGACATTGTGGCTTGTCTCTTATCATATCAATATCTGTTGCGATACGTCGACGCTTCGACGACGAACGGTGTAAATGTGACTTCTTTGTTGATGATTTATCTCATAGAAAATAATTAATAACTTGTATGAAGATAAACCAATCACATAAGTAGCTAATGCACTTGTGTTATGGAAATTAGACACAACGGTGGTAACACAACACCCAGACCTGAGACAATATAGAAAATTTTGATTTCTACATTGACCCGACCGGGAATCGAACCCGGGACCTCGGAGCGGCGACGCCATGAAACCAGCGTGCTTAGCCACTACACCACGGAAGTCGTCATATACGATAGTATTTACTTTTTCATCTACGGCAATTGAAAATAATAAGGGCAATGTTCGTAGTTATAAGATACGAGCTGTTGTAGGTTGGAATAAGCATGTCAGTGCGGCCCACAAAGAGACCAGATGTGAAGCAGGGGCTCGTTAATGATGAGATGGTAAACAGCCGTCGCGTTTTCAAAAGTAGACTTGAACAGTGCCAAAATCAAAAGCATCTAATCAAAATCATCTAATACTTTAGCTACTCACCATTCAAAAATACTTTTAAAAAGTTCTGGAAGTCAACCAACCAGCTAAATACCTGCCTCAGGTACTAGCTAAGTACCAGTCTTTGAGGCGGTGGGTGGTGTGAGTGACGTAGAGCAGATTGCTAATCTTTTTAGGGAACGGTTGGTCTCATCATCTTTGGGGCTGTCGTCAGATCTCATGCCCGGTGCTGAGACTAAGCGTGATCTGTGGTGTGGTTACCAATGGAAAAACTACTGAGCATTTAGGGTTTGCAGGTATACATCTACCCAGAGTTTTAGCCCTACTATTCAATGTTTGTTCCGCCCATTCTTCTCTGTCCGCTGACTTGATGAGAACCACTATGGTTCCTCCTATTGTAAAGAACTGAACGGGTGACATTTCAGACCGATCAAACTACGTCATAAGAGCACTGCACGCTCGATGATGGCCAGCTTTACGCAGGGTCTGTTGACAGAGACTGCAATACTGAGTTTAAAGCACACTGTCAAATATTATACAAACAGGAGTACACCAGTGTATGCCTGTTTCTTGGATCTGAGCAAAGCCTTCGATCTAGTTTCATACGTCATCCTGTGGCTTAAGTTAGACGAAGCAGGCATACCCAGTGCCTACACTGATTGGCTTAGGTTTTGGTACAGTAATCAGGTGAACTTTGTGAGATGGGTG
The DNA here is from genome assembly GCA_963924145.1 of Pyrausta purpuralis. Lineage (NCBI taxonomy): Eukaryota > Metazoa > Arthropoda > Insecta > Lepidoptera > Crambidae > Pyrausta > Pyrausta purpuralis. The sequence goes on from OZ001651.1 coordinate 5,777,637, forward strand.
AACAAATAATCCGCGCCGTACGGGATACGAGTGCGGGGTGAGGCAGGGCGGGTTGTCTTCTCCTAGGCTCTTCAACCTGTACGTGGATGCACTGATCCGGGAACTCAGTGGCATGCGGGTCGGCTGCCATATCAGCAATGTCATGGTCCTGCTAACGCCCGCGGTCAGTGCACTAAGATCACTTCGCACTGTCTGTGAAAAGTTTGTGGCCAAGCATGGTTTGCTATACAATACCAAAAAGTCACAATTTATGGTGTTTAGGGCTGGCAGTAAATGTTCCAATGTAGTACTTTGGGACTAGATGGCGATGTGTGGGATTGTCCAAAGGATATTTGTAGTAACCCCTATACTCTACAATCAACCCTTAGAAAGAGTTTATATGTTTAAATATCTGGTTTCTAAAAGTGTTAAAGACGACAGTGACATTGAAAGGGAACGCTGGGCACGGTCGGTCAGGGCAAATATGTTGGTCCACTGGTTTGGTCGCTGCACGGATACAGTTAAAATAACGCTTTTTAAAGCCTTTTGTGTATCTTTTTATTCGTGCAGTTTATAGACCAACTGTACAAAAAAAGCCTACAGCGCGCTGCGTGTCCAATATAATAACGCCTTCAGGGCTTTGTTATGGTTGTCGTGCTTCTGCGATGTTTGCGCTGGCAGGAGTCAGCTTTGAGGCTATCATGTGCAAAATGACAGCGTCTTTGCTACACTGAATACGCGGCAGCTGCCACAGCGTCCTCAATGAGATAACTGACAGCGGGGAATGTCCTGTGATCGGTAACATGATTAATTACTAACATATTCATTAAGTCATTAATTTCATTTTACTAACAATCTGGATCGCAGTTGTCAGAAATAAATATTTTTTATTTATTTTTTATTGTTTTTGTACTTTTGGAAATGAACTTCTTTTTACAATATTTTTTATTTGATATATTGAGTATTGATCTATTGAGGCTTCAGGGACCTCGGAGAGGCGACGCGACGCCTTGAAACCAGCGTGCTTAGCCACTACACCACCGAGGTCGTCATGACAGTGTATCATGATGTATTATTATAAGCATTAATCATAAGATTTACATTTCAAGAAAAGGAAGGAATCACTTTTCACCCAATCAGTACTTCTCAAAACAATCATTAGGCACCGATTCTTATCTCTCGTTTTTTTTGTCGACTCACTCTTGATATCTTTAGTTTATTTGTGTATATGAATATTACGCATAATATGACAATCTCTGAGTGTATAAGTATACCATTGGCACAGAAAATATAATAGTACTACGTACAGAAGGATCACTGTGCTAAGAATGATAAAGTAAAAACAACTTTCGCTGCAACGCAATGAAGTGCAATTCACTTCGCACGAATTTAATTCAAGGTTGTTTCATCTACCTATCTATACCTGTTTCTTTCTAACACGAAACGCTTTCCCTGTTTCGCGGCCTTGAATGTGTCAGGGTTGCGAGCGGCGCGTGGCACGAACATACGAGTGGGTACACAACGCGCTACTCAAATAAAATAAATAGTCTAGAGGACCTAGCACATTTCTTGACTGTGTTCTATCGGAGAAAGTAATTTCATTTCATTTATTTCATTTATTCATGCATGCATACTAGGTGTTACAAACTTCATAGGTGATATATAAGTGTTCATTTAGTGCACTTATAACCTAGTTACCCAGAAGGTATAGCACTTTGAGGCAGCTTAAAAGTAAAGGTAAGTAAATTATACTACATGTTATAAAATATAGATACTTAAGAATTAGTTAAAAATTACTTAAGAATATAGAGCAGACTTTTTATTTTATTTTTCAGTTATTTGAATATTCATTTAATGAGTAGTAGCATTTGTTTATTAGGTATTTTCGCAGGGACTTTGAAAAAGATTTTATGTCAGCCTCTCTTTGAATATGGCATGGTAATTTATTAAATATTTTGACTGCCATGTAGTACGGGCTAGTATTTAACATTTTTATTCGAGAGGGTGGCAAGTAAAGTTTGTTTTTATTTCTTGTGTTAACATTATGCGTATCTTTCACCTTAGTAAATTTTTGGATGTTTTTTAAAGTAAATGTACATATATTATTTATGTAGATCGATGGTAGGGTTAGTAATTTAAATTTTGTGAAATATTGTTTACATGATTTAGTGTTGTCGATTTTAGATATTATTCTGACACATTTTTTTTGCATTTTTAAAATATCGTTTATGTCTGTGCTATTACCCCAGAGTATAATGCCGTATTTTAAGTGTGAATAAGCATAGGCGTAATAGGCTGCTAGAGACGCTTCGGTGCTGGTGCTGTGAACTATTTCGAAAAGTGCGTAGGTGAATTTTGATAGTTTAGATTTTACATGCTCTATGTGTTTCTTCCAATTTAGGTGTGAGTCTATTATTATGCCAAGGAGATTAAATGATTCTACTGATTCTATATTTTTACCTGAAAATATTTGATTAATGGTTAATTGGGGTTTTTTATATGTTCTAAACTGTATGGTTTTTGTCTTTTTAAAGTTTATTGTAAGGTTATGCTCTTTCAAGTAATTGATAGTGTCAGCGTTCGTTTAATATTAAAATAAGTGTTCACTATGTCTAATTTAATTATTTCGTACAAAATTACTGAATTCAGAGAAATGAAAGTGCAAACCAAACACACATGTATGTACGGACAACAGCACGTCAAGGTAAACACTGCGGTATCTTATGCAGTTGTAATAAGGGCTAGTTTGCAACAAAAGTGGATAACCTGATGTGCTGTCGACTGTACTGTACATCACACTTAACCAAATAAAATTGTATAGTGGAATTATTTTCTCCGTGCAGTTTGGATCATAAATCATAGCTCGGCCTCAGCCCGGTTAGGGCGGTGAGTATGTTGCGCGGGCGAACCGCCGTTTTAAAATTTATATTATTTAAAAATTTTAGTTTATTAAATAATTTCAATAAATATTAAATTTTATATTAATTTATTTTTTTATAAAAAAAATATATATTACGAATGTACCAGCATCTTAGGTTACACACACTTTTGTTGCAAACTAGCCCTAATGTAACTGCATAAGATACCAGTGTTAACCTTAATTTGCTGTTGTCCGTACTTAACTACAAAAAGAGACTTTTGTTTATGTGAACCTTATCTATCGTACCTTTATCAATGCTATCAAAATCGAGAATAATTTTATTGGAATACCTAAAAATTAAGGGTGATATTATATAGCTAAAGTAAAATAATGAACTGTAGCTCTTGGACTATAAGATTTTGGACTACGTAAAATCCTAACACAAAATTACTTAAGTAATTTGGTAGGTACTTATAAATATTATGCTAAATTTAAAGTAAGTTTAGTGACCTGTTTCCGTTTATTTTAAGTTAGATTGACGTAAGTAACTGGGTAGGTATCTTAAACTCAAACCTATTTCTTTGAACAAGAAATGTTGAATACCTACCTACAAAATTTGTTTTGATAAATAATGTCATAATTAGGAACACATATCTCAAATTACTAACAGTTATTTCGTTGTAACGAAGTCAGTCACAGGCTGAGAAAATAAACACAGTCACAGGCGCGTGGCGCGGTCCGCGAGTGGCATCCCCGCGCTCATTTATGCTCGGTGTACCGAGTCGCTCGAACGTACCTAAACTTCGGAGTGACACCCCCCTGCCATTGGTTTGAATATTTTTAAAAACTCAGTGTCATATTATATGACAATCTCTGAATGTATAAGTATACCATTGGTTTAAATATTTTTTAAAACTCACAGTGTTATTTTTAACCGTATAGGATTATTAATCTTATAAAATATGACTGCCCCATAATACAACAGATCGCAAAAATTTGACAAACTTTGAATTAAGATACCAATGCAATTCAACTTAAATAATTATTATATCGTTATACTTTATAATTAATTGACAATCGTAATTTTATAATTCTTATATTTTTTATGATATGGTTGTTATTGTCCGAAATAAAGATTCATTCATTCATTCATTCATTCATGACCTACATGTTTATTGCTGCCTTGTGAGGAGAAAGAGCAGGCTTAGTAGCTACTAAGCCTGCTCTTTTCTGTTAACCGGTCGCTATAACTATAATGTTTGTTTAAAGAAGACTGCATCGTTTGTCACATTTATATGGTTATATATGTTTAACTAGCGGTCCCCCGCGACTTCGTCCGCGCGTTTTGAGTTTGCTCCCTCCCCTCCCGTCGCAGCGTCATGTTTTATATCCTAAAGCCTTTCTCGGTAAATAAGCTATCCAACACAGATAAATCAGTCCAGCAGTTCCTGAGATAAGCGCGTTCAAACAAACAAACTCTTCAGCTTTATAATGTATTTGCGCAAGCGCACGTTGTCCTTAAGCTGCGAACATTATTTTGGTGCGGAGTTATGTTAAAACTGTGATAGCTCCTACGATATTTATTGAAATCAAATGATATAGGGCAACTTGGTTCTAAATGAAATGCTCGTGATGATGAATGTATTTATTTTGATAAGAATAAATACCTGTGTGTATAATACACCTCTAAAAATAATGCATTATTTTTTTTCAAATTTATTAACATAAAAAAAGTTGTAGTAAGTCAACCATAAAAGATAGACATATGCTGTCGCGGACTTTATCATAGAACTCTTAATGCTGAACAATCCTGTCATACATGGTTTTTGTGTAACTTAAGCTCTCAAAAGGAATATCTTTCTCCCGTTTTCGCAACATTTTTCATTTCTGCTGTGGTCTTATGAGTCGTATCTTTATGTTATATAGCCTAAAGCCTTCCTCGATAAATGGACTATCCAACGTAAAAATAATTTTTCAAATCGGGCCAGTAGTTTTTGAGATTAGCGCGAACAAACAAACAAACAAACAAACTCTTCAGCTTTATAGTATTAGTATAGATTTATCATCTAGCTACGTGCTTATAGCTCTGAGTAAACTGTTCAGGCACAGGTCGGGGATCAACGTCTAGGAATGTCTATGAGTTTGATCTCGTTATTAAATTCTTCCGTTTTATCTCCGACTTAACTATGAATGCTAAGAATATCACCTTACAAAGACTTTCTGTATTACTCCAATATGTGCTACGTGCTGTAGAGGCTGAGTACGCTGGGTTTCAAGACGTCAACACGCTCCGAGGTCCCGGGTTCAATTTCCAGTCGGGCTAATGTAGAAATCATAATTTTCTATGTTGTCTGGGTCTGGTTGTTGTGGTACCATCGTTGTGTCTGATTTCCATAACAAAAGTGCATTGGGAACATACTTTGGATTCAGAGCAATTTACGTGATTGATGTCAAAAAAAACCTATAAGATCCCTTACAGACTGCGACTTTTAGCATCGATGCAGTAGTACGTTTTGAAAATGCACGACATCATAGCGACTCACACAATGAAAAGATTTAATTCGGCATTGATGCAGTTGCACGTTAGTATCGATGCAGTCGCCAATACATCTATACTAATATTATAAAGCTGAAGAGTTTGTTTGTTTGTTTGTTTGTTTGTTTGTTTGAACGCGCTAATCTCAAAAACTACTGGCCCGATTTGATATTTTTTTTTACGTTGGATAGTCCATATATCGAGGAAGGCTTTAGGCTATATAACATAAAGATACAACTCATAAGACCACAGCAGAAATGAAAAATGTTGCGAAAACGGGAGAAAGATATTCCTTTTGAGAGCTTCCGCTGCATACGCTGCGGAAACCGCTTAAGTTACACAAAAATCATGTATGACAGGATTGTTCAGCATTAAGAGTTCTATAATAAAGTCCGCGACAGCATATGTCTATCTTTTATGGTTGACTTACTACAACCTTTTTTATGTTCATAAATTTGTAAAAAAATAATGCATTATTTTAAGAGGTGTATTATACACACAGGTATTTATTCTTATCAAAATAAATACATTCATCATCACGAGCAATTCATTTAGAACAAAGTTGCCCTTTATATCATTTGATTTCAATAAATATCTTAGGAGCTATCACAGTTTTAACATAACTCCGCACCAAAATAATGTTTGCAGCTTAAGTACAACGTGCGCTTGCGCTAATATATTATAAAGCTGAAGAGTTTGTTTGTTTGAATGCGCTTATCTCAGGAACTGCTGGACCGATTTGAAAAAATATTTCTGTGTTGGATAGCTTATTTATCGAGAAAGGCTTTAGGATATAAAAAATGACGCTGCGACGGGAGGGAAGGGAGCAAACTCAAAACGCGCGGACGAAGTCGCGGGGGACCGCTAGTATTACATAATTTGTCTATGTCCAGCTTGTGTGTCACGATTGCATCGATACAATCGCGCATTAGCATCGCGACGGAATGTTAAGGATGTCATTTTGCGACTGTATTGATTCTCCATCGCTGCTTAAAGTCGCAGTTGGCAAAGGGTCTAAGATATTTGGGATGTTTTTTTTTAAAATGCGAAAGAGTTTACGAGGTTTAGGGTACCTCTAATATACTACCTAATACTATTAATTAATCAAATATTCTGACTCATTAATTAGTAATGCTATTGGTAATCATATTAATTGCGAAAAGGCTCCTAAGGCTACCGGAAGCGCAGGATAATTGCGAAATGTCGAACTCTTATGGCTCATAAAGGCAGGCTACAGGGTTTTTATACCCCTTATAATATGAAGAACGGCAAACGTATTAGTTCCCAGGCCTTCACGGCTTGATCACAAACGTACGTTTATAAGATAAAGTTTTATGCAAGTAGGTCCTTAATTGGACTTGAAAAAAGGAAAAATTGACTTCACAACCAAAATGCACTAAAAAGTCGAAATGACGAAACGCGAGCTAACCTACGCGCCTCAATTTCCGCACGCAGACAGTCGCGACTGTGCTACAGTGACGAACGGACGGTGTTTTTTTTTAACAATAGCCGCGCGATTTATTTCTCGAAAAATAATTTCGAGTACATTTTAATATGAAGAATAAGACATATTGTGCTGTTTTTGGTTGTATACATTTTTCATGAAGCTTTATATTAGAATGCGGATTTTTATACATAAACATTCAATAATAAAGCATTCCGTACGTCTCAGTCGAAGCGCAAATATTTTTGGTAGCAAATTTTTAGGACCGATTTGCCATTTAAGCGTATATTTTTTATTAATTAAATCTACCAATCAAAAAAACAACACGCATTTTTATTGAATAGGTACTTGCTATTCAATCCACTAAATATATATCTAGTCTTGCCATAAATATTGTCACTAAGACAAATATTTTTGTTTAAATGCAAATAATTATTATAACTTTTACAGTATGTCAGTTTTATACATAAATATAAAACAATTTTAAATATAAAAAGCTTATTTAAAGTGGTCTCCATTGGCTGCAATACAGTCCTTTAAACGTTGAGGCCAGTAACAATAGAAGCACGCACTCTTTCCATGGAAAAATTCTTCACTGCCAATCGTATGGATTGTTTTAGGGATTCCAAATTATCATGGCGTTTAGAGCAAGCCGTACTCTTTAAAACTGACCATAAATCATAATCCAGCGGATTAAGATCGGGACTAGACAACGGCCAGTCTTCAGCTCTGATGAAGTCCGAAACGTTCGCTTCTAACCAAGACTGCGTGGACAGAGCTCTATGACCCGGTTCCGAGTTTTTTTGGAAAGACCATGCTTGGTTATTGAACATTGTGTTGTTAAGGGGTTTAACTATTTTCTCAAGAATGGTATCTTGATACACTTGTGCCGATGTTTTGATATTTTTTCACTAAAATATGGCTCAGTAACTCCTTCATAGCTAACACCCCACCAAACCTCTGCATCCAGTTTGATCTTGCGATCTTTTTAAGGTCGTCTGTCCATCTTGTTGGTGGACGTCCTACGCTGCGTCTTTGGTCAAAGGGTCTCCAATCTAGAACTTTCCTGCCCCAATGGCCATCAGTTCTTCGCGGTATGTGCCCTGCCCACTGCCACTTAAGCTTACTGATTCTCAAGGCTATGTCCGTTACCTTGGTTCTTCTACGTATCTCCTCGTTTCTGGAAATCCTCGTTCCTCGTAATTGGAAAGGTCTCGCTTGATGAAGTCCACGCTCCAACCTACTCGTGCCCATATCCAAAATCCCGAGAGCTTTCAACTCGAGTTGTCAAACCGCTTTGATTGCCTAAAGAATTGCGTATCAGTAGACAAAATAAACAACGGGTTTGTGGAAACTGTGCAAGCGGTCGGCTCTAAGTTTTTATGCCTGACCGTAAAAATAGACCTCAGAAACTCTCGGTCCACACTCTCGACCGTATGGCAGAGCGTCGATCTATCGCACTGCAAACCTCCGTTAATGCTCAAACCTACAGGCAGCTTAATAGACGAATATTGAAATCTCTGCGACATGACATTCGTTCCTTTAACACGAATAGTGTTAAAGAAACGATAGAGCGGAACCAAGGCTTCAAAGTGTTTGCAAGGGACATGTCTATTGGGCAAAGCCTGTTGACGAAGCTTAAGACGGAGGACGGCAGTGTAGCGTCGACAAAAGCAGAGGTTTTGAGGGAGATCGAAAGGTTCTATGGGCAGTTGTACACCTCAGTTGCCAAACCCGTTGATAGCTCGGTCAGAGACCCACGAGCTATCCTGACCCGACACTACACCGAAGACATCCCGGACATCAGCCTCTACGAGATTAAGATGGCCCTGAAACAGCTCAAAAGCAACAAGGCAACTGGTGAGGACGGAATCACGGCAGAGCTTTTGAAAGCGGGTGGAACACCGGTACTTAAAGTCCTTCAGAGACTCTTTAATTCCGTGCTGCTAGAGGGCATCACGCCTGAGGGATGGAACAGGAGTGTGGTGTGTTGTTATTCAAAAAAGGAGACAAAACCTTATTGAAGAACTATCCTTTCCTTTCCTTTCCTTTCCTTTGGACATTCCCACACATCGCCATCTAGTCCCAAAGTAAGCTACTCAAAGCTTGTGTTATGGGTGCCAGACAACGGATATAATACTTAAATACTTTTTGTTTGTAAATACATACATGATATACATAGAAAACACCCAGACCAATACAAACAAACATGTTCATGCACACAAATGTTCGTAATGTGCGGGGATCGAACCCGCAACCCGCTGCGTAGTAGGCGATTTCTCGACCACTACACCAAACGGGTCGTCTATAGACCCATCTCACTCCTGAGCCATGTCTACAAACTGTTCTCAAGGGTCATTACGAATCGTCTCGCACGTAGGTTTGATGACTTCCAGCCTCCCGAACAAGCCGGATTCCGAAAAGGCTTTAGTACCATAGACCACATTCATACACTAAGGCAAATTATACAGAAGTCCGAGGAGTATAATATGCCCTTATGTTTAGCTTTTGTGGACTATGAGAAGGCCTTTGATTCGATCGAAACTTGAGCGGCGCTTCGGTCTCTTCAGCGGTGTCACATAGACTATAGGTATATAGAGGTGTTAAAGTGTCTATATAATAACGCCACCATGTCCGTCCGAGTACAGGAACAGAATACGAGGGCGATCCCATTGCGAAGAGGTGTAGACAGGGCGATGTTATATCTCCGAAACTGTTTACAGCGGCATTGGAAGACGCCTTCAAGCTCTTGGAATGGGAAGGATTCGGCATCTCCGTCAATGGCAAATACATAACACACCTTCGATTTGCCGATGATATAGTCGTTGTGGCAAAGACGCTGGATGATCTTGGCACAATGCTCGAGGACCTCGACCGACCCAACAAGTGGATCTTAAAATGAACATGGAAAAGACGAAAATTATGTCGAACTCCCTTGTTGTACCCACTCCAGTATCCGAGTTGTCGACGAGTACGTCTACCTGGGACAAGTGATCCATTCGGGTAGGTCCAACTTTGAGAAAAAGGTCAATCGACGAATCCAACTCGGCTGGGCAGCGTTTGGGAAACTGCGCAAGAGCGTCTTCTCGTCTCAAACCAGTGTGTGTTACCAAAGTCTTCAACCAGTGTGTGTTACCAGTGATGACGTACGGATCCGAAACGTGGTCTCTAACTATGGGCCTCATAAAGAAGCTCAAAATTACACAACGAGCGATGGAGCGGGCTATGCTCGGTGTTTCTCTACGAGATCGAATCAGAAACGAGGAGGTACGTAGAAGAACCAAGGTAACGGACTGATAATTTAAAAAAAAATAACTTCATAATTTCGCCAACCGTCTTACGGTTTTTCGATCAGGTCACGTGTCCTGACGCGAGTTTCACATTTTCCCCCATCCCACAAAAGTGCTCAACGCCGCTAAAGAAGTTTTCACTTCAATAATAATAATAATAATAACAACAATAATAATAATAATGATAATAATAATAATAGTAATAATAATAATACAATAATAATATAATATTTTTATAGAATACAATATTTATTTATTGCGCTATCGTACACAAACATTACAATTTATATTATATTAAATTACATTAAAAAGTTTATCTCTCAGAAAAATCAACTTACATCCATAATTTCGCCAACCGTCTTACGGTTTTTCGATCAGTTCACGTGTCCTGACGCGAGTTTCACATTTTACCCCCATCCCACAAAAGTGCTCAACGCCGCTAAAAAAGTTTTCACTTCAAAAAACCATTAATAATTATAACTGTATTTAAGGAATTTACTTCTACGGCATCAAAAAAATATCATTTTAAAGCACACACAGAAATTTCACGAGAATAAAACATTAGGAAAAATTGGAAAATCGCACGTAAGGTTGGGGAGATTTGGCTACACTAGCAAAAGCATTTTTTAAGATGACAGCGTTAGTTCTCGCTGTCACCGTCGGCCAAATGATCCATGTCGCTCTAGGACATTGTGGCTTGTCTCTTATCATATCAATATCTGTTGCGATACGTCGACGCTTCGACGACGAACGGTGTAAATGTGACTTCGTTGTTGATGATTTATCTCATAGAAAATAATTAATAACTTGTATGAAGATAAACCAATCACATAAGTAGCTAATGCACTTGTGTTATGGAAATTAGACACAACGGTGGTAACACAACACCCAGACCTGAGACAATATAGAAAATTTTGATTTCTACATTGACCCGACCGGGAATCGAACCCGGGACCTCGGAGCGGCGACGCCATAAACCAGCGTGCTTAGCCACTACACCACGGAGGTCGTCATATACGATAGTATTTACTTTGTCATCTACGGCAATTGAAAATAATAAGGGCAATGTTCGTAGTTATAAGATACTAGCTGTTGTAGGTTGGAATAAGCATGTCAGTGCGGCCCACAAAGAGACCAGATGTGAAGCAGGGGCTCGTTAATGATGAGATGGTAAACAGCCGTCGCGTTTTCAAAAGTAGACTTGAACAGTGCCAAAATCAAAATCATCTAATCAAAATGGATACTTTAGCTACTCACCATTCAAAAATACTTTTAAAAAGTTCTGGAAGTCAACCAACCAGCTAAATACCTGCCTCAGGTACTAGCTAAGTACCAGTCTTTGAGGCGGTGGGTGGTGTGAGTGACGAAGAGCAGATTGCTAATCTTTTTAGGGAACGGTTGGTTAGGTGCTGAGACTAAGCGTGATCTGTGGTGTGGTTACCAATGGAAAAACTACTGAGCATTTAGGGTTTGCAGGTATACATCTACCCAGAGTTTTAGCCCTACTATTCAATGTTTGTTCCGCCCATTCTTCTCTGTCCGCTGACTTGATGAGAACCACTATGGTTCCTCCTATTGTAAAGAACTGCACGGGTGACATTTCAGACCGATCAAACTACGTCAGAAGAGCACTGCACGCTCGATGATGGCCAGCTTTACGCAGGGTCTGTTGACAGAGACTGCAATACTGAGTTTAAAGCACACTGTCAAATATTATACAAACAGGAGTACACCAGTGTATGCCTGTTTCTTGGATCTGAGCAAAGCCTTCGATCTAGTTTCATACGTCATCCTGTGGCTTAAGTTAGACGAAGCAGGCATACCCAGTGCCTACACTGATTGGCTTAGGTTTTGGTACAGTAATCAGGTGAACTTTGTGAGATGGGTGAACAAATAATCCGCGCCGTACGGGATACGAGTGCGGGGTGAGGCAGGGCGCTACACCACCGACGTCGTCATGACAGTGTATCATGATGTATTATTATAAGCATTAATCATAAGATTTACATTTCAAGAAAAGGAAGGAATCACTTTTCACCCAATCAGTACTTCTCAAAACAATCATTAGGCATCGATTCTTATCTCTCGTTTTTTTGTGTCGGCTCACTCTTAATATCTTTAGTTTATTTGTGTATATGAATATTACGCATAATATGACAATCTTTGAGTGTATAAGTATACCATTGGTTTGAATTTTTTAAAAAACTCACAGTGTTATTTTTAACCGTATAGGATTATTAATCTTATAAAATATGACTGCCCCATTATACAACAGATCGCAAAAATTTGACAAACTTTGAATTAAGATACCAATGCAATTAAACTTAAATAATTATTATATCGTTATACTTTATAATTAATTGACAATCGTAATTTTATAATTCTTATATTTTTTTATGATATGGTTGTTATTGTCCAAAATAAAGATTCATTCATTCATTCATTCATTCATTCATAACCTACATGTTTATTGCTGCCTTGTGAGGAGAAAGAGGAGGCTTAGCAGCTACTAAGCCTGCTCTTTTCTGTTAACCGGTCGCTATAACTATAATGTTCGTTTAAAGTAGACTGCATCGTTTGTCATATTTATATGGTTATATATGTTTCATTTATCATCTAGCTACGTGCTTATAACTCTGAGTAAACTGTTCAGGCACAGGTCGGGGATCAACGTCTAGGAATGTCTATGAGTTTGATCTCGTTATTAAATTCTTCCGTTTTATCTCCGACATAACTATGAATGCTAAGAATATCACCTTACAAAGACTTTCTGTATTACTCTAATATGTGCTACGTGCTGTAGCGGCTGAGTACGCTGGGATTCAAGACGTCGACACGCTCCGAGGTCCCGGGTTCAATTTCCAGTCAGGCTAATGTAGAAATCATAATTTTCTATGTTGTCTGGGTCTGGTTGTTGTGGTACCATCGTTGTGTCTGATTTCCATAACAAAAGTGCATTGGCAACATACTTTGGATTCAGAGCAATTTACGTGATTGCTGTCAAAAAACCCTATAAGACCCCTTACAGACTGCGACTTTTAGCATCGATGCAGTAGTACGTTTTGAAAATGCACGACATCATAGTGACTCACACAATGAACAGATTTAATTTGGCATTGATGCAGTTGCACGTTAGGATGCAATCGATGCAGTCGCCAATACATATTACATAATTTGTCTATTGTCCAGCTTGTGTGTCACGATTGGATCGTTACAATTGCGCATTAGCATCGCGACTGTATGTTAAGGATGTCATTTTGCGACTGCATTGATTGGGATGTTTTTTTTAAAATGCGAAAGAGATTACGAGGTACCCTTAAATACTATAAATTAATCAAATATTCTGGCTTATTAATTAGTAATGCTATTGGTAATCATATTAATTGCGAAAAGGCTCCTAAGGCTACCGGAAGCGCAGAATAATTGCGAAATGTCGAACTCTTATGGCTCATAAAGGCAGGCTACAGGGTTTTTATACCCCTTATAATATGAAGAACGGCAAACGTATTAGTTCCCAGGCATTCACGGCTTGATCACAAACGAACGTTTATAAGATAAAGTTTTATGCAAGTAGGTCTTTAATTGGACTTGAAAAAAAGGAAAAATTGACTTCACAACCAAAATGCACTAAAAAGTCGAAATGACGAAACGCGAGCTAACCTACGCGCCTCGATTTCGGCACGCGTTCGGCACGCAGACAGTCGCGACTGTGCCACAGTGACGAACGGACGGTGTTTGTTTTTTTTGACACTAGCTGCGCAATTTATTTCTCGAAAAATTAATTCGAGTACATTTTAATATGAAGAATAAGATATATTGTGCTGTTGTTGGTGGTATACATTTTTCATGAAGCTTTATATTAGAATGCGGATTTGTATACATAAACATTTAATAATAAAGCATTCCGTACGTCTCAGTCGAGGCGCAAATATTTTCGGTAGCAAATTTATAGGACCGATTTGTCATTTTATTCTTTTAAATTAATTAAATCTACCAATCAAAAAAACAACACGCATTTTTATTGAATAGGTACTTGCTATTTAATCCACAAAATATATACCTAGTCTTGCCATAAATATTGTCACTAAGAAAAATATTTTTGTTTAAATGCAAATAATATTTATTACATGCAGTGTGTTAGTTTTATACATAAATATAAAACAATTTAAAATATAAAAAGCTTATTCGAAGTGGTCTCCATTGGCTGCAGTACAGTCCTTTTCACATTGAGGCCAGTTATCAATAGAAGCATGCACTCTTTCCATGGAAAAATTATTTACTGCCAATCGTATGGATTGTTTTAGGAACTCCAAATTATCATGGCGTTTAGAGCAAGCCGTACTCTCTAAAACTGACCATAAATCATAATACAGCGGATTAAGATCGGAACTACACGACGGCCAGTCTTCAGCTCTGATGAAGTCCGAAACGTTCGCTTCTAACCAAGACTGCGTGGACCGAGCTTTATGACCCGGTGCCGAGTCTTGTTGCAAAGACTCGGCGCCGTTATTGAACATGGTGTTGTTAAGGGGCTTAACTACCTTCTCAAGAATGGTATCTTGATACACTTGTGCCGATGTTTTGATACCTTTTTCACAAAAATATGGCTCAGTCACTCCTTCATAGCTAACACCCCACCAAACAATCACTGAAGTCGCGTAATGCCCACGTTGCACTCTGCCGACTAATTGGGAAGCTTCCTTAGGTCATTTTGTTTGTTAAAATGTTGCTTAATTGTAAAGATTTTCTCATCCGTAAACAAAAAAATTCTGTGACCTCCCTTTGCGTACCGCTTTAGTAGTTTTTTCGATTTTACCACCCTATTCTTTTTTAAATTATCATTATAAAAATTAACAGTGCGTCTCTTATAGGCTGCAAGTCCTAAGTTATCTTTCCAAATACGCGACATGGTTCTGGGTGCTATGTTCATCTCCCGAGATAAAATCTTTTGCTTTCGGATAGGATTTCTGCGAATTCTTTCCCTTACTGCTTTGACTACCTTTTCCGTACGAACACTACGTGGACGGCCAGATCTTTTTCTGTCACAAACAGAAGAGGTCTCATTGTACCTATTAGTAGCCCGGTAAACAAACCTACGGTATGCATACCAACTTTGTATAGGTAATGCAATCACAGCGATTCGGTTCTCTTTATCACCCCACTCGATTTTAGCGCCAAAATTAGAAAACACAATGAGCAATCGTATAAAAATGACAGATTTCAAATAAAAATGTAATATCTTTCTTATTTTTATTTGTAACAGTATTTATGGCCAGACCCAGATAATATAATACTAGTAGTATTATATTATCTGGGATTCTGTTATTAATCAATTATTTGAAAGTGGCTTGTTGCCAAAGGCGACAGTGTGCGACCAAGCCACTACGAATGTTAAATTAATGAAGAATTTGGGTGCTACATTTGATTCTCCATTTTTTTTTATTAATGGACATAAGATTTACGCAATTTTTGATACACCTCATTTGATTAAAAATATCAGAAATAATTTACTTAATAATGATTTTGAATTCGACGGGAATCAGATTTCATTTAAAGATATATTGCATGTGTATAATATTGATAGAAATAATAAAAGTAAATGTTTAAAAAAACTGACGCCAGTGCATATGAATCCAAATAATTTTCAGAAAATGAAAGTAAAACTTGCGGCACAAGTTCTTAGCAGCTCCGTGGCTGGAGCCATCAAAACAGCCGTCGATAGTGGAGAGTTGATTAGCAGCACTGGTAAACATACAGCTGATTTTGTCCAATTATGTAATGATTTATTTGATTGTCTTAATTCAAGAAATAAATTTGATTCTAATCCGTATCGATGTGCAATCACCAAAAATCAAAATTCTATTGTAAATCAAACTTTGATTAAAGGAAGGGATTTTTTTATGAAATTGAAAAAGATAAGTGATTATAAAAATAAAAGAAAAAATACCCGACCACCATGTTTTGATGGAATTGTGCAGACAATTAATGCTGTTAGTCAACTTTCTGCAGAAGAATTTACTGAGGGCACTGGCGTCAAATTTATTATGACTTATCGATTAAATCAAGATGTGATTGAAAATTTGTTTGGTATTTATAGATTAAAAGGTGGATGTAATAAAAATCCAACGTCAAAGTCTTTAAGATCAATTTTTCGATCAAATTTTTTGAATAATCTAATGAATTTTGATAAAACAAACTGCGAATCTGATCAGGAAATGTTCATATCCACTCAGCAAAGTACCAACAAAGAAATTAATGATGATTTAATTATTTCACCATCTGACATCCTTCTACCACCATCGCAACCAATTAATGCACCTTCGAAATGCGCTATTGCAACTTCTACTTCAACAGACACGACTGAATCTTCTGAAGTAGAAGTTACAATGGAAACATGCTCAGTTGTGTACTTTGCTGGGTGGGTGGGGAAATCGTGTATTGATAAATTTGATTGTTCTGATTGTAAAACGATTTTATTAAAAGATCAGGTTGATTTGACGGATAAAAAACAATTATTGTTGATTAACAAAACTTATTCAAATATTGCTACACCGACACTCAAATCTCCCAGTGATTATCTTTACCAATTGGTTGACAAAGTTTTAATTTTTCATAATAATAACGTTAATGAATTGCATAAAAATAATTTGATTGCTGATTTAGTACAAAAATTTAAGAATGAGACATACACTTCTTTTGATTACCATGATTTAAATCATCTTGATTATTTGATTACGAAATTATTGCAAGTTAAAATTAATGATCATTGTAAATTACGCAAGAAAACGATACAAGCAGCCTCTAAATTAAGGATTTTGCAAAATAGATGAATTAATTAAACTTTAGGCAGCAGTTTAGTTTAGTTTAGCAGTTAGTTTGACGTGTTTCTAAAACGTTGAGCCTGTGTTTTTTTCATTTATTTCGAAGAGAAGGAGGCTCACTTTAGTTTTAGTGCCTGTCTGGTGAGTCTAATGTTAAGCAGCAGCCCAGGTTACTCAAGGTATTACTGAATTTTAAAAAGATTGCATTAAAATATACTCGTAGCTATGTTTAAGTGAAGTAATAAATGTTAAATATGATTTTGTTGTTGTTTTTTATTTTTATCCTACCTTATGTTTTTGTTTTTATGTTGTGGTACCACCGTTGTCTGATTTCCATAACACAAGTGCATTGTGCATGTAATTTGTGTCCAATATTACCCATATATATTTTTAATTAGGAATATCGACATTGGGCAGTGCATTGAGAATCATTCACACCAGTAATACTGGTGGCGGAAATTGGAATTGTTATCCATGAGTATTCTTACTACTGCTCTCCATTTATCCCTTTTTCCGACAACGTGTAATTTTTGTTAGCCCAAAAATTAAGGATATACATCAAATCAGACTACATATATAAAGGTAATGTTAAAAGATTTTACTAAAATTCTAATTATTTTCTAGTTTCTTACAAAATAATTCAATTACCATATACACACTCGGTCTCATATTCGCGAACATTCACAGTTGTAGTAAAGTTGGCAACGTGCGGCGTGCGCTATGGCCGTTTGCCGCACGTGTTATAATAATATAAATGAAGTTAGGTAAGCTGGCAACGTCGCAAAAGTCACAGTAAAGAATTACGAGGAACTGACTTTAAAAAACTATCTTACTCTTGCAATAATACTTCTGTTTAAATAAAACTACCTTTAGAATAAAATTTTCATTTACACTTTATTAACGAAACACCCATGTTTTTCAGGAGACTGTCACATATTTATTATTAATTAGCGAAACAACGTAAGAAATCGAAATTATATTAATGGTTAAATGTTGTTACCTACGATTTGATAGATATTTATTTTTGTTCATGTTTTGGAGAATCGTAAATATTCAAGCACAAGAGACATTTAACCATTAGTTAACTATAGATTACGAAACTTGGCCTAAGGCTTACAATTTCAAGCACGTGTGCAAAATTTAGTAAGTATAACTAAATTAAGTTAAAGTATTTATAGCGTTTTGAAGAAAACATTATACTTTAAATTGCACTTCTAAAAGGTAACTGTGTCCTTGCTTTGCCCGGTTGTAAATGTTGTAATAAACAAAGTACCTACCTATTGTTCCCTAAGATATGAAGTTTCATGAAAATTGTGTTTTTTAGTTAATTTGTAAATTAGTCGTTTTTGAGACGTACACGAAAACAATAACAAAAAATACTTAAAAGGCATACCGTCTTTTAAAAATCTCACATAACCGACTCTAAAAATACGCATTTGACTAATTATAGTATGGACAAAAACTAAAATTGAGGTTGATTCACTCTACAACGTGCCGGAGCCGGGAAAAAATCCCTTAGACATCCCACCCAACGCAATCAGGCATGAATTATTCTTAAAAAATGTATAGGTACGAACAACAGCACGTCAAGGTAAATGCGGTATCTTATGCAGTTGTAATAGGGGCTAGTTTGCAACAAAAGTGGGTAACCTGATGTGCTTTCGACTGTACAATAATGTTTGACCGCGCCCCGGCCGGAGCCCGGCCCGGCGCCAGCACGGTGTAGCGTGAATCGGCCTTTAATTGAGAGAAATTGTACAATAATGGCGGTCTTATTGCTGGAAGCTAAGTTTTTTTGAAGGCAGCAACAGCCTGCAACGGCAGCAGCAATCCTATTATGCTGTTTATAGATAGTCACTAAAACCTCTAGATTTTAAAAAACGCATCGAAATCGATTCAGCAAAACAAACAAAGATAATCGCGGACAAATTCAGGTCAAACTGAGAACCTTCTTTTTTGCAGTCGGTTATAAACTAAACATGCGAAAATCATTTATGATGTGAAATTATTGGTATGATGATGATTATCTTACTCATCCAGTTCATAAGGCTCAGTACTCGATCTACTATCAAAATCGCACTCACCACTTCATAATGATGAGCTTGACTGTTATTGTAGTTTGCACGGACCGATTGTTATGTTATGCCTATTTTTTTTTTATATTTCAGCAGTCTAGAAATACGATTATAAAATAGCTGTCAGTCAAAATTGCAAGCAGTTATTACAAAAATTTAAACTAACATTTTTCTGAAAATAACCGCAAACATCAGTATATCAAACAATGCTAAAGGCTTATTTTTCAATGGTCATATAAATCTTATCGGACTGATAAATTATAAAGCGGCAGATTTTAATAAATGAGTTACGTATGATTGCTGACAATTAGATGACGTTTACAAATGAGCCATATTATATTATATTTCTTATCTGACTATTGAAAAATCGGCCCTAAGTTTTAGTCCTATTTATGTAAAGGCATTATTAAATGACATTTCTGCTTGCGCTGCTATGTAAAACCTGGCTTTCCCGGCTCTCCCCGAGGCCCCATGAGTCGAGGCGGAGGCGTGCAACTGTCTCGCTCTTGCAGTAAGTAACCAATATATCCGTACGCTTTACTCTCTATCGAGAGCCGTATTGGGCGATAGTGAACGAACGAGCGATAAGAAAAACAAGTTTATAGAACTTATGCTGAAGACGTCAATTGAAACGTTCATTCATATAAACGTAAATAAAGAAATTACAGTATGTCCCTGGATAAGATGTTATCCTGAATGGAGATAAAAGAAGACCTAATCAACAATAAAGGAGATGAATTTTAAATTAAACAATTAGCTTTTTGAAATATACTTTCAATACCGAAATCGTCTTTTTTGCATTTTGTGTCTGAACTTTTTTTGAACTCAGACGCGTTTTTGCATAAGTGCAAGTTTGATTCTTCAATAAAAGATAAAATATTTCATTGAAAAAACTTTTGTTGATAATTAAAGGTCTTCTTTTACCTTCTTTCGGGATGCCCCGCGGACACACTAAATACTATTTATTGTGTGACCGTGCATGGTGCCCATCCGGGCAGCATGGTCTCATACCTTAGCATAAACCTAGCAGAATTAAAAAAAAGAAAAAAGTTTTCTCCATCCATCTTTTTCCTAAGTACCTACTCAAATAAATAGTGAAAATATTTGTAAGCTTAATTCAAAAAAGCTTCTCAATCGTTATAAACAAGAAAACACCAATTTTGTTTTAGCGTGTTTCGAGCGCCATCTGGTTGTTTGACGGGTTAACTATGTTGAGAGTTTCCGACACTGGTAGCACACGTAAATAAATTTAAAGCAGTGAGTTTAGCGCCATCTATTAAGTAAGAAAACAAGTACACTGCATTGCGAGCAACCGATGTGCTTTATTTCAGAAGCCCGTCCTACATTTTTGATAACCCGTAGGTATTAGCCCGATACGGCGGGACAGTTTCTTTGTATGAGATGAGGTATCTGTACTAGTAGTATTATATTATCTGGGGCCAGACTGTCTATTTTGTGGATTGAACCGCCGCCTGACCGCTTCAAGAACCAAAATCGCTTGCACCACGCGTCGTCTTGTGCTTGAAGTGACCCCTGTTTATTGTGTGGTATGTGCAAGCGATTTTAGTCGTCCAAGTGGTTAGGTGGCAGATACATCGACTATACTAACCATAAAAATAGGTAATCGCGCGTTTTGCGTTGAAACATTTTAAGGGGAATCTCAAATGTACGTGGACATCGCCATGGACAACTAGTAAGCAATATAATGAGAAATCACAATATGAATTGCTAATCTGTTCAAACATCGCAAATCGCAATACCCTAATCCAGCAAATGTTTCTGATTTCGGAAGGTCAAAATAATATCAGTACACTATAGTAACAAAACGCCTATAAGCACCTGACACGATGATTTTTAATGGTATACTATATTTATTCAATTATACATATACCAGTGTACAGTAATAGTAAATAGGTTGCTTTAAAGAAAGCATTGCTAAGTAATACATTTAATAAAATCTGAAAGCCTATTCAAAATTGAATATCGTTTGCGGAGATCGCGTCATTTATCAACTGCAAGCAGATATCATGCGATATTTTATCCTTCATTTGCATCTGCGACCAAAAGCAATAATTTACAATAGATTACTGCAGGCAATTCTGTAAAATAGATAAAAAATAAATCGGCACCGTCAGGCATAGACCGTAAAGGCACTTTTTTCGAGCCTAAATAAAATGAATTGCTATCTCGAGAATTGAATTTGGAGGTAAATATAAATAAATGAGTGCAATTTTTAAACCATTTTGGTCTGAATGGTTAAAGGATTTTTTATCGAAAGGAAACAAAATTGAATCTAGGGTCAGAAGAGTCCAATGCTGTTTGAGTATTTGATAGACATTTTTTTTAACCGACTTCAAAAAAGGAGGCAGGGGTCAGCTTTGAGGCTATCATGTGCAAAATGACCGCATCTTTGCTACATTGAATACGCGGCAGCTGCCACAGCGTCCTCAACGAGATAACTGACAGTGGGGAATGTCCTGTGATCGGTAACATGATTAGAGTAACTAGATCTTTATACACAACTAATTACTAACATATTTATTAAGTCATTAATTTCATTTTACTAACAATCTGGATCGCAGTTGTCAGAAATAAATATTTTTTATTTTTTTTTAATTGTTTTTGTACTTTTGGAAATGAACTTCTTTTTACAATATTTTTTGTTTAATATATTGAGTATTGATCTATTGAGGCTTCAGGGACCTCGGAGAGGCGACGCGACGCCTTGAAACCAGCGTGCTTAGCCACTACACCACCGAGGTCGTCATGACAGTGTATCATGATGTATTATTATAAGCATTAATCATAAGATTTACATTTCAAGAAAAGGAAGGAATCACTTTTCACCCAATCAGTACTTCTCAAAATAATCATTAGGCACCGATTCTTATCTCTCGTTTTTTTTTGTCGGCTCACTCTTAATATCTTTAGTTTATTTGTGTTTATGAATATTACGCATAATATGACAATCTCTGAGTGTATAAGTATACCATTGGTTTGAATTTTTCAAAAAACTCACAGTGTTATTTTTAACCGTATAGGATTATTTATCTTATAAAATATGACTGCCCCATTATACAACAGATCGCAAAAATTTGACAAACTTTGAATTAAGATACCAATGCAATTCAACTTAAATAATTATTATATCGTTATACTTTATAATTAATTGACAATCGTAATTTTATAATTCTTATATTTTTTTATGATATGGTTGTTATTGTCCGAAATAAAGATTCATTCATTCATGACCTACATGTTTATTGCTGCCTTCTGAGGAGAAAGAGCAGGCTTAGTAGCTACTAAGCCTGCTCTTTTCTGTTAACCGGTCGCTATAACTATAATGTTCGTTTAAAGTAGACTGCATCGTTTGTCATATTTATATGGTTAAATATGTTTCATTTATCATCTAGCTACGTGCTTATAACTCTGAGTAAACTGTTCAGGCACAGGTCGGGGATCAACGTCTAGGAATGTCTATGTGTTTGATCTCGTTATTAAATTCTTCCGTTCTATCTTCGACATAACTATGAATGCTGAGAATATCATCTTACAAAGACTTTCTGTATTACTCTAATATGTGCTACGTGCTGTAGAGGCTGAGTACGCTGGGTTTCAAGACGTCGACACGCTCCGAGGTCCTGTGTTCCAGTCGGGCTAATGTAGAAATCATAATTTTCTATGTTGTCTGGGTCTGGTTGTTGTGGTACCATCGTTGTGTTTGATTTCCATACCAAAAGTGCATTATTCCATACCAATTTACGTGATTGATGTCAAAAAAACCTATAAGACCCCTTACAGACTGCGACTTTTAGCATCGATGCAGTAGTGCGTTTTGAAAATGCACGACATCATAGCGACTCACACAATGAACAGATTTAATTTGGCATTGATGCAGTTGCACGTTAGGATGCAATCGATGCAGTCGCCAATACATACTCGTATTACATAATTTGTCTATTGTCCAGCTTGTGTGTCACGATTGCATCGATACAATCGCGCATTAGCATCGCGACGGAATGTTAAGGATGTCGTTTTGCGACTGCATTGATTCTGCATCGCTGCTTAAAGTCGCAGTTGGCAAAGGGTCTAAGATATTTGCGATGTTTTTTTTAAATGCGAAAGAGATTACGAGGTACCCTAAAATACTATAAATTAATCAAATATTCTGACTTATTAATTAGTAATGCTATTGGTAATCATATTTATTGCGAAAAGGCTCCTAAGGCTACCGGAAGCGCAGGATAATTGCGAAATGTCGAACTCTTATGGCTCATAAAGGCAGGCTACAGGGTTTTTATACCCCTTATAATATGAAGAACGGCAAACGTATTAGTTCCCAGGCCTTCACGGCTTGATCACAAACGTACGTTTATAAGATAAAGTTTTATGCAAGTAGGTCCTTAATTGGACTTGAAAAAAAGGAAAAATTGACTTCACAACCAAAATGCACTAAAAAGTCGAAATGACGAAACGCGAGCTAACCTACGCGCCTCGATTTCCGCACGCAGACAGTCGCGACTGTGCCACAGTGACGAACGGACGGTGTTTGTTTTTTTTAACAATAGCCGCGCGATTTATTTCTCG
Source organism: Pyrausta purpuralis (assembly GCA_963924145.1). Taxonomy (NCBI): domain Eukaryota; kingdom Metazoa; phylum Arthropoda; class Insecta; order Lepidoptera; family Crambidae; genus Pyrausta; species Pyrausta purpuralis. The sequence continues at coordinate 5,801,229 of OZ001651.1, forward strand.
AAAAATAAATTCAAGTACATTTTAATATGAAGAATAAGATATATTGTGCTGTTTTTGGTTGTATACATTTTTCATGAAGCTTTATATTAGAATGCGGATTTTTATACATAAACATTCAATAATAAAGCATTCCGTACGTCTCAGTCGAGGCGCAAATATTTTCGGTAGCAAATTTATAGGACCGATTTGTCATTTAAACATATTTTTTTAAATTAATTAAATCTACCAATCAAAAAAACAACACGCATTTTTATTGAATAGGTATATATATATACCTAGTCTTGCCATAAATATTGTCACTAAGAAAAATATTTTTGTTTAAATGCAAATAATATTTATTACATACAGTGTGTTAGTTTTATACATAAATATAAAACAATTTAAAATATAAAAAGCATATTTGAAGTGGTCTCTATTGGCTGCAGTATAGTCCTTTAAACATTGAGGCCAATATCCAAATTTATCAATAGAAGCATGCACTCTTTCCATGGAAAAATTCTTTACTGCTAATCGTATGGATTGTTTTAGGAACTCCAAATTATCATGGCGTTTAGAGCAAGCCGTACTCTCTAAAACTGACCATAAATCATAATACAGCGGATTAAGATCGGAACTAGACGACGGCCAGTCTTCAGCTCTGATGAAGTCCGAAACGTTCGCTTCTATCTAACCAAGACTGCGTGGACCGAGCTTTATGACCCGGCGCCGAGTCATGTTGCAGACTCGGCGCCGTTATTGAACATGGTGTTGTTAAGGGGCTTAACTACCTTCTCAAGAATGGTATCTTGATACACTTGTGCCGATGTTTTGATACCTTTTTCACAAAAATATGGCTCAGTCACTCCTTCATAGCTCACACCCCACCAAACAATCACTGAAGTCGCGTAATGCCCACGTTGCACTCTGCCGAATAATTGGGAAGCTTCCTTAGAGGTTTGAGCATAAATACGGTCATTTTGTTTGTTAAAATGTTGCTCAATTGTAAAGATTTTCTCAACCGCTTTAGTAGTTTTTTCGATTTTACCACCCTATTCTTTTTTAAATTATTATTAAAAAAAAATACCAGTGCGTCTCTTATAGACTGCAAGTCCTAAGTTATCTTTCCAAATACGCGACATGGTTCTGGGTGCTATGTTCATCTCCCGAGATAAAATCTTTTGCTTTCGGATAGGATTTCTGCGAATTCTTTCCCTTACTGCTTTGACTACCTTTTTCGTACGAACACTACGTGGACGGCCAGATCTTTTTCTGTCACAAACAGAAGAGGTCTCAATGTACCTATTAGTAGCCCGGTAAACAAACCTACACGGTATGCATACCAACTTTGTATAGGTAATGCAATCACAGCGATTCGGTTCTCTTTATCACACCACTCGATTTTAGCGCCAAAATTAGAAAACACAATGAGCAATCGTATAAAAATGACAGATTTCAAATAAAAATGTAATATCTTTCTTATTTTTATTTGTAACAGTATTTATGGCCAGACTGTCTATTTTGTGGATTGAACCGCCGCCTGACCGCCTCAAGAACCAAAATCGCTTGCACCACGCGTCGTCTTGTGCTTGAAGTGACCCCCCTTTATTGTGTGGTATGTGCAAGCGATTTTAGTCGTACAAGTGGTTAGGTGGCAGATACATCGACTATACTAACCATAAAAATAGGTAATCGCGCGTTTTGCGTTGAAACATTTTACGGGTAATCTCAAATGTACGTGGACATCGCCATGGACAACTAGTAAGCAATATAATGAGAAATCACAATATGAATTGCTAATCTGTTCAAACATCGCAAATCGCAATACCCTAATCCAGCAAATGTTTCTGATTTCGGAAGGTCAAAATAATAGCAGTACACTATAGTAACAAAACGCCTATAAGCACCTGACACGATGATTTTTAATGGTATACTATATTTATTCAATTATAAATATACCAGTGTACAGTAATAGTAAATAGGTTGCTTTAAAGAAAGCATTGCTAAGTAATACATTTAATAAAATCTGAAAGCCTATTCAAAATTGAATATCGTTTGCGGAGATCGCGTCATTTATCAACTGCAAGCAGATATCATGCGCTATTTTATCCTTCATTTGCATCTGCGACCAAAAGCAATAATTTACAATAGATTACTGCAGACAATTCAGTAAAATAGATAAAAAATAAATCGGCACCGTCAGGCATAGACCGTAAAGGCACTTTTTTCGAGCCTAAATAAAATGAATTGCTATCTCGAGAATTGAATTTGGAGGTAAATATGAATAAATGAGTGCAATTTTTAGATCATTTTGGTCCGAATGGTTAAAGGATTTCTTATTGAAAAGGGACAGAATTGAATCTAGGGTCAGAAGAGTCCTTTGCTGTTAGAGTATTTGATTGACACAATATATTTTTTTTATCAAAAGAGCATGCCAAGCTATCCATCGGAGGTATCTCAATCAGTTTTTTATTGGTTATTTTAACGTAATACTTTAATTATAAGATGAAATTTTAAAAAGAAACCAAAAATTGCGCATAAGTGGGACTCGAACCCGCAACCTTTGGCTAACCGGGCCGATGCTCTTTCCAATTAAGCTATTGTGCAGTCGGTCCGACCCACAGTGGTCGATTTGAATTTTCTAGGAATTAATAAATATTTTTTTGCAAGTTTCCGATCACGACCTGTAGGGTTTTTAAATAATTATAGTGATGTGGGTAGTTCGTAACATAAATAGTTTTACCTTACCCTCACGCGTTTATCCTCTAGCACAAAGTGAATCAACGTTAACGGTGCACTCAGTGAATTTGTTACATTTACCGCGACTTAATAAAAATAATCCTGTGAAAAAAATATAACGTGTTGACTGATAAAGGTTGTAATTATTGTTTTTCAAAGGTACGTACTATATTTTAACAGTATCTTTTACGTAGTTACGAGTTGCAATAAAACGTATTTTGGTTTTATATGCTGCCGTTCCGAATATTTCAACTATTATTTAGAAAATCGATCTACAATACCTGAATTATGGTTTATTCTTAGTGTTTTTTTTTTTTTTTTTATAAACACTTCATAGTACTATCACCTATTCAAAAACAAATTTTTAGATGCTAAAAAGTGCCAATTTCTTAGTAATGTTTTTTTTAGGTATTATGTCAAAAAGAGACTTGTACGAAGTTTCGCGACTAGGAAAAACAATTAAGGAGAAGAATTCGGCACTTTTAGCATTAGTGTCTAATAGATAATAATAATAGATAATATTGGGGAACAAAATGATCAAGAAAATTTTTAAAAAATCGAAATTTTAACAGTAAACTTGCTCAATTATGGCAGAAATCTAGGCGAATATCTAAAGTTTTCAAAGAAAAATACCATCAGTGACTGGATGAAACTTTTTCTTGTGGTGACACCGTTGATGTTGTTTTTCGGAACTTACAGCAACATAACACTGGCAAGTTTAGTAGAGAAACAGCAATGACAGATTTGTTTAATGCTCTCCTTGTATCATCAGATCCTCTAATATCATCTTTGTCGAAATGTATTGGCACTCGGTCATTTAAAGAACCATTGAACAATGAAGTTCTGCAGTTACTGCAAGAGCCAGATTCACTAGTTTTGTGCGATGAAAATTAAAATTAATTTTATATAAAACTGAACATTAATTATCAATAAAATAAATCATTGAATTTCTTCACATTTCAATTGCGGCCCCTTATTTTTAAAGTGATTTAAATCGTATGTATTAAATATTATATATTATAGAACCAAATATGGTGTACTACTGTGTGTGTATGTACTGCCGACTACTCTTTCTGTCTACCATCATATTGATGAAATAAGAAACCAAATTGTTTTCTCATTTCATCTTTATGAAGGTAGATCAAACTGAGTACGTAAAGTACGTTGAGTAAAGTTAAGTGTTATGGTATGTTACATAACGTTCTGCTAGCCATACTTATCTGACCAAGACGGTAAATCTTTAATGAGATTCGCCATCAACGTGGGTCATATTATTTTAAATTTTGAAAAAATACATGATCATACAAGGTCTTAACAAATAAATTCAAAGAAAATTGGTTTGAACGAGATTGAAGTAGTAGTTTTTGAGATATATAGCATATTTTCAACAACCGCAAATATAACTTTGTCTTTCTTACAAATACTATGAAAAACAAAGTTATTTTTTGACAAAAATGTAATGTTTCTTTTTTGGCTTAGGGCTGATTGTTCAATTGTCCGATAATAAATATTCGACGAATAAAATACAATATGGCTCATTTAAAAATGTCACCTAATTGTCAGCAATTATAGGTACCTGTATTTTTTTTTAAATCTGTCGTTTTATAATTTATCAGTCTGATAAGTTTTATCTGACCATTGAAAAATCGGCCCTAAGTGGAAGTAAGTGAACCCCTAATTAAGTTTAAGTTGACACAATGCCACCCTCAACGATTCCATCTCGCACTTGGTTGGTTTTTAGGGTTCCGTAGCCGAAGGGCAAAAAACGTAACCCTTAGCTTATCGTCAAGTCTGTCTGTCTGTCTGTCGGTCCGTCCGTATGTCACAGCCATTTTATTCTGTAACTATAAGCATCACACTGTTGAAATTTGGTAGGAAGATGTATCCTGTAAACCGCTTTACGATTATCATACAAAAAATTGAAAATAATGACATTCACCATAGATGAAACTAAAAGACAAAAAAAAGTCAAACCTATATATGTGGGGTGTCTATAGATAGGTCTTCTAAAATAACATTTTCTTTAAAAGTCTAACGTGTCATAGCTAGACGCTTCCAAAGTGGTCTCCCTCCCCCCCCCCCCCATCGAACATCTTAACTAAGCTAGTGTACATTTAGAAAAAAATATGTATGTGATGTAATAAAATGCAGACCTTAACAAATACTTTCAACGAAAATCTTGAAAGGTTGGACGAGAAGAAATGGTTTGGACGAGATCGAACTAGTAGTTTTGGAGATATAGCACATTTTCAACAACCGCAAACATAACTTTGTATTTCATACAAACACTATGAAAACGAAGTTATATTTGGTGTCAACAATATATTGTGGTATTTTACTAAATGGAAGTAAGTGGCTTCCCTAATTCAGTGAAAGTTGGCACGGAACCCTCAGTGCGCAAGTCCGACTCGCACTTGGCCGGTTTTTTTGCTGGTAAAATTACTTTTTTTTTTTAAGTTTTTAGCAGAGGGTCGGATCTGAGGGAAGGCTGTACCAATTAACTCTTTTCTATAATAAGTTATACAGTACCCAACATAAGATCCGGTGTTATATTAACTGAACTCCATAAATTGTCAGAATTAATATACTAGTGCAAAAACAGTAAACCTATAAAATTTGAGGGTTTCCCTCGATTACATCAGGATCCCATCGTCAGATTCCGATTTTACTAATAATGAGACCAACTAGGAAGAACATCCGTCCTAATAAACAACAAAAAAACAAAACTGGTTTCACGCTTTTTATTACATAATCGCGTCTGCTAAGGTGTCCCGGCAGGAAAAGCTTTGGCAGACTGGAATAAGTTTCATTGTTGTATCAAATGGGTTAAATTATGGGTCCCAAAGGTCCCCTTTGAAGGCGTCGAAAGAAGCGTCGTCGCGCGTTTGAAATTCGATTTTCAGTATCTTTCCAAAAAAATGTATCTGCTGTCATCACTATTATTGCGGTATCAAATGGGTAAAATGGGGCCCCTTTTTCGAGCCATAAATTAGCTTTTTTTCCTTACTTCCGGCAGGTTTGGCCGTGGTAGACGTTTCATTCGGACTCAGTACATATTTTATGGGGAACCAGTGTACTTTTCATCGGGGTGTCAGATCGCCTGAAAATTAAGCGCTGGACTTTCCCTCTAATATTATAGTGCACTAGTGTGTGTTCGCTCTCATAGCCCGATGGGACAGCAAGCTGACACGACCGGAGAGAGATCAGGTGCAGGACCAACGGCTTTATGTGCTTTTCGAGGCACGGGGGTGAAACACCGCCAACTTCTAAACTCCGGGCTACCCTAAGAATTTCTGAACAGATAAACCCAGGTACATATTTTTGGCCCGACCCGGTCCAGATCGAACCCGGGACCTCTGGCGCAGCCGTCGCTTTAAAGTGCGACCCCCTAACCACTGCGCCACCGACGCAGTCAGCATAATGGCTAACTACCTGGCAGAGTGCGAAGTCATGTGCATGAACCAAAACGGAGTCCTTTTGTGCGGAGTCTTTTTGGGCTATCTGCGATGTTTCGCAAGGATCGGTCTTAGGTCCCCTTTTGTGGAACATCGGATACGACTGCAACGGCAACTCGATAGTGGTTTTAGCCTTACGTGTTACGTGGACGACACACTGATAGCAGCTCGTGGAGATAACTTGGAGGTAGCGTCGAATATGGAGGTTTCTATCATCTGATAAAAAAGGCTCGACGCGGTAAAGCATAAGTTCCACGCACCGTTTACAGAAGGCAAGGGCGACTGTTATCCCCTTGCATCTTGGTGGAGCTTACAGTTGCAGCGAGCTACAGTCAGAGACAAGAGCTGCAGACGAATGCTCAGGCTTTAAGCCTAGGGCCTGACCCGTCAGCTTGCCATCAGTGAATGGCACCAGAGAACGTCGTCAGGATTTTAGTGTGTAGGTGAGTCCAAAACCTGAAGTCCCACATAACTCCCAACTGCCCCCAAAGGTATGCATAAAAGCATTTTCCTCATAAAAAAGGATAACTCAGTTTGAGTATCTAGTTTGAAAATTAGAACCTTTAATGGTCATGAATTTTTCATAGATCAAATACAATTCCTCTTGCTAGTGAAACCAGTGATAATGGTTAATTCAGTTATTATACGCACGCCCATAATAACGCGGAGCTTTTCGAAATGTACATTTGAATACCATTTGCAAGTCTACTCCATAATGGTAATAATATGGTTATCCACAGGTTTTTGTTATTCGTGTCCAGTTATGTAATGGCTATGGAAACAGTAGCTTTAATAGCTATAACCCAAAAGTAAAATTACGGAATACCATACTATATTATTAAAACCCTTCACCTGCTTATGCAAGCAAAATAAGAGTATTGATAAATCGCTTTGTGCTTGATTTAAAATAAAAAATCTAAGACATGTATTATTATTTTTTATTCATTTCCACTTTATTGCACTATAAGTTGTACAATTGGCGGAGTTAATGCCTTATGGGGTGTTCTCTACCAGTGTTTGGCTTGGTAATTCAGAGAGTTTAATCAGTGTAAATCGTTTCTTACTACAACACGGACAACACCCGCATCTGCCTGTTTGCTACCGTTCTCTGGACCTCGCTTAACAGGATTAAAAAGATAGTTTGGTTTAGGCTGACCAGTAATATTTTGTTTGCGTAATCTTTATCTTATTATCCCGCTAATTTCTTTCCTTGTTTTTTTTTTTTGTTAATTGCAATAAATATCGTAACTCGATTTAATATTAACGATTTAATTAATCACTCTGCTATTTAGGACGACCTCCGTGGTCGAGGGACTAGCACGCTGGTTTCAAGCGTCGCCATCTCGTGAGGTTCCGGGTTCGATTCCCGGTCAGGTCAATGTAGAAAACGATCTTTTCTATATTGTCTCGGGTCTAGTTGTGGTACCACCGTTGTGTCTGATTTCCATAACACAAGTGCATTGGCTACTTACTTTGGGATCAGAGCAATGTATGTGATTGGTGTCCAAATTTATTTATTTAAAATTTATTTGACACCAACTTAATTAAGGTTTTTTTTGTATATATTGGACACCGATCACATATATTCCTCTGATCCCAAAGTGAATTGCTAATGCACTTGTGTTATGGAATTCAGAAGCAACGGTGGTACCACAACACCCAGACCTGAGATGATGGTAGAAAGTTCTGATTCTTACATTGACCCAACCGGGAATCGAACCTAAAACCTCGGAGCGGCAACGCCTTGAAACCGAGCGTGCCACTTCACCAGCACGGAGGTCGTCATCGCCACTTTGGCACATATATTATAGGTACCTACCAAAAAACTACCATTCAAAATTGTTACCGATTCCCTGAGACTAGGAGGTAATGATGCTGGCTGCGTTACCGCGTTGTATTGCTATACTTTATACTTTTGCTTGAGTAAACTTGTCCAATTTTTCATAGTGTCACACGGTCCCCGAAAAAGCTCATAATTCTAAATTAAAACTTTGCTTACCCACATAAAACAATATTTTTTTGAATCCCTGGCGTTGAAGCCGAAGTCTAAAGCACAAGAAATGTATTTTTTTTAACCGACTTCAAAAAAGGAGGAGGTTATCAATTCGACTGTATGTTTTTTTTTTTGTATGTTTGTTACCTCATATCTCAGTCGTTTGTCGACCGAATCGAAAAAATTTTTCGACTACTTAGAGGGTGTACCTTATAGTTGGTCCCATTTTTTCCATTTTGGGATCTGATGATGGGATCTTGGTGTAATCGAGGAAAACCCTCAAATTTTAAAGGCACGTATAGTGTTTCTTTACTAGAATCTTAATGGTGACGTGTTGTTACGTCTGATAGTCAACATCATGTGGGGCTGAGCTGATGGTGGAACTCCTTAACGCTTAGGAGTTCAGTAATTATAATGACGGAACTTATGAAAGGTAATTTGTAGATTCTTAAAAAATAGAATCATAAGGTGCACCCCCCCCCCTCTTAGGTAATCACTAAAAATGAAGATATAAAATAAACTTTTAAAAAAAGTAAAAACCGACTTCAAAACTAAAATGCACTAAAAAGTTTGAAATAAACTCTTCACCATTGAAAGGAAAGGAATCCAAGGAAGGAAGGAAGGAAAGAAATCGGTGCCATCACTTTGACCATCAAGCATCAACTATCACAGCACCGACTCCAAAAAGAAATTGTTTGCCTAAAACGGATTCCTTTCCTTTCAATGGTGAAGAGTTTATTTCAAACTTTTTAGTGCATTTTGGTTTTGAAGTCGGTTTTTACTTTTTTTTGTCATTTTGCGTAGATAAATTAGAATATTACATTTTCAGCTGCATCAAATATCTTTCTTTAACAAACGAAAAAAGTATTTAGAATTTTAACCTTAATTCAAAAAATATCTTTAATACAGGATGTTGTTTTGGTCTGTATCATCCGACTCAGGGATGATAATATAGAGTTATACATATTTTCTATGGTTAGTTGTTTTCAATGGTTTAGAATGTTTTTAACACTCACAGTGTCATATCTTATATTGTTATTATTATATTTTATACTCGGGACTAAACCAGTTTGAGTGGTTCGAGTCCCGCCCGTGCGCAATTTTTTGTGCGCAAATACACCACATCAAACCAGAAATAGGTCAATTAAATTAATTTGTGGTGTCTGAGGTTTTGCGTATTTAACATAACACGTTGTATACATTGTTGTATTACATTTTTTTGACATTAGTACAGTACAAACGATTTGCACAACAACCACCCTTGATTCGCTCGTCGATGTCCAAAACGACACCTGTATAAACGAACACATTATTTTTTTCTCAGCGTTATTCGAGCGCCACCTGTTTGTTCGACGGGGACAGTATGTCAATGCTTCCGTAATTGACCAGTTAGTGAAATTCTTGATTACCGATAGTAATAGTTTTAGGTGTATTAAATTAGCCTGCTTCAGATGTTTCAGTGCTTTGCACCACTTTATCACCACTACCACCACCACTTGCACCACCTTAGCACTATTGTCACTTCTGTTCCGGGTTCCGTAGTCGAATGGCAAAAAATGGATCCTTTATAGTTTTGTCAAGTCTGTCTGCATGTTTTAGCCACTCAAAAATTTTTGAGCATTAAACATATAAAACTTGGTATGTAGGTGTATCATGTTAACCGCTTTATGATTCTCACACAAAAAAATAAAAAATAATAACAGCTCCCATACATAGAACTAAAACAAACCAAAAATCTCAAACCTATCCATTTCGGGTGTCTCTGGATAGGTCTTTTTAAATGACATTTGTTTGTTTGTAACACTAAGTGATAAAATGAGCGTCGCTCCCTCTAACTTTTGAACTAAGCTAGTGAAAATTTTGAAAAAAATATAAGATGTAAATCTTTATAAATACTTCTAACAAAATATGATGTAGCTTGTAGTATTTGAGATATAGCACATTTTCCACAACCGCAAATATTACGTTGTCCTTCATATAAATACTATGAAAAACAAAGTTATTTTTGCTGTCAATTAATCATTGTGGTATTTTGGCTAAGTAGAAGTAAGTGGACCCCTAATCTAGTTAAAGTCGGCAATGAACCCTCAGTGCGCGAGTCCGACTCGCACTTGACCGGATTTTTAACAACAGGAGTTGTTTTGCACATACATTATGATTTTTATTCCAAGCATTTTCAGTATTGTTCTACACTGAATAGAGCGGATATGCGTTAACTACAACAAATAGCTCTGATAGAATTTAAAACGTGTTCATTCATATTGAACGTAGTTAAAAATGTCCCAACTTTTCACAAAAAAGGAAAAAAGTTTGCCAAACACACAGTCGCTGGCAACGCAGAAAAAAATCACAAAAGACTGAGTTTGAATAACTTTCGCTACAATTTATTTGCGAGAGAAGTTTGTCCGGCTTGGGTCACGTTTTGCCAATCCAATTAACTTTACAAATCCTTCTTTATTATTACTGTTAACTAGTCCAAGGAATAATGAAAGGGGGACACTATGACGACACTTAATTATAAGTTTCTGTAATCAGATTCCTGTTACGGCGGAGTTCAGAAGTTCTATCGAAGCAGTTGACTTAACTACAGTTTTTATAGGCGCTAGTGGAATAGTCAAGACTGTTCGCAGGGACATTTAAATCCCTTCATGGCATTAGCTGTATTTTTGAATCACTCGCGTAAATATCACCAGTTATTTTAGTTCAAAATTTAATTTAATACACCAAATTAAAAAAGGAAGGAAGGGAGTAATTACAAACTTAAGATTTTGTGTTTTAATCGATTCTTTGGTGTTTTTTACTTATTTTTAATTGTAAATCGGACATTAATCAATGCAAATCACACGCCATGTTGACAAAAGTGATTCAAAAATATGGACCCTGGCTAAACGCGATAACCACTGTAGTAAATTTTGGTAAGAAGTAACTAAAATTGGTCAGACAGCTTTTGACTAGTGCTCCTGTTTGTATCGATATTAATGTTGACCGCATAATATCAGAGTGACCACATAATATCAGAGTGGTAAATAAAGTTCGATTCTTAAAGTTAGTCGACCACATAGCAGTGGTCGGCTAAAAATTACGAAGTACCTGAACTTTAAACGGAAAATTAACAATTGGGGGAGTTTCATTCACTATGGAATACTAAAGGAGGAGGGGAAAAAATTGTCTTTAAAATTTTCAGTTACTTTATGGAAAAATGATGTTCGCAAATTGATAATCATTGTAAAAAAACCTACTCAACGAATTATGGTTTAGATATGAGAATTCTTTCTCTAAACTTTTTTTTCACTAATAAGGACACAAGAAACAAAAATATTAGAAACAGACAAATTACAACATATTGGCGGTCTTATAGCTGGTAACGATCGCGGAGGTACCGCAAATAAATAAAAACTTGCAATATTTTATTTCACCACTTTAGCGAGGATATATGTATTCATACCCATGCCAAATTAAAGTTTTCTAGTACCTAAGGTCTCCAAGCTGAACCCAGGACAGACGGACATGGCAAAACTATAAGGATTCCTTGTTAGAATACTACACCCTCAAAAGATAAGACGACCCGTCTGGTGTAGTGGTCGAGAAATCGCCTCTACGCAGCGGGTTGCGGGTTCGATCCCCGCACTATACAAAGATTTGTGTGCATGAACACGTCTGTTTGTATTGATCTGGGTGTTTTCTATGTATATCATATATGTATTTACAAACAAAAAGTATTTAAGTATTATATTCGTTGTCTGGCATCCATTACACAAGCTTTGAGTAGCTTACTTTTGGACTAGATGGCGATGTGTGGGAATGTCCAAAGGATATTTATTTTCCATCGATAATAGAACATCACTAGAAGCAATGACTTAATCCGATTCGGCTGGCAAAGCCTACAGAGGTGTACAAACCCTTTGACATTTCACAGCTTTATTGGCAAAGAGGAATGGCCATGAGCGCTTAATGGGAAAAGAGACTTTGAGACACGCAGGAAATGAAACGGGTACAGTTGTAAGTAACGTAACTTTGATATTTTTTTCCTACCAAATGCAAACAAGTTCTTGTCAGCGTTGTCTGTCATGTGTTGTTGTCATGTCAAATTAATGATGTCAGCGATATCTGTCCAATACTAAAGATATGACGCTCCAAGGGTATAATTAATTATTTCGTTGGTTAGTCTTAAATAATAATATTTAGTTAAAGTTTGATATTATGTTTAAAAAAATCTGGCATCATTTTTAGATAAAATTAAGTTTCTGTGACATTCAGTTTTATAAGACATTTTTTTGACAGTCTAGTAATTTCTCTGGCCTCTCCCAACTAAACGGTTGTAGGTGATTCACGGTAGAAGCATATTTATACGAAATTAAAAGCAAAACTATCGATTTTAAGATAAAAAAACCAATAACAGAGTTCTTAGTAAAGAACTGAGACTAAAGTCAAAAATAATTATGATTGTCTCTTTAAGCTTACGCCATGAAAAGATATAACAGGTTTCGTGTCTTAGTTACGGATATTTAAAGAAAATTTAAACCATATGACGCAACTTTATTTAATTTAAATCATGTTTTTCAGGACATGCAGGGACGACAAAAAGGCTTATTAACGAGTCCGTCTCGCACTTAGTCGGTTTTCAGTTACTTTTCGGAGAACTCTTACTGCTATCCACCGTTTTCAATCTTTGAAACGTATAGAAAAAAACTGTGTTTTTTTGCTTAGAACATATTCTTGGTTCTTATTGCGAAGAAGCTCTTAAACTTTTAATTATTTTTTAAATTCTAACGCAACGCCTTTGTGTAGCTCCAAATATAATTATGTTTTATTGTCAAATTAGCAATTCGTATTGCGTTCTCGCATTATAATGATAATATTGTTATAATATAATAAGATAAATATTAATATATTTATTGTAGTGTTATTATATTATTGATAATATTCGTTTACACTGAGTGAGGATTGAACTGCCTGGAAATTGATCGGATCAAGTCGGATCGTAAAACGGCCCTTGGTCTGTCTACTCATCTTTACTATTATAGAATGCACCCGTAGATTTATTCACGAACTCCGCGACAGACAATTGTTCATTTTGGCAAGCAGCAGATATGTTTTAAAAAACTTTTTTACGACCATTCTCATTCAGGAAAGTAAAAACAAAGTGCTCTAAAGTGAAATTTCCTAAGGAAGAATGCAATTATTGCCGGTTATATTTCCCGAAACTATTCCAACAGTCTACTAAAAGTTCTAACGAGTTTTTTTCGTAGCTTATTACTTCGTTTTTATTCTGCATTGCAGTAGAGAATAGGAATACAGGGTATTGTTTTAATCAGTGATTTCCGTCTCAGGGATGGGGTTGTACAATCAATTTCTACGGATACTAACAAAAAAAAAATGGGAAAAACTTACATAAACCAATTTATTATTGCGATACCAAGCGAGCGAGTCAAAACTACCAACGCCAGGAGCTCTATATTTGAATCACACGCTTGCATATGGCGTGTGATTTTTGATCGAAATCAAACTGAAAATCAACGAAAACCGAATAAAATATATACGTTGTTTACGTTACGTCAATCACAAAATTGAGACATCAGTTTGAAATCACTCCCGTGTGGAAATAAACTGTTGTTCATTCGAAAATTGGACATTAACTTTTGTTGCGAGTGATTAAAAAATTGGGCCCTAGGTCGTCTCTACGGAAAACACTGCCAACTTACAAACTCCGGGCTACCCTAAGAATTACTGAACAGAAAAACGCAGGTACGTATTTTTGTCCCGATCCAGGGATCGAACCCAGGACCTCTGGCGCAGCCGTCGCTTTAAAGTGCAATCCTCTATCCACTGCGCCACGATATTGATGACAGTTATGAAGATATTAACGACTAAATTAATTAACACATGACAGCAGTGAAAGAAATGGTGGTTAATTCTGTTTGTAGCCTCGTTTTAAAAAAAAACAAAATTTTAAAAGTACTTTTGAAAAAACAAAATTTACCGCAAGTATTTCTGGTGACCTATTTTTTAATCACTCGCGTCAATATATCGTCTGATATTTATAGATAATGTCCGATTTGGGAATTAAAAACAGTAATAGTCCACACAGGAGTAATAAAAAATATTACTGAATGATTCACTTGTTGATTTCCATTACGTTTTCGAACGGAAATCACAAGCCATATTATGATTAAAAATAGAGCGCCAAAAGGCCCCATTTTTTAAACACTTGCTTGCATATGGCATATGATTTTCGTTCAAAAAATATTAAAAATCAATGAAAATAACGCGAAATATAGCCGTTAATAGTACTCACATAATCAGTGATCTTTTCTTTAAATAATACCGTGTGGAATTATTTTAACTTTCATTGGAAAATCTGTTATAATTCGATGAATATCACACGCCATCTCGACGCGAATTATTCAAAAATAGGGACCCAGAACGTTACCAATTGCAACAACCAAGTTTCAATTGGCTGGACAAAGGCTATAATAATTTAAGCACATTGGCACCGAAGCCCGAACAATACACACACAATTGTGAATCGACTTGTTTCAACCATTGACTGCAATGCGTATACTCAATGAAAGGGTAAATAAAAGACGCCCCTGGGGTATTACCTAACTTAATCGATTTTGAATTGCCATTGGTAGTAAGCAGTGATAGGCTATGTTGGTATAAATGCTTTTAACGAATCCCATGATCAATACTGACAGCCCATGAACGTCTACAGAATTAAAGCAATGTCTGAACATAAGCTTACCTCCCGATTTTTAACAGCGACCAACCGGTAAACGGACCAATCAAGCGGTTTGCATTCAGTGTGACTCTAAGATTTTTCAAAGTTGTCTGTCTATCAATAATGTTTTTTGTGACGTCATGACTTTCAAGGTAAATGCCAATAATGCGCTGACATAAATTGTTTTTTTATATTATTATTCAAAGTTTATTGCACTATAAATGGTACGGTTGTGCGGACTTATGCCTTGTGGCATTCCCTACCGCTTGGTAATGAAGAGAGATTTAATCAGTGGCGGAACAATAAAAGTGATTTCTTCCTGGAAGCTGGTATACGCCATTTCACTTGCCTAAACTCATTCCACATACGGATTGTAATCAACCACGTAGTGATAACTTATAAGATACGTAACCTCGGTCTCTTACTTACACACACAAGGCGGGAACATAAGCGAACGCGGAAAGCGGCTCGGCAAGCATACTTGGAACGTGTCATTCATTATTTCATGTGATTTTCGATTGATTGTGGATGAAAATCACTCGTAATGTTGACGCGAGTGATTCAAAAATAAAGCTACTGGAGGTATTTTTGATATCACTCGCAATCAACAAGACGAGCGAGGCGAGCATTAGATTCGATCTACTGATAATTGCTCGACTCCGTAATTAGGAAGCAATGTGTACCATATTATGGCCCTTATCCAGTCAGTTTCGAAAAGCGATATAAGTTACATAAATTGCACTTGAAAACAAAGAACTGTGTCAGACGAGCAATCGAACTCTGTGTCTTACGCTATCCGGGCGTATGCCTATAAAAAAGGAAAGTTAAAAAGAAAGCACTGGCCGAGTGGCATAGGCATACGACCGGATAGAGTAAGACACGGGGTTCGATTCCTCGTCTATTAAAGCGAAAGTTGCTTTTTACAGGAGCAATTTATATCATTAAGTCCGTGTAGTGACAAAACACAAATATAATTACGATTAGTTAATCTAATTTTTGAGTCACTAAACTCGTTTTAAATTGTTATGTTAAATAAACGGACATATTACAAAATAAGACTAACCACAGTATTCCAGTCTCATCTGTCAACACAGTCACAGGACGATCCCTCCGGTGTAGTGGTCGAGAAATCGCCTACTACGCAGCGGGTTCCGGGTTCGATCCCCGCACAATACAAACATTTGTGTGCATGAACACGTCTGTTTGTATTGGTCTGGGTGTTTTCTATGTATATCATGTATGTATTTACAAACAAAAAGTATTTAAGTATTATATCCGTTGTCTGGCACCCATAACACAAGCTTTGAGTAGTTTACTTTGGGACTAGATGGTGATGTGTGGGAATGTCCAAAGGATATTTACAGTATCATTGTATAATATGACCGAAACACGACCTTCTTGTATCTTTTCATTGAATAAAACGCTCTCCGCTCCCCGCTCTCCGCTACCGCCGCCGCGCCCGCTGCAGTCGTGTCCATGTCCTTACCGCCCTGCGGATCCTCGACTGCGACGCGGATTCATTCAGTGACCTATAAAATTGCGTGGCCGAAACCACCCGAGCATTTTAGGGTTATCGAACGGGAAAATTGCGAGATGGCGAAGAAAGTTATTTTATTTTGTTATAATAAAAGTTTAGCGACCAGCACAACTGTGATTTCAAAATACAGTTTTATATCGTGAATACGTTTTCTACGTATCACAGTAAATGTTGTTTCTATTTTTTCTCGCAGCACGAATCATGATTTAACAGAAAGTCGTGTAAGTTACACAATTTATAACTCAAGAACGTCTGAATCGATTTGACTTCAAATTGGTAGAGAGGTAACTTAGAACCAGAAAAAGGACATAGATTACTTTTTATCCTATTCAACGGGGCCGGAGCTGGGGTGGGACGGGGCCGGGGCGAAACAATGTTCGCTGGGACCGCTGAACCTTTAAAATTAGGGGGCTGAGCAGGATAAGGCCGGCGCGGGATGGGCTAGGGGCGAAACAAAGTTCCTCGGGACCGTTAGTTTTTAATATAAATGAAAATTCAAGGGCAATAATATTCAATCTTATTTGGGAACTCCAGAAAAATAATCTTTACTTTATTTTAACCCTAAAGTGGAGCGTATAAAGGACAACTTTACAAGTTCGTTTAATCGTTTTCCCTTTGTCAACTAGGTAAGCGGCAATCATTGCAAACAAAAACCTCAATTTCAAAGCAATATTCTTGTTATTCTCGCTAAAATTGGTCGCCGAAAAGTGCCGCAATTTTAAAGGGTTGGCGCCCGGATAAGGTTTACAGCGCGGACGACTGCACGTTAAGGTACATTATGCGGTATTTTATGCAGTTGTAATAAGGGTTAGTTTTCAACAAAAACGTATAGATATGCTGGGGACTATACACAGCTGTATCCGTGCCATTTCTTCCTTCCTCGTTCTGTAATAAAATACTCACCGTCATCTCGAGTTCAAACATACACATTATAGAAATGTGGCGCCTGAGGCAAAAGAGATATGACGCAATTCGCATTTTCAGAGTTATTTTAACATTTTGATATTATAATCTTATTTCTTGCCAAGTGTAGATAAAAATGTAAATTTTTTTGAGCATTTTGATTTTGCTCCCTTCCCATAAGTAATAGCGTAATGTTTTAAAGCCTGCAGATATTGATCTTGAGTGACGACCTCCGTGGTGTAGTGGCTAAGCACGCTGGGTTTCAAGGCGTCGCCGCTCCGAGGTTTCCCAGTCCGATCTATGTTGAAATCAAATTTTCTATATTGTCTCGGATTTGGGTGTTGTGGTACCACCGTTGTGTCTAATTTCCATAACACAAGTGCATAAGCTACTTACTTTGGAATCTTCTTCTTCTTATCGTGTCGATGGTAGAGCGACTTAAATTTGTGCGCGGATTGCCTTGTCGTTAGCACACATATGGTCTTCTAGCAAGCACGAATCAGGGCACGCAGTACAAGACAGTAAATGGGACATTTTTTGTGAAGTGAACCCGCAAACACAGGACAGATCAGTTCAGTCGGAAAATCCCAACTTGAACATGGAGTCCTTGCATCTACCCACTTGGTTCCGGAGTCTGTTAAGGGACTTCCAGGTGGGCCATGGCAGTTTGTGTCTTGCAGGAGGATGTTTGGAAGGAGGAACAAAAGGAGCAGGCGGTAACGGGCCGTTCTCCCATAGGACACGTCTCGCTGTAGGGGGTCGCGGTCAAGAGGGGGAACGCACTTCATAAAGCTTCTGCGGCTTTTTAGTCTTTGACTGACCGTACAGTAAGCGTGCATTAAATGAAGGGCGCTCGTCTCCTGCTTACGACGCTCTACTCCACTAGCCACTCGCCTGCGAATGTCCGGAGGTGCGATACCAGCTAGTGGATACAGCATTACTACCGGGGTGGGTTTCAGGCAGCCTGTAATACTTCGGCAAGTCTCGTTTAAGACTGTATCCACCAGCTTTGTATGAGCAGATCGACCCCAAAATGGACATGCATATTCCCCAACGGAAAACGACAGGGCCAGAGCAGAGGTCCACAAGACATCCGGTGACGCGCCCCATTTAGTGGAGGTAAGACGACGAATTAAGCTGTTGCGGGCATGAATTTTAGCCTGGGTATTCTGGCAGTGTTCTTTTATATGTAGGTTAAAGATCTGTCCAGTGTTATACCCAAATATTTGGGGTAGTCATTGTGTGCTATAGGCACTTCCTTCCAGATGATGTTTAAATTGCGGTTAGCCTCTCTGTTGCGCAGGTGGAAAACACAGGACTCGGTCTTAGATGGGTTGGGTTTTAGTGCGTTTTGTGTATAATAATGGTCGAGAGCACTAAGGGCAGTAGTCAAAGCTGCCTCAACTTGCACAAAGTTCTCGGCTTGTGAGGTCAGTGCTAAATCGTCGGTGTACAGGAAACGGGTTGTATCCAAAGTCATTGGTAGGTCGTTAGTATAAACGTTGAACAGCAACGGTGCCAATACGCTCCCCTGTGGGAGGCCGTTTTTTTGTGTTCTCCATCTACTTTTTTCTTCCAGAAGATGAACTTGGAAGCGCCTGTTGTGGAGCAATTCTCTTGGGATCTGCACAAATCTACGGTCTTGAGTAATAGACTCTACCTTCCACAAAAGGCGTCTGATATTTACGGTGTCATAGGCTGCAGATAGATCTACAAACACCGTGCCTGTCACTTTATGTGTTTCAAAGCCGTCTTCTATGTGTTGGGTAAGTTTAAGAGTGCGACTGCAGCACGACTTACTCGGACGAAACCCCGCCTGCTCGGGTATTAACTTTGGGTCTATAAAGGGGAAAAGACGAGCAAGAAGCATTCTCTCAAACAATTTATAAGTGTGGTAGAGCAAAGAGATGGGGCGATAGCTTTTAAGGTCAGACTCAGGCTTTCCTGGTTTTAGAATAGCAATGATTTTGGATTTCCGCCAGAGTGGCGGGATTTTATGTGACTCTAAACAGTCATTGAAAAGCTGAAGAAGCCAAGCCACCGCACTCGGACCAAGGCACTTAATCTGTTCGACAGACACATCGTCAAAACGAAAGGCTTTGCCAAGCTCCAAATCACGAATTTGAGAGGAGAGATCGTCTAACTCAAAGGGATAATTTATGTGGTTTGAGTCAATTTGATCAGCCGAAACAGAAACTTTTTCGGGCCGCGTTGTGGGTTTGCCGTTAAGAAGAAGTGTACTTTGGAATCAGAGCAATGTATGTGACTGGTGTCTAATATTTAATATTTAATTTAATTTAATATTAAATCTACACTCCGTTACTCTTTTCTAGACGATCAATGTAACCAATCTTTATACAACTTTTAAAATAATATCAGTAAATAAAATTAGTAAACTATTTGATTTAAAAGATTTCAGTGTTTAACTATGACTCACTTATGTTAGTTGTGAGTTGTATATATTTTTTTTTAAAAGACTCATAAAAAAATGGTCAAGATTGTTTACAATATTCGACTAGCAAAGAAAAAATTACACCTATAACCTTTTTCAATAAGTAGGTAAGTTATTCATCCCACACATGTTCATTCTAATCGGATTAGTATATCCTTAGAGTAGCGCGTGCAAATAAACAAAAAATCTCTTTAAGTTTATAAAGATAGAAGTAAAAATAAATTCATGTAATTTAAAATGTATTTTTAACACTCACAGTGTCACACTCACACTTTTTTTAACGTCAAGCGTAATGGCGTATCCAATGAGACCACAAATTTCGCAAGCTCGGACCGACAGCACGGTAGCTGAATTGGTAGAACGTTTGGCCCGGTTAGCCAAAAAGTTGCTGGTTCGAGTCCCGCCCGTGCGCAAATTTTTCGTTCCTTATTTCATCTTTGTGAAATTCTTGTAGTATTTTATGAGCACGTAGCTTGGCTTTTAGTCAGGAGAAAGTTTCAACTAACCTTTAATAATTTTAAATAATCAATTAACAACAAAATCGAAATACTAAACTTATTGTCAATATTTTTTCTTTCGGGTGCTAGAATTCATTAGATTTACCAGGATACATACCACTTACAACCATACATCAGGTCAGCGCAAACAGCTTCCCTCAAGCCTACTCACGCTGCAACGAACCTATCTTAAGCTTTTACCCTTGAACTTTATCATTGCAAGGTAGTAAACTTTGACGAAAATCTGTACTCTTGATCTTAATGTCACTATGTTAACAAGACGGGAGTACCATAGAGAAAAAAATACAGATCAGAATATCGATATCGATAAATAAAGCATTATATACCACCGCAAATTTGTTGTATAAATAAGTTTCTAAACATTTCATTTCACTTGATACTATTTTTATTTTATTGGATAAAGACGCATAACAGGTTACAATTAATAATCAATACAGTATACTTAACAAGACCCTATAAACTAAAGTGTAACCTAACAAAAATGCATCCTAGCAGTAACATCTCGCGATATAAGCTTTGAATTTATTAACGTCTAAAGCTCTATGAATATTGGACAAATATAAATATTGGACACCAATCACATAGGTACATTGATCTGATCCCAAAAGTAAGTAGCTAATGCACTTGCATTATGGAAATCAGACACAACGGTAATACCACAACACCCAGACCCGAGACAACATAGAAAAAATCGTTTTCTACATTGATCCGACCGGGAATCGAACCCGGAACCTCACAAGATGGCGACGTTTGAAACCGGCGTGCTAGTCACTCGACCACGAGGTCGTTAAATGAACATAAAAATGTAAAAAGGAAAAAGAAAAACAAACACAAAAATATATAACTCAACGACGATACCGTAGGAGCAAGCAATGCTCCTTCGAAAGACATTTGGATTTTCAGTAAATATATCAAGGTCAGGCTGGTTACGCATAATTGGTATAAGAAACGCTGGTACTATGAATTAAGTTCAAATAATCTACTTACCGAACTTTATTTAACCAAATAAATCTCGCCATACAAAATGATTCCTAGAGACTCGTTGACCTCATACCTTAACTCGTTAAAGAACGTGTATTCAAAATTCAAGTGGATTCGGCCAAAGAAATCACGTTATCCCTTATACTTTGTCCCCCTTTTTCACTCCCGTAGGGATCGTACTTCGTAAAATTGTTTGTATCGGATGCCTAAGTTATGCAAAGAACATAGTCTCCAAGTTTCAGGTCTCAACAATCAGAGGCTGTGGGTTGATCTATCAGTATGTCAGTCAGGGAAATTGCTTGTTAAATCTATAGTTACAATAGGTGGACTTCCAGGTGCAGTTTGGATTCAGCTGGGCGCACTACCAACTAACTTGTCAAATATAAGGCTGGTTTGGCTGTCAATGTAGTTTTGTTTCTCCATCTCCAAGTGGTGCAATTAATAATTATGGGTCCCAAAGGTCCCCTTTGAAGGCGTCGAAAGAAGCGTCGTCGCGCGTTTGAAATTCGATTTTCGGTATCTTCCCAAAAAAATCTATCTGCTGTCATCACTATTATTGCGGTATCAAATGGGTAAAATCGGGCCCCTTTTTCGAGACATAAATTTTCTTTTCATCGTGGTGTCAGATTGCCTGAAAATTAAGCGCTGGACTCTCCCTCTAATATTATAGTGCACAAGTGTGTGTTCGCTCTCATAACCCGATGGGACAGCAAGCTGACACGACCGGAGAGAGATCAGGTGCAGGACCAACGGCTTTATGTGCTTTTCGAGGCACGGCAACTTCTAAACTCCGGGCTACCATAAGAATTTCTGAACAGATAAACCCAGGTACATATTTTTGGCCCGACCCGGGGATCGAACCCGGGACCTCTGGCGCAGCCGTCGCTTTAAAGTGCGACCCTCTAACCACTGCGCCACCGAGGCAGTCAGCATAATGGCTAACTACCTGGCAGAGTGCGAAGTCATGTGTATGGACCAAAACGGAGTCCTTTTGTGCGGAGTCTTTTTGGGCTATCTGCGGTGTTTCGCAAGGATTGGTCTTAGGTCCTCTTTTGTGGAACATCCGATACGACTGCAACGGCAACTCGATAGTGGTTTTAGCCTTACGTGTTACGTGGACGACACACTGATAGCAGCTCGTGGAGATAACTTGGAGGTAGCGTCGAATACGGAGGTTTCTATCATCTGATAAAAAAGGCTCGACGCGGTGATGCGTAAGTTCCGCGCACCGTTTACAGAAGGCAAGGGCGATATCCCCTTGCATCTTGGTGGAGCTTACAGTTGCAGCGAGCCACAGCCAGAAACAAGAGCTGCAGACGAATGCTCAGGCCTTAAGCCTAGGGCCTGACCCGTCAGCTTGCCATTAGTGAATGGCACCAGAGAACGTCGTCAGGATTTTAGTGTGTAGGTGGGTCCAAAGCCTGAAGTCCCACATAACTCCCAACTGCCCCCAAAAGTATGCATAAAAGCATTTTCCTCATAAAAAAGGATAACTCAGTTTGAGTATCTAGTTTGAAAATTAGAACCTTTAATGGTCATGAATTTTTCATAGATCAAATACAATTCCTCTTGCTAGTGAAACCAGTGATCATGGTGAATTCAGTTATTATACGCACGCCCATAATAACGCGGAGCTTTTCGAAATGTACATTTGAATACCATTTGCAAGTCTACTCCATAATGGTAATAATATGGTTATCCACAGGTTTTTGTTATTCGTGTCCAGTTATGTAATGGCTATGGAAACAATAGCTATAACCCAAAAGTAAAATTACGGAATACCATACTATATTAATAAAACCCTTCACCTGCTTATGCAAGCAAAATAAGAGTATTGACAATTCGCTTTGTGCTTAAATAAATAAAAAAAACTAAGACATGTATTATTATTATTTTCCATTAACACTTTATTGCACTGTAAGTTGTACAATTGGCGGACTTAATGCCTTATGGAGTGTTCTCTACCAGTGTTTGGCTTAGTAATTCAGAGAGTTTAATCAGTGTAAATCGTTTCTTACTACAACACGGACAAAACCCGCATCTGCCTGTTTGCTACCGTTCTCTGGACCTCGCTTAACAGGATTAAAAAGATAGTTTGGTTTAGACTGACCAGTAATATTTTGTTTGCGTAATCTTTATCTTATTATCCCGCTAATTTCTTTCCTTGTTTTTTTTTTGTTAATTGCAATAAATATCGTAACTCGATTTAATATTAACGATTTAATTAATCACTCTGCTATTTAGGACGACCTCCGCGGTCGAGTGGCTAGCACGCTGGTTTCAAGCGTCGCCTTCTCGTGAGGTTCCGGGTTCGATTCCCGGTCGGATCAATTTAGAAAACGATCTTTTCTATATTGTCTCGGGTCTAATTGTGGTACCACCGTTGTGTCTGATTTCCATAACACAAGTGCATTGGCTACTTACTTTGGGATCAGAGCAATGTATGTGATTGGTGTCCAAATTTATTTATTTAAAATTTATTTGACAACAACTTAATTAAGTTTTTTTTTGTATATATTGGACACCGATCACATATATTGCTCTAATCCCAAAGTGAATTGCTAATGCACTTGTGTTATGGAATTCAGAAGCAACGGTGGTACCACAACACCCAGACCTGAGATGATGGTACAAAGTTCTGATTCTAACATTGACCCAACCGGGAGTCGAACCCAAAACCTTGGAGCGGCAACGACTTGAAACCCAGCGTGCTTAGCCACTTCACCACATTGGCACATGTATTATATCTAAACCTACCATTAAAAAATTAAACTGATTCCTTGAGGCTAGGTAATGACGCTGGCTGCGTTACCGCGTTGTATTGCTATACTTTATACTTTTTGCTTGCCCAATTTTTCATAATGTCACACGGTCCCCGAAAAAGCTCATAATTCTAAATTAAAACTTTGCTTACCCGCATAAAACAATATTTTTTTGAATCCCTGGCGTTGAAGCTGAAGTTTGAAGCACAAGAAATGTAAAATTTTGGTCATTTCGCGTAGATAAATAAAAAAATATAAGATTTTCTGCTGCATCAAATATCCTTCTATAACATATCGTAAATAATATTTGAAATTTTTAATCTAAATTCAAAAAAATATTCTTAATACAGGATTTTGTTTTGGTCTGTGACATCCAACTCAGAGATGATAATATGTCTATAGAGTTATGCTTATTCTAAATAAAACATTTTTAATGAATACGAATGTTTTAACACTCACAGTGGCATATTTAATATTCTTAAAGATGAAAATAAGAAACTAAAATTATGGTTTGGATGCACGCGAACTATAATTACACGAAATGGACGACTGTGTGTGGGAAGCGGGTGGGACGTGTTTTTTTTTTTTTTGTATCTTTGCACGACCCATTGCATTTCCCACGGACGGGTGTACAAGGTCGAGAAATAAGGAAAAATAAACTTTAAAAAAAGTAAAAACCGACTTCAAAACCAAAATGCACTAAAAAGTCTTAAATAAACTCTTAACCATTGAAAGGAAAGGAATCCGTTTTAGGCAAACAATTTCTTTTTGGAGTCGGTGCTGTGATAGTTGATGCTTGATGGTCAAAGTGATGGCACCGACTCCAAAAAGAAATTGTTTGCCTAAAACGGATTCCTTTCCTTTCAATGGTTAACAGTTTATTTAAGACTTTTTAGTGCATTTTGGTTTTGAAGTCGGTTTTTACTTTTTTTAAAGTTTATTTTATTTCTTCATTTTTAGTGATAACACTAGAGGGGGGGGGGGGTGCACCTTATGATTCTATTTGTTAAGAAGCTACCAATTACTTAACATAAGTTCCATCATTATAATTACTGAACTCTTAAGCGTTAAGGAGTTCCACCATCAGCTCAGCCCCACAAGATGTTGACTATCAGACGTAACAACACGTCAACATTAAGATTCTAGTAAAGAAACACTATACGTGCCTTTCAAATTTGAGGATTTCCCTCGATTACACCAAGATCCCATCATCAGATCCTAAAATGGAAAAAATGGGACCAACTAGAAGATACACCCTCTAAGTAAGCGAAAAAAATTTTCGATTTGGTCGACAAACGACTGAGATATGAGGTAACAAACATACAAAAAAAAAACATACAGTCGAATTGATAACCTCCTCCTTTTTTGAAGTCGGTTAAAAATAACCTCCTCCTTTTTTGAAGTCGGTTAAAAATAACCTCCTCCTTTTTTGAAGTCGGTTAAAAATAAGAAAATTAACGGAATTAAGTGAATGACATGGAATCAGGTTAATTTGTTAACATAATAAATTGACGATTTAAAATTTAACGAGGTACAAAAAGACTTACAATTTAATATTTACTTACCATGAATATTGACAAAATATTATCTGAATTATTAATACATGATAAAGTTATGAATAGGTTGGGAGAGGAATGTGTTGGGAAACAAGAGAGAAAAACGAAGAGAAATGATCCATTAGAGGACAAGAAAATAAGAAGTGGTTGAGAACGTGACATGTTTGTTAGGTCAATTCTTATGATAATTGTAGTACCTACCACTAGATGAAATCAACATACGTAACGTCATTAAACTCTAATTTTTAATTAGATAGACCAAAATGACATTTGGTGGGATGCCACTTTTTTGTAATATAAAAATAGTGATGTGCCTAAATATTAGACAAATTCAATTCTGATTAAATTGTTGCTTTTAAATGATTATAGAATAATTAATTAGATATAGTTTGAATTTGTGTTGTGCAAAAAATTATTTGCATAAAATAAAATAGTTATGTATTACAAAAAAAATACCAAACAAGTTTTGCTTTAAGATCATGTTACCTGTAAAATAATATCATAATTTCTAATAGAGTATTTATATAAAGTAGTAAATAGCCAAAATAGGTTGAAGTCATACAAAATATTGATCTTGCATGTGAAAAAAAAAGAAAAAAAAATGTGTATTACGTTTCTTTGTAATTGTGTTCAACGTTTTACATGTATTATTTATCAAAATAAGTGGAATCACGAAACTGAAAAATCGTATCACAAATTCAATAAATCGTTCAACACTATCAGCACTACGCTTGCAACATTAAAAAATAAAAAGTGCGATTGAAGCTGTCATTTTGGTCTATCTAATTAAAAATCAGAGTAAAGATAGAATTTTATTTCTAAATTCCCAATAAACGGAGAGATATTAACAAGTAAAACTTTCATGGTAATACCTGTCTAGCGGGAGGAAAAGCATTTCACGTGGTTCTTACGAACGCCGAAACTAGGACCGACAGAACGAATCTGTGGATAAAGATGCGCCGGTACTTTGCCTAGGTATCGTGTTGGTCCTGAAAATGAAATTCACAAGGGTGTTTAAAGAGGTCATCAATTTGTTTGCGTACACTAAGAGATAAGTTTTTTATTTGTTAATGCTAATGAACAGTCTTTTTAACGCTTCAGAGTTCACTGACTTGCCGAATACTGAATCACAAAGTCTAATTGATTTGTAAAATGCCCCCCCACCATCTAACTTTTCAACAAAGCTATTAAAATTTGCATAAAATATACAATGTAGATAAATTATAACAACTAAAATTGAGAATAGCACATATTTGAGATATAGCACATTTTTTACAACCGCAAATATAACTTTGTCCTTCATACAAATACTATGAAGAACAAAGTCATTTTTGCTGTCAATAACACATTGTGGTATTTAAGTGAAGTAAGTGGACCCCTAACCTAGTTAACCCTAATCTAGTTAAAGTTGACACGAAATCTTCAGTGCGTGAGTCCGAATTGCACTTGACCGGTTTTTTTAACTACAGGACATACATAATGATTTTTATTCCAAGCATTTTCAGTATTTTCCAGTGTAATAGACCGGATATGCGTTAACTACAACAAATAGCTCTGATAGAATATTAAAACGTTCATTTATATTGAACGTAGTTAAAAATGTCCCAACTTTCACAAAAAAGGAAAAAAGTTTGCCAAACACACAGTCGCTGGCAACGCAGAAAAAAATCACAAAAGACTGAGTTTGAATAACTTTCGCTACAATTTATTTGCGAGAGAAGTTTGTCCGGCTTGGGTCACGTTTTGCCAATCCAATTAACTTTACAAATCCTTCTTTATTATTACTGTTAACTAGTCCAAGGAATAATGAAAGGGGGACACTATGACGACACTTAATTATAAGTTTCTGTAATCAGATTCCTGTTACGGCGGAGTTCAGAAGTTCTATCAAAGCAGTTGACTTAACTACAGCTTTTATAGGCGCCAGTGGAATATTCAAGACAGTTCGCAGGGTCATTTAAATCCCTTCATGACATTAGCTGTATTTTTGAATCACTCACGTCAATATCACCAGTGATTTTAGTTCAAAATTTAATTTAATACAACAAATTAAAAAAGGAAAGAAGGGAGTAATTACAAAATTAAGATTTTGTGTTTTTAATCGATTCTTTGGTGTTTTTTACTTATTTTTAATTGTAAATCGGACATTAATCAATGCAAATCACACGCCACGTTGACAAAAGTGATTCAAAAATATGGACCCTGGCTAAACGCGATAACCACTGTAGTAAATTTTGGTAAGAAGTAACTAAAATTGGTCAGACAGCTTTTGACTAGTGCTCCCGTTTGTATCGATATTAATGTTGACCGCATAATATCAGAGTGACCACATTATCAGAGTGGTAAATAAAGTTCGATTCTTAAAGTTAGTTGATATGTGGTCGGCTAAAAATTACGAAGTAGGTACCTGAACTTTAAACGGAAAATTAACAATTGGGAAAGTTTCATTCACTATGGAATACTAAAGAAGGAGGGGAAAAAATTGTCTTTAAATTTTTCAGTTACTTTATAAAAAAATGATGTTCGCCAATTGATAATCATTTTAAAAAACCTACTCAACGAATTATGGTTTAGATATGAGAATTCTTTCTCTAAACTTTTTTTTCACTAATAAGGACACAAGAAACAAAAACATTAGAAACTGACAAATTACAACATATTGGCGGTCTTATAGCTGGTAACGATCGCGGAGGTACCGCAAATAAATAAAAACTTGCAATATTTTCTTTCACCACTTTAGCGGGGATATATGTATTCATACCCATGCCAAATTAAAGTCTTCTAGTACCTAAGGTCTCCAAGCTGAACCCAGGACAGACGGACATGGCAAAACTATAAGGATTCCTTGTTAGAATACTACACCCTCAAAAGATAAGACGACCCGTCTGGTGTAGTGGTCGAGAAATCGCCTCTACGCAGCGGGTTGCGGGTTCGATCCCCGCATGTGTGCATGAACATGTCTGTTTGTATTGATCTGGGTGTTTTCTATGTATATCATATATGTATTTACAAACAAAAAGTATTTAAGTATTATATCCGTTGTCTGGCATCCATAACACAAGCTTTGAGTAGCTTACTTTTGGACTAGATGGCGATGTGTGGGAATGTCCAAAAGATATTTATTTAAAGAATATTTATATTCCACTGATAACAGAACATCACTAGAAGCAACGACTTAATCCGATTCGGCTGGCAAAGCCTACAGAGGTGTACAAACCCGTTGACATTTCACAGCTTTATTGGCAAAGAGGAATGGCCATGAGCGCTTAATGGGAAAAGAGACTTTGAGACACGCAGGAAATGAAACGGGTACAGTTGTAAGTAACGTAACTTTGATATTTTTTTCCTACCAAATGCAAACAAGTTCTTGTCAGCGTTGTCTGTCATGTGTTGTTGTCATGTCAAATTAATGATGTCAGCGATATCTGTCCAATACTAAAGATATGACGCTCCAAGGGTATAATTAATAATTTCGTTGGTTAGTCTTAAATAATAATATTTAGTTAAAGTTTGATATTATGTTTAAAAAAATCTGGCATCATTTTTAGATAAATTTAAGTTTCTGTGACATTCAGTTTTATAAGACATTTTTTTGACAGTCTAGTAATGTCTCTGGCCTCTCCTAACTAAACGGTTGTAGGTGATTCACGGTAGAAGCATATTTATACGAAATTAAAAGCAAAACTATCGATTTTAAGATAGAAAAACCAATAACAGAGTTCTTAGTCCGTAACTTTCAAGCAAAGTTATTTTTAATATTTTAATAAAAGTAGAAGCTCGTAAAGAACTGAGGCTGAAATCAAAAAATAATTATGATTGTCTCTTTAAGCTAACGCCATGAAAGATATTTAAAGAAAATTTAAACCATATGACGCAACTTTAGTTGATTTAAATCATGTTTTTCAGGACATGTAGGGACGACAAAAAGGCTTATTAACTTTATTACGAGTCCGACTCGCACTTGGTCGGTTTTCAGTTACTTTTCGGAGAACTCTTACTGCTATCCACCGTTTTCAATCTCTGAAATGTATAGAAAAAAACTGTGTTTTTTTGCTTAAACATTATCTTGGTTCTTATTGCGAAGAAGCTTTTAAACTTTTAATTATTTTTTAAATTCTAACGCAACGCCTTTGTGTAGCTCCAAATATAATTATGTTTTATTGTCAAATTAGCAATTCGTATTGCGTTCTCGCATTATAATGATAATATTGTTATAATATAATAAGATAAATATTAATATATTTATTGTAGTGTTATTATATTATTGATAATATTCATTTACACTGAGTGAGGATTGAACTGCCTGGAAATTGAACGGATCAAGTCGGATCGTAATACGGCCCTAGGTCTGTCTACTCATCTTTACTATTATAGAATGCACCCGTAGATTTATTCACGAACTCCGCGACAGACAATTGTTCATTTTGGCAAGCAGCAGATATGTTTTAAAAACTTTTTTACGACCATTCTCATTCAGGAAAGTAAAAACAAAGTGCTCTAAAGTGAAATTTCCTAAGGAAGAATGCAATTATTGTCTGTTATATTTCCCGGAATTATTCCAACAGTCTACTAAAAGTTCTAACGAGATTTTTTTAACGTAGCTTATTACTTCGTTTTTATTCTGCATTGCAGTAGGGAATAGGAATACAGGGTATTGTTTTGGTCAGTGATTTCCGACTCAGGGATGGGGTTGTACAAACAATTTCTACAGATACCAAATATATATATATATATATATATATATGTATATATATATATATATATATATATATATATATATATACTAGCGGTCCCCCGCGACTTCGTCCGCGCGTTTTGAGTTTGCTCCCTCCCCTCCCGTCGCAGCGTCATGTCTTATATCCTAAAGCCTTTCTCGATAAATAAGCTATCCACACACAGAAATATTTTTTCAAATCGGTCCAGCAGTTCCTGAGATAAGCGCGTTCAAACAAACAAACTCTTCAGCTTTATAATATATTAGCGCAAGCGCGCGTTGTACTTAAGCTTCGAACATTATTTTGGTGCGGAGTTATGTTAAAAAACTGTGATAGCTCCTAAGATATTTATTGAAATCAAATGATGTAAAGGGCAACTTGGTTCTAAATGAAATGCTTGTGATGATGTATGTATTTATTTTGATAAGAATAAATACCTGTGTGTATAATACACCTCTAAAAATAATGCATTATTTTTTTTTACAAATTTATTAACATAAAAAAGGTTGTAGTAAGTCAACCATAAACGATAGACATATGCTGTCGCGGACTTTATTATAGAACTCTTAATGCTGAACAATCCTGTCATACATGATTTTTGTGTAACTTAAGCGGTTTCCGCAGCGTATGCAGCGGAAGCTCTCAAAAGGAATATCTTTCTCCCGTTTTCGCAACATTTTTCATTTCTGCTGTGGTCTTATGAGTCGTATCTTTATGTAATATACCCTAAAGCCTTTCTCGATAAATGGACTATCCAACGTAAAAAAAATTTTTCAAATCGGGCCAGTAGTTTTTGAGATTAGCGCGTTCAAACAAACAAACAAACTCTTCAGCTTTATAATATTAGTATATATTAGTATGTATATATATATATATATATATATATATATATATATATATATATATATATATATATATATATGGGAAAAACTTACATAAACCAATTTATTATTGCGATACCAAGCGAGCGAGTCAAAACTACCAACACCAGGAGCTCTATTTTTGAATCACTCGCTTGCATATGGCGTGTGATTTTTGTTCGAAATCAAACTCAAATCAACGAAAACCGAATAAAATATATACGTTTTTTACGTTACGTCACTCACAAAATTGAGACATCAGTTTGAAATCACTCCCGTGTGGAAATAAACTGTTGTTCATTCGAAAATTGGACATTAACCAACAAATATCACACGTCATTTTGTTGCGAGTGATTAAAAAATTGGGCCAAGAATTACTGAACAGAAAAACGCAGGTACGTATTTTTGTCCCGATCCAGGGATCGAACCCAGGACCTCTGGCGCAGCCGTCGCTTTAAAGTGCAATCCTCTAACCGCTGCGCCACGATATTGATGACAGTTATGAAGATATTAACGACTAAATTAATTAACACATGACGGCAGTGAAAGAAATGGTGGTTAATTCTGAATGTAGCCTCGTTTTGAAAAAAAAAAACAAAATTTTAAAAGTACTTTTGAAAAAACAAAATTTACCGCAAGTAGCAAGTATAAAACATATTTCTGGTGACCTATTTTTTAATCACTCGCGTCAAAATATCGTCTGATATTAATAGATAATGTCCGATTTGGGAATTAAAAACAGTAATAGTCCACACAGGAGTAATAATAAATATTACTGAATGATTCACTTGTTGATTTCCATTACGTTTTCGAACGGAAAACACAAGCCATATTATGATTAAAAATAGAGCGCCAAAAGGCCCCATTTTTTAAACACTTGCATGCATAATATGGCATATGATTTTCGTTCAAAAAATATTAAAAATCAATGAAAATAACGCGAAATATAGCCGTTAATAGTACTCACATAATCAGTGATCTTTTCTTTAAATAATACCGTGTGGAATTATTCTAACTTTCATTGGAAAATCTGTTATAATTCGATGAATATCACACGCCATCTCGACGCGAATGATTAAAAAATAGGGACCCAGAACGTAACCAATTGCAACAACCAAGTTTCAATTGGCTGGACAAAGGCTATAATAATTTAAGCACATTGGCACCGAAGCTAGAACAATACGCACACAATTGTGAATCGACTTGTTTCAACCATTGACTGCAATGCGTATACTCAATGAAAGGGTAAATAAAAGACGCCCCTGGGGTATTACCTAACTTAATCGATTTTCAATTGCCATTGGTAGTAAGCAGTGATAGGCTATGTTGGGACGTGTATAAATGCTTTAAGCGAGTCCCATGATCATTATTGACATCCCATGGACGTCTACTGAATTAAAACAATGTCTGAACATAGGCTTACCTTCCGATTTTCAACAGCGTCCGGTCGCAAGCGGATTGCATTCAGTGTGATTTTAAGATTTCCTCAAAGTTGTCTGTCTATTGGTATGTAAATAATGTTTTTTTTTTGTGACGTCATGACTTTCAAGGTAAACGCCAAAGCGCTGACATAATTTGTTTATTTATTATTCAAAGTTTATTGCACAAGAAATGGTACGGTTGTCCGGATTTATGCCTTGTGGCATTCTCTACCGCTTGGTAATGAAGAGAGATTTAATCAGTGGCGGAACAATAAAAGTGATTTCTTCCTGGAAGCTGGTATACGCCATTTCACTTGCCTAAACTCATTCCACATACGGATTGTAATCAACCACGTAGTGATAACTTATAAGATACGTAACCTCGGTCTCTTACTTACACACACAAGGCGGGAACATAAGCGAACGCGGAAAGCGGCTCGGCAAGCATACTTGGAACGTGTCATTATTTCATGTGATTTTCGATTGATTGTGGAATCAAAATCACTCGCAATATTGACGCGAGTGATTCAAACATAGAGCTCCTGGAGGTTTTTTTGATATCACTCGAATCAACAAGACGAGCGAGGCGAGCGTTTGATTCGATCTACTGATAATTGCTCGATTCCGTAATTAGGAAACAATGTGTATCTACCATATTATGGCTCTCATCCAGTCAGTTTCGAAAAGAGATATAAGTTATATAAATTGCACTTAAAAATACAACTGTGTAAGACGAGGAATCGAACTCCGTGACGCTTTCCGGGCCTTTAAAAAAGAAAAGTTAAAAAGAAAGCACTTGCAAAATTCACAGGTTTACCAATGTGTCGATGGCCGAGTGGCATAGAGATACGACCGGATAGCACAAGACACGGGTTCAATTCCTCGTCTTATACAGTTTCTTATTTCAAGTGCAATTTATATTATTAAGTTTGTGTAATGAAAAAGCACAATAAAAACAAAAATATCATTATGTTAATCTGATCTTTAAGTCACTATACTCTTATTAAATTGTTCTGTTAAATAAACGGACAAACTACAAATTAAGAAAATTTTTTGATTATAAAATTAAATATAATAGCTTGAAACTCAATTAGTTTCTGTTTCACATGAATGAATTTCTTAAAAAATGATCCATATCTATGATCTCTTCTCATGAGAAGACAATTATAAAGTATCTGGAGGCCGATTCTCGCGGCAATCGAACTTTTTTCGTGTGGTAATTCGATTGCGAGTTTAACTGTTTTACCTCATAAATCACGTAAAATACCTACACGTAAAAAATCTAAATACATAGAAATTGTGACCCTGAGAAATAAAAAACTATTTTTTCTTCGACAGATAAAATTCGATCGGTAAACTTTTTTCGTATACGAATTGTACGAGAATTGCTCCCTGATCCGTTGTTTTTTTCCACCCACGAATGCAAACACACACATACACATAAACACACATACACTCACATTCAATCAAATACACTTACTCTCACAGGCCAGTATTATTTAATTTCCAATTTGTTTCGTTTCTCTTTTTTATATTGATCCCTAGTTATACACCTTTAACCTACCTGTTGTATTATGTATCTACGGGCGGGGGCCAGGCGACCTGTATCACCGGTTTTTTCAGACCTATTTCAGGCACCAGCCTCTCGCACGTTGGGAACCTTATAAATTAAGAACAACTAATTTTGTACTTGCTACTTCCCTAATTTACCAGTGAGAAATAAATGATTTATTTATTTATTATAAAAATAACACTGAGACCATGTCATTATTATAAAATTAGGTTGTAAATAAAATTATATAATGACTATAAAACTTTTATTAAAATATTTATTAAGACTAACCACAGTAACTCCAGTCTCATCCGTCAACACAGTGTCATAGTAAAAGGTGACCGCAACATGACCTTCCTGTAGCTATTCATTGAATGAAACGCTCTCCGCTTTCCGCTACCGCCGCCGCGCCCGCTGCAGTCGTGTCCATGTCCTTACCGCCCTGCGGATCCTCGACTGCGACGCGGATTCATTCAGTGACCTATAAAATTGCGTGGCCGAAACCACCCGAGCAGTTTAGGGTTATCGAACGGGAAAATTGCGAGATGGCGAAGAAAGTTATTTTATTTTGTTATAATAAAAGTTTAGCGACCAGCACAACTGTGATTTCAAAATACAGTTTTATATCGTGAATACGTTTTCTACGTATCACAGTAAATGTTGTTTCTATTTTTTCTCGCAGCACGAATCATGATTTAACAGAAAGTCGTGTAAGTTACACAATTTATAACTCAAGAACGACTGAATCGATTTGACTTCAAATTGGTAGAGAGGTAACTTAGAACCAGAAAAAGGACATAGATTACTTTTTATCCTATTCAACGGGGCCGGGGCTGGGGTGGGACGGGGCCGGGGCGAAACAATGTTCGCTGGGACCGCTGAACCTTTAAAATTAGGGGGCTGAGCAGGATAAGGCCGGCGCGGGATGGGCTAGGGGCGAAACAAAGTTCCCCGGGACCGTTAGTTTTTAATATAAATGAAAATTCAAGGGCAATAATATTCAATCTTATTTGGGAACTCCAGAAAAATAATCTTTACTTATTATTTTTACCCTAAAGTGGAGCGTATTAAAGAACAACTTTACAAGTTCGTTTAATCGTTTTTCCTTTGTCAACTAGGTAAGCGGCAATCATTGCAAACAAAAACCTCAATTTCGCAGCAATATTCTTGTTATTCTTGCTAAAATTGGTCGCCGAAAAGTGCCGCAATTTTAAAGGGTTGGCGCCCGGAAAAGGTTTACAGCGCGGACAACTGCACGTAAAGGTACATTCTGCGGTATTTTATGCAGTTGTAATAAGGGTTAGTTTTCAACAAAAACGTATAGATATACTGGCGACTATACACAGCTGTATCCGTGCCATTTCTTCCTTCCTCGTTCTGTAATAAAATACTCACCGTCATCTCGAGTTCAAACATACACATTATAAAAATGTGGCGCCCGAGGCGAAAGAGATATGACGCCATTCGCATTTTCAGAGTTATTTTAACATTTTGATATTATAATCTTTCTTCTTCTTATTTCTTGCCAAGTGTAGATAAAAATGTAAATTTTTTGGGGCATTTTGATTTTGCTCCTTTCCCATAAGTAATAGCGTAATGTTTTAAAGCCTGCAGATTAATAAATAAGATTAATTAATTTAATCTTGAGTGACGACCTCCGTGGTGTAGTGGCTAAGCACGCTGGGTTTCAAGCTGTCGCCGCTCCGAGGTTCCGGGTGCGATTCCCGGTCGGGTCAATGTTGAAATCAAAATTTTCTATATTGTCTCGGGTTTGGGTGTTGTTGTACCACCGTTGTGTCTGATTTCCATAACACAAGTGCATAAGCTACTTACTTTGAAATCAGAGCTATGTATGTGATTGCATTGGTTTCCAAGATTTAATATTTAATTAATTTAATATTTAATCTACAGAAAAAATAACTGTCCTCCTATAACCTTTTTCAATAAGTAGGTAAGTTATTCAACCCACACATGATCATTCTAATCGGATCAGTATATCCTTAAGTGAAATTCTTGTTGTATTTTATGAGCACTTAGCTCGGCTTTTAGTTAGGAGAAAGTTTCAAATAACCTTTAATAATTTTAAATAATCAATTAACAACAAAATTAAAATACTAAACTTATCTTCAATATTTTTTCTTTCGGGTGCTAGAATTCATTAGATTTACCAGGCTACATACCACTTAGAACCAAACAACAGGTCAGCGCCACGGAGAAACAGCTTCCCTCAAGCCTACTTACGCTGTAACAAGCCTATCTTAAGCTTTTACCCTTGAACTTCATCATTGCAAAGTAGTAAACTTTGACGGAAATCTGTACTCTTGATCTTAATGTCACTATGTTAACAAGACGGGAGTACCATAGAGAAAAAAAATACAGATAATATTATCGATATCGATAAATAAAGCATTATGTACCACCGCATAATTTTAGTATAAATAAGATTCTAAACATTTCGTTTCACTTGATACTATTTTTATTTTATTTTATTTTATTGGATAAAGATGCATTACAGGTTACAATTAATAATCAATACAGTATATTTAACAAGACCCTATGAACTAAATTGTAACCTAAAAAAATGCATCCTAGCAGTAACATCTCGCGATATAAGCTTTGAATTTATTAACGTCTAAAGCTCTATGAATATTGGATAAATAAATATTGAACACCAATCACATACATTGCTCTGATCCCAAAGTAAGTAGCTAATGCACTTGCATTATGGAAATCAGACACAACGGTGGTCACAACACCCAGACCCGAGACAACATAGAAAAGATCGTTTTCTACATTGATCCGACCGAGAATCGAACCCGGAACCTCACGAGATGGCGACGTTTGAAACCAGCGTGCTAGCCACTCGACCACGGAGGTCGTTAAATGAACATAAAAATGTAAAAAGGAAAAAGAAAAACAAACACAAAAATATATAACTCAACGACAATACCGTAGGAGCAAGCAATGCTCCTTCGAAAGACATTTGGATTTTCAGTAAATATATCAAGGTCAGGCTGGTTACGCATAATTGGTATAAGAAACGCTGGTACTATGAATTAAGTTCAAATACACTACTTACCGAACTTTATTTAACCAAATAAATCTCGCCATACAAAATGATTCCTAGAGTCTCGTTGACCTCATACCTTAACTCGTTAAAAAGAACGTGTATTCAAAATTCAAGCGGATTCGGCCAAAGAAATCACGTTATCCCTTATACTTTGTCCCCCTTTTTCACTCCCGTAGGGATCGTACTTCGTAAAATTGTTTGTATCGGATGCCTAAGTTATGCAAAGAACATAGTCTCCAAGTTTCAGGTCTCAACAATCAGAGGCTGTGGGTTGATCTATCAGTCTGTCAGTCAGAGAAATCGCTTGTTAAATCTATAGTTACAATAGGTGGACTTCCAGGTGCAGTTTGGATTCAGCTGGGCGCACTACCAACTAACTTGTCAAATATAAGGCTGGTTTGGCTGTCAATGTAGTTTTGTTTCTCCATCTCCAAGTGGTGAATATGATCTCGGGCTTCATCAAGGTCTTGTTGAAGGGCAGTTATACAATTGAGGTTCTGCTCGTACTCCTCACAGCACTCACCGAACCAACTTAGGACGGATTGCAGCTTGTCACGTTCGTCAATTAATAAGCCATAGTTGGTGTACAGCTCAGCTATCTCTTTCTTTAATTGAATGTTACTATCCAGCATATCCAACAGTATCTTCTTGTTGTCTTCGCTTTCCCTATTCAGTTGCTCAATCCGTTCCTTGGCCGCCTGCAGTTCCATTAAAGCCAGTAGGAGTTTAGATTCCTCCTGGCGAGCATAGGCTTTACAAATAAGAATATTTACACTCAATTAAAATAATAACACGTAGGAAGTAAGCCAAAGAATTGGTTGATCAATTAGAGATTAGATATTAGTTAACGTAAATACGTAAACAATATGTATAACCTCAACGCGAAAAAAAATTGTTCGTAAGACAGTGTAATTTATTGTAATTTTATGGTTAAATATGTGTTACACGTGAACTATAACGCATAAACAAGATAATTAGAAAAATCATAAAGAGAAAAACAATGATTCACAATATTTCACAAGTTCAAATTCACAATGTCATTGACCGGTTATCACCTTTACACATAAACACTTAAGTCCGTGGCTTGTTGCACTTTTTTACACTACCACTTAAATATACAGCTTAGGTTTAATGTTAATTTTGAGCCGCTTAATGACTAGTCATCATCATCATCATCATAATCAGCCAAAGGACGTCCACTGCTGAACATAGGCCTCCCCCACGGCTTTCCACAGCGACCGATCACTAGCGGTCTGCATCCAGTTTGATCCTGCGATCTTTTTAAGGTCGTCTGTCCATCTTGTTGGTGGACGTCCTACGCTGCGTCTTTGGTCGAAGGGTCTCCAATCTAGAACTTTCCTGCCCCAACGGCCATCAGTTCTTCGCGCTATGTGCCCTGCCCACTGCCACTTAAGCTTACTGATTCTCAAGGCTATGTCCGTTACATTGGTTCTTCTACGTATCTCTTCGTTTCTGATTCGATCTCGTAGAGAAACACCGAGCATAGCCCGCTCCATCGCTCGTTGTGTAATTCTGAGCTTCATTATAAGGCCCATAGTAAGAGACCACGTTTCGGATCCGTATGTCATCACTGGTAACACACACTGATTGAAGACTTTCGTCTTCAGACACTGAGGTAATTGAGACGAGAAGACGCTCTTGCGCAGTTTCCCGAACGCTGCCCAGCCGAGTTGGATTCGTCGATTGACCTCTTTCTCGAAGTTGGACCTACCCAATTGGATCACTTGTCCCAGGTAGACGTACTCGTCGACAACTTCGAGAGTTGAGTTCCCAATGACTAGTAAATTCATTAAATTATATATTTTTAAATATGAGACAAATGCCATCAAGTTTTTAGTGGTAGTGATGCCAGACCAACAAAAACGTTTCGAACGTGAGACTGAACTTATCAGACTGAATTTGTATAAAACGATTTTCAAAAAAAGCTCAAAAGACCTGCATAAGATCAATGTTTAGGCTTAAATGTGATGACTCCTGTAAACCTTATTTTATTGACAAAAAAATCTTAACACTGCCGTGCATCTATATTTTGGAATGTATAAGACATAACATTGAAAATTTTGAATTCATGGCTCGAGAACGCCACAAGGATAAATTGTGCTCAGTAGGTGCTAAATCAAGCCTATTTAGTAAAAGTGTATTTGGTAATGCTCCCCGGATTTACAACAAAATACCAAAAACAATCAGAGACTTGAATGACATTAATATATTTTAATCTAAATTGCATGAATATTTGATTGGAAAATGTTTCTATACTATTAATGAGTTTGTGACGGAGAGAGCTTCTGACTGACATAATTAATTTTAATTTATTTTTGTAATCGATTGAATTTACCTTAATTATTATTGTATTAACTGTATTTAACATGTGCCCTTCTATCATTGTACGCCCTAGCTAGAGGCAGGACACAGAGAGTACTTCTATTCTACCATTGTTCAACTTTTTTGACCTGTGATCCACAATAAAGATTTTTATGATTTTATGATTATGATTAAAATGACATTTTCATAAATGATTGCTGACAAATAGGTGACATTTTCAAAGTAGACATATTGTTTTTTATTAACCGGCTTTAAAAAGGAGGAGGTTCAATTCGACTGTTTTTATTTGTGGAGTTGTTACCTCATATCGCAGTCAATTATGGAAGTCGGGATCTTATGATGAGAACCTGGTACAACACTGGGAAACTCCCAAATTTTAAAGGCTCGTATAGTGTTTTTGTACTAGAATCCTAATGTTGTCATGTTGTTACGAGTGATAGTCAACATCTTGTGGAGCTGAGCTAACGGTGAAACTCCTCAACGCTTAGGTGTTCAGTGATTATATTGACAGAACTTATGATAGGTAATTTCTGGCTTTTTTAAAAAACAGAGTCTTTTGAGGTGCAACCTCTTCGACTTTAAAACCAAAATGCACTTAAAAGCCTTGAATAAATTCTTGACCCTAAGAAAAGGATCAATTTTAGGTGAACAACAATTAATTTTTGGAGTTGGTGCTCTGATCATAAATTATATTTGAGATGGTCAAAGTGATGGCAATAAATTGTTATCCTAAATAAAATGGATCCTTTTTTTACAAGGTTAAGAGTTTATTTGAGACTTTTAAGTGCATTTTGGTTTTGAATACTGCATTTG
Source organism: Pyrausta purpuralis (assembly GCA_963924145.1). Classification (NCBI taxonomy): domain Eukaryota; kingdom Metazoa; phylum Arthropoda; class Insecta; order Lepidoptera; family Crambidae; genus Pyrausta; species Pyrausta purpuralis. The sequence continues at coordinate 5,841,596 of OZ001651.1, forward strand.
GTACTATGTTTGAAATACGTTTCGTCTGTGAATATGTTTTAAAGCAATAATATGTCTGAGTTTTTTAAATAAGTGAATATCTTAGTGCATATTAGGCTTGTAAAAGATATTATTCGTTTTAAAAGATATAAATACACGTTGGTGGTACTGAAATAATGGAATATTTTATTCAATATACTCATACATTACGAAATTTAGCACACGTGTTTAGAATCACCTCTAAGTTTTCCGATTTTCAAAGGTTAATATATACTTAAATATTATCAACTTCCAATTATATCATACATACACATTGAATTGATTAGCAACCTCCTTTTTAGGGTTCCAAAGCCAAATGGCAAAAAAAGAACCCTTATACTTTCGTCAAGCCAGTCTGTCTGTCTGTCTGTCCTGTCTGTCTGTCTGTCTGTCCGTCCGTATGTCACAGCCATGTTATTCTGTAACTTTAAGCATTACACTGTTGAAATTTGGTAGGAAGATGTATCCTGTTAACCGCTGATCGATTCTCATACAAAAAATAAAAAATAATGTCATTTAAGGGGGGGTGGGGCTCCCATACATGAAACTAAAACAAAAAAAAAATTAGACAAACTTATGGGTGTGGGGTATCTATGGACAGGTCTTTAAAAATGATATAAAGGTTCCTAAAACCATTTTCTTTTAAAGTCTAACGTTATATAGCTATCCGCTTCCAAGGTGGTAAAATCGGCGTCCCCCCCCCCCCCTAACTTCTAAACCAAGAGAGTGTAAATTTTGGAAAAAAAATATATAATATAGATCGTAACAAATACTTTCAACGAAAATTAGTTTGGACGAGATCGAACGAGTAGTTTTTGTGATATAGCATGTTTTCAACAACCGCAAACATAACTTTGTACTTCATACAAACACTATGAAAAACAAAGTTATATTTGCAGTCAACAAAATATTGTAGTATTTTATTAAGTAGAAGTAAGTGGATTCCCTAATTCAGTTAAAGTTGGCACGGAACCCTCAGTGCGCGAGTCTGACTCGCACTTGGCCGGTTTTTTGAAGTTGAAAAAGAAACGCGTTAAATGTACTGAAAGATGAAAAATGTCTGGGATTTATTGAGATGTATTGTTTTTTATCTTATATCGCGACAGTATCGCAACTCACGCAATTAACAGATTTTATTTGGCATCGATGCTGCCGAGCGTTAGTATCGATGCAGTCGCCAATTTACAGTTCATAATTTGTTAATTTCCAGCTTCTGTATCGTGACTGCATCGATACTAGCTCACGTTAGCATCGCGACTATATCGATGCTAAAAGTCGAAGTGTGCAAAGGTATAAGATGTGACCTTTAGTTACGAATATGTGATTCAGTTAAGTGACAAGGCACTTTGCAGATTGGGTATAAAAAGAAGAAAGAATTGGATATTGAAAAAACATGCGTCCAAAAGTAAGTAGGTAATAACGAAATTGGTTGAATTTAATGAATACCTGCACCTTTTTTTGTTCAGGTAACTGGTAATGAGATCGCTTTTTACTAGAGAAGAAAAAGATAGACAGACTTGACGAATCTATAAACCTTTTTTGCCATTAGGCGGACGGAACCCTAAAGAGGATTTATGGATGTCGCCAACTTGCTAGTAGTAGGGTTTTAGTGTGAAGCGTAGGTGTTCCTTCTAAGCTTAAAGACCTGACAGTTGACTCGTTTCATTTTAATTAAGCAGATGCTAAGTGGGTGATAGACTGTTAAAGTTATTTCAAGAAAGGGTTCGAGGAAAGTTTGCTCTCTTGAGTCAGTCGAGTCAAGTATACCTAATGTGTAAATTTAAAATTATACAGACTTATAAAAACGTTCCTGGCAGCAATTCTGAAACATTAAAATACTGGCTAGGAACATGTTTGCTTGAACTCGAGCCAAGCTAAATTGTTCCAAATTAGTATCAATTACGATTCTCAAACTTGGGTTGACAAAGAACATAGTGGCTGTGACATATAGAGGAATCTGTACGAAAAAAAAAGTATTTTTTACTTTACTATTACCTAAAATAAACTTCGATAGGAGGGGGTTGCTAGTTCAAGGCGCTTCTAAAAATATAGCACATCAATACATTTCAGCCATTTTTATTTCATCTAGCATAAAAATAAATAACCTGATACCAAATTTGGGCTCCTCCTGTTACAATATGACTAATTTACCACAAACGATACCTTATGACTAACCTCAAGAAAGCAACATTGAAAATTTATTATCTGCCGAAGTTTTTTTTGGTACTTCGGCAAACCTGTACATCGATTAGGGGTTTTTCCTTACAATTGGACTCGTACGCCGTAAACTTATACGTAGTATTATATTATCTGGGCTTATACAGACGGACAGACAGGCAGACAGACTTCTCGAAACTATATAGGTTCCGTTTTTGCCTTTGGCTACGACTCCCTATAAAACTGGCAGCTTCAAGATGCCAAAAGAAAAGATCTGCAAAGCTGACCAGATACGTGACTAGAAATCTGACTAGTGTAAATACACTTCTGGTTAAAATAACAGTGGCGATGTTTTGGGACTCTGACCCCACCCATCATAGGTACTATGAGGTCAGGTACTGACCTCGTTAAAAAGCCTAAAAATAGACGGTCTATTGTCTGGCAATCTGCGTTGTAAGAGACTCGAGTCATGAAGTTTTAATTACCTATAGTTGAATGGGACTCGAGTTCGTTAGACCGGTTTGGTTGTACGATGGTGAAATGTGCATCTGAACATAAACACCGACAGAAACATCATAAATTTTATGTATGCATGAATTTATATTTGTTTGAATTGGTTTGTGATTCCTATGTATGATCAGTGAGTATATTGATATTAAACTTTTTTTTTTAATTATGATAATAATGATATGTACCTTTATAATAAAGACTCAGATGGCTCAAAAGACTCAAACGGACACAGAATACTTTTTATCTATGAACGGGACCGGACCGGAGCGGTACGGGGCTGGGGCGGGACGTGCCAGGGCGAAATGAAGTTCGCCGGGACCGCTACTCGTTGATATAGATTATAGATTGTCTGTGTAAGTAACAGTGTTTCTTACTCACAACAATGTAAAACAATTTAACAAGTTAGTTACCGACACCCCGTATTAAGGGTTATTGGTAAAATACTTAAGTAAGTACGTAGGTTTATTTCAGACCCTTGACACACTGCGACTTTTAGCAGCAATACAGTCGCGATGTTTACGCGCGTTAGCATCGATGCAGTCGAAAAATGACAACTTTTACACACTGCGCTATTTTTAACATCGATGCAGTCGCGATGCTAACGCGCGTTAGTATCGATGCAGTCGAAAAATGTCAACCTTTACACACTGCGCTACTTTTAACAACTATGCAGTCGCGATGCTGACGCGCGTTAGCATCAATACAGTCGCGTTGCTGCTGCGTTTTGGCGACTGGATCGACTTCATAAGTCGCGCGCGACTGCATCGATGCTAAAAGTCGCAGTGTGTAAGGGGTCTAAGTAATCATATTATACGTGACAGTAATAGGTATGCATACTCTTCGTTCAGACTCTGTGTACACTCTCATTTTACATATGAATGCGAATCTAACAACCCTCTTGTTGGATTTTCGTTTGAATAGGTCTTAATACCTAAATACTTTTAGTGCCTTAAAATCTAGATTTACAAGCGCAATACAGGGTAACATTTTTATTTTCTTATTTTATTTATGTAGCTTTTATAGTTTTTATATAGATTTTCTTTTATCTTATGGAAAAACAGTGTAATTCTGTGTTACGATGTGAAAATGTTGTTGTGGAGAATTATACACTCCATAAGCGGAGATTGTTTTGGGTGTCTGTTGTGGAGTTTGTAGGCACAGCTGTCGAGTTATTTATTATTACAACGTACAACCGGAGGGCATTTTATGTAACTAACATGCGATTGCGATGCGATAACAATCTATATACGGCAAATGGCAGACGCACTACCAAGGGTGACCAATCAGATTTATTTGTCGGCGCTGTCGGAGCTCGGAGCTTTCAAAATAACATATAATCGTCCTAACCGTATCAATCGAGCTAAGCATCAACGCAGGATTCGTTATCATAGTTCTTAAGTGTGTGTAATACACAGGAGCATTCTCAATTCACATCATAGTTCGATAGTACCTCCCGTACCTTGGAAAGCACGCTTTCAAATCTTAGGCCGTTAGTCCCGTTTAAAACACTTTCTATTATTATAGGTAGACAACGCCCGCGAAATAGGGGGGAGGTGTGAGAGGTATGCGTGAGAGGCGGTTGTACCCCGCCACCCGCAATCCTCACGTAACCCGCTCTCCCCCCGCGCCCCTGTGGCCCGCAGGCGAAGGCTTAACTTTTACCAATATCAATTGCAATGCTATTGCGATAGAGATTCGTAATAGCCCTGGTTCTGGTCGCAGCTCCATGTACGTTCCGGATTTATTGATCTTAGACCTTGAACCCTGGGAGTGCAGACATCTCGAGGCGTTAAGAGTTTTCCCTAATAAATATGGCAGTGTAATGTTGGAATAACCGAATGCATTTGTAGTCGAAAATAGCGAATGAGACTTTTTAAACCGTTTTCAAAATAGGAGAAGGTAAGAATCGACTTAAAAAGGAGGAGGTTATCAATCCGTATGTATGTTGTTGTTTTTAGGGTTCCATAGCCGAATGGCAAAAAACGGAACTCTTATAGTTTCGTCAAGTCTGTCTATCAGTCTGTCTGTCCGTATGTCACAGCCATTTTATTCTGTAACTATAAGCATCACACTGTTGAAATTTGGTAGGAAGATGATCTTGTTCTTGTTAAGCGGTTGCTTTACGATTCTTACATAAAAAAAAGATATTTAACTAAAACCAAAAACGTACGTGGGCGGCTATGTACAGGTTTTTAAATAAATTCAGGTTTCTCAAACCAAACCCAAACCCTAATTCAGTTAAAGTTGGCACGGAACCCTAAGTGCGCGAGTCCGACTCGCCCTTGGCCGGTTTTTTGTGGCTGTGTTACCTCATATCAGAGTAATTTGTAGACCGGTTTGGAAAAAAAATGCCTTCCTAGAGCTTTTACCTTCTAGTTAGTCCCATTGTTGCTAAGTCAGGATCTGATGATGGAATCTCTGTGCAATCGAGGGAAACCCTCAAATTTTAATGGCACATTTAGTGTTTTTACTAGAATCTTAATGTTGTTGAGTCTGATAGTCGGCATTGTGTGGAGCTGAGCTGATGGTGGAACTCCTCCGCTTAGGAGTTCAGTAGTTATAATGACAGAACTTATCTATATCTATACTAATATTATAAAGCTGAAGAGTTTGTTTGTTTGTTTGTTTGTTCGTTTGTTTGTTTGTTTGTTTTAACGCGCTAATCTCAAAAACTACTGGCCCGATTTGAAAAATTATTTTTACGTTGGATAGTCCATTTATCGAGGAAGGCTTTAGGCTATATAACATAAAGATACTACTCATAAGACCACAGCAGAAATGAAAAATGTTGCGAAAACGGGAGAAAAATATTCCTTTTGAGAGCTTCCGCTGCATACGCTGCGGAAACCGTTTAAGTTACACAAAAATTATGTATGACAGGATTGTTCAGCATTAAGAGTTCTATATTAAATCCGCGACAGCATATGTCTATCTTTTATGGTTGACTTATTACAAACGTTTTTATGTTAATAAATTTGTAAAAAAATAATGCATTATTTTTAGAGGTGTATTATACACACAGGTATTTATTCTTATCAAAATAAATACATTCATCATCACAAGCATTTCATTTAGAACCAAGTTGCCCTGTATATCATTTGATTTCAATAAATATCTTAGGAGCTATCACATTTTTAACATAACTCCGCGCCAAAATAATGTTCGCAGCTTAACTACAACGTGCGCTTGCGCTAATATATTATAAAGCTAAACGCGCTTATCTCAGGAACTGCTTGACCGATTTGAAAAAATATTTCTGTGTTGGGTAGCTTATTTATCGAGAAAGGCTTTAGGATATAAAACATGACGCTGCGACGGGAGGGGAGGGAGAAAACTCAAAACGCGCGGACGAAGTCGCGGGGGACCGCTAGTAAGTGATAAGGTGCAAACAGCCCCCTAACTAAACTACTACTAAAAATAAGTGGGCGAGTCCCTCTAGTACTTAGCCAGTTTTTTTTGTATTATATGTTACCTCATATCTCAGTCATTTGTGAACCGATTTGTGAAATTTCTTCGCCTGTCTAGAGGTTATACCTTCCAGTTTGTCAAAAGAAAAGATCTTATTGTAATCAAGAGAAACTTTTAAATCTGAAAGGCACGTATGGTGTTTTTGTAAGAGTATCTTAATGTTGATATGATATTACATCTGGTAGGCACCATTGTGTAGAGCTGAACTGACGGTAGAACTCTATAACGCTTAGGAGGTCAGTGATTACTACGACATAATTTATGTTAGAATCTGAGAAGTTTATTAGAGTACAGAGTCAAAAAGTGCAACTTCACACCTGGGGGCTTTTATAAATCAAAAATTAGGTAGCAAAAAAAAAATACTTAAAATACTCAAAACTGACTTCATAACCAAAATGTACTAAAAGGACAAGAGTTTATTTAAGAATTTAAGTGCGTTTTGGTTTTGATGGTGTTTTTTTTTTACTTTTTTAAAAATGAATTTTTATGTAGAGTACTATCTATCAAGACACTCCTAAATTCTTTTGTTTTGACATGACTTTTATTTTTCTGGAAACTAATGCACTAACATACTTGTAACATGTATTTTGCAAAGATCCTTATTCAACTTTCGAACATTAAATCATTCAAAGCACTTAAGTTTAAGATAAATTATGTTTCTATCTTAAGTTGATTCAACGACTCAAGGGGTACAAATATCTTGAACTTCATCTTGGAACAGTTAGTAGTATGTGTGATGTAAGTTTTCAGGTTTATTAAGTGTAGTGAAGTCAAGCTACGATTGTTTCCAAAATTATTTACCTACAATGAAGTGTGACAAAAGTAGCACACTATGATTATGATATGTGTTAAATTGACAGTACGACAGAAGTTGTGCTAAAGGCTCGATATTTAAATTAAGAACATCAATAAGTCATACCCGAGACTGCAGGCCTACTACGAAAAACGAAATCCGTCAATACGATGATCGTTTTGCGGATCCGAAGCATTTCGTAGTAAGGATTTCATACAAAAAATGCTTCGAATCCGCCAAACGATCATCGTATTGTCGTATATCGTTTTTCGTAGTAGACCCTCAGTTTCAAAACACAACCTACGTAGACAAATTTCCTAGAACCCCCGCTTAGATAATTCGATCATAAGCACAGAAATGTATACCCTAACCTACCTATCATTATTATAAATACTTACGTTCACAAAAAACAAGTTCGGCGAAATGGCGGAATAAATAATATCCAAAATCATTCTAAAACAACATCGCAAGGGTAGCAGGTAAATGCTTACACGATCCTAAACCAACATGGAAGGTATTTAGGTTTAAATTACGTAATCCATAGTAAAGAGCCCAGGGGTTTCATTCAGCTTAGTGCGGATTTTGAAACGCTCAGGTAAAATGGAAGATAGAAAAATGACCCCTTATTTTCTTTGGTTATTTTAAGATCCGAAAAACAGAGACATACATACCTGTGTCCCAAATGTATTCAGAGGTAATTGTACCAGGGCTCAGATTTATGTTACCCGAATACAAGTTGTTATTGTAATAAGAAAACGAAATAAACAATATTACAAAGTAAGGACAGCGTTTGAGCTTTCAATTATTATTTTGCTTCGCATAGATAGCAGAATTATATTCGTTTACGAAAATAACAAAAGCAAAAAACAACCATCTCAAATAACATTTTCGTGCTTAGCATTGTACAGTCAGTTGCAAAATATGCTCATAGTTTTAGTGTTATACTAACCTTGTACCGCAAGTGAATTTAAAGTAGCATTCATATTTATATGGCTAGGCTATTTAGCTATGAAGCACTTCTTGTAGTAACAAAAATCTTGAAATGTTTATAGATTCTTTTTTTATATAAAATAGCTAAAAAATCCGTTGTTATAACTGCCGATAAGTTCTAGTCTTTTAAGGGTAAAAAGTCTGTCGGTTAATAAAAGACAGACATGTTCCATCTTCGGCCCTATCATCACTTTACTAATAGGTGAGATTGTAGCTAAATGCCTGGCTATAAAAACACGGTAATTGACAATCTTCGTGGAGTAGTGGCTAAGCACTTTGTGTTTCAAGGCGTTGCCGCTCCAAGGTCCCGGGTTCGATTCCCGGTCGGGTCAATGTAAAAAATCAAACCTTTCTACATTGTCTCGGGTCTGGGTGTTATGGTACCACCGTTGTTTTTGATTTCCATAACACAAGTGCGTGCTACTTACTTTGATCAGAGCAATGTATGTGATTGGTGTCTAATATTAATATTTAAATTCTCGTCCTTGCAGTACTAAAAGTTCACAATTCGCGTCTAAGAAATGGTGACTACGAAGCTACGAAATACGTAGCATTCGTAGCAGACTCGTAGCATTCTCGTAGTACATGCTCGTAGCATTTTTCCCGTTTATTAAGGCATCAGACATACGTGGGACGTGCAAATTGGGAATATAGAAGAAGTACCTAAGTACATACAAGTAAAGAATCTTTAGGCGTCTGTAAACAGAGGTACTTATCTTCATCGTCATCATCATAATTGTCAGCCAAAGAACGTCCACTGCTGGGCGGATGAAGGGATACCTATCGAATTCCTTTTTAGAGCTGTGAATGGGTTATACTTAGTTTTCCCAGATGAGACACCATCTTATTAGTCTGACTATCACTTGATCATACCTTTAAAGCTCACTGGGTAATAAAATTTTAATTACTACCTGTTTTTTCGCGCTTTGTAGTCTGACAGTAATATTTTTACGACTGTACGCGCAAATATTGGATTTATGCTTTTTCTTTTGCTGTTTTGTTATAAAAGTTTTTATGTTTAGCTGATTGCTAAAGTTGATAGAGTTCCGAATAAGTTCTGACTACTACATCTCTCTTTGTGACCCTTTTAAGATGAGCTTAATAGCACATTGCAAACCTTATCAAGTTGTAATAAAATCTAAAATTACGTGTCATCGTAAAAATAACCGTCATTTCATAATGAAATTGTACGCGTTGATGCATTTCATTGGTGGATTATGAAAATTAGCTTGTGAAATAAAGTGAAACAGATATTTATGTAGGGCTCTGTTTACAGACAAAAGGGGACGTCATACTTTGCATATAGCGATTGCCTAATAATTGCTTGAGTACTTCGTTACTTAGTGAAGAGAAAAAGCGTAAACTAACGCATTCGCATGCGGAATGTGTTATGTCATGTGACATTGGCATGTACAATGTCCACACCGACCGGGAGCATATGCCGGCAGCCAAGCCGCTCATGCTACAGCGTCATTTTTCATAGTATCCTAAGATGTTTTTAAATTATAGATACGTCGTATGCGCTCGAAAATGGCTACACAAAAAGCAGGCAGTTGCCCGGAGTGCATTCAGTTGGGCACGCTTTCTCTTTATTGCTATACGTCCGGACATCGCCTTCAATTATTTGTCGTTTTCTTGTAAAAATGCTTTCCTGTATGTTAAGGAGTAGTAACATTTACACTGTTACTGTTAGAGACAAGAAAAAGTGTCATTACATTCATGAGTATAGTTTTTTCATTTATATTCATACTTTTAGTATTAAAACTTAAAACACGTAGTAATTTGGCAATGGCTGACATAAGGCTAAAAAGCGAGATGTCATGCGCTCGCGCCAGTGAGCGCTCAGTAGCAATCAGTACGTAACGAATATTAAATATTTATCTCTTTCTATCAAAAGGCATGACCCATCATTTGTCTCCATTAGCGCTTAGTGTCGTAATACACAACTATACGTTCGTATATAGAGTAATACTTGCGCCACTTTAAAGTGCTTTAATGTTGGTGTAGAACATGTCTATCCTTTTGAACGTCATTAACAGTATCTAATAGTTCTTGACGTATGCCGCCGGTCAGTGTAGATATATCGCAGGGATTTTGTCAAAAACGAGAAATTTCATTAGTGTAATTATAATTACACTGATTATTTTCAAAGACGACTAGTTCGTATAATTTCACGAGCTTTTTTAGTGATATTACAATTTCACTGGGCCGCAATAGTGATATTATAATAAATCAAGGTGTATTGTATATAAGGAGATACGTAGAAGAACTAAAGTAACCGACATAGCCTTGAGAATCAGTAAGCTCAAGTGGTAATGGGCAGGGCACATAGCGCGAAAAACTGATGGCCGTTGGGGCAGGATAGATTGGAGACCCTTCGACCAGAGACGCAGCGTGGGACGTCCACCAACAAGATGGACAGACGACCTTATAAAGATCGCAGGATCAAACTGGATGCAGACCGCTAGTGATCGGTCGCTGTGGAAAGCCGTGGGGGAGGCCTATGTTCAGCAGTGGACGTCCTTTGGCTGGTAATGATGATGATGATGATGATTATAAGTTGAGTTTGTAGTTGCCCCGTATGTTCTGGTTGGTCAATTGAGTTAATGAGTCGCCATTTGCTGATGATATGTAAGGGTTATAACATTTTCAGCACATTTCGATTCTTATACGTATTTTAAAAGGGGTATAGGTATTAGACATGATTTTCTCTGTTACGAAAGTTAGTCAATCGTGTTTCTGCAACAAAGAAAGAAGTTAATGTTCTCAAAAATCCCAATATACACCAATTTCATCATCTTTATAGCAATATTCCTCAGGCTCCTGTTTCTAATAACGTGAAAAGATACAGCATGTTGAATTTCTCGATATCTAATTTGGTCTATCCAACATAAAAATAATACTCGTATTTTAACTAGAAATCTATACTAATTTTATAAAACTGAGAGTTTTCTTGTTTGACCGCGCTAGTCTCATAAAATACTGGACCGATTTGAAAAATATTTTCACAGGGGACCGCTCGTATTTATTATTATTTATTCATTTTTTCATCCCAACATACGCGTGTTTCAGTGTTATCATATGTGGTGATTACTCAATAGTCTATCAAAAATAATCAAATATATTTTTTCTCAATGAGAATAAATAACGTGATATCTGTTCAGCGTGAAGTATGGATTTTATTGTATTTATGTATGTTTATGTAGGTTCATTTAAAAAGTATTTATGTAAGTGTATGTAGTTCATTAATTTTGTTAGTTTTTTTGTTATTTTCAACTGTTTCTGCCTCACCCAATGGTTGACTGGTAGAGAATGCTTTAAAGTATTAAGTCCGCCATTTGTACTACATTTTGTTTGTGCAATAAAGAATATATAAATAAAAAAATAAAAAATATTCGTATTTTGGTACGTACAAATACCAAAATTTCACACTTAATTTCTATGAAACCTACTTTCATTATTTTATGAGTTTCGTCCTAGTTAAACTTGAGACCAACAAGATCCCGAAACAAGGACATTTTGCGAAATACGTCAGCAGCTCCGAACACTTAGATTGTACTCACGAAACTTTATAGACAGTTTTTAGTTGAAGATGTCTTCTAATAAGAATTGTTTTAAGAAATTTTGACGTTTGAGAAATAGGTTGAATTATAATCTATCGATATTCTATTCATATTTTTCTATTTTAGCAATTTGACACCTTGACGACTGAAAAGCGATAATTTTCCAAAGTACAACCTCAAAAGAAACATACATCGGACACAGAATAAACAATAGCTACTCCTCGGGTACTGTTCTTTTGAAATCAAATTCGTCCAAACGTATTAAGGTAGGCGTAGGGTATACGTTTCTTATTCCATTTATAACATACGACAAGTCAAGTCGGCAGTCGCAGAGAAACTAGATTAAGCAATAATCTAGCCTATGTATCTTCTAATAGGCTTCAGACAGAAGGCTATACATGCATAACATTAACGTAAGACGCCTTGTAGAGGTTTGGGTAAGGCTTTATGTCTTTGTGATTTAGATCTAGGCTTAGTCAGTCAGAAATTGGACATACACCTCGAAAATCGAGATAAACATCAAACTCAATGACATTTTAAGGCCAAGTATTTCATTTTTTCTTTTTAACATTTCTGAAATAAAAAAAGACTGGCTGTTTTGGATTGAAAATCAATAAAATAAAGAAAATGGATAAACGACTGATTTGATAATTGAAAAATTGCCAATAAAGTTAAGGCTACACATGCCTGCAGCTAGCACACTTTCATGCCAGCTACTTGCACGTGCCATCTACTTGGGCATGCTATGTGGGGGAAGAGACGCAGGGAGCTCCAAAACTGGCGCGTGTGAATATCAATAGTATGAATATAGGCATGCAAATACGCTAATTGCTAAATTAGCACGTGCCAGTTACTCGCATGCAAGTTACTGGTCCGTTTTACAGGCATGTGTGTTGTAAAAATAAAACTAAAAAAATTATAAAATGACCATCCTTTTGACTGGGACATTACAGGCACATAATGGACACCTGGCTTCTCCTCAACCAACCTACCCTAGCTAATTTGAATTTTTGGTTTTATTTTCATGAGTTTTTTTTTAAATTTGTATCACAAAATTGTGTCTTTGTTGGTGTGTGTGTGTGATGTCCTTAAATAATAAATGTATTGTTTAGATAAGTTATTTTAACTTCGAACCTGTCAAAATGGTTATGTTACAGAATTCTTCCGGTAGTAAATTTATTTTCTTTCTTTCTTTAAATGTAAGCAGGGACACAGTAGACTCGCTGCGTCACAAAGCATTTCTGAACTCCTAAGCGATAGGGAGTGCTGTGATTTCCATCATCAATCAACTCCCGAGCAGGAAGTAAGCTCTTAAGTACTGGGACTTATAGTTCTAAGAAATTTGTATTATATTATGCACATAGTTAAAAAGACCTATTGTATACAAGGTGTTTTACGTTATGACTGAAAAGACTTCTCAGAATCAATAACTAAGTGGCTCTTTCCTAGAAACATGAGTAAAAATATCAAAATCGGCCAAGTGCGAGTCGGACTCGCATACTGAGGGTTTCGTGCCAACTTTAACTGATTTAAGGAATTCACTTAGCTAAAATACCACAATATTTTGTTGACAGCAAATATAACTTTGTTTTTCATAGTGTTTGTAGAAGAACAAAGTTATGTTTGCGGTTGTTGAAAATAAGCTATATCTCAAAAATTACTAGTTCGATCTCGTTCAAACCAATTTTCGTTGAAAGTATTTGTTATGATTACATTACGTATTTTTTTCAAAATTTACACTCGCTTAGTTTAGAAGTTAGATGGGGGGGGGGACGCCCATTATACCACTTTTGAAGCGTGTATCTCTCAAACGTTAGACTTTAAAAGAAAATGGTTTTAGGAACCTTAATGTCATTTTAAAAAAAAATAATTATAGATACCCCACAAGCATAGGTTTGAGTAAAAAAAAAATTGGGTTTAGTTTCATGTATGGGAGCCTCATTATTTTTTATTTTTTGTATAAGAATCTTAAAGCGGTTAACAGGATACACTTTCCTCCCAAATATCAACAGCGTGATGCTTATAAGTACAGAATAAAGTAGCTGTGACATACGGACGGACAGACAGACAGACAGACAGACTTGACGCAACTATAAGGGTTCCGTTTTTTGCCATTCGGCAACGGAACCCTAAAAATATTAATAATAGGCTTTCCGTAGAAATGGTTGACTTGTACAAAATGCTTTAAATCATGAACTCATTTTGTTGTTGTAACAAAGAATATACAGTGTGTGGCCACAAATGTGGAAACAAAAAAATAAATAATCAATGATTCTACAGAGTATATGTAGTTACTTTGACCTGGTCGTAGTGCTCTGAAATTATTGAACTCAAATATATAGGTAGTATAGTAATCCAAAGGTATAATCCCTAATCAATGTATACCAAAATTGATAACTCATTGTACTTAATCAAATGTATTTACGTTGCTGCTTCAATTTATTTTGTTAGAAAACTACAATAAATTTAATTTTCACTATACTTATATGGCCCATATTTAAATTTTTTGGTACGATTACTGGTCACACCTTGTATATAATAAATCAGATGGGTGACATGATCGTTTAAGGGCTGATTTTTCAATAGTCAGATAAGAAATATTCGTCGAACAAAATACAATATGGCTAATTTGAAAACGTCACCTAATTGTCAGCAATCATAGGTTTATGTAATTTTTTTAAATCTGTCGCTTCACAATTTGTCAGTCTGATAAGCTTTATTTGACCATTGAAAAATCGGCCTTTAGTTTAAGAATTAAAAAAATATCTGGAGAAAGTTGAATCCGAGTAGCTACCTTCATTCCTAAGGGGTAGTTTTGAAATACCTTGTATAAAATACCAATGAAGACGGATTTCGTAATTAACTGTGTCCTCAATAACAAATTACGTGACTGCACGTTGCAGACGTCGGCATTCATATATTTCATGGTTGCTCATAACATATTACCTAGTAGTATTATATTATCTGGGATATTACATTGATGTCACGAAGTATTCAGTATCGCGACGCACACTTATGAGATGCCGTTAGTCATCCCGTTTAGGTAGCTATGCGGCAATAACAATTTTATGCTTTTAATTTAAAGGCTGGTTCCTACTTCATTATAGGATTAACATAGCTACCCAACGCGGCAATGCAGCCAGCATCATAGCCTTCTTACCACAATGAAAATGTTGTTTTTAAATATGTTTGAAGTTTATCGAAGGCGATAAGAAAATCACATTTCATTTTAAGTATCAAGACATGAAATAAAAATCTTGATGAATAATTAATCAACAACACTTACAATCGTTGACTAAAATCGTTCTGTAACAATTTTGGAGTAAAATTTGGTCAAATTGTGAAAAACTCGTGTTGTTATGGTAATCCATATTATAGCTATTGCTCACAATAGTATCGCAAAAATATAGTGATTGCCCTCTCCATCCACGGTGTTTTGCTATAGGTGGGCTATCACAATCACTGTATCGTTTCTCCCCTATCTGAAAATGTGTTCGACACTTCGATAGAGCACTTTTTTGGTAGTACCAACCTAAAACCAAAACTGAGTCTTGAACGTTTCTTAATTTTAATGTTCTTTGTTTCATTGTACTAGCTTTCATACTCATACTCTAACGAGTATGAATAATTCATTCATTCATGATAGGTAATTCACCTATCATAAGAAGAATCATCCTATTACTATCAAAGACAAATAAAGGTAAATAAACGTCACGCGTATTGACGTATCCATAAGAGACCACAAATTTCGCAAGGTCGGACCGACAGCAAGGTAGCTCAATTGGTAGCTTTTGGCCAGGTTAGCCAAGAAGTTGCTGGGTCGAGTCCCGCCCGTGCGCAAATTTTTGGTTTCTCATTTCATATTTGCGAATATAAAATATGACAATGTGAGTGTTAAAAACATTCGAGACAAATAAAGGAACTCGTTTTACGTTGTTTATATGTCACTAAAAATAAACCTTTGAATACACGTACAATTTGGAATACATTAGTTTGTCGAACTCAGGGAACATTTTGTAATTCAGGCCCATTTGTTATTCAGGTCATACCTACCAAACTCCACAGGAGGTGATCACTTGCAATAAAATGTTTGATGTTATAAATCGATTCTAGCGTGGAAGTATTTACCGGTATGTCTTATGTATAACGAGATCTTCATCTTTCTCTCCTGAGACTTGAAAGGAGAAATGGTTTTGAAAAACATCGTCTTTATCTACTGTTACCTACCGCAATATAACCGTTCAACTATTATTTGAACGGTTCTTAGAAGCAATAGTTCACCGTTTCTAGTTGACTAGCGGGTTGTTAAACTCTACCTAACAGTAGCTACGTAATTTAAACGGAAATACTGTATCTAGAAAATGAATAACTGGAAGAAGCTTTACAAAATACCAAGAAGCTATCTACGGCTATAATCGTATTAGAGAGTTAAATATGCTAATAAGTGAATAATAATAACTGATCCATATTTGAATCAGAATGTTAAATTAGGTCGTTTGTAAGACATGCTCGTAGCTTGAGAGAGTCGCAGAATCGTCGAATTTCTTATATGACAGAAATGGATCATGCAAAGTTATTCGCGTGAGAGTTTATTTTTAAATGCTGGACAAATTGCTACAATTATTTGCACAAACGATGTTAGTCCGCCCGTACGCGCCCGCCCCTGCCGGTCGGCTCTGGGTTTCGTTCATTAATTCAACAGTTTTGCTCGAGCGTTTGCGGCAGGCGCGCGTCGCTTTCACTTTCTCTCTATGCGGGCTCTTCATGTTACGCGAACCCATTCATCATTGAGAAAACAGATTCTTCTGAATGACTGGCAGAATATGGTTATGAAATTAAAGTTGTAACACTCCTTTAGGCTGTGACGTTGGGATACATTAATTTTCAGTGATGAATAGTGTGTGTGTTTTGAGGATGCTGGATAAAACGTTACTGTTTAGTGATCAATTGACTTTGATCTGAATTTCGAGTGGTTTATTGAACAACAGTTGGATATTCTTAGATATCAAAAACAATAAGTTTAATTAAAAAAAAAATAAGGTAAGAAATAATCGAAATCTAATATTATTCTCAACTTGAGAGCTGTTTAATAAGCATTAGTTTCATAAAGCAAATCTACGGATGAATGTAGGCTATCTTATCTTACTAGCTTAATATGAACCCTAAAGTTCTAGGTTAAGAAGGAAATAAATTGCCAGGCTGTCACCTCTCATCTCAGTTGCAAATAAATATTGATCTAGAGATAACAAGATTCCTGCACTTCTAAAGGGAGGAAGGTTCGCAATGACAAGACCTCGGGCGGTCGATTTCTTCCGTAAACATTTGATACCAGAAGCCTGGATTTTCAGGCGTGTTGAGAACAAGGTCATATTTTCTCCCGTGACGTCACGTATCTCTTGTGTTGTTGTTGAGTGCAGACATCTGTGTCTATGTGAGACGTCTGTGTGTTTTCAGTAAAAGATTGCGTTAGGAAATAAATTGTTTTGAAATAATATCTTTTGAAAGTTATCGTAGAAAAAAAATGTTATGTTATGCAGATAGTAATAAAGTGAAATCATTTAAAGTGATAACATTTTTAAAGTGTTTTAACTGTGTAGGATCATTGAAACAGAGTACTATCATTTTTCATTTAAATTGATTTTTTTTCTGTCTAACAAACAAAATATAATATTTTTAAAACAGCACCCTAACTATTTTAAAAGTTATCTACGTCATCGGCTTCGCCTCTCTCAATCTATTGCACAATTATATTTGCCCCCAATCTTATTTTTTTTTTAATAACCAAAAGAAAATTACCATTTTCTCAAAGCCTAGCGTATAAGAACCCAAATTGTTTTCTACAAAAAAATATTAATTTAATTTTTATCACTCAAAACGAGGTGATCTTATAAAGTGTTAGGTTTTCTTTAGTTTCAATAAAGTACCTAAGTATATAGTGTGTATGTCTATCTTTTTCCGATTCAGGTTATAGGTTCATAAAAGCTTTTTTTGCTAAAATTAATTAAATACGTAATCATGAATAGTAATGAAGAGACCGGCCGTAGCCCAATAGCAACGATCCCTTCAAATTTGTTATAATCTTGTTCTTAATAGGCTTAATTAGTTTATAAATATTGTTTCAATAAACAATTGAGGTACCAAACAAAAATAAATAGAAGAAGGTATCCTAAGATGTTTTAAGCTTCAAAGTACTATCATATCTTCTATGCTTTATCTCTATCTTTATAAGATGGATGGGGTATTATATGCATAAAGAAAATATTCTCCAACACTTTTATGGATTTTAATGGATGCTACATGCTAATTGTATCTCGGTTATATACTTAGTGAATTCTTGTAAAAATACTTGATATCAAGTGACACTACGTTCATGCACATATTTTTAAAATTCGGTGATTGGTCAGATGAGAGCGTTAGGTGTGTTTAAAATACTTCAAGTAAGTCCGTCGTAAAATACCTTTTATACCATAATTTTTATGTAAGCTTGAAATTCAGAGGAGGTACAGGCACCTAAATCCGTAAGCATTTCGTGGCTTTGCACATTACTACCGAACCGTAAATCTATGTTCCTTGTTATAGCCCAATATACGCCTCTAAGGGCTCTTATTTTGAATCACTCGTTTCCATTTTTGTTGTGTAAATATTTATTGACGAAATTAACAAACAATAAAACAGGAAAGTCTATTATTATTTGTGATTCAATTGCGTTAACATACATTTATTTCGTGTGATTCTCGTTGATTGTTGTTTGATTTTCGAACAAAGATATCTTAAAAATATACGCGAATTCAGTATCGTATGACATGGTTTTGTTACTTTTTGACTTATGTAACAGCCTGGGTAGAGTTAAATTAATCACATAATCATTGAATTTGTTTGATATTTTCGCCTGTAAATCTAACTTTCTTTACAAGTGGTATACTCGATGCGGGTCCTTGTGGCCTAGCGATTAAAAATACGGAATTTTAAAAGACTAGCCAAAATCAGTGGAAACGTAGCGCTCGAATCGAGTCGAGTGATAAAAAAATACAGCCTTTGTGTGGGTAAACAGCCTTGGGGTGGTTGTGAACGCGAACTTATTAAGCAGACGTGAGAATAAAACAAGTGGTAAAATCTTATGTTACACCGAGGTAGTTACAACTTTAGATAACTGTTCGCGCTTATGATAATAACGATTATTGCCTCTTTGAATTCTAGAAATACCTGCAGTGAAAGAAAATTCAAGCCATTTAATTTCACCGTGCAGCTAGTGAAATTGAATGAAAATAACGATAATAGCGAATAAGATAGGTTCTCGACCCTTAGTAGTTAAACGAGTTTTCTTAATATGAACCAATTTATTTAGCATATTTGAGTATGATCTTTCTCCTCGAATCAAACAAGATACTATTATATATTCCACTGGTAAAAAGTAACTGTCTCAGATAAGGAAACGAACCCTGTGTTTCGCTCTCCGGGCGCATGCCTTTATACCACTGGGACAGCGACACATTGTCAAGTTCTATAAAAACTAAAATAATATTACAATACAATTCTTTAGTGAATTCAATCAAATAAAAACATCCTTTCCTGCGTTAAAACTGCACATGTAATGTAGGTACTTACTTTCTTTATATCCCAAGTTTAATAAAACTTATTTAATTACATTAGGTTCGTACCTAATCTTTCTAAGTAATAAAACAGTTATTATTATATGTTAGATGGCCTGAATTCAATTTTATTATGATGCGGTCAACGTGTGTTGACTCGTTCCGCAGTGGTTTTTCCCATGGGTACAAACAAGACATAGTAAAAATTGGTTCTACTCTACGGGGATTAAGAGTTATAAAGCTTGACTTTTTATCTGATATAATATGAAAAGAACAAGAGGTTAGCAGATTTTAATAAAGTAAGATGGTGCAACCGGGCCCCTTGATGAACATTTGTCAAACGGTGATACCTATATTTTAAAACTTCGCGCTGTCGAAAATTTTCTCAGACAAATATTAATCATCAAATAATTATATTGGGTTTTGAATTAATAAAATACTTACAGATATATTATTTAGATTATTGAAATAATTTAAATATACTTTTAGTTTTTTGAATCAACTTATGAACAGGAGCGTTATTTTTGAATCACTCGCTTGAATATGGCGTATGAGTTTCGTTCGTAAACAAATTAAAAATCAATGAAAATCACGCTAAATATTGGCGTTGGTACTTAAAATATTCATTTGTCTTTTTTCAAATCACTTCCACGTGAAATTATACTAAATTTCATTGAAAAATTGGACATTTAACAATGAATATCACACATCATCTTGACGCGAGTGATTCAAAAAGGAGCCATTCGTATAACTTTAAAAAAAGTGATTAACTAATTTGATGATTTACACCTCGGCCTGGGGACAGATTAAATAAACATCATACAAGTATAAATATAACAAATTAGGGTATTTTAAATAAGTGACACATGTAAACTTAGGTGGCTAAAAATATTGTTTCATTTATTTATTTCAGCCAACACCTATTTCGTTTCTGAAGTAGAGTGACATCTAACGAATAATGTTTAAAATGCGTTATAATCACAGTACGCTACGAATGGTTTGAAAGACCCCTCGACTCGATTCGCAAAGCTAGTAACTAGTACCTTATTGCTACAATAGATGTCATTAAAACTGCTCCAAAAACTTGTGAACCAAAATTTCTATAAATAGTAATTTTGATAGGACCCGGATAATACTAGTAAGGAGAACTTGGAGTAGAATTTCTACAAAATGGAATGTATGGTTACTAGCAAAAAATTAAGCCACAAAAACCACAATTTAGCAATTGGAAAATGTTTTTTAATGGTAAATATATATTTTTAAGGTTTACTTTAATTTTTATTTTCCTACTTAAAAACGTTATATATATATATATTACAAATAGAGATCTATATTATCAACTGAATAACAACAATATTATTTAATAGGATTACAATGAAAAAAATTAAAAAAAGATATAAGATTAAGATTACCCAGTAAAATAATCCAAAAAAAAAATGAATAGTGGCCCATGAGGGGATCGAACCCGCGACCTTCGCGTTATTAGCACGACGCTCTAACCAACTGAGCTAATGGGCCGATGTCTGAAGTGTTCGAAAATACTGTTTATTTACCTAGCACGTTTTTTGTGATGTCATTGGTCATCTGAGCTATATAAAGAAACTCATTCATTGCGCTGTACATGTGAATGGCCTGTTTGTCACACATTCTTCGCTTTCAACCTTGGTAACCTTGGATCTGTATGTGTGGGACCGTGACCCTCTACGTTTATTGCATAAAACTGTTCGTAGGGTTCATAAGATCTTACTCGTAAACTTGGTGCAAACAAGTGTCAACAAATTGTAACCAGGAATTATTAATTTTTCGGATTTAATTTATTGTGGCAATTTATGTTATGTGCGTTTTTTATTATCTTGGATCTATTGAATTGGATATTAGTCTGTAAGAGTACCTACACGTATGAAACATAAATTAACTAAATAAAATAAACTAAATTAATGAACAATACATTTTAGTCAAAGTACCTACTTATTTATATTAGGTTATAGTTAAACAAACAATCGGTTGTAATATCCGATTTAGCTAGACTAGAAACGGCACGGCAAATAATTCAGGTTAAAAATTAAGTTAACACCATTATTCATATTATGTTTAGCCAACTTCCTTTACTATGAAAATACCTATCTTTCTATCTTTGTTCTGACTATACCTAAAGAATTGCAAAAATCTTAGATTTTCTACTTAATTGAGGTCTTGAGAAGTATCTTGAGAGGGTGTTGACTAAGGTTATTGTCCTTTTGCCAGTGTGAGTGAGTGAGTCTTGTGATGAGTAGCAGACGCTTAATGTCATTAATTAATAATCAAATCACATCAACGTATATAAGAATACGATATAATATTGATTTAAAACAATATTGATCTATGTTATCTTAACTAGAAGATTGAGAAAATGTAATTTATTCGGACTTTCTATATACTTTAAATATGTCCACACTTAGATTTTTGGCCCAGTTATAGTCGGGGAAGTAGTGTCATAAGATGGATGGATTCACTAGGCACGGATGTAATATACGTAAAACTAAGACAATTTAGTCCAGTAGCCATCTTCCAACCCCTGGTGGGTATTCAAAGCAATGATATTGTATTAAGAAGTAGATGATGACGCCTCGCGAACTAAAAGAGTACACAAATATGGTACCGTCTGATTAATGGATGTCAATGTATTAATCTATCACATCAGACATCAGTTTTGGAACAGAGTCTTAATAGAGTAGCTTATTTTATTTTTTTAAAGTATGTAGGTACATTACAATAGACTCGTTGGCCTAATTTAAATATATAGTTCACACTTTAGCTCGGTAGTATATTAATCAACAAAAACATTTTACTTTCAAACTTAACAAAATTGAACATTTTAAATATTGAATAATTATCTAATAAATGCAATTTGAATGTATCACGTGAATGCTTGAAATGTCATAGCGCCAATATAAGGGTCACGTCCACTACCTCGTCGAGACGACGTGACGTGACGAGGTAGTGACGAGCTATTGAGTGGATGGTCGAGACCATCCACTCAATAGCTCGTCCTCATTTGAATAAATAAAATAAAAATATTTATTAATACACTATAGTCATCTGGCGTCATGAAAACGGGATGATTCCTTCAAATAACATGCTAATAGGTAGCGTACATATTTTTTCTTTAAAATTGTGAGTATCATCCCTCACGGATGTGTATATCAACAGTCTTTTGTTATACTTTTGTTTACACGAGCGCCGGCGACCTTTTGATCCGTGAGCGTCTACAGTATTACTTTAAAGAAATTAAAGGTGTACTTTATATAACACAGAGACGGATATTAACATACATGTCCATAGACATATGTGTTAGGGCCGTACGGGTGGGATCCAAACCCGTGACTGCTTATCTTTGTAGTCCGGAACGTTAACCACCACACTATGACGGCCGTTAAATTATTTTAAAAATAATAATAGTAGGTACCAAACTACTCCATGTATGGCACTATCTTAGAATATCGACCATATTGGTCCGTGGGATGGCTAAGAAACAAAACTCACTAATTTTATTGAAAATACTTCAATCACGAATGATAGGCATCATTAAACACAATTTACTTAACGAAAATATGATATTCGGACTGTTTTTTTATTTATGTAGTTAGTTGTTTCTGCAGTTTTAAAGGCGCACTGAGGCATTGAGATACTGACGCCATCAAAAACAGACTTAAGTCAAAGTTAAGACCACTTTAACGTGAGGTGGTGTTTGCTTGACTATATTTTAGCCTCTCACCGGTGATCTAGTTCTTAATACAATATCATTGATTCAAAGGTACATGCCGCCACGCTTAAAAAAAACAGCTTCCATTTTCAAAGAACCTCGTATCATTGTCTAATAAAACGGGCATGAGGAATTATTTTTTGAGACATTTATTATACAGGGTCGAACGAAATCCACTATCGACCGCCAGCGGGTGGTATCTGGTAGTATATCATACTGAATACGATGACAAAATATTAGTATCCTATAATTTGTTTTGTAGTAACTTTTCAATGGTAAAAGATATGGACCAAAGCCGAGCCCAGATTGCGTCTTTGTAGTTTATATTTCAAAAATCTTGTTTGAATTATAATTGCACTGGTATTTTAAGAGTAACTCAGTTAGTAAGTATTGAATTACTTTAATAAAAATTAAAATATAACAATTCCCTTCTGAATGTATCAAAATGAATGTAGGTGATGTGCAATAACTCTGCAATCACAAAACATAACCTCAAAATGTCTAATCTACCATTGAATTCCTCGTAAACCCCTATTTTTCTTCCAAAATATTTTTTGTCTGTATTCTTTCAAATATTTACTTATTTTATCCGATCATTTTGTAAAGACGCATGCAGACGTAAAGTGGGCCGAGTTTCTATAGAGTTTTGGTCAAGACTCTTTCTAACAAAATAATTTTATTGAATTAAATAAGAAAACCTTTGTGCGTTTGTGCGCGTTTTATAACTTATCTATTGATGACAATGATATTGAATATGGTGTGACAACGACTGCAATCGTGTATTTAATTTAAGTTCTCATGTAAGTGGCTTAATGTAAGTCTTAATGAGAATAAATGTCTTCAAACCTTAAACCTTAAGCCTGCTGTACCGATATGCTTTCACGCACACGCAAGCATCAACTACACAGATAGTGAACAGTTATACAAAATAAAGACAGTGAAAGACGTCAAACTCATATGTATTACTTCACTTTTGACATACACTCGGCCCGGTCGCGCTAGGGATGTCAAATTGTCAACTTTGGCTTATACACAAAATAACTATCGTAGTCGTCGCACTCACATCTAGTCGTTTGATGTTTTGTTAAGAATAAAAACAAAAAATCAAGAAACTAAGCTAACACAACTAATATATATATACGGTGTCGGTTTTCATGTGGTCCAAACGAAAACCATTGATAGAGGGGTCCAGGGGCTACTCTAAAGACCCCCATGATGTTTCGCGAAAATTTATAGTTTTCGAGAAAACTATAAATTTAAAAACATGTTTTCATTCCACGTTATATTTTTGGTATGAATCATGTACACAGATTCAAAAAAAGAAACAATTACACATATAAAAAGAGCTGAAGTCACCCAACCACATATTTTCATACAACACCCTTTCGAGACACGTGTCTCGAGCGGGTAACATTTTTTATTTTTATTTTTTATTTTTTTAAATGGACACCAATCACATACATTGCTCTGATCCCAAAGTAAGTAGCCAATGCACTTGTGTTATGGAAATCAGACACAACGGTGGTACCAACATGCGCGCTCGCACTCTATTTTGAAAAGTTACGAGATCTCTTGTCTGTGAGCGGTGTCTATGTGTGCGTTGTTCGAGTGTGCTTTGTAGTTTGACTTTTGCTCTAGGTAGTATCCATATCTTTTGGTTACACGCCCAATTTAATAAGCGTTGCTGTCATTCATGCACGTACACGAACCGAAGCTACCTATCTACTAAGATTTTTAATTATAATTATACTTACCTAGACCAAACCTTACTTCTGTCATTTATGTATGCAATTATCATTATTATTTTATTGATTATTAGCTGTCGCGCTGCTAAAGTCGCCTAAGTGTGAAAGTGCTCTTACACATAATTAATAATAGTCCCTCTAGCTAGAGTCTAGCCGATTTCGACTACAGTGGCCAGTCACAACGACTAACCGACTGCGCGGGACATATTATAGTACACACGTGTGTGCACAAATACAGGTGCACTCTCCATTCCTTTCACACTCATAGCCCGATGGGACAGAAATTTGACACGACCGGTTAGAGATCAGGCGCAGGACCAACGGCTTTACGTGCTTTTCAAGGTGAAACACCGCCAATTTTCAAACTCAAGGGTAGCCCGGAGTTTGAAAATTGGCGGTGTTTCTTAGAAGAAGAGAGTAGCGTAAGAATTTCTGAACAGAAAAACTCAGGTATATAAAACTCAGGTATATATTTTTGTCCCGACCCAGGGGCCGAACCCAGGACCTCTGGCGCAGCCGTCACTTTAAAGTGCGACCCTCTTGCCGCTGCGCCACCGAGGCAGCACATAGGCGTCTAGTCTAGGTATCATCACCTTATGTCAAACTAGCTGTGAAATCACTCATTTTCATCGTCACATCGACTCGGTATGGTGGCTACAATAATGTGTGATTGTTTTGTTGCAGCATGACGTCACAACACCTGAAGGTGGACGGCTTCTCATCGAGATGCACCACGCCGTCGGAGAGGCCTGACCCACAGATGATATCCGTAAAAGTAGGATGTCTCCACGTCAACCCAGCAACCAAGTAAGGAGGCAGAGTTTTAGAGCATGCGTGTTTTTTTTTTTTCACTTACAGCATTATGAGCTAAATAGTTTAAGAGCCAGTGAAGATCGACCTTAACCGATTTGATAACTTGATGAGACATTTTTTTTTTATCAAATCCCTATACTTTATTTACAAATATGCCTATGATAACTTTCCTATCGAAAAGTTTGCACATACATTTGAGGCTGCTGTAACAGACAGTTTGGGTGTGGCCACATAAATTATTTATTCATCCAATATATTTTTAAATTATATTTTGATTCTATTATTTTGTCCATTTTTTGTTGACTGCATTTTGTTTATAAATGACAGTTTTAAATTTATTTCACTTGAGTTAATTTCATTTAATATACAGGGTGTTTGGTATATCATGTGCTAAAAGAAAATGGCTTAAAGGGGGATTCATTTAATTCATTAGCTTTCATTTTCTGCCTTTACATTTTTCGACCTGGTGGATTCTTTTATTCATTTTTTTTATGGTTTTCTTTTATTTTTTTATTTAAAACACTTCATGCACAAACCAAAGGTACATATGGCGGACTTAATGCTAAAAGCATTCTCTACCAGTCAACCATAGGTCTATACAGAGAAATTGCTGGCGGCGCGAAGGAAGTGATAGAAGGGCAAAAGTGAGAGCTTGATTGAAACTATACAATAGGTATTAAACAAAAAATAAACATACATACTACTTATTACCTAAACACCGTATACATTAATACATAATTATGGAATAATAAACATACACATACGAGGGTCAAACTGAAAGTTTTTAGAACTGGCCACTTATAAACAATATAATAAAAAAAATATTCTAAAATTTGAAAATAGAACTCTTTGCCAATATTACTGAGTATATATTTCATTCATTTGTCATTTGTTTTACGATTTGGCGGCAAATTGAAAATTGTCTGTGTCACGTCAACATGAATTTAACAAGAGAAAATTTTCGTGCAATGATTTTTTATGACTTTCGATGTCATTTAAGTCAACAAGAAAGTTATGATAGACTACGATTGGCCTTTCACGATGAAGCCCCATCTCGTGCGACTATTTACAACTGGTTTAATGAGTTTAAACGTGGTCGCACTAATCTCACTGATGATGTACGTGAGGGACGGCCTTCTACGGCGACGACTGAAAATAACATCTGTGTTGTGCGGCGTATGATAGAGACTGACAAAAGAGTGACCTATCAGCAGATTCGGACAAGCTTAGGCATCGGTATGAGTCAAGTGCACAAAATCCTCCACGAACATTTAGCGGTCAGGAAGCTTTGCGCCCGGTGGATACCTCATAATTTGACTAAGGCTCAAAAACTCCATCGTGTGGATTGGTGCCGTAAAATGATTGAAAGATTTAACGGAGGTGACTCAAATGCTGTGTTCGACATACTAACAGGTGACGAAAGCTGGATTTACTGTTATGATCCTGAAACCAAAAGACAATCTGCTCAGTGGGTATTTCCTTTCGAGGAGTTGCCAACTAAACTGAAGAGAGATCGAAGTGCGGGAAAAAAAATGGTGGCCTCGTTCTTTGGAAGGATAGGTCATTTCGCAACAATTGTGTTAGAGGATCAAAAAACAGTTTCTGCAGAATGGTACACTACCAATTGTTTGCCACTTGTCTTGGAAAAAGTTCGAGAGAAACGACCTCGCAGTAGGATCCTCCTTCACCACGACAACGCCTCGTCGCACACCGCCAAGCGAACGATCGACTATTTGGCGACATCAAACGTTGAATTACTGGGTCACCCGCCATATAGCCCCGACCTCGCGCCTTGTGATTTTTATTTATTTCCAAAAATTAAAGAAAAACTTAAAGGAAAGCGGTTTATGAATGCTGAAGAAGCGGTGGCTGCGTATCGCGATGCCATTGAAGAGACCCCTAAGGACGAGTGGGCAAAGTGCTTTTCCCAGTGGTTTCATCGCATGCAGCGGTGTATTGACGTCAATGGACAATATTTTGAAAAGATATAATAAAACTAATAACTGGCTAATGTAATCAGTTTTTGATTTTCTAATAACTTTCAGTTTGACCCTCGTAGTACATACACATAGTAATAATACTGATGGTACACATGTGAGAAAAAGAAAAGAAGAAGTCAGTGAGAAAAGTTCGATATCTCTTCTTTCTTCTCTATTGGTTTTCATGAAAAATATTCGAATTTCGCCATTCTAATGATTTTTTTCAGACTATAATTCTTTTCTACATACCGCATCCGCTATTCTGCGGTTTTACTTACATCAAAATCATTTACACAAGCCATCTATTTCTTTTTTTAGGGTTCCGTAACCGAATGGCTAAAAACGAAACTCTTATAGTTTTGTCAAGTCTGTCTGGACTGATGGACTCTGTTTGGGGTGACAAACATCCCCTCTCCCCAAACGCATACACCTCTGTTTTATCGTCATTATCAGCCTTAGAAGATCTACTCGTGAAGTCAAACTTCTTCCACGGCTTTCCACAGCGACCCTGTTGCCTGTTGCAAACGGCCTGCATCGAATGTGATTTATTTAAAATACTTCATGCACAAACAAAAGGTAAAAATGGCGGACTTAATTCTAAAAGCATTCTCTACCAGTCAACCATTAGGTCTATACAGGGAAAATATTGGCGGCGCGAAGGAAGTGATAGAGGGGCAAAAGAAAGAGCTTGACGATTAAAACTACAATAGGTATATCGAACAAAAAACAAACATACATAAAGATAAAGATAAATATATTTATTTACTAAACATGTGTGTACATAAATGATGACAATAAAATAGTGATTTTGGTATCAACATGTTTTGCCAACATTCGACGTGTAAAAATGTCATTTAAAGCGAACAATTGTATTTAAATATTCAAAATGCAGACACAATTCCATCAAGTCATAATTAAATAATAATAATTGATAAAAAAAGAAACAATGTCCAATTAAATTTTGTATAAAAATGTCAAAATTTGTCATCTAAAAATTATTGTACATTGTAATAACATTTGTCGACCAAGATTACTTTAAGTTTATTTTTAAAAAGGTCCTTATCCAAAAGCTTCAAGTTATTGGGTAGTTTGTTGTAAATTTTAGGGGCCATGCATACACAACTTTTACATAACAATGCTGTTTTCGAAGGATGTCGAAAGTATGAAGCCATGCGCTCAAATAAATGAGGGTTGCATTTCACAAATAGAGCAGTTTCCAAAATGTATAAAAGTGTCAAAAGTTTATGCTTTCTGCACATACCTTTACACATATCAGTAGTTTGTAATCTAAACATAGAGCGAATGCAACGTTTTTGGCCTTCAAAAACTATATACTACTTATTACATAAGTACCGTATACATTAATACATAATATGGAATTATAAACATACAAATAGTAAATACACATAATAATAATACTAATGGTACACATTATTCTGGAATCTGGGATCTTTACAACATCTTTACATATTTATTAGCGATGCTATTTGATGTACAGTCGCCAGCACATCAGGTTACCCACTTTTGTTCCAAACTAGCCCTTATTGCAACTGCATAAGATACCGCAGTATATACCTTGACGTGCTGTTGTCCGCACGTCCGTACATCACGTCAAGGTAAACACTGCGATATCTTATTTAGTTGTTATAAGGGCTAGTTTGCAACAAAAGTGGGTAGCCTGATGTACTGGTCTCGCAGAACAAAGGCACGCACCACAATTTTAACTATCTTATCATTCAAGTGTCATTACTACTTTTTCAACACACTTGCTCAAAATGACGTTTTTATTCCACCGATTTTTGGCACATAATCATAGATATTAAACACGCGTGCTTTTTATGTACATTATTGCACTAGTGCCTTTTGTTTATTAACCCAACCAATTTACATTTGTACCCTAGTACCAAGTAGTAAGTACGAAGATGAAGCGATATAATTTAGTCGGGTTATAACTTTTATTTTAGGAACAAAATGTATATATTACAGTATGTATATATTTATTTCAATAAATGGTAAATACAGCTTTATTACTAAAAATAACTCAAATTCATTTAAAATTTTCTGTAATTTGTGTTTTAAACACGAATTGTTACTTTTTTAATTTTGGTTGTTGGCCGATCTAGTTCGCGCCTTAGCCTTGCGCGCGCATCTGTTTCGCGGCAAAAAAAAAAGTAACGCGCCATTTTTCCACAGATTAGTAAGTGCATTTTTCGTAAATAATAGTCGGCTGTGGTGTGATGAAGTTTTGATTAATGGCAAGTGTGTTGAAAAACGTCGTATGAAACACGTGTGCCGTGACATATTATATACGCGGCTTTCTTATGGCGCACTCCCTTTCGCTCGTGCGCACACAATATCGCCTTGTATATAATGGTCAACTTAGCACACTTGTGTCATAATGTACTATTTCAACACACTTGCTCAAAATGACGTTTTTATTCCACCGATTTTTGGCACATGATCATAGATATTAAACACGCGTGCTTTTTCTGTATATTATTGCACTAGTGCCTTTTGTTTATTAACCCGACCAATTTACATTTGTACCCTAGTACCAAGTAGTAAGTAAGAAGATGAAGCGATATAATTTAGTCGGGTTATAACTTACACAACAAACAGTATTTATGCGAAAAATAACAGTATGTACATATTTATTTCAATAAATGGTAAATCCAGCTTTATTACTAAAAATAACTCAAATTCACTTTAAAAAAATTGTAATTTGTGTTTTAAATAACGAATTATTACATTTTTAATCTTGGCTGTTGGCCGATCTGGTTCGTGCCTTAACCTTGCGCGCGCATCAGTTTCGCGGCAAGAAAAAAAAAACAACGCGCCATTTTTCGTAAATAGTTGGCGGCTGTGGTGTGACGAAGTTTTAATTAATGGCAATGGAGGAGTATTGTTTCTTCTTCGCAAGTGTGTTGAAAAACGTCGTACGAAACACGTGTGCCTGTGACCATAATATACGCGGCTTTCTTATGGCGCACTCGCTTTCCCTCGTGCGCACACAATATCGCCTTGTATATAATGGTCAACTTAGCACACTTGTATCATAATGTACTATTAACTTCCATTTTAATAGCTTTCCTGGTATGAGTGCTAATCATTAGCAAGGGTTATCCCTATGACTTAGTAAGTGTGATTAAGTGCGAATCACATCATGCGAAAAAAGTTATTTAATTTCATGACTATTTATCACAATAACTAGGTTACAAAACTGATCATAGATATGACTAGTTAGATTATTGTGTCATTATTATCGTCACGATTCCTTATTTTGTCGTTAATAAATATGAACTTTGTTTTTTAATGAATTGACTGCTTTTCGGTCATCATTAAGTCCGATCCGCCGTGCTGATCAGTAACGTATCCAATAGTGTCAGTAAAAAATGATATTGTAGCATACATCTTGTATAACGCTGTCCGTATTTGACAGTGACAGCGATCAGTGAACGTCACTGTGCCGGTACTGTTGTGTGCATAGAGGCCCTTATTATCACGCAAGACCACTGACAGTAGCAGTCACCCTACCACTTTCATAAGCTTATTGGGATGGATATCAAGCGGGATGGCCCACTATCATAAACCAAAGTTAACTTTTTAACACTGAATTGAAACATCAACACTGCACTTGAACTGACAGCAATTAGGATATACGTGTATCTACACCGTCCGGATCATGTGCTGCTCATGCCGCAGCGACTTATGCTAAAGTATCTGACAGTTAATTGACGTATGGCACCGGGCGGTGTGGATACACCATAAGAGCTGATTTAGTCAGATAAGACTTATCAGACTGAATATTCATAAAACGACCGATTTTAAAATGTCATTTTCATAAATGATTGCTGACAAATTGGGGACGTTTTTCAAATCAGGCGTAATGTATTTTATTCGACAAATATTGCTTATCTTAGTTTAACCCAGAGTTCTGATAAGCCAGGATTGTGCAACTGGGACTTAGACTCTTAGGACTAAAGTTCGCAGCGTTTCAGTGCATTTGTAAGAGCACTGGACGGTCGGCGCACAGAGTTTTATTATAGATCGGTACTGGCAAGAATTCGTTATAAGTTTTCTACGTGGATGCGGCCAGTCTTTGCGGCCAGTTGAAGGAAAATAAACGTTATCATAAATGCAACCTTATTACAGTACTGGCAGGCAAGAAAAAAGAAAAGGAATTTCTTTTTTCTTGCCTGCCAGTACAAAAAAAAATTTGCACAGAGCAGGCATCGTCTGTGGTATCGCGGATGAAACCTTAATTTCAAAACTGGCAGGCAAGAAAAAGAAATGACATAGGCTACGCGCGCAAGCTCGATCGTCGTTTGTTAATTTTTACTGTTTTTGAATCGGCTCGCGCTAATTTATGAATGCAGAATTATTAAAGTTCTGTTATTTATTTAGCTGTTGATAACGAAGTCTGAATGCGGTTGTTATATCCTCATTTAACCGTTTTCTAACAACAACTACATGCGAAGCATCAGCTAAACTTATGTAAGTGTTTATTCATACTAACTTTCCACAAAATTACACTTCTTTGACGTAGAAAAGCAGGAACTTTTTGTAAGCGCCATTCTCATACTTTAGTTATGTAAAATATGTGTAAAGACTGTAATTTGGATAGAAAAAAGTTTGTGTTGCCTATTCAAGTGAGAACAAAAGATTTACCATACCTACACGTTGTTGTTTTGGTCAGTAACATCAAACTCAGGGATTATAATATGAGTTTTGCTTATTCAAACAATAATAATATTTTCTTGAAATTATATGCATGTTTTATAATCCAAATAGTTCACTTCACAACATTCTAAAACAAAAATATGAGGTAACTCGAACCCTCGCGCGTATCTACGAAATACTACGCCGTAGCTGGTAAGCTACGAAGAGGCGACTTGGTGTTGGTAGTTTTGACTTACGTCGAAATCGTCCTCAATAATAAATATATTGGCGTCAGTATCGTTTGTACAACCACCCCTGAGTCGCTTGTCGCTGACCGAAACAACAATCTATAGATAATGGTGCAGCAATATGTAATGTACCAGGCACGAGTATTTTAATTTACGGTCTTTAACGGGCTCCCCGAATTTCTGACGCGCACACTAGCGCCACTCTATTTAAAATAATTATTACTCCTTAAATACAAAAACAATCAAAAATCTGGTAGACACGATTGTAGTATAGGTTCTATAGTTTATTTAGTACGTTTAAATTGTTTCAAAAGTAGTTTACTGTAGTTGGAGTTGGAAAAACTGCTAATTATGGCAATTTTTACACGTATCTAAACCACATAACCAGAGCTACAATCGCATCAATTAGATTTTCGATTGGTCTTTTTTTTATCGAATTATGATTTTTCTACTAAAGTGGCGCTAGAGTGCACATTAAAAATTAGGGGGAGACCCTTAAGAGGTTTCGATGTCCTAATCTTTAGGAAAATATTTGCATAAGGTTGCGTTTCCTTTAAATAAGACAAGGTTGGGGATGTATAGTATATGTTTCATAGGTATTTTTGACGGTTTGATGCCGAAAGCTTTCATGTCGAGTGAGCAAACAGTTTAACGCACTATTTTTACTTTGACTATAGTGATGCTTATGTTTGCAGACAAGGTCGCAGAACACTGCTAGTGCACATGCTGATCCTGTGCTTCGTGCCGCACGCAGCGCTTGTGGTTCAGAACTGCACCATCATGGCACAACTGTCACACACATTGGACTCATCACTGTTCCTGCATTCCAAGGTTAGTTCTAATTTACTTTTTTTACGGGTAGAATTCGCCGGGTCCTTTAATTGGTTGACCGCAAAACTGAGACGTTTATGACGTCACTTTGGTCGCTTTATTTTCAAATGAAAATATAGGCGACACAACTGACGTCATGATCTTCATAAATGATCAAAGTGATGTCATACTCGTCTCGCAATTAATGTACTCGATATCATTCTTATGAATCTTTTTTGGGTTCTATAGCCGAATAGTCAAATAGGGTACCCAGTTTCGTCAAGTCTGTTTGTTTGACTGTCCGTCCGTATGTGACAGCTACCTTATTCTGAAACTAGTACAATACACAGTTGAATCTTGGTAGGTAGGTAGGTGTGTTCTGTTAACCACTTTACGATACCCACACAAAAATAATATTATTTTTGCTCGACCCTCTCTACGTACACTTTTTAATAAAATGAAGTTTCTAAAATATTTTTTTCTCAAAGTCAAACATTTGTAAGCTAGACACTTCCAAAGTACTAATAACCCCCCGCCCCTCTAATTTTTGACCTAAGCAAGTGAAAAAAATATATGATGCAGATTTTAATAATGGCTTTCAACGAAAATTGGTTTGAACGAGATCGAACTGGTAGCTTTTAAGATACAGCACATTTTCAACAACCGCAAACATAACTTTGTTCTTTATACAAACACGATGAAAACAAATTTATTTTTGCCTACAACAAAATTTTGTGGAATTTTGGCTAAATGGAAGTACGTGGACAACTTATTCAGATTAAATTGGCACGGAACCCTTAGTGCGCGAGTCCAGCTCGCACTTGGCCGGTTTTTTTACCTAAAAGAAGATCATTTGATTCATAAAGTACAATAATTGGGAGGGTAAGACGACATTAGTTTCGTCAGAGACCTTTTAGCTTCGCGGATTACCTAGAATTGTAGATAAAGTCCCGACTATAGATCCACCCCGACTAACGGCTCCTTAAAAATACATTTATAATGACGCTTACGTACCTTACTGGGGCATTGGTTTCAGCTTACATTATTATTATAATAAAGACTAAAGGTAATTGTTCTGCGTTTGCGTAAAACATTTTAAAAATTACATTTTGTCGTATCTATTTACTAAGAGACAAGTAAAGTTTATCCTCATACAACGGTATTAAAAATGATGTTTTTTTTTCATCCTCATCATTATCAAATTTTAAAGCTCTTGTGGGTGGGGTATTTTCCTTCGTCTCCTTAAAAATTTGAAATTAGGGAAGTTATTGGTGGTTCCCTCTTGCCTTCCACTTTGTTTTATAAGGATTTAATAAGGAGTTTTCAGTTGGTACTCTAGAGTCTGAAGTGAGCTTCATTGATACTTTCATACCAAACAGATGAGTCACATGATATCCGGACATTGCGGGAATGGTAAATGGGACTGACGTTATTTGTAGAGGCTAGACGCCTAACAATTTTTATTGTGGCATTGACATTTTAAACATCTTTTTTAGTAAACATAATTAAAGTTACAAAAATGCTTTTATATCGTTTTCAAGGTTCCGTAGTCCAACATGGAATCCAAAATTTTTGCCATGTCTGTCTGTCCGTTTGTCCACAGTTCAGCGCAGAGACCTTAAGTACCATAGACTGTTATTTGACATGAGTATGTATTATATTCAGTAATATATTTATTAGATTCTTGTTACTATGTTCCTATTTTCATTTGTTGTTTTTTTTCACTGCACCCGTTGCCATCTTTCTGCATGACTTAAAGTTTAAACTGGCAGAAAATGCTTTTAGCATTAAGTCCACCTTTGTACACTAAATTTGTGCAATAAAGTCTTTAAATAAATATATATATTCACCACGCCAAAGTAGTAAAAAAAAATTTCAACACACTTGCTCAAAACGACGTTTTTATTCCACCGATTTTTGGCTCATAATCCTAGATATTAAACGCGCGTGCTTTTTCAGTATATTATTGAACGAGTGCCTTTAGTTTATTAACCCGACGAACGTGTAGGGTATTGTTTAATAGGTCTTTAAAAAAAACTAAGAGTTTGCTAACATCATTTTTTTCAAAAAAGAGGCTTGTTTCAGAAACATTCAGTTTTAAAAGGCAAATTTTTGATAGAGCTCAATATCCCTATCCTCTTCCATCTTAACGGTAGTAGGTGGATTTCTGAAAAAAAAAAAACCCAGCACTTGCATATTAAATAAATATAGGAAAAACTATCACGGTAATAAGTACATTACATACAACGTAAATTATCACTTAAAAATGTTTCCCTCCAAAAAGCATTATGATATTAGACTGAAACTATAGTCAAATATTGACTTTGATTGCTTCATTTACCTGTAAAAAAAAAACAAAAATAATAGTCAGTTCTATCTAAAGATACAACCAGTTTTGTCTCATAATTTCGGATATTTTGTTATGACGGAATCCTTCGTGCGTAAGTCCGACTCGCACTTGGCCGGTTTTCGATACAATAAATATGGCAGTGGCTGTTATAATTGAAAAAAACTGACCTAGTTTTTTCAAACCTTTTTAACAATTTGATGTTTAACCATCAGGTTCTGTTGATTAACATTCGCTTATTTTTTTTGCTGCACATATTTTTACTACACACCAATTACTGATACAAGGTATTTAAAGAAGCATTGATAAGATTGGGTATTGAGTTTCTGTACTTGCTTTTACAAACCCTCTTTCTCCGGTGCCCAAAAAGGGGTGTGGCTCAAGCCACCTCATACGCGTGAGTGAGATTTTTGAATTATTACTGTCTCAGAATCATAAAGTAATTTAGCATGTTATTCAAACACACGGCCGTGTTTCGACGTTTAATTTCACAGAGCAGCTAAGGCAAGGCAGTGGCTATGTGTTAGGTATACGAACCATTTTGAGCCATCTTCGACATCCCAATAACTTCAAATTTGTTCTACACATCAGCATTGTTCTGTTCTGTTATAGGCCATCATGACATTAACGCTAGAAAACACCGTGGAGGCACTTCAAGAAGAGAGAGTCACAGTGGCGAAATTCCTGTTTTTGAAATCCAAAGATACCGAGAAGGAAGACGAAGTGGATTTGTGAGTATGACACATCACAACTTCAATATACTCATTTTTGGGATGTAACAATGCGTGCAAACTGCGATGCAGCTTTGACAGTTAGGTCAGCAGCTCTGCATCACTGTCAAATTAGCAATTTCGTTTTATATTGATGATATTATTATATTAGTGTGGTCACAACTTTGAGCCCTAGTAACCCGGAATAAATGAAATTTTATTTAATTTAATTTATTTATTTGCAAAATAATTGATTTGCTCTAGCATAGTAATTTCGCTACATATATCGAAATAAGAGAGCAACACTCCTTAAGTTCGGATATCGTCTTTTAATTAATTAAGGCGATGGAGCATAGTTGTTAAAATCAGTAAAAATATGAACAACATTTGTCCTAAGGTCAGCAGTCCAGACCTCCTTCACAGCGTCCGACCTACTACTGGATGAACTATCCCCTCCCAGGATCCGGGATGACCACAAGCTGGCCCTCTAGTAAGTCTATCAATATTATTTAGTGTAGTTGATAATCATCGCAAATCATTCCAAAACCTAAAGGGGTATTGGAGTAGTTTCTAAAATAAATAAATCCAAACAATATCATTAATAAAAGATATAAAGGGTATAACTTTTAAAATGTTGCTATGTTCTTCGCTGCATTTTTACTCAAGTCTCAATGGTTTCAAATCTTAGAAAATGCACTGGCTAGACATTTCTAACTGATGTTACTGAAAACCACAAAATATTGTTTGAGTTCGTGAACTGTAAATCTGTCTAGTCACAATCGTATTACATCAGCGTAGGTTCACACAGATTCACATTGACAAAAGTGTGATTCATTCATTCATAAGAATGTTTCATTTTTATGTTTAGGGTATCTACGTCAAGGGTTTTCTTTAATGTTGGTACTGTGATCGATGTGTACTTTTTTCATTTTTAGTTGACTTACAGTCACATTCAGAGATGACTTATTTTTCCTGATTTGGCTGTTGCTTAGTAAATAATAAACTATGAAGAACCTCAGAGTTTTTGCTAGTACAAGAAAACCATGTGATTTGTAAAACCATTGATTTATCTATAATCTAATCGTAAAACTAGGACTAATTTTCATACTTACCCCTACATGCAGTCACCTTAGGGAAGACATCAAAAATTTTATGTAAGTATTTAGTTGTTAAAGATTACTCGTAATTTAACGCTGATTCTAAAGATAAGTAACCAGGAAGCTAACCGACCGCAAACAATCAAATCGTCCAGTATCTATTCAAATATGTTTTCAAACCTCAACGGTGTGCAAATAGGATTCAATAACTTATGCTCATAACCTCCTGAGACAGAGACAAAATGTTGTTTTGTTACTTTACCAGTGACTTCCGGAGCGTGATTAATATTTTCACACCATGCACAGGTCTTCATTTTGAAGCTAAGTCCATGAGTTGCTGTTACATCTACTTAAACATGTTTGCTTGAAGCTAGAATTTCCCGGCAATAGAGTTAAGAATCACAGATTCTGAATTTCAGAGGTAAGGCCTCAGCTATTGAATATTAAGTGCCATCATAGGTCACTGACATACAAGTCACTGGTTAACACTTACAACATTAACGTCATGTATTTACATTAAAATACTAACGCCCTTTTTCAAAATGTTTTAATAAGATCTCTTAATTATCCGTTCAATGCATACTTCATACGAATTGTTCGTTGGTTAGTGCTGAGTGGTTAACTAATGGTAGTGGTTACTTTATCTAAGAATGAACAAATGTTTTGCTAATTCTATTTTATGCTTTATAATATAAGTAAATAGGCAATAGTCTTGTCTGCAATGCCCTTACAGGGCTACCATGTAACACCACACCCAACTTGTGACCGGGAAACAGAATCAGAAAAATGAATCTGTATCTGAATCTTATGATGTTTTTTTTACTGTTGATAATACGAAATGTATAAAATGTTGGACGAACCTTGTAGGTTAAAATAGTTTGATTATTTGACTCATTGTACTACTATCTAGGGTCTGACTGAGTGTTCTTTTGCAGTAACCTCAAGAAAGCAGATACTTTAAAAAGAATGGATATTTACGGCGAGTTCAACAGGACGTTGCTACTGTACATAATGCGTTACGTGAGGTTTACTACGTCAGCGCTCTGGCGGTGAGTCACTCACAACATTAAAAAATCAAAAGAGTTTTCAGAATTTTTCAAACCCTCACTTTTTGCTGAACACAAAAAAGGTATAATAGGTAAATCTATGCTATCCATAGTAGTTACCTTGTGTATCCATGGTATTGTGTTATCGATACTGTCACGTAATAATAAAGAACATACATAATCTGCTTTTGTAAAATCACTAGCAGTGTAGTGTAATGAGCACTAGTTACTTATAAAATACTACTCGTACTAGTTAGTAAGAGGGCAAAAAGACTGTGTGTGTGTACTTTATTGTATCAAAAACGTTTCTTTACACCTCAATAATAGTTTAAGATTAATTTGAGAAGATATTTCTACTACCCAATGGTTGTCTGGAAGAGATTACTTCCAGCTATAAGACCGCCAATATTGTACTAATGATTTGAGTATTTGACTGTAATATTATTGTTTCTTATGTCTTTACTTGTGCTCTGAAGAATATTTATTTAATTTAAAATTTAATTTATTAAGTCAGATAATAAAATCCATTATTTATATATTTCTAAGTAGCAGCTTCTTTCTTAAAACATTGCATCGGAATGTAATTACCTACAACTTTTCAAAGTTTTGATGGTATTCTTATATCTTCAGACACTTATCAACATCTTACGAGCTTCTGAAGTCGATGGAAGAGGTGTCACTTGCGCTGGTGGCGGCTCTCTTCCTCAGCAATGAAAACTTTGATGTGGACACTTCGACACGTCTCCAGAAGCATCATCAGCTAGCCTTGGAGCGACTGCAGGCAGCTGTGCAGTATTTGGAAGCGGAAGAACTGTTTGATACAGCGAAAACACTTATGGAGATCATTGTTTTGTAAGTGCTAGAATTATTCCCGGATCATTTCTGAATTTAGATTAGAGGTGGAATTGTGTAAAGTTTGAACGTTTTTTTTCTTAGCCGTTTGACAGATCATACCGTACATTTTGAACTGTCAAATGAATACGATTGCTTAACACAATTCAACCTCAGATATGTATCAATTGGTGATTGACGATCGACGTTACCGTACCAAAATATATCATTTTCAGTTTCTCGTGCTTTTAGTACGTAATCCCTTTATAAGTTTTTACTATAGCTTTCCAAAGCCAATCACTCATTTGTGGGGACCCTTTATTAAGAATACACGACTTTCTAGGCTTTGCAAATACATAAGTGACTTACCGCTACCTGTTTTAAATGCATACGTTTATGTAATCAAAAGTTATCATTCTATGTTTTAGTATGACGAAACAGTGCGTTGATGTTGTTAACATAACTGTGCACTAATACAATTTTCCGCACACATCTCTTTTGAGATTGAGATTTGTGGGATTACTGTATAACTAACAATTACTTTATCATCTAAAATGTTGCAGTTACGAAGAGTCAGGTCGAGAGCTGAGTAATCCATCCCTCACTGAATCGCAAAGGGGCATCGACCTCAAATTTTACACCCACCAATCAAACGCCTGCCTGAACAAGTTGAAGAAGGTCAAGAATGCTTACTGGGACATCATTAGGTGAGGATAGGAAACTTAAAAGGGGCAACGTTGCAGTTACCCCAATAAAAGACTTTGTCAAACTTCTACGGGATACTTAAAACGATTTTCAGACAAACTTTTATTAGGGGTGCGAGTTTTGTAGCAGCTTTAGGTAGTTAAGAAAAACGCGTTCAAGACGCTTCCACCTTTGTGTTCGTCCACTCAAGCAAGATAATTTCGATCTTAAACAAAACAAAACGTAATCGAGGATACATCGTTAAATGAACTTAATCGCTGTTTGAAGTTGTTGAGGCACTTTTCCATTAAGTGAAAATATCTTTGTAGAAAAGGACATTTTATGTCTGTATTTCAAAAGTTGTCTGCTTTAGTCGCAGTTATATCCAAAAAATAACCGGGGAATCTTTTAAAACAGCGGGTCCGGACTTTATACGTCCGGTCCGAATCTGTGGAAATAATAAACGAGAAATGTGAACGCAAAACCGGATACAGATGACTTATCTAGTGCGAACACTACCATAGAAAAAAAGATCTCATTTCCACGGGTTCGGAGCGGATGAAGAGCAAAATCCTTTTAAGGCCTCCGGACGGACCCTCAAAATGTAACGATTGCCCTTTGCAGGGAAACAGTGCACGTGGAAATGTGGCAGGCCAGGCGGACGCTGGCCATTGGTGTGGCGATCCTTGTCACCGTTCTGCTGGCGTCTCCAGTGCTGGTTCTGATGCTGCGGCACACCGTCCACACCATACAGGTAAGGTTATTTGTAAGTGCGGACGAGATCACGTCAAGGTTAACACTGCGGTATCTTATTCAGTTGTAATAAGGGCAAGTTCGCAACAAAAGTGGGTAACCTGATGGGCTGGTCACTGTACTTAAAGTTTGTTTGCCCCTTATTAGGGCTCTACTTGTCTCTAGCCTCCGACAGATCGACGGCATGTTGACAATATCTTCTAACGTTCTTCTACTTAAAATTTGCCATAATTTGCTTGGTCTTTGCTAATTTAATGAGCTATGGGCTTTTCGTATTAGTGTTCATGTGTTTATGTATATGTACCCACATTACTTTGTATCAATTATAACTAACTGAAGATTTAATTATACAGGGTGACTTTATCAGTACCGAAATTTTGTGTAAAGACTCCACTGATGAATATGATATTTTTTCTCGATTTCACTATTGCCCCCATAGTAAAAGTTGTTCATATTCATCAGTGGAATCTTTACACAAAATTTCGGTACTGATAACAAAGTCATACTGTATATTAATACTTTTTAGCTTTTTGGTAAATAACACGGTCTATATTTTGTGCTAATAACGACAGCCAACATTACCAGTAGCCGAAGTCTGAAACAAAATTTTTGACATATCGTGTAGAGAATTTCAATTTTATGATAATCTTCTATATCAAATATCCTTAAAGACATACAGCATAAAAAATAAATAAAACCTAACTGTTAACTCCCGTTTTAACATTTTTAAAAAATCGTAAAAAATATTTGTAACTTTATAAGCTATAGTTTCAAATTTTTTTCTCAAAGAATAAAAACAAGAAAACACTAATGTTATATCAGCGTTTTTCCTTTTGGCTTTCCGTAGCTACATTTCTTATAAATCGTATGGTAGTCTCGACATTTTCCTGCAAAATCACCCGGTGGCGCTCGAAAAGCGCTGAGCCAGAATTGGTGATTTCGTGTGTTTATTGATTGAATATTTCTTTTGAGTTTCAAGTTTAAAAAATATATTTTTAAGATTAATTTAAGATATAACTACGTAAGTCAAAATGATATAAGATGCAGTAGAAAATCTGAAAATTTAAGTTGTCCACGCGAAATGTCAGAAATTATGCTTCACAATTCTCGTGCAAGTCGCATAAGAAAAAAGTTCACCGATCGTTTTTTTTTTGTCAAAGAAAAATAAGTTTTTGGTTTCTCAAGATCACTGTTTCTATATACTTAGATTGTGTCACACGATCACAATCTAAGTATATAGAAATTTTGACCCCAGTTTTTTTATGGTGTAGATAATTTACTTGATTTTTTAGCTAAAACGGTCAAACTCGCAATCGAATTACTACACGCAAAAAGTTTGATTGCCGCGAGAATCGGCCTCCAAGCTTCGGCCGGGCTGTCCTTTCGTAAAGTTACTGACTGTTATTCGTCGAAGCTCATGTTTGATTATAAAGCTATTTTTTTTTGTTGGTTGTGCACAACAATTAAATTTAAACTCCAATCTGAACACAGCAACGTCACAGTTGTGTCCACAATCGCAAATCGCGCAGTCGCGTCTACAATAAATAAGTATATAGGTAGATACCTAGTTGTTCATTGCGCTCGCTGACGCGGAAGGAAGTATAATTTTGAAGGTGGAAGCAGAGACAAGGTAGTTTGCTGATCTCATGATACTGTCACAGTGCGATACTTAATAACTTATGCCGTAGGTACATCAAACCGATCAAATAAAATACTTAGCGTAGATTAGTTGTAGCTGACCACTAGTATAGCAATAGAAGTAGAATGCAAACCTACAATCACATTACAAACAAAGATTAGTTTTTTGTTTGTTTGATGTAATAAAAAAAAACTTAATATAGATTTGGTGTTTGAGCACATAATATTACTTAAGTAGTAATAAATTAACGTTAAAAGTGCAGGATGATTTGATAAAAAGTATAAAATAAGTATTGTATAAATTTTAATGTAATAAAAATAACAGTCCATAATCTCAGCTGATGATAACTTAGCATGGTCTATCAGTCCACTCCTCGTATCTGAAACAGAAGCAAGAAATTTAAGGGTTTTTTTCATATTTGTAAAGTACGTATTTTCCTTCAGTTCTTTTCTTCCTTGTTTTCCTGGTATTTCCTTTACGATGATTTGTCAAGCAAAAGCAATTTCCGAGTTAGATCATAGGTGATGGATCACTTTTTTTCACCCCCTTCGGCCAGTACCTATGTATTTTTCTCATTTATAGTCTTGTTTTTCACACAGTATTCACAATCTATACTAATATTACGAAGCTGAAGAGTTTTTTTTAGTTTGTGTGTTTGAACGCGCTAATCTCGGGTAATCGGAAGTAATGAACCGATTGAAAAAAAAATTTGGATAGCTTATTAAGAAGGCTTTAGGCTATAAAATGCGACGGGAGGGGAAATAAAACACGCGGACGCAGATGCGAGGGACCGCTAGTAACTTCTCGTTGAAACAGCTCTATAATTACTGTTTAAGTAGGTAAAGTTCACACCTCGCTTATCTGTACACAAACACAGCTTTTGATTTGGTTGGTTAGAATGAACTATAATACATCCTTTTCGATCAAGTTTTTTTTTCTTTATATATCAACCTAAGGCTCTGGCAGGTATTATTGTATTAGATAATTTTCCTGTTATAAAAATATGCCATAAAAACACTGCATTTGCAGACAGAGGCGCCACATAAATAAATACCTAAACTAAAGTAGAAGGCATTAATATTTATTAAACATTTTGTGGAGGAAGGGGACGAAACACAATTCATTTCACCTTTTTATTGTATCAATTAGGTGTATTCGTTTTTCCATTACTACTATCTATCAAAAGTTTTATGCTCTGAGATCTTCTGTATGAG
This sequence comes from Pyrausta purpuralis, assembly GCA_963924145.1. Taxonomy (NCBI): domain Eukaryota; kingdom Metazoa; phylum Arthropoda; class Insecta; order Lepidoptera; family Crambidae; genus Pyrausta; species Pyrausta purpuralis. The sequence continues at coordinate 5,885,001 of OZ001651.1, forward strand.
TGAATTGTTTTGCTTATGCGAGTAGTACAGAACTCACAAGTTTATCATTGACAAATAATTGTGTATCGTTTCGCATTGATAGAGTGCCAAAATAAGTCACGGAGTAAGTGGTGTTAGCAGTTAAACTTTGTGTCAAATATTTAGAAAAAAGTATTAGTTAAAATTAATGACAGAACATACTGTTTACAAGTGACACATCCGAATGGGAACGGCTTCAGAACCTGACCTCGAGGGCACACTCCACTTAGAATAGTGTTCCTCTTTCGTCTTCTACCTTGTTCTTCATTATATCGGAACAGATTGTTGATCCTCTCAAATCTTGAATTCATTTGCTGGTATAATTTTGATTGTTGTAATCCTACTTTATCAACTGCTCCATTGCTGACAGCTGCTTGTGTCAGAAGATTTGGCAAGTCCACATCAGTTTTGTTTAAATTGTGTTCGTCAAAGATAATGTCCGATTTGTAAACACTTTCACTGCTTGACTCTAAATTATACTCGTCTAATCTTGATAAACCAGTCACAGTAGCAAACACACAAACGCACAAAGAGCGCCAAATCCTGGCCATCTTGCAAAAAAAGTTTATTTGTGGTACGGAAAAAGCAGGTTTCTGCGCAAGATTGCATAAACGTCGTTCTTATTCGCAAGTCACATATAAACTGACAGGCATAGAGGTACAGTCATCGACAGAAAACATCGATACTAATAAATGTGACCTGGGAGGTGCGAATATGAATCACCGTGTTTTGAGATTAAATTATGATAATTAGCTTTCGATTTTAAGCTAAGAAACCGTGTCGCGACATGTGATTTGATTTAGATTAAAATCTCAGGACGCATCAAGGTTTTACTCTTGCTTTATATTAACAAAAACTAATAATATTAAAAAGTATTCTTAACCCTTGCACCCTTGGTGTGATGAATTGTAATGACATAACGTCATTTGCAAAATGGCGTTGCAATAACAACCCTTCGGAAAAACGCAATTACTCCACAATGAAATCATATTTAATCATAATGTAAACGACATTATACTTATTATTAAATGTATCTTCCATTTGTGTCAACATAAATACAAGATCAATACTTACCAACTGTATTAAAGGCTCTAATAGGTGAATTTCATCTTATCAGAAAATGTATATTACACTGTGAGTGTTAAAAACATTCTAAACTATTCAACATAAACATATAGTTTGGTTCAGCAGCACAATAATGCTGCCTATTCACTTTTCAACTTCCAAGGAGCCCAAGTGTCAATTCAGTGTCAAAGCATGTCATTTACACTCTGATACACATAACTAATTCAGAGCAACATGTATCTCGCATTCTCCACAGAAAGAATTTATTGTACAAGCTTTGAAAAAAACAAAAGTTACACGTTTTTAGGTTAGCTTAGCGACGTCGATCATGTAAAATGTTTTTATTTGGACTTTCAATAAACTTACAGGTTTAAGATACAGTTAAGACATGCAAATCATCTATGATGGTAGAAAAAAACTACTTCATAATTTAACTGAAAATTATCAAACATGTATTCTTGCAGTAAACATCTCATTTACTTACCAGTTGAGGTGCAACAGAGCGTGCCACTATATGCGTCGAATAGTGTCCGTCACACAGAAGAGGACTAAAAAACTGGGTCGCTTGTGATCTAAGTGACGAAGTTGACACTATTATGTGGGTATGCCACTCTTTGTGTGCGGTGTAGTCTTGTTCTTACTCGGACACTGATCAGAGCGCTCCGAACTAGTGCAATCGATCAAAGGAACTAGTTCGGTCTTTTAGTACTATTAGTTCAATAGTTCACCGATTACTCTGACATCAGTCGCCCGTCGTACACAGCGAACATGATCGTACGTCCAAGTCGGTTAATTTAGTACACCTTCTTTCACGCTCTGGCACACGCGTCTGTTTCGTTCTCGCTTTATTAGTTCATTTTCCGTCACACTCACGCACACGCGTCTGACTCGTTTTCGCTCAATCTAGTACATCTTCCATCACGTTCACGCACGCGCGATTGTTATCTTCTAACTCACTCTGACACTTGGAATTATTCGTTCTTACTCGGCTCGCGCTAGCTAAACTGAACTATAGACATAGGAGATTTGCATAAATGAAATGAACTAAAGACCGATTTGAACGACCAGAAGTGAATAGTTCGTACTCGTTCACAAGCATGAACTAATTCCTAATAGTACATGTACTACACAAGCCTAGTGCGGTGCACCAAATAAAAAATGCACTCCGGGAGTGCCGGCAGAAGTGAAAACTTGAATATTAACGTTGTGCATTTTTGATTTAATGGAATAGTTAGGGTTATATTTTGAATGGATTGCTTTTATTATCAATTTAAAAGTATTTTTATTTAAACTTTATTGCACTGAGACTAAATGCTAACTCACTGTTGTTTCAACAGTTTGACGAAATTCAGAGCAAAATTGAAAATATTGTAGATGAAGCTGAAACCCAGGCACACTTAGAGTATCGGGAAGTATTTGAGTCACAATATTATTCAGTTACTGCAGCTGCAAAAAGTCTTTTGAGTTTAAATAATAATGTTCAAGAATGTTCGATTAATTACAAGTCAGAAAATTCTGAATTCTGAATCGCTTTGCCTCCTGGGTGCCCCTCTTCTTGATCCCAGCATCGAACCTTTTCTTGATAAAAAATTGAATGATTTCACTCTTTCAGCCCCCAGATTAGAACACCTAAATTCACACATTGCATTTACTATACTTAAATCGTGTCTTTTTGTGCCTAAATTTACATATTTCTTACGTGCTAGTCCTATCTGGAAAAAAAATAATTATTTAAAACTATTTGACACCACCCTTAAAAATAGTTTGGAAAAATTTTTAAATTTACATTTCGATAATAATTCTTGGGCTCAGGCTTCGCTTCCTATTCGTTTTGGTGGTATCGGAATTCGCCAAATTTCTAGTATAGCCCTCCCCGCTTTTCTCTCCTCTTTGCATAGCACTTCCGTTTTAGCCAGAAAAATCTTCGAACATCCTCGCCAACTTTCTGAGGTGAGAGAGGCGGAGGAGTTTTGGCAAGGCCTCTGTCCTAGAGAAGACATCCCAAAGGAACGTCACCAGCAAAAACTTTGGGATGTCCCTCTTGCGAGAGAGACCTTCAATTATTTACTTCAAAATTCCGTCAGTGACAGTGGTCGCGCAAGGCTCTTGGCAGTTTCCTGCAAAGATTCTGGTCATTGGCTTCATGCTTTACCGTCGAAAAATTTGGGCACTCTTTTCGATAGTGAGTCTTTCCGGGTGTGTGTGGGTCTCCGCCTTGGTACCCCTATATGTGAAATTTTTACGTGTCCATGTGGCAAGGAGGTTGATAAATTTGGTCTCCACTGCCTTTGTTGCCAGCAAAGCGCTGGGCGTCTCGCCCGTCACGCTACCCTTAATGACGCCATCAGAAGAGCTCTTGCGACCATTAATGTTCCTTCCACGTTGGAACCACGTGGTTTGGTCCGTGATGATGGCAAGAGACCCGATGGCCTAACGCTTATTCCCTGGGAACGGGGTCGGGCCTTAGTTTGGGATGCAACTTGTGTCGATACTTTGGCCCCTTCCCATCTCAGAGAATCAGCCCTTAAAGCTGGAGCAGCAGCGGAGTTGGCTGAAAACGCCAAGCGTCGCAAGTACGTTTCACTTGCAAGTGATTATGTGTTTGCGCCGTTTGGCGTTGAAACATTTGGGCCGTGGGGACCCTCTGCTAAATTGCTGTTTAGTAAAATTGCGCCAAAATTAAATTCTTTAACAGCCAATAATAAAGCTGGCTGGTTCCTAGCTCAAAGGATCAGCATAGCTATCCAACGCGGCAACGCAGCCAGCATCATAGCCTCCTTGCCGCAAGAAAATGGTTTCGTTTTTGAATAGGTAGATATTAAGTTATTTTTTTATGTTACATGTCTTAGTTTAATTTTTTCTTGACTGTAAGTTGTACAATTGGCGGACTTAATGCCTAGTGGCATTCTCTACCAGTCAACCACCTGGTAATGCAGAGAGTTTAATCAGTGGCGGAATATTAATAATATGTGAGAAGAGTGGTAAGAAAAAGAAGTAAAATGCACTAACATAAACATACATACTAATATTACACAAATATATAATAGGATACATAAGCAAAAGAATAAATAACATACAAAGAATACATAAACTTAATAAATACAAAATTATGAATGATAAAGCTGATGATAATGACGACATCCAAAGAACACAAATAAAAGAAAATGGCTGTTAATTCTGAAGAGAGCCAAGGTTAAGATAGTGGGTGCGGAGAGACTTTTTAAAAGTAAATTTGTTGGGGGACATTCTGATTTCATTGGGGAGAGAATTCCAAAGTCGAATCGCAGAGATGGTGAAAGAGTCCGACATAAAGCCGGTCTTGAAAAGTGGTGTGAAAAGAGTGAGATTATGGGAAGAGCGAAGGTTGCGCGAAGTAGTGGAAGCCAGATAGTTGAAGCGCTGTGCCAAATAGGTCGGAGAGTGAGGGTTACGAAGTATGTTGAAGAGAGTGCACAGGATTCTTATTTCTCTGCGATGTCGGATGGGAAGCCATTTAAGCTTGAACCGGTAAGCAGAAATGTGGTCGTACTTACGGAGACCGAAGATAAAGCGAATACCATTGTTAAGGAGACGGTCAAGTTTATTGAGATAAGCTTCACTGATGTTCGTACAACAAACATCGGCGTAGTCGAGAAGAGGAAGTACGAGAGACTGTACAAGAAGAGTTTTAGTATGAGAAGGGAGAAAGTTTTTAAATTTATAGAGAGCCCGTAAAGTGGCGGTTACTTTCCTGCTGACCTCAGAAATGTGTTTAGACCAGCAGAGGGTGCTGTCCATGTATAGCCCCAGGTTCTTGACATTTTCACTGTAAGGTATCACGGCCTCATTAAATAAGATCAGAGCAGTGGAGTCCATGTCGATCTTGGCCAACTGCCTTGAGCTGCCAATAATGATGGCTTGACACTTGGACGGATTCACTGATATCCCAAATTTCTCGGACCAGTCAGCAATACAGGCGAGGTCACGATTAAGGGCTGATATGGCCGAGCCTATGTCAGGCACCTCTGCCTGAGCATATAGTTGCAGATCGTCTGCATACAGATGGTAAGAGCAATTAAGATGGCGAGTAATAGAATTAATAAAAACGGAAAAGAGGAGTGGAGAGAGAATGCCACCTTGAGGAACGCCAGTTGTGAGATTGGACCAATAAGAAAACTGTTGGTCAATCCGAACAGTTTGTTGGCATTCCTGAAGATATGAGGTGAACCATTCCAGTGCTTGATGTGAGACCCGCAAATGGGACATAATTGCAAGGAGCACGTCGTGGTCGACATTGTTAAAGGCATTAGAGAAGTCAGTCAGAACTAGAACAGTCACTTTTGAATTATCCATGCCCTCTCTAATGTCTTCAACCACCTTAAGAAGTGCTGTGGTTGTGCTATGTCCCGGACGAAATCCTGACTGATAATCATTCAGGAGGTTATTGTTAAGTAGAAAAGTACTATCATCTATGTGACAGAATACAATATTTATTTATTGCGCTATCGTACACAAACATTACAATTTATATTACATTAAAAAGTTAATAAAAATTTAAGTTATATTACATAATTTCGATAACTTTTTATTTTCTAATTTTTATCATTTTTTTTTTCATATTTTGAAAAAAAAACATATTTTTTTTAAAAATAGATTTAAAAAAACTCGATTTCTAATTAATCGGAACTGTTACAATCGGTTTTTCGATTAATCGATTTCGATGTTACAACACTACTCTTCAACCGTCTTACGGTTTTTCGATCAGCCCACGTGTCCTGACGCGAGTTTCACAGTTTTTAGCCATCCCACAAAAGTGTTCAACGCCGCTAAAGAAGTTCTTACTTCAAAAATCTTTCTCTTCGCGATCGTTGACTACGCCATCAAGTGTCAATACAACTTTTTTTTATTGCTTAGTAAATTATGATGATGTTGTGCTGGTATTTATGGTGCTTGTAATATGACAATACCTCTACTTTAAGGTTTTAGACCCCACTAGAACGTAGCATACCATGATCGTGCTAGCATCGTCACGTGCTATGCACGGAGCGTACCAGCACCGGCGAAATAAATTTTTGCTCGCTCTCGCTCCATATGAGAGTGAGACGGAACGCTGACAATCCGTTCAGTGGGCAAGGTCCGTGGCAAGGTAGAGCGCATGGTGTTATTTTAGCCTGACACGTTCCTATCACGAATATGGTATGGTACGGTACAGTGGGAAAAAACCTTTACTTCTGGGGATAAGAAAAAAACAACAGTTACTAGTTTATCAATTTATTTAACCAATTTTAGGTAGCAGTCTGAATGAATTTCATATCACTAAAACTCTGTCTATCTGTTTAAGTGTAACAGAAATAATAATAACATAAAAAACTACTGCCTCTGTTATTTATCAGTTTTACTATTGGATCTGATTTAAAATCTTAATGATATGTACTAACAAAAGTAACAAAAATTTAGATCACTACAAAAAAACTTAACAATAAATACAATTGTAGTCAATTACCCTCAATAAATAAATACTGGTTCATCTTATAAAATTAATATTTACACAATAAATCATTCGCAATCAACAAGATCGTCTAACTGCTAACAGATTGTTTTTTGTATATTTTATTTATCAATAGAATCAAATGTTCTATTTATGCTAAAAAAATGATAAAATGAAAATGAAAGTTTTTAATTACTTAATTATGTTTTTTAACAATTCATCACTATTTTCTTTTTGTCTTTCTTGAAATTATATTCAAGAGATATTTTATCTTGTTTGTTATTAATGGAGGCAGTGAGTCATTATTATACGAATTAAAATTATAATTTATAAAACCACAAAAATACAAAAAAAAACCTTTAAAAAGTTTCGTAATACTTATAATGCACTTACGTATATTTTCTACAATCGTAAAGTAAAGGATTGAAATCAATAGTCGGGTTTGTTCAAGTGTTCATATTGGATTTAAAAACATCTGTGTAGGTTTTGTAAGACATATTTCTAGCGTCTATGTCATAAAAACTCACAAAGACCTTTTTTGTCTGACTGTTCTTTGACGATATAAGAAAATGGTTTTGAATTTAAAATTATTTTTCTTGTAAAAATATCTAACCCTAACATATTAATACTAAGGCTCCGTTACACCACCGTACTTCAACTCGTACGGACGTGAAGCTTGTTTTAGATTTACGGCCTGTTTGACAATGTTGTAATAAATTTTCATTATCTAACCAACACTTCAAACGAAATGACATTCCGTACTTGTATGAGCTTATTAATCGATGGTAAAACAGGCATTTTTTTGTTATAAATAAATAAAACTTATCTTATCTTATGTCATTATTTTGGTTATACTTAGAACATTTGGATTTTTAGCTAAGCCAGCTAATAACTAGCTATCACGACACTACGCTTACGATCAGTAATAAGTATTAATATTATTTAAAATACTCTTATAAGCTAATGATAAATAGTTTCCTTAATTAACAGTTTCAATGGCAACATGACCTAACCACGTATTATAGGAACAATATATTGGCATCACGCAACCCTTTTCTTTATTACTAGCGGTCTCCCGCGACTTCGTCCGCGTGTTGTGAGTTTGTTCCTTCCCTTCCCTCACTTTCTCTATTTATAAGCTATCCAACACAAAAATATTTTTTCAAATTGGTCTAGTAGTTCCTGAGATTAGCATGTTCAAACAAAAAAATAAAACAAACTCTTCAGCTTTATAATATTAAGTATAGATTTAATAGTTTCATTAAGTAAAAACTTCTAAAATAAAAAATCAAAATAATGAATGCTAATAAAAAATATAAACGCTTATTAATAGTTTTACTGGTAATAGATATAATTGCAAAGGTAACTATAATGGATTGCGATCAATCAATAATACGTAATATTCATAGACTTGTTTCTCTTCAAACTACTTTGGAGATGAAATAAACCCGAAAGTAAGACCGAATATAAAGTATCTTTTAAAAAGTTACGTAATATGGAATGATGTCATGTAATCGTAGCAAAAAAATATACATTTACTTGTTTGTATTTATAAAAACTATATTGATAAATACTTGTAAGTTACTTTTAAAATCAAACTTGCAAACAGTAGATTTTTTTAAAGAATACACCATAAATACTTTCAATATTAAATGTTTCTCACTGGGATCCCTGTTCAAAGTCGTATAAGTCAAAACATATACAGGCAAGGCAACATCACGGGCTTAATAATGTAATTCATAGAAATGTTAATATTAGTCAACAGTCTTCTGATTTCCTTAGATTGAAACTCGTTTTAAATTCGGATATGTGATATAACAACCATACACTTAGGTGCACACGAATACTTAGTAGATTAGGAGATTCTGTGTCAAGAATAAAAATAAAAGTTTATATAAGAGCACAACGTCTTGTCTGAAAGATTAATCAACTAATGTGATAAGTCATAAAGTACTTTATACCTCCACATTAGCCGGACTGCTTCGGAATGTTGGTTTACTTCTATCTTTTCACAAATATCATTCTACTTCATTAATACTGACGGAATTTTCATTACAATGCAACTTCATTAGATTTCCGAAATCGGGTAACACATTCGACATTCCAAGTTTTTCTCAGCTGGTGTTTTGTTTTCTTTTTGTTCAAGTGTTGTTAGCAGTCATTGCCCGATAATTCTTCGTACCTGAAATATAAAAAAAAAAGTAATAAGAAAATGATCTATAAGGAGTTTCCAAACTAACCGTTAGAAATGAATTAGCTACTCGAAATGAGTAAAACTAATCAACTCTCTCCCAGAACACCATGTCAAAACATTTATTTTAGATTTACTTTACTAAATCAATCACATGATCCGTCTGATTTCAATGAACAGTCTCGAATTTTGACGTGTTTTGACTCATGTTTCTAGGAGAAAATTGTTAAGATATTTATTCTGAGAAGATCCATACATTTTAAAAGAGTAATTGTGAAACACTTTAATATAACTTTTATGGGGGCAGTCAATCAATCATCAAGGTAAACAACAGATTTAATAGTCATTGTTAAAATACATAATTATATGTGATAAAATGGTGTGCGCAAAATATTTGCTATGCAGCTGTATATCATGCGAAATTATCTTTCAAGATAGGTAAATTTATGACTTTTTCATCTAAATATTTGATTTTGTATTAAATTATACTGCAGTTTTTATTCCTACGAAAATATTGTTATCAGACAAAACACGTAATAATTAAGTAAGAAATATGAAAAAAAGTAAGATAGAACGCCCATTAACATAATCTTTACCGAATTTTAATATGGAATAATAAGCATTTAGGTTATAATTTTCGATTTATTTTAATATTTGACAACATCACATACATTGCTCCGATTCCAAGCTAAGTAGCTAAAGCACTTGTGTTATGGAAATCGGAAACAACGGTGGTACCACAACACCCAGACCCGCGATAATATAGAAAAGATCGTTATCTACATTGACCCGAACGGGAATCGAACCCGGAACCTCACGAGATGGACAATAAAGATTATACTTTAATTTTATATCTTTTGACTTCCGAAGTCCACAATATCTATTAGACTCTTTCTCCTAGTCTTTTTGCGTAGAAATAAAATAGAGTCACAGCGGCAGTAATTATTTGACTGTACAGATACGAGTAATGTCATCTTAAAAAAACATAATAATATCACGCGTTTTCTATTTATGTGATTGACTTTTCAGATGTTATTTTTTTTCTGAAAAACACATATAAGTGACTTTTACACAGCATTTTAGAGTTTACCATGAAGGATAATTGAAAAATAAAAAAGAAATTTTTCTTTTTCAAGAATTTACGTACTATAGTAATATAAATATTTTATGGAGATTGAGATGGACATTTAAAGCAGTCTACTTGGATTTTATACAATATTTTATTTACACTGTATCCAAACAACGACACACTGACGCCGTGTCAGTGAGTGATCATTTAGCATCATTAGAAGATTTAACAGATTTTGCTTGTCCAGAGTGATAAGGAAAACCCTATTAATTTCTTCACAAAGTAACTTCATCAATATCTACACGCAATGTACTCTTTGCATGACATTGAAAACAAAACAGTTTTTTTTTTTGAAACGATCTAAGATCTTAGACGAGCGTTTATTTCCACGAATGGTTTTCAGTGTTTCAAAATGTGTGAATTTAATTGCCTGCGATTCTTCTGAAGGAAAATATACTAATGTTTTCTCCAAAAATGAACGATGAATAAATACATTATGACTTTACTTGGCTTATAACTTATGATCAAATTGACTCTTAACAGTAATTCATAATTACTTATTTGAGTAAAGCAATGGGCAAACTAAGTAAAGATATGTTATGGCTCGAGGCACCTGTGATTCGTTGACCTTTGTGCGGTAAACAAGGTTATACAACTCGTGTGACGTAGTCCAATGCTTTATTTGGATAATATTTACATCTTCGATAAATTTTGTTTCGGCTATATTCATAACTCGCAGTCCCACGCGACTGCCTCCGCCCATATTGGGTTAACTCCCTCCTCTCCTGGCGCAGCGTGATGATATATATATATATGCGATTTCAAACATTTTTTTTATTGGTCTTGTAGCTTTTGAGATTAAGCGTTCAAACATACTCTATTTGAAATCAAAAAATGTAATAATAATTGCTGTGCCCCTATTTGCGCTACATTGTGTTAATCAGACCATGTACCTATTTTTGTCTGTATTTATAAAAATGTAGCATGCAATAAAGCTGAATCTACATCTCTTCAGCTTTATAATATTAGTATAGATACCCCTATGTCGCAAAGATCGCCTCTTAATGCACCTTACGATTTAGGTCCACATTTTCTTTGCGTACGACTAGAGAGTTAAATACTCTGCTGGCATAAGTGTTCCCTGTCAACTGCAATTTGAACGTTTTTAAGAAGACAGTGAATAGACTGTTACTAGAAAGTCTTGGGCCATCTGAGGCCGCATTGTCACTCAACATCAGTGCGATCGTGGCCAAATGTCTGGCTATCTAATTTAAAGAAGAAGAAATGTAACATAATTACACCTTCGTAAAATTAGTGGTATACTCTCCCTGTGGAGAAAGACAGGATAATGTGAGGCTCCCCTGTCCGGTGGCAGATATACCCACTAAAAAGACAGGTACTCCCTCGTCGCCTGAGTGGGAGATGGGTGATCAGTGAAGCTTTGACTATCCCGCGTACCTCCTGGCAAAAAGAGTTCCACTTTACCTGCTGTACCAGGAACTTTCAAACTTTAAAGGGAGAACCCATTTAATTATTTCAACAAAAATGAAGCGATATTTGTTTTTTGCAGCATTTCTCACGAAGTAAAATACATTACGCATACCCGTACCCCACCTAATTTACTAAATCCTTGGCATACCTAAATCCACTTCGTCCAGTTCCTACTTCTTTATCAATTTATTGATCTAAATAATGATAAAAGGGCTATGACCTTCGAAGCAAGGTAATACCTAGCTTGCAGTATCGATGACACACTCATACTCATGCCTTAGGTATTTTTACGTGGGCCGATATTTTGCGGGGATCCGTTATCCGGTACCCAGAAGGATGCATTAACATATTCCAAAAAAATGAGGTGTTTCAATCGATCTGTATGTATATTATATCGTCAGAATTGGATACACATTTAGTATGTTGATATATTAAGGCTTCTTAACACGTGTGCAATTTCGTAAGTCGGTGTATGATTGTCTCAGGATGTCTCAAAAACGAGAAATTATAGCGAGAACTAAGAGTACAGTGGGAGTTTCATTCAAATCGGTCTAGTCGTTTTGAGTTAGGAGTAATAATTAAAAATCATGCATTCAAAAATAATTTCATTTTTTTTACCTCCTCCACAAGACTGATTAAAAAGCCTATAATAACGCATTCATATTCTATTTAAGAGAAACTAATTCTTTTGGAGTCGGTGCATGATGTGTGTAGACTGTTGGTGTAGGAAAGCTTTAAATCAGTTTCTTTGTTAATGTATGAAGTACTGAAAACCTTTTAAAGGTTTGACAAATTAATATTCTTGTAAATTTTAAATGTTACACACGCAAGAAGATGATAAAAGACACCACCAGAAATACTTCAAATGTAATGATTTTAATGCACTGTAAGCAAAAATCATGTTGTCAGTAAATAGTTATAAAAGTTTCCTATGCTATCTTAAAATAACCTTCTTTAGAGAAAAACAGATGTTTTACCACTTTTCCTTCCCATACTCTGATACAGTGCAGTCAACTTGTACGACATTGTTGGCTACACAATACAAAAATATATTGATAGCGTCTCGACACATCATATTAACGTCACTGATGTCATACATTTATTTTAGACATCGAAAGTTGGTAATGTATGACTAATGTGATGATAAGACAGCTCAATGGCAATACGATTGCCTAATCCTCGTCTCTTCCGCTCCTTGGTTCGATTTATTTATTTATTTATATCCCATTTTATGTTTCACTTTTGGACCTTATAAAGGATCTCAAAATCACACAACGAGCGATGGAGAGGGCTATGCTCGGTATTTCTCTAGGAGATCGAATCAAAAATTAGGAGATACGTAGAAGAGCTACGGTAAAGGATGGCAATGGGAAGGGCACATCCCGCGAAGTAGGTACTTATGGGCGTTGGAGCCGAAAAGTTCTAGATTGGAGACCCTTAGACCAGAGACACAGCGTCGGACATCCACCGACAAGATGGACAACCTTGTAAAGATCGCAGGATCAAACTGATTAGACCGCTAGTGATCGGTCGCTGTGGAAAGTCGTGAGGGAGGCCTATGTTCAGCAGTGGACTGTAAACGTCCTTTGGCTGATAATGATAAATGATAAACTGATTTTGCATGAATGTACAGTATTTGTTCTTCTCGTTTCTTAAGGAAATCAGTCGACAACCACATCTAAAAAAAGAAAAACAAGCACGCACAGTTAATTAATTACGTATTTGAATATACCTGCCAAAAACTTTACCGTATCTTTGCTTAAGTTGCATAAAAAACCTGTAGTATGTTTTGATTTTGATACGTAAAAAATAAGTGTTGATTTCAAGGCCAATAAGTGTGAGTAACATAAGGTGTAATAACTCTGTCTTATTATAAAGAAATAACTTACATATGTAGCTAGCAGCCCACGTCAAAGTGTTTCTTAGAAAGTGTGCATAAATAATGAAACAATGATGGGTTTTATGAAGTTAAATAGTTAGTATCGTCTTCAGTCATAGCGATCCCGAGTCATGTGTCATAATGGTTGGTAGCAGTCATAACAACAGCGTTCAGTATTTCGCCCTAACTCTAGGGCGAACATAAGCTATGTTGTATGCTGCAAGAAGTAACTGTACGCTTGAGGCTTGCACTTAACCAAAGCCTAACCCTTTTAACTTGCACCTTGCGTATTTTGTTTAAAGTGACGCCTGTTTTTGTATCGTGTGTGCAAGCGATTATCATTGAAAATGGTTAGCCGAGACCTCCACTGTACTTCTAGGTGAAAAAATTACATAAAAAGACATGAAACGGTATAGTTTCCTTTTTGGGTTCCGTACCCAATGGGTAAAAACGAGACCCTGTTACTAAAACTTCGCTGTCAGTCCGTTTATCTGTCACCAGGCTGTATCTTAAGAACCGCGATAGCTGGATAATTGATATAATCCAGATATATCACATTTTGCCTACAATCTCATGTAGCCAAGATTTTTGGTGATAGGTAATAAAATGATTTAACTCTCTTCTTGACCTGTCTTGTCATCGTTAGTTGAGGTTTGCAATTTCAGCTAAAGTTTTAAATAAAGTTGCAGTAATATTAGTAAATTAGAAAAAAAAGAAGAAGCAAAGAATAGTCGGAAAAGTCCTTGAGACGGTCAGAATTTATTTGACCTCAGTCAGTTGATTTCATAATTTATTAATCATTCAATACAATAATCCATACTAATACTAATATTATGAAGCTGACGAGTTTTTTTGTTTGAACGCGCTAATCTCTGGAACTAATACACCGATTTGAAAAATCTTTTTTGTGTTGAATCGTTTAATTATCGAGGATAAAACAGCGACGGGAGAAGAGGGAGCTAACTCAAAAACACACAAACAATCAAACTCTTCAGCTTTGTAATATTAGTACAGATGTTACCCAACGGTTAAAAATCATAATACGTAATCAAATGATCACAATTGTGCATGTGCAACGTTCAGAACGGCTATTTTACTTATGGATATGACTAAGATTTTTAACCATTAGTTAACTACCCAATACCGGTACTTATTTATCGAATTAAAATAAATAAATAAACATCGCGCAAAACCAAATTAATAACATGTACGTTTATAACATTCCAGCGTATCAATGTTTGCATATTTGATGAACCCATCATGACCTCGATCACAGCCTTTTACTAAGTTTTACTTAGTGTGACGTGTGTTACTGGCTCTTAGGATCAATTAATTAAAAAAAAACTGCTGACCTTTCACAAGTTATACAGTAGTAAGGGCTTGGTTTCCAAACTTTCCCGATAGGACATCTTCCCGATACTATGATATCCCTCTTCTTTCTTCCTGATTTTTTAATCTGTTGTCCCAGATGAGTTTGAATGTTACTTTCTAAAGCAATAGGTTTTATAACACTGCTGTTTATAGTTCTATCTTCACTGACTGCGTATTTTGATTCATAATTATCATTAAAATCAAAATATTTTTCATCTTTCCTATTTGTTAATGGTGTACTCGCAGCATTGAGAGTCCAAATTATTAGTATTATCACATTTAGATATATCACTTTCGCCATTTTCACTTCACTGGCACACAAATATTTTTTAACGAAAATCCTACAACACGTGTGTATCGTTCGCGATACAAATCAGCTCTGAGACGTGAGACTTGTAGCGCTATCGGGCGTCAACTGCGCGTGCGCATCACCAACTTTTCACACGCTAGCTGTCAATTTTCTGGTATTTTATGTAGTAACAGAGACTGCCAGGGAAATACGGATACTGTTGAACGGACAACAATTTTCATTTTTTTCTAGTTCATTTGTGTCCAACATTTTTTTTAAAAGACCTCAATTAGTCAGTTTAAATTTCTCATACAGATGTATTAAGGAATAGTTTTCAATAAAAATGTTTAACCTGATGTGCTGGCGCTGTACATTCGGGCTTTTATTAACTTTATTCAAACTGGTTTTACTCGATAACTCCTTTTTAGGGTTCCGTAATCCAACAAGGAACCCTTATAGTTTCGCCATGTCCGACTCCCACAAGTAAAGTGGGGATGGTTTTTCTTCTCTTGCCTAAGCCATCATGTTGGGTATTATTAAATGGGTCTTCTAAAATGATTATCAGTTCGTGAACATTATTTTTCAATAAAGATACCTGTTTTTGAAACATTACGTTTTAACGAATCGAACCCTGTATGTGACGCTATCCCGGCGCTAATACCACTCAGCTACCGGCACATTGACAAGTCTGTTAAATTTTGCAAGTGCTTTTGTGTAACGCGTTGGCTGCGTCACCTCATCAATGTTGCGAGATTGCTCTGTCGACCTGTCAAAATGGTCACTGTTGTGAATGTTTAAAATTTCAAATTGGTTTATTGCCATTAAGTGTAAGTGTTGCAAATATCCCGCAAAAATTACGAAAAAAATACATATATTTCATTCTTAGGACCCCTTTATTGGATGATAGTGGTCATCCGCGCGTATTGATTTTACTCCCTCCCTTATAAGTTAGTAAAAAAGCAGTCTAATTTGTGTCACAATATACTAAAATATACCATCTCATTGTGTTCTCGTGATATTTCTCAAGTCCTCCTACAGGCTTAGAATGTCTATCTAGAGGTAAATAAAGACAGTTTGGCATTTTAACATACTTTATTTAATGACAATCACATAATTAATTTACAAAAAAATTTGAAAACCAATATTATTAACTACCTACGTGTACATTTAAAAGCTAACACAGTAAGAGTAGGAATTCTATTTTACAAGTTCAAAGTTTCCTTCATCTCTCTTTAAGTTACGTTTAAATAAATAAGAAATAAAATAGCATTTCGAATGTTATAAGCCCTATCTTAGAAAACGTATAAAGTTTTATGTACCGCTTAAATAACTTATTATATACCTACTTATAACTTTCTTCTAAAATTAGTTGGCACACATTTACGACTACATTAATTTGATTGATTTTAATACTCGAATTCCCTTACAATCAAAGCATTGAATAAATAAATACAGAATAAAAATACATTTGTAAAAAATTAAGTTCTGTATTAATAAGTTACCTATTTCATAAAGACTAGACCCGTAAGAAGTTCACATTTCTAGTAGCAACAAAATAAATTAAAAAAACATAGCTATGATCAATGGAACTGATCAAATAAGTACAAGTCTTCATTCTCTTATTTCTTAACTGCAAATCCCTTATTTCAGCAATTTCTGCCAGTGATATCCTTATATCTGTAAAAAACAAATCATTGTTAAAAACATCAACACAACTTTGTACTTAACAAAAACTGTCACCTTGATAGAGAAAATATTGGGTGTAGGTAGTGTGCTAATGTATGTCGTAGAGCGTTATTCATAGTTATTTTATGCCAATTTGATTCAGTTAACTATACACGTGCCTACACCCGTCACGAAATAAGAATGCAATGCATTACTTCATTGAAATCTCTGATTGCAAAATAAAAAACCGTAGAAGGTTCTGATAATATTCGAGGATGACAAATCTCATAAGACATTGATTGAAGATTTAACATTTTGTGAAAGGTGGGTCAAATAACGTTACGCAGGCGGTTTGCCTGATTACTCATAAACAGTAAACAATTAAAGTATTTTCGGGAAGTGAAACGCAAAAAATGTTTTTTACCAAACTTGGAATTTAATTTTGTCATTGGAAGCTCTATTTAATGTGGAATTACATCGACCGACCTCCCATTGTTATGATCATTCATTCAAGTACTATAAGGTACCTTCAAAAAATATCTAAATGGTTAGAAACTTGCTCATAACCCAATCAATTTTTACATAATTGAAACATAGTAGGGTTCATAAGATTTAAAATAAGGTATTGTTTTAAACATTGTATTTTACTTGTGAATGCTCTTTCAGCCTTATCGAACCCTGACCGAGGACAACTACATGATGATACAGTAGATCAATATCTACTGATTATGATTTATTAATAATTGCCTTCACAAAATAATCGTGTCTTCTTGTTAAGTTTATACCTCTAATTAGTAATATTAACTCTATTGTGTACATTCCAAACCTGAATGAACATTTTGTTAGTCAAAACATATTTGTTTCTTCACCCTTTAATGTAATAAGAACTCGTGATTTCTTAGCCTCATAACTAACAGAAAATGCCTCAACATTCTTTTAAGCATCGAAGATTAGATTATTATGGCTGCTACATTTATTTTCACTATTTTTATCGCACTATAATAATCTTTAATATACTTACTCGTCACACGAAATACATCCAATAGGTCTCGGCATCATGACCTGGTTGTTAGGGCACACACCACCCCTTGCAATGAAACGTTTTCTTCTCACTTTTCCAGTATCACTTCCCAACTTCACTAGGAAACTATGAACAGCACTTAACGATCCTTTTGCTATTCGAAATTCGTCTTCTTCAGAATTAATTCCTTTTAGAGCCAGATCCTTATCGTTGTGTGACAGAACGAGTTGATCTTCTAATTGGTTTTTACTTTTCTGCAACGGCAAAGCGCCACACGCGACAATTAGTGCTAATATGAGGAACATGTTTTTCCTTCTTGACACCAGTTCCTTAGTAAAACTCAACGAGAACTGACCCACACTTGTGGCCACCGACACTTTTATGAAGCATTTTATCCTCATGATTTTCTGAGTCATCGTTCGGTTCCCACCAGAGGATCGACAATTTTTTTTTTAGTAGCCTAAAGGTGGTCCCTAATTATAATAATAAGTAATGTGCAAAAGAAAAGAGGATCCAAACTAAGACAAGAGGTGGTGTAAACCTGTTTATTACAAATCACCATAAAAAATAAAAGGTTATATGGAAATACAATTATTCAAGCTTCATACTAAAATCTAAAAGCATATTTTGAGACTTTATTTGAATAGAAGTTGAATAATATGTAATATGAGGAAGTCGAATATTAGGAAAATTAATCTCATTGACATCCATTGAATGCGCGTGAGATATTAACATTTTTATTTTAATTAAGCTTATTTAACGTATTCAGTACACCTGTAATAAATTTCATTTCAAAACATTAATTTGTATAGGCAAATAATTTATATTCTAAATATGCCTTTTAAAGTCAAAGGAACTCTTGCGAGACATTTATTTTAAGTATTAATCGTAGATGAATATAAAGTAAGTTGCCAATTAACATAATACCAATGATTGATTAATTCCTCACGAATGTGTTTATCAACAGTCTTTTGTTATGCTTTTGTTTATGCGACCGCCGGCGGCCTTTTGATCCGTGAGCGTTTAAATATGGTAGGTAATGTAATTTTCACGAGTGATAAGCTATTTGAGTATCGGTTACGTTGTAAGACGAAATCATTATTGGCTTAATCGTTGGAGCGATGACTCAATCACACGAGAGGCCGGCGCCGGCACGCGACACATGATTCACACAAAACGTTTACTTGATAGCTACCGCAGAAACGCTTGTCACTAAATCATTGTCAAAATTAAATAACGAGACATGAGACAAGTTCCGTGGCATGTGCATAGCTACATTGCGAGGTTGCATTTGCGTCACATTGCTTTATCCAAAAGTTGTAATGGTATAGAAAAGATAGCAGGTGAATGACCATTAATGGAGATTACGTCAAATGTAAATAAATTTTCCTTAGGGAGGTGCTGTAAAATGATTTATGTAAAACTGACATACATGATTATCATGAAATTTTTAAATAATACTTATCAATCTTTCTTCAGTACCGTGAAAGTTTAATGAAAATGTAGAATTAAACTTTTCAAGGCCAATCATTTATGACTTTTATATAAAGGTCGTTCAAAATTATATCAAAATGTATATTTTTAATGTTATGGGTGGATAATAATTGTTATACATACCATTTGTCTGTGTTCTGAACCCAATTGCATAATATAACTATGACAGAAGTCCCCATGACCCATAAATATAACTGTCACCAAATAGTTTGTGGCGAAGACGTCGTGTGTACGTCATAAGATGATGTGTCCTGTACTGTACCTACTCCTGTGTAAATTATATTTAAAATGTCGCAATAGAGGACCCTTGGCTCAACTAGGAAACATCGTAAACACAGGAAGATAGTCATTTGGTCTGGATTACACGTCATGTAATATTATCATGACGTGATCTAAAACTTGTTATTTGTATAAATAAAATATAAATTTTCGCCCGAATCCACGCCAATGGCCTGGTTTTGTAGTAAGGAATTATTTTTGATTGTGTTCCGATTACCTTCTAAACAGCGATTATGACGGGGTCTCTTATAAATACTTAAATACATAAACATCCATAAAACTAAGGTACAAACGTTTGTGCTCATTGAATTAACATTTGCCCCTTGCGGGATATGAACCCGCGACCGCTGGAATAGTAGTCAGGAGCGGTAACCAGTACACCAAACGCGTTGTATATGTAGGCACTATATTCAAAATGTACACGTCACTAATAAGTTAAAAATAGTCATGCCAGTAACCAAATACAGATCTAGTGTCTAGAATATTATTTTTCACGTAACTAGGCTCCTTTCAGACTTATCAGCATAGTTATTACTTAAAAGATTGCAGCGAGATAAATTACTATCAATAACAATGAAACTGCAGTATTATTAGCGGAGTGTGATACAATGTAGGCATTCTTATCTATATTTCTAACTATTTTCTTCTAAAGTAGGACATGTGAAAATAGGAAAATAATTAGCGTAAGGTTTTAAACCGTAAAGGTCCATGCATTTGCTAGTAGTCGCTTGGATTCAAAGATTATTTATTGGTTAATAGCTCAGGAGGGCCCTAAACGGTTTTAGCACGTTTAACTCTGCCAAAATATTAAATATAACTGCTAGAAAAGTGGGTTTTGACTTTAAAAATGCAGAATAAAAGCGTTCCCTGCCATTGTATTTTTTTTTACTTGCCATTGCTGTCCCAACTACTGGGCTAAGGTTTTCCCCAAACCTATAATAAAAGTTATAATATGTTTTTATTTATCACCTGTTATATTACTAATTATTACGGGAAAACTGTCGGATAACCCATCATTATAGTTTAATGATAATACAGTTGCTATCATTTGTTAGCATATTAAAATCAGTGCATAATTATATCGAAGTGACGTAGCACTCACGCCCACAGTATTTTGCATTCACAAGACGTATTTGTTTATATTCAACTCACTACCAGTTTGTCAACCTAATGTCTGTAGGGGGTTTCCTCGTTTCTCTCTCGGGAAACTTTTAAACGTCACAGTCACATTGACTAATTTACTCTAATTAAAATTAAACAAGAGCCGAAATTACATATACTGTCTAAACTCACATTAAACAGATACTAATTAACAATAAAGACGTAATAAGTATCACAACAACATGTTAATGGGTATTTCGCGGAATGATGTAGATATTTCTGGGGCTAATAGAGGAATTACTATTATTGGTTGTAGGACCCTATTGTTGCCTATTCGACCAGGTATGATCTGTTGTGGCAGCCCTGTTGTTTAAAGTTCACTGCTTAGTACAGTTAAGTCTATGAATTGCCTTGATTTTTTGGAGCGTGATATCTGCTAACTCATGCGGGTGCATGATTTGTCGCACGAGATTGACACTCCTTTTGCTCATAAGGGGACCGCACGAGCAGAGGATATACATGGCTGTTTCTTCTTCTGAATTACAGAATCTACACAGAGCGTCTTCGGTCATGTTCATTTTAAACAAATATTTGTTCACTTTGCAGTGGCTGGTTAGTCTGCTGGTCACTGCACAAGCTTTGTATACTTTCGAACTTTACCAGTTCTTTAGGTCCTTTGTTCTTGTAACCTCGAATGAGTGTTTTTGAGTGCTGATAGAGGAAACTTATGCAATCATTTTATATATGTTATGGTGATAAATGCGATATTTTTTAAGTTATCGTCGCATGTAATTAAAACCAAGGACCTCTTACTTGCATTCGTCAATAATAATAAATATTGTATAATCGTCATTACCTTCATCGTAATCAGCCAAAGGACACTCTCCACTCCACTGCTTTAGCAGTTCACATGGCCTCGATACCGTTTTCCACAATCTACGTATATCTTATCTTTTACCTTTTTTTATGAAGTTTTTGTGAGTGATGAACTTTTTATAACTTGACAATAGGTGGACCGATATTCGTGATTACTTCGTTGAATTTGTCAGAAAATAGAGGAAGAACCGAAGTTCGCCGGGTCTGCTACTAATTATAATAGATGATGTTTATTTACTAACAGCTTCAGCCAGCAATTTAAGCAAATTTTTACATCTTTTCATGCGGGTAAACTCCATAGTATAAGTAATAAAAATGTGTAAACACTTTTGATTGCACCACCGTAAGTACTTATGTTCAAATATTTATTTATACTGATACCTTGTACTCAATACCTTGTATTCAAATGTTTTCAGACCTTCACGCAATCCATCGAGATCAGCTCTCAGAAGCTGATGGCTGAGAAACAGAAGAGCGACCTGCTTCTCTCTCGCATGCTTCCGCTGCCCGTGCTTCGGAGGCTGCGCGCGCAGCGATCCGTGCCTGCGGAATCCTTCGACGCTGTCACGATATTCTTCAGTGATATAGTCGGGTTCACCACTATATCTGCTACCAGCACGCCGATGGAGGTTATCAATATGCTAAATATGTTGTACAGGTACGTTAAAGGCAGTACTAGCCTTGATTATGTCATAATTAAGACATTATCTGAGAATACCATCTTAAATACGCCTTTCGATATATAGACGCATTGAGATGCCACAGTTGAGCTGTTCAGAAAATCGTAAGGTTAAGATTCTATTAAATCGTTTCAAACCAATGAAAATAGAAAAAGAAAGTTTGAACCTAAGTCAACTGTGTGGTCTATAAATAAAAATGTATTGTGTTATATCGGCCTTTTATATATTATCACTTAAAACGAGATGACCTTAATATTACCATGTTATTTTAAGACTTAAAGTAATATGTATTTATTATTCATTAAATATCTTATTTTAAGACTCAAAGTAATATGAAGGTCACTTAGTTTTAAGTGATAGTATTTAAAAGGCCGATATTACATTTTTTGTTTTAAATTACAAAATACTTTATACGGTTTTTATACGGTTTTATTATTTATAGGTTGAGTTTTTGAGAGAATTTAAGATAAGGGTTATTTTTTTTCAGATATTGCTTTTTTTATTGATTCAGGTTAAGAAAAGAGAAAAAAAGGATTGGTCTTTGAAATGGGAGAGGCGAAGCCGATGACATAGATAACTTTTAAAATTGACCGGGTGCTGTTTTAATAAATTATATTTTCCTTGTTAGAGAAAATGACAAATTAAAATCTCAATTTTCTAAAAAATTATGATTGTGCCCACATTTATACAAAGATACAGTCAAAATATTATTTCTTGAAAAGATTTGACCTTATATTGTCTTGGTCACATTCTATACCTATTACACGATTTACAATATAATCTTAATATAATCTTGAGCATCATTGTCGTATCACGGAAAGGAATATTTTATTATATTTTGTTCTGATATTAATTATTGGATTTCAATTAAGAGTTGTTGTTTTGCTTTTTAGATTGTTTGACGAGAAGATAATGGAGTATAACGTTTACAAAGTGGAAACAATTGGAGACGCATACATGGTTGTGTCTGGACTCCCTCAGAGAAACGGTGAGTTGGTGACATTGGTAAATATTATAATAAATAAGTTTATAACTAAGAAAAACATCTATATATCGGATCTAATACTGGTTGTATGATATGAAGATAAATGGTTTGGTTCCTCCATCAATTAAATACCCAAGTGGTTATATAATCGATGGGTTTCTCTAATCCCGCTTGTAAAAGTCATAGAAATGCTATACAACGCTATTGGAACACTATAACACTTCCTATAACACTACCGTATAAATAAATAAATATAAATATCCTTTGGACATTTCCACACATCGCCATCTAGTCCCAAAGTAAGCTACTCAAAGCTTGTGTTATGGGTGCCAGGCAACGGATATAATACTTAAATACTTTTTGTTTGTAAATACATACATGATATACATAGAAAACACCCAGACCAATACAAACAAATATGTTCACGCACACAAATGTTTGTATTGTGCGGGGATCGAACCCGCAACCCGCTGCGTAGTAGGCGATTTCTCGACCACTACACCAGATGGGTCGTATAACCCCAGATAATATAATACTACTAGGTATAACTATGTATATTGTAAAAAACAATTATTAATATGCCATCCTTAATGACCTTTGGAATTGTTGAAAATGAAGTAAAGGTCACACATCAAAAAAAGTTTGCGTTCACTTTAAAAAAAATTTTTTTTTATTACCTACGGTAAATGATATTCATTACATAATATTTTATATTTTAAGAAAACACAACAAATATGATTTTCTAAACAGTTACATTAAAAAAAAACACTGTTTATGCCAGTGATGGACATACATGGATGTAGAAAAAAATCTTCTTGCAAATGCTTTGCTTCAAAATTTCTGTCATTCAGGACATTTTAGGTGTAATCACCGTTGTCACCAGGCAATGATACCGCCACACCACCCACGCCTTTGATAGTATGGGAAATCCCAATAGGTAGTTGCATTACAACTTATTTATATTACTTGTATATGTATGTATAAGATGGGATTCCCCATCGCAAAACCTGGTCAGTGAGAGTGGTTTTATGATTGCAGCATTTGCCCAAATGTTAAGGTTGAACTAAGTCATAAAACAACCTGTGTGTATGCATCTAAATTGCTGTATATTTTTAATGAATTTGAAATCTAACTAGGTTTTTTTATGATCCAAAGATTTAGCTAAAAAAAACATGAAGGTAGGTAATGAATGTAGCTTAAGAAGGTTTTTCAATGGAGTTTCACTGCTGGGTTTTTGTAGTTAATAGGATTTACCAAAGGGTAAATCGTATTTAACAGTCTCTATTAGTATTCATAATACGCAACACTGGAAATACAGGGAGTATTTCCATTGTCGCATGTTAACAGCTTCGATTTCCGCAGTATGATATTGACAGTTTGTATGAAGAGTGAACAAAACGTTATGCACCGTTCCCTAGATTTTGCAGCAACAAGTTGCGGTGCGGATTAGTGGAATCGTGTTTGTGGCTTGATTACATCTGACCAACCGCCCGTAAGGCCTCTGACTAAGCTTAATGACTTATATCAACCGATATTAGCCGGGACCAGCGGCTCAACTTGCCTGCCGTATTAATGAGATGCTTATACTGCATCTATGTATACGTCACTACAGCACCGTAGGTTGCTTTAATTGGGTAACCACTACTGCAATACCTGCCCCCTTGGTGGAGTATAGATCAAACTACCTCATAGTTAAGGTGAGGATTTTGCCCAGCAGTGGACGTTAAAGACTCACTTTACTTAACAGGTTTTGACTTTTGAGCGCTGGATCTCGAGCTTGCAAGACACTGTAAAAGTTTATAAAGACTCTATAAGCTCAGTAGAGAACGTTCTGCTGATGAGTACAACTATTATAGCTTCTAATTGCATGTATATTTGAATTGCAGGCAACCGCCATGCGTCAGAGATAGCAGATATGTCCCTATCATTAATGAGGAGTTTAGAAGGGGCCAGCGTGCCCCACAGACCTGATGAGCCCTTAAGAATCAGGGCAGGGGTGAACACAGGGCCCTGCGTGGCTGGAGTTGTTGGTACCACCATGCCTAGGTACTGCCTCTTTGGAGACACCATCAACACAGCGAGTCGGATGGAGAGCACCGGTGAAGGTAGGTATGTCTTGATGGGTCCTGAATTGTCGAATATAATTAAAACTAAAACTCATCTTTATTAATAACGAAATAGAAAAAAATAAAACTAAGACACGCAACATACAAAATTAACTTAAAAAATCTACCTATTCAAAATATACCTAAAACGAATATAAACTTAAATGTTTACCAATGAAACATACATCTAGGCAGACTGGGGCAACGCCGTAAACTTTTAACGCGTAAACTGAAATGGAGACAAGGGAATGAAAAATGTACCCATTTATCTGGTATGGTTATGCTTGTTATTTATCACAATCAAAATACTTCAGTAAAAATAATCAACTAAACTAAATCATAAATATCAATTAAAGAGTTAATGTAATCGTAAATAGTACTTTTAGTCACTCTAAATGAATATGCAAAACGCAGTTTACAAGTTCTTCGGAAATAAGATGATTTTATTATTAGTTAAAAACGTATCTGATTTATGGCTACATAAGTTATTGCGATCACACGATGAACCGAAGCAACTAGATACTGTCAATGTTTTTTTTTCAATTAGCACCAATCACGACTTCCATAAATACCAATTTATATTACACGACCACTAAAAAGATTCTTTGAAATCCGTAGTCATCTATACTAATATTATAAAGCTGAAGAGTTTGTTTGTTTGTTTGTTTGTTTGTTTGAACGCGCTAATCTCAAAAACTACTGGCCCGATTTGAAAAAATATTTTTACGTTGGATAGTCCATTTATCGAGGAAGGCTTTAGGCTATATAACATAAAGGTACGACTCATAATACCACAGCAGCAATGAATAATGTTGCGAAAACGGGAAAAAGAGATACCTTTTGAGAGCTTCTGCTGCGTACGCTGCGGAAACCGCTTAAGTTACACAAAAATCATGTATGACAGGATTGTTCAACATTAAAAGTTCTATAATAAAGTCCGCGACAGCATATGTCTATCTTTTATAGTTGTCTTACTACAATATTTTTTGTGTTAATAAATTTGTTAAAAAATAATGCATTATTTTTAGAGGTGTATTATACACACAGGTATTTATTCTTATCAAAATAAATACATTTATCATCACGAGCATTTCATTTAGAACCAAGTTGCCCTTTATATCATTTGATTTCAATAAATATCTTAGGAGCTATCACAGTTTTAACATAACTCCGCACCAAAATAATGTTCGCAGCTTAAGTACAACTGCGCTTGCGCTAATGTATTATAAAGCTGAAGAGTTTGTTTGTTTAAACGCGCTTATCTCAGGAACTGCTGGACTGATTTGAAAAAATATTTCTGTGTTGGATAGCTTATTTATCGAGAAAGGCTTTAGGATATCAAACATGACGCTGCGACGGGAGGGGAGGGAGCAAACTCAAAACGCGCGGACGAAGTCGCGGGGGACCGCTAGTAATTTAATACAATTCTATGCGCGTCTGGAGGTTTTAAAGGATGTTGCCAATTTCCGTACACCTCTGAGGATGACACATAATCCTTGTAATCTGATACCTTAATACAAATTAAACTATACCCTTCGGTTATAGGATGCGAGGCTACGCGATCAAACCACAAAATACCAGCGGTTTCCTAATATTGCACATTTCTCTCCAATGGCGCATCCTATGATATCACCTGTGTGCGTCAAGAAAAGTTTACAATCCTGCTTTATATGCAAAATTCGTTATTAATCGGGCTAGCCCTGATTTTGCAATAATGACTCAATAAGGATAATGTTAGTGGGTTTGTATATGGATAGACAGGTAGGCAGATAGATACTGCTTGCTGCATTTGATAGATGTATAGAATTTTATATTGGGTGGCAAACAAACTTATGAATATTGCACACGATTTCACAAGTTAGTATGATATTTAACCTGTATTAAAATTTTATCATCACCATCCAATTTTAGAGCTAGGCTCCTCTCGGTAGAGATTTTTAAATAAAATACCAAATTAGGAAATATGGTTTGGTGGTTTCCGTCTCCTTACCTCCCTTAAAATTTAACCCTTATTAAACCGTTGAGGGTATCTAAATAGTGCAAAATACTAATGGTTGATTGTAAATCACCATGCCAATGATGTAGTTTTGTTTTTCGAGCCTATTTAACATAAAAAAGATAACGTTGATCATATAAACAGCATTATTCTTAAATATTCAATTAAAATTTTCTGACGAAATTTGCATGAAGTTAATGTAGTCAATTCACGCAACCAACCTATTCATATAAAAGAAGGGAGAATATAGCAGATATAGAACTAGAGATGATAATTAGTCGATTTCAAATGCAGGTTGATGCCTGCGTAAACTTAATGCAGTTTTCGTGTATTATGAAACCATTATCGTCACCACCTATTATCAGGTTTTCCGTGACGTTAAACGGCATTCTTAACGGGACTCAACACGTGCCCTTCAACTTAGCAGTACTTGTCTTTTTGGGCTTCCGTAGCCGAATGGCAAAAAACGGAATCCTTATAGTTTCATTAAGTCTGTCTGTCTGTCTTCCTGTCCGTCCGTATTAACAGCCACTTTAGTCTAAAACTATTAGAATCACCCCAGATAATTTACACAGTTGAAACTTAGTGAGCAGATGTATCCTGGTAACCGCTTTACGATTCTCATGCAAAAAAAATGAAGTTTAAGGGCTCTCATACATGAAACTTAAACCTAAAAAATAAAATTGTCAAACCTATGCCTGTAGAATGTCTATGGATTGTCTTTAAAATGACATTCTAAAACCATTTTTTTAAAGTCTTACGTTTGAGAGATAGACGCTTCCAGAGTGGTAAAATGGGCGTCCCCTCATATAACTTTTAAACTAAGCGTGTGTAAATACCTATATATAAAAAATACATGATGTAGAACTTGACAAAGACTTTTAACGAAAATGAATTTGAACGAGATCGGACTAGTAGTTTTTGAGATAGAGCACATTTTCAATAACCGAAAATATAACTTTGTTATTCATACAAATACTAAGAAAAAACAAAGTTATATTTGCTGTCAACAAAATATTGTGGTATTTTGGCTAAGTGAAAGTAAATGGATCTCTAATTCAGGTTAAGTTGGCACGGAACCCTTAGTGTGCGAGTCTGACTCGCACTTGACTAATTTTGAGGCGTGGCTTTGCCTTTGCTTTGGCCATGTTTGGGAATACCTTCGTCTTCGCAACACTATGCATAATGTGATGTTGACTAAGGGCATATTTTTCGATAGTCAGATAAGAAATATTCGTCTAACAAAATACAATAATGGTTTATTTAAAAAAAAGATACAATATCATTGAAAAAAAAGTCACTTCATTGTCAGCTACGTAAGCTGTCATTTCTTAAAATCTGTCGCTTTTTGATTTATCAATCTGATAAGATTTATCTGACCATTGAAAAATCAGCCCCAAGTGACATATAATTTTGCTCTATTTCCAGTATAACGTGAAGTTAACATTTCTAAAAAATTATAACTAGACATGCTATTGGAAAAAAAACTTTCACACAGAGTGATTTCACGATTTTTATGGCGAAATCAGCTAGAAATGTACTCGCTAAGTTTCACCCTTAGTTTATGAGTTGGGGGATGCAATGAACAAGCTACTCTGTTCTTAGCATATAAAAGATTAGACGTAGTAGCGGCACCTGCTGACATTACCGAGTTGATTTATTTTTATTGTTACTGACGGACGTCTAGCTTACGGGTTAATCTTTGCCCGTAAGGTCTGGCTTCTTTCTCGTATTATATGTTGGTGTATATTATGGATAAAAAAGTTTAAACATAATTCTTGACCAGTCCCAACCAACATGGTGTTATGCCCCTTACCATAGCAGTACTTCCCGTGGCTTTACCTCAGGCCAGTCTTTAGACATACTCTTACTAATCCTTGCCTCAGGCCACGTAACATATTGCAATGTTTGGGAATCCCTTCGTCGCGCAAATCTGCATAATGTGGTGTTGAGTAAGCGACACCGGTTTTGACTCTATTTTTAGTATGGCGTGAAGTTATTTATATCACATTCCTCGATGACCGTAGGATGTGGTTTGGATTGCCAAATGAAACTGAAGGTTTAACTTACGAATAAATGACCTTTCTAAAGATCCGGATTTTAAGTTTTGGGGACTTGGAAAGATAGTTAAAATAATTTAACATAAAATTATACTTATCCATATTATTTATTTACTCATATGAATCTGGTTATTTAATTGTATTTCTAACCAAGCGATAAATATGTTTTCAGCAATGAAAATTCACATATCCCAAACAACGAAAAAGGCACTAGACGAAATAGGAAACTACGAAGTGGAATCTCGAGGCATCATCGAAATTCCGGTAAGTCATTTTGAGAAAGCTGACTAGATCCACATAAAATGTACACTATTATGAAGGTACATAAATAGGTGTAGATAAAATCTCATTCAGATGTTAAAATGTAGCACCTACATTCATAAAATGTGTATGCAGCTAAAGTGGAGGGACGAGACCGAAAGGCCGCTATCCAAAGCAATAGTCAGATGAGGTTGTAAACACGGTCAGCGCCGCACTACACCAATTTTAAACAACTGCCTCGGTAGCGCAGCGGTAAGAGGGTCACTTTACAGCGACGGCTCCGCCATCCCGGGTCGGGCCAAAAATATATACTTGGGTTTTTCTGTCCAGAAATTCTTAGGGTGGCCCGGAGTTTGGAAGTTGGCGGTGTTTCACCCCCGTGCCTCGGAAAAGCACGTAAAGCGCCTGAACTCTCTCCAGTCGTGTCAGATTGCTGTCCCATCGGGCTATGAGAGTGAAAGGAATAGAGAGCGCACCTGTATTTGCGCACACACTTGTGCACTATAATATGTTCCGCACAGTCGTAATCGGTATCGGCTAGGGGGACTACTACTATTACACCAAGTGGCGGATCGCAACGGATAGAAACAGTTGTTTGATATAATCCCTAAACTAAGTAATGAGTGACCGATTGAGTTGATGCTATAGGCTATATAAAACAGCAAGAAATGCATTATTTTATGCGAACAAAGCATTAGGTTCTTCGTCACTGTCATTCCTGCATCCTCGTATGTCTTTTCAATGTGTTTGACCAATATCTTTTGGATGGAGAAGCGATATAAACTGACAATTTAATATTGTAAAGTATTAACTGACTTATGAAAACTTTATTGATTTCAGGGCAAGGGTGACATGGAAACATTCTGGCTTGTCAATAAAGTAGGCGGCATCGAATCCCCTACGCCGTGCAGCCGACTAAACGACTACGACCCTAATCTGCTAGAGTTGTTAATACGACAGTAATTTTAACGACGTTCATATTGGAACGGCCTAAATCTTATTTCGTGTATCAGGTAAATTCTTGGAGGTATAAATCTCGAGCTATTTATAGATCCAGAAGCCGAATACATGTTTGAAAATAAAAGATCGCGTTTTCAGGAGTGATGAATTTAAGTCCAGATTCTAAATTTTGTAACATTTAATCATAGCTGTTAAACTAAAAATTCTTCGTTTACTGATGAAGTAAAAATATCCTTTAAAGGTTTGACATACCTTAGTATTACTAATTTAAATGATTGCCTAAGGAATTAGATTGTTTATTAACGTCAGATAAAACTTATCCGACTGAATTAGTATAAAACGACCGATTTTAAAATGATATTTACATAAATCGCTGCTGACAAATTAAGTTACGTTTTTAAATTAGGCATTTCGTATTATTTTCGACGAATATTTCTTATCTGACGTTGGTAAAATCTACACTAAGTGAAAAGAGAGATGAAGAAAAATGGTTATGAGGATCAACAGTAATAATTACAAATATTGTGAAAAGTGTATTTTTATTCTATCTCGTTGTGATTAACGGGTAGTTGTAGAATTAGTAGATGTATTGAGTAAAAATATTTTTTCTTATCACCTGTTACTTTTGAACCATTGAGATTATAGGTTACCTATAAATTTTATAGAGTTAACATCAAGAAGTATTATGTTCAAAACTTAGTGTATTAGTAGCTAGCTTTAAATTGTTAAAAATGTGTCCCTAAATTACTTTAAAACACTCTAAATAATATAATGTTATTTTCAATGACGTTACCTTTATATACAGGGTGAAAACTGTAAGGCAAAATATTTTAGGTAAGTTATTAAGTATAATAAATAATTGAATTTAGAATGTTATCTACGTGTATGTGTATCAAAGGTTTTCTTGAAACCTGTAACTTTGTGTTATTTTAACACTGAATATAGTCTTTTAATACTTTTCTGTACAAAGTTAAGTTGGCTTAAGTTCAATCAAGCTATGTAAGTTGATAGCTGTAACAGCTGCATTAGTAAGAAATAAATGGAATAATTGTAAATATTGAAATTTTACTATATCATTGAATAGTTAGGATCGGTATATTTTACGACTGTTAAACTATCCAGTATTATGTGTATAAACTATGCATTCAGAAATATAAAAAAAATCTTACAAATACAGATCTGTAAAAATCTTCAGTTACTTAAATTATTTGAAGTCTGTAGAAAAAATCCTAATAAATGTAGGTGTTAATTGTCAATTAATTAAATATTTTCAAGAATACCTCAGTTTTATTATTTAAATTATGAAAAGATTTAGACGTCACGTCACAAATTTATTATTCCTATTATTGCACATGTTATTAATTATTTTTAATCATTATTCATTAATTAATATTAATTAATTTTATCAGTAGGTAAAAATTAAACTCAAGATAATATGATGAATAAAACGTCGCAGGTTTTTATAGAGTATTTATTACAAATTCATCAACATATATTTTATTCTAGTTAAATTTCTAGTAACTAATTTACAGTAGAAAATTGGAGACCTATTATATTTTGTCTAGCAATTTGAAATTCTAATCAGTTAGTTTAACATCTTTTTTAAATGGCATTATAATTATCTTCATACATTAAATGCGGGTGCAGTTGCAATGGATACACATACAGATTTATATTTTGATGTACTTTTAAATTGCATTTCTTTAAGCTTCACACCAACTAAAACTTACCTTTCTAAAATTATAATAAAACACCTCCGCTAATTTGTAGTGTCAAGGTCATAGTGATTAGATCTAAACAAAAACAATTTACAATTATCTAGTACTGTCCTTTCTTGTCGGTCTGGTATCGAGGAGACGTTCTTCCCCTTTGCGAGTGGATTCGGGCCAGAAAACTCGGTGTATAGTCCATAGATGATGTGGTTGGACGAACTGGAGATGGTCCTGTTCTGCCTTCAAGCCAGTGGGTGGTCATCTCTCCCTTACCCTGTGGATGTTACGTGGATAAACAATTACAATCTTCCGTTAATGCCGTTAATTCCGTACTACCAATGCGGAATTTCTAGAATTTTTGAGGGCCGTTTGGTAAGCTTTGGAATTATTAATCGCATGCTTTATGTTAGTGCTTATAGTTTTAATTTGCTACTTCGTACCTTTCCAGCATTTTAGTGACTCTGACTGCGCAATTTTATAGCTTTCAGGACTAATGTCATGAATTTTGTACCGCCTGCTTATACAAGCAGTTATTACTTTCATATGTCAGCTATTTCTTTCGTATTCATCTTTGTGAAATGAAATGAAATGTATTTGCGTGAGATAAAGGTCACATTTTTGGTGGTATTCAAGTACAAATAAGTTCTACTTTTTCAAAATAAATAGCATGCAAATAATACGATAGGTTGACAATAAATAACATAATTTGACGGATAAGACCTTAGATAGCAAAATATTATTTTTCGTAAGAATAGTGTTTTGACAATGAAATTGTTCATCATAATTTAACATGTCCAGTATACCTTTATTATCATAATGATTCATACAAGAGCATTTCGTGAAGAAATGTCACGTAAATTAAATTCATTTTCAGGTAGTATTAAAATGACATGGTAACTAAAATTAAATAATATTCTTATCATTGTGTAATTTTGAAACGAAGAGTATAGATTTGTATTTATATGTTTTTGTTATACATATCGTTTTGTAATGGGTATTAGGGGGTACCTTCACATCCACCACTCCCCTTGGACTTGTTATGAAAAGTCCAGTTCTATCTAACGCTCGCTTCACGTCATCGGATATTTGGATCTTCATAGCTGTAAATAATAAATATCATTCCGATTAACTTCATACATATGTCAACATAAAGCAAAAAATATTATGTTGACTTCGTCTACTTTAGATTCAATCGTGAAATCAAATTATACCAAAGCAAATTTACTAGTTACACAATGCATTTTACAGTATTTTGAAACGAAATCAACATATATTTTATCCTTGGAGATAAAAAAAATGGAACACCCACGATTTACATCTTAACGATGCGTTTGTAGTGCTTAGCGCTTTTCACTACTATGTTAGCGGTCTCGGGTTCGAATTCCGCGAGGGGCAAATATTTGCGTGATGAGCACGTACATTTGTACAGATGTTAAAATGTTTTAAGTATTTATGGGCGATGCCTCTGTCATAATCGTTGCCTGGTATCATAACGCAATAAAGAAAATTACTTATAGGTACTTCGAAACCAAAGATTCGGCATCTAACAGACTGAAATAATATTATTTCCTTTAATATTAAAAACACTATCCATTTAGACGCGATGTGATCATTCTTATATCTGAATTTCAATGTTTGTCTGTAGGTTTGACGTGAACACGAATTTGTTGATGTATTTTGTGCGCACATTAATAAAATAATCTGATTCAGAGCTTAAATCTAGGCATAATTGTAGAAGTGTCCATAACTCATTAACTGAACACTTTAGTGGTTTAGAATGTTTTTAACACTCACAGTGTCATATTTTATATTCATAAAGATGAAATAAGGAACCATTTTTTTTGTAAGAGGCGAAAAATTTCGCAAGATCGGACATGCGGCACGGTAGCTCAATTAGTAGAGCGTTTAGCCCGGTTAGCCAAGAAGTTGCCGGTTCATGTCCCGCCCGTGCGTAAATTTTTGGTTTCTTACTTCATCTTTATGAATATAAAATATGACACTGAGAGTGTTAAAAACATTCTAAAGCATTAGACTGTAATGTATAAATTAACTAATTATCTGAATAACGAAATGTTTATCCTTCTCCATCAGTCCCGCCTGATTGTAATGGCATGCGCACGCACATCGCACGTGTCCGTCGCGCGGAACTAATTGGGCATCCCCAGCGTGAATAATACACTGACGTATAGCAGTTACTAGTTTACAAATTGTAAGCACAAAGCAGAACTACAAAAATAAATATTAATACATAAATATTATTGCACAACAACCACATACTATACATTGCTCTGATTCCAAAGTAAGTCATTAATACACTAGTGTTATTATTGACTTACTTTGGAATTGTAATCAACGTTGGTGCTACAACACCGGACACCGTGCAAGATCCGCGACAATAGCAGAAATTTCTAATTTCAACATTGACCCGACCGGGAATCGAGCCCGGGACCTCGGAGCGGCAACACCTTGAAACCCAGCGTGCTCAGCCACTGCACCACGGAGGTCGTCAACGACAATAATTAAAACGACCTCGAGTTGGTCTTAACATTTTTACGCAATTATTTTGAATTTCAAATCAGTTAATATCAGGTACTATGAAACAAATAATGTAAAAATAATAAAACTATAACACAAAAAAATCATGTTCTTTTTAAAAAACAGCACTTTTAATAAATAGTACATAATATTATATTAATAGACTCACGTTCTCCAGTGCTCTCCATTCGGCTAGCGGTATTGATGGTGTCTCCGAAAAGACAGTACCTAGGCATTTTGCTACCCACAATACCAGCTACACATGGCCCCATATGGATGCCACTTCGCATGCATAGCGTCTGAAAAGGTACAAGAAATAATATTATTTTACAATATATTAATGTAGGCAATAGAAATAGCAGAGGACCCAAGGTACCACCTTGGAAGACGCCGCGTTAATAAAGCTTCTATCGAATTATACTTTAATTTATAAACTCTTAAAATAAATCTTTATTTGCGTTACAAGTGTACTGCATTCATAAGAACGATATGTAATATAGTATGTCGAAAGGGATAACAGATGCAATCAAAACCGTGTTAAAAGCATTGAAGGGGTTGACCATTTTTTGGATTTCTCAAGCTTTAAACAGTCAAGCAGGTTCTACAGAAACATGTTTACGAGTAGCACACATACATAGATATATCATGCAAGAAGCGATAACACTGAGAGTATTACCTAAGTAGGTACCTGATCTGGTCGATGCGGTAGTCTGCACATGGAAGTCGCTTCTAAAAGCTCTAGCGCCATACTGGCTATCTCTGTGGCATGTTTGTTACCTAAAAGATATACAGTTTGTAAAGTACCGCTTAGTTTATAGTAAAGCACATTACTATTTGAAACAGAGATCGATATGATGTACCCCGGTTACACTTAGATAAAATATAGCACATCTATCTGAAAAAATACTACCAACTCTTTGACTAATAAAAGAATTTTCAAAACCTGTTTCGGCATTAGCTTTCTACGAATCTATCCTTTATAAATAATATAACAAATATCTTTTGGCCATTCCCACACATCGCCATCTAGTCCCAAAGTAAGCTACTCAAAGCTTGTGTCATGGGTGCCAGACAACGGATATAATACTTAAATACTTTTTGTTTGTAAATACATATATGAAATATATAGAAAACACCCAGACCAATACAAACAGACATGTTCATGCACACAAATTTTAATGTTTGTATTGTGCGGAAATCGAACCCGCAACCCGCTGCGTAGTAGGCGATTTCTCGACCACACCAGGCGGGTCGTCTCTATGATCTCCCATAATTTATATTGTAGAAAATATACATTTTCAAAGTAGCGAATTGTAGTTACCATTCCTGACCGGCAACCCCGAAGCCACCATGTAAGAATCGCCGATAGTTTCAATCTTGTACACGTCGTAACACTCAATTCTTTCATCGAATAATTTATACACGGAGTTTAGGAAGCTTATCACCTGAAATAAAAAAGTACTAACTAGCAAACCTTATTTAATCCGACTTGACTTGACTTGAGTATATTTTTTTTTGCATCGCGAAATATTTTGATTCTGATACCCAATTATTTCGCCCATCGAGTGTTGGTCGACGCGGAGTGAATTAAACTAAATGGCATGTATATAAATGCAAACTATTATTCTTTATCAGCAGTTAATGACACCCTATCCCTCGCAAAGTCAGTCGAGTATCATACCACCTCTTATAATGTCTACCTCTTCGTCGGTAGCATTAAATTTAAATAGTAAACAAAATAAAATTAAAGGTACCTGATAAGGGGTTGAAACAGCTGCTATAGCTGTAAATCCTACTATATCGCTGAAGTATACCGTCACTGACGCGAAGAATTCCGCAGGCACCTGAAAAGTGAAAACAAGAAATAAACTAATAAACAACAATCTTTGATTTTTCGCGATTAAGTATGTATCCATTACTCATTTCATTTTATTATTATTACCCACAATTCATTTTAAATCATGATAACCTATCGATTACAAACACTCGAAAACCATTTCTATTTTTGTTACCATGGAATTTAACAGATTAATTTCACAATTTCCATCTGTAAACAACACCGTGAAAAATGGACGTTGCGTACAAACATTTTTCCATTAGCTAATAAAAAAGCTTAATTCAATCGAAGTTTTTCTATTACGGCGCTGGTATCACCCAAGTTTTTGAAGAATGATCGATGACACCGAACTCTCTTGCGAGCTGTTTATTAATTTTCTTTGAGGTAACGAACTAGTGTAATATGTATCTCTGGACAAAGTTTTATACAGGGTATGGCATATAAAAGCAAAAACTTTAAACAGAGGCTATTTAAGTAACCAGTCATCAATTCTAAATAGCTTTAAATTATTATACTTTATTATAAATGTACTGTTAATTTTCAACAAAATAAATCTAACTGGTAATGTATTGGAAATAAATGTGTCCAGTCATAGACCTTGATATTGTCATTTAATACAACGCGTAAGCGATTTTGATAAACATGATTATTAATTAAATTTAAATTTAGATTATC
This sequence comes from Pyrausta purpuralis, assembly GCA_963924145.1. NCBI lineage: Eukaryota > Metazoa > Arthropoda > Insecta > Lepidoptera > Crambidae > Pyrausta > Pyrausta purpuralis. The sequence goes on from OZ001651.1 coordinate 5,922,083, forward strand.
AAATATCTGAGATAAAGCATTTGAGAGCACTTTGATCAGGTTTAGGTAACTACGTGTGCTCTCTATAATCATTGATTGAAATTTTTGCTCCTACTAATATACTATTGATAAAATTCCAAAAGAGAACCTATCAACTTTCATGTGCTTCTAATTTCAGTTTTATGAATACTGTTTTTGTCTCTTCTCTACTAAAACATTATAAAAACGACTTAAGATTAAATTCCATAAAAAAAAAACAATAATTCGTTACTGTTTTCAGTTTTATGATGAAAAAGCATTATAATTTTATCAATAGTGGGTGACAGTATACTTTTTCCCAAATCAAAACTAATTCAAGGAACCGGGCATAAAATGTAGTCCTACCTGTTGAGTCTGCTTCAGTTGCTTGGCAACGCTTGGAGGCAGCATCTGGTAGAGCAATGAGTCGCTCAGTTCCTTCTCGTGTTCCAGCTCTCTGGCTTTCTCTGATAAATTCCTAGCGTATACCTGAATAAAATATACAACCTTGTAATTAAACGGTAAACCATCTGTAAATAAACTAGGCCTACTTAATTTGGCAGCGGGGAACAATTCACAGTAAATGTGGCACAACAGTTAACGAGCAAAATATTTCGGATAAACTACTTTAATTAAGTACGTCACATACATTTGTGTCTCGATTACGTCGTACTGATCATCGAATTGTATTTATTTCACCCGGACCCTACAGGTCGACTCATTTAAAAAACCAAAACAACAAAGGCTTACGAAATCCCAAGAGAAAGCTCAACGATATTAGATCCCACTTAAAAGTATTTAATATAAAATAATAAAGAAGACATTCCAAAACTTAGTATAGCCATACCGCCAATGCAAATGAAGATCAATGGAACGAAGGGAACAAAATTGTTTTTTTTTTTTTCTATTATAACAGCACCGTATTAAAATTTACCTGTATAGTATTGACAGCGTTGGTGACAAGTGCGATGATGATAGGCGAGACGACACACACCAGAATGAGAATCCCAGCACATACCGCTTCGCTTCGTCTGGCCTCTGTCAGGCTGTCCGTTACACCTTTCCTGAATGCGCAGACAAAAATCTTCTGAAACTATTGATAATTAAATATATGGTCTAACGGCCATCGAATACAATTTCTTAAGCTAAGAAAATGGTTATAACGGGAGAAACACTTGGAAATATACCAGCAAAAAGTTTTTATTCTTCAATAATTCGTGAAGATTAAATAGGTAACTCAATGATGAGTTAAAACGTGAATCACTCTTGTATCAGTACAAACATTAGTGCTTATAATATCTAAAACTCCTAAGGTGTGAGTAACAATAAACATATTCGTATGTAAACAGTCTTAAGACAGATCCTAAGATTAGTAAGGCCTTAGACGAGAAACTGTTATCCTTAATTATTCAAGTCATTCACCTACACTGGTTGTACTACAAAGACAAAAACGAGGAAACACGTAATAGGTATTTGTGTACTGGGAACACATGCTAAAGGAAAATACCACTTATCATTTGTAATTATTATAATTCGCATTTAAATGCTGACTAGGTTAACGAAAAAAACCCTGTTTTATGTATTCTGTTCGCAAACCTGGAACCGATTATGTATGTAATGAAGCGTATGTTACCTGGACTATAATTAGGAATCGGTTAAAACCTCGTTCACCAAAATCAGTCCAGTAATTTATCTGCAGATGTAAAACTCACATACAAAGATACGTAGACTGCTCAAGTCATAACCCTTCCGTCGGCAGTAGCGTAGTAAAAATAACACAAAACTCACTTTACTAACTTACATAGTTTTTTTTTAAAAAAAGGGCATAGTTTTTCCAATTTTTTGACCATTAATTCAAGTCACATGGTGCAACAAAGCCTTATTTATTTAAAAAAAAAAAAAAAAACAAAGAACAATTAACACTAACGAATACTAAAGCTACTTCAAAAACAACAAGTATTCATGGAAATAATTAACGTAGTTTTGTCACTTTAACTTAGTTTCAGGCCTTTAAATCTGTTAAATTAGTTTTGATTGACTGTCCCTACCAATTAAAATTGAAGAAACTTGTTTACAACTCACTATCATACTCGTAATTAAGGTAGATGAAACAGGCCTTTTACTTGGAGAAGTAAGAACTTATCTACTGCCACCTAATCAGCTAATTGTATCATGGAGAAATATCTCACAATCATATCTCTATTCATTATTAAAGCCCTATTTTCAACCGATTTAAAAAAAAGGAGGAGGTTATCAATTCGAAAGTATGTTCTTTCCCTTTTTTTGTGGCTGTGTTACCTCATATCACAGCAATTTGTAGACCGGTTTTAAAAAAAAAATGCCTTCCTATCCCATTGTTGCCGAGTCAGGATCTGATGATGGAATCTCTGTGCAATCGAGGGAAACCCTCAAGTTTTAAAGGCACGTTTAGTGTTTTTACTAGAATCTTAATGTTGTTGCGTCTGATAGTCAGCATTGTGAGGAGATGAGCAGATAGTAGAATTACTCCGCTTAGGAGTTCAGTAGTTATAATGACAGAACTTATAAGTGATGAGGTGCAAATAACCCCCCCTAACAAAACTACGACTAAAAATAATAAAACAAAAAAGGGAAACCGACTTCAAAACCAAAATGCATTAAAAAGTCTCAAATAAACTATAGGCTTTTTAGTGCATTTTGATTTTGATGTCGGTCTTTACTTTTTGAATCACTCGTTCGGATGTTCGGATATGGCGTGTGATTTTCGTTTAAATACTTTAAAACAAACTTCGTATATCACGCGAAATAAAGACTTCAGTACTCGTAAAATTTAGTTTTTTTTTAAATTCTTTGCGTGTGGATTTTAACCGAATTTCATTCGATAATAGGTCATTAATTAATGAATATCAGACGCCATCTTGACGCGAGTGATTCAAAAATTGGTCCCCTGAAGGTTTATGCGTAATAAAAATACGTTTCTTTTGTTCTTTCAGCAAAAGTTAACATATATTATTTACTAATGATAGCGACAAACTCTTACTTAATACCGTCGTTTTATTGGCGCATTAAGGGGTTAAAGATGAACGAATAAATACCTAATCCTGTATTTTTGAAGTTAAATCTATAGATTTTTATTTCAACTAAGTGATAAATCGTTTTATTTTTAACTTATGCAGCTTGAACGCAGTTTTGTTAACAATTTCACCTTAATTCACGTCACAAAGTAAAATATAATAATATTTTTTTGAGAAGCCTCTTTAATTGGTTGAAAACAAATACTACTGTTTACTGACTAACCCTACTGGACTCTTTTATCGTGCATTTACAGGAAGATTCCGGGAAACGATTCATCTTGGAGCAATTAAAATTAGGGAAGCGGAAACTATAGTTTGTATTGTGGTATCCGGTGATTATTCAGAGAATTTAAGGTTTGGTACACAAAGGGTACGAAGCACCAAAGCATCGAATATTTTTAATACTTTAATGCATAACCAAATTTTGTACAAAATGTAGACTTAACGCCATATGGCGTTTTCTACCGGTCATACCTTTGGGCTAAGCAGAAATGACTGTGGGTGAAATGATTTTTAACGTTTGATTAATTAACTTAAGCTACGAATTCTAAACCAGGATTAAGTAATAAACATCTGGGCACAATATCTTCTTAACGGGTCTTAACAGAAGTGTTTTGTGTTTAGACCCGTTATGTTTATTTCTCTACGTCTACCTTTTTACATAATCAATTAACTGTTATTGAAACAACCACAGTCGTGCCTGGTAGTTTTGATTTTTAAAAAAAACCTACATCCATGTATCTGGGTTTGATTTCCTTTTTCTGACTAGTTGGACATTCACATATATTTCATATTTAGAGAATTTATACGAAGAAGAAAACAAAAGTGGTTCTTTTTAGCCGTTGCTGTCCTACTTCTAGACAAAAAAAACTCCCCTAAACTTCACCAAGCATTCCTGTTGTTGATTAGTAGTTGCCAATCTTCGTGGTATTTGTCTAGATAGTCACATCATCGCTTTCAGGGTCTGTCTGTCTGTTTATACAATACATGATTATATGAACGATAACAATATATGGTCTATCTTGTAAGAACATTTTATTTGGAATGTAATTTAAAAAGAGACACTGAAAATAGTGACCGAGTTTGTTGCGCAGCTTCTTCTCAGCACTAGCCCACAATTGTCCCGAAGCTGTGATAGGGCCAATGTTGGGGCGTTTTGAAGTGCTAGCAATAATCTATGTACATAATAAATTAATTTGGAATTTTTGTCTTTCCAAAGTTCATCTGTAGGCGGTATTGTAAAGCTGCTTTATAAACTAATATATATTCTTACCTTATATACTGCCTCAGCTGTTTTTGTACTGCTCTCAGCTTGTCCAGTAGAGTAGCCGTCTGGTCAAAGTATTCTATGGCGTCTGACACGCTGCCAGCCTGGTGTCTGTTGTCTACAATCTGCTGGTTCCTGGTTAATGTACCATTCACTTGCTAAATTATTTCGAAATATGAAAAGTGGCAGAGTTACTTACGTTATTTTTTTAAAAAAAATTCTACAATAACGACCCTACTTACGGTTCCATTTCATTTTGTTAGATAGAAAGTTTAGCTTGTTTGTTCAAGTATCAAGACGAATCTCCTTTAAAATGTACCATGGTTATTTGTAACTCTAATGCTATTTACTATGAAGTGTAGATAATGTAGCGGGTAGTGATATCTATCATATTAAGTTTTCCTGTAAAGTCCATTTCTTTTTGCTTGTCGAGTATTGTAAACAATCTTGTTAAAAAAGTAAAACTAGCCTGTAACGTCCCACTGCTGGGCAAAGGCCTTACCTCAACTTTGAGGTAGTTCGAGCCATACTCCACCACGCGGCGGGCTCAGTGCGGATAGGTGGAGGGGTGTTTGCAAGGCAAGCGACTAACCCTGCTGTCAGATGTTATCAAGCCGATGAGGCCTCTGACTAGGCTTAACGACTAATATCACCTGATGTTAGCCGGGACGCAACGTGCCTTTCGAAGCACAGAGATGCTCGTGATATACGTCACTTATATGTTCGGAATGGTAACCCATCCAAACGCGACCACGCTGTCGGTTGCTTCACTTCAGTATCACAACCAAAGCGCTGCTACCACGCGTTACGAGCTCCTCGAAAATAATCTTGGATATAAAGATTGTTTACGAGGAGCTCGTACCGCAGCTTTTTTATTTTTTTGAATCAATTCATTTAAAAATAATATTAACACAAAACTCACCAACTAAAAAGGAAATTCATCGTTTGACAATAAGATCTTTTAAAATCAAATAGTAAATATATTTTGTTCACTGATATAATTTTAAAAGTCATAAAAAGATTGTTTACATTATTCTATTAGCTAAGAAAAACGGACTTTATCAATTTATGAACTCAATTTACACAAGGGCGCTTACTTCTTTTCCAACACCTGGTACTCCGGGCTATCTTCTTTAATGTCCATGTGCAGTGGTATCAGAGACGGGACCAGATTCAGAGTGTTGTCCAGAAGGTCTCTTCCAAGGACCATGTGAGCAATGTACCTGTACAAAGTCATTATTGAAAGTTCTGAGATTTGTTAACTACTAGTCGACTCAATAATAATACCGCGCAATAGAATGGTCCAAAGAATAAAAAGTTGACGGGTGAATAAGAAATATGCATATATAAACAAATAAATATCCTTTGGACATTCCCACACATCGCCATCTAGTCCCAAAGTAAGCTACCCAAGCTTGTGTTGTGGGTGCCAGACAACGGATATAATACTTAAATACTTTTTTTTTGTAAATACATACATGATATACTTACATAGAAAACACCCAGAACAATACAAACAGACATGTTCATGCACACAAATGTTTGTATTGTGCGGGGATCGAACCCGCAACCCGCTGCGTAGTAGGCGATTTCTCGACCACTACACCAGACGGGTCGTCAAAAAAGAATATGAATTGCTCGAAATCCAAATGCAGGGTGTTGTTGTTGGTCAGTAACATCCAACTCAGGGATGATAATATGAGTTATAATAAATCAAAAAAAAATTTTTTTTCTTAAATTATATGCGTTTTGTAAAAGAAAACCTTTTCAAAACATTTAAAAAAATGACAATACGAATGGGGAAACTCGCACCCTCGCGTGTAGCTAGCGCGTATCTACGAAATATTACGCCGTAGCTATTAAGCTACGATAAGGCTACCTGGTGTTGGTAATTTTACTCGATCGCTGTATTGCATTAATTTTTCCATTAAAAAAAGAAATATTTTTTGGCATCAGTGATCAGTGTCGTTTGTGCAGCAACCCCTGAGTCGCTCGTCGCTGACCAAAAAAACATCCTATATATCGCCAGTTAAGGCACTGTCTAAGCAAGAAAGATAAGTAAAATGGTAAATGTTGCAGTAACCTTTCATGAGCTCTGGGTCGAAGATATCCTCTAGCGAAGTAGTTGATGCCAAGAACTGAAGCTATGCCTTTACACTCAATACTGCGCAGGAGATTCTTGAAACCCACCAGGTATCTATGGAACACAACATATATATTATATTTTTGGATATACTTATGTGTACCAATAAATTAAATATTGAATAGTAAATAAAAGTTTAATGGCATAAATTGTTACATCTGGTATCATAAAATTGGTACAAAGTATTGGCGACACAATATTAAGATACGGTTGAACGTTAACGGCCTGTAGGTACTAGTTTCTTAAAACTGAATAGTGTTTGTGTGTATGATTGTGCGCGGGTGCGTTTGTGCTTGTTTGTTCGTGCATGCGTGTGCAGTATGTATACATTTATGTGACTGTTTGTCAATTTGAGAGTTGTTTGCCCTAACGGTTATTGTTTTAGGGCCGCTTTTACAAACGTCAAATGTCAGATAAAACAGAGTTTTATATTTATAAAGCGACCGATTTTAAAATGATATTCACATAAATGATTGCTGAAAAATAGATGACAATATCTTATTAGCCATATTGTATTTTATTTGACGAATATTTTTTAACTAGCTATTGAAAAATCAGGCCTTAGTTTAGTAATATTCATAAGGTTGAAATTTTCAAAAGGTCCTCAGTTTCTTACATATTATTATGTAGAAATTAATTTACAAACAAGCTAAGAACTACTAAGCAACCTTTAACAAACTGCGAAAAGGTTACTGGTTCAAGTCCCGCCCGTGCGCAAATTCTTGGTTTCTTATTTCATCTTTATCAATATAAAATATGACACTGTGAGTGTTAAAAACATTCTAAAGCATTAGATAGCGAAGCGTCATCAATTGCCAGGTTTTATTTATTTATTAAAAATAACTGCTTGGGCCATCTGTTTCATAAACAGACGGCTAGATGGCGCTAAGCGTCACGCAATTGACGTTTTCATAAGAGACCACAAATTTCGCAAGGTCGGACTGACAGCACGGTAGCTCAATTGGTAAGAGCGTTTGGCCCGGTCAGCCAAAAGGTTGCGGGTTAAAATCCCGCCCGTGTCCAAATTTTTGGTTTCTTATTTCATCTTTATCAATATTAAACTGCGACTTTTAGCAGCAATGCAGTCGCACGTTTTGAAAACGCACTTTAGCATCGCGACTCACGCAATGAACAGATTTAATTTAGCATCGATGCTAACGCGCGTTAGCAATCACCAAAATTCAGTACATATTTTGACAATTACCAGCTTCTGCATCGCGACTGTATTGATGCCAAGAGTCGCAGATGTGTAGTGTCTAAGAGTTTAAACCTATCAGCCTCACCACAAATAAATTAAAGCTAGGTTTGGACAACTGTTTAAATATGATATATCTAGTTTAAAATCAACTTCAATCAAGTCAAAGGACACAAAGGTAACACACATTTCACTTTAGCCGCATAACATTGAAACAGTAGTATAAACCTTGTTTAGTTATTTGTGGTAAGGCCGTATGTTACTAACGGTTGTTGAATCCATTTTGTGGCAGAAAAAAACTAAAACTAACGAAATGTAATTTACCCAATGGAATTTACCAAAAGGATAGACAGGTTATACACCAACCTTTAATTTTAAAGTAGCGCAAGGAATACTCCATACGAACATATAGTTGTGTATTATGACACTAAGCGCTACTAGAGACAACTGATGCCTGCCAAGCCTGTTGATAGAAAGATATAAATACTCGTATATAACATTCGTTACGTACTGAACTGATTGCTACGGAGCGCTCATTGGCGCGAGCGCGTGATATCTCGCTCCTTAGCCTAATATATCAGTCATTGCCAAATGATTGTAACGACTAACAACGTGTTTTATGTTTTAATACTTTTAAATGAAAAAACTATACTAATGAATAAAATGAAACGTTCTTCTTGTCTCTTACAGTTGCAGTGAAATTGGTACACCTCTTAAACATTCAGGAAGGCATTTTTTTCTAGAAAACGAGAAATAATTTAAGGCGCTGTCCGGTCATAAAGAGATAGGGTGCCCGTTTGAATGCACTCCGGGCACTTACCTGCCTTTTGTGTGGTTATTTTTGAGCGCATGATAATGTATCTATAATTTAAAATCATCTTAGAAATTACCTTTACAAGCAACAGTGCATGTGATTGCTTCCCTAGAATATGACCAATTTACTAGCCTTCCACGAATACACATAGAAATGCATCACCGAATGCATCGTGAATCATCAACTATGACCACGATGAGTCATGGGCATATCTGACCTATCTTCACCGCAGAAAAAGTAATTAATCTTAATTAACAACCAAAATATGTATTCAATGTATGATTCACTATGATAACATGATAATATGATTTTAATAATTTCTATCTTCGCCTTTGTGAGAGGGGCGACTTCCCTGTGATTATAATATCGACGACCTCTGTGGTGTACTGGCTAAGCACGCTGAGTTTCTAGGCGTCGCCGCTCCGAGGTTCTGGGTTCGATTCCCGGTCGGGAGAAATAAAAATTTTGTTGTGTTGTGGTACCAACGTTGTGTCTGATTTCCATAACACAAGTGCATTGGCTACTTACTTTGGGATTAGAGCAATGTATGTGATTGGTGTCCAATATTTATTATAATACTAGCTGACCCAGCAAACGTTGTTTTGCCTTATAAATTATTTCTAGTTTCTAGATAAATCCTAGTGTAAAGTAAAAATTTAGGGTTGTATGAATTTTTAATGCCCTAATATTAAAAAAATAAAAACAAAAAATTTCGTCCAAAAATAATAATAAAAAAAAATATATTTAGGGGGAACAACCCTTATCACTTAGGGATATGAAAAATAGATAGTAGCCGATTCTCAGACCTACTGAATACGTAGGTATATAAAATTTGGTAAGAATCGGTAAAGCCGTTTCGGAGGAGTAGTTAGAAAGATATTATTATTATTATATTAGAAGAAATAGGTTGCATTGTATTGTTAAATATGTTAAGCTTTTTGACGACGGCAATTGTAATTTTTGCAAAAGAACGTTACTTGATAATCCTGTGTGCGATCGTAGTTGTTTATTTTGTTGACAGTTGAAAACTAGCAAACACGTTTACGAGAACAGTGCGACATGGATCTTCTGGCAGATAGATGACATTGGATGACATTGCTTGCATGCAATCAGGATAGCCAATACAAAAAAGTTTAGAAAACTGTTTAATTAATATTTTTTTCTTCGACCATGACAAAGTCAAAGAGAAAGGTACTAATTTAAAGAAAATTAAGCATGTTTGTTTGTACATACCACGTATGTTTTACTGTTTTTTGTTTGCCAATCAATTTTATAAACAATAAAAACCTTTGAAAATTATATCTTTATTTAAGTAGCTCCCCGAATTTTTGACGCGCACACTAGCGCCACTCGATTTAAAATAATGATTACTCCTTAAATACAAAAGCAATCAGTAGTTACGATTGAAGTACAGGTTCTATAGTTTATTTAGTACGTTAAAATTGATTCTAAAGTAGTTTACTGTAGTTAATTTTTCTAACTGTAACTGCAAATAACTGTTTTATTGAACTTAAACATTGTATCTAAACCATATAACCAGAGCTACAATCGCATCAATCCGATTTTCGATTGGTCATTTATTAAACGTGTTATGATTTTTCTACTAAAGTAGCGCTAGTGTGCGCGTTAAAAATCCGGGTAGCCCTTTAAGGAGTTTAACCAAATTCCAATATCGCCTGTAAGATTGTCGAGATTTGGCTTCACTAGATCTGTTAACCGCATTTTTGAAGATGACAGATTGTCACTGTCGGCTAAAAGATCTATATAGCAACGTAGACGTGACAAACAGTCAGGGACAGATTCTGTGCCTGTACTTGAATGAAAATTCGCAACCAAAATATTGTCAGTAACCAATTTCGTTATTGTTGTTTGTAAACAATCAATAAAATTTTATCATATTGTGTGTACTAAAACACTCCTATAAGAAACTACGTCGTATAAAAGTTATGGCATTTTGCAGCGTGGCTATTAGGTATAATAAATGCTTTATTATCTAATCAGGAAGCTTTCATCATGTCGAGAACTTTGTTCATAAACTCATAAGCTCTGTCATGTGGATGAAAGATGAAGTTGAAATTATGCATCTGAACAAGTAAAATAGTTCGACGTTTCAAAAACAGCTTTTCTCATTTATATGAACTCTACCAAATAGCACGTATCGGAATTTAAAAAAGAGTTAATTTGTGACTGATGGTTTTTCCTATAGAGCTTAAAGAACTTTATTTGAAATTAGATTATTTATTGATGTAAAACCAATAGTTGAATAACATTTCAAAGTCAGAGTGAACAGAATTCTTCTGAGTGCGTTCGCCCTATCGTCATCTCTGTCTACGTTGCGTCTGGTCTAGTTTGGAGACAAACGCGAATGCATTTCGCATTAAAAAAAAGGAACAGAACTCTCTATAATACCATCAAATAGCCATGTATCCTAAAAAGCACGTCACTTCGAATAATATCCATCTCCAACAGAACAATGCTCAATTTCAGCAAATGTCAAAAGGGTATAGAACTTTTTGATCACTTTTCGATCTGGCTACCTTTTTGTTTGAAAGTAGCGGCCATCAACAAAATCTTGAATAATGGATCCTTAACATTATTTTACAAATAAAATATCTAATGATAAAATCGTCTAAATCGGCACGTTTAGCCATAAACATCATCAACAACGCTTGTGTGGCTTCGCTCTAAAGTAAACTATACGGGACGTGTCAATAATTTCTAATTACCGGCGTCACAGATCAAAGTGAGTTTAATAAATGGTTATTATACCGACCCAGTTTGAACCGATCATCCGTGACGTCACAGTCTTATGTTTGCACTCCGACCGATATCATCTTGAGATATCGGAAAGCAATTAAAATGCTTTGTCATGGAATATTGAACTTTGATAGATTATAGAGCAGTCGTAATGGAAGCCAAAGTCATTCGTAAAACAGTTAAACTATATGTTCATGTTTTTACACCTTCTAAACACTTAATGATAACTAAAGTATTATTTCTAAGCACTTAATGGTAAATAATTTGTAATATTTTAGATGTAATATTATGATAGCATGACAAACATCTTAATTTTGTATTAAAATCCGATTTTGTTAGTGTAAAAATATGAAAACTTATAAAATTTGCATGCCACACCATGGAAAAACATGATTGCATTGAATTACTTTTAAGGCCACCTATGGAAAACCGTGTTTAGGCAAAAAAAAAACATTTTATTACGTCATTTATTTATTTATTTAAACTTTATTGCACTGTTAATGGTATTGCCGGACTAAATGCCTGGCATGGCATTCTCTACCAGTCTGCTTGGGAAATGCAGAGAGTTAAATCAGTGGCGGAATACTTAAAAGTACTGAGAAAAATATATATTTAAAATTCATTATCATCACATCATACATTATAAAATGACATAGATAAAAAATGTACATAAATATATACGTCATCGTCAAAATCTGTAGAAATGAGTGTACCCACCGCCAGATGGTACTGCTATCGGTGTCCTTTATCTCCTTGGTTAGATGGCTGAGCAGCGCTGCGTTTGCGTTGGTGTACCACTCCACGGCTTCTGTCATCGAAGTACCGGCGTTCAGGCTTGCTCTGCGGGGAATATCAATTATTTAAATTGCTGTTTTCAGCGAGTTTCTACTTGAATATCGGTTGATATTAGTCGTTAAGTCTAGATAAAGGCCTTATGGGCGGATTGATATCATCTGACAGAAGGGTTAGTCGCTTGTCTTGCAAACACTCCTCCACCAACCCGCACTGAGACCGCGTGGTGAAGTATGGCGCAAACTACCTCACAGTTGAGGTCTTTGCCCAGCAGTGGGATGTAACAGGCTAACTTTACCTTTTCTTTTCTTTACTTTCTACTTAAATGTCATAGCTAAATTACATTTCAATATCTTTACACAGAAAAGTTAGATAAAATAATGAAATACGAGTTTTTTTCTAAACTCCCCGTTAAGAAAGAAAGTAGTGTTCAGAATCAGTAACCTAACAACTTTTTCCAGAATAGGCTAGGTATAGTTAAACCTTTTAGAGGGAGTTTCAATTAACACGATTTTTGACTTCGTAACTTTGTTTGGACTAGTTAAGCAAACATATCAAAGGTCCCAGTCCGTATCCCTTGAGCTGGAAATTATCGGAAACTATACGTTTTAGCGACACGAGGCCTTCTACAACATAAAATCTGATAAAATTGGCCACCAGTTTAAATTATTAAAGCTTAAAACCGTCTTTAAAAAAGGGGCCTTCGATTCGACGTGTATTTCTATGACGTCTTTGGATTGGATAATATACAAGTATGATTATCTATTAAGGCTTCCAAACACGAGTGCAAAATTTCGTAAGCGTATATATGTTTTTATGTTTAGTATTTGTATAATTTTACTGATACGAAATGGGAAATTAGGGTTTTTATTTTTTAATTAAATAATATTACAATTTAGTGAACAGTGTTAACTTAATTTAAATCGGTTTAGTTATTTTTGAGATGTGTGCAAAAAGAAATACTATGGAATACTCAATAAAAGGGCTTACAAGACTTCAAATGAATTGGATTTACCAAAAGAGACGACCTTTTTTGAAGTCTGTTCAATACAGGCAGCAAATCATATTAGCTTTGTTTTTTAGAAGATACTTATCCAAAAAACGTTAATATAACCTTTAAACCCTGCTCCTCCTCCCTGCAAAAGGAGTATCGACTGGCACTAATGGTATGTTAACCTCGTTATGAGTTTCAATTGATTCCTCGAGTACGAGGGTCAAACTGAAAGTTCTTAGAAAATCAAAAACTGATTACATTAGCCAGTTATTAGTTTTATTATATCTTTTTAAAATATTGTCCATTGACGTCAATACACCGCTGCATGCGATGGAACCACTGGGAAAAGCACTTTGCCCACTCGTCCTTAGGGGTCTCTTCAATGGCATCGCGATACGCAGCCACCGCTTCTTCAGCATTCATAAACCGCTTTCCTTTAAGTTTTTCTTTAATTTTTGGAAATAAATAAAAATCACAAGGCGCGAGGTCGGGGCTATACGGCGGGTGACCCAGTAATTCAACGTTTGATGTCGCCAAATAGTCGATCGTTCGCTTGGCGGTGTGCGACGAGGCGTTGTCGTGGTGAAGGAGGATCCTACTGCGAGGTCGTTTCTCTCGAACTTTTTCCAAGACAAGTGGCAAACAATTGGTAGTGTACCATTCTGCAGAAACTGTTTTTTGATCCTCTAATACAACTGTTGCGAAATGACCTATCCTTCCAAAGAACGAGGCCACCATTTTTTTTCCCGCACTTCGATCTCTCTTCACTTTAGTTGGCAACTCCTCGAAAGGAAACACCCACTGAGCAGATTGTCTTTTGGTTTCAGGATCATAACAGTAAATCCAGCTTTCGTCACCTGTTAGTATGTCGAACACAGCATTTGAGTCACCTCCGTTAAATCTTTCAATCATTTTACGGCACCCATCCACACGATGGAGTTTTTGAGCCTTAGTCAAATTATGAGGTATCCACCGGGCGCAAAGCTTCCTGACCGCTAAATGTTCGTGGAGAATTTTGTGCACTTGACTCATACCGATGCCTAAGCTTGTCCGAATCTGCTGATAGGTCACTCTTTTGTCAGTCTCTATCATACGCCGCACAACACAGATGTTATTTTCAGTCGTCGCCGTAGAAGGCCGTCCCTCACGTACATCATCAGTGAGATTAGTGCGACCACGTTTAAACTCATTAAACCAGTTGTAAACAGTCGCACGAGATGGGGCTTTATCGTGAAAGGCCAATCGTAGTCTATCATAACTTTCTTGTTGACTTAAATGACATCGAAAGTCATAAAAAATCATTGCACGAAAATTTTCTCGTGTTAAATTCATGTTGACGTGACACAGACAATTTTCAATTTGCCGCCAAATCGTAAAACAAATGACAAATGAATGAAATATATACTCAGTAATATTGGCAAAGAGTTCTATTTTCAAATTTTAGAATATTTTTTTTATTATATTGTTTATAAGTGGCCAGTTCTAAGAACTTTCAGTTTGACCCTCGTATCCTTCCTTTACTAGAAACATGGGTCAAATATGCCAAAAATTTAAACTCCGTAGAAATAAAACGGGTCCCGTGACCGTTATATTATGGAAAGTATTTTTTTGTCTTTTTTCAACTTATGTCTCGTCACTGGTAGTTTTAAAAAAACTATGTATATGCATAGAATCTATAGCATAAAATAGGTACAAAAGAGCTTTCACACTGGACGCCGTCATGCCATCGACTAGCCCGTCAGCTAAAGCCGCTTACAAGTGTAAATTTTCCTTAACAAATAACTAAGTACGTACCCGTTGTCGATGTAGCAACTGTCAATATTAAGGTGCGTCTACGCTAAGCGAGCCGAGCACGAGCCGAGCACGAGCCGAACACAATTCGTCTAATGTGGACCGACTTACAAGCCTCGAACGAGCGCGCTGCGAACGTTTCGTTCGTGTTCGTTTGCGTTCCGCCGGTTGTCGGTTTTTTGACGAACACAAAGGGATTTGCTTCGCGCTCGCAGTGCGGTTACTGAAGGTTTGTTGTACGTACACACTTGACGCCGCGAACGACGAAGCCGAGAACGGCTACGCTCGTGCTCGGTTCGTCTAGCGTAGACCCACCTTTAAGATTACATTTTTGCAAGAAATTGTGTGATAATAAGTGTGAAAGTAATTGAAAATCAAATTAAGGAAACCAAATCCCAGCTTTGGTGTCTGATAATACATATGATAAACATTTATTAGGAGAATATAATCACGTTAAATGAGATACTTAACTCAGTTTTGAGTATTAACATCATAAAGATTAAATGTTTTTTGTAGCGAAATCCCTTGAAAAGAGTTTGCGTTCGGAATTTCATTAGCACTTTATTGGAGGCGAGACAAATATACTCAGTGCGCCTTGTTTGCCCCAGCGGAGATTACGTACTTGCATCGAATATAACACGAAACGTGTTGCATACTTGCCAAAGGCACTGACGGAAGGTACCTACTTTATACCGACTTTAAAAAAAGGAGGTTATCAAATCGACCTGTTCGAATGAGTTATGAGTTTACTCGCTAGCGGCGACGGTCACACTCGCTAGCGACGACGTAACTTTTTGAATGGAAAATTTTAGTTCTGTCAGTGACCACTAGAGGCACTGTGCAATTTTCCATAGACTTTTTTTACTTAAACTCATGGTAACGGTACTCTATCTATGTGATCTCGTCAGAATTTGATACAATTTTAGTATGTTGATCTATTATGGCCTTCTTACACGTGTGCAAATAAGATATGAGTAATAACTAAATATCATATAAAATAATTAAGCGCCCCAAGAACACCTGACTGTAAAAAGCTTAGAATAAAATATTTTTTTGAAGTTAGTGCTCAAGGTCAAGCGTACCTACTCCAACACACACACCATGCACCGACTACTTCAAAAGTAGTTTTTTCTCCTAAATAGAAGGCGAATACGTTATTTCAAGCTTTTTATAGTCACATTTTTAAGGTGGAATATTTTTAAATTATTTTGAATAGAACGTCGTGTATAAACTAGTGACTTAGCGACATAGTACTACCCTAACTCACCTAATAATGATGCACATAAGCGTGGCCCGCTCACTTTCGTGACTTAAAAGTGATGCTTTTGACAGCGCTGACATAATATCAATTATCGGAAAGTTTTATCAAGTCACGAACGCATGGATTGCGATCAAATCGCTATCTCTCGTTTAGGTAAAAGCCCTGAGGGTACCAATAACGTGGCACACCGTGATAAACAGTAAATACACGTGCAGTAAACGGGATGGAATACTGTCTATTTTGATTCCACAGGTAAAAAAAAAATAGCTGTGTTATGTCCATAAAATTAATATTCCTATCGGAATAGAAGGTGTACTGTTGTACATATTGTATTATGTGTAATAAATTGAGTACCTTAATATTTTTAGCATTCATCGGATCCACATTAACATTTTCATCACATTATCTTTGTTTTTCCATGCTTTCATCCAAAGATTGCTGGTTCGTTTGCTGTAAACACGAACATAAGAGTTAATCATAGATTCTATCTACCATAACGCAGTTCGTATTTTCTCCCTAAAAAAGTCGTACTGTAGACATTAAACTATAGGCATTACCTGCCTTTCTACTCTTCTTATACTATTACTCTCTATTTTTGGATTATTGATGTTTTCTAATCCTTTTTGAACAATATTTATTGTGAATCTAAAAATGTCAAACTTTCAAAGCTCTGTTATTCTACTTTTCTGTACATAATACTGTATGTATAGCTGTGTTTTACCTTTGTTTGCAATTTTCCTTTAATTTGCATTGGGTGATGATTCGTTTTCCTGTATTTTCGTAATTTGCACGATTATTGACAGTATTTTTATCTTTATTGACATGGTTGATATGACAATATCTTTCAAAGTCTGACAACTTCTATCAAAGTTTATTACTTTTTCGGGTTTATTCCTCTGTAAACCACCAGTATTCATGTTCTATTTTTGAACCTACCTCGATCTAAATTTGAACGGCCCCGGCCCCCTATATAAGCATTAATTTTTTTCATTCATTTCATTCGATTCCGAGTTCTAAGCTCGAACAGTTCTATTATACTCCAATAAATAAATACTCTACATCTTCCCTCAAGAAGTCTTGAAGAACCGCCGGTGACTACTGAAACACCTCCTCACGCTAGGGGAGGGACTGGACACCGGAGGAGTATCCAAGCACATTGACTGCAGTAACACCTCCTCGCTCTAGGGGAGGGACCTGTCTCCTTCTCGGAAGAGGATCCGAGACCAAGTACTTCTGGCACTCCAACTGATCCTAACATTTTCTATATAGTGCCCGTTACCCTCATTACTGCACATCGGCGTCTCTGCTCTTCACGGCGCCTGTCACCGCTGCACATCGGCGTCACTGCTCTTCACAGCGCCTGTCACCGCTGCACATCGGCGTCGCTGCTACCTCCGCTGTGTCGGCCCTGCACTCCGACGCCGCCCTTTGCTGCCCCAGGATAATACTTATTGAAGATTTGAAGATACTTACTCACGCCCACTGCACTTTACTTACATTCATACAGACATCACCTCATCTCATTTTTCGGTACTGTATTCTTTTTGTTGTAATATAAATTCTATTCCCTCTTCTACCTCTTTCTTTTACCTTCTTCTACTTCTCCACATTTGTCGCTTCACGACAAAGGACAAGTAAAAGCTGTCAAACGAAACCGATTTAAGATGTCAGTAACTAACTTAAGTTATTAACATTTGTAGCTTTAAATGAGATAACCTTTCGATCAGGTGATTTATAACAATGTTCCTAAGTTAAATATAGTAGTTTACTGCATGATAAACAGTCGACACAAAATATTGAACATGCAGCTCTAGTATAAAACTAAATGTTATTTCATTATACAAAATATTCGTCGATATACATTCCCTGTGTTATTCTGTCTTTATTTTTTACGTAAATTAACGTTTGTAGAATAGAATAATCAAAATGCGTACTTTAAATTTGAAGCGCATTGGTAAATATAAGTCGTATATTAAGAGGCTTCGATTTGGACTAATCAACCTGTTAAATGATTATTTGTTGGGGTTATGCCGCTGTAATGCATAACAATCAATTACCGATCAAGTCACCATGTTTCAGACGCATTATTTCTCCAAAATATACACAATTTCACTTTTCAATATAAAAAATCAAATGCACGTAATTTTCAGCGAGGGCAGGGCGGTCAACTGTTTGACATCTGACAAAAATGGTTCTGCCACCCATTTTTTTTATTACACAGTTTGCTGCTAGTGACATCTCGCTTTTGTCGTTCTATTCCAAAG
This sequence comes from Pyrausta purpuralis, assembly GCA_963924145.1. Taxonomy (NCBI): domain Eukaryota; kingdom Metazoa; phylum Arthropoda; class Insecta; order Lepidoptera; family Crambidae; genus Pyrausta; species Pyrausta purpuralis. The sequence goes on from OZ001651.1 coordinate 5,940,411, forward strand.
GGATAATAATTTTATGGTTATGTCATACTTTTTCAATGTGGTTACTAGACTTTTTAAAATCTTACGTCATCGTCACAATAACGTAATTTTATATGAGTGAAATAAATAAATAAAAAACGTTAGTTTGCATATTACTATTTTATTTTTTGTTTTAACCTAACCGGCCAAGTGCGAGTCGGACTCACGATTTGAGGGTTCCGTGTCAATTTTAACAGATGAAGGAATGAAGTATGAAGGACAAAGTTAGTTTTGCGGTTGTTGAAAATGTGCTATATCTCAAAAACTATAAGTTTGATCCCGTCTAAATTAATTTATTTCAAAGTAAATTAATTTAGACGAGTTTTTGTTAAGATCTACATTATATTTTTTTTCAAAATTTACACTCGCTAAGTTTAGAAGTTAGGGGACGCCCATTTTACCACTTTGGAAGCGTCTATCCGTCAAACGTTAGACTTTTAAAGAAAGTGGTTTTAAGAATCTCAATGTCAAAGGTTTGACAAAAAAAGAAATCGGTTTAGTTTCATGTATGGGACATAATAATATTAGTTAATAGACCCTAAACATGGCAAATTCTGTAACTAATCAATCATTGCATTTTTATTGAACGATAAAGCCGAATTCCGTACGACAATTTACCTATTCAGAAGAGACAAACAGATTTCGCGCTCGGTAAATAACGGCTCTTACCTGTGTCATTGCTACTGTTTACGCCCGGCAATAAATGCGCTATAAAAATTCTTATGATCTTTTTATGGAGTCGACTGTATATTTTTTGTGATTGGAACAAATTCCAATATTACTTTGTATTGAAAGACTGGTGCGTGAACATAGCTGAAAACATGTACCCATGTTATATGTTTCACAACCTTTTTTTTACGAAATCTTCGCAAACCTGAGATAGATTATAGAATAAATACAATTTCTCATCTCGTATGTACATTAACTAGACAGTCCTTTCTGAAGAAAAGAGTTACTTTACTATGATTCAGCCGCTCAGAGAATGCTAATTTGACTTTTTAAATTATGATAGTAAATTTATATGAAAATAAACATCATCATCATTATCAGCTAAAGGACGTCCACTGCTGAACATAGGCCTCCCCCACGGCTTTCCACAGCGACCGATCACTAGCGGTGTGCATCCAGTTTAATCCTGCGATCTTTATAAGGTCGTCTGTCTATCTTGTCGGCGGACGTCCTACGCTGCGTCTTTGGTCTAAGGGTATCCAAGCTAATCATTTTATAGTTGTCTTTTTTCCATACATTTTGTGTCAGAATATAAAACGTCAAAACAGTAATTTCTGAGTGGCTAAATTATAAGTTTTATTTTTTTTATCTTTAGTTTTTTCACAGAACAAAAATACAGAGTCAATTTTCGTAAGTAGCCCACCTTGCGCTAAGTTATATTAATTAAGTTAAGGTTAAGTCATTTCTTTGTTTCTGACAGTTTATTTGCAGAAAGACGCGATGACATTTTAACTGTGGGTTAGACGTTAACATTGATCTTCGGAAGAGGCCTTCGTTTTATTACTTTCCTTTGAAGTAACCCCTAACCCCTCCCTGTGTAATGGCGTTGTGTGAATAACTATATTTTTTAATACTCCTTAATGGCGTCGTAACGGCCTCGCTCCGATAGTAGCCGATAGTAATAGTGTACGATCCTCAACGTTCAAGTATGTGGTAGGCACTCTATGGCTGAAGTCCATTACACGGACTATTCTATTAAATGGTTAGTCAAGTCTATAAGAAAAAGCCATAAACAATCTAATCGGCCTTAAGTATCTGTTATCAACCACTAGCCACTCCTCTGAGCTACGAACACAAAAAGCAAATACAAATTGAATAAAGCCCATTTTATTTGTTGGTATGCTATACTAACAAAGGTGGTATGGTATGGTATATAGTTGGTTAATTTTCAATATTGAAAACAAACTTGACATTTTAAAAATGACCTTAATTATAATGACCTTAAATAAGTTAAACACAAAACTAAAAAAAGTTTACCAATTGTAATTTATCGTTGAACACAGATCTTTTATAATTCAATAGTAAATATGATTTTTTTCTTCGATAGGTATTCGTTTAAAAGCTATGAAAAGATTAGTTACAATATTTAACTAGAAAATATAAACGGACTTTAAGTAATTCCTGAGATTTGCGCGGTCAAACAAAACGCGTAACAATGAGGATCGATAAATAACATAATAAATAACCTTGTCGACAACATACGTAGTTTTAATATTATGTCTTAAACATTTATTTGTTTAGAAAATTTTGATAAACTAAATTGATTACGTTTTCATTTTGTTGTGCATTAGCAGAATATATTGCACGCATTACAGATTACAAAGTTTTAATCGTAATAGAGGCGTTTTGTTATTGTATTGCTAAAATATTTTTATCATCTGCTTTGCATCTCATACATTGTGGCCTGGATTCAGTGCGTAAACAACTCATGTGTTCCATTTTGTTAAAACAATTTCAAGAAGACTGAAAAGTACTAACATTCATATTTGTAAGATTCTATGCACTTGTTTACTTTGAAAATAAATAACACAATAACTTATTGATTGAAAAATTGCTGTGGCTCAAAAATATCGTACACCTAATCTTTCAATAATGTGATTCATTTTGAGATATTGGATGCTTGATGACAAAAGGTTTTATTATCAATTATCTCCGATTTTCATCTTTTCAACTTTATAATAGTTGAGTTGAAATAAGTAACTCATTTATGAGATAAAATAAGAAAATTTATTTATGGAATTCATGCATTGGCATAAATTATGCGTGTTGAACTTCTAATGACCCAATGGTCATGTTTGTATATTAAATGTGGAAAGTACACATAAATGCACCTCACTTGATGAGTGTACATTCTAATCATTTTCTAACGATAATTATTTGCCACCAGCAACCTATTGGTTAAGTGGTACCTAATATTCCAGTCATTAATGGCCTGTCCAATAATTGCGGCAAAGCGAAAAAAACAACAACTATAAAACCGTAGGAAAGGCCTATGTTCAGCAGTGGACGTCCTTTGGCTGATAATGATGATGATGATAAAAGTTGGTAAAATCATACAATGCAATTCTTTTTTTATCATGAAGAGGGGAATGTATTAAGAACCACTACTACAGAGGGCCTACTAAGAAAACCAAAATCCGCCATTATTTGCAATAACGAAATATTTCAGATTCGCAAAACGATAATTAAACTGATTGATTGATTTCGAAGTATTCCTTCTGTTATCGTCATCAAGATCGTCTACAGTTCACAGAAAAGTTTCCAAAGAAACTTGTTGTAAAAAGTCCAAATCAAGCGTAGTCCTGAAATTTTTCAACCGTAATTTGTCTCAAGTCTTGGAATACATATACCAAGCAAATACGCAGAATGTCTTTTTAAATGGTTACAATTTGAGAACTTTTTACGGTACGTATTGCGATGCAGCTTTGACAGTTAAGCAGCTTTGCTTGCTGTCAAATTAGCAATTCGTATTGCGATTTCGCACTTTTTTGATAATATTATTGACATAATAATATTAATACGATTTAAGTATTATTATAATATTGGTAATACTCGTTTACTGTTATATTAAACTTTTTTATAAACACATGTAACAAGCAACCAAGCAACTGTATCTTACGCTATCCAGGCGCAAATTACATTTCTTTATCGCAATGTTTATTCGTTTATTCTTTAACATAAAGCAACGTTACCTATGTAAGATATTACTCGTACATTCATTAACGTAATTTACAATATTATGTCTAAAATTTTGTGCTTATGCAAATAATATTCAATTTAATTTACGATAAAGCCTTATCGTGGAAAATCTTCTACACTTTTTAACACTAACAGGCCTTCAGAACCCACTCTAGTGGATGATATAATGCAAAATAGTGCATTTAGGTCATGGAGTATTCCACCCATTAATTAAACATTTTGTGCAGGTGAGCTACATAGTCGCCCAGGGGACGCTATCAAACTAATGAAGTGTTGCCATTTAAAGGCTCTAGCTTTCAACAATAATGCAGTTTGAAAGGGCAAACGATCGTTCTTCTGGTGTTTACTAGTTTGCAGGTTACCTATAAATTAGATTTAAGTAATGTTTAGTTTGTCCTAAGTACTACAATTGCAGCATTGAAAACTTTTTTCACAATGGTTTTCTGTAAGGCAAGACCCCGGATTTGAAACTGAATCATTAAATTATAAATTAGCGCCAGAAAACCATTTTTTTGTTTTCGCAATACGAGTTTAGAATTTTCCGCCTTGTCATACAAAAATCAGACAATGATTATGTATAAGGTTATACGATTATAACTTGAACATGTATCAATTAGGTACAGAAGCAGAATAAATGATTTATCAAAATTACAGCGTACCAAACTTAATGTATACAAATAATTAAGTTAAACTAAAGTGTAAACATAATTATGACAGATAGACAATAGCCAGAACATTTTTATTTTCAATTCAGATTTACAATAGAAACACATATTAATTTTCACTATGAAATCTTCGTTGAATCAGCCGTATAAATAAGTTATTTCGTTTATTTCTGTTTTAAAATTATAACTTAAAGTAATTAAATAACTGTGTGACGGTAAGGTAAAAACTAAACTAACTTGCTTTGTGTTTTAAAGGCTGCATTTGTATATTTGCATGAGTGTGTTTGTGTTGTCGCTTTTCCAATAAATGCTTTTCTTTCTTTTTTTTCTAAATCAGTTTTGTCATTCAACTGGACCAGTTCCATTTCTAAAATGACAGTATGCACAAACACAGCAATTAGCATGGCAACGCTGCGAAAGATAGGAATATATTGCGCGCCGCTCTAGAGGTAGAAAAAAAGCTTCACTGTGGCTTTAAGGGTAAGTGCAAGCGAGATAGACACGACACTGCCAGGAGTTGTCAGGACTCCAAATGCGGACTACCGTGTCTATAATAAACTGTCGTGAGAACACACAAAAGTTTTCTGCGTGATGCAGTAATACAGTCATCTTGCAGAACTGAACTGCCGTGCGAAACCGCCCTTACTCATAAGTTTTTATTTGCGATTTGACCCATCATATTTAAAGCTTATTGCAATGCAACGTGAAAGTTTTAAACTTAGCATTTAAAAGAAACTGGATCATCAAAATTCGATTTTACCAACCTCAGTTGAGGAATATTCGTCAAATACAATATAAAAAGCCTCATTCGAAAACGTCACCTATTTGTCAGCAATCATTTTATAATCGATCGTTTTATACATAGTCGGTAGAAAAAGTCCTATTGACATTGGTTAAATCGACTCTAAGATTTTTACTTATTTAACGTCCGTCTAGTATTAAAACTGAAGAGTAAAGTACTTACTAAGCTCAAACAAACAAAGTTCCGAAATCTGAATGAGGTTGTTAAAGAAGTAATACAAGTTGGCAATAACGATTTCAATCTATACTAATATTATAAAGCTGAAGAGTTTGTTTGTTTGTTTGTTTGTTTGTTTGTTTGTTTGTTTGAACGCGCTAATCTCAAAAACTACTGGCCCGATTTGAAAAATTATTTTTACGTTGGATAGTCCATTTATCGAGGAAGGCTTTAGGCTATATAACATGAAGATACGACTCATAAGACCACAGCAGAAATGAAAAATGTTGCGAAAACGGGAGAAAGATATTCCTTTTGAGAGCTTCCGCTGCATACGCTGCGGAAACCGCTTAAGTTACACAAAAATGATGTATGACAGAATTGTTCAGCATTAAGAGTTCTATAATAAAGTCCGCGACAGCATATGTCTATCTTTTATGGTTGACATACTACAACCTTTTTTATGTTAATAAATTTGTAAAAATATAATGCATTATTTTTAGAGGTATATTATACAAACAGGTATTTATTCTTATCAAAGTAAATACATTCATCATCACGAGCATTTCATTTAGAACCAAGTTGCCTTTTACATCATTTGATTTCAATAAATATCTTAGGAGCTATCACAGTTTTAACATAACTCCGCACCAAAATAATGTTCGCAGCTTAAGTACAACGTGCGCTTGCGCTAATATATTATAAAGCTGAAGAGTTTGTTTGTTTGAACGCGCTTATCTCAGAAACTGCTGGACCGATTTGAAAAAATATTTCTGTGTTGCATAGCTTATTTATCGAGAAAGGCTTTAGGATATAAAACATGACGCTGCGACGGGAGGGGAGGGAGCAAACTCAAAACGCGCGGACGAAGTCGCGGGGGACCGCGAGTCTCTGATAAAGATACTCTAGAATAGCCATAGATAGTCCCTAGGTCTAAATATGTCTCATTCAGCTTTTGTTTTCATTCAGTTTTGCAGTAAATTAAATAGTTAAAGATCAAATCCTATATCTAGCTCCTTCTTATATGTCCTTTCTACGACACCAACTAAGTCTATACATAGTACATAGTTATCTCGGTCCTATAAGTGAATCGATGGTAATTTAATCTCAGTAAGTGTAAACAGTTTAATGTATATTAATCGGTCATTGTCCATTCGATTCCTTGATTAAGGCGCTATATCACCTAGAGGCGAGATAACTAAGATTGATTGATAATCTGGATTTGTTCGTTGAAAGTATTTCTATTTCAATCCCTATTTCGCATGCGAAGCAATTCGATCACGATAAGTATGTGGAGTATATCATCAACTTAATTTAAAAAGTGCTTACGGAATACCTTTATTTGTGCATATGGGTCCCATAAAGTTGATTGTTTCTTCAAATCATCACAAAACGAAAAGGTCAGGCAGAAGGGGGCTCATCAGCACATGTTTTACAGACTTAAAAAAAGGAGGAGGTTATCAATTGGACTGTATGTTTTTTTGTGGCTGTGTTACCTCATATCACAGTCATTTGTAGACCGATTTGTTTATTTTTTTCGCTAACCTATAGATTATACCTTTTAATTGATCCCATTGTTGCCAAGTCGGGATCCGATGAAAGGAAAGGAAAACCCTTAAATTTATGCTATTTAATTGACTAGTAAGATCTACCCTTGAGTACGCTAGCATTGTTTCGAGACCACATTTCACTTGCCATTCCTTGCGAGTTGAACGAGTTCAAAGAAAGTTCACCAGACACCTTGCTTACACTGTGGCTAGACCGGGACTCAGTTACGAAGACAGATTAGCTTTCTTTAAAATGACTAGCCTTCAAAAGCGCGAATTGTCTTAGTTTTAGATTTGTGGCACTTTCTTTTCGTATACGACTTTTTCCTTTTTATTTAATGTATAAGTGAATTTTTCTTGATGACTTTGTGTTCGCCTATAAGATACTGATTTAGCAAAGTTTGATTATGTGAATTATATTATATTAAGTAACAATGTACTAGTTGTAGGTGAACCTATTAAAAAAAATTAAAGGCAAGTAACTACTAATATTTGTTACGTCTGATAGTCAACAAAGTGTGGAGCTGAACTGACAGTGGAACTCTCGAACACTTAGGAGTTCAGTGATTTTAATGACAGAACTTTAATAGGTAATTTGTAGCTTCTCTTTTTGGAGTCGTTGCCATAAATTTGATCATCTCAAGCATCAACTATCAGAGCATTGAATTCAAAAAGAAATTGTTGATTGAAGGATTGAAGGATCAAGAGTTTATTGAAGACTTTTTGGTTGTAGAGTCGGTTTTCACTTTTTGTAAAGTTAATTTTATTCATATTTAAGGAATTGGCACACTGGTTGCGGTCTGCGGTCCGGTCCGTATAACATTGACTGCATGCGGGCAATTCAGTATTGACCAGACCGTAGCCCGCAAGCAGTTTGCCAAATCCTTTAGTCTCATTAAAAATCAACTGTAAAGAGAAATTGAAAAGACATATCAACCTTTTCTTACTTACTCCTTTTTAGGGTTCCGTAGCCGAATGGCAAAAAACGAAACCCTTATAGTTTCGTCAAATCTGTCTGTTTGTCTGCCTGTCTGTCTGTCTGTCCGTCTGTATGTCACAGCCACTGCATTCTGTAACTATAGCATCACACTGTTGAAATTTGGTTAGAAGATGTATCCTTTTAACAGCTTTACGATTCTTATACAAAAAATAAAACCGTAACAATTTTATTTTCAAACCTATACGAGTGAGTTAACTATGGATAGGTCTTTTAAAAGGACATTCAGGTTTATATAACCATTTTCTTTTAAAGACTAACGTTTGACAGATAGACGCTTCCGAAGTGGTAAAATGAGCGTCTCCCCACTCTAACTTCTAAGCTAAGTGAGTTTAAATTTTGAAAAAATACATGAGGTAGATCATGACAAAGACTTTCAACGAAAATTGGTTAAGACAGGATCGAAAGAGTAGTTTTTGAGATAAAGCACATTTTCACAACCGCAAACATAACTTTGCTCTTCATACAAACACTATAAAAAACAAAGTTATATTTGCTGTCAACAAAATGTTGTGGTATTTTAGCTAAGTGGAAGTGGTATTCCCTAATTCAGTAAAAGTTGGCACGGAACCCTCAGTGCGCGAGTCCGAGTCGCTCTTGGCCGGTTTTTTAATAAAAAATGATGAAATGTTCAAAGGAGATGTCCCAGAAATGTATAAAGCCTCGGTCAGGTCCATGTACGCTATACCTAATTATAGACGAATATGTGTATTACAGTTTTGATCACACTAATTTCTATGGAAAACTTCAGTTATTAGGCTGAATCAATAAAGTATATATCACATTATTGCAACGCAGTACAATATGGCGGAGGACGCCATCTTTGCCACTCATACTGACAAAAGTAAACTGAAGGACGTTTGTCCGTTAGTTTACTTTTGTCAGTTTGAGTTGCCAAAGAGTGGAGCCTTTTGCCCGCATTAGTGTTCCCAAGGAAATATAACCCGAAAACTTTCAAAGTCAGAGTGAACAGGCTTATTCTGGTTGAGTTTGCTCCATCGTCGACTCTGTTTAAGCCCATTTGGGTCTAGGCTATGCCAAGAGCAAACCTATTTGGAAAAAAAATAAGAAAAAATAACAGTTGCTATCTCTACAAAGTAAACTGAACAAAAAAGTAATAGTTTTTTTAAGACACTACCACGGACTAAACTATTTAGGTAATTGTATTTTTAATAAAACAATAGCAATATTTTACCGATTTTTTGGTACTACGTACATGTACGGATGGAACATCTCCTTTGTTGAAAACGTTAAAGAGAAAAAGGCGTTTGTTTTGAACTCTATAATTCAAATCTGCAACCCAGGGGGTCACACTTAAATCGACATGGGGCAGATTTTAAAAATGAGTTAAAACCAAAAAAAAGAGTTGATTGAGTAATAATTTGTCTTTATTATAATGATATTTATTGTTAATAAATCTTGCATCACAGTAACAAAAAACATTATAGTTTTTTATTGTGTTCAACTTCCTCCTTCTTAACAAAAATCATCATATTGCACAAGAGTATTAGTTTTTGTTATTATACTTATATAATACTGCCTCAGACGCAAAATTTAACATAAAGTAAACTTATCAAACTTCCCTATCAAACGTCCCGTTCAAATCTGCCCCATGGTCACTTGGAAGATAAAAATTACCAAAAATCTAATGTGAACTAACTGGCATGCAAAAACTACAAGGTGGATTGAAACTAATAAGTACTGCACAGTTTTGAGAAATAATTAATTCGATACCTTTGCTATTGTTATTGTAAATCCCTTTTTTATTTTATTTACAACATTTATTATAACATTTATTTTTACTTTTTACAAATATGATGACAGATTATAATTCTTTTTGACAACAAAACACGCGCGCTTTGTTATTTGACGTCTGTCACAGCCAGTTTAGCCGATATTAAAATGGAGTTGCGGCATACATTAACATAAAGCTGCGTTTACAAATCAACATGTTTAAATCTGCCTCTGTTCTTAGGTGTCTCCTTCTCCCCTCAAAGGTTTTAATTTCAAGATGATTCAAGGCCTAAATTTCATTATCTTTGCTCACAGGGTGAATAAACTCAATGCTGTGATACTAGAAAGTAATTAATTTACGAGAATAATGACTTCTAAAACACTCTTCATATTTGAATAAATTGTGTCTAGATTTAAAGAATATATCGTTGTTGCGACTTTAAGACCTCCAATGTGTCACTTTTTTATGAAAACGAGGTTTTGTACTAGTTTGATATTAATTTTCAACCTCCATCGTATGCACAAACGCTTACGTAGATTAGATTTAAAAAACGTTGGTTGGTATAGTTTCCTCCTGTTTTTATTCATTCAAACAACATTATATGTATATACTATCAATACAAATGGAGTTAATGTGGTGTGACACCAATATGATTTATAAGGATATAATTTCTTTCATGTAATGATAAATGGGTGTGATAATAAGGCATTGAAATACAATTCTATAGTGTTATAGATTTAGCTATAATTTAAAAGTAATATTTTAATTCTCATAGATCTTTTAGTTGAAATGTCTTAATGTCACATAAATCGCAACCAAAATCTCTTATGTGATTTGGTAAAGGGATTAAATTTATTTTTCAATATACGCGACTTTTAAATTTTAATGATGATACTAAAAACGCATATTTCCCTTTAATGTTTTCAACAAATTTAAACATTATATCTTTTTTATATTGGCAAAGAAGTAGGTAAGTAAGGATGCTAACGCGCGACTACATCGATGCTAACTTTAATCTCTTCTTTCCCTGAGTCACGATGCTGAAGCGTATTTTCATAACGCGCGACTGCATCGATGCTAAAAGTTGCAATGTGTAAACTTCACTGTAATAAATTTAACGCACCCTCCCATCACTGGCATATGGTGCAATAACGCAATGACGATATAGCCCCAATTAGAGAGGACAAAAAATGAATTAAAAATCTGTTATCAAACAGTACCTGCATATTTAAATGTAGTTCATGCTCCTGGCGTTACTAATTAATAATAAGTAGGTAAATTTTCGTGCCTAATAAAACGGTCCTTGCATGTGGAGGAAAGTAGGTACTCCTTATGAGTTGAGTGTTTTTTTATGTGACATAGGTATCATCTGAGGAGAGGTGATATGTGAGGTTTATTTTAAGCGTCTTTTGTTGAAAATTATTGACAACATTATTTTATTAAACCACTGTTCTACGTTTTTCTATAATTTATACCGAATTTTCTCGTTAACAATCGTCGTAACTTCGTTAAAAAGATCTATTCATTTAATTAACTTGTTCAGTTTACACAATCGAACAAATTCATTTAGCCTGTCGCTTCAAGTGCTCAAGACAATACCAACAGAGAAGATGTTGGAGCTAGATTAATTACTGATCGCGAATTGGAATGGAGAGGTTTTAGAAGTTTATCGACCTTGGAATGGAGGTTTAGGAGCTAATCCACGGAAGGCTTGTAAGCGCTTTGAAAATAGCACAGCGTACCTAGTTAATTTTGTTGAAAACGCCACTATCATAAAGTGTTATAACCACGAAGATGGTGCACTAGCTCTGCAAATAAATTCGGAAGTTGAATTCAGAAATCATGTAAATAATAATATTGGGCTTGTTTGACCAGATTATTTTAACCTATCTGCCATAATACTTGACAGCTTTAGAACCCTTGTAAAGTAAGTTAGTGCGATCGAACCTTACTTTGAGAGTTCAGGGGGAATCTTTTGATTAAACTATACATACTTGTCTGTCAATTTATGTATTCAAGGCATATTAAAAACTAGCGATCCGCTTCGGCTTCGCACGGGTGCAATGCAGATACTCCGGCTGGTACGCAACCGCTGTCCCTGCATTTTAATGTGTAATATCTTCGAAAATATTTATTTAAATGACTCGTTGTACGGCCATCTTGATATTATATACACAATATATTTTCTGTGCTTATTTTAATAAGAATTAATTCTGTATTCCTATAATCGCTTCGCAAAATAAGCCATTCTTTCTCGAAAAAAGTAAATAATATCGACTGGGAATCGGGTTCCATTCCCGGTCGGGTCAATATAGAAATCAAAATTTTCTATATTGTCTCGGGTCTGGGTGTTGTGGTACCACCGTTGTGTCTGATTTCCATAACACAAGTGCATTAGCTACTTACTTTGGGATCAGATTAATGTATGTGATTGGTGTCCATTTTTTTATTATTATGGGTTATATCCCTAATAGCTAGATATATATCATCTCGAGCTTTTATGTAGATCTTATTAAAGTGTACAATACTGAAGCCCATTATTTTGATTTATTCTTTTCGTAGGGTTCAGCTAGCGTTTTCGATATAAGCGCAAAAATGTGTTTATTTACAGCTTAACTTAAAAACTTTTTTCTGTTTAATTTGCTAATGCAAACCGCGTACAAATCCGTTGCGTAGTTTAAGAGATTTAAGCATTCAAACATACATACATATTATATACAGACAGCGTCAACCTAAGCTTTGTTTTATATCAGTACTAGCGACCCGCCCCGGCTTCGCACGGGTGCAGTTATGATAAATTGAGATTTAAACTATCCTATCTCTCAAGTTGGATCGAACTGCACATGGTGTGCGAATTTTATTATAATCGGTTAAGTGGTTTAGGAGTCCATTGAGGACAAACATTGTGACACGAGATTTATATATATTAGATTGATTGATGTGTCCAAATAATTCATGGATTTTATTGAAAAATTGTATCTATTTTATTGTAACTTAGTCCTAAGTTCCCAAACTAGAGACTATATTTATTGTGGGTACCTAGTAAAGTAAAATCAGTGCTCATGCGTATGTCTAAATGTTGTTATTGTGTCTATTTTAAGCATCATATGTGTAGATTTAATGTGACTTTCAGAAGTTCGGCATTTTCATTCAATAGCTAAAATTGGCTACAATACGAGTACTCCTTGCATTTATTGCTGTCTGTGGCTTTTCGAGCGGTTATTTTTAATAGCTTTTTTATAGTGGACACAAATCACATACATTGCTCTGATCCCAAAGTAAGTAGCTAATGCACTTGTGTTATGGAAATCAGACACAACAGTGGTACCACAACATCCAGACCCGAGACAGTATAGAAAATTTTGATTTCTATATTGACCCGACGGGGAATCGAACTCGGGACCTCGGAGCGGCGACGCCTTGAAACCCAGTGTGTTTGCCACAACACCACAGCTGTTGTGCTATCTTTCCCATCTGACGTGTCTATGTCATCATCATCATCATCATTACCAACCTCAGCCTCCCCCACGGCTTTCACCAGCAACCGATCACTAGCGGTCTGCATCCAGTTTGGTCCTGCGATCTTTACAAGGTCGTCTGTCCATCTTGTTGGTGGACGTCCCACGCTGCGTCTCTGGTCGAAGTGTCTCCAAGCTAGAACTTTCCTGCCCCAACGGCCATCAGTTCTTCGCGCTATGTGCCCTGCCCATTGCCACTTGAGCTTACTGATTCTCAAGGCTATGTCCGTTACCTTAGTTCTTCTTAGTATCTCCTCATTTCTGATTCGATCCCGTAGAGAAACACCCAGCATAGCCCATCGTTTGTTTTGTGATTTTGAGCTTCTTTATAAGGCATATAACGTGTCTATGTAGCCCCTACATAATTTATATTTTATAAGGACCCTTTCAAATCTGTCTGAACATGCGTTTATACTTTTCCACACGTGTCATTACTTTCTGATTGGTTTTGTTGCCTTGATCTCACAGTATGTTGAGTGACGATGTGTTCTGATTTTGCACATGTCTGACTAAATAAGTAAATAGTAAAAAAATACCTGAGTTCTTTGAGCTCGAGCCGAAATCCGTTTTCGTCAACCGGTCGGGTCCGATTCTTGAACGACAAGAGAGGAAGGTCACCCATCTGCTGTATAGCGCTGTCTGTCTCCGCAAACCGTTGGGAGAGATTTGACCTGTAGGTGATATAAGCAGCTTACATTTCAGGTAAAAAATATGAGAAATATACTTGTTTCTGGAGTTTACCGTAAACATTCGCACAACACAGTTTCATTTCGATGAGTATATTCGCGTAAACTGTTTACGCGAATATACTCATCGAAATGAAACACTATTTTACGGATGTACATTTCGTGAATTTGTTCAATTTTATCCCGACGTTTCACGTTTCACGTGGTCATGGGTAGACTAAGATGTTATTTGTCATTTACAGAGTTTTGAAAAATTACACTTCCGTCATACAATAATATTAATTTACGTTCCTATCCGCGCAGCAAGAGTTAACTGTGTCTTGTGATCATGCAGTGAGTGGTCTAGCTTGGGTCCTAGTTAGAACTGGATCCCATGCTGGTGGAATTTTCCAACCATAAAATTTAATAATTTAGCGAAAAGTGCATCCGAAAAAATAGTGTTTCATTTCGATTATGAGAAATATTACACATCTGCCCATTTTTTTGTGTCATATAGAGTTATCTCATCTAATCTACCTATCCAGCCGACCTCAAAAGTAATCGGTTGCAAGCGGTCTGTATTCAGCTCTATCACAAACCTTTGTAAGATCGTCTGCCTAGCTGTGAACTGAAAACTTTATCGTATTAACGATTGTTTTTCTGAATTATATTGATTTAAATGTGCCTTCGCCCACAACAAAGTGCGTTGCCAAGAGTGTGTTGTCTTTAGGAGTAACAAGGAAAGTTGATTTCCATCTCAAGGTTATTTTAAGAACTTCTATATAACATACACCCACATTTACCCCATAGCATTGAAATCTCAAGTTTGTTTGTACGCTCAAACCATAAGCTGATTGCGTTGAAACTTTGGCGAAATTGTAACGGGTGTAAGACCGCAATAAAGGTACACATACATACTTAACAAACAAGTATATTAAAAAGCCTGATGAGCCTGATTTTTCCAAGGTCAACGACCGATTTTAAAACGACATTTTGTTTAAAAATCTGTCGTTTTGAATGCTGATAAATAGGTGACCTTTTGAAATTAAGCGTTTTGAATCATATTAATAAACGACACTTAGGATATAAGTTCTTGATGGATACGTCATACGTCCGTCAAAAGAAACAAAATTTTAAAGTATTTCGTACAAACAGCCAGCTTGTCAGTGAATACAGCCATCGGCGGTTGCTACAGCTTTGTTAAAGCGCTAAGTTAACGTTCAATTATAGAGGTTTGATAATAGATGATTGCCTTGCAAAAGACCACACCACCAATCAAGCAAGCTCTAAACCCGCGTGGTGGAGTATGGCTCTTACCACCTCATACTTGAGTTGAGACCTTTTTTTTCAGCAGTGGGATGTTAAAAGTTTTAATTTTTATTTTTATTTAGATCTTTATTCTGTGGAGAGCAGTATCTGTTTTCAGCAAGCACCTGCTTGTTAAAAGTTTTCGATATTCATGCAACTTAAAACCAGGTTTCTGGTTATTTCTTGTCGTATAGTTAAGCGCATTTTTCGTGTTCAATTACGTTTTGTTTTTTCAATTTCAAGCGGTGTCAATGGCAAAATTTAACGACAAATTGTTATTAATTTATGTAACTCAATAATTATCTCAGAAGACATCTTTTGAGTAGTAATGTCTAAGTCTCAGTATAAGTCAGAGTCTTCGTCTTTCTGTCTGTCGATCCATCTGTTTTTCGTTCATTGTATGTAATAAAATATTCGTAAATTTTATAAAACAACAAGACGTTGTAGAAAATAACTAAGTATTATTAAAAACGAAATAAAGCGGAATATACTGGATTACATAAATGAGTTTTTGATTTTATTGATAGATGAGAGTGTGTAACTAATGTTTTATACGCTAGGATTTTGGACACGAGGATTTTATAGTACCATCTTGCGTATCTGTCTGTCGTGCATCCGCGGCAAAACTACTAAACTAATTTATATGAAACTTGACACACACATAGTCTAGAGCCTAAAAAAGGACATAGGCTACTTTTTAATTCGAAAAAATGGTTTAAGAGATTGGAAAGAGTGGTGAGAGGTTGAATGGAAGTATCGTCTTTTTTAAATTTAGATGCTTGAAACTTATTTTTTAGGCTCTTGATTAGATATAAATAATAAATATCCTTTGGACATTTCCACGCATCGCCATCTAGTCTCACAGTAAGCTACTCAAAGCTTGATACAGAATGAATAAATATTATGACATTCACATTATCAAAAAAAACCTTAAGAGGTTAAAAAAGGTAGGTAAAATTATTCCTAAAGTCACTATTCCACGCGGACAAAGTCACGGGCACAGCTAGTATAAAATAAATTTAGAATAAATTGTGTTTTGTTAGATGAACAAAGAACATAAATTCTTGTATGACGACCCGTCTGGTGTAGTGGTCGAGAAATCGCCTACTACGCAGCGGGTGCGGGTTCGATCCCCGCACAATACAAACATTTGTGTGCATGAACATGTCTGTTTGTATTGGTCTGGGTGATTTTCTATATATCATGTATGCATTTACAAACAAAAAGTATTTAAGTATTATATCCGTTGTCTGGCACCCATAACACAAGCTTTGAGTAGCTTACTTTGGGGCTAGATGGCGATGTGTGGGAATGTCCAAAGGATATTTATTTATATCTTAATTTTGAATCCATGTCGAATACTTAAGTTCAAAAAATGTTTTTGTATTTGCTCCAGATAAAAAGTCTGATATTTTGTTTTACTTCAAAAATTGTTGAAGTTTAGCCAAGTCCATTACCAGTTCTGCCCTTGTTTCATCTGCTTTCGTGTTGAAATGAAGCCTACCTCGTTTGGTTTGTGGTTTTGCGACATCGAACTGTAAAGTAGGTGCGTGCCAAAGTGTACCATGTTTATTTATTATGATAGGTATTTACTTTGATTCTTATATATGTGCTTATATTTATACATATTTATCCGGAGAACAGTTGTTGTAATCTAATAATAATCAACCAGCTGTCGATATTGATTGATGTGTTTTAATCACTGGATCCATAATTGAACCAAGATTAATTAAATACTTCATTTCAACGTCGATTCAATTTGCAATCAAATTAGGTAGAGCTTCATCATTCCAGCGGTATTAAAAATGTATCAACTCGAGTTACTACCGAATATGTGGTTCGGGTTCTTATGAAACCTACTTTAGGCACCAGTCTCTCTCAAAGAACATGAATTAGATTTATCACATCTATACCTTTATTACTAAAATGTTATGTAACAAGTCGTTGGCAACAGCCTGTTTTAATACCTTTTTGCTTCAATAGCTCAGCAACGTTCGATTACACGTCACATAATATTGGCTTAAAGTGACTCATCTCAGATCACAGGTCTGAGATGAGTCACTTTAAGCCATCTTTTTCTTCATTTAAGAAGCTATGTCGAGTTCTTGTCGATTGAATTTTAACAGGCCTAAATATTGTATGAAAAATCATCGCAGTCCATGTAGTGTAATGTGATTTGAATTTGGAAAACAAGCTCGTATGAACACGGGTGTGTGCGCTAGCTTGCACCAAAGTCATACTTCGAAAATCGAGATGCTCGCTCCACCTCCAAGAGGAAAAAAAAGTGTGTAAATACTTAGTGACTTGCCTAAATGACACGGAACACCATATTTCATTGCCTATTTTGGGATCCGTAGTCGTACAAGAAGCCCTTATGGTTTTGGCATGTCAGTCTGACCGTCTGTCCTTTCCGTGGAATATAAAAAAATTAATCGCCATGTTTTGAAAATACAATTATGACTGAGTAAATAGAGTGTTTAACATAGGTTTTCATTAATCTCATTAACTATTCATTTTGCTTCGTGTTTGTGTATGTCATAAATTATGGTAAGGAAAAGGTTTGTGTAGGAGAAAATGATACGTAACATTTTTTGTATTTGTTGGCCATGTAGAAAAAGTTCTCTTAGGGTCATTTCAACAAACGTCAGATAAGACTTATCAGACTGTATGTATAAAATGAGCGATTTTAAAATTTCATTTACCTAAATGGTTGCTATAAAATGGGTGGTGTTTCCAAATTAGGCGATCCAATTATTATTTTCTATGAATATTCCTTATTTGATGTTGGTAATTCAGGCCTTAGTTAAACAACTATTATAATTTTCTCCCTTGATAGCTAGTAGTACAAGATTTACCTCAAAGTGCTTCCGTTGGTAAATATGAAGAAGGCCACTTCCGATCGCTCTTGCTGCAGCCGCGTCACCAGCTTGCCCAGCTCCGTCGCTCTGCTGACCTAGAAAACAAATAATATCTTATTGTTCTGAACCCCTCGCGGATGTGTTTATGAACATTATTTTGTTATTCTTTTGTTTTACTCGATCGCCGGCGGACCAGTAGCTGGCATACCTTCTGATGGCATGTGTAAGTTACTGGCGTAACGTGGATACATTTGCAATATTAACCCGACCGGGAATCGAACCCAGGATCTCGGTGCGGCGACGCCTTGAACTTAGCGCGCTTAGCCACTACGTCTAGTATTCTACGGAGGTCGTCAAATGACCAATCAAAAATGACCAATGTTTATGTTTGTTTGTACACTTGTTTCTTACTTGTTTTATCTTTGTATTTTCCCATATTGATTTGTAAATAATAATTTCCATGTAATAATATAATAGGTATGTAATATCTGTATGTATGAATCGATATCATAATGCACTTATGAATCTTGACCACTGCATTTTGTAGAATCGCGACCTGAAGTTACTGTTTACAGCTTTTAAACTGTTATTAGTTAAGGTCATAGCTCATCAAATTAAACTGTCCAGTCTACTCATTGCTTAAAAATCGGCTAATAAACCGTTTAGCATAAATGCCGATCATTTTAACCTCTCAAAAGTCAGTGCAAGATGGTTGCCGAGAATGCTGACCGAATGTTATAAGGAGTTTTCAAAGCTCTGTGGAGAAAATTCAACGAGTATTTTCTACCGGCTTGTTACTGGGGATGAGACGTGAATTTATCACTATGACCTTGAGAGCAAACAAGAGTCCATGCAGTGGATAAAAAAGGGTGCAGAGCCCCCAAAGAAGTTTAAAGTCACCCCATCCGCCGGAAAAATAATGGCTACGTTCTTTTGGGATTTTAAAAGTATTGTATTGATAGAATATACTAAAAAGGGTATACGGTGTAAGCATCACGGACACAACATACTCAAACACATTGCTTAATTTGAAACCAACTGACAGCGGGAGTGTTGTTGCTTCATGACAACGCGCCGGTTCACACGGCCCGAGTGGCGAAGCCCGCTGTACAAGTTTGTTAAATGTGTTTTTTTTTAAATCCTAACTAAACGTTGTCCGAAATGAATCCTTTTTTTATCCTACCTAGAAAGTCGACATGTCAATTTTAGCTGAATATTTTTTCAACATTTTACCGTTTAACAAGTCAGTTGCCAACTGACCCGAGCTTGACAATTAATAAGCACATTGTAAACTTGACTCAATAAAGCTCGCCATACAACGCGAAAATAGCCACTCGTTTTGTATTATTTTCGTTTTAACCGTAATATATTCATAGTTTCATCGAAAATCACCTACCGACACTCAATTTATTTGCCCTCCATGTAGGTCGGAACGTTTTAGGGTTTCCAAAGATTTCTTATAAACTTGTTAGGTTTGATTTTTTCCTTGAAAGTGACCGAAGTTTTTCTTCACTTCACGGAAAGTTTTTAAGATTTCTTTTTTTACTTCTAACATATTCGCAAGAAAATAAAAACAAATGATAAAAATAACTTAAAATGATTACAAGTACATATTTTTGGAAGTAAAATAGACTTTTTGATTTTATTCTGTCCGATGTTAATTGATAAGGACTACGTGTATTCAGAGGCCGTTGGTCTCCAAATAGCTTAATTTTAAAAATCAGCACATTTCTATAAGTTTATGCAGACAATTTTCAAGCCGTCCGCTTCGAGCTCTTATAAATTTTCATGAATCATTTCTGCCGCCTACGCCCTAGCGTGACGAGTTGACATGCACTTGATTAAGCTTCAGCTTGTTAACAAATTATTACACCAATCTACACAAGTAATGGAAAATATTGACTCACTTGATAGAGACCAATAATGTTATAACGTGTTTATTAGTTTTTCTAATAATTATACAAGGCGGCGCCGACCGTAACCAGTCATGCAATGTGATTATTGGCTTTTTTAACGATACTCTTTTTTGACTGGCTAGCTCTTTGATAAACTTTTTCGCATGTTTTCTATTTCAGATTTAACATTTTCGATAAGAACGTATAAATTGCTTTACGTTAGCGAAAAATATCGATATTAATAGCTCAAGTCATGTAAGTGAGTTAAATTGTTTTCGAAAATTTAAAAAAAACCGGCCAAGTGCGAGTCGGACTCGCGCACTGAGGGTTCCGTGCCAACGTTAACTGAATTAGGCAATCCACTTACTTCCACTTAGTAAAATACCACAATATTTTGTTGACTATATAAATATAACTTTGTTTTTCATAGTGTTTGTATGAAGTACAAAGTTATGTTTGCGGTTCTTGAATAACTTCTCGTTCGATCCCGTCCGAACCAATTTTCGTTGAAAGTGTTTGTTATGATCTACATTATATGTTTTTTTTAATTTACACTCGCTTCGTTTAGAAGTTTGATGGGGGTAGGGGGGGTCGCCCATTTTTCTACTTTGGAAGCGTCTAGCTAAGAAACGTTAGACTTTAAAAGAAAACGGTTTTAGAAATCTCTATGTCATTTTAAAAGACCTATCCATAGACACCCCAAACGCATAGGTTTTCAAAAAAGTAATTTTCGGTTTTAGTTTCATGTATGGACTTGACGAAACTATAAGGGTTCCGTTTTTTGCCATTCGGCTACGGAGCCCTAAAAAGCACAGCTTAAATTGTTTTCCAAAATAACTGCCTCGGTGGCGCCTCAGTTTGAGGGTCGCACTTTAAAGCGACGGCTGCGACAGGGGTTCCGGGTTCGATCCCTAGGTCGGGCCAAAAACATATACCTGGGATTTTCTGTTCAGAATTTTTCAGGTTAGTCCGGAGTTTGAAAGCTGGCGGTGTTTTAGCTCCCTGCCTGGGAAAATTCAAAATCTGTCTCCGAACGTGTCAGATTGTTGTGCACTATATTTATGTCTCAAACATTCGATTAGTCTTTGTGACTGGCCACTTTAGAAAAAAATCGGCTGGGGGCTACTTTCCAAAATAAGTATTGTTATGTTAAAAAACCAACAACAACAATAAAACGTTCATTCCTTGTTAAATTTAATTAGCGAATAAATTGTTTGTAGACTATCTATGAGAAGGCCTTTGATTCGATCGCAACTTGGGTGGTGCTCCGGTTCCTACAGCGGTGCCACATGGAGTATAGGTTTAACGGAGGTGTTAAAGTGTCTGTATAACAACGACACCATACCGGTCCGATTACAGGAACAGAATACGAGGGAAATTCTATTGCAAAGAGGTGTAACACAGGATGTTATATCTCCGAAAACTGTTTACAGCGGCATAAGAAGAATCCTTAAGCTCCTGGTATGGGAAGAAGTCGGCGTTTGGCAAAGACGCTGAAAGATCTTGGCACTATGCTCGAGTTCCAATCACCTCAGTGTCTAAAGACGAAAGTATACAGTGTGTGTTACCAGTTATGACATATAGATCCGAAACGTGGTCTCTAATTATGAGCCTTGTAAAGAAGCTCAAAATTACACAAAGAGCGATGGAGAGGGCTAGGCTCATAGTGTTTATCTACAAGATCTTATCAGAAAAAAAGACATATGTAGAGGAACTAAGGTAACGGACATAGCTCTGAGAATCAGTAAACTTCAATGGCAATGGGCAGAGCACATAACGCGAATAACTGATTGCCCCAACTTTTTGGCTTAGTTGGGGCAGTATAGCTGAAAGTTCTAGTTTAGTGACCCTTTGACCAAAGACACGGCATAGGACGTCCACTAACTAGATGGATAGATGACCTTATAAAGATCATGGGATCAAACTGGATGCAAACCACTTGTGATCGCTGTGTAAAACCCCGAGGGAGGCATATTTAGTATTGGCTTTGGCTGATAATGATAATGGTAAATAAATATTTAGTGTTTCTCAGCCAATTTACAAACAAAAAGCAACGTTTTATTACCCAGACGGGCATTGGCTTTGCACTTTTCTATCGGCAACGTTATTAGATTGGAATTGGATTTACTTTTCGCTGAATACCTTTGAAGTGGAAACGATTTTATTTCAGGTAGAAAGTTGTTAAGTTTCTGGAATAACGCACATCAGATATACAAGCTCAGTGAATACTATAGCAATTTGGCAGCTCTTATACTTTAATTTTGTGTGAACGTAATTGCTTAAGTAAAGAGTAATTTAGCTAAGAAATTATCTATACATAGTTTCTAAGTAGCGAGATATAATATGATTATTAGAAAATATCCTCTTTAGAATGTGTATTTATATACTACCAGGTTGCAATCAAAACATACTCACCACACACATACAATCCCACTCACACACATACAGGAAAAGTGAAAATAAAAAGTTTGAGAGAGAAAGAGCGTATAGGTATAACCCTCCATGGGTTACGGTCTCTCTCCAAGAGATAAAATGAAAAACAAGTGACACAAGTTCGCACAACGATACCTGTTCTTCAACGTCAGCAACTTCTCTCCCGTTGGTCAGGCTGTTCTTCAAAGATAGCGTGGTCTGCACAATCAGCGCCAGGATAGGAATGAAAGGCAACAACAGTAGTCGCCATAGCTGGCAGCGGCGGCTACGGCACCAGCGACGTAGCTTGAGCCCGCAACTGGGGGTGTCTTTCTCGTCTTTCGGAGCTGTAAAGAGAGATAAAGGTCAGTTTTTCGGAAAAACGTAATCGTGCAAGTTGTAGGTAGCCTATTTCTAAATTCATTCTAAAATTAAATTTCTTCAATTCAATTTCTAAAATAATATCAATGATTAAGTTAATTGTGCATTACAACTTTTGGAACTTAAATGGTTATTACAGAATTTTGTCTTGGTACAGTGCTTAAGTTGTACAATAAAGATAATAAATTAATTGTGTATTTTAAAGACAAGTGGGCTTTGGCGGCCTCCGCTAGTGGTGTGTGTATATACAGGTATATAAAATGTGGCCATATTAAATTCGGAGGAAAGTGGCTATCGCCGGCTCGTCGGTGCGAACCCTAAACTCAAGCTCCTTAACAGTGCTTGGGGAGCTTTAATTACGAAATTACATATCATTGAACAATGGTGACTGCACGGTTAAATAAGTAATCAGCGGGCGAAGTCTGATGCATCATTTTTGACATTTCGCGTCGACAATTTCAATTTTATGATTTTCTAATTCATCAAATATCATTTTAACTCACGTAGCTATATCTTTAATAAATCTTAAAAAATATTTGTATGTTTTTGAAGCATCATTTAAAAATTCTTCTCAATCAATGAATACACGAAAACACCAATTCTGTCTCAGCATTTTTCGAGCGCCACCTGGTGGTTTTACATGGAACTATGTCGAGACTTCCGACACAGGGGTGCGATTGTTTAAAGCAATCGTATTCGTTTGACAGTTCAAAACGTACGGTATGGTCTGTCAAATGGTAAAGAACAAAGGGTTTGACAGATCATATCGTACGTTTTGAACTGTCAAATGAATACGATTGCTTTATACAATTCCACCTCAGATAATTCCAGTTGCGTTATATGGTAATACTGTGTTCACTGATTATAGTGAAAACAAAACAAACATTAAACTGCTCAAGCAATAAAGATAAATAGGATTCCTTTGTCAGCGCTCTCTCCTTCCCCCTTGTTGTTTTTTTTTTATAAAAAAGACTGTATTGAGTTGAGTATACGTGCCACATCTCATACAAATCTGTAATATATGTGCTCCATTTTAAAAAATCAACTAGTGCAGCGAAATGCTAAACTGAACAAGTTAATTCCAACTTAGTGCTAGGTTGGTCGCAAATATGAAACGAATCTTTGTTGTTCCTATTTTATAATTCTACGTGTTCGATTTCTGTTTCTTTTCAGACTAAAGGATTTCATGTCTATAGTTAATATTAAGAAGCTACATATTATAGAACCACTTCAAAGAATTTTACCAACAAAAGGATATGGAGCGGTTGAATTTCATTTACTTTTTCGTGTGTAAAGCCTAAAAAATCAAAACACGTTTTGTCCTTGTACAGTAGCCAGCACATCAGGTTACTCATATTTGTTGCTTACTAGCCCTTATTACAACTGAATAAGATACCGCAAAAATTTTCTTGAAGTGTTGTTGTCCGTATCTCCGACTCAAAGAAGTTTGCGATAGTCTGCTCTCTTAACTTAGGCTTAATTTGTTTAATTTCTTTGCGTGGTAAAAGAGAAAACTTTTATTCAAAGAAAATAAGAGAAAATGGCCAAGATCACTTCTTTCCCTTATCTCGTAGTTAGCAAAAAGATAAAATAATCCTTAAAAGGTACTTTTAACTATCTGAACCGTCTCCGAGTATAATAGAATTAACATTTGAAAGAAAATGCAAATCAGTGGTTTCTAAAAGAATAAAATACGCTATCTTTTCATCAGAAATTTAAAAGGTATTTCAATTGATTTTAAAATTACACCAAATAAAAAAGGTATTTCAAAGGTGATTCATTTTAAACTCTTAATTTTTTTAATTTTAAATATCTACTGGTCTATCTACTAGACCTACAATCTATCTTTTTTAACACCAACATAGGCATTATATCATTGCTTCGGAACCAAAATTAGAACCATTAAAAATTTGAATGTTGACGTGATCATATCAATTTTCTGTTTTTCAGCTGCATCAAGTGTCTTCAATTTTGATCGTTTAGTTGGAATTGTTTAGATTGTTAGGAAATATTATTCTGACTCAATCAATACAAATTCAAAAAACACGAATTTTTTTTCTCATCGCGTTGCTTACCAAGCGCTATCGGTGTTTCATTTTGTAAGGAAGTCTGGAAAACTGCCTTTTACTTTCTACAAGTTATCTAATTTCCTAATTTAAGTGAAGTATCCTAACTTCCAAGTAATCTTATGTTAATGATTTATCATATAAATTAACATACAAACCAAAGTAGTATGCGAATGGCCTGACCATATCTTCCCTGTATCATTTAAGGGTCCATCAGGAATGGTGTTGTAAAAACAATATTTTACTGGAGCAGCTCGAAGAGGTCGTAACTCCCTATTTTACATTGCCCATCAAATCATTTCATGGTTTACAGCTTCTGTTTGAATGCTGTGTTTTATTTTTGCTTGTACCTACACTGATAAGTGAACGATATCATAAACAAATAAGGTTCGTTAACCCTAAGTTAGAAGGAAAGAATAAAGTCTTATTCTTCTTAGTAACAAAATATGCTAAAGACAAGACACTTTTTTTTATTTTTTTAATAATAAAACTACAGTCCACAGACTCTTTGGTCCGTGCCTTTTTTGATTGAGGTTTTTTGTTATGTTGGGTTAATTTTTATTTTCGCTCCGCGCAAAATTTACAGTGCTTTTTACAATACTTATTACTAGGGTTGTTAGTTTATGCTATAACTCTCTTATAAGTTAAACATCGTCTCTTATTTTTACTTAACATAACTTAATATATATTTTTTGTTTTTTGTTTTTTTTTTCTTGTGTTGTTGTTATTATTGCTATTTTCTTTTTCTATATTTATTTGTATATGTACATATATTTTTGTTGTATTGTTTTTTTTGTTATTATTATTACATATTTCTATTATTCTCTAAGGTTTTGGAATTCTATTATCCTTGTGATTTGCTATACAATATTACTATTAATTACAGAAGACACTATTAATAACTTAGAATCTGTTTTACAATGTCTTGACTATCTTTAAAGTATAATAATTGTTACGGACACCCAATCGTGTTTTAGTAATAAGTTTAGTAACAAGTCCGACCGGCGCGGGTACGGTGTGCGTAAGCGTGGGGGCCGGACTGTAGGCACGGCGGAGGGTTCTGGACATTCCAGCCAGAACTGAGCACCCCACGGATGCGTACACTCTCTGCCTTGCGGTACCCCCCTTACGATCCTGCACGACCATCCATCCCCAGACAAGCTCCCCTTGGTAGTGCACCTGTTTGGGATTGATAGGAGTAGGTGCAGCAAGTAAGAAGATGCCGACTACGCGCAGCCAAGCTGGGAAAATGGAAGCCGAAGACTCAAGACTACGCAACTTTGAAGAGACACCCGCATCACCGTCTGTGCAAGCCACCGCGAGTACGTTACGACAGACTGAACTACCCGCAGAAGGCGGACGAATGGAAACGGCAGCAGAGAGACGTCACGACGCTAACGCCGACGCGCCTAGTATAAGGCCGCCGCCGTCGTCAACTAGGTCAAGCGTCGCCGCTCGTTTAAAGCAAGCCGATTGAAGAGCAGCCGAGCAGTTGGCGGCTATTGAAAAGAATCTAATTCAGAAGAGATTAGAATTTGAGATCGCTACGATAATGGATACAACAGATGAAGATGACCGTGAGAGCCTACCCGCCGGTGAGACCCTAGCGAGGGTGGATGACTGGTTGGATCAAGCCCAGTCCCGGCGTCGAGATGTAAACACGCAACTACCCACAACCGAGATGTCTTGTAGCGTTCCTACCCTCCGTGAAGAGAGGAATGAAAGAAATAGACATTTGTTTACGCGACGCAAGGAAAAAGATGCGCGTAACATAGAAGTGGATAGAAACCGACATTTGAATTCGCCGAGCATAGAATTAAATGAAGATGTAAACAACATTCAACAAGATGTGCAGCGACAGGTCGAGTCAAACAATGATTGTACAGCGAGACCCCAAGAGAATGCGGACGGGGCGGAACGACTTGCTTACACATTGGAGAGGATTATGTCGAAGCGACCGGCCCCACGTCAAGCTATTGAGTTGCCGATTTTCAATGGAAACACGAACGACTGGTTACCATTTAAAGCTGCAATGGAAGATTCAACGCGATCACGCAACTACAGTAAATCCGAGAACCTGGCTAGATTGAGGAATTGTCTAAGAGGAGAAGCCAAGGAGGCAGTAGCGGCGTTGTTATACTGTGCCACCGATCCGGACAAAATCATGCGAACGCTAGAACAATGCTATGGAAGGCCAGAAGTGATCACTGATCGGGCACTGGACGACCTCAAGAACCTGCCGCGAGTTGGAACGACAGCCAGTGAACTGAATTCGTTCGCGATTAAGGTACAGAACATCGCGTACACACTGGACTCCATAGATAATAAGAGCTACCTCGGAAATCCGATGATGACCCGAGAGGTGGTCGATAAGCTGAGCCCACACTTGAAAACAAGATGGTGCGACTACGCAGCCCGGTACGCAAGCTACTCGGAGCCAGGGGTCGTGACATTATCGCAGTTTTTGATGGAGGAAGCGAATAAGGCGATTCGATTCGCATACGTGTCGCAACCTAGCAACAGTGCAGCGAAGAAAGAAGTGCAAGCTAAGCAGAAGGCTAACTCAAAGAAGCGAAACACTGGTGTGTACGCCACAGCCGAGGAAAAGGCTACGACGGCACAAGATAAGACGTGTTTATGTTGCGGCGGGGACCACGAAGTGTCGAAGTGCACAAAGTTTAAAACCATGACAGTAAAGCAAAGATGGGATTGGTTGAAAGAAGAAAAGATATGCTTTCTATGCTTGAACAATAAGCACAGGCGAATCAAATGTAAAGCATCTATGTGTAATGAGAATGGCTGTAACCGACGTCATCACAGGCTGTTACACACAGAGCGTGAAAACAGCGAAAGTCAACACAACCAAGAAGTGGTAGCCTCAGTTAGCCATACTGTGGGGGCATCCAAGGTGTTGTTGAAGGTACGTCCGATCGTCATCGAGGGGCCACGGGGTAGAGTAAATACACACGCTCTACTTGACGAAGGGTCTACGGTTACGTTGATCGATCAGGACTTAGCGGAATACGTCGGTGCAGAAGGCCCGCTTCGAGACTTACACATATGCAGTGTGAATACACAGAGCGTACCACACACAAGCAGAGAGGTGGAGCTTCAATTAATCGCCAGTAACAACGAGAAACATTTGGTGAAAGCGAGAACAATGAAGAATCTCCGCTTGAATACTCAAACGGTGGGTCGGAGCTGTTTAGAGTATGGACACATGCGTAACCTGAACGAGAGTGACGTGTGTTATGTGAACGCCAAGCCGCGTGTCCTCATAGGCGCGGATAACTGGCATCTGATAGTAAGCAGGAAGCTGTTGACAGGCAAACGCCACGAGCCAGCAGCATCGCTCACCAGACTGGGGTGGGTGATACATGGTCGAGCGCCGTCCCGAGTCATAAGGGAGAGAGATACGGTGTTGTTCGTCGACGACCATGGGAAAGCTCGGTCTACGCAACCTGACGAAGAATTACACAACATGGTGAAGTCATACTTCGACATCGATTCGCTGGGCAATCAGAAAAAGGAACGCGAGAACCCTGATGATGTGCGCGCCTTAGAAGCCTTTGAGTCAACAGTAAGATGTGTCAATCAGCGATATGAAGTTGGATTGCCGTGGCGCAAGGTTAA
This sequence comes from Pyrausta purpuralis, assembly GCA_963924145.1. Taxonomy (NCBI): domain Eukaryota; kingdom Metazoa; phylum Arthropoda; class Insecta; order Lepidoptera; family Crambidae; genus Pyrausta; species Pyrausta purpuralis. Next base: position 5,968,775 of record OZ001651.1, read on the forward strand.
CACAGTTATGCCGCCGAGCTACGAGGCTGCTAGGTGGAGGCTCACGTCAATAGAAAGGAAGATGGACGCATCTGAAGACTTCAAAGCAAAGTACACAGCCCAGATCGAGAGTATGTTTAGAAAAGGCTACGCAGAGGAATGCCGAGAAGCCGACACACAGAGCCCGCGTCTCTGGTATTTACCACACTTTGCCGTGGTAAATGTTAACAAGCCACAGAAGATTAGACTAGTTTTTGACGCCGCGGCCAAAAGCAACGGAGTGTGCTTAAACGACGCGCTACTAGAATGCCCCGATCTGCTGAGGGACTTGGCTGGAATCCTGTTTAGATTTCGAGAGCGAGCTATCGCCGTAACAGCGGACATCAGGGAGATGTTTCTGCAAATTAAGATTGCTCAAGAGGACCAACCGGCGCAAATGTTTTTATGGAGAGGCGAGGACAGAGCAGCACAGCCAAAAAAGTATAAGATGACATCAATGATTTTTTGCGCAAAGAGCTCACCGTTTCTGGCACACAGTGTTAGAGACCACAACGCGAAGCAACATGCAGCAGAATACCCGAAAGCATACGAAGCTATCACGAAGAACCACTACATGGACGATTGGGTAGATTGTTTCGATACACAAGAAGAAGCAAGCGACGCCGTCAGAGACGTCACGCACGTACACGCGCAGGCGGAATTTACGCTCGCAGCGTTCAACTCCAATGGAGCGCAAGTCATGCGTAAGCTGCCACTAGAATGCCGTGCTGCGGACGCGTCGAAACAGCTTTGCTCAAGTGGAGAGCAGCAGGGGCGTACCCTAGGCCTCGTGTGGAATGCCAGTACCGATGAATTGGGTTTTGACACTGACTTAGTTAGAGTGCCGCGTAAGGTGAAAACGCTAGAGCAAGCGCCGACCAAGCGAGAGGCGTTGAGCGCGGTTATGTCAATATTTGATCCGCTGGGACTGCTCAGATACTACACGATAAGAGCGAAAATTCTTATGCAAGAAGTGTGGCGCCTACAAACCGGCTGGGACGAGATTCTACCTGAAGAAATAGCGAAGGAATTCAGCGTTTGGCTGCGGAACGTAGAGACACTTAGCAGTCTGCGTCTACCCCGCCTCTACACTTTGACGGGGGGAGTGACTGGAAAGCAGCTGCACGTGTTCTGCGACGCTAGCGAGTCTGCTTACGCGACAGCAGTCTATTGGCTTGTAGAGTACGAGGATGGATCACATCGTGTGGTATTAGCCGCAGCAAAGGCAAGAGTAGCCCCGATGAAGACACAGACGATACCACGTCTAGAGTTACAAGCGTGTCTTATCGGAACGAGACTTGCGTCGACAGTAATGGAGGAGCACAGATGGCAGCCCGATAGAGTTACGTACTGGACAGACTCTACGACCGTTCTGCACTGGACTGGGAACGATAGAGTGCGTTACACGCCATACGTAGCGCACCGCTTGAGAGAGATATGCGAGTTTTCAAGACCCGATCAGTGGCGGTGGGTGCCGACGCAAGACAACGTGGCGGACGACGCGACTAGAGTCGTCACCGAAATCAAATCACATGAAGACAGATGGTTTACTGGGCCATCGTTTTTATACGAACCGGAGAATACATGGCCGTCTCAAGCAGGCTGCACAGAGAGCAGCGAGGAGACTGTATATAGCGTCGCGACAGAGGACAAATGGAGCGTGCCATACGCCGGGCGCTTCTCGAATTACGAGCGCTTAGTGAGGGCGATGGCGTATGTGCTTATATTTATAATGATGAGGCGAGCGCAGGCAGACTCATTTCGAGAAGACATAGAGCGCCTAGAAAGAGGTCAGAACTTGAAGGCAGGGAGTCGCATCCGAAGACTTGATCCATTCATCGACAAGGAGGGCGTGTTGCGGGCGAGAGGAAGGACGAGGGCAGCGGGTGTGTCTGCCCCCGATACTACGCCCGTAATATTGGACAGCAGCCACCCGTACGCGCGGTTGTTGTGCAATAGGGAACACCGTCGCGCCCATCACTCGCACAACGAACGCGTCGTTAACGATGTACGACAGAGATACTGGATACTGCGATTGCGACTTACTGTTCGTGCCGTGGCCTATAAGTCGCCTTTTGTCGTATGAGAAAGGCGAGACCCGTGACACCTGTGCTGGGGGACTTGCCACGCGCTCGAGTAGAGGCTTTCACCAGACCATTCTCTAACTGTGGTCTAGATTTCTTTGTTCCCATGATCATAACTGTGGGCCGTCGTCACGAAAAGCGGTGGGGAGCGTTATTCACATGCCTCACTACGAGAGCCGTGCATATAGAGTTGGTAGCGAGCCTGTCGACTGACTCAGCTATCATGGCGTTGCGGCGTATGGGAGCGCGACGAGGGTGGCCACAGAAAATGTACTCAGATAACGCGACGAACTTCAAGGGTGCAGACAAGGAGCTACGAGCAGCGATTGAAGAATGGGAGCCAGCCCTACGAGACTATGCGCTCACCCAGCGCATCGACTGGCGCTACATAGCACCAGGGGCACCGCATCAGGGGGGAGCGTGGGAGCGTCTCATTCGCTCTGTCAAGAACGCTCTACGAGTCACTCTACATGAAAAGGCACCGAGAGAAGAGGTACTGCAAACTCTACTGGTGGAGGTCGAGCACACAATGAACGCGCGACCGCTAACACACGTGCCGGTCAGCGCTGACGACCCGGAGGCGCTCACCCCGAACCACTTCCTACTAGGGGAACCGCGCGGCCTACCCATCATCGGGCCGTGCGAACCAGCGTCGAGGAAGACGTGGAGGGCGGCGCAAGCGCTAGCCGACGAGTATTGGCGCCGCTGGCTTAAAGAATACCTACCGGACCTGGTGCCAAGAAGAGGAGCTCGAGATGTCGCCGAGGTTGCTATCAAGCCTGGTGATCTAATCGTCGTGGTGGACCAGGTAGAGTGCTACCTAGAAACGTGTGGCCACGAGGCGTCGTCACAGAAGTACATCCTGGACCTGACGGAGCAGTGAGGAACGTCGAGATTCGGACCAAGGGCGGCGTGTTTCGTCTACCGGCGTCGAGATTGGCTGTCCTGCCGGTGGAATAAGAAGAGATTCGCACTTCGCAGCGCTTCACCGGGGGGAGACTGTTACGGACACCCAATCGTGTTTTAGTAATAAGTTTAGTTATATTTATTTGTAAGGATTTTTGATGATAATAAATATAATTTTCTGTTAGGGCCATAGCGAGTAAGCATTGTAATTAGCTTAGGGCTCGTTTTATTTCAATAATAAGAAACCTGTTAGTTAGGAATTCCCATTTGCAAATTAGGTAGGCAGGTAGGGTAACAATTAACTAGCTAGGAAATATTAAGAAATATGTAGGTAGTTTGGTACAGGGGCGAGGGAGACCCTAGTAGGCTGTCTCGCTCAGGTGGAGCGAGGCCGGTAAAGCCTTCTAATTTCCTGTCCCCTATATCGCACTTTCTGAGGGTAGGTAGGAAACCCATAGAGTGGATTGTTGCGAATGGGAATTTTATCACGATTAATGTAGGTAGGTTACAAAAACGTTAGAAGGAATACGCAGATGATGTTATGTGTCCGTCCTTGTTTGTAACTAATCTGTATTAGTCGATAAATCAGACATGTATTTTTGGTTAAATAAAGGGCCGTGAGCGTGCCAGATCATACGCGCTCTCACGGTCACCGATCTCAAAAAGAAGAGTTTTATTTGGAATCTACAGTCTACACATCGAAGGAAAGATCGTCGGAAAATTGACTCAGCCTGCCCGTAGTCAATAATAATAAAAATATAGCTATATTTTTGCACACCGTTTCTACCTCACTGATAAACGTTGTTTCCTCTACCCAGTGGTTGTCTGGAAAAGATCGCTTCCAGCGATAAGACCGCCATTATTTTACAAATGATTTGCCTGTAATGTCATTGTTTCTTGTGTCCTTACTTGCGCAACAAAAAATATTTATTTAATGTCCTAATACTGGTTCTGGTTACTGTTATCTGTCCAATAAAGGCTACGATACACATGCCTGTTGCTGGCACACTTTCATGCCAGCTACTTGCACGTGCCATCTACTTATATGTGTACGGAGACGCGTACTGGTATGCAATGTGAGGGAAAGGACGCGGGGGCTCCAAAACAAGCGCGTGTGGATATCTATAGTATGAATAAAGGCATGCAAGGACGTAAATTGCTAAATATGCACATGCCAGTAACTGGCATGCAAACTAGAAGCTGATTCTCGGCTGTAAAGTGTTCGAAATGGCGGAATATAAAATTTTGAAAATATACGTAAAATAATGCTTTATGAATGAGTAGGAATCGCGCAAACTTTAAAAACAAGTATTTGAGGACTTCCCTCGATTATTTTTAACTAAGCGAGTGTAAATTTTGAAAAAGGTACATATGATTTTTATTTAAAAAAATCAACAAAAATTGGTTATTGGTATAGTACATTCTTAAAAACTGCAAACATAACTTTGTTCTTTATACAAACACTATGAAAAACAAAGTTATGTTTGCTGTCAACAAAATACTGTGGTATTATGGTTAGTGGAAGTAAGTGGATACCTAATTCAGTTAAAGTTGGAACGGAACCCTTAGAGGGCGAGTCCGACTCGCACTTAGCCGGGTTTTTTCTTATATTTTCGGTTCACAAATGACTGAGGTATGAGGCTTTTTTTCTTTGTACAAGGAAAAATAAAATTATGACATGCAACATAAAAAAATAACTTAAAATTTTCTTTTTAGGCTGAAAACGCCAGGCGTCGCAAGTACGTCTCACTTGCAAGTGATTATGTGTTTGCGCCGTTTGGCGTTGAAACATATGGGCCGTGAGGCCCTCTGCTAAATTGCTGTTTAGAAAAATTGCGCCAAAATTAAATTCTGTAACAGACAATAATAAAGCTGGCTGGTTTCTAGCTTAAAGGGTTAGCATAGCGGCAACGCAGCCAGCATCATAGCCTCCTTGCTAAAAGGAAATGGTTTTGTTTTTGAATAGGTTGATTTGAAGTTAATTTTTTATGCTGCGTGGTATGCATACATACAAAAAACATACAGTCGAATGGATAACGTGCTTCTTTTTGAAGCTGGTAATAACGCCTAAGTGCTTAATGTTCTAGTGGCGTTTTATCGCCGTGAGTAGCACCCGAAAATGAAATAAAGCTGTTTATTTAATGCTTCAACACCCGAGCGGTTGCAGGCAACCGCATAACAATAGAATTTGCATTGTGTCTCGTTCACATACGCTTGAGGGATTAATATTAGAAATAGTACAAGAACGTACAGATACATCAGTCAAACATTTTTGCTGTTATAAGGGCCTAGGTTCAAGTCTCCATATCACGAGTATCTGTGAGGTAAGGGCTTGACAAAAAAAATATTTATGATAAGTGACTATCTCTCAGTGGTTTGACAGTTTACAGATAGAAAATACTATTAACGCAAGATAACGTCTAGCGTTGAGAAGCCTCTCTTTAATTCTACGGTTTCATAATTCAACCACAGAATATCCCATCCAAATTTGCTTTTTGTATACCTTTCCAATATTCCGATTGCAGCTTAACTTAAGACCTCGGTAGGTATTTCAAAGGGGTATAACCTGGTAAAAGCATTTCATGCCAACAGACATTTCAGGTCGAAACTGGGAACCCTATCGTAACAATACCTATCCTGATATTAAAGCCTAACTTTAGGGTTTCACTCGAGTTAGCAAAACATGTTGTTTTTACGACTTCACTCTGAAATAGACCATGATTTGAAAGTTTCATACTGAAATGTTCAGGTATTTGTATATTTCGTGATGAAATCCTTAAAATTCATATTAATTTGTGTATGATTTTTGTCATTGAACCCTCAAATGAAGAAACTATACAAAATTAATTAAAAAATAAAACTGCCTCTAAAAACTGACAAAAAGCTTAGCTTAAAGTATGCTTGACACTGATTTTGTTTTTTCTAAGTAAGCTGAGCTTTGTAGTCAGTATTTTATTATAGTCAGTAGTATAATTTTTAATTCTATAATTTTATATTATGATTCATAGTTATTTATCCATATCTCTAAAACTAAAGTTCGTTTTGTTTAGCTAGTCGAATATTGTAAACAATCTTGGCTATCCTTTTAAACAAAATAATTCATTTTAAAATTAGATAAATACAAAACTTGCAACCACCTTAGGTAATTTATCGTTAAACAATGAGATCTTTTTAAATCAAATAGTTTGTCTAGTTCTTACTGATATTATTTTAAAAGTCATAAAAATATTGTTAAAAATATTCGACTAGCTAAAGAAAACAGACTATACTGAACCAATTTTGAAGAAACGTACACTGTACCCTAAGTTGAAATACATATATCTAATTCTACTAAAATCATTTTTCTATGACAACTTGTTTCCGAGAAATTCGATAACATATAAATATACAAACATACCTAAACTTCTGAAATTTTGCACGTGTTTGAAAACTTTTTTTAGATCAACATACTTAAATTTTATCTGATTCACATGCATTGAATTGATTTACTCTTTTTTAAGTCAGTTAAAAGAAATGGGATGCGTAAACTACCGAAAGGGTTACGACCTCCGTGGTCGAGTGGCTAGCACGCTGGTTTCAAGCGTCGCCATCTCGTGAGGTTCCGGGTTCGATTCCCGGTCGGGTCAATGTAGAAAATGATCTTTTCTATATCGTCTCGGGTCTGGGTGTTGTGGTACCACCGTTGTTTCCGATTTCCAAACCACAAGTGCTTTAGCTACTTAGCTTGGGATCGGAGCAATGTGAGATGTTGTCAAATATTACAAAAAAAATATTTATTTTATTTATTTCTATTTATAACCGCTTGAATAAAATGATTTTCCTTTAGGCAGTTAAGAAATTGACTGATTCAAAGAATACCTGCTTTTATGTTTGAAAGAGCACTGACAATTATAAGACTTTATTACTGTCTTTGAAACGTAATTAAATTTATAATTAACGAGTCCTTATTTACGAAAAGGTAGATGAAATCTTAGAGAAAATAATAAAAATGTGAGGTTTTTCATTTAGTTTAATTGCAAGACTATCAACCAAATGTTACTATGCGGCATTGATGTAATGTTTGTTCTTGTTTTCTTTATTAGAATGATACGAATTAAACTACAATTGAATAGAACAAAGATTAGTCCTTTTACAACCTGCTTAATAGTGTGCTAAATTACTTTTTACGGTATCTGTCCTTTAAATCATACGCAATGACATCTCATATTTGAATTACTCGTTGGTTACTGCATTTAATCGATAGCGAAAAAAACCACACAGTTTCATTTAAAAGAAGCGCGAATCAGACTTCAATAGGCATTTCCAAATATTTTGAACAGCTATGAGACCTTTGTTATTTGATATTCATTTCAACTTGATACCTCCTTGCGTTCCCAAAGATAAGGGTCTTGACAGACTGACAGATAGCTATCCAAGTGATTCCATAATCTCTCCCTTTGAGTTACAAAACCTGAAACAGGAACTCAACATGGCTTAACCCAGTTCCCGTATATTTGGTAGCGTGCCAATAAAAGCTGTATTTGGGTAGGACCCTATTTTGCGTGACCCTGCATTTTCCTCGTTTATAAAAAAAGCAGGAAGGGGCAATCAAACCGCATGGTTGCTTAATTCACCCTTGTTGTAGGTATCTGTCAATCCAGTTGAATAAATGAGAGGCTATATATGTAGCTTATTCCCTGACAGCTACCTATATCGATCTATGAACCCCGTTATAACAAAAAGTAAGTAATGTGATAACAAAATTTGTACCATACTATTTTTTTTTGTTGAGGTCATCTTAATTTTTGTCAGTGTTTTCATTTTTTTTTCGTAAGTTGTGCGAGCACTTCAAGAGATTTTAAATTACATTCAAAAATGTTTTCCTTACATTATATGCAAATATAATAAAATTAAACCTCTCTACAAAATTCGTAAAAAAAATTAATCCTTCTTATTCTAGAAAGTGGGATTTTAATGTAAGGTGGCACTGCCTTTTTCTGTTATAGTCAACTACAAATAAACTTACAGAAACAGAACAATAATATATTTTACTTAGTTTTTAAGTTTCTTTAAGGTAGTGACAAAATACGTATGTTTTTTGCAAAAAATAACTTTGTACTAGTTAAGCATCGGTAAATGTAAAAACTAATGGAGCATTCGTTTTGAAAAGGTTAAAACGAATGAAGAAACTCGCACCCTTGCGCATAGCGCGCGCGTATCTACGAAATACAACGCCGTAATTAGTAAGTTACGAAAAGGTGACCTAGCGTTGTTGGTAGTGTTGACTCGCTTGCTAGTATCACAAAAGTTAATATAATTTGTTGGTTTTTTCCATTTTTTTTGGCGTCAGTTTTGTTGCTAGAACCGTCCCCTGAGTCGAGCGACGCTGATTAAAATAACACTCTGTATAGTATTGAAACTCTGATAATGTTAGAGGTTTCTTAGTGGATTCGTAAAAAAACACATTTTTTGCGGTTGCATTGCAAACGCTGGCTGAATCCTATGAAATGAATCAAAATAATGTACAACAATATTGTATACCTTAACAAGGTCCACAAAAATCCTCGCGGTGGTATACGAATATGTCTATCTATTTGAGATAACCCACAGTAACTATGTATTTTTATTCTTTAATTTTTACAAGAAATAATGGATTATTTACGAAGCAATACAGCATTAATCCCTATCCAATTAAAGCCTGATTTTATCATATTAAAGTACAATAAGCCTAATTAAAAACCTTTGTCGATTTGTCAGCAACGATTTCGTGCGTAAAAGTTATTTTAAAATCAGTCATTTTATACTTATTTCGCCGAATAAGTCTTATCTGACATTGGTAAAAGGGCTGTAAGTACCTTATATATAATGTACATTTTGTATGGATCAATATGACTCTTGTTATTAAAATGAATATGTTCGAAGATATTACAGATTAATAAAAAAAAGTAAAAACCGACTTCAAAACCAAAATGCACTAAAAAGTCTTAAATAAACTCTTCACCATTGAAAGGAAAGGAATCCGTTTTAGGCAAACAATTTCTTTATGGAGTCGGTGCTGTGATAGTTGATGCTTGATTGTCAAAGTGATGGCACCGACTCCAAAAAGAAATTGTTTGCCTAAAACGGATTCCTTTCCTTTCAATGGTGAAGAGTTTATTTAAGACTTTTTAGTGCATTTTGGTTTTGAAGTCGGTTTTTACTTTTTTTTAAAGTTTATTTTATTTCTTTATTTTTAGTGATTACATAATAGGGGGGGGGGGGGGTAGTTGCACCTTATGATTCTATTTTCTACGAAGCTACAAATTACCTATCATAAGTTTCGTCATTATAATTACTGAACTCCTAGGCGTTAAGGAGTTCCACCATCAGCTCAGCCCCACAACACACAAAAAGTTGACTATCAGACGTAACAACACGTCAACATTAAGATTCTAGTAAAGAAACACTATACGTGCCTTTAAAATTTTAGGGTTTCCCTCGAATACACCAAGAATCCATCATCAGATCCCAAAATGGAAAAAATGGGACCAACTAGAAGGTATACCCTCTAAGTAGGTGAAAAAATTTTTCGATTCGGTCGACAAACGACTGAGATATGAGGTAACATACATACAAAAAAAAAATAATGATAAAAAATACATACAGTCGAATTGATAACCTCCTCCTTTTTTGAAGTCGGTTAAAAATGCAGGGACAGCGGTCGAGGCGGTATCGGTTGGGGCCGGGGGGCATGGATTTGAGTGTTGAGTTTTTTGCGAAAGCGATATAATAATTTACGTTTCTTTTTTTCAAGAGTAATATCTTAAGCTTCTTTTGTATCTTAATCTCTGAAATATCAGCAGCCATGTAGCAAATAAAAGGTGCAGTGATAAATGAAATATGTTTATTTCTTTTTAATAAAGATTTAAAAAGTAAATTTCGCCGAAACTAAATTCTGTGACGAACAATAATAATTCTGACTGGTACCTATCTCAAAGGATTAACATAGCTATCAAACTTTGAAACGCTAACAACGTCATAGCTTCCTAAAAAATTATTAAATAAAATTGGTTTCGTTTTTGATTAAGTAGGATTTTAAAGTTCGTTTTTTATCTTGCATATCTAAGTTTTTTATTATTTGTTGTTTATAAAGGTTCTTCAAAGAAAATGCTATCCTGTAAGCAACTCACAGCTAGGTAAAGGGTTCACCTCAAGCATGAGGTGGTACGAGAGCCATATACCATTAGTGGATGATTGTTTCCAAGGCAAACGACCAACGCACCCTGTCAGATGTTATCAAGACGCCCATAAGGCCTCTGACTACTTATTGATATTGATTAAAACAACCGATATTGGCCAGGCAAATAGCAAAACAGCTCGTTAAATTCGTCACTTAACTTTACACTTGAGTTGACCTCCGTGGTGTAGTGGCTAAGCACGCTAGTTTCAAGGCGTCGGCGCTTCGAGGTCCCGGGTTCGATTCCTTGCCGGGTCAATTTGTGTCTGATTTCAATAACACAAAAGCAATTAGCTATTTGTTTTGGAATCAGAGCAATGTATGTGATTGGTGTCCAATATCTATAAAAAAAAACTTAAATAGTCAGAATGGTCACCCATTCAAACACGGCCGCAGTGTAGGTTGCTTAACTTCAGTAGCATTTGCTTAACGTACCAAAGCGCTACCACCACTGCGCTATGAGCAACTCGATTTAATATTTTTCCAAATAAGGAAGTATGCCATGCATCACAACATAGTATGTACAACAAACTATGCAATAACATAATGGTAGGCGTGTACTGAATCTCGTATGAATGATGTTAATATTTATCGCTTTGCCCCACATTCGTACTCAGACAAGTAAACACTGGATTTGTTTTTTCTGCTTCGATAAGTTTCTAAGAGGAACTCACGGAAGTTGAATAAATCAGGATTGAGAACGAATTGATTTGGAACGATTGTTGGGTGGAGAAATATGCAAGTTCGTACTGATTTTTATGTAAGTAAGGGACTCATATTACACAGAACGTTATCTATTTTCGTTTTCGGAGATAAATAACCACCAAAGAATAAAAATGGTTGAAATTAAAATACCCGCACATTTATGGAATGTTGTCACGATTTAATTGAAAAATCCTACTAATGCTTCAATCGCAAAAGTTTTGTGATATCTGAAATACATATACTTGTAAATACTGTTAACAACAATGGATTTTGATGTAACTTTACAATGATAATCATGTTGGAACATCACAAGTATTTTTAAATTCAGATATTAAAGCTTGTAACCGCTAGTTATAAATGATATAACATAACATAATATTTTAACTATGCATGATTGACAATCTGCAATTGGTCAGGGTACTAGTAGTACTATATTATCTGGGGTCAGGGTACACTTATTCGGCCAGCGCAGTGAATTATACTGAATGAAATATTCTTATGAATTCTTGTAAGAATTATGTAACGACCGGTAAGCTTTTGTTTTATCAGCACATTCGTCACGTAACATCCACCTGAATCAAGATCAAACAGTAGGTGTCTATCTAATATTCGATCAGAGTCCAAACGAATATTTTATTTCACTATAAGATTCCTAGAACGATTCATGAAAACTAGTTATAAGAAGAACATTTCTTATAACTAGTTTTCAAGTTTAGATTGACTTGATAAATTGTCAATTAATAAACAATAAACTTACGAATCATGTCAAAAACTTTTATCCAACTTAAAGTTATTGCATCAGGAAAGCAGTGCCAAAATTTAAGTTACAAATCACTTTTTAAGGTTCAGAGTATTAATACACTGCAAACACAGTGTATAACTCTAATATAGGTGTATAACTGTGCAAACATTATATCAATATCCATAAACAACGAAGTCATTATAAGTTGGGCAGAAGTACTATGCTTAGAGCAGTGAATAGTCCACTCTGCTTACTCAAAATTAAAAACCCCTAGCACCTATGTTGTGTCCGACAAATATCACATTATATAAATATGCGCCTGGCAACATACCAATTGTCGTGGTTTCGACGAAGGAATTTTCTTCTTTGTGTTACTAATACCAGACAACGTTTATGATAGGGGCGTCTCCCATAAATACTTAAATACATAAACATCCATGACTAAGGTACAAATATTCGTCCTCATCACGCAAAAATTTGCCCCTTGCGGGATTCGAACCCGCGGCGGCCGGCGTAATAGTCAGGAGCTCTCACCAATACACCAAACGTCAATGTGAGTATGGTTGAGAAACGTTTGTGTTATCATTAGCCCAACACTTGATGGTGTTTGTTAGCAAGTCCTAGGTAAGTTGGCGATAGTTCCGGCGCTTTCGTAACTTGTTACTTCAATTGCTAAAGTTTTGACGTATCCGTATTACTAACTTTCAAGTTGAAACATCAATTATTATTATTTTTACCTCAAATAACAAAAGCGAACCTATTTAGCACCTAATAGTGTCAGCTTAGATATTTACTTACAAATCAATTCAACGTAATAAAATTAAAAATAATTCGTAACGGGAAAAGATCACAGATACAGGAATAAAATAAAGGTTTGAACCAACTGAACATTTTAAGCCACTGACGGATTTGATTTGCATAATTTGTATTTACATTTCACCAGAGTTATTCTAACATTGAATTTTTTAAATATAAATTTAATAAAAAATATATTTGAATAATTTAGAAAAACAAATAGTAGTTAGTAAAAATGGGATCAAAATTAAACCTAATCATTTTGATATCAGGGAGCAGATCGTGTAGTTTGTATACGAAAAAAGTTAATCGGTGAATTTTCTTGGTTGAAGAAAAGTTTTTGATTTCTCAGATTCACGATTTCTTTGCATTTTGATTTTAACCGTGCGATAGTTTTTTTACATGTACTAGATTTTTAGGTAAAAAAAACAAAATTAGATTACCACACATAAAAAGTTCGAGGCTTTATTTGTGAATCACTCGCGCCATTATGTCGGGTAACAAAAAAAGAAAAAAAAATAACTAAGACATGCAACATAAAAAATAAACTTAAAATCTACCGATTCAAAAACAAAACCATTTCATTGCGGCAAAAATAAACAAATATTTCGGTTTGTTAGTTTTGATTAATTTTCGATTTTTATGAAAATCAGTTAACATTCACACGAATGTCATTTAAAAAAAATAGATATACTTCAATTTTATTACTACCCTACCCATCTAAATAAAGTTTAATTTTAGTTGTATTCAATTCATTTTTAAAACAAAAATCATTCGAGGGTGATACAAAAAAAGTCCCTGAACTTTATAAAAGTTGCTAGTAAAATACGAGTATTTTCTAGTTAATCAATCATTATCTCAAGTTATGTTAATATATCTGAAAACTCTGAGCAATCAAATCAACTATGCTCTACATCAACGCAAAAAATAGAGCACAATTTTAATTGCACGCTATTGCACGTAACATAATTATCGAAAACTTATAAAGCCGTTATTCAGAGCGTACTGAAACAGAATGCGTAATGTCACCCACCGCATAGAAAACTGCATCCCAATTGCATCACAGTTCAGTCACATCAAAATGAGAAATAACAAAACACTTACCCATCATTGAGACACTGGTACACAAGAGAAATAACGGTATTTTTGTTATTTTTTAGTTACAAATATCGTTATTTTGTTTTTTTATTTCGTAACGGTTTTCAGGATGGCCGCGCGCTACCCCTGCGGTGTCGGGATTCAAACTGAACGAACAGGGTGAATCTGTAGATATAAGGGTGGCACAGCTCGGAAGCGAAAACAAATTTACTAAGGACAGCATTTTAAGATCTCCTTAATATTTGAGCGGTGGATATTAGCTGAATAAGCGACGGTTAAAGTTTATTGCTGGTATTCTTTGGGGATAATTTGAGCCGGCTCTGTGCTTTTAGAGGCTTAGTTTCCGCTGCTGTTGCTAATTTTCTTTTTCTGTCTCATAATATTCTCACTTACTCTGATGTTTATTGTACCAGTAATCTATGTATGTAAGGGCCGATTTTACTAACGTCAGATAAGACTTATCCGACTGAATAAGTATAAAACGACCGATTTTAAAATGAAATTTACAATTATTATTTTGTTTTTATAGTGTTTTGTCACTATACAAACTTAATAATATAAATAGCAAATTGCACTTGTAAAAAGCAACTTTGGCTGTTGTGACAGACGAGGAATCGAACCCTGTGTCTTACGCAATCCGGGCGTATGCCTATACCACTCGGCCACCGTCACATTAGCAAGCCTGTTGAATTTTGCAAGCGCTTTCTTTAACGCGTAGGCTGCGATTTGCAATTTGCAATTTGCTATTTATGAAATTTACATTAATGGTTGCTAACAAATAAAAAACGTTTACTAATTAGGCGAATCGTATTTTATTCGACGAATATTCGTTAGTTTTTTTTTTAACTTTCGCGTTCGCGTCAGTCTCCTCGTGACCACGACGGTTGCAACACCGTTGAAACGTCGAGGGTGTAAGTAGTAACAATACTACTACATAATATGCGTCGCGTATAGTCCCGCAGTTATAAGTTTTTAGAATATTCGTTATTTGACGTTGGTAAAGTCAGGCCTAAATTGTTTTGTTGCAATTTTATTTTATTTGTTTTACAAAATCTACTGCTCTTAATCATAATTACATAACATACAGAATATGTTAAACTTACAGGACTTACAGGATTTCATTTCTACAGGATTATCATTCATATTTTAGGCAGATTTTTTACCTATTTATCTACATTTTTGGTATTGAAAGCTAGATGGTGCAACAGAGCTTTTTAAAGATACGCTTATCATAAACATGACTCATAATCAAAAAGACGGTAGAGCATGCTTTTGGCATTAGATCGGCTATGTTTAGGTACAGGTTTTACATCAGTTTAAAATAAATACACATGACATAAAATTAGGTTTTAAATTATTGCATGTGTATTTATTTTCGCCCATATTGAAGTTCTCTCCTTAAATAGTCAGATATTAATATTAATTTATTACTAGCTTACCTTTTGTTCTTTACTTTTGTATCTATGAATGTGATATAAGGAAAATTACTTGCAATAGCAGTTCCAATGATGATTACAGCTGGACGTTTTTAAAAAAATACGGAAAACGCGAAGAATGGAGAGATCACCACCGACAAGATCCTAGTTTCTTATGAGGTGTTTTATCATCAATAACAAACATAATTACTTTTCTCAGTTTACGCCAGTATTATTATGTTTTCTATTTTATACTTTTATTTTTCTTAGGCCTGATTTTACCTCCTATATCCTATTTGACAGCAATCACACATGTTAATGTCGGATCAGATCGGATAATTCTTATCAGACGTTGGTAAATTCGGCCCTTAGGAAACTTACTAGTCTACTACTACTACTCTTAATAATGTGAAATTGTATACCTGTTTTAATAGAAGTTCCCCTAGCCGATTTCGACTACGGTGGCCAGTCACAGCGACTAACCGACTGCGGGAGTCATATCAAAGTGCACCAGTGTGTGCGCAAACACAGGTGCATTCTCTCTTCCTCTCACTCTGATAACCCGATGGGACAGCTATCTGACACAACCGGAGAGAGACCAGGCGCAAGACCAACGGCTTAAGGTGCTTTCCCGAGGCACGGAGGTGAACCACCGCCAACTTCCAAACTCCAGGCTACCCTAAGAATTTCCGAACAGGCAAACCCAGGTAGTTTTTGACCCGACTCGGGGATCGAACCCGGGACCTCCCGCGCAGCCGTCGCTTTAAAGTGCGACCCTCTTACCGCTGCGCCAACGAGGCACTTATACCTGTATTATTATACCTCTCAATTCCTGTATTATTCCCTGGGGTAAACATAATACCTACTGTATTGCATAAATGTAAATGTGTTTAAGTGAACTTTCAGATTGTTTTGTACGCAGGTTATGAGTACGGTCCAATATAAGTTTGGACTGTTATATCTTAAATGTTTGGATAGGATGAGAAAGTGTTTTAATGAGAACCTAACAAACAGTCCACCAGTCTCGCAATAAGAAAGCCCGACAAAGGAACATCGTAACAAAAAGATAGCGAAGTTCGTTGACCACGAGATTAAGCTCCAAATTTCAGTGTGGCTTAGCATGTAACACATGCATACAAGGCTATCTCTATTATACTAACTGAGCCACTACAGGTGCGCATTTAGTGAGCGGCTTGATTGAGCTACTAAATGTAGCGATTGGTGGTCGTACCTTGACTGAGCCTCAAGTGGTTCCGTTTGGTGGCTTGACAACGTTATTAGCAGCTGCCATTGGCGGCTACAATTGGTGGTGCAGTTTAGTGGCTCACACGCTCTAGAGGTGAGCATTTAGTGAGTGGCTTGATTGAGCTACTAAATGCAGCGATTGGTGGTCGCAACTTGACTGAGCCTCAAGTGGTTTCGTTTGGCGGCTTTAAAGGGACATTAGCAGCTGCGATTGGCAGCCGCAATTCACTAATTCGTGCTAAAGCTTGACTGTGGCTTGATTGAGCTACTAAATGCAGCGATTGGTGGTCGCAACTTAACTGAGCCTCAAGTGGTTCCGTTTGGTGGCTTGACAACGTTATTAGCAGCTGCCATTGGCGGCTGCAATTCACTAGTTCGTGCTACAGCTTGAAAAAACAATTAGCAACTACGATTGGTGGCGGCGTTTAGTGGCTCACCGCTCTTGAGGTGAGCATTTAGTAAGTGGCTTAATTGAGCCAGTGTTGGTCGCAACTTAACTGAGCTTCAAAGTGGTTCCGTTCGGTAGCTTGACAAAGTCATAAGCAGCTGCAATTCACTTATGAATGCTACAGCTTGACTAAACAATTAGCAACTGCGATTGAGGGCGACATTAAGTGGGTCACTCATATATTTTATGCTGGTCGAACTTCGTTATTGTACTGTGTATTGTATTGTAAATTGGTACTCTGTTTACAGCCCCTGAACTGATTTGCTATAACGTTTTAAGGGATTCGTTATTCCAAGGAAAAAGGTGAATCAATTCTTTATACTCGTGTGTTTGCCAGACCCTTTTACATTACACTAAAATTGACCTAAAAAGTAAAAAAAGAAATAAAAAATCCCGTTGACAACATTGACTACGGTAAAACAAACGGCGATTTCCTTACTTACATAAGCAAAGGTTTGTGAAAGGAATAATATAGGTATAAGAAATATAAAAGTCTCGATGCAGCCTTGTTATACGAATATTTTCAAATGGACTATACAGCATTTCAGCTGAAGGTTTTCCCACACTAGATAGTGAATATTTTCTATTTCTAATATTGTATCTACTTTCATTAAGCTCAGACATTTAATAACAATAATCGACTTACTTACAGCTTTTCTTCCTTTCATATCCTATTATTGGGTAACTTTAGCGGTTACCTTTTAATATGCAAATTGGAGGATACTTGTCTAAAGAGCGATTCATGTTTAAAGATGAGATTTATTATAACCATAAATTGATTGCTGTTAATCAATCACGCCTTTGACTGTAAATAATAGACTATTATGTAAGTTTAAATAAAGTAACTATGTCAGAGTTCTGCTGTTTATATTTCCCGCAAAAAAGAAATATAAGTTGATATAATTACTTTTTAAAGGTGGGGTGTATCCATACCAATTTATCTAGATACTAGCTTTTGCCCGCGACTTCGTTCGCGTGGACTTCAGGTTCGTCCCGTCTAGTCTAGTAATAAGTAAGAAATACGGTAACTAAGCACTGCAGAGCCCTAATCATAGGTCTATAGGTAGCTACTGCAGTATGCTCCTATAAACTACATTTAACGATCTTTTTCCTTCAGCATAAACATGCAGATTCTTCGCTTTGGAAACACGTGAGCAAGCCTCATAGAGCTGACCATGAGAAAAACATGGCCCGTTCGCCTGGCACCGCTGCCGGTATTTATCACCGAAACGGTATTTATCATAGAAAAAATGAATAAGGTTAGAATGGGCTTGATCGCTCGTTTGTATGGGAACCTCTGTCGCCGGTGGGAGTTACCGCGCTGTTGCTGCAGTGTTTCAAGTACCAATCACAGAATCAACGCATCTATATTACAAACCAATCACATTTTCCGCTAGGAGCTCTGTGATTGGTGTCATTAGTACTTGAAACCAACTACCAATCACAGAGCTGCTAGCGGTGAAACCACCAATCCTCATTCAGATACGTTCGTTCTTTTATGTCAAAATACTAGTGATGTGGTAAAAGTCGATTATTTCCGTTGATAAACTCAATTACCGGTGTAATGTTGTTTCTCAATATGAACAACATGTAGGATTTAAGTTTGAGTTAATTTGGATGATTTCACAGCTCATTGGATTGCAGCAAAGGGTTTTTTTTTACTATTGCTTTTCGGTAAAAACAATAAAAGAAAAAAATTAGTTGCTAAACGTTACTTGAAATATAGTAACTAATACGCATAAACATAAGAGTAGTATCTAAAAATAATTTTATTAGTAGAATTGAATCATTCTATGTTTAAAAAATAAGTAATATTTCTTATATAAGACATATAGATTCCAATTTAAAGAAAGGGTAAGAAAAGTGTTTAAAGATATTTGCATGGTCTAAATTATTCAGGTATTATATCTTACAATGCTTACAATTCGCGCACGGGCGGGACTCGAACCAGCAAGTTTCTGGCTAACCGGGCCAAACGCTCTACGAATTGAGCTACCGTGGTGTCTGTTCGACCTTGCGAAATTTGTGGTCTCTCATGGATACGTCATCACGCGTAACATTTAGCGCCATCTACCCGTCTTGTTTATGAAACAGTAGGCTAAGTATGATAAATATGACTCAAGTTAGTATGGTGGTTAAGTTTAAGAAATGTACAACTGCATGATTTTAACAGTTAACTTTGCAGTGTTTTTGTTCGTGTTTTAATCATGTCACCAAAGGAGCGTTGTAGGGGTTTGAAAAATTACAGAATTATATGCAAACTAACAATAAATGTATACGTAGGTACTGACTTCAAATAACTGTCTTACAAAAGTATTTCATCAGTTTTAACCCCATAGTACTGTCAAAATTCAACCATTTCTGAGGAAATTTTCTTTTTGATGGTGTAAGAAAATATCAACCGATACTAGCTAACCTAACATAACGTGCTTTTTGAAGCACGGAGATGCTCGAGGTAAACCACGAGCACTTATATGGAGTCACTTATATGGTCGAAATGGTCACCCATTAAAAACACGAGCGAGCCGTATGTTGTTTAACTTCGATATCACTACCGAAGGAAGTACATTGTTGACAGTAAACCAATGTACAACTTGTGAAAGAGTATAGAATACATATCGATATTATAGCGGCAGCTCCAACAGCCTCCTGAGATCGGTCGCGGCGAGGTTGCATTGAATCCAGTGTCATTATACGACACTGGATTCAGGTTCAACTCACCAAAGACACCAAAAATAATTATAATCACTTTTTACTGACATAGTTATTAAGAGAAAATGTTACTAACACTTATGGACATGTTTCTGTTAAATACATTTTATTTTATTTATTTATTTATTTATTAAACTGTGTGTTTATTATAATGTCGTACCCTATTTTACAAATAAATAGATCAACCGATAAATTAAAATCGAAATTAATAACAACGAAAGTACAAAAGTTGTGAATTAAGCAGTGCGTTTTTGCCGAGTTATATTTTTATTGCAGGAATACGTTATTTTGGTTGCATGAATAAGAATATAATATAATAAAGTTTTTTTCAAATAGCTCCAGTAGTTCCTGAGATAAGCGCGTCCCAACTTACAAACTCTTCAGATTAATTGCATTTAATTATTTATTGTATTTCAAAAAAAAATATAAACATTACTTATTTTTGCAAATATTTATTGTTAATCTCTTAATACAACGGTAGGGATATTACGATTTATCGATATTTTTACTGTGCTATGAGTTACATCCCTAGTGATGCGTATGCAAGCGAACCAACCAAATTGGACGCGATACATTGTGTACTAAGATAGCAGATTTGTTAAAAATATGCGTGGACAGTCATCAATGAATATTTTTTTTGAACTTAGTGCAAGAAAACCGCTATCATTTGAAATATGATAATTAAAAGTGTTTTTTTTTGCAAACAATGTCGAAATAACTACGTATTATTACTCATTGGTGTAAAAATACACTTTCTCTCTCATTTTTTATGACCTGGCTTCACGCTCTTCAAGTAATTATAGCAAAAGACGGCATTTTTGACAAAAAATAATGCAACGCTCTTGTCACGCGACTGAAGTAGCTACGGCTCAATGCAGGCATATGCCTACAATATTAGCACGCTGCCGCACCGACCGCGGCCATTCTAACCTTATTTATTTTTTCTATGGTATTTATCGCCTAAATTGCTATGACTCTGCATTTTAAATCTGTGATATCTTCGAAAATATTTATTTAATTTACATGCTGTAAAAAGCCATATTGATCTTTATTAAATGCACAATGTATTTAAGATACTTAATTGGATAAGGATTAATACTGTATTGCTTAAAATCGCTTCGTAAATAAGCCATTATTTCTCGTACAAAGTAAAGGATAAAAAATGGTTATTGTGGGTTATTCCTAAGAGATAAACATATACCATCACGGACTTTTTTGGAGACCTTTTTAAGTTGTACAATACTGTAGAACATTGTTTTGATCTATCTTGTAGGATTCAATCAGCGTTTGCAATGTAAGCGCAAAAAATGTGTTTTTTTACGACCTCACATTAGAAACGTCAAAAATTGTAGCCTATATGTTATTCTGATGTATAAGCTATATTTTGGTAAAGTTTCATTCAAATCCATTCAGTAGTTTTTACGTGAAAGAGTAACAAACATCCATACATCCATACATCCATACATCCATACATCCATACTTACAAACTTTCGCCTTTATAATAGTAGTAGGATTTAACAATTTACTTCAATGATATAAAATTTAAGAGTACTGTTATATTTTCATAACTAAGGTTACCTAATCAAAGTGTTAGATAAGGAATTTTCTCCGAATAAAATACAATACGCCTTATTTGTATGTCAGCAATCGTTTACGTAAATGTCATTATAAAACCCGTCTTTTTATACTTATTCGGTATGATAAGTCTCATATGAAGTTGAAAAAATCGGCCCTTATTTGCACAACAGACATATTATGATTGCGTCGTCGTTTTTGTGTTTATGTCTTATATTATTAAGATAAATGATTAGTAGAAGTGTATTATTTTGCGATCTAAAACTAATCATTAAAAAGGAAACCCTATAACACGTCATCAGGACAAAAACAAAAATCCCTAACCCAGCCTTGTTTACTTGATATATGAACAAAGTGCGAATGTTCGTCATTTTCTTTTCTATCTGAATTTAGACAATCACGTCACGTGAACAAATTTTGTTCACGTGACTTGATTGTCCAATAGTCTGCTGAAAATATTTCGACGCAAATGAATTCTTGGGGATTACTAATCTATTATAATTGCATGTTCCTACCAACAGATTTAAGAATTTGGTTTTTGTTAGACTTTTTTGACATTTTTCGTTAAAAGTATTTGTTGAGATCTACATAATAAACTCGTATGTTTTTTTAATTAACACTCGCTTAGTTTCGAAGTAAGATGTGGTTGGGGATGGGGGGTGACGCTCATTTTACCAATTTGGAAGCGTCTAGCTTTGTAACATTAAACTTTTAAAGAAGGTTTTAGAAACCTCTATGTCATTTCAAAAGGCATAACCATAAACACCCCACACGCATAGGTTTGACAAAAAAAACGGTTACGTTAATGTACGGGAGCCCCCGGTAAATATCATTATTTTATATTTTTTGTATCAGAATCATAAAGCAGTTAACAGGATACATCCTTCTACAAAATTTCAACAGTGTGAAGCTTATATTTACAGAATAAAGTGGCTGTGACATATGGACGGACATACAGACAGACAGACAGACAGAGAGACTCGACGAAACTATAAGGGTTTCGTTTTTTGCCATTCGGCTACAGAACACTGAAAAGTTTACCGATCAAATTTTCTTTATCGAAGAAAAAATAGTTTTGATATCTTAGGGTCACGACTTCTATGTAGATAGATTTTGTTTGTGCGCTAGTTTTTCACGTTTTGATTACTTGATTTCTGTAGTAAATCGGTTAAACTAGGAATCTTTTACCACACGGAAAAAAAACGATTTTCGCGAGACTCGGCCTCCTGTTCCTTTTCTTTTGATGACCTGACAACATCTTACCTAATAACAAGTGACTAATTTTTGGTAGGTGTCTGAGCATAGCCTAGATATTTCTAAGAACCTTCATCAACGAGACAAAAATGATTCGTAGAAAAGAGCACCTAAACCTATACACAGTTACTACTATACAGGTTGTTGTATCAATAGTTGCCATGTACGTGAATTGGACCAACAATACTTATAATTTTCATCATCAAGTCATCAAAATAATCTTACATTTTTTGTTTCTTGATACATTATTTATGGAGGTGATTTCTCTTTCGGAGCATGAAATTTTTTTTTGATATTTAATTACGCACAATAAAGTATTGTGTATAAAGTATTATGTATAATAAAGTATTATATACATTAATACCATAATGGGTACACTAACTTCTTTTTAGCAAATTAATGTTATATGTGGCGCTAATGTACATTTAGACGATGAAAATTCTTGCTTGGAGCAAAATGGCTATCGTTCAGAGCTGTCAGTAATAAGCTGATTGACAGTAAATTTTAGCATTTAGAAGTTATGATGTTCAGCATTCATCAGCGTTGCTAAGTACGCTGACGTTTGCTGAGAAGGGTGAACTGTTTGCAATTTTCTCTACTGATTTTTGTGTATCTGTACAATATTTTTTCTTTTTTTCTAATATACTTTTTCTGTGGGTTGTAATCACCAAATAGACACCCTGTATATCGGCACGTGGTCGTCGCTCACGAGTGACCGGTTTTGAGTTATTGTGACACGCCGGGCGCCGGGGATCCTGACCGGCAAGTTATAATCTATTGTTCATAGCGAGCAGCACTGACGAGCTACAAAGAAACGAGGGTCATGATTTTAATCAGCATCTTGATCTAACAAAAGAAGATTAACCTACCTAGAGTTGTAAGTCCAATGTATCCTACTAAAATGTGCAGTAGCATGCCGGTAGACTTCGGAATCCTTCTGTAAGGTGCGGTAGCTTTCGTAAATTTCATTTAATTGTATCACGAATTATTCTTGTGAGAAATAAATGTTCTTGAATCTGAATATGAAATAAATCATAGTCATTCATACTAAAATAGTGACTATTATTTATTTTTAGTTAAATAAAATTAATTTTAAACATAAAATAAATAAAAAAACTTCAATACGTACAAAAGTCACAGAAAAAACATTTATACAAGAAGAAAAAGAGGATTTTCTTTTAACTTTAAAACGATTGCGAGGATTGGTTGGTCACATTTGGTACTTTATCTTGCAAATTCTTTAATAAAAGTTATATACGAAAGCTAAGTAGTAGTATTCCGTATCCTACCGGAAAGATTCCGTGCGTTTTGGCTACGGTAGACTTACCTACAACACTAAACCTACCTTACTGTAATTTGGTATTCACATTTATGGAAAAATAACTCACTGGATTAATGTTTTTATGATTGATAGCAGACAAAGATGATCAAATCAAACGAAATTATGTCATGAGAAAAATAATCTTACCAAAGAAAATTGTTTGTTTATTTTTTTATAGAGAACACCTGCTAATGATGCTGGCAATATCAACAATCTCTTGAAACATTCGTTCTTCAGTTTCATATTATATATGTTGGTATAAGTTCCTACCAATTTCAAATAGTGTCACCGAAATATGATTCTCCACATAATAACAAGACATTATACTTAAACCATTCTACATCCGGGTTAAAAGCATAGTTACTCCCCACACTTATACGAAATTTATCTCAATTCTGAGCACTACATTGAGTTTTAGGATTGTATTTACATGACTATGTCAACGCTTGGCTGGAAAGTTTCGCTGTCCGTCAAATAGTGGTGTAATTGGTGACCTCATTGGCCTACTTTTAGGGGTATTCACTCCACATTTCGACAGGGTAAAAGTATTTGTAAGGGCTGTTGTACAGATACAGCTGTTATTATTATCGTCACTCTTTGACGACCTCTATGGTGTAGAGGCTAAGCACGATGGTTTGAAGGCGTCGCCGCTCCGAGGTCCGGGGTTCGCTTCCCGGTCAGGTCAATATAGAAATCAAAATTTTCTATATTGTCTCGGGTCTGGGTGTTGTGGTACCACCGTTATGTCTGATTCCCGTAACACAAGTGCATACTTTGGCTCATTACTTTGGAATCAAAACAATGTATGTGGTTGGTGTCTAATTTTTATATTTATTTAGTTATTCCTTTCTTTTGTCCCATAACTTTCTTTATTTTATTTATTTGTTACTAATGCAAGCAATGTAATAACTTATTATTATTTTAGTACGTCTATTTAGTGTTTCATAACTCATCCTGGTAATCCTTGGGGGAAAGGGATGGAAAATTTTGTATCTTTCCGTTCTCTCTAAAATGATCTGAAGTTCATCCATGATGTGCAATTTTGTGTACGTGTAAAATAAAACATCTGAATGAGAAGACTTTTTAATCCTTAAATAAGATCAGTTACAATAATCAAAACCTAATCTTATTTACATTAAGTTCTACTTTTAAAGACCTCAAGAGTTCGAGTTTACATATTTAACATATTTTTTTTGGCAGCGTATTTAATACTAGCGGTCCTCCGCGACTTCGTCCGCGTGTTTTGAGTTTGCTCCCTCCCCTGCCGTCGCAGTAAGATGTTTTGTATCCTAAAGCCTTCCTCAATAAATACGAAAGCTATCCAACAAAAAATATTTTTTAAAATCGTTCCAGTCCAGCAGTTCCTGAGATTAGCGCGTTCAAACAAACAAACTCTTCAGCTTTATAATATTAGTACGGATTTTCGGTAAAAGGTATTCCATCTTTCTCGTTCCGTACAAGTCTGGGGTACAAGTTAGTATATCACGTTAGAACATACATAGGTAAGTTATCTAGTCAACGTAATTTCTTATTGCATGTCTTTTTACATAGCACAGCAATTCCGAAATGCTTTTCGCATATTACAGACATAAAACCTGTCGAAAACGTTTATAACTTTTCAATATTCAAATTGTTTGAATAATCTGCTTCGCGCTGAGTATATTTTCTCGGTTAAGACATAATATGGTTTACAGGTAATGCTATTGGCACAAAATCTATCATTATGTAGGCGAACCGTTTCATTGTGCATGAAGTTGATACAAAAAGTATGCCTTTTATGATAAAGTGACCACCGATTCTTGACAGCGAAGTTATTGTAATTTTATATTATTTTTGGCAGATAATCTAAAGGGGACAATACATAATAGCTTTTTAGATACCTGCTTATTTACATTAAATCAAGTTTTAATCACAAATTATTTAGGCTAAATATTTTAATGGTGTTCTCTAAAACACGATAAAGCCAAGCCAATCAGTCAAGCTGGTAGAATATTAGTAAATAAAAAAACAAAAAGTGGATTAATATTTCTCAATCTGGATAACATTCCTAACAAAACCACTCAGTGCCTTGTGACAAGAAGTTGAAAAAGTGGCCAACGTTGCCTTAAATGGCTTTTGCAAATTTCACATGGTTTCAGTTACTTCACGCAACTTTGTTAACATTCTTTAGACAAGAAGAGTTCACTTTTATACTGTTTAAATTTTAATTAAGATGCAGTAGTGTTTTGAAATAAGCGAGGCTGTCAAGATTTTAATATTTCAATGGGCATGCAAGTAGGGATTAATACATTTAAAGAGTTATTTGTAATTATGTAAGAAGTAAGGCAATTCAAAAAAAATGTAAAATAATGGTAAACGGTTAACAGGATATCTACTTACACTCATAAAATGCTGTAACACACGGATGGACAGACAAACTTGACGAAAACTAGTGCAGCGAACTGCTAAACTGAACAAGTTAATTCCAACGTAGTGCTAGGTTGGTCGCAAATATGAAACGAATCTTTGTTGTTCCTATTTTATAATTCTACGTGTTCGATTTCTGTTTCTTTTCAGACTAAAGGATTTCATGTCTATAGTTAATATTAAGAAGCTACATGTTATAGAACCACTTCAAAGAATTTTACCAACAAAAGGATATGGAGCGGTTGAATTTCATTTACTTTTTCGTGTGTAAAGCCTAAAAAATCAAAACACGTTTTGTCCTTGTACAGTAGCCAGCACATCAGGTTACTCATATTTGTTGCTTACTAGCCCTTATTACAACTGAATAAGATACCGCAAATTTTTTCTTGAAGTGTTGTTGTCCGTATCTCCGACTCAAAGAAGTTTGCGATAGTCTGCTCTCTTAACTTAGGCTTAATTTGTTTATTTTCTTTGCGTGGTAAAAGAGAAAACTTTTATTCAAAGAAAATAAGAGAAAATGGCCAAGATCACTTCTTTCCCTTATCTCGTAGTTAGCAAAAAGATAAAATAATCCTTAAAAGGTACTTTTAACTATCTGAACCGTCTCCGAGTATAATAGAATTAACATTTGAAAGAAAATGCAAATCAGTGGTTTCTAAAAGAATAAAATACGCTATCTTTTCATCAGAAATTTAAAAGGTATTTCAATTGATTTTAAAATTACACCAAATAAAAAAGGTATTTCAAAGGTGATTCATTTTAAACTCTTTTTTTTTATATATATCTACTGGTCTATCTACTATACCTTCAATCTATTTGTTTTAACACCAACATAGGCAATATATCATTGCTTCGGAACCAAAGTTAGAACCAGTAAAAAATTGAATGTTGACGTGATCATATCAATTTTCTGTTTTTCAGCTGCATCAAGTGTCTTTAATTTTGACCATTTGTTGGAATTGTTTAGATTGTTAGGAAATATTATTCTGACTCAATCAATACAAATTTAAGAAACAGGTTTTTTTTCTCATCGCGTTGCTTACCAAGCGCTATCGGTGTTTGATTTTGTACGGAAGTCTGGAAAACTGCTTTTTTCTTTCTACAAGTAATCTAATTTCCTAATTTAAGTGAAGTATCCTAACTTCCAAGTAATCTTATGTTAATGATTTATCATATAAATTAACATACAAATCAATGTGGTATGCGAATGGCCTGACCATATCTTCCCTGTATCATTTAATTTTAAGGGTCCATCAGGAATGGTGTTGTAAAAACAATATTTTATTGGAGCAGCTCGGAGAGGTCGTAACTCCCCATTTTACATTACCCATCAAATTATTTCATGGTTTACAGCTTCTATTTGAATGCTGCGTTATTTAAGCTTGTACCTACACTGATAAGTGAACGATATCATTAACAAATAAGGTTCGTTAACCCTTAGTTAGAAGGAAAGAATAAAGTCTTATTCTTCTTAGTAACAAAATATGCTAAAGACAAGACACTATTAGTAACTTAGAATCTGTTTTACAATGTGACTATCTTTAAAGTATAATAATAAAAATCTAGCTATATTTTTGCACACCGTTTCTACCTCACTGATAAACGTTGTTTCCTCTACCCAATGGTTGTCTGGAAGAGATCGCTTCCAGCGATAATACCGCCATTATTTTACAAATAATTTGCCTGTAATGTCATTGTTTCTTGTGTCCTTACTTGCGCAACAAAAAATATTTATGTAATGTCCTAATACTGGTTCTGGTTACTGTTATCTGTCCACTAAAGGCTACGATACACATGCCTGTTGCTGGCACACTTTCATGCCAGCTACTTGCACGTGCCATCTACTTATATGTGTACGGAGACGCTTACTGGTATGCAATGTGAGGGAAAGGACGCAAGGGCTCCAAAACAAGCGCGTGTGGATATCTATAGTATGAATAAAGGCATGCAAGGACGTACAGTAACTGGCATGCAAACTAGAAGCTGATTGTCGGCTGTAAAGTGTTTGAAATGGCGGAATATAAAATTTTAAAAATATACGTAAAATAATGCTTTATTGAATGAGTAGGAATCGCGTAAACTTTAAAAACAAGTATTTGAAGACTTTCCTCGATTATTTTTAACTTAGCGAGTGTAAATTTTGTAAAATGTACATACTGTTGATTTTTATTTAAAAAATCAACAAAAATTGATTATTGGTATAGTACATTCTTAAAAACTGCAAACATAACTTTGTTCTTTATACAAACACTATGAAAAACAAAGTTATGTTTGCTGTCAACAAAATACTGTGGTATTATGGTTAGTGGAAGTAAGTGGATACCTAATTCAGTTAAAGTTGGAACGGAACCCTTAGAGGGCGAGTCCGACTCGCACTTAGCCGGGTTTTGTCTTATATTTTCGGTTCACAAATGACTGAGGTATGAGGCTTTTTTCTTTGTACAAGGAAAAATAAAATTATGACATGCAACATAAAAAAATAACTTAAAATTTTCTTTTTAGGCTGAAAACGCCAGGCGTCGCAAGTACGTCTCACTTGCAAGTGATTATGTGTTTGCGCCGTTTGGCGTTGAAACATATGGGCCGTGAGGCCCTCTGCTAAATTGCTGTTTAGAAAAATTGCGCCAAAATTAAATTCTGTAACAGTCAATAATAAAGCTGGCTGGTTTCTAGCTCAAAGGGTTAGCATAACGGACACGCAGCCAGCATCATAGCCTCCTTGCTAAAAGGAAATGGTTTTGTTTTTGAATAGGTTGATTTGAAGTTAATTTTTTATGCTGCGTGGTATGCGTATACATACAAAAAACATACAGTCGAATGGATAACGTGCTTCTTTTTGAAGCCGGTAATAACGCCTAAGTGCTTAATGTTCTAGTGGCGTTTTATCGCCGTGAGTAGCACCCGAAAATGAAATAAAGCTGTTTATTTAATATTAGAAACAGTACAAGAACGTACAGATACACCAGTCAATCATTTTTGCAGTGTACTGTGATTAGGGCCTAGGTTCAAGTCTCTATATCACGAGTATCTGTTAGGTAAGGGCATTAATAAAAAAATATATATGATAAGTGACTATCTCTCAGTGATTTGACAGTTTACAGATAGAAAATACTGTTTACGCTAGATAACCTCTAGCAATAGGTAGCCTTTATTTAATTCTACGGTTTCATAATTCAACCACAGAATATCCAACCTAAATTTGCTTTTTGTATAATCTTTTCAATATTTTCATTGGAGCTTAGCTTTAGACCTCGGTAGGTATGAAAGGGGTATAACCTGCCGGCCTAAGATGCGCGCTTATTTATCATTTATCGCGGCAATCGATAAATTTCATACGTCATTTCAACCATATTTAAACAGGTTTTAAGTAACTTTAATGTATTTATTTGTTTTTGAAAACAATAGGGATAAGATTGCCTTACAAGTGAAAACAACGTGGGAAAACGTGTTACTTAGGAATTAAAAATATTTTATCGACGTGCTAAACGATATCGAGGCGTGCATGTTAGGCCTACTGGTAAAAGCATTTCATGCCAACAGACATTTCACGTCGAAACTGGGAACCCTGTCGTAACAATACCTATCCTAATAATAAAGACTAACTTTAGGGTTTCACTCGAGTTAGCAAAACATGTTGTTTTTACGACTTCACTCTGAAATAGACCATGATTTGAAAGTTTCATACTGAAATGTTCAGGTATTTGTATATTTCGTGATGAAATCCTTAAAATTCATATTAATTTGTGTATGATTTTTGTCATTGAACCCTCAAATGAAGAAACTATACAAAATTAATTAAAAAATAAAACTGCCTCTAAAAACTGACAAAAAGCTTAGCTTAAAGTATGCTTGACACTGATTTTGTTTTTTCTAAGTAAGCTGAGCTTTGTAGTCAGTATTTTATTATAGTCAGTAGTATAATTTTTAATTCTATAATTTTATATTATGATTCATAGTTATTTATCCATATCTCTAAAACTAAAGTTCGTTTTGTTTAGCTAGTCGAATATTGTAAACGATCTTGGCTATCCTTTTAAACAAAATAATTCATTTTAAAATTAGATAAATACAAAACTTGCAACCACTTTAGGTAATTTATCGTTGAACAATGAGATCTTTTTAAATCAAATAGTTTGTCTAGTTCTTACTGATATTATTTTAAAAGTCATAAAAATATTGTTAAAAATATTCGACTAGCTAAAGAAAACAGACTATACTGAACCAATTTTGAAGAAACGTACACTGTACCCTAAGTTGAAATACATATATCTAATTCTACTAAAATCATTTTTCTATGACAACTTGTTTCCGAGAAATTCGATAACATATAAATATACAAACATACCTAAACTTCTGAAATTTTGCACGTGTTTGAAAACTTTTTTTAGATCAACATACTTAAATTTTATCTGATTCACATGCATTGAATTGATTTACTCTTTTTTAAGTCAGTTAAAAGAAATGGGATGCGTAAACTACCGAAAGGGTTACGACCTCCGTGGTCGAGTGGCTAGCACGCTGGTTTCAAGCGTCGCCATCTCGTGAGGTTCCGGGTTCGATTCCCGGTCGGGTCAATGTAGAAAATGATCTTTTCTATATCGTCTCGGGTCTGGGTGTTGTGGTACCACCGTTGTTTCCGATTTCCAAACCACAAGTGCTTTAGCTACTTAGCTTGGGATCGGAGCAATGTGAGATGTTGTCAAATATTACAAAAAAAAATATTTATTTTATTTATTTCTATTTATAACCGCTTGAATAAAATGATTTTCCTTTAGGCAGTTAAGAAATTGACTGATTCAAAGAATACCTGCTTTTATGTTTGAAAGAGCACTGACAATTATAAGACTAAGTTGAAATTTATAAAATTATTTTGCTTTAAATTTCCGCGAAGCGACGCCGGCGCAGGCAACTAACTACACGAACCGTCACCGCGTTTAGTATTAGTTCAGGCAAATGCAGGATGCACCACCCGCCCTCCCTCAATACGCATGCGGCACAGCTCATGCAATTAATAGTACCCAACACCAACGTGCAAAAAAAACCTCGACGCGTTTCGCCACTACACGTGGCATCCTCAGGAGATGTTGTCGCCTCGGCGGAGCACGGACGACTGACTGAACTGTGTCGACTGGCGAACAGGCCTTTTATACTTTCCGTCCACTAATGAGGTGACGTAATCGTTGTCACGGAATTTGAAAATGAAGTTAATCCGTTGGTAGTTGACGGTTATTATTAATAGATTGTTGATTTGAAAATATATTTAGAAGTGGAGAGGCGGTATAACTGACCTGTTCGTTCAACAATGTAAGCGTATTATCTTTATTATGTTTTATTATTTCTAATTGTTCCAAAACGGATAGTTTCAAGCCTTTTTCACAAGTATGAAGGACAGAAAATGTATGATTATCAGGAATACTATGTCCTGAATCTAAAAGATGTTTGGCGAAATGAGACCTCTCAGGATGGTTGTTTCGGTAAGCGGAAATATGTTCTTTATAACGTGTGTTGAAGCTACGGCCGGTCTGACCTACATAAATGGCGTTACATGCACTACAGTTAAGCCTATAAACACCAGATTTTTGGTGTTTATCATTGGATTTCCGCAAAGTAACGCCTGATTCTATTAATTAATAATTATAAGACTTTATTACTGTCTTTGAAACGTAATTAAATTTATAATTAACGAGTCCTTATTTACGAAAAGGTAGATGAAATCTTAGAGAAAATAATAAAAATGTGAGGTTTTTCATTTAGTTTAATTGCAAGACTATCAACCAAATGTTACTATGCGGCATTGATGTAATGTTTGTTCTTGTTTTCTTTATTAGAATGATACGAATTAAACTACAATTGAATAGAACAAAGATTAGTCCTTTTACAACCTGCTTAATAGTGTGCTAAATTACTTTTTACGGTATCTGTCCTTTAAATCATACGCAATGACATCTCATATTTGAATTACTCGTTGGTTACTGCATTTAATCGATAGCGAAAAAAACCACACAGTTTCATTTAAAAGAAGCGCGAATCAGACTTCAATAGGCATTTCCAAATATTTTGAACAGCTATGAAACCTTTGTTATTTGATATTCATTTCAACTTGATACCTCCTTGCGTTCCCAAAGATAAGGGTCTTGACAGACTGACAGATAGCAATCCAAGTGATTCTATAATCTCTCCCTTTGAGTTACAGAACCTGAAACAGGAACTCAACATGGCTTAACCCAGTTCCCGTATATTTGGTAGCGTGCCAATAAAAGCTGTATTTGGGTAGGACCCTATTTTGCGTGACCCTGCATTTTCCTCGTTTATAAAAAAAGCAGGAAGGGGCAATCAAACCGCATGGTAGCTTAATTCACCCTTGTTGTAGGTATCTGTCAATCCAGTTGAATAAATGAGAGGCTATATATGTAGCTTATTCCCTGACAGCTACCTATATCGATCTATGAACCCCGTTATAACAAAAAGTAAGTAATGTGATAACAAAATTTGTACCATACAAATTTTTTTCGTTGAGGTCATCTTAATTTTTGTCAGTGTTTTCATTTTTTTTTTTCGTAAGTTGTGCGAGCACTTCAAGAGAGTTTAAATTACATTCAAAAATGTTTTCCTTACATTATATGCAAATATGATAAAATTAAACCTCTCTACAAAATTCGTAAAAAAATTAAAATGGAGAAACTCGCACCCTTGCGCATAGCTCGCGCGTATCTACGAAATACAACGCCGTAGCTAGTAAGTTACGAAAAGGTGACCTAGCGTTGTTGGTAGTGTTGACTCGCTTGCTAGTATCACAAAAGTTAATAGAATTTGTTGGTTTTTTCCATTTTTTTTGGCGTCAGTTTTGTTGCTAGAACCGTCCCCTGAGTCGAGCGACGCTGATTAAAATAACACTCTGTATAGTATTGAAACTCTGATAATGTTAGAGGTTTCTTAGTGGATTCGTAAAAAAACACATTTTTTGCGGTTGCATTGCAAACGCTGGCTGAATCCTATGAAATGAATCATAATAATGTACAACAATATTGTATACCTTAACAAGGTCCACAAAAATCCTCGCGGTGGTATACGAATATGTCTATCTTTTTGAGATAACCCACAGTAACTATGTATTTTTATTCTTTAATTTTTACAAGAAATATTGGATTATTTACGAAGCAATACAGAATTAATCCCTATCCAATTAAAGCCTGATTTTATCATATTAAAGTACAATAAGCCTAATTAGAAACCTTTGTCGATTTGTCAGCAACGATTTCGTGCGTAAAAGTTATTTTAAAATCAGTCATTTTATACTTATTTCGCCGAATAAGTCTATCTGACATTGGTAAAAGGGCTGTAAGTACCTTATATATAATGTACATTTTGTATGGATCAATATGGCTCTTGTTATTAAAATGAATATGTTCGAAGATAGCGAAACAGAACCAAATACAGCATTCAATAAATTTCATGAATGGTTTTGCTTGCTTTACAATCTTTGCTTTCCATATATAAAAGTTAGATTATGTACAAAATCTAATTTGAAGTGGATAACAACTGGAATAAGGAAAAGCTGTGCCAAAAATAGAGTCATTAGGCAAAATTACTACAGAAAGAAAACTTTTAAAAATAAACTCAAATACCAAAAATACTCAAAAATACTAAAAAAATGTATACTAAATGCAAAAAAAAATACGAATAATAAATATGTACTGAAAAGTAAAAATACCTGTAAAGCTACATGGAAAGTTATTAAAGAGGAAATAGATACTAATCCGCAGTACAATAACTTTATTGATATAATTAAATATGACAACAATGTTATTTCTAGTCCTACTCAAATCGCTAATACTTTTAACAATTATTTCATTGAATTGACAAATATAGATAATACAGTTAATATTTCATGTGACATACTAAATAAACCTTTGAATAATTCTATTTATCTTAAACCCATTGACGAATATGACATAAATAAATTAATACTGACCTTAAGTAATAGCAACTCTGAGGGATACGACGGCGTATGTACGAAAGTTATTAAGTTTTGTTATAAGGAATTAGGCCAAGTCTTAGCTTATTTAATTAATTTGTCCTTGGCATCGGGAATTTTCCCTAATAAACTGAAATTTTCTGTTATTAAGCCTTTGTTTAAAAAAGACGATAAATCTATTTTGGACAATTATCGCCCAATCGCGCTGGTGCCGATCTTTTCAAAAGTGTATGAAAAAGTTATGCATAGTAAACTTACATCGTTCTTTGATAAGTATCAAGTCATCCAGCGCAATCAGTATGGCTTTCAGAAGAATAAATCTACTGCACATGCCATCTTTGACATGGTCAACGAGACTCTGACTAGCCTTAACGCGAATAATTATACAACCGCCATATTTTTTGATATGTCAAAAGCTTTCGATTTCGTTTCACATAATCCGCTCCTTGAAAAATTGGAAAAATGTGGTGTCAGGGGCAATGCCTTATGTTGGATTAAAACCTTCCTTGATAACCGCCAACAATCCGTTGAAATTAGTCGACCTGACTGTAATTTTGTGATTCAAAAATATAGATCGGATCTAAGAGTAAACGAATATGGAGTCCCACAGGGTAGCGTTCTAGGTCCTTTACTGTTCCTGATCTATATTAACAACCTCCCGGGGTTAACTAAACACAAATCTATTTTATTCGCAGATGACATAGTTATAATTGTAAAAACAGACGGGAAATTGACTCTGGAAGATCATATTCAGGACATTAATATTACACTTAAAACTTTAATTGAATGGCTTAAAAATAATAATTTACATATAAATCTGGACAAAACATACTTCATTAATTTTAATAATATAATATATCAGACAATGGACATACATTTCGAAGGACAAAAACTGAAAGGTACAAATATGACGAAATTCTTAGGTGTATGGATAGATGATAAACTTAATTGGAAAGATCAAATCGAAAATGTTTGCAAGAAAATTAACAGATTTTCATACGCACTGTATAAATTAGGTAAAGTCGCTACCAAAAATACAGCACTTACTGCTTACTTTGCGTACGTAGAGTCCATTTTACGTTACGGACTTATCATATGGGGTCATGGCTCTGATGCAAATAGAGTTTTCATTGCACAAAAAAAGTGCATTAGGGCCATATGTGGTTCTGCACCTGATGAGCCATGCAGGCCGTTATTTACTTACCTACAAATACTACCTCTTCCATGTCTTTATATTTTTGAGATTTGTAAGTTTGTTAAGCAAAACATGTTTTTTTTTAGACAAGCAAAGGAGGTTTATATGCGCAACACTAGAAATGGCAATAGGCTTGTGGCAGATATCACTCCAAAAAGTGCAAAATTTGAAAAAAACTGTTACTGGATGTGTACTCTTATTTATAACAAAGTACCTCATAATATAAAAGACCTGCCGTTCAACAGATTTAAAAGTGCACTTTATAAATGGCTAATTCACCATTGTTTTTATAAAGTTGATGATTTTTTAAATTTGAAGTCATGATGTTTGAACCGTTTTATTATTATTGAAACTAATTGATATTGTATTAATATTCTAGAAAACTTTGACATGTGTATTAATATTATGAATTCTGACTAGTTTAATTGATTATTTTTAATTGTTTATTATTAAAATATGTATTTGCATGCTATTAAATGATAGCTGAAAAAGCTGAGCTAACCATAGATTTATACCATCCCAATGTACCCTTTTTCATGAGCAAATAAACACATTCTTTCTTTCTTTCTTTCTTACAGATTAAAAATGCAGGGACAGCGGTCGAGGCGGTATCGGTTGGGGCCGGGGGGCATAGATTTGAGTGTTGAGTTTTTTGCGAAAGCGATATAATAATTTACGTTTCTTTTTTTCAAGAGTAATATCTTAAGATTTTTTTTGTATCTTATGACAAATAAGCTTTGAATATTGTATATAAAGACATAATTAGCATCATTATCCGCATTTGCACCCATACGAAGCCGGGCTGGCCCTAATAATGTTATAAACCTTTGTGGAATTCAGTTTAAAACATTAATAATTTTCAATTGAAGAAAATGAGAGAGAGAAGTGGATTCAATTTAATTCGGAGATTGAATTCCAGTTCATAGCTCATGCAATAATATACTTACGCTGAAGTAGGTGGTAGCAATTTCCTGAAATATCAGCAGCCATGTAGCAAATAAAAGGTGCAGTGATAAATGTAATATGTGTCTTTCTTTTTAATAAAGATTTAGAAAGTAAATTGCGCCAAAACTAAATTTTGTGACGACCAATAATACAGCTGGGTTGTTCCTATCTCAAAGGATTAACATAGCTAGCAAACGCAGAAACGCAGACAGCAACATAGCCTCCTTGCTGAAAAAAAGTTTCGTTTATGATTTTCGTTAGGTAGCATTTTTTTTTTCTTATTTGTTGTTTATAAACGTTATTCAAAATTATTGTAAAGGCTTCACCTCAAGCATGAAGTGGTATGAGAGCCATATACCACAACGCAGGCGCAGAGTGGATAAGTGGATGATTATTTCCAAGGCAAACGACCAACGCACCCTGTCAGATGTTATCAAGACGCCTATTAGGTCTCTGAGTACTTAATAACTAAGTCAACCGATAAGAGCCAGGTAAATAGCAAAAAACAGCTCGTAATATTCGTCACTAATTAAGCACCCCTGCAAACACGGCTGCGGCGTAGGTTTCCTTACTTCGATAGCACTACCAAAACGCTACAACCACTGCGTTATGGGCAACTCGAATATTTTTCTAAATAAGGAAGTATGCCATGCATCACAACATAGTATGTACAACAAACTATGCAATATACATAATAGTAGGCGTATACTCTAGCGTGTACTGAATCTCGTATGAATGATGTTAATATTTATCGCTTTGCCCCACATTCGTACTCAGACAAGTAAACACTGGATTTGTTTTTTCTGCTTCGATAAGTTTCTAAGAGGAACTCACGGAAGTTGAATAAATCAGGATTGAGAACGAATTGATTTGGAACGATTGTTGGGTGGACAAATATGCAAGTTCTTACTGATTTTTATGTAAGTAAGGGACTCATATTACACAGAACGTTATCTATTTCCGTTTTCGGGGATGAATAACCACCAAAGAATAAAAATGGTTGAAATTAAAATACTCGCACATTTATGGAATGTTGTCACGTTTTAATTGAAAAATCCTACTAATGGTTCAATCGCAAAAGTTTTGTGATATCTGAAATACATATACTTGTAAATACTGTTAACAACAATGGATTTTGATGTAACTTTACAATGATAATCATGTTGGAACATCACAAGTATTTTTAAATTCAGATATTAAAGCTTGTAACCGCTAGTTATAAATGATATAACATAACATAATATTTTAACTATGCATGATTGACAATCTGCAATTGGTCAGGGTACTAGTAGTACTATATTATCTGGGGTCAGGGTACACTTATTCGGCCAGCGCAGTGAATTATACTGAATGAAATATTCTTATGAATTCTTGTAAGAATTATGTAACGACCGGTAAGCTTTTGTTTTATCAGCACATTCGTCACGTAACATCCACCTGAATCAAGATCAAACAGTAGGTGTCTATCTAATATTCGATCAGAGTCCAAACGAATATTTTATTTCACTATAAGATTCCTAGAACGATTCATGAAAACTAGTTATAAGAAGAACATTTCTTATAACTAGTTTTCAAGTTTAGATTGACTTGATAAATTGTCAATTAATAAACAATAAACTTACGAATCATGTCAAAAACTTTTATCCAACTTAAAGTTATTGCATCAGGAAAGCAGTGCCAAAATTTAAGTTACAAATCACTTTTTAAGGTTCAGAGTATTAATACACTGCAAACACAGTGTATAACTCTAATATAGGTGTATAACTGTGCAAACATTATATCAATATCCATAAACAACGAAGTCATTATAAGTTGGGCAGAAGTACTATGCTTAGAGCAGTGAATAGTCCACTCTGCTTACTCAAAATTAAAAACCCCTAGCACCTATGTTGTGTCCGACAAATATCACATTATATAAATATGCGCCTGGCAACATACCAATTGTCGTGGTTTCGACGAAGGAATTTTCTTCTTTGTGTTACTAATACCAGACAACGTTTATGATAGGGGCGTCTCCCATAAATACTTAAATACATAAACATCCATGACTAAGGTACAAATATTCGTCCTCATCACGCAAAAATTTGCCCCTTGCGGGATTCGAACCCGCGGCGGCCGGCGTAATAGTCAGGAGCTCTCTCCAATACACCAAACGTCAATGTGAGTATGGTTGAGAAACGTTTGTGTTATCATTAGCCCAACACTTGATGGTGTTTGCCAGCAAGTCCTAGGTAAGTTGGCGATAGTTCCGGCGCTTCCGTAACTTGCTACTTCAATTGCTAAAGTTTTGACGTACTACTAACTTTCAAGTTGAAACATCAATTATTATTATTTCTACCTAAAATAACGAAAGCGTACCTATTTAGCACCTAATAGTGTCAGCTTAGATATTTACTTACAAATCAATTCAACGTAATAAAATTAAAAATAATTCGTAACGGGAAAAGATCACAGATACAGGAAAAAAATAAAGGTTTGAACCAACTGAACATTTTAAGCCACTGACGGATTTGATTTGCATAATTTGTATTTACATTTCACCAGAGTTATTCTAACATTGAATTTTTTAAATATAAATTTAATAAAAAATATATTTGAATAATTTAGAAAAACAAATAGTAGTTAGTAAAAATGGGATCAAAATTAAACCTAATCATTTTGATATCAGGGAGCAGATCGTGTAGTTTGTATACGAAAAAAGTTAATCGGTGAATTTTCTTGGTTGAAGAAAAGTTTTTGATTTCTCAGATTCACGATTTCTTTGCATTTTGATTTTAACCGTGCGATAGTTTTTTTACATGTACTAGATTTTTAGGTAAAAAAAACAAAATTAGATTACCACACATAAAAAGTTCGAGGCTTTATTTGTGAATCACTCGCGCCATTATGTCGGGTAACAAAAAAAGAAAAAAAAATAACTAAGACATGCAACATAAAAAATAAACTTAAAATCTACCGATTCAAAAACAAAACCATTTCATTGCGGCAAAAATAAACAAATATTTCGGTTTGTTAGTTTTGATTAATTTTCGATTTTTATGAAAATCAGTTAACATTCACACGAATGTCATTTAAAAAAAATAGATATACTTCAATTTTATTACTACCCTACCCATCTAAATAAAGTTTAATTTTAGTTGTATTCAATTCATTTTTAAAACAAAAATCATTCGAGGGTGATACAAAAAAAGTCCCTGAACTTTATAAAAGTTGCTAGTAAAATACGAGTATTTTCTAGTTAATCAATCATTATCTCAAGTTATGTTAATATATCTGAAAACTCTGAGCAATCAAATCAACTATGCTCTACATCAACGCAAAAAATAGAGCACAATTTTAATTGCACGCTATTGCACGTAACATAATTATCGAAAACTTATAAAGCCGTTATTCAGAGCGTACTGAAACAGAATGCGTAATGTCACCCACCGCATAGAAAACTGCATCCCAATTGCATCACAGTTCAGTCACATCAAAATGAGAAATAACCAAACACTTACCCATTATTGAGACACTGGCACACAAGAGAAATAATGTTTTTTTTTAGTTACAAATATCGTTATTTTGTTTTTTTTATTTCGTAACGGTTTTCAGGATGGCCGCGCGCTACCCCTGCGGTGTCGGGATTCAAACTGAACGAACAGGGTGAATCTGTAGATATAAGGGTGGCATAGCTCGGAAGCGAAAACAAATTTAGTAAGGACAGCATTTTAAGATCTCCTTAATATTTGAGCGGTGGATATTAGCTGAATAAGCGACGGTTAACGTTTACTGCTGGTATTCTTTGGGGATAATTTGAGCCGGCTCTGTGCTTTTAGAGGCTTAGTTTCCGCTGCTGTTGCTAATTTTCTTTTTCTGCCTCAATATTCTCATTTACTCTGATATTTATTGTCCCAGTAATCTATGTATGTAAGGGCCGATTTTACTAACGTCAGATAAGACTTATCCGACTGAATAAGTATAAAACGACCGATTTTAAAATGAAATTTACATTAATGATTGCTGTCAAATTAAAAACGTTTACTAATTAGGCGCATCCTAATTTATTCGACGAATATTCGTTAGTTTTTTTTTTTTACTTTCGCGTTCGCGTCAGTCTCCTCGTGACCACGATGGTTGCAACACCGTTGAAACGTCGAGGGTGTAAGTAGTAACAATACTACTACATAATATGCGTCGCGTATAGTCCCGCAGTTATAAGTTTTTAGAATATTCGTTATTTGACGTTAGTAAAATCAGGCCTAAATTGTTTTGTTGCAATTTTATTTTATTTGTTTTACAAAATCTACTGCTCTAAATCATAACTACATAATATACAGAATATGTTAGACTTACAGGACTTACAGGATTTCATTTCTACAGGATTATCATTCATATTTTAGGCAGATTTTTTACCTATTTATCTACATTTTTGGTATTCAAAGCTAGATGGTGCAACAGAGCTTTTTAAAGATACGCTTATCATAAACATGACTCATAATCAAAAAGACGGTAGAGCATGCTTTTGGCATTAGATCGGCTATGTTTAGGTACAGGTTGTACATCAGTTTAAAATAAATACACATGACATAAAATTAGGTTTTAAATTATTGCATGTGTATGTATTTTCGCCCATATTGAAGTTCTCTCCTTAAATAGTCAGATATTAATATTATTTTATTACTAGTTTACCTTTTGTTCTTTACTTTTGTGTCTATGAATGTGATATAAGGAAAATTACTTGCAATAGCAGTTCCAATGATGATTACAGCTGGACGTTTTTAAAAAAATACGGAAAACGCGAAGAATGGAGAGAGCACCACCGACAAGATCCTAGCTTCTTATGAGGTGTTTTATCATCAATAACAAACATAATTACTTTTCTCAGTTTACGCCAGTATTATTATGTTTTGTATTTTATACTTTTATTTTTCTTAGGCCTGATTTTACCTCCTATATCCTATTTGACAGCAATCACTCATGTTAATGTCGGATCGGATCGGATAATTCTTATCAGACGTTGGTAAATTCGGCCCTTAGGAAACTTACTAGTCTACTACTACTACTACTACTCTTAATAATGTGAAATTTTATACCTGTTTTAATAGAAGTTCCCCTAGCCGATTTCGACTACGGTGGCCAGTCACAGCGACTAACCGACTGCGGGAGTCATATCAAAGTGCACCAGTGTGTGCGCAAACACAGGTGCATTCTCTCTTCCTCTCACTCTGATAACCCGATGGGACAGCTATCTGACACAACCGGACAGAGATCAGGTGCAAGACCAACGGCTTAAGGTGCTTTTCCGAGGCACGGAGGTGAACCACCGCCAACTTCCAAACTCCAGGCTACCCTAAGAATTTCCGAACAGGCAAACCCAGGTAGTTTTTGACCCGACTCGGGGATCGAACCCGGGACCTCCCGCGCAGCCGTCGCTTTTTAAAGTGCGACCCTCTTACCGCTGCGCCAACGAGGCAGTTATACCTGTATTATTATACCTCTCAATTCCTGTATTATTCCCTGGGGTAAACATAATACCTACTGTATTGCATAAATGTAAATGTGTTTAGTTGAGGTGAACTTTCAATTATTTTGTACGCAGGTTATGAGTACGGTCCGATATAAGTTTAGACTGTTATAACTTAAATGTTTGGATAGGATGAGAAAGTGTTTTTATAAGAACCTAACAAACAGTCCACCAGTCTCGCAATAAGAAAGCCCGACAAAGGAACATCGTAATAAAAAGATAGCGAAGTTCGTTGACCACGAGATCCAACACCGAATTTCAGTATGGTTTAGCATGTATCACAGGGTGGATCTAGGATCCTAACTGAGCCACTAAAGGTACGCATTTAGTGAGTGGCTCGATTGAGCTACTAAATGCAGCGATTGGTGGTCGCAACTTGACTGAGCTTCAAATGGTTCCGTTTAGTGGCTTGAAATAGTTATTAGCAGCTGCGATTGGCAGCAGATTATAGTGAATGGCTTAGTTGAGCCACTAAATGTAGCGATCGGTGGTCGAAACTTGACTGATCCTCAAGTGGTTTCGTTTGGTAGCTTGACAAAGTCGTGAGCAGCTGCGATTGGTGGCTGCAATTCACTAATTCAGGCCACAGCTTGACTACGCAAATAGCAACTGTGATTGGTGGCGGCGATTAGTGGCTCACACGCACTAGAGGTGAGCTTTTAGTGAGTGGCTTAATTTAGCCACTAAATGTAGCGATTGGTGGTCGCAATTTGACTGAGCCTCAAGTGGTTCCGTTTGGTGGGTTGACGAAGTCATTATTAGCTGCGATTAGTGGCTGCAACTAACTAATTCGTGCTACAGCTTGACTCAGCATTTAGAAACTGCAATTGGTGGTGGAGTTTAGTGGCTCACTCGCTCTAGTGGTGAGCATTTAGTGAGTGGCTTGATTGAGCTACTAAATGCAGCGATTGGTGGTCGCTACTTGACTGAGCCTCAAGTGGTTCCGTTTGATGGCTTGGCGATGTCATTAGCAGCTGCAATTGGCAGCTGCAATTCACTAATTCGTGCTACAGCTTGACTCAGCAATTAGCAACTGCGATTGGTCGCGGCGTTTAGTGGCTCACTCGCTCTAGAGGTGAGCATTTAGTGAGTGGTTTGATTGAGCTTCTAAATGCAGCGATTGGTGGTCGCAACTTGGCTGAGCCTAAAGTGGATGCGTTTGGTGGCTTGACGAAGTTATTATCAGCTGCGATTGGCGGTTGCAATTAACTAATTCGTGCTACAGCTAGACTAAGCAAGTAGCAACTGCGATTGGTCGCGGCGTTTAGTGGCTCACTCGCACAAGAGGTAAGCATTTAGCAAGTGGCTTGATTGAGCTTCTAAATGCACCGATTGGTGGTCGCTACTTGACTGAGCCTCAAGTGGTTCCGTTTGGTGGGTTGACAAAGTCATTAGCAGCTGCGATTGGCGGCTGCAATTTACTAATTCATGCTACAACTTGAAAAAACAATTAGCAACTACGATTGGTGGTGGCGTTTAGTGGCTCACCGCTCTAGAGGTGAGCATTTAGTAAGTGGTTTGATTGAGCTTCTAAATGCAGCGAATGGCGGTCGCAACTTTACTGAGCCTAAAGTGATTCCGTTTGGTGGCTTGACGAAGTCATTATTCAATTCATGCTACAGCTTGAATAAACAATTAGCAACTGCGATTGGTGGCGACATTAAGTGGCTCACACATAAACGAGTATTTTATGCTTAAATGTAGAACTTCGTTATCCTTTTAAAATTGGTTCTCTGTTTACCGCCCCTAAACTGATTTGCTATAATGTTCTAAGGGATTCGTTATTCCAAGGAAAACGGTGAATCACTTCTTTATACTTGTATGTTTGCCAGACCCTTT
This sequence comes from Pyrausta purpuralis, assembly GCA_963924145.1. Classification (NCBI taxonomy): domain Eukaryota; kingdom Metazoa; phylum Arthropoda; class Insecta; order Lepidoptera; family Crambidae; genus Pyrausta; species Pyrausta purpuralis. Next base: position 6,012,154 of record OZ001651.1, read on the forward strand.
TACATTACACTGAAATTGACCTAAAAAGTAAAATAAGAAATAAAAAATCTCGTTGACAATATTTACTATGGCAAGGAAACGGCAATTTCCACTTTGCTTACACAAGCATAGGTTTGTGAAAAGAAACATATAGGTATAAGAAAAATAAAAGTTTCGATGTGCCTTGTAATACGAATATTTTTGAATGGACTGTACGGCAGTTCAGAAGTAGATTTTCCCACACTAGATAGTGAATATTTTCTATTTCTAATATTGTATCTACTTACATTAAGCTCAGACATTTAATAACAAAAATCGACACACTTACGGCTTTTCTCCCTTTCATATTCTATTATTGAGTAACTTTAGCGGTAACCTTTTAATATGTTAATTGGAGGAATACTTGTCTAAAGAGCGATTCATGTTTAAAGATGAGGTTTATTATAACCATAAATCGATTGCTGTAAATCAATCACGCCTTTGACGGTAAATATTAGATAATTATGTGATTTTTAATACAATAACAGTGTCAGAGTACTGCAGTTTATATTTCCCGCAAAAAAAGAAATATATGTTGATATAATTACTTTTAAAGGTGGTTTATCCATACCAATTTACCTAGATATTTAACTATTTACTTCAATGATATAAAATTTAAAAATACAGTTATATTTTCACAACTAAGGTTACCTAATCAAAGTGTTAGATTAGGAATATTCGTCGAATAAAATACAATACGCCTTAGTATGTCAGCAATCGTTTACGTAAATGTCATTATAAAACCCGTCTTTTAATACTTATTCGATCTGATAAGTATTATCGGACGTTTAAAAATCGGCCCTTATTTGCATAACATACCTATTTTATTGAGGCGTCCCTTTTTGTGTTTATGTCTTATATTATTAAGATAAATTATAAGTAGAAGTGTATTATTTTGCGATTTACATAAAAATAATCAATACAAAGGAAACCCTATAACCCGTTATCAGGACAAAAACAAAAATCCCTAACCCAGCCTTGTTTACTTGATATATGAACAAAGTGCGAATGTTCGTCATTTTCTTTTCTATCTGAATTTAGACAATCACGTCACGTGAACAACTTTGTTCACGTGACTAGATTGTCCAATAGTGTGCTGAAAATATTTCGACGCAAATGAATTCTTGAGGATTACTAATCTATTATAATTGCATGTTCCTACCAACAGATTTAAGAATTTGATTTTTGTTAGACTTTTTTGACATTTTTCGTTAAAAGTATTTGTTAAGATCTACATAATATACTGTTATGTTTTTTTAATTAACACTTGCTTAGTTTCGAAGTAAGATGTGGTTGGGGATGGGGGGTGACGCTCATTTTACCAATTTGGAAGCGTTTAGCTTTGTAACATTAAACTTTTAAAGAAGGTTTTAGAAACCTCTACGTCATTTCAAAAGCCATAACCATAAACACCCCACACGCATAGGTTTGACAAAAATAATGGTTACGTTAATGTACGGGAGCCCCCGGTAAATATTATTATTTTATATTTTTTGTATAAGAATCATAAAGCAGTTAACAGGATACATCTTCCTACAAAATTTCAACCGTGTGAAGCTTATAGTTACAGAATAAAGTGGCGGTGACATACGGGCGGACATACAGACAGACAGACAGACAGACAGAGAGACTCGACGAAACTATAAGGGTTTCGTCATGCCATTCGGCTACGGAATACTGAAAAGTTATATAGTTATATAGTTTTGATATCTTAGGGTCACGATTTCTATGTAGATAGATTTTGTTTGTGCGCTAGTTTTTCACGTTTTGATTATTTGATTTTTGTGGTAAATCGGTTAAACTAGGAATTAAAGTTAAAGTGGTAATAAGACCACACGGAAAAAAATCGATTTCCGCGAGACTCGGCCTCCTGTTCCTTTTCTTTTGATGACCTGACAACATCTTACCTAAAAACAAGTGACCAATTTTTGGTAGGTGTCTGAGCATAGCCTAGATAGTTCTAAGAACCTTCATCAACGAGACAAAAATGATTCGTAGAAAAGATGGCCTAAACCTATACATAGTTACTACTATACAGGTTGTTGTATCAATAGTTGCCATGTACGTGAATTGGACCAACAATACTTATAATTTTCATCATCAAGTCATCAAAATAATCTTAATTTTTTTGTTTCTTGATACATTCTTTATGGAGGTGATTTCTCTTTCGGAGCATGTAATTTTTTTTTTGATATTTAATTACGCACAATAAAGTATTATGTTCGTATTAATGGGTACACTAACTTCTTTTTAGCAAATTAATGTTAAATGTGGCGCTAATGTACATTTAGTGAAAATTCTTGCTTGGAGCAAAATGGCTATCATTCAGAGCTGTCAGTAATAAGCTGATTGACAGTAAATTTTAGCATTTAGAAGTTCAGCATTTATTAGCGTTGCTAAGTACGCTGACGTTTGCTGAGAAGGGTAGTGTTTGCAATTTCTCTACTGATTTTTGTGTATCTGTACAATATTTTTTCTTTTAACTAATATACTTTTTCTGTGGGTTGTTATCACCAAATAGACGCCCTGTATATCGGCACGTGGTCGTCGCTCACGAGTGACCGGTTTTGAGTTATTGTGACACGCCGGGCGCCGGGGATCCTGACCGGCAAGTTATAATCTATTGTACATAGCGAGCAGTACCGACGAGCTACAAAGATACGAGGGTCATGATTTTAATCAGCATCTTTATCTAACAAAAGAAGATTAACCTACCTAGAGTTGTAAGTCCAATGTATCCTACCAAAGTGTGCAATAGCGTGCTGGTAGACTTCGGAATCCTTTTATAAGGTGCGGTAGCTTTCGTAAATTTCATTTAATTTCACGAATTATTCTTGTGAGAAATAAATGTTCTTGAATCTGAATATGAAATAAATCATAGTCACTTATACTAAAATAGTGACTAATATTTATTTTTAGATAACAGTGTAATAAGTTTCATTTTAAACATAAAATAAATAAATAAATCTTTAATTTTGTATTAAAGATTTATTTATTTATTCACAGTCACAGAAAAAAAACATTTATACAAGAAGTAAGAGAGGATTTTCTTTCAACTTCAAAACGATTGCATGGATTGGTTTGGCACATTTGGTACTTAATCTTGCAAATTCCTTAATAAAAGTTATCTACGAAAACTAGGTAGTATGCCGTAGTATTCCGTATCTTACCGGAAAGATTCCGTGCGTTTTGGCTACGGTAGACTTACCTACAACATAAACCTACGTAACTGTAATTTGGTATTCACATTTATGGAAAAATAACTCACTGGATTAATGTTTTTATGATTGATAGCAGACAAAGATGATCAAAATCAAACGAAATTATGTCATGAGAAAAATAATCTTACCAAAGAAAACTGTTTTTTAATTGTTTATAGAGAACACCTGCTAATGATGCTGGCAATTTCAACAATCTCTTGAAACAATTCATACTTAAGTTTCATATTATATATGTTGGCATAAGTACCTACCAATTTCAAATGGTGTCACCGAAATATGATTCTCCACATAATAACAAGACATTATACTTAAACCATTCTACATCCGGGTTAAAAGCATAGTTGCTCCCCACACTTATACGAAATTCATCTCATTTCTGAGCACTACATTGAGTTTTAGGATTGTATTTACATGACTATGTCAACATTTGGCTGGAAAGTTTCGCTGTCCGTCAAATAGTGGTGTAATTGGTGACCTCATTGGCCTACTTTTAGGGGTATTCACTCCACATTTCGACAGGGTAAAAGTATTTGTAAGGGCTGTTGTACAGATACAGCTGTAATTATTATCGTCACTCTTTGACGACCTCCGCGGTATAGTGGCTAAGCACGCTGGTTTCAAGGCGTCGCCGCGCCGAGGTCCCGGGTTTGATTCCCGGTCGGGACAAAATATAAATCATAATTTTCTATATTGTCTCAGGTCGGGGTGTTGTGGTACCACCGTTGTGTCTGATTTCCATAACACAAGTACATTAGCTAATTACTTTGGAATCAAAACAATGTATGTGATTGGTGTCCAATATTTATATTTATTTATTTATTCCTTTCTTTTGTCCCATAACTTTCTTTATTTTATTAAGTTTGTTACTAATGTAAATAATGTAATAACTTATTATTATTTTAGTACGTCTATTTAGTGTTTCATAACAAATTCTGGTTATTTATTTATTTATACATTATTGCACAATAATAAAAATTTGAACAAAAGGTGGACTTAACGCCATATGGCGTTCTCTACCAGTCATGCCTTTGGGCTAAGCAGAAATGCTTGTGGGCGGTGCGACAAAGAGACAATTAATTATGTACAAAAAAAAAGTCCCAAATAAATACAATTAATACTTACATAATATTACACATACATAACATAAGCAATAAAATAAATACATTAAAAATACATAAATATACCAACATATACTATATATATACTATATATTATGACGAACGATGTAGATAGATGTTATGGACAAGATTCCGATATATGAAGGAAGTGTGCACGGACGAGTCTCTTGAATGTGAACTTACTGGAAGCTTGTTGAATATTTGCCAGAAGGGCATTCCAAAGACGAATGGCTTGGACAAGAAAAGAGTTTGAGAGAAAACCTGTACAGTGCGAAGGAGTAGCGATTGAGAGATTATGAGAAGAGCGCAGTGGACGCGTGTGCGTCTCACTGAGGAAGGTGAACTGGGATTTTAAGTAGCTAGGAGAATTGAGGTCATTTAATAGGTAATCCTTGGGGGAAAGGGATGGAAAATTCTGTATCTTTTCTTTCTCTCTAAAAGATCTGAAGTTCATCCACGACGTGCAATTTTGTGTGCGTGTAAATATGAGCAATATGAGCAAACAAGAGCTTTTAATTCTTAAATTAGATCAGTTAATTAATTAACATTAAATTCTACTTTCAAAGACCTCAAGTGTTCGGGTTTACATGTAATATAATATAATTTTTCTAAAGGGTTGTTTTAACATAACATTTTTTGGAGAACGAGTTACAAATACCTTCGAGAAGCGATTTTGGCAGCGTATAATACTAGCGGTCCTCCGCGACTTCTTCCGCGCGTTTTGAATTTACTCCCTCCTCACCCGTCGCAGTGTGATGTTTTATAATCTAAAGCCTTCCTCAATAAATAAGCTATCCAACACATTTTTTTTTCTCAAATCGGTCCAGTCCAGGAGTTCCTGAGATTAGCGCGTTCAAAGAAGCAAACTCTTCAGCTTTATAATATTAGTACACATTTTCGGTAAAAGGTATTCCATCTTTCTCGTTCCGTACAAATTAGTATATCGCGATAGAACATACGTAGGTAAATTATCTAGTCGACGTTATTTCTTAATGCATGTCTTTTTACATAGCACAGCAATTCTAAACACACACGCACAGCTCTTCGCATATTACAGACATACGAAACCTGTCGAAAACGTTTATTACTTTTCAATAGTCAAATTATTTTGGATAATCTTCTTCGAGCCGACCGAATTTTCTCGGTTTAGACGTTATTTATGGTTAACAGGTATTGTTTTTGGCATTAAATTTATCATTACGTAGGTATACCGTTTCATTGTGCATAAAGTTGATACAAAATATATGCCTATTATAATTAGGGGACCACCAATTCTTGAATGCGAAGTTATTGTAATTGGCTAAAGGGGACAATTGAAAATAGCTTTTTAGATACCTGCTTATTTACATTAAATTAAGTTTTAATCACAAATAATTTAGGGTTACTGGCTAATTTTTTTCATAATGTTTTCTATAATATGATAAATTTGCCTGACAGTCAAGCTGATAGAATACTACTTAATAAACAAAAAAGGAATTAATATTTCTCCATCTGGAAAACATTCCTAACAAAACCACTCAGTGCCTTGTGACAAGAAGTTGAAAAAGTGCCCAACGTTGCCTTTAATGGCTTTTGCAAATTTTACATGGTTTCAGTTACTTCACGCAACTTTGTTAACATTCCTTAGGCAAAAAGAGTACACCTTTATATTATTTTAATTTTAATCAAGATACCGTAGTTTTTTGATATAAACTAGGCTGTAAAGATTTTCATATTTCAATGGACAGGCAAGTAGGTTTTAATACATTTAAAGAGTTATTTGTAATTATGTAAAATGTAAGGCAATTCATTTTTTTTTGGAAAAGAATGATAAAGCGGTTAACAGGATATATCTACTTACACTTATAAAGTGGCTGTGACACACGGATGGACAGACATACTTAACTTTAAAAAGTAACTCATTTTATTTGATAAGTAAATGCTTGAAAATTACGAAATACTAAAGTGATTCTGAGCTTGTATGGGGCAAGAAACAAGGGAAAATGTGTACTCACTTGCTAAGAATGCAAAGAATATTTAATAATGAGAAAATAGAATATACTATCAATGACACATTTTAACATCGCAATCATCTCGGAACAAAAAGTCCCATCGTTGCTATTCACTGTGTGCAAATAAAAGAAAGTTTATAAAACCAAAACCCGACTACTTAAAACACGCTCTAAAAAGTACAAAACAAGAAAATAGTCTTAAAGGATAGCCGTGGTCGTAGGCCACTTTGATTTTTAACCGACTTCAAAAAAGGAGGAGGTTATCAATTCGACTGTATGTTTTTTTTGTATGTTTGTTACCTCATATCTCAGACGTTTGTCGACCGATTCGAAAAATTTTGTCGCCTACTTAGAGGTTATACCTTCTAGTTGGTCCCATTTTCTTGAATTTGGGATCTGATGATGGGATCTTGGTGTAATCGAGGGAAACCCTTAAATTCTAAAGGCACGTATAGTATTTCTTTACTTGAATCTTAATGTTGACATGTTGTTACGTCTAATAGTCAACATCTTGTGGGGCTGAGCTGATGGTGGAACTCCTTAATGCTTAGGAGTTCAGTAATTATAATGGAAGAACTCATAATAGGTAGTTTGTAGCTTCTTAAAAAAGAGAGTCATAAGGTGGCCCCATTCTCATGTAATCTCTAAAAATGAAGAAATAAAATTAACTTTAAAAAAGTAAAAACCCACTTCAAAACCATAATGCACTAAAAAGTCTTAAATAAACTCTTGACTATTGAAAGGAAAGGAACCCATTTTAGGCAAACAATTTCTTTACGGAGTCGGTGCCATCACTTTGACCATCAAGCATCAACTATCACAGCACCGACTCCAAAAAGAAATTGTTTGCCTAAAATGGGTTCCTTTCCTTTCAATAGTCAAGAGTTTATTTTTAGTGCATTTTGGTTTTGAAGTCGGTTTTTACTTTTTTAAAGTTAATTTCATTTTATTATTATAATGAATCTGTTTTGCTACAGTAGGTGGCATATTATACGACCATTAAGACTATTTTCTTATTTTGTACTTTTTAGAGCGTGTTTTAAGTAGTCGGGTTTTAGTTTTATAAACTTTATTTTTATTTAACTTATTTTGGAGTTATGTAAATTTGTGTAAAGTATAATTATTATGCTACTACTAGATTGTGGATAATACACTTTGTCTTTGAAATAACATCGGTTTCCCCACGATTGTGTTTATCAACAGCCTTTTGTTATGCTTTTGTTTATTCGACCGCCGGCGGCCTTTTAATCCGTGAGCGTTTAATGACTTTTCGTAATGACAGCCAGCCGTTTGTCATTTCAACGTCCCCCAGTAGTTTGTGGCGCTATCGTCGTCGTGCACGGTCCTTGTGACATCAATGTTTTTTTTTTTTAAATTAAGACATTATCAGGAAAAGGTCGAAACTGATTCTTCGTCCGAATATTTTCTTTGACATCTTTGAGACCTTCGCCTAGAACATTCGTACCTATAATAGCAGTTAGTGGAATAGTGCAAACTTACGTTAAATATTCTGTACTAGCGGACTTTGATTCGCTCTCGAAAAAAAAAGAATTAGCGAAATCGGTCCAGCCGTTCGCGTAACGCCGACCACGGGAAATACGTATTCATTTTTATACATGTATGAAAGATTTCTAGCCTCTGGTAACAGGGTCGTTTATACGTCACTTTCAGGTTAGAAATATAAAGTTCAGTAAATTTTGGAACAGGTTAATAAAATTTGTATAAAATTTAGATTCAGGAGTGCTTATGACAGGCTGACAGACACTTTTCAAAAGTACGTTCAAGCTGAAAATTTGTATTCGTCAAAATAATTTCACCTCCAACAACTTGAGTACACCTAGCAGCTTTTATCGCACCCAAGTTCTGATAATATATACGTATAATTTTAATAATATTCCACTGTTATGAACCTTTTTTTATTGTTATAAAATTCACAGCTCTTATTCCAAAAACTTAGCTAATCTTACGTTCTAAACTTACAGCCAATAATGACTTTTTATAAATATTGCAAGAAATTATCAAAGTTGACACGGTTTGACTTGACACAAACTACAAGTGATATTATGTGACCCGCCAATATTACTCTAATTTTTTTTTTAAATTAAATTGAGATATGTGTTTATATATTATTTGATATGAATTACATTTAAGGTTAAATACAATTGTTTAATCTAATAGATTTCTAAAATCAAGAATTACAATTTATTTTTCACAATGAAATGTGGCTCAAATACGAGTAATCTTATTACACTTTTTTTGAACGCTGCCTTTGATAGATGGAACACGTCCACCGAGGAGAAGAGCTTATTAAAATACGTATTAAGAGTTCGGGATACTACAGAGTTACGTGCATAGTTGGTCCGTGAAAGTGGTGTATGAAACAAGGTTCAGGCCGTGTGTCTAGTGCGGGTGGCTGGAGCTAATAACTTAAAAAACCGGCCAAGTGCGAGACGGACTCACGCACTGAGGGTTCCGTGCCAACTTTAACTGAATTAGGGAATCCACTTATTTCCACTAAGTAAAATACCAGAATCTTTTGTTGGCAGCAAATATAAATTTGTTTTTCAGAGTGTTTGTATGAAGAACAAAGTTATGTTTGCAGTTGTTGGAAAAGTGCTATAAGTCCAAACCAATTTTGTTGAAAGTATTTGTTGAGATCTACATCATGATTCTTTTTTCAAAATTTACACTCGCTCAGTTTAGAAGTTAGATGGGGGAGGGGACGGGACGCCCATTTTACCACTTTGGAAGCGTCCAGCCATTAAACGTTAGCCTTTAAAAGAAAATGGTTTTAGGAACCTCGATGTCATTTTAAAATACCTATCCATAGTTCATAAAAAAATTTTAGGTAATTTATTTGGGAACTATTGGTACCCATTTTGTGGTAGTACAGAAGAAGAACTAGTCCGCTATCTGGGATAATCCGCCATTTCTTGTTCTCCTTAGTAAGCCCTTTTTATTTGATACCCATATCGTGATAGTGCAGAAAAAATATTAGTCCCCTGGAAATCCGCCATATTGGATAAAGTCATAAAAGTCATTTATTTATGCAAACAGGCCCTCTGGGGGCACTTTTACACGTCCCAATAAAAACCCTACCACACCTTCGGGACAATTGTAGGCTAGTGCTGAGAATGAGCTGCGCAACAAACTCAGTCACTATTGTCAATGCCTCTTTTCAAAAGGTTTACAATGTTTACAGTGATCATGAAAGTCCATACATTATTATCTTATAAATAATCATCTACTTTATAATACCCTTTCGTCATAAGGGTTTCTTTAATAACAGTTTTAAATTTATTAACCGGTAAGTTTATAATGTGTTCTGGTAGTTTATTGAAAAATTGTATACCTTTCCCCATGAAAGAATTACCAACCTTTCGAAGCCTAAATTGTGGAATAGCAAGCTTATCCTTATTCCTAGTATTATATTTGTGTATGTCACTATTTTTCGTGAATGAATGTATTTTTTTCCGAACATACATCAAATTTTCGTAAATATACTGAGGCTTAGAGTTAATATTCTAATTTCTTTAAAAACCTCTCGTAAGAAATCTTGAGGTTTAAGATTATAAATAGCTCGTATGTAAATATGTAACACCAAAATTGATTCTACATCAGCAGCCGCGCCCCATAGTAAAATGCCATAGGACATCAAGCTATGGTAATAACTAAAATAAACTAACCTAGCTGTTTCAACATCAGTCAAACGTTCAATCTTCCTTACAGCAAAAGCAGCTGAGCTTAGTTTCCCTGACAAGGCCTCTAAAAGAATGACAACACCTGGCTAAACATGCATTGTCATCTAAACTAAGCGTGTATACAAAACTAGCGGTCCCCCGTGGCGTCGCCCGCGTAAATTTTGGATTTCCCGAAAAATATTTTAACGCAAAAACACATTTTCATTAGCAGTAAGATGCCGGAAACTTCAGCGCTTAGCGCAAGTGCGTGTTTTTTTTAAGCTGTGAGCATTATTTTGATGCGAAATTATTTTGAAACTGTGATATTTTTTAAGATATTTATTGAAATTTAATGATGCAAAGTGCAATTTTGTTTCAAATGAAATGCTTGTGTTTATTTTGATAAGAATAAATACCCGTTCGCATCAAAACACCTTTGAAAATAGTACATAATTTTGTATCAAATTTATGAACATAAAAAAGTTTTTGCAACATTTTACATTGTTGCTCAGCTTTTATAAGTCGAATTGTAATGTTTCGTAGCTTCCTCGACAAATAAGCTATCCAAAACAATAATATTTTTTCAAATCGGTCCAGTAGTTTCTGAGGTTAGCGCGTTCAAACAAACAAACACTTCAGCTTTATAATATTATTATAGATTGCAGATCAATTGGTAAAAGACAACTGGTTCAAAAGTTGCAAGATTCAACCGCACAAACATACTTGTATGTACATTGCAAGTTAAATAAAAGCTTTTAGAATCACTGTAATTTGTGATAATTTAGGTAGGTATCTCTAGTTTCTTATTCTGCTAATGTCTGTTAATATATTATACGCTTTAAGTCTCTATTAAATGTTCTTGTCATGATGAAATGGTGTACTTAAGTACTCACTTACTCTAGTGTAACATCTGGTTAGATTAAGTGATTACCCAAAGGAGGTGATGGGACTGTGTTTATGAGTTTGTCTTAAAGTAACACAAAGGAATTTGTGTGCTTAAGTGGTTAGGTTGGTCAGAAAAGGTATTATTTAACATATGAACAATAGAAATGAAAACTTTCACAAAATATAAAACGTTTGTAATAAACACTCATTCTTTTTAATATTAAAGATAGGTTGATAAACCTTCGCGTGTTTGACAGTTTAAGTACCCAAGTTAGCCTAAATTCGTGATATATTACTAAAGATCTCTGTCATTGAAACATTAAATACTAGAAATAATCTTTTGGGTAACTTAAAATTAAATTACCCACAAGATTATCATTGTCTTACATCATGTATAGTCATTTTACTTTTAACAAATCAGGTATCTTTTATCTATCTATTATGGATACTAATTAATACTTATATGTACATGTACCGTAAAATTGTAAGAACCGCGAGATTATTATCTTTGCCTAGTGATTCGTCATCTTAGTTTACTTTATAATGTATGAAGTTTGGTACAGTTTTCAATAAATCGATAGTTTTTTTTTAATATTGGACACCAATCACATTCATTGCTCTGATCCCAAAGTAAGTAGCTAACGCACTTAAGTTACGGAAATCGGAAACAACGGTGGTAACACAACACCCAGACCCGAGAAAATGTAGAAAGATGTGATTTCTACATCGACCCCATCGACCTCAGAGCGGCAACGCCTTAAAACCCAGCATGCTTAGCCACTATACCACGGAGGTCGTCAAGGTAACATTATCATCATCATCATTCCGCCAAAGGACGTCCACTGTTGAACAAAGGCCTTTTCACAGCGACTGATCACCAGCGGTCTGCATACAGTGTGATCCGGCGATATTAACAAGGTCGTCCGTCCATCTTGTCGGTGGACGTCCCACGCTGCGCATCTGGTCGAAAGGTCTCCACTATAGAACTTTTCAGAAAGATCGCAATATAACGAATTTAAAACAGTAACATTGTATGCTTTAGAATGTTTAAAACACTCACCGTGTCATATTATATATTTTAAAATTTTTGGTTTCTTATTTCATATTTATGAATATAAAATATGACACTGTGAGTGTTAAAAACATTCTAAAACATTAGATAGCGAAGTGACATCAATTTCCAAGTTGAATTTATTCTGTAATGAATAACTGCTTGGGCCATCTGTTTCATAAACATACGGCTAGATGGCGCTAAGCGTCACGCAATTGACGTTTTCATAAGAAACCACAAATTTCGCAAGGTCAGACTGACAGCACGGTAGCTCAATTGGTAAGAGCGTCTGGCCCGGTCTGCCAAACGGTTGCTGTTTCAAGTCCTGCCCGTGCGCAAATTTTTGGTTTCTTATTTCATCTTTATGAGTTAGATTGTAATTTCGCGGTTTTTGCAATATCACGGTGACATATTCATATTACAATTTGCATCATAACCTACCTAATATTTTTGGTCTTACAAATTTTTCGTCTACTTGTCATTTATGCCTCAGGGCTAATTTAAATACATTTTGATTTAAACTTAATTATTTATGTCGACTGTATTTTAAACTCATATCATTTAATCAAAATCACGGGAAGCTAGGTTTAGCTCACAGAGCTAGATTCAGTCCTTAACTGGTAATGGTCCTAGTATAGTATAAGCAGCAGTGACTTCTCCGCTCACACAGAAACTTGTCCAAAATCTATACACTTATCACATTCAAACGTTGCAGCTAGTCAATCCCGGGCCAATACACGCAGCATACGCTATAGCATGAGGTATGTAGTTCTGTTCGTAGTTGCCAGAGAAGATGTGAGACCAAGGTCCTCTCGCGAAGACAGCCACGTCTTCGCCGCCGTGGGTTTCACGAGATGTTGGCACTAGCGATGGGTAGGTGTAGTTCGGGCTTTCTGAAAAGAGTAAAGTAGATATTTGTTCATTAACGTGACATAGTCAGGATGCATCGAGATCTGTGAACCAGAAAGATAATGGTGTGGAGACCATGGACCAACACGCGTGCTAGAGGCCGCCCACCACTTCGTTAGGTGGACGACATCTAGCGTCACGAAGGCCGAAACTGGATCAGAGTGACGGGAGACGTCACTCTTATCCAGTTTCGGGAGAGACGAAGATGGATGTGGAGGAGGTCTATGTCCTAAAAACCCGGCCAAGTGCGAGTCGGACTCGCGCACTGAAGGTTCCATGCCAACATTAACTGAATTAGGGATTATCACAATATTTTGTTAACAGCAAAAATAACTTCGTTTTTCATAGTGTTTGTATGAAGAACAAAGTTATGTTTGCAGTTGTTGAAAATGTGCTACATCTCATAAACCACTAGTTTGATCTCGTTTTAACCAACTTTCGTTAAAAGTATTTGTAAAGATCTACATCATGTATGTTTTTCAAAATTCTCACTCGCTTAGTTTAAAAGTTCGGAAGGCGGCAGACACTTAACGAAACTATAAGGGTTCCGTTTATGACCATTCAGCTACGGAACCCTTAAAAGGACGACTTAAAGACTGCGCTAGATATGGATGGATGGATAGATGAAAACGTACAGGGTAGAGTCAAGGATGTATAAGAACTTCACAACACTAGATGGCAGCCATCCCGCCGCCGCCCACATAAAGGAAGAAAATGAAAGATGCTTCACTTAATTAAAACCTTTTCACTATGCATGGCGGATTTTTAAGAGTTGGCTGTAGAAGTAAGTGGTATCGTATTTTTTATCTACACGTTTCAGTTACGATCGTGTAGGTCCATTCAATAGGAGACCTGAGTTCTTTAGATGGGGCCTTATTTTTAAATCACTTGCTTGAATAATGCGTGTGATTTGCGTTTGATAACCGACGAAAAACATAAAAACTACTGGCGAGTATACTTAAAAAAATTGAGCTATCGTTTTGTTAATCACTCCCGTGTAGAGTTGAGCTGTTTTAAAGTCAAAAATTTATCATTAATATATGCATATCACATGCTATCTTGACGCGAGTGATTCGAAAATAGGACTTCTGTACCACTTATCCAGCCAAACAATTAAAGCTGCTTGCCACTCTGACATTATTAGGGTAATAAATACGTGCCTTCATACTTCATGTCAAGAGCGTTTAAACCGAGGTTTTTACAAATGCGTCGCGTTTTATTTTACACCTGACTTTTTAGGAGGGAAGGGAAGCATTAAAATTTGGGTCAAATTTTAACATTTATATCAGAGGGTTACATGAAATTTTAACAAGCTATTGGGCCTTGAATCCGAACCGCATTTCGAGGTTAAGGGTCATGAAACGACCTGAAAAACCGCAAGCCAACTGAAGCGTTTTAGGGACGTCATGACGTAAATAATTTTCAATCTCTTCCAAAGAATTCCAACAGAATATTTTCGTATCGAAAGAAACGAAATAACAGATTCCTTCAAAATAATATCATATCTTATAATCCTTATAGAAAGGTATATTGTGATTCATAGGGTAAATCGACTGACTTTCAGTAGATTCATGTGTACCTCGTATTGGTAATTAAAGATAGATCTAATATTGGACACTTATTCGAAGCTAATTGAACTTCTATCAGAATTAAAGTACCTACATAAAGACATAACTCAAAGTAATCTAAAAATGCTATTATACCTCTACAAATCACTGGTTGACTTTTGATAAAATTATCTGAAAAAACCTTAATGAAAGTGTCTCTCCCGTAGAGCCTTTTGTGTTTCTGATTTTTTCCATTAAAAATTACTCGGTATTGTGTGCGGAGTTGCTCTTTCAAGCAGTATTTTCAAATGAGAAGCGCCTTGGTATTTTCGTATTTAACTGATTAAGGTAGCGCTTGAGACAAAATAATGAGTTTCTTTGGGTCATTTCTGCTGATATGAATCATAGCTTTAATAATAAAGCTATGATTTTGCTTTCTCAGGACTACAACAGTACTGAAGCTCTACTTGTTATACAGAAATAATAAAATCACTCAACCTCTCTGACACACACACACACACACACACACACACACACGCGCGCGTGTCACACGCACACACGCGCGCACACACACACACACATACACACACACAGAGCCGATAAATCTTATATTTTGTAAAATTTTGTCTTTTATAATGTTTTTTTTTCTTCTTTATTTAAATAATGTGTCCTACCTACCCAATTACTATTTAACCCCTATTTGTGTATTCTTCTGTTTGATTTTCTCTAATCTGGCATTCTGCTAATCTGAGTTCCGCCCGCTAGTTCGTATATTAAAAACGCAATTGTAAAATCTTAATGGCCGCCCGTGATACAGGCTTCACAGCCTAGTACGGGGACCGATGTGTAACATAATTGTATTATTATCTTTTGAAAAATAAATTATTTTGTATTTGTATTTTGATTCAACACAATTCTACACAATAATGTGTAGCTCAATATTTGCATGCTAATTCTAGCTTTTAAGGTATACTGTTCAAGTCATTTAGAATTCAAGTAATAGTTAAGTTTTTTTTTTTCAAATTATATTAATACAGGTGGCTCAGGATAGAAGAGACTGGCATAAAAGAAAGGAGGCCTACACCAAGAGAATGGTAGAAGAAGGCTAAGAAGAAGACGAAGATATTAATATATAAACTATATCTTGAACTCTATCTAAATAGTGACCTTTTTCTTACGCAAATAAACGTTTTAAGTCATTATGTAATGAAAATGTTTTATTTTTTTTATTTTTTACTTTTCATATGTATATAAGTCTACCTACAAAAGGCTTTGCTACATTTCATTCGAGCTTTGAAGGACGGCCCAACTCAAAATAAAACCAAATAGTAAAAAGGAAAAGATAAAAGCTTTGAAAGTTAATTGGCAAATAAGTAACAATTATGTCACTCGGAGGATTCCGTAATTAAACGGTTAAATTGGGCCATAATTTCTGCTTCGGCAGGTTCTTTTTGTCTGCTCTAGACTAATGTGTAACTTTATATAAAAGCTTTGTACCTGTTATTTATCATGCTTTACAATAAGCATTAAATCAGTCAATAAATCAAATCATCCGTTGTTATGTTATCGATAGTGATGCTCTGATATACCTATATGTTTTAATGTACATAGTAATATGTAGGCCTAATATGCGCGCCTCGATACCGTTTATCGCGTCGATATGATAATTTTATATCCTAAACAACATGTTTTCCCACATTTTTAAAACTTATAAGGTAATTCTAATTGCTGTTAAAAACAAATTAATACATTAAAGTTCTTTATAAATATGATTAAATGGACGCTTGAAATTTGTCGATTGCCGCGATAAACGATAAATAGGCGCGCATCTTAGGCCCGCAAGCTCAGATTCACTGTCGAATTGGCTCAAATAGTCACACTCAACAATGAGAAACATTTTCAGATAATCTTAAATTTAAAAAAAGTTTCACTTTATTGCCATTCCGTGATAAGAAGTATGAGGATTATATCTTGTGTACTTCTTGTGTACCACTACAATTCTAAGTTACAGCTTAAATCATTATGTAATGTTTTGTTTCGTCCAATAAATAAATACTCACTCAAATCATCATTTTCCATGTTATATCGCATATCATGTACATGTGGTTTGTATCCAGGTCCATTGGCGTAGCTTAGGGTTGTGAAAGGAAGGTTGTCGGAGGCGTTCATCTGTAAACGAATGATATGACACGTGAGAAGCCATATTGGCGACACGGCCGTTCTATACTGTACGGCGAGTTTATTCGCTAGCGACGACGAAACTTTTTATATGGAACATTTTAGTTCTGCAAGTGACCGCTAGAGGCGCTGAGCAATTTTCCATAGCCTTTTGTTACGTCGTCGCTAGCGAGTAATACTGACATAAACTCATGGTAACGGTACTGTTATGAATGTAGTATGAATTTCAGATGTTGACAATGAGAGTGAAATCTATACTTCCATAATATCCATAATTCATAATAATATAATAATATATAATAATAATATAATAATATATAATAATAATATAATATTATAAATGGGAAAATAACTCTGTCTGTCTATTACTCAATCACGCCTAAACTACTAAAATTTAGTATGGAGATATTTTGATACCCGAGAAAGGACATAGAGTAGCCTATTGCAAAAAGTATTTTACCGGGAAAATGACGCATTCCCATGAGAAAATTCAGGTGGGCCGACCACTTTTACGCCTTAACTACTGAACAAATTGAAATGAAATTTGGTAAGGAGATAGTTTAAGACTTAAGAAAATACATAAGTTACTTTTGACCGCGGGAAAACAACGCATTCCATCCAACGCATACAAAAACGTACAGCTCAGGATTTTTTTAATACTACTATCCAAAAAAATACCTAATGCAGACGAAGTCGCGGGTAAAAGCTACTAATGAATAAAGATTAAAGCAAATCCACCCGCCCGGCACGAGAACAGCACCAACCAGGCGTCAACCATTACGTAGTATAGTACTATTATATTTTCAGAGACCATACGTAAATTGAACAGCAACGAATCGGCATGGGATCGGCAACGGATAGCGAACGCCTAGACTCTGATCATGTTTGCTACAACTTATGTCAGTTCTTCATGTAAATTACAGTTTATTTGACAGGATGCGTGGATAGTTGACATCCATCGGGAGACTCGCCGGAAGCAACGCATACGTTGCTGGTCGAGAGTGGGTCCTGAGTTGTTTTTGTCCAAGGTGGTTACGTTACGATGTATATACAATGATAGATGTGCGTTTAAGCCAAAGAAGTACTAATCCCTATAATAATTTTATGGTTTAAGCATGAAGTTATACAGGGTGTTGTTTTGGTCAGCGACGAGCGACTCAGGGGTGGCTGTACAAACGATACTGATGCCAAAAAATATATTAAAAAAAAATTTTTTTTTCAAAGGGAAAAAACCTACAAAAATCATTTTTAATCGAGTTAAAACTACCAACACCAGGTAGCCTCTACTTAGCTTACTAGCTACGGCGTAGTATTTCGTAGATAAGCGCTAGCTACGCGCTAGAGTGCGAGTTGTCCCATTAGTTTAGTATTTTTTTTTTTAATGTTGTGAAGAGGTTTTCTTGTATATACATCATTCTCAGCCAAAGGACGTCCACTGTTGAACATAGGCCTCCCCCACGGCTTTCCACAGCGACCGATCACTAGCGGTCTGCATCCAGTTTGATCCTGCGATCTTTTTAAGATCATTTGTCCATCTTGTTGGTGGACGTCGAATATATAACTTACTCAGAATTTAAAGAAGATTTTTTTTAGAATAAGCATAACTCATATTATCATCCCTGAGTTGGATGTCACTGACTAAAACAGCACCCTGTATACAAACAATACTGAACGCTTTGAATTGATACGGTTCTGTTCCCGTAACGGGTGTATAGATGTGTTACAACCTATATACAATAATACATGTTGTTGGAGGTGAAATAGAGATACTAAAGGGTTGGATCTTTCGTAATAAAATTCGTTTGGACTTTGGTTAGGTATAATACCTGAAATAATGAGTTGGAAACAAGATAATGTTCTATTTACCTTTTAAGGGGATGGAATAATTATTATCAGGTTTCGTTTTGCGTACTTATTATTTTGACTCTATAAGTTTAGGTTGCGCAATGTACGGACAACAGGACGTCAAGGTAAACACTGCGGTATCTTATGCAGTTGTAATAAGGGCTAGTTTATAACAAAAGTGGGCAACCTGATGTGCTGGCCACTGTACTTATAACAAGCATTGATTACCAGATTTGACCCTCTAAATAAACAATCGATTTTATTTAACGTATCATCATCATATAATTGAAGATGCTCTTTCTGATGGAGATTTTAGGGTTCGATAGCCGAATGACAAAAAGCGGAACCCTTATAGTTTTGTCAAGTCTGACTGTCTGTTTGTTTGTCTCTCCGTCCTTATGTCACAGCTACTTTATTCTAAAACTGTATCCGTTTTACGATTCGTATACAAAATATAAAAATAACGATATTGAAAAAAAAACTTGTCAAGTGTTACACGATGATTTCCGATCCTAGTCTGCCCCACATATTTACTTAGTTCTGTCTTATGCACTAAACCACATACTCACTGCGTGTGACTTATGTAACCTCACTGTATTCACTAAATTACACATTCTCTTCGTCATATTATGTTCAATACATCATAATTTATACAACTATCTAGGTGTCAAACCTATTTAACGTTTGTTGTGGAAATGCCGGAAGTGTCCACCATGTTGAATGTGACTCGGCTATGATATAAGAATATTTTGGATCTTTAGATTATTTTATTATTATGGTAATATTTTATTAATTGTAAATTGATTATTTAAAGATTATTGGGACACTTATTAGATTTTTATGTTTGCCGTATAACAAATTTTCATTTTGCCGCCAAAAGGAAGTTGACTCTGATTGGTTGGTGGAGGTTAGAATTTTTCAAATATTGTAACTATTAAAATAATAATCTAAAGGGCTTACAAAATTCAGTACGATGAATAATTAAATAATTAATGAATTTATATATTTAATTAGCAGATTGTTTATCCCTACAAATAAATATTATAGTAAATATTCATGTATGGAAACGGATGTCGTCCCCACTGTTTTCTATAGTTGTTCAAGGTTTTTGATTTATATAAAAGCGAGCTGCATGCCCAGAACAGGGCTCTCTATTTGTACTTTCTCTGACTTTGTACGCTATCTTTGTGCTATTTTGTTGGAATAAAACTATTAGAGACGAACCTGGAGATTTATACTACGTGTTTATTATTCAAGCACCCACACGCGGTCACACAAGCCTATGCGTGGGGCGTGGGACGGGATCGAACTAGTAGTTTTTGAGATATAGCACATTTTCAACAACCGCAAACATAACTTTGTTCTTTATACAAACACTATGAAAACCAAAGTTATATTTGCTGTCAACAAAATATTGTGGTATTTTAGCTAAGTGGAAGTAAGTGGATTTCCTAATTCAGTTAAAATTGACACGGAACCTTCAGTGCGCGAATCCAAATCGCTCTTAGCCGGTTTTTTCCATTCTTTACGCTCTTCCAACATTCTCTTGACCACTTGATACAACATTATATTCAATGTATAACACGTTATAACTTAATTTAAACGGCCAAAACAGGGGTTTCAGTACAACGTACAATTACTACCTACCGTATAACTCATGAAAGGGTTGTAGGGAATGGTACTAAACAATATTACGAGTTCTATGAACTGATTGTTTTCGCTCCACAGGGACTTCCGGTTCATTTAATTTTCATATCGGAATTAACACAATCGCGCATGTTTAATTACTTACTCTATTTAAATGCATCATTATTAACGGTAAAATAGTTATTAACCAAGTTTTTACTTAAAGTAAGGTTGAATTGGCGTTTTTTTGCTGATGTAAGATAGCTTTAATGTATACTGATAAATCTTAATATGTTAGAGTCAGCTTTTGTGTATTTTGTACTAGCTAACTTAAATATCAAATGATAGTAGATGAGTAAAAGGAAGTCAGTATGTAGGGCTCAGTGCGAATATGCCAAAGGGTATTTGCAAGGCACTTGCTTTGTACATAAGGCTGAAGAAGCATGCAAATCTACACTGAAACTCCTTATGAGAATGTGAATTTCATCACCCACGCTTAGTGTAGGGCCCGTGCCGTATAGGACTGCCCCACTTTGAAGTAATATTTATGCTGTTCTAGTAAATAATATGACACAATTTAAATTGTATTTCATAATAGCATAAAAAATAATAAGTATCATTAATTTATTTGACATTTCACAATCAGATGAATAATGAATGACATGAATAATAAGGACCGATTTTTCAATGGTCAGATAAAACTTATCAGAATGAAAAATTATAAAGCGCCAGATTTTTAAAATGTCTGTTACGTATGATTGCTGACAATTAGGTGACGTTGTCAAATAAACTATATTGTATTTTGATCGACGAATATTTTTTATCTGACTTTTGAAAAATCAGCTCCAAGTGTAATTAAATTATATTTAAGAAAATTGTATCTGACTAATAATCTTAAGATCTGACATGAGAACTGTGAATTAATTTATTTTATTAGATGCTTATTATTATTTATTACATAATTTAAAATATTTGCATGCTATTTGTCAATGGCTAAATAGGCCGAACATTAAATTGATTGTAAACCTTCTGTTTACACCGTTTATAAGAAAATAAATTAATCTGAATCTATAGTAAAATGTATACGTACATACTAGGATGAGTTACGTCTTTTATCACTTATTTAGATTTATATTTTTACATAGGACTGCATCAAGGTATCCATAGCATATGTTATAAATGTTGCTTCGATAGCTGTTCGAAAAGATTGGTAGAGTGGGTGTGCAGGTTTAAAAGGTCGACTAATCAACCCAGGTACGGGAACGACACCAACGAGGCATCAACCATACGGAAGCGCGTTACGTGAAGCGAACAGCAACGCCTCGGATGGGATCGGCACCGGATAGCTAACGCCTCTCAGATCGTGTTTGCTACAACTTATGACAGTTCTTCTTGTGAATGACAGCCAGTTGACACGGTGGACGGATAGTCGTCAACCAGCGGGCGGCGCGCCGTAAGCGCGTTACAACGCATGCGCCGCTGGTCGAGAGTGGGTCCCGAGTTGGTCTCGATCCGAGGTGGTGACGTTACGAAATTGATAGATGTGTGTGGAAGTATGGAGTTTCATACAAGGAATACTGAACGCCTCGAGTTGAATCGGTGCCGTCACGGTGACGGGTTGATCAGTGGGCCTTTATGCACTTTCACCAATCTCGACCTGCTACCATTTCAAAATCATGTAATAGGATACAGTATTTATAAACTGATTGAAACAAATCTCTTTAGACCCTTGAATTTAAAATAATCGTTTTATCCTCAATGATTGCGTTTATAAATCTACGGGTCGAGGTACGCAACCTCCATTAATTCGGTCCGGCACTCCCTCGAGAACGTAAAATAACGCCTTATCGACTTGCGATTGCATTACCCTAATCTTTAGAGATCAATAAGCCTTGTCTGATTGCATTTGTACCTTAAATTATTTACTTTACTATTCAGATTTTCACTCGACTACCCAAACAAACAGGTTCGTGATATTTTAAGTTCATTTTGAGATGTTTTCAGAATAAACAAAAGTAGCTCAATAAAATTACTGATCACGTGTGCGTGAAACATGCTAGCGTAAACAAAATAACGTCATCATCCACTTTGAATATTCTTTGAAGTTATATTCGCTGTAAAATGAATATTTTATGGCAAAGACAAATTACTTTGTCAAATGATTTTTTATTTCTCATTTGCAGTGAGTACTCTATGAGGTTCTTGTCTTTAACTGCCAAGGTGCTATAAATGTATTATCGTAACTTTGGAAAAAAAACGGCCAAGTGCGAGTCGAAATCGCGTTTGAAGGGTTCCGTACCATAGACAAGGTAAACAACAGTAAGTACACCATAGACTACCTTTACCTCTAAGTATTTTAGAGGTCGTTGAGAAACACGCAATTAATATTGTTTTATTTTCTATAAATGATCCCAAAGTCGGCAATACGCGTTTATGTATGTTTTTTTTTTGTATTCTATATTTATTTTAATTGAAGTTAATTATTAACTATTAAAGTTAAAATACAAAAGAGTGTTAAGAGTGTTTTGTGACAGATTTAAGTGCGTAACTATTGCCATTATATGCATATCAAACAAAAAAGGATAAAATGCGTTTGTTTTATGGGAGCCCCCTTTAAAATTAATTTATTTTGTTTTAAGTATTTATTTTTAATAGCAACAGGAATACATGATTTGTAAAAAATGAAACTGACTAGCTATCGCCGTTCTTGACCTATAGCCTGGTGACGAAAAGACGGACAGACATACAGCGAAGTCAAAATAATAGGGCCCCGTTTTTTCCCTTGTAGTTCGGAACCGTCCATAACGTACCCACGCGGCACGCGTTAGTTAGTGTAGGATGGGGACCATTTCACGAATAATACTCGCTAAAAGCCTACACTAGAGATATCTAACTAAAGTAAGGTGTATATGTCAACTTAACATTATATATATAATAATAAATAAATATTGGACACTAATCACATACATTGCTCTGATTCCATAGTAAGTAGCTAATTGCACTTGTATTATGGAAATCGGACACAACGGTGGTACCACAACACCAAGACCCAAGACAATATAGAAAATTATGATTTATTTATTGACCCGACCGGGAATCGAACCCGGGACCTCGGAGCGGCGACGCCTTGAAACCAGCGTACTTAGCCACTACACCACGGAGGTCGTCAAATATATCTGTCAAAATGAAAAAACTGATAGCAACAGATAACGATTTCACGCATTGACAAAGAAAAGTAGTTTCGCTTACATTCATGGTTCATCGCAAATCAAGTTCATATTTCAATCAGACGAGAAGAGTTTGACACGGCTTATGCCACTTTACCACAAAGTCCTCTTTTTTTCAATTACTTTTTTAGGTTTAGTGCCATAAGCCTTTGATATGATTAAAGATCGAAAAACAAATGAAAGTAAAATCAATAATACCTTGTTTGTAAATCCGAGGATGTCTGTGCCTCTTTTGCTGTAGCCACTATAGGTCATGGTGTGACTGTGGTCTGACGTGACCACTATCAGGGTGTCTTCAAGATTCACCATCCGGGTGGCTGCTTCTACTGCCTTGGCAAATTCAGCTGTCTCGTCTAATGCTTTTCTTGCCTTGGTCTCGTGATGGGCTGTATCTATTCTGCCTCCTAGAAATACAACTCTGTATGACGACTTCTAAATATTTATGAGACTTCTTTAAAAAAAATCAAGTAACAGAACAGTTTCAATATAATCAAGTCAACGCTAAAGCCCAGTTTCTTGATCAATAGTTAACTCAAGTAATGGTTAAATGGCGGTTGAATATTTACGACTGTGCGTGTTTTGAAGGAAAAATACCTTAACTAAATATCAGAATGGAATGTTATTGACCATTGATTAAGGTTTCTTCAATACACATAAATATTCAACCACTGGTATCGACATTTAACCATTAGTTTAGTTAACTATCAATCACGAAACCGGGTTTTAGCTTTTATATCCACTAGCTACGCGCTATTTGTGGTAAATGCAAGAAGTATCTTCAGGTAAAGTTAGCGATAGCAACCTCGCTGTTTGCAAAAATCTTTTTTTTTTTAATCAAAAACAAAACAAAATCTTAGTACTTATAATCTTTGGGTAAAGTGACCACACCTTCTTTTGATATGCTGACCCACCTTCAACAAACAAAAAATATCCTTTAGGATTCTGCGACAGAATCTCAATAGCTTTCTCCGTCATTTCGCTAAGGCTCGGGTCATCATCGCCAGCCTCCAAATGATACGGCATATGATCTGGTGAAAACAGGCCCAGGACATTTGGATATGTCTTAGCGTTTAGGGTCAGGAGTGCTCGACGGTGGAACACATATTTAGCAGCGACCCCAGAGGATTGTTTCCTGAGTAACCATTCGCTTATGAGATCCTTTCCGTCAGATCTGTGACCGCGGTAGCCTTCAGTGTCTACGTCTTTGTTGGAGAAGAAGTTCTTGCGTCCACCTCCGAATATAACCTTAAATACAATGACCGGGACATGAGTTACCTACTAAGCAATTAGTAGATCATTTTAGTACGGTTGCCTTGAAATCGAGCTGAAATAGACTTTAATAGTAGGTACTGAACATGAGTCATCATCCTCTTGCACTTTTCCCAGTTTACCTGGGGTCGGCGCAGCATGTTTTTCTTTCCCACGCTATTCTATCACTCGTCACTGAATCATCCACCCCTTACACACTCATATCTTCACACAGTCCATCTATCTCTTTCTCGGTCGGCCTCTTCCTTTCCAGCCATCCATATTCATACTCATCACTCTTTTATTTACATGACTTTTTTTCCTCTTCATTAAATGACCGTACCAAGACAGACGATTTGCAATCGCAAATAGCTAATCAGCTGAACATGAGTATTGGATTATAATAGGTACCTATAATTATATGTAACGAAAGTTTTCAGAAGTTACTTCGGTAACTTGTAACGAAAACTCCCTGGATTATTATATCTTTTCCAGCCATCAACACATTTTAGTATAGGTGACTGGTATCATTTCTGTATTTTCTTGGAAAGTTTGCAAGCATATCACATTTTCACGTAGTTATTTTAATTTGCGGAAAATCTTAAATGGTGCTTTTTAAAGAAATGTGGATTCAAAGGATCTTGCAGATGAGAAGAAAGCTCCAAGGAAATAATTCTAATGGTGTCGCGTGTGCCTGATATGTTAAATTTGATCTAAAAACAACCAAGAAACCGCAGATTGATCACTATGCGTCTCAATAGCATAAGTAGTCAAAAAATTACATTTATGTTTCTTCCAACTTTGCCCCTGACGAGTTGTTTGGCTATATCCTCGCATTGCAGACCTCTTTTCGGCAGGTCAGAATCGGACTCCCATCTCCGATCGGCAGAATGAGCATACGACGCGGCTGGTGTAGCATGGGTCACTCTTGTTGTCGTGACTACACCTACAATTAATAATAATAATAAATAATAAATATTGGACACCAATCACATACATTGCTCTGGTCCCAAAGTAAGTAGCCAATGCACTTGTGTTATGGAAATCAGACACAACGGTGGTTCCACAACACCCAGATTCGAGACAATATAGAAAAGATCGTTTTCTAAATTGACCCGACCGGGAATCGAACCCGGAACCTCACGAGATAGCGACGCTTGTAACCAGCGTACTAGCCACTCGACCACGGAGGTCGTCAAAACAATTAAATACAATATTTAAAAACTCATTGCACAATTTATTAATCTCATAAAAATCAATATCTCGTTAACAAAGAAAATTAGGCTAACATACGTAGGGTATATTTGTATAGCCTGTATTGTAAGGCTTTAAAAAAAATGTTAGACGTCATTGTTTGGGCTACCAGTATACTCGTATACAGCACAACACATATTACTCTGAAAACCACCAAGATCTTGTTAAAAACCATCAACATATACACACAAATCACATTCCAGGAGCTCTATTTTTAAAACACTGGCATCAATATTATGACAAATGGTTTCCATTCGAAAATCAATTTAAAATCTCGTGGAACATTGACACGAGTACTGACAAAATGGAGTTTTATTTCGAAATTCAAACATTGTGAAACAAACACACGCCATATCGAGAAGAGTGATTCGAAAATAGGGCATCAGACGCTTACATGAAGCATGTCTAACCAATTCCTAGAAACAGTGACACGTGTGAGCGAGTTTCCTTTAAGAGAAGTGGATTCAGTAGGATTATCCTTGAGCCTGCTGAATAAACATCAGTTTTTGAAATTGCAGTGGAAAATAGTAATCATCACATATACATTGGAAGTTTTTTTCGGTAACGGAGTTCATAAATCCAGTTAAACAGTGCAGACCATCTTTAGACCCTTACAGTCCCTCTCTCTGAAAAGCAATATTGTTGTATGTTATTGTAAGATTTGAGGAACGCCATTTATTTATATTACTAGTGAATTTGTCACCTAATCCACTCCTATAGCCTCCTAAATTTATTGTGGTCAAAAATTTCAATATTATAAAAAGACTAATTATATCTACTTTACAACTCTGCCAGCCTTTTGTGCCCAGAGGTCATTCCTTTGACTCTTTTAGTCCCCTCTATTGATGGCGCCGCTGAAGCCTACATTGCCACTTTTGGCTTTGACACCAGTGCGATAGGCGGTGCCACTGTTAGCTTAAATATACGTAGATTCTTACCAGTAGCGTTGCCAGCCTTCAGTCTTGAGGCTATTTATCTGGCCTTTAAAGTCTTCTCTCTTAACAGCACCGTTGAGGCTCACTGTGCCACTGTTAGCTGCTTAAATAGACAATTTCTTACCCGTTGCTTTGCCAGCCTTCTGCGCACAATTCATTAGTCCAGTGATGGAGTGAAGAAAGTGGAGGCCATCCCTCTGACCCTTACAGTCGCTTTTCTTTATGTAACAATTGAGGCCTACCGCTGCTACTATTATCTTTCAGTTTACCATTGGTTTTGCTTACCAGTAGCCTTGCCAGCCTTTTGCGCCCAGTCCATCAGTCCAGTTACAGAGTGAAGGCCATCCCTCTGGGCTTTACAGTCTCCTCTTTTAACGGCACCACTGAGGCCCACGGTACCACTGTTGGCTTTGACCCCAGTGAGATATGCAGTGCCACTGCACGCTGAGTCAGCAACATTATGGTCTACGCAATAAGTCTGAAAGGAAATACAAATAAAGAATTGCAAATATTGTAGGCGCTACGTTGCCACGTTTTCAATGAAATAACTTTTTTTAAAGAGTTAAGTCTAAACTAAATTCTATCATGGATTTCTTTTCCTACATAGTTAATTTGTCAAAAATAGTCTTTATTGGTGTAAATACCTACCCTTTTATGGATTGATTTTTTATTTAATTTAAGTTATTCGTAAGGAAATGGCCCTGGCCCCATACATAGTTTAACCTAAAAGTAAAATTCTATGATTCAGAACAGAATTTAATTTTATGAATTTAATTTTAATCTTGTTTCAGAATATATAATAAAAGTATCCGTTGATAGCAGGGTTTTCACCGTTAACGAAATCAATTATGTTTGGAATCAATCTCTTCCTTACTGTTTAGGGCCCCAATTTTACTAATTTATTGTAACAAAATTACAATTAAATAGATTTCTCACTTATGGCTAATAAGTACTAGTACTATATACAATTGTTAGTATAATCGACTTACAAAACATTTCGAAAAAGCGCCATCTAGGCAAACACATGAAAATCATAACAAACCGTCATTTTGCCTTTCCTCTTCAAAAAAATCAATTGCTAGCGGTTTCTTATAAGAGCTAACTGTCAATTCTATGGCACGATCCACCATTTTGATGAATTGTTGGGGAAAAAAAGTTGTGTTAAGTCGTTAAATATCTTATTCTCTGTTGTTTTTTCAAACCCCACTAAATAGAAGCAAACTAAATGCATTATTACGTATTAACAATTTAATTCTTTTTGCAAAATGCTGAAGTCTTGCTGCTTGATGTATTTCTCTAATCAAACATAAAACGACTCTGGGGAAGCTTACGGTTCTACGAACTCCGTAGGCTGTTGATGGACGTCTAAAATGTTTGTTTATTATGACCCATATTTACATTATATCCCAAAAGAGGTGAAATTTAATTTCAATAAAGAAAGCCCTTTATACATTTTTTGGGAGTAGGCGGGAAAAGATGAGTCTCTGTAGCTTAGTAATCGCTATTGTTATCCTCTAAAAATACAATTTACGAAATTGCTAAAGCGAAGATTATCGTCCTATGGATTAGCGAATATTTATCTTCCTACGAATACAAAGTAATCAAAGGTTTTTTTAATATGCTCAAGTTAAGATACACGAAGAAGTAGGGTGCAAGATTAGCTTTATAAGGACTTTAACACACTTACATGTAAGCTTATAAATTAACGTTAACTTTAGGTATCTATTTTTCATAGAGTTACCACCATAGAGTACCTAGGATATGTATTTTTGTCCCTAGGCCTACGTAGATACTAAAAATAAGAAACCACTGCCAAATCATTTACCTACTAAATTGATTTGTACCCGGTTATATGTCTTCTACCTACATAAAATTACAAGGTAAAGTATAAATATTACCTTCACCAAGTAAAAATGCATTGTCAAAAGCAAAAAATAAGCTGTCTTTGACACATACACATACACTTTCCTATAACTTTCAATTTTAGCTTAATTAGAAAAAATCTACAGTACGATTAAGCTTTAAGGTGTAAACTGAAACACGCTTGAGGGATTACTGCCGTATGTCCTCAATTAAGGTTGTAATCCGCTCGTAATCTTTCTGTCTTCGAAACAAAAGAGCCTTCCGCAACGTAGATTATTCAACATGCTCTAATCACAGTTATCTAAAGTTGGTTGCTGTATAACATGCCGCCTTTATATATTAAAAGACAGCAGATCAATTAGAAAACTAACAAAGTTTTCATATATGTTGACGATATGGATAGACCATTAGGCTAAATATTGCATTTCAAAACAAAAGCTCTCAAACTGTTTTCAGCATTCATAATATGAGCTCTTTATGACTGCAAGAAACACCTTGCGAAACCCAGTGTAGTGCCTGTTAACTGATACCTAATAATTTATTGCACAATTTCAGATACAAGCAAAATATTTAATTTCGAACCGCTTTCAAAAAACTATCTGAAAATGTATAGTTACGGAGCTGGCTAAATTTATATATGATAAGCACACGTGGCAGACGTATTTAATAGCGATAATTATACTCTAAAAACATCAAGAACCCCATCTGCCACCACCATAGAAAATCATTTTTTCTATGGCCACCACGGTGGCGCTGCGTTGTCTATTTCGAAAATGTAAAAAAATGTGGGTGATATTATACACAGTCTGGCCATAAATACTGTTACATTTAAAAGTAAGAAAGATATTACATTTGAATTTGGAATCTGTCATTTTTATACGATTGCTCATTGTGTTTTCTAATTTTGGCGCCAATACATTTTATAATATTTTGCGATATTAAAATGGAGTGGGGTGATAAAGAGAACCGAATCGCTGTCATTGCATTACACAGAGTTGGTATGGAGCCAAATTCAATTTTTAAAACTCTCCATACGCTTGGTATTAGTCAAATGTTTGTGTACCGGGCTATCAATAGGTACAATGAGAACTCCTCTGTTTGTGACAGAATAAGATCTGCGGGCGAAGTCTGATGCATCATTTTTGACTTTTGGCGTCGACAATTTCAATTTTATGATTTTCTAATTCTTCAAATAGCATTTTAACTTACGTAGCTATATCATAAAAAATATTTGTAGTTTTTTTAGCATCATTCAAAAATTCTTCTCAATCAATAAATACACGAAAACACCAATTTTGTCTCAGCATTTTTGAGCGCCACCTGGTGGTTTTACATGGAACTATGTCGAGACTTCCGTCACTGACCGTCCACGTAATGTTCGTACGAAAAAGGTGGTCAAAGTATTAAGGGAAAGAATTCGCAGAAATCCTGTCCGAAAACAAAATATTTTATCTCGGGAGATGAAAATAGCACCCAGAACCATGTCGCGTATTTTAAAAGATGACTTAAGACTTGCAGCCTATAAGAGACGCACTGGTCATTTTTAACAGATAATAAAAAAAATAGGGTGGTAAAATAAAAAAAAACTACTGAAGCGCGCAAAGGGAGGTCAAAGAAAATTTTTGTTTACAGATGAGAAAATCTTTACAATTGAGCAACATTGTAAGAAATAAAATGACCAAATTTATGCTCAAACCTCTAAGGAAGCTTCCCAATTAGTCGGCAGAGTGTAACGTGGGCATTACCCGACTTCAGTGATGGTTTGGTGGGGTGTTAGCTATGAAGGAGTGACTGAGCCAAATTTTTGTGAAAAAGGTATCAAAACATCGGCACAAGTGTATCAAGATACCATTCTTGAGAAGGTAGGTAAGCTCCTTAACAACACCATGTTCAATAACCAAGCATGGTCTTTCCAACAAGACTCTGTAGTATGTGTACACAACATCACACTCGGCGCCGGGTCATAAAGCTCGGTCCACGCAGTCTTGGTTAGAAGCAAACGTTTCGGACTTCATCAGAGCTGAAGACTGGCCGTCGTCTAGTCACGATCTTAATCCGCTGGATAATGATTTATCGTCAGTTTTAGAGAGTACGGCTTGCCCTAAACGCCATGATAATTTGGAGTCCCTAAAACAATCCATACGATTGGCAGTGAAGAATTTTCCCATGGAAAGAGTGCGTGCTTTTATTGATAACTGGCCTCAACGTTTAAAGGACTGTATTGCAGCCAATGGAGACCACTTCGAATAAGCTTTTTATATTTTAAATTGTTTTATATTTATGTATGAAACTAACACACTGTAATAGTAGTAAATATTATTTGCATTAATTATTTTTTTCTTTGTGACAATATTTATAGCAAGACTGGGTATGTGCACATGTGTGCTTTTGGGGCTGATGGTCACAGTCATCCTGTAAACGGAATAAATTGGAGCAGAGATCCAGGGCTCTAATATTTTTATTGATGCAATAAACACTATATCAATGAAGTGCACACTTAGTAGTTTTTTTTTTCAATTGAAAACAATGAGAAGGACCACGGAAAAATAGACTGCCAGCATGTTGCCTCTGCGTTCGCTATTGACAGCATTTCAAAAATGTTAAAAACCGGCCTAGTGCGAGTCGGACTCGCACACTAAGGGTTCCGTGCGAACTTTAACTGGATAAGAGATCTGCTTACTTTCACTAAGCCAAAATACCACAATATTTTGTTGACAGAAAATATAACTTTGTTTTTCATAGTATTTGTATGTAAGTTATGTTTGCGGTTATCGAAAATGTACTTGAAAACTATTAGTTAGATCACGTTCAAACAAATTTTAGTTGAAAGTATCTGTCAAGATCTAAATCATGTTTTTTTTTTTATATTTACACTCGCTTAGTTTATAAGTAAGATGGGGAAACGCCCATTTAACCACTTTGGACGCGTGTGTATATCAAACGTAAGACTTTTAAAGAGAATGGTTTTAGAAACCTATCCATAGACACCCTACACAATGCGTTAGTATTGTCAAAAAACATTTTAAGGTTTTGTTTCATGTATTGGTTTTGTTACATTATCTTTATTTTTTATTTTTTGTATGAAATCATAAAGTCGTTAACAAGATACATCTACCTTTTAAGTTTCAACTGTGTAATACTAAAAGTTTCAGAATAAAGTAGCTGTGACATACGGACGGACGGACAGACAGACAAACAGACAAACAAACTTGATGAAACTATAAGGGTTCCGTGTTCTGCCATTTGTAGTACTATATTAGAAAGAAATTAAAGTAATTTTTTGGTACACTTTTTTTCGCACATGTCGGCCTCTTGGACTTATGCTTGAGTTTCTTATGATAATGGGTTTCTATAAAAAGGTCACCCTCTAGGGTGTCTATAGAGAGGTCTTTAAAATTCAATGATTCAAATTCAAAAATCTTTTTTCAATTTAGGACACAATATGTATGAACGTCAATAATTAATTAATATCTTGTCTTTAATAGCGACTTTGACACTCTTTTTTTTTCCAAATTCTAACATTTGTGACGCTTCCAAAGCGGTAAAATGGGCGTTCTAAATTTGCTATGTAGATTTTTACAAATACTTTGAACAAAAACCGGCCAAGTTCAAGTTGGACTCGCTTATTAAGGGTTCCGTGACAACTTTAACCGGAAGAGAGATTCACTAACTTCGATTTAGCTAAAATATTTACAGCAAATAGAGTTTTATTTTTCATATATTTGGATAAATAACAAATTATGTTTGTGGTTATTGAAAATGCGCTCTATCTTAATAACTACGATAGAGTAAGTATACCGACTTTAAAAAAATCGAGTAACCATAAATTTATGTTATTAAAACCACACTTTTTTTTTCAGTGTAAAAATAGACAAATAACGTACAAAATAAAGAAAATAATTGTTAATCAAATACTAAAATGATTATAAATCCCTAGGGAATAGAAAGCGTAGGTAGTGTCTCACTTCGTTGATAAAAGGCTGCAGCCGCTGCGCGCCGCGCCTGCGTTTCGTATTTGTGTCCTATGTTCAGGTATTTCACTTTATAACCTAACTAAAACGTTATGATTTTATAGTGTATCATAATATACTTATATACTCTAAGTAATTACCTTTGCCAGTCCAGTATAAGGGAACACTTCAAAGCTTAGCTTCAGCTCCTCGCCCAGATGACCATACTTCTGGCCCAGGTAAACCCTGGTGGCTGCTAGTGTTGTGATGCTCATACCATCTCCGAGGAACAAGATTATGTTCTTTGCTACCCTAGTGTTGGGCACACCTGCTGATACCTGGAACATTTAGGAACATCTTTTGTACTCATCAGATATACAATAATAAAATAAATAAAAATGCTTAAGACTATT
This sequence comes from Pyrausta purpuralis, assembly GCA_963924145.1. NCBI lineage: Eukaryota > Metazoa > Arthropoda > Insecta > Lepidoptera > Crambidae > Pyrausta > Pyrausta purpuralis. The sequence goes on from OZ001651.1 coordinate 6,045,113, forward strand.
GTGTGCAGGCTGAATAATTGTCAGAATTGCCTTCATTTGCGGTCGAAATATGCTTGCGGGTGATAATGTTTTCCAACCCGCAAAATTTTATGAAATGAGACGAATTTGGTCTCATTACTAAGTTGTCGATTTTTTGAAGTAAGGCATGATTTTTTCTTTAGCATGTTCTTTAGAATTATATTCTGAAGGGTTTTTTTTTTCAAAAAAGTGTTTAGTTTCTTATTTTTTTTATCAAGACGTTTAGTAAAGTATGTATGAAAACAAATGAGAACAATATTGTCTCATTTTACAAAGGATTACGAGTTGGAAAACGTTATCTCCCGCAAGCATATTTTGACCGCAAATGTTGGCAATTTTGCCGATTTTTCCGCCTGCACTTGATAGTCTTAAGATGCCTATATATTAGGGCACTTTCGCACTTCGTTTCGCATGGCAAAGTTTTTGATTCTCAAACCAATATGTTTTTTTTTTAATTTGACGATTCAACAGTTTACACTAAAGAGAGTTACTCGAAATCAGTAACAAATACTTTCAACAAAGGTCGTAAAAAGACAGAAAAAACTTATTTCATAACTTGACATTTGGTCATGATTGCATCTAATGTTAAGTGTTAATCAAGCCTAATAACAGCATATGGACCATGTCTGCCTAATAACAGCCTATTTACTCTCTTCTTGAAACGTCCAAACTGTACTTGCCAGGGCACACTCACGAATTTTAATCCCTAGCAGTACGCAAAACCGGTGGACCGATATAGTTGGGTGCGCATTGATGGGATCTCTACGACTCTCTTACTTGACTTCCCATAGTAAATCGGTCAAAGGACCATGTGCTAGTTCAATTTAGTAAACAATTTTGACATTCCTTTTTTAAAACTTTAATAACTTAAAAATAATTTAAACACAAAACCGAAAACCAACATAGACAATTTATAGTTTGACACTGAGATCTTTTAAAATTAAATAGTAAAGTTGATTTTTTTCGCTAAAATTAGTTTAAAAGTTTTACTTAATTGGACTAGCAAAGAAAAACGGACTTTTCAATTGTATAAGTTACCTTACCCTGCTGTTGTCCGTACATTGATTAGGGATTATAACTTTCGAAAACTATGTCTCTCAATCAAAGAATTATGGAGCACCATGACTGAGTTAGTATAACTACTTATACTCTGTAGATTTATTTATTAATTTTTTGCTTCTATTACATAACACAGGCTGTATATATGAATTATTTACCTTATTCCGTAGCGTCCACTGAGCTTGGATATTCCAATGATCTTTATTTCTTTCGTCAAAAGACGTTAGTAATGAATCTGAAAAAATCAGGGTGATATTTAACGTAGCAGGATATTCAAAAAACAGGTAGGTCCTACAATGTAAGTTTGATCGACTCGAAGAATGTGAAGTAGTAACATCAGTGGCCCTATTTTTGAATCACTCGCTTGAATATGGCGTGTGATTTTCGTTCGAAAACGAATTGAAAATCTTGCGAATTATAGACGTTTCGAGTGATTCAAAAATAGGGCCCTAGATGTAAGTACATAAAATTGTATCAAGTCTGGAGTTTAAAACGACTGGTTCTCAAGAATAGTTTTATTAGTTCAAATATGTGACTGAATTTCCTGTGAAAATTACTTCAAACAACAAAACAAAATTCCCTCGGAAAATTAAAACTAGTGTTTAAAATAAGGCTCCTGGGAGATCAATTCAAGTGCAATTCGTGAACGAAAAAAGTAAAACGGGTAAACTCGATTACCATACAAAAAAGTAGAACACTCGTGTTAATATTCCGAGAAAATTTAGGTTTAAAGAATTTATTCTCATAAGAAATTTACATTTCACTTAAAATGAGATAATTACTACTAAATTTATACATAATATAATAATTAGTCGTCGCAGCTCGCTGTTATGTGTATTTTGAGTTTGCGCTTAAACGTTTCCATGCTCTCACACTTCTTGACGATCTCTGGCAAGTTGTTATATAGCTGTACTCCCTCAAATAGTATGTTCTTTTTACCGTAATTCGTTCTCGGAGTAATTAGTTCTAGTTTATTCTGTTTTCGCAAGTTATGTTTATTAGTTTTTATATTCAAATCCAAATTTGATTTTATTGTTTTAGTTAAGATCTTTTTTATTAAAATGCATGTGTTATAAATGTAAATTTGATTTAGATGAAATATTTTTGTTTTATTATATAATTGAATTGTAGCAGTACGGAATGGATAATGGAATAACACTTTTATTATTTTATTTTGAGTTCTTTGTAAAGTGTTCAAGTTAGATGACGCAGCAGATCCCCAAATTTCCACTAGGTATTCTAAATGTGGTTTGACTAGGGTGTTGTATATGACTGGTTTAATTGTTTTCGGAATACAATGGGATACCTTTCGTAGAGCTCCTAGCAATGATGTTAATTTGGATTGGACGCGCTCAATGTGCGGTCTCCATGTTAATTTGTCGTCAAAAAGTAATCCTAGGTACTTTTCCTGGTGAGATCTGTTGATTAATTCATTATTTATTCATTCTTTATTTAAAAATCAGAAAAAAAGAAATGACGCTTAACGTAGATGGAGGTTGGTTACAAAATTTGGAAATATATGGTTAAATCACTACCGTGTGGGTTTTAACAGACTTACCCTCTAAATTTAAACATTAATCATAAGAACAATGTGAAACACTCCGCATACGCACATTTTCCAACAAAAACTAGGTATATATTTTGTTAGACCCTTACTTAACCGAATAAAAGTAGATGATAGATTAGTTTATTAAATAAGAACTTTCATTATAACATATCAAACAATGGTGAAGGCTTATCATTGAGGAAATGATTGAATGAATGAAATCATTTATTACAAGTAATATTGTCTCACACATTTATTAGTAGAACTTATAAATAATGTTAGTTAAAAAAAAAAAAAACAAAAGATTAAAAATCTCAATCTAAAGCGGCCAATTCTGCACCACTCTCCTCCAAAATAGACGTGCGTGAACGACCATCCTATAGGGTGTTGTTTTGAACAGCGACGCCCAACTCAGGGTTTGGGGGTTGTACAAACGATACTGATGAAAAAAATATATATAGAAATTATTTTTTTAATGGAAAAACTCACCTACTACCAACGCCAGGTCGCCTCTTCATAGAGGTTTATTTTAAATAAACTTGTTTTTTTTAAATAAGCGTTGGTAACTGAAACCATTATCCCTGAGTTACGGGTCACTGACCAAACCAACACCCTGTATAGGCATCCCAGTCTGCTAGCAATCACGTTCAGGATGCTGTTACCACTCGCCCGCACCCTGTGCACCATAGACGCGCGAAATGTATACTAAGGAAAACTGATATTGGTTCCAATAAACAGCTTCTAAAAGTAAAATAATACAAATCAACTTGTCAGCGACAAGCGACACCGAAACCATCTAATTAACCTCTTAGAAGAACAATTAAAATCATAATTATTAACATGAATCTCATTACCCCGAATAAACATGTGTACAATTGCTTTGATGTTGCACGATGCTGTGTTACTTAACAAACAAACAATTATGGTAATTTCTCTTTGAGAAACTACACTTGACAAGAATACTCGTGTATCAAAGGAACATCCCTTGATTTTCTGATTTCCAACGGGGAATGACAACTAATAGGTTTAATTAAGTTTCTATAAAATCTTTTTTTACCCTTTTTTGCATGTTGTTCTTTACTTTATTAAAATTAGACCACCTACGAAAAACTGTCAGTTTAGGTAAGTTGAAATTATGCACCAACTCCAAAAGAATTTGTTTCTCCTAAATTTCGCGCAAAAGACTCGCGAACTGAGGGTTCCGTGCCAACTTTAACTGAATTAGGGAATTCACTCACTTCCACTTAGCTATTAACACGTTTATATACGCATATCACAATAGTCATCTTTTGGGCCGTGGCGCATAAGAACTCCATACAAAGTTTGAGGACGTCCACATTCGTATCACCGTATAGCAAAAAAAAAATATTGCCTATTGCTTGTCGCTAACGTCCGTAGACGTTGACTGGCAGTACAACCAAAAACGACGTTTGACGACGTTGTTCATGTGTGTGTGTGGGTATTTCTCGTTCGTGTTTGAATAATGTTCAAGTAACAAAAAAAAATGTATTGTAGCGCTAGAACTTTGAAAATTGGACACGATGCGGCGCAATGACGTAGCTACCTAAAGATTACACAGAGATTCGACGTCGCCAGCCGTTGTGCTTTGAAAAAAAAACTTAGTACGTGGTTAGACTATGTGTCTCATCCCGAAGATCATTTTTGGATGTTCTATAACGTTGTCAGAACGAAAGTGATATACCACAGTATTATGTTGACAGCAATTATAACTCTGTTTTATATAGTATTTGTATAAAGAACAAAGTAATGTTTGCGGTTGTTGAAAATGTGCTTTGTCTCAAAAACTAGTAGTTCGATCCCATCCAAACCAATTTGCGTTGAAAGTATTTGTTAAGATCTACATTATATATTTATTTCAAAATATAAATAGCAAATTGCACTTGTAAAAAGCAACTTTGGCTGTTGTGACAGACGAGGAATCGAACCCCGTGTCTTACGCAATCAGGGCGTATGCCTATACCACTCGGCCACCGTCACATTAGCAAGCCTGTTGAATTCTGCAAGCGCTTTCTTTAACGCGTAGGCTGCGTGACGTCACCAATGTTGCGAGATTGCTCTCACAATATCCGAAGGAAATATTTTTAAAAATATTTAACAATCGGTTAAGATGAACGTAGCCAATTTATAATGATTATTTATAACTTACACTCGCTTAGTCTAGAAGTTAGATGGTGGGAAGACCATTTTACCACTTTGGAAGCGTCTATCAACCAAATGTTAGACTTTAAAAGAAATGGTTTTAAAAACCTCTGTGTCATTTTAAAATACTTATCCATAGACATCCCACACGCATAGGTTAAACTAAAAATAAGGTCGAATTGATTCCCTCCTTTTTTTGAATCGGTAAAAAGTGGTGATGTTTAAAAAAAATGTAGTTCAACCGTTAATATAACTTACGCAATACTTTAGAAATTGTATTTCCCGTAGGCAGGTAAGTAGTATTTTTTTTTAATTTACATAAAGCAAGGTGCTATATTATAATTTATTCGAGCAAATATGTGATTGCCGACCTTTATTTATCAAAAGCAATCCAAAGATAGTAACTGCATCATGAAAACACGTGACATATTTGATGATTTCGTCACGCGAGTCAGTTTCTGCGGCAATAGGGCAAGGCTGTCAAGTGATATTATTCAATTACAAGTTTCTATTCGGATTGTTATGCGTATTGGACGAAAGTTGAGTCTGACCTTGACCTTGTAAGGTCAAGAATACCAGAAGCCCTATTATGGAATCACTCGCCTCAATATTTGTGTGAATTTAAAATAAATTACTTTATATTAAATTTTAGATGAAAATTACTATTGACGCAAGTATCTTAAAAATAAGGCCCTTGACTACATAAAAATACTTATTATAAGTGATTTTCGTTGTAAAATCGATTAAATATAAACGAAAATCATGCTCAATAAAGACAAAAGTAGTGATAAAATGTGATTACTGGACGTGTTTATTTCGGCTGATTTTCATTCGAAAATCTACCATTTATCAAAGAAATACATACCTACGCCTCGTTAACGCGATTGATTCAAAAATAGCGCCTAGAGATTATTTATTTTTATATTGCATAGAACAAATTTCTTTTACATTGAACAAATTGCATTTATTGGATAATAATATTGATGATACGAACGTAATATTTCTAAATTTAATTTTCATAGGCGAAACAAATAACATCAAACCATAAAAATATTTCACTAGCTTACTCAGTATAATCAGCATGACGAATGAAATTAAATAAGTTATTTAATATTTACGTATTTAACTACTCTGTTATTAAATTGCTTGTGTACAAAAAACGTGATGAAGGATTTATACAATAGATTACAATACAATACAATAGATTTAATTGCCAGAATATCGTTTAATGAATTTATTATGATAATGACTCTTTGCGTGTAAGTTAATACGTTAAAACGTATGTAATTAAAAAAACAATTTCGTAAGAAGTTTCGTTTTGCCGTCCGAACTTAATGTTTCCCCAAGGAGTGCGACATTTAATCCGACAATTTCACGTGTGAAGCATTTACACGGCAATAATAGAGAGAAACCTAACGACAAAAAGTAACGAAATAAGCATACTTATCATGGGAGTAAGAAAATCTTAAAGTACCTAAATAATGACTTACCTTTTTAGGGTTCCAAAACTGAACCCTTATATTTTCTTCAAGTCTGTCTTTCTGTCTGTTTTTCTGTTTGTCTGTCCGTCTGTCCGTCCGTATGTCACAGCCACTTTATTCTGTAACTACAAGCATCACACTGTTGAAATTTTGTAAGAAGATGTATTCTGTTAACCGCATTACGAAACTCAGACAAGAAAGTCTAACGTTTGATAGATAGACGCTTCCAAAGTGGTAAAATACCTAATTTCTAAAGCGAGTAAAAATTTTAAAAATATATATGTAATGTAGATCTTAACAAATACTATAAACGAAAATGGGTTTGGACGGGATCGAAGCACTAGTTTTTGACGTATAGCACATTTTCAACAACCGCAAACATAACTTTGTTCTTCATACAAACACTATGAAAAACAAAGTTATATTTGCCGTCAAAAAATATTTTAGCTGAGTGGGAGTAAGAGGATTTCCTTATTCAATCAAAGTTGGCATGGAACCCTCAGTGCGCGGTCGCATTTGGCCGGTTTTTAAATTGAAAGCTTGCACCTTCAATGAGTTTAAAGTACGGGCCGAAGAGCAACTTTTTATAACCAAACACAATAATAAATGCAATACTGAAGTAACTTTTCATGTATACTAACGATCCGTCCCGCCTTTACTTAAAATACTGCGACAAAACCAACATTGAACGTCAATATAACAACACATTGCATCATTGGCGTATTGACGACGCGTTTGATGTACAGGTTGTAAAAAGGTAGTTAAAACATTTGGGACAAATGCTGAATTAATCGCTGAGTAATTGCCTATTTAATCATTCAGCTATTGCATTTTCAGATGGTAGCGACTATTACGTGTCAGCAAGGACGCCTGGTTGAATGAAAGTAAAATCATTATTTTTGATTCAAACTTTACGTACAAAGCATTAAGTTCGGATTAGTTTGATGCTGATTCTATTAAGCTTTTCTCGAGCCTATCAAAACCAGCTACGATATTTTGTAAATTAGGAAGGCTTCTGCTATACCTGTAATGTTTTTAGGGTTCCGTAGCCGAATGGCAAAAAACGGAACTGTCTGTCCATCCGTATGTCACAGCCAGTTTATTCTGTAACTATAAGCATCCCACTATTGAAATTTGGTAGGAAGATGTATCCGGTTAACCGCTTTAAGATTATTGTACAAAAATAAAAAATAATGATATTTAAGGGGAGGCTCCCATATATGAAACTAAAATCGTTTTTTTAGTCAAACCTTTGCGTCTATGGATAGGTCTTTTAAATAACATAGAGGTTCCTTATACCTTTATTTTAAGTCTAACGTTTCTTAGCTAGACGCTTCCAAAGTTTTTGAGATATAGCACATTTTCAACAACCGCAAACATAACTTTGTTTATCATACAAACACTATGAAAAACAAAGTTATATTTGCTGTACACAAAATATTGTGGTATTTTACTAAGTGGAAGTAAATGGATCTCTAATTCAGTTAACGTTGGCACGGAACCCTCAGTGCGCGAGTCCGACTCGCACTTGGCCGGTTTTGTTATTGGCGTATTAAGTGTAAGTATTTTTTCTTGATATAATGAAATAACATTCAAAAGTGTTAGCGTTCACAATTGTTAGAATAGACTATCCCTCTTGACGTTTGTGTCACGGTAATGTTACATAAGTATGTATTATACAGTATTCCAACTTCATACAAACGGACGAAAGGCGAGATATACCTACGCGCCTTGATTTCGGCACGCAGATAGGCTCGACTGTGCCATAGTGACGAACGGACGATGTGTTGTTTTTTTACCCATACCCACACAATTTCTGTAGAAGTTCAAGTACATTTTAATATGGCGAGATATATTGTGCTGTTTTTGGTTGTATGATTTTTTTATAAATCTTTATATAAAAATGCGGATTTTTTATACTTTAAACTTTAAAAATAAAGAATTCCGTACGTCTCAGTCGAGGCGCAAGTATTTTTCGGGAGCAAATTTTATAAGACCGATTTGTCATTTAAACATGAAAATGATTTTTAATTAAATTCACCAATCACAAAAACAACACGCATTTTTATTATATACTTCCTATTCAATCTACAAAGCATTTTATTGGTTTATATAAAAAAAAACATATTTACAATCACAAAACTAAATGGAAACACAAAGTAGGCAATTGTAATTAAATTGCTGGAGGCGGGCAGGCAGCCCTATCGCACGTTTAGGTACCACGGGGCTGGAGGTATTTATTTCAAAGAGTCGGCTGACTTACAATACTGTATAGATAACTTTACCGTGCTTGTGTGCAGTAATTTGATTTAAGTATTACCTAACCTTTTTATATCATGTCCTGTGCAGGGCATGACAGTGAAATAAGGAAGTTTGTGTTGAAAGGAAACAAAATAGAAATAAAATCATGTATAATAATTACAAAATCTGCCGCTGAATCAATTGAATCAATGGCTAACAGATATGTGTTTTTTATTTTATTAATGGTTTTCTGAATTCAATTTTGACATTTTATTTGTATAATTTTGTGACATTACTGCTTTTAATTTATTTATAAAAAATAATTGTTTTATCTTATGTAGGTAGTACTGGATAATCTACTTTTGTTTGTTTCGGACATACCTAATTGAATAGGTAGATATTCTATAATTTGACGATTTTTTACATAATTTACATTTGCGGGTCTGACATAGACAAAACATGCTGAACCGTTTGAATGTGTACCTACCGCCATTGTATTGAACATGTTTTAAACAAATAAACATACAGGTTGTTGTTTTTGTCAGCGACGAGCGACAAACGATACTGATGCCAAAAAAAATTAAAATGGAAAAATTCCAAAAAAACATTTTATTTTTATTTTTTTATTTGACCACATCACATACATTTTTTACATTACAATGTATTATTGCGGACTAGCGAGCGAGTCAAAACTACCAACACCAGGTCCCTCTTCGTAGCTTACTAGCTACGGCGTAGTATTACTAGATACGCGCTAGCTACCCGTAAGGGTGCAAGTTTCCCCATTCGTTTTTAATTTGTTTAGAATGTTGTGAATAGGTTTCCCTGTATAATACTTGCATATAATTTAAAGAAAATATATTTTTTTGAAGAAGCATAACTCATTACCATATCTAATATCATCGATGAGTTGTATGCCATTGACCAAAACAACACCCTGTATTTCATTTTATTGCAAAAGATTGCCACGGTTCTGGGAAAAGCAGTCACTTCCCGACATTGAAAGAAATGTGAAATAAGGATTCCCATAACAAAATATGATTATTGCGAGTGATTGTATTGGTAAGTGGTGATGTTATTGCAACGATTTTAATGTAGGTTTTCGGTGAAAATATTCCCTCCTCTCTTTTTCAGTAAAAATGTTTTGTTTAATGCTAAACTTTGTGGTATATGAAAGCCTGATGCTATACAATAACTTTATTGTAGACGTAATACCATATTTCATAACTAATCACGGTCCTGAGAAAGAAAGTGATTCTACACAAAAACTTTATTATAGCCAGAAGAACATGTTTGAAAACTTATCACGGTTCGAAAATACCTACGGATTACCATAACTAAAACTAACTTAACAAAGCTGCAATTAGTACTGTTATCTAAACCTCAAAAATTCCCTCCACTTACTAAAAACGATAAAAATATTCGTGCATCCAGGAAGAATGCGATAAGAAAAGACTGACTCAATGTTTTATCTATTTTATTTAAAACTATGCATTTCTTTTAAATGGACTACATACTGCCACTAGTAGTGCACTGGGGGCAGATTCTCGTGCAGTTGAGTTCGTATACGAAAAATGTTATAAATTACTCAGGGTCACGATTTCTATCCATTTAGATTTTTCCGTGCGGTAGTTTTTTAAGTATTGATATATAACTTGATTTATAGGTAAAACAGTTATACTCGCAATCTAATTACAACACGAAAAAAGTTCGATTGACGCGAGAATCACTAAACTCCGTTTTTGTTTGGTAGTCGAATCATGTAAACAATCTTGACATTCCTCTTTAAGGGGCAAACTGATTTTTGAACGCGCACACTAGCGCCACTTTAGTAAAAAATCATAACTCGTTTAATAAAAGACCAATCGAAAATCTGATTGATGGGATTGTAGCTCTGGTTATGTGGTTTAGATACAATGTTTAAGTTAAATAAAACAGAGTTATCTGCAGTTACAGTTAGAAAAATTGCCAAAAGTGGCCCTATTTAGCAGTTTTGCTAACTCTAACTACAGTAAACAACTTTTGAAACAATTTAAACATACTGAGTAAACTATAAAACCTTTACTACAATCGTGTCTACCAGATTTTTGATTGTTTTTGTATTTAAGGAGTAATAATTATTTTAAATAGAGTGGTGCTAGTGTGCGCGTCAAAAAATCGGGGAGCCCCTTAACGAAATGATTCAAATTAAAATAGGATAAACGCAGACTTCGCAACTTACATAGGTGATTCATCGTTTAACAGCTAATTATTTGTATTGATAGATATTGTATTAAGTTATACAAAGATTGTTTACAGTATTCGACCAGCAAAGAAAAGCGGACTTTACCCGGTTGGCATTCTGGGGGCAGATTCTCACTCGAGTCAATCGAACCTTTTTCGTATGGTAATTTGATAACGAGTTTCACTGGTTTAACTGATAAAAACCAAGTTAAAAAATCCACACGTCAAACCATCAAACAAAAAAAAACCATCAAACAAATCTTTGAAAAATAACTTTTGATCGGTGAACTTTTATCGGATGCGAACTCTACGAGAATTGAACGGCTAATTTCTGACCATTATGGATCTATTTTGGGGTTACTTCGGGATTTAACAGGAACTCTATTTTTGTATTATCTATAATTATTAAAAATCATCGAAAAACAAATCTTCTTAATTAATATAGACGCGATATTTTATCAAGTTATCTTTTTTATTACTTAAAGTAATCACACGCCATGTTGCGTACGCGTCAATTTACGAGTGATTCAAATAGAGCCTGAATAAAAATGAGAGACATTGCGTAATTTATCACTAATCCATACATATAAAAAAAAATACATTACATGTTGGAATTGATCTTTTTAAGGTTTAGAATGTTTTTATCACTCACAGTGTCATATTTTATATTAATAAAGATGTAATAAGAAACCAAAAATTTGCGCACGGGCGGGACTTGAACCAGCAACCTCTTGGCCGACCGGGCCAAACGCGTTCAAAGGAAGAAAGAAAATACATTTATTTGACACGAGGCTGATTTTCAGCGGGTGCCTTTGTGGGTGTAGTAATTAAAACATAAAATTAACAATCAAATATAAATAACACAACATTTGATTATAAATAAAAATGATCAATGTGTATTAAATAATAAAAACATTTATTGGATACAATTCAAGTATTAATTCATAATTCAAATAATTATTAATATCTTATTCTATCTGTCTATCTATATTGTCAAGCATATTATACGTTTCACAATAAAGAGAAAGACGTTTGTTTTGGGATGTATCAATTGACTGATGGTCATTATGTCATTTTTCACATAAAAAGTAAGCAATCTTATTTGCTTCGTACCTGTTAAGTGACTGAATGAAACTACACTTACTATTTTTTTAAACTGAAGTGCCATCTTTTTGGCGAATCCGCGTTATATTGCGTACAATGAAACCATCTGATATGTAATACTAATCAAATTTATAATGCCGGAACAAGGAACTTGTAACCACGTGTAATATTATATTTCAGTGTAATTATAAAATATTGCATCAAAGTAGGTAACGTTGCTTTTACACTCACCGTTCAAGGCTAGCGAGCTAGCTAGCGTGTTTTGATTAATCAGAGCAAATATTTTAAGTGAGTTCAATACTTCAACATCATTCATTCAATACATCTCTTAGGGCCTTCCCACATGTACCTCAATCACACCACAATCGCAGCGTCAAAATGTGGTCAAGCAAAGGTACGTGCGTATAGTGTCGCTGTAGTTTTTTGCTGTTGTTATACGTTTCCGACAATGACGATGTTTCTGGGTTCTTCCTCGGACATTAGTTCTCGGTGTCGCTGGTGGATGCGATGTCGTTGCAATGTCGTCGGTGTCACACAAGAAGTCAACAGCGGCGAATGGTCTTATTCACTTTCAATACAAAATATACGCCCAACCTCGTGGTGTAGTTGACGTGTGGGAAGACCCTTAGAACACCTTCTAAACATAGTTTGTTTAATTTTTTAGTCTTACTCGTCTCTATGATCTCACATTGGTGGTACATAATAATTATGAGAATAACGTATGACAAGTTATTCGTCATCATCATAATCAGCCATAGGACGTCCACTGCTGAACATACGCCCATCCCACCGTATTCCACAGGGACCAATCGCAAGCGGTCTGTATCCAGTGTGATCCTGCAATAATCTTTATAAGATCGTCTGTCTATCTTATCGGTGGGCATCTATGCTGCGCCTTTGGTCGAAGGGTCTCCAAGAACTTTTGTGCCCCAAGGTGTGTGTATTTTGTTAACAACTACTTTATGTGTGTATTTTGAAAATTTTGAATTATTTAACACATAGTATTTTGAGGAGTTATTATAGTGTATTTTACGGTCAATGAACCCACTGTGCACTGGTTTCTATGAGACTGCATTCATAAGTCAGTGTAGAGAAGTCTACGTTTTGCATAGCATTTGGTAAAAGCGTAGTCTGATGAAAAATTTTGACATTTCGCGTTGACAATTTAAATTATCTGATTTTCTGCTGGATCAAATACCCTTTTACTTACGTAGTTATTATATATTAAATTTTTAAATACTTGTATATTTTTAAGTTTCTTTATATTTTTTTAAAACACCAATTTCGCTAAATGTAAGAAAAAATGCTTCAGACTACGCCATAATTATCTCTGGGCATTCCTCTAGTATCCATGTTGTTGTTTTTTGTTCAAAACACTAGCAGAACTTATAATTTTTTGATTTTACTAACAAACCCTAAGTTACTATTTATTTATTACTCATTAAACGTCGTTCGTCCTCTATTGAAGAGAAATAAAGTCTTTTGGAGTCGATGCATGATGTCAAGCTTGTTAGTAAGTAAGGTACCTAATGTCAGGCTTTCTTCATTCGTAATTAAATTAGTTTAGCATGTCAATTTATATTTACCTCTTAACCTTGTTATTATGGTTGTCTAAACAGATTGTTTCACTGTTGTAAGCGAAAATTTGCCGAATGCTGTGCATGCAAAACGCGTTGTGAGTTTTGCTCTAATACTTAAAAAAGTAGGTCAAGTGAACGAACAATGTATAATCTAAACACTTATGTTTGGTATTAAATTAGTTCAATAAAAACGGTTCTTAATTGTAATTGTAGAATAAAATGATTATGTTTTTAAAGCAGATTTGAATTTCAACTACGATTAATTCTTCAAAACATATATGGCTCTGTATGAGCTATTCGTTTAGTAATAAAATCGTTAATCTTAATCTAGTATCTACCAAATTCTTTTAGTCTTCACAATCTAATGACTTGATTCCAAGCATTGAATTTCCATATTAAATATATGTGTACATGTAATTAAATTACTATAATAGTCGTAGGTAAATTGTATTGGAAACGCTTACTGCCATAAATATTTAGTGACATTTTAACTTACTTGATGCACATTAGATGCACTAATTAACACTTTTTTTTGCTAATAATTACCTAAAACCATTTAAAAATCAGAACTTAAGTAATAAAATTATTGACTTACATTTGGATTTATTATCTTCTACACTTCTAGCACTGATACTTAGCAAAACCACAGACACACTAAACGTTATTTTATGAAAATACAAGGCAGACATTTCGGCGCCAAAACTTGAAAAAACCCAAAAAAAAAACTTTTTAAACATGTAACTTTTGTCTTTTTACCAGCTTGAGATCAAAACTGGCCAGTTTTTTTTGCACTCAACGACACTTTTCCTTTTTTTAATTATTTAAAAGTTTTTATTATTTTAATAAACGAAAACACTTCATAACCAAGCTGCGGTTTCAATGGCACTAGTGGGAATGCTCTTTTGGTGTCACTTAAAAGTGCGATTTGGACAAAACATGGAGAGTAATGGAGTATATAATGATAAATTATATTTTTAATTTGGTGCACCCTTGAACTGAACCTTGTATGCGTGGAACTAATTTAGTTGGATAATGTGACGCAACTTATATGTATCAAACGGTGTGCATTTCATTTGTAGGTATAGTACACGTAATTTTATCAATAGTCACATCAACATTTTGACCTTTTAGTTTAGTTTGAGAGCCTTAGCCATTCTTTAAGTACTAAAAGATTTTAGGCATGTTATTTTACGTGTATTATTTGCTTATTTATTTATTAAACATTATACATTCTCAGCTTAATATAGAATGATGGCGTAACGAAAAAACTTGTTTGCCTGACATAAATATTCAGCAGTAGATTCCTTATAATTATTTTAGGATATTAGGATTATAGGTTATTTTTAGGATACCTAAGATAATGGCTCATAATGATGATGATGATGACTTTTGTAATTTACTTTATTTTACATTATCTTCTTATTTGATGTCTGTTTGTATTGGTCTGGGAGTTTTCTATGTATGTCATGTATGCATTTACAAAAAAAAGGATTTAAGTATTATATCCGATGTCTGGCACCCATAACACAAGCTTTGAGTACCTTACTTTGGGACTAGATGGCGATGTGTGGGAATGTCCGAAAGGATATTTATATTTATTTATTTTTTAACTGTAAGAGATCGACTCCACTGCATTCGCTGTCCGCTAAATGATTTTCTTTACACTGCATCGATTCGTTTCCCAGCCTCTCGAGGATCGTATTAAACAATGAAGGTTTGTTAGCCGCTGATATATTAATAACTCGTTATTGCTGCTCTTCATGTGCTTTAATTAGAGTTTGATTGGGAAATATAAGTGTTTGAGAGCAGTAACATATTTAATTACCTATAAATATATCTACATAAAGAGTAACCATTAAATTTTAATACTGTTTAATTCGCCATTGAAACAAAATTCAAATTTAGTTGATATGTTTTATATAAAATTTAGCATAAGGTTTAAACCTAGACTTAATAAACCAATTACAAAACTATAACCACCATGAATACATTTCACCATTTCATCATTTTTTTTAAATTGGTTGGTTATTATTATATATGTATTGTTTCTAAGCGGGGGACATTTTCTAATGACAAGAACTTAATTTATACCTCAATGTCCTCAACGTTTAGCTAGAACAACACAACATGACAAAATGACAAATATGATGCCTAGCTGCCGATTCAACAAAAGGATAGTAGTAAAACACCTACGTTACCGTAAAACATGGGATCATTGACTATACCCACTCATGTGATCCTTTTATTTATTTATTTAAACTTTATTACACTGTAAGTTGTACTATAGGCGGACTTAATGCCTAATGGCATTCTCTACCAGTCAACCACCTGGTAATCCAGAGAGATTTATCAGTGGCGAAATATTAGTAATAAGTGAGAAGAGTGGTACCAAAAAAGAAGTAAAATGCACTAACATTAACATACATACTAATATTACACAAAAATGTAATAGGATACATAAACAAATGAGTAATAAACATACATAGAATACATATACTTAAAAAATACAAAATTATGAGTGATATTGAAGACATCTAAAAACACAAATAAAAGATAATGGTTGTTAATTCTGAAAAGAGCAAAGGTTAAGATACTGGGTGCGGAGAGTCTTTGTAAAATGGTTTAGATAAATAAATAAGTAAATTTGTTGGGGGACATTCTGATTTCATTGGGGAGAGAATTCCAAAGTCAAATCACACAGATGGTGAAAGAGTCCGACATAAAGTCTTTCTTCATAAGAGGTGTGAAAAGAGTAAGATTATGGTATGAACGAAGGTTTCGCGTTAAGTTGTCAAAACTGGCGGTATTGTTATGCGTATTTTCTGATATATTTAATTCCCTTTTTCCATTATTAACCATTTGAATGTTCAACTATCTGCATTCCGAGCGATTGACATTAAGAGAATGCCCTAAGGCATTAAGTCTGCTAACTGTACAAATCACAGTGTAATAAAGTTTCAAAAAAATATATTGGGAAAATCATTATCTCCACAGGCTGTTTTTTACAAATTAAACCTTAGGCTGTTAAATCTCTATGGCGTTTCTGTTCGGTTCGACATTCCCTTTACCCAATCTATAGATACTACTACTTAGGCAAAGAATCCGTGGCTTGAGGCCAGCGGGCGTAGTCTGAAGCAATTTTTTTGACATTTCGCGTAGACAATACTGAGACAAAATTAGTGTTTTCGTGTATTTATCAATTAAGAACAATTTATACATGAAGCCTATAAATAAATATATATATTTTACTTTTAATAAAGATGCTATGTAAGTTAAAAAGATATTTGATGTATGAGAAAATTGAAATTGTCTACGCGAAATATCAAAAATTTTGTTTCAGACTACGCCCGCTGCTGACTACCGTATTCGACTCACTTTCCTAACCTGGTTAATTAAATAACCGGGATAGTACAAAACATCTTTTCTTTCTTAAAAAATCGGTCACACTTTCACAGAATGCTTATTTTTGTATTCAGCTACAGGCCGTTTTACTTTTCATACATGTTTTACAAAATAGGCGCCACCTATAAATTTTCGTTCCATTTATAAGCAGTTCGGTTGCTAGATGCCTTAATATTCTATCGTGCATATAACAAAATACAAATACTAACGTACAGATGGCGTTAGCGCGACTTTGACGCACATGGTGGCGCACATTATGATTCTGCATTCACAATACGTGTCTTATCAATACATAAATTAAAATGATTGAGTTCAAAATAGGTACTGTACAATTAACGAAAATAATAAAAACTGAACTAGGGGATGTAAGAATCATACGATAAGACACGTAAATGAAGAGACTTAATGTAAAGTAGGTAGCTATTTAGGCAGAATAACAATTCACTTGTTTTCAATGTATTAACTATTAGAGTATTTGCAGGGTTTAATGATGCAGTAACACCAGCCCCGGATCTAGGGGGGGGCAAGCCGGGGCCTATGCCCCGGGCGGCAAATTCAGGGGGCGGCAAAATCAGGAGGCGGCCAAATTCACACTTCACGGCAGACCAATGGACACTTCACGACAGACCAATGGACAACTCATCATTTATTTAACTTTGAATACGGAATAAATTATAGCACAAGTAGAGCAATTTCATGGCCATATCAACTTGACCGATACCCTGAGCGATGTTATACTTTCTGGCCACGCCACTAAAGGAATTTCAATGAATTTTGGCAGAATACTTGTCCATAAAATGTCGTATTTAGTCCATGGTTTTAAAAAAAATGTCCTATTATAGTTTAAGAGAAATTAAACAAATATAGTGGTGCGGCTGGGCTACTTTGTCGCCACGCCACCTCGCAAATCGTAATAAAAGAAGATAAATAAGAACTAATTTCTAATAAAACAATAGTCTACTGCGTATACGTCCCGCTGCCACGACTAATGCTGAGCGGGTGCCTTTTTGACTCAAGTCGCTTGCTTTTTTAATATATTTGTATACTATGCTTGATGTAAATTTGATTTAAATAAATGTATTTTCTTTCTTTCTTTCTTTTCTTACTGATTGCCTATGTCACTGATAACAGAAATGCTGGTAAAACTCATAACGTAATATTTTTTTTAATAAACTAATATTGACAATGAAATGGCATAGTAACATTTGACAAAATCGTTCATAAATAATTAAATAACAAATATAAGTTAAAATAATCGCACCATAATTTTAATGGCAACTTCTCAATTTATAGTATTTGTGAAATTATTATTGTTTGTTTTTTGCCTGTAGGTACAGTCGCCGTCAGATATATTGGAGCAGACAAAGTGACCAAATACTTCTGAACAGTATAAAATGTCAATAAGTTCCATACACTACAAGTTACCATTAATATCAGAACATTCATTACTTCATTAACATCTGAGCAGAAGCTAGTCAATAACTTCTATACACACAACTAACCAAAATTATCTGAACACTCAAAACGTCAAATGTATCTACGCAGTCGGTCTTTAATATCTGAGCAATCGAGGCAAATTGCAGAAGGAAGTGCTTCCAACTTAACCATAAATACTTATTCATAATAGGAACTCTTTTCATAGTTTATATTATAGTAAGATGACGCTGGCAGTTAGTAACGCTTTATAGTTTTCAGTATTGTCATCACTGTCATGAAAGTGTCAGGCAGTAAATAAATTCAGGCAAGTGAGTGTTAAGATATTATTGGTTAGTTGTGTGTATAGAAGTTATTGACTAACATCTGCTCAGATATTTATGAAGTAATGAATGTTCTGATATTAATGGTAACTTGTAGTGTATGGAACTTATTGAAATTTTAAACTGTTCAGAAGTATTTGGTCACTTTGTCTGCTCCGATATATCTGATGGCGACTGTACCCTTCCAGTTATGAGCTCGCACTAAAGCATTACAATGTTTCATCTACCCACATTATTGTAATACTATCAATAGTTGCTTTGAGCATTAAGTCCGCCATTTGTACTTTAGTTTTGTCAGTGCAATAAAGAATTTAAAAAAAAATAGTTGCGGTTCTGTTTAAGTTATTGTTTACGTTGAAGATTTATTTTTAACAATTTAAATAATACTTTATATCTTTTATCAGTATTTTTGATGTCAGTAGCATAGATAATTAGTAGCCATTTGTTTTATATTAAATAAGTTAATATTTATATTCGTTTATTACGAATTGCGCGGTGGCGTGGCGACAAAGTATGCGTCCCAGTCGCGCCACTATATGAATTTGTTTAATTTCTCTTGAACTATAATAGAACTATTATTTTAAAACCATGGAATACGACATTTTATGGACCATTTTTCTGCCGAATTTCATTGAAATTCCTTTCGTGGCGTGGCCCGAAAGTATAACATAGCTAGTGGACTCGGAATTGGATGAACTGCAAAATACCGGATTTGATTTGACGCACCCAGGCAATTGGCCAGTGGTGGAAAAAATGACTGACCAACAATGATCTTTCTTTAGCAATCAGGCTGTATTATTAGCAGAAAATCACCCCGAAAATATTGAATTTAGATAAACTGAACGCAATGGCAGACGTTTAACATCTTTTATGTGGTATAGGACGTTGGCTAATTGCGAAAGGGTTAATAGCTAATAGGCTATAGATTTATTTGCGGAATAAAAAGCTCCAAGAGTAAAATTTTAATTTCAATTCACAAATTTCATAATTTATTTGATTTTTTTATTTTATTACGCATATTTATATTTATTTTTAACCCTACCCTGTTTAATATATATCCTACGTATTGATAGCTGAAATTATATGGATGATAAAGGTGAAAATAAACATAAGTAGGTAGGGGGGCGGCATTTTTCAGTTTTTGCCCCGCCTAAAAAAAATTGAAGATCCGGGGCTGAGTAACACATCACGTTTAATATTCTTATAGCTTAAGTGGTTATGGTTAACAAGTAATATTTAAATAGCAAATGTGCCGTAGAAAAAAAAATCAGTTTATGTTTTGGTAAGTGTATCCTTTATTTCAAACGAGCAATCCAAATATTTATAAAAATATAAGTTGAGTCCAAATCTCGGTAACGGCTCCAACGATTTATATGAAAATGTGTATTGGGATGCTGGAGGTAAAAAAAATCTAGCTAGGTTTCGTTTTTCGCAAATGATCCTTTAACGTTATTGGCTTTCACCGTATTTCAGGCACTGAAACGTGGCAAAAAATACATTAGAATACAAACGTAAATTTCGAAATTCGTAACGGTAGCTCAGTGGCTAAGCTACCCGGTCGCGGCACACGGAAACCTAAAAAAAAATTTTTTTTCATTTATGTTTTTATGTGTGTTTCGAACTTTTATCTTTTTTTTTAACAAAATACTAGTTAACCAGATATAAGAAAACAAGATAGACAAAGCAAAGATTTATATTCGTCTATAGCTCCACCACAGACTAATTAAAAAACAGGCTAAGTGCGAGTCAAACTCACGCACTGAGGGTTCCGTGCCAACTTTAACTGAATTAGGGAATCCACTTAGTAAAATACCACAATATATTGTTGACAGAAAACATAACTCTGTTTTTCATAGTGTTTGTATGAAGAACAAAGTTATGTTTGCGGTTGTTGAAAATGTGCTATATATCAAAAACTTCTCGTTCGATCTCATCCAAACCAAAGTTTCGTTGAAAGTACTTGTGAAGATCTACCTTAAGCATTTTTTTTGGTTTAGAAGTTAGATGGGGGGACGCCCGTTTAAGCACTTTGGAAGATTCTAGTCTATGAAACATTTGACTTTAAAAGAAAATGGTTTTAGGAACCTATTCCTATTTAATTTTAGAAGACCTATCCATAGACATCCCACACTCCCAGGTTTGACTGTAAAAAAAACGGTTTTAGTTTCATGTATGGGAGCCCCCCCTTAAATATTATTATTTTTTATTTTTTGTATACGAATCATAGGGTTAACAAGATACATCTTCTTATCAAATTCCAACGGTGTGATGCTTATAGTTGCAGAATAAAGTGGCTGTGACATAGGGATGTCAGACAGACTGACAGACAGACAGACAGACAGACGTGACGAAACTATAAGGGTTCCGTTTTTTGTCATTCGGCTACGGAACCCTAATAAAAGGCTCTACGTTAAATTTTGTATCTTTTGATCTAACACTAACAGAGTTTATTTTTTAATATTATAAGATGAAAATTAATCGAAAATTCCGCATGAGTATTAGTAGAGTAGTATTATTAGTATTATATTTTTTATTTTGATTGCCTGTCGGTTGCCTTTCAATACGAGTAGCTATGTTATGTTGATAAAATTACATCGACGTAGCGATATTAACTTTAAGTTAATATATTAAACACTTGTGTTGCTAGTGTACTGGAACGGGGCAATAAAAGAGGCTTGGACGTTATCATTTATAATGTATTTTGTACAATAAATAACGCAATGCAATAAAGGTTTTTGAAAGTTAGGTAACTTTTGATAGTACAAATGCGTCACAATTTGTAAGTTATAAATGCATAAATATAGTTATGTTTGTACTTATCTTACTTTAACAAAAACAATTATTATGATAATTTACTAATTTGGATTTGGACACGATAATTTAACCCAGAGTTACGCCAACCCTGGATTAAATCTTCATTTTGTCTCTGTCAACGTCAAATAAACTGACCAAGACAGAATGACGTTTTAATCCAGGATCAGCGTAATCCTAGGTTAAATCATCATGCGCAAGTGGCCCTAAGTTATCTTTAGAACTAGATTGTATCTACTTATAATAATAATATTATGCTATGTAGGAATGTAGTTTACTTTTCCAATATTTTTTTATGAAACAAAAATCCAAAACAAATAATGGCTAAAACAGATCGATGTAATGTCGACTTAATTGAAATATTTTCGATGTAAGTACATGACATGGCTAACATAGTGAGGCCTATGTTGCTTATAGCTGTGGACGTCCTGTGGCTTATAATGATGATGATGATGATGAGGTACATTACATATTACAAAATGACTATAATACTAAAAGCATGATTCAACAAGATCTTTCTTGTATTTTCCAATAAAAACTTTTTTATCTATAGACTAATAATTTTTATAGTTGTTTTTGATTATATCACATGCAGATATTCAAAACAAATACATCAAAACGAAAATTTTGACTTTTGTAAGTTTACAGTTGATGCCTTGAAGAACTGAATAATTGAGCTATGTACAAAGGAACCCAAATTCATATTATGGTGTCATATACGACCTATACATTTATTCTATCTCACTCTAATCCGTCCATCTCATGGACACGGTTTTCACAACCGAAATATTACACAACTTAATAAGGCCCGTATTCATAAACCAATCTACCTCTCAAAACCAAATACAAATACGGGCCTCAAAATAATACTTTCAGTAAAAATATCTAAGCGTTACTATCACAGTTAATATACTAGCGTATGATGACACACTGCTTCTTGAACTAGCTCCTGTGGTCCAGAAATTGTGGACCTCTGGTTTACAGTTGCTATGTTTGTCCTCAGTAAGACACATGGCGTATGCCATTAAGTGAGGAAGGAGGTTCTGCTCGTAGCTAGATGTGAAGAGATGCTGCCATGGACCGATGGCGAACACTGCTACGTCTTCGCCCCCGTGAGTTTCTGAGTCCAGGGGTACTAAACTTGGGTAGGAGTAGTCTAGGTCACCTGGAAATAATAGTTGTCAAAATTTAGTTGCAGGGTCTTTGTGAACCAGCTGGTAATCATTTTAGCTAATAAATGAACAGAACACTTATTGGTTTACAATGTTTTTAAAACCAGTGTCATATTTTATATTCATTCTAAAGCGAATTAGATAGCGAAGCGTCATCGATTTCCAAGTTAAATTTAATCTGTAAAGAATAACTACTTGGCCCACTGTGGCATAAACAGAAGGGTAGATGGCGCTAAACGTGACGCATAATGACGACAAATCCAGATCCATAAGATGATCCATAAGAGACCACAAATTTCGCAAGGTCGGGCCAAACGTTCTACCAATTGAGATACCGGTGTAGCTCAATTGGTAGAGCGTTTGGCCCGGTTAGCCAAGAAGTTGCTAGCTCATGTGCAAGTCTTTGGTTTCTTATTTCATCTTTATGAATATAGAACATTTATTCAATTATTTCATTCAGTGAGACGAGAGATCTGTCATGACAGGTGTGAGAAAAAGGCGATACAAATGGTGTTAACAGACATATTTGCTGTGGTTGTAATAAAAATCTAGTACGTGATTACAACTGAATACGATACTGGAACTCCTTGCCATATACTAACTGCAAAATCAATGTTGCGATGATGGCAACGGAGGCGTTGAATCAAGGAACTTTATTTATTTTTACTCAAAAATTTTGTTCGCAGCCAGAGAGGAAGATGAGGAAATACTAAAACATGTGCTCTAAGGATCATATAACGTATCATTACTTTTTTAATTAAGATACTAATTTAGTTATGCCAAATGTCTGAAAGAGATCGCTTAAAGCGACAGGACTGGCTTTGTAGTACACATTCTTTTAAGGAATTTGTAACTGGACTATGTGATATGAGATGAGGAGTTATCAATCTTTAGTTGAAATTATTAAATGACTTATTTAATTATTCATGGATGATTGATACGGTCTAGGAGGATACGGATAGGAGGTAGTAAATTCGATCTGTATGTATGTGATAGTTGGAATTTTGAAATATATGTCCAGAAGATCTAGAAAGTGTGACGCAGTAAATGGCTAATGCTAAATAATATGTTTAGCTCAAATTTTCTGAATTCGCTTTTGGAGGTATAATATTAGACTGTAAATCAAACAGCACGTATTCTTCAAATTCTTTGATTTATGTTTCTTATATATATATAAATTAAGAACTAAATATTTAATAATGTAAAATTGATTGTCATCTAAGCAACAATATACTTTAAGTTGTTTGTTTATAAGTTGTTTGACGTTAACTGTAAACTTAGTGAAGTGACAAACGTGGTTTTATTCTTACTATACTCACATGTTTTATAAGTTCTTTTATTTGTTATTATCGAAAAAAAATGTAGAGGTACTTACGATTCATGAACTGTTGATGCAAAGTAACGTCCACTCTCGTGCCATCGACTCCAATAGACGCCGCCTTCCCATTGGCATAGCTGATAGTCGTATACGGCTTATTGTCATCGCCATCAGCTGTATCAACAGTTCCCAGTATATCATTCCCTCTAGACGGATACCCAGCTACCGTCATGGTGTGCGCGTGGTCGGAGCTGACAACGATCAGGGTGTCCTGCTCGCTCGTAAGGGATTTCGCTTTCTTGATTGCTTTGGAGTATTCTACTGTCTCGTCTAAAGCTAGGTGTGCTAAGCTGTCGTGGTGGGCGTGGTCGATTCTGCCGCCTGAAAGAAAATTGTATACATGAGAAAGAAAGTCGTGGTAGTCACACCACTTAAAATTCGAGACCGGTTGAATCGATTTTCATCATTTTACATTGATGAATTCTTCTTGGCCCCGAATAAGATTAAAATCATAGAGAAATTAAAAACGAAGTTGGCTGAGACAGCTAGTTATTCCATTAAGGCCTGATTTTTCCAACGTTAGAAAAGTAATATTTATCGAATAAAACACAATACGCCTAATAAGAAAACATCACCTATTTGTCAGCAATCATTTATGTAATTCTCATTTTTAAATAGTTCGTTTTTTATAATTAATTATTCAGGCCCTAATTTTTCAACGTCACATAAGGAGTATTTGTTGAATAAAATACAAAATACCTCATTTGAAAACGTCTTCTATCTGTCAGCAGGTATGTCCATGTCATTTTAAAATTGGTAGTTTTATGCTTATTCAGTCCGATAATTATATCAGACCTTGGAAAAATAGGCCCTCAGTCTGATAAATCTTATCTGACGTTGGAAAAATCGGCCTCAAGATGGTTAAGGGTACGATTCTATTTTATGAATATTCTCTTAAACTGTGTATTAATCATAGTCGTCTTTTAAAGATTGCAGTGCTTTGCCGAGATAATTGTGTTAAAGCAATGCAACAGTGTACGAGGGTAATATAGCGTAAAAGTCACAAATACCATAGATAGCGTAAAAAAACTATCATTGTCTTGATAATTTAATTGGCTTTGACCCTCGATTAAACGAATAACAATAGGCAAGCCAAGGTAAATTAAGGAAAAGTCGCGTGCCGGTAAAACAAAATAGCGACTCGGTTTATACAAAATATACGAAACAAGTTTCACTAAAACTTGTAACAAACAGTTTCCGTGCAAGTGTTTGCTATTGACAGGCGGTTTTTACTATATGTATTCAATACTTACCGTTACCATGAGTTTACTCGCTGGCGACCACGTATCTTTATGTATGGAAAATTTTAGTTCTGTCAGTGACCGCTAGAGGCGGTGTGGAATTTTCCATAGACTTTTTTTACGTCGTCGCTAGCAAGTAAAATCGTTGTTAGCTCATGGTAACGGTACTGTACGAAATACAACATTTATCTCTTTACAGCAGACCTCTGCCATCGTGCGATCATGATTGGCTAGTTGCGGATGTGAATAAAGATACGCAAAAATCGTGTCGAATCGATACGCGACGAACAACAATTGGAAGAAAAGATTGCTTTTTGTATAAAAAGTGTTACGAAGCCAGTGTATTCTTCAAATAAAAATAATCGGCCAAGTATACCTAAGCCAGACTCCCGCAGTGAGGGTTCCGTGCCAATTTGAATTAATAAGGGTCCCACTTATTTCCACATCGGCAAAAAACCTCAATATTTTATTGACAGCAAAAATAAAACTGTTTTTTATAGTATAATATTATGTATGAAGGACACAGTTATATTTGCAGTTGTTAAAAATATGCTTTATGCGAAAAACTACTTAAAACGTTAAATTACTGATAGAATTTTTCAAGATCTACATCGTGCACTTCTAATCTCTAGCTTAGGTAAAAAGTTAGAAAGTTAGAGAGGGGGGGGACACCCATTTTACAAAATACAGTAGCTGTGACATACGGACGGACAGACAGACACACAGACGACGAAACTATAAGGGTTCCGTTTTTTGCTTTAAGGCTACGAAACCGTAAAAAATCGCTATGGATACTAATTGATTGGACGTCTCTGTGCACAACGAGTCGTTCTCAAGATTGATTTCAACTCAATAATTGATATTCCCTGACGCTTAGTATTTATTCATAGGATAAACGACTTTAATACAAAAGACTTTTGTCGCTCAAGGTCAAAATTATAAAACTCTCTTTCAAGAAAAGCACTTCGTTTGACATTTGATTCGTTAATGCTATTAAAGTGTAATCCGTTACATTATAATCTTATATATAAAATTCTCCTGTCACAATTTTCGTTCCCGTACTCCTCCGAAACGGCTTTACCGATTCTTGCCAAATTTTATATTCGTATTCAGTAGGTCTGAGAATCGGCTGCTATCTATTTTTCATACCCCTAAGTATTTTTTTTTTAAATTTTTGGATGAAATTCTTTTGTTTTTATTTTTTATAATGTGACATTAAAAAATATATACAACCCTAAATTTTTACTTTTTTATCACCAACCCCTATTTTTTTATAGCCATTTTAGTAATTTGATCATTTTTCATCCCGCTCGATAATAACTGATCAATTATAGTGTTTTTCTTAACTTTTAAAATTATGAGGCTGGGCGAGACGGGGCCGAGGCGGGACAGTGCTAGGGACGAAGCAAAGTTCGCTGCGTCCGCTAGTAACAGAGAAAAATATTGTGGGTATGTGATGTAGTACCTACGTTTGGTGAGGTTTAGGTTTACTTCTTAAGTTCTACAGATTTTATTGATTAGGGAGAAGCTAGATAAGTGCTGACTTTTCAAAACTTTTATTTTAAAAAAAACGTTATATTTTCAGTATCGTATCAGTCTAGGCCATTAATTAGCGGTAGAAGTCTGAATCATATTTCGCGTAGACAATTTCTATTTTCTGGTTTTCTGCTGCATCGAATATCCTTTCAAATTACGAAGATGTAGTCCTTTTATGTATCTCAAAAATATTTGTAATTTTTAAACCTTATTTATAAAATCATCTTCAATCAATATATACACGAAGACATTAATTTGTGTCATTCTTTTTCGTGCGCCACCTGGAGCTCTATTTTTGAATCACTCACTTGAATATAGCGTGTGAATTTCGTTCAAAAACTTATTAAAAATCAATGAAAATTACGAAAAATATAGACGTTCGTTCTCACAAAAAGCAAATTTACAATATACAAATTTTCATTGTAAAATCGGATATTAATCAATAAATATAACACGCCATCTTGACGCGAGCAATTTATACGGTGTGATTTTTATTTGTCTATCAGCCCGTGTTGAACGATTATTCTCCGATCACTTTTAATAACCAACGCCAAATTGATGGAATAACCTTTACCTAAGGCTATTATATTTTTTCAGTTAGGACAAAACATAATTGTATTATCTTAATTAAAGCGTTTTACATTATTGAAGCTATTGATATATGATTTACCTTCAACGAACAAAAAGTATCCGTTCTTGCTCCTGCTCAGCATCTTGATCGCTACTTCCACCATCTCTTCGAGAGTTGGCTGGTCCTTTGCCTTGAGGTGGTAGTCCATGTGGTCGTCTTGGAACAGACCCATCAGGTACTCTGGAAGCTCGTCTGAGTTGAACACCTAGAATGTCAGAAGATAAGGTTTCTGTGAAGGATATGATGATGATGATGATGATGCCTTCCTCGATGTGTCCATTGTCAGGTCTCTCGGCATGCGCACGGATGTTGCTAGCAAATTAGTGTAGAAAGGAAGAAACAAAAGAATAAAGACACCATTGTCGATCAAGACACGTTGGGTGTGAACAGCTAAAGGGTGCTTGCGCTTTGATACATATACGCTTGTTTTTATCAATAAAGTGCTAAAAATCACCTTATTTTAAAGGAAACACTTACTCGCAGGTATGTATATAGGTATATAGTGTATGTACGGTGCCTTAATAATAGTAAGTAATAGTCCCTCAAGCCGATTTCGACTACGGTGGCTACTCACAACGACTAACCGACTGCGCGGGACATATTATAGTGCTAACGTTGCGTGCGCTGCATACACACTTGTGTGTATACGCAAACACATGTGCACTCTATTCCTTTCACTCTCATAGCCCGATGGGACAGCAATCTAACACGACTGGAGAGAGATCAGGCGCACGACCAACGGCTTTACGTCCTTTTCCGAGGCACGGGGGTGAAACACCGTCAAATTTCAAACTCCGGGCTACCCTTAAAATTTCTGAACAGAAAATCTCAGGTATTATATTTTTGGCCTGACCCGGGGATCGAACCCGGGACCTCTGGCGCAGCCATCGCTTTAGAGTACCACCTTTCTACCGCTGCGCCACCGAGGCAGTCTGTGCCAGTACGGAGTCTTATATTAACAATGGATGGGTAAACTATCACGGAGCATATCTCACTATGTACCTCTATTTTGCAAGATATGAATTCAATTTAAGATGCAGCATCATACCTTAAACAGCTCATTTCTATCCGTCACATACTGATGAGTGGCGTTCCTCTTGATCTTGTCGACATGCCACATCTCTGTCAAGTCCAGTCCGTCCAGTCTTCGCCCACTGCTGGGAGTGAGCGCGTTGGACACGTTTGGAAGCATCTCCTTGCGACCACCACCCATTATGACCTATAATGATACAGGTTAACCTTTGATTAGTTTATTCTATGCTATAAAAATATTCGACCGACAACACACCAATTGTCTGGTTTCGAAGTAATTAATTTTCTTCCTTGTGTTACGGAAGTTCCAGACAAAGATTATGGCGGGGGCGTCTCTCATAAATAACATCCATGAGTTATGTATAACATTTTTCATAATAATAATAGTCCCCATAACCGATTTCGACTACGGTGGTCCGTCACAAGGACTAACCGACTGCGCAGGACATATATAGTGTAGAAGTGTGTGCGCAAACTCAATATTAAATAATAAAGAGTGGACCTGTGTATCACTCTCATATCCCTATGGGCCAGCAATCTGACACGACCGGAGAGAGATCCAGATTTGCAATGTGCTCCATCATTTGATACATACATCCCACACGACACCTTTTTTTTAAGTTCTTTAGTTTGAGTCTCCTAGAGGGCGCTGTGGTCAATTTAACGTAATTTTATGTAGCTTATAACCAGCGGACGATCAGAGGCTTCCAACGACATCTCATTTGTATAATTATGATAAATAGTTCAGTAGTTATGTGGAACCAGAGGAACATCCATACCCACATACATACATACAGGTCAAAATCATAACCCTCCGTTTTGCTTCGCCGTAGTCGGGTAAAAACATAACAGTCAGAATGTAGGTAATTTAATTACACGCATTTCAGTATGTTTCGTTGAATAATGGTTTAAACAGTCTCTTTTATACGAAAAATATTTTTTAATGAAAAACAAAGTACATTTTTTTAAGTAGACACAGGTGCAAGCTTATTAATATTATTTTAATGTATTCTGTAAAAACAAATCTTAATAACAAAATGCTGTGCTTATAATTGATAAAAAAGCGTTACAGCACGACTTAATCTGCAATAATATCGCATAATAATATAATAACTTCAATATTTATATTAATATCATTGTAGTATTATTATATTGATAATATTCGTTTACACTGAGTGGAGTTGAACTGTCTGAAAATTTAACGGGTAAATCACGATCACAATACGGTACCAGCAGGTGTAGTCTGAAGCATTTTTTTTTTTGATATTTTGCGTACTCAATGCTGAGACAAAATTGGTGTTTTCGTGATTTGTTGTAAAGAAGATTTTTTGAATGAGCTTAAAATATTTTTTTAAGATATAGCTTCGTACGTTGATAAAGGGTATTTGATGCAACAGAAAATCTGTAAATTGAAATTTTCTACGCGAAATATATAAAAAAAACAGACTTCGGACAACGCCAACTGGTTAGTGATATCTGTCTGAGTTAAACTCGTACCTTTATTTTCCTACACACAAATATATTGTTAGACCCTTAACATACTGCGACTTTTAGCAGCGATGCAGTCGCGATGCTAACGAGCGTTAACATCAATGCAGTCGCAAAATGTCAACCTTTACACACTACGCTACTTTTAGCATCGATAAGTCGCGATGCAAACGCGCGTTAGCATCGATACAGTGGCAATGCAGAAGCTGGAAATTGACAGAAAATTGTATTGAATTTTAGCGACTGCATCGATACTAACGCGCGTGTTAGCATCGATGCAGTCGAACATTTGCATTGATGCTAACGCACGACTGCATCGATGATATATTACATCTTTTCATTGTGTGAGTCGCGATGCTGAAGAGCGTATTCTAAACGCGCGACTGCATCGATGCTAAAAGTCGCAGTGTGTAAGGGGTCTTCGACGATCATATTCTTTAAACGTAGCACTGCCGTTCGTCACCGCTTTTTTACTTTAAAGACGGCCTACGCCACCTGTACGTCTGTATATTGTATTATCGTATATTGTATCATATATTGTATTATTGTATTATCTTGTTTCTGGTGTCGTCCTTCTTACCTTGAAATGCCTTCCAGGGTTCTCCATAACGAGCTGGTAGGCGATATCCCGGCAGCCTAGAGACAGGCACTCGTCAGGAACATCAGCGTCTGACTCCCAGTTTCTATCTGATGTGTGCGCATACATTCCAGCTGGGGATGCGTGGGTTATACGCGTTGTTGTTACTACGCCTGGTAAAGAAGTATATTTTAGTTAAAACTATAGAAAAATCATAACTGAAACTAAACTTTATATTTGCGCATTGAGGGATCCGTGCCAACTCTAACTAAATTAGGGGCCACTTAATTCCACTTAGTCAAATTATCACCATATTTAGTTGACAACAAAACTTACTTTCCTTTTTATAGTGATGGCATGAAGTATTAACTTATGTTTACAGTTGTCAAAAATGTGCATTAACTCAAAAACTAATAACTCAATTTCGTTTAAACCAATTTTTGTTGAATATATTTATGTAATAATACTACTACAATAATAATAATACATCGTGATTTTTTTAAGTTCACTTTTAGAAGAAACGGTGATAGCAATTAACTCAATGTCATTTTAAGAAACCTATTCAGGGTTCCAACCCAAAAAAATGGAGCATAATGAAGTAATGTTTTTATAAGTAGAGCACAAAATAAAATAAATTACAAAACAATAGCAACAAAAATGATAAGAATTATCTGCATAGTTTTTTTCAAAATCTAAAGACATTATTATAGTATATTAGTTTCGATTGTACGTCAGAGAAGAATCGCTACTCACAAATAATTTGGGAGATATTTCAGAAATTCACCACTTTTGTTGCCATCGCTTACCTTGCAAGTAGCAATTTGCATTTTAATGGTCTCTATCAGGAAAACGAAGATTATTGAAACGTTTGGTATTCTTCAATGCCTTGTTCAAAGATTTGTTGTTTTCACTCAACTTCAACACCTTGTACAGATCTCGAAACCCGAATATATTTGCTCTTCAGGTATATAGGAACAACACCTCCTTTTTCAACCCCATAGTAAGGATGTGCCGTGCATACAATGAAATGGCTCGCAGTGGTAGAGACATCGATCTTTTAAAATGTCAATTTTTCGCGGTTTAAGAGAGCTGACTTTTTAAATGTAAATGAACTTTTTCGACCCCGTCCTTCAAATGTCTTTTTTAGATTAATGTTCTCTTAATTTAATTTAAGTTAAGATAATATTATGGTATAGTGTTGCATTATTTCATTTAATATTAAGTATGCTGTGTACGCTTATTTTGGATCTTTGTCTTGTAAAATAGTGTTATGTGTGTGTGTGTGTGTGGCTTTGTAAATGACAATGATCTGTTTGTGTATCAAAACTTTAAATAAATGCCTAAATGTTATCAAGGCAATGGCGCCAACATAAAGTAAGTGTCGATTTAACTAAAATCTACGTCTGAATGAATTACAACGACCGATTTTTTATACAAATGAATTCCGACGAATAGGTGACATTTTTGAAATAAGCGTTATGTATTTTATTCGACGAATATTCATTATAAGACTTTGGTAAAATCAGGCTTAAGTTAGTATAAAATAATACACACGTTGAGGCCATATTTTATTTTAACATAAGGAGCAGTTTCGTGTTATTATGTTAGTAGCTGTCTATCATACACTGGTAGGTACTCGAAACATCATTATCAATGAGTTGTCTGCCTATACCATTATTAATACCAATACAATAGATCATTAATTGTAAAAGGTAATGGTGCCTTTGATGTTTATCGATGACCATTTACTTTTTGCTGTGACGTCTTTTGAAAATATACAACGCTCTGTATGGTTCAAGATATATTTTTGGTTATTATATTAGTAAACTACCAAAGCGTTTATTTGCACTTACGAGTAACCTGCAAAAGACGTTAAAGAAGATGTCTCCATTGTAAATCCAGTACTTGTGTAGATAATTTTGTTGAATTGAGTAAATATGACTTTTTTTAGTCTATATTTATTAATAATAATTTGTGCTTTGCTTGCTCTTACGTAAGATAAACCTACCTATCGCAGTATTTTTCAATCTGTTTCTAATTTAAAGGTAACCTTACCAACATACAGCGTGTGGTCTGTAATAAGAGCAAAAAATTAAAATATGGGCCCCTTAAGTAATCCATCCAGTAAATAATTCTAAATAGTTTTAATTTATTATAATAAAAAAAAACTAAGAAAATAAATCCAACCAGCAATGTATTCCTAACATATGTTTCCAGGGATAGAGATTGACGTTGTCATTTTCTACAACGAGTAAGCGATTTTTAGGGTTCCGTAGCTGAATGGCAAAAAACGGAACCCTTATAGTTTCGTCAAGTCTGTCTGTCTGTCTGTCTGTTTTACGATTCTCATACAAAAAATAAAAAATAATGACATTTAAGGGGGGGGGGGGGCTCCCATA
The DNA here is from genome assembly GCA_963924145.1 of Pyrausta purpuralis. Taxonomy (NCBI): domain Eukaryota; kingdom Metazoa; phylum Arthropoda; class Insecta; order Lepidoptera; family Crambidae; genus Pyrausta; species Pyrausta purpuralis. The sequence goes on from OZ001651.1 coordinate 6,077,949, forward strand.
GATGAAACTAAAACAAAAAAAAATGACAATCCTTTGGGTGTCTATGGATAGGTCTTTTAAAATGACATAAAGGTTTCTAAAACCATTTTCTTTCAAAGTCTAACGTTCCATAGCTGGTCGCTTCCAAAGTGGTAAAATGGGCGTCCCCCTATCTAACTTCTAAATTAAGCGAGTGTAAATTTTGAAAAATATATATAATGTATATCTCAACAAATACTTTCAACGAAAATTGGTTTGGACGCACATTTTCAACAACCGCAATTATAACTTTATTATTCATACAAACACTATGAAAAACAAAGTAATATTTGCTGTCAACAAAATATTGTGGTGAGTATTTTACTAAGTGATACATTAATGAGCAATTAAAACTTTGGATTACTAATATATATCTGAGTTTAAATAGCACTATTAACATATATATACATAGTAAAATCATTGATTACATTTTTTGTGCCAAAACAGTGATGTCCAAAATTTTTTTTGGATGCTTTACACCCAGGACTATTCAAATATACCATATTTATAATAATAATAAATAAATATTTGACAACATCACATACATTGCTCCGATCCCAAGCTAAGTAGCTAAAGCACTTGTGTTATGGAAATCGGAAACAACGGTGGTACCACAACACCCAGACCCGAGACAATATAGAAAAAATCGTTTTCTACATTGACCCGACCGGGAATCGAACCCGGAACCTCACGAGATGGCGACGCTTGACCACGGAGGTCGTCAAATTTATGATAGCCAAATTTTTTCAAGTTTTCGAGAATTTTATTCATATTTTTTTTACTTTTGTTACTCTTAGTTTTAGCTACCTCATATTTTTTCTACGTAATCTTAATTAATAAGGAACATATTGCCAAAATAAAAACGAAATAACACCATAAAAAGTGGAGGAATAATTGTTTGAAAATTCTAAAAGTTAGAGAAATTATGAAGTTTTTTCTCGGTTTAATTTTCATCAGTTCCTGTAGGTAACGCGAATATTGTTTGATCTTCTGACTAGCCTAATAGATTACTGACATCAGACTGGTAGTGATACCGATGACTAACTTACCAACATCCAAGCCAGCTTTCAGCGCCCATTCGCCAATAGACGGCGCCCAGTTGCCCTGATGAAGTTGAGGGAAGCAGGCCCCCCTTGTGACGTTTCCGTCAAGACCTATGACGCCATACTTGGTCTTCACTCCAGAGAGATACGAGGTTGCTGTGCAAGCTGAGTCGGCAACTTGAGCGTCGAGGCAATAGGTCTGAAAGAGGTGTTTTATTTTATTGTTAAATATGGTATGTTGAAATGGCCAGCATTAAAAAGCGATGTTATGTCCAAAGAAAATTTATTAATTATATTTTGACCATATCTAAATCTTTTTTGGCTGGAGCTATCTGCCAGATACTTTACTCGTATATGAAATAACATTTGGATCAGCTAAGTACCAACTTGCTGCACTTGAATCGGTGAAAGGCAGAGCTAGAAGGCTCATCGGTGATAATAATATATGCGCCAAACTCCATAGCCTGGCTAATCGACGCAAAGTTGCCTGTCTATCGTTCTTTTACAGGCTCTATTTTGCGGAGAGTGCATAGGAACTCCATGAGCTCATTTCTCCATCCCCTTTTTACCATCACACGTCTAGACGCACCGCGGGCTACCACCCATGCCGTGTAGATATTCCACTGTTGTGAACTAAGCGCTTTGCGACATCATTTAAAATGCGCACAGCCAAAGAGTGGAACTCTTTGCCTGCATCAGTGTTCCCAAGAGAATATAATCGAAAAACAAATGTTTAAAAAAAAAAACAGAGTGAACAGGCTTCTTCTGGGTGAGCGCGCTCCATCGTCGATTCTGTCTAAGCCCAATTAGATCAAGGATAGAGTAAAGAGCAAACCCATTTCAAATAAAAAAAAGGTAGTTTTGTTACAAAACACACACAATCGCAATTATTCAACTGCTGGTAATGAAACTTTACCATTACTATCGACGAAGAAATTGGGCCTTAGTCTTGTGATGTTTTTTTTTTAATAAAAAAGAACACTACCAGTATACCGCGTTAAACATCACAAGCGTGGCACAAAAATGGTCACATAGACTGTTTTAATATCGCATTCAGTTATTTAATGCCATTTCTTTCTAAATCCAAGTGTGGTTAAAAATTTATAAATAAATAATTTAACTTATAACAGCAATAGTGTTGGTAAGATTTTAAAACATAAATCAACATTTTTTATATTTTTTTGCACATATTTTTAAACTTTACATTGCCAATGTCATTTACAATACATAAAACAACATTGAAACCACAAAACTAACTATGAGTAAAAATATACAATATACACCTTTTAGTTTGTGTATTCTAACGATAATACAATCTTTTCAAGACATTTTCCTTAAGGTGTCGCATGTGAAACAGACTATCTATCACAGTCACAGATATTAATGCCAGTTGATAACGCGAGTTCTCCCAACTGTATAAAAACCATGGAATTTCTACGCCAAGAGAGGTAACTTTATTACGACAGAATACCTCCGTTCTTTTAAAGAAATAAATACTTTTGTTTACTAAACATTAACAGTTGAAATTAGTGAAAAAGAAGCGTGGACCAAATAACACCTAATAAAAATAAGAAAAACGTTGAAACATCATCACTTTGAGCCATGTTGAGCACTGCTCATTATACTTGCGGCATCTATATCCATATAAATCTTTCATTCTCGATTTCCTTTGATACTCTCTGTCTTCACAACCTTGGTCGTGAATACAGACAGACTGACAATTAAGTAGCAGATAATTTCTTATTTCCTTCCTCTCATTGTCGTATTGTTGACAAATACCCATATCACGTCAGTGATATTGTGAAGTACCTTAAGGCTGTGTTGTACCATATTACTTAAAGCTATTTGACCAGTACGCCATAGCATACCATGACCGTGGCAGGAACGTGTCTATCTACTGAGCAATTCAAATCTAAATTTAAAAGATTCCTGGTTGATAAGTGTTACTATAATATAAATGACTTTCTTGATGATAAATTTTGACAATTATAATTTATTATTGTGTTACTTTTTATGACTGACTTAGTTATTATAATTATTTTTTGCTCAAATTAAATATTAAAATATTGACATTACATATTTACATGACGAGTTTTCGGTAAAACACATTGATACTAACTAAATGTAATTAATTAAAATGACATCTATTGCTACTGTGTTTTGTTAATACTAAGCAACTGTACACGTGTTTACGTAAATGAATACATATTTCTTTCTTTCTTTCTTTCGGCAACTAGACCGTTCCGTCACCGTCCAACACCGTAGCGTGCCATGCACGGAGCGAGTCGGTACCGGCAAAGTAAGTTCTCGCTCGCTCTCGCTCTCGCTCCATACAACGGTGAGACAGAACGCTGTGAATCCGTTCAGTGGGTAATGTAGAGCTAATCGTGTTGCTTTTCGTACCTGACACGTTCCTAGCATGGTCATGGTATGGCACTTGCATTAGGAAAATGTTTTAAACCAAGATTTAATAACCATAACGTAGGTTGATCCACAATTTGACAGATATTTGAAAGGTAATTGTTTCGATAATTTGATTGTTAAATTCTTTGCATACTAAGGTCTCATTTAATAAAATAACTTAGTATAATCGCCACTAATCATTAAACTTCTCTTATTTCATACACAGTAGATAATGACAAAGTATCGATTCTTAAAGGAAAAAATGCCTCTTGAAATCAGTCGGTTACCTAACTTGTTGTCGATTATACCACGTCAGATAAGGAATATTCGTCAAATACAATACAAAACGCCTAATTCGAAAACGTCACCTATTTGTCAGCAATCATTTACGTAAAAGTAATTTAAAATCGGTCGTTTTGTACTTATTCGGTCAGGTAAGGCCTATCTAGCGTTGATAAAATCGACTCTAATTTAACTAACCCAATGTCATGTTCGGTATTGATAAGATAAGTATGTAGATTTACTCAAGTTCAAATGAAAACTACTCAGAAGGATCGCGAGGAAATCAATTTGAATAGAAAATCACAAATATGTCGGTACCACCTTCCAGCAACAAAATATAAACGAGAAATGAACAGCAGCTAGACTTGACATTCTATTCACCATTTAAAGATATACGTGCTTCTCGTGACAATAGAGACAACAAAATTCTCACAAGTACCTATTGAAATTAAAATTTGTTATCTAATTCAAATAGTAAAATGTTCAAGACAATTTATAATAAACGCGCAACTGAAAGGGACTTTACCAACGTTCATTTTCCTTATGAAAAAAGACAAGTTCACGGTTAAATTATAACATCATAAAAATGTAAAAGGATTGGTTATCCTTAAGCATAAAAAAAATTATAAACAGACCGATTTTGTTTACAAAGACTGATTGTCGAAATGCTGTAGGCACAACACGGAAAATACCTTAAAAATAAGAAATGAGTGCCGAAAAACTTTTTGTTTTTGTATTCATTAAAGTATTAACGATCTTAGTTTGTACCTTATTATAATAACAGTGCACGAACGATTTGACACCTTCGAGACTGTGATCGTAATGTTAGCTGTAGAAATACAGTTCAACTAAGTAGGTACGAGATTCTGAAATCTACACATACAATAGTGATTAAAAGTAGACTTCCTGTTGCTTGTTATAAAGTGCTTATCTCATATATCTGAGAAACTACACTGAAACCGATTTAAAAAATCTCTCACCTGTAAAAAGCTACATTGATTATGTGTTTCATAGAAAGATTGATTCAAGATGCGCAACACTACGCCAGCAAAATAGTGTTTCATTTGTTTTTATCTTTTAATATTATTACATGTATATTAGTCTTTAAGGTATCTATTGTATGGACCTTTGTTGGCTGCAATAAATTATTAAAATAAAAAATATGCTATAAAATCCTATGCAAATGCATCAAAAATAACTTTATTTCACCCGAGTAAAGCCTGGCCGTTACCTTCGTCGCGTGCGCGCCTTGATCGTGAACGTGATGCGCAAGCGCAGTCATGCGCGACAAGTGCCGTATGGAGCTGAATCGACTGAATTACTGACGTAGTTGCTACATAATTGATATTTAAGAAATATCTATTTCAAAGAAATATAATAAAAATAAAGAGAATGATCGCTGTGGGAAGCCGTGGAGGAGGCCTATGTTCAGCCGTGGACGTCCTTTGGCTGATAATGATGATGATGATGAAAGAGAATGATATAACTACAGAAACTTCCAGCGGTAGCTCCTGATTAGCTGATTCCATAGGATCATGAGTAACTGTTGTTCTTAAAGTCTGATAAGCGTTTTAAAAGACTACCGATTGAACCACTGCTAAACATTGGCCTCGTACACGGCTTTCCACAGCGACCGATCGCAAGCGGTAAGCATCCAGTGTGATCCTGCGATCTTTAAAAGTTCATCTCTCCGTCTTGTCAGTGGACGTTCTTTGGCTGATAATGATGAAGTATGAGGTCAGCAATTTTAATGTGCCCCCATCACAAAATAAGTAAGTTTATTACATGAAGCTACTAGAATCTTGGCATGAACAAAACATGGGGATCTAAATTTTCGCGTTCACGTTCACTTTGTGCATTTGTCTTCTATCTATATTTCTGACATTATCCGACTAGTTTAAAATTCTTTTTGATCTATCTTGTATGCTGAATCGCACAAAAATCTCGGTAGGTTTAAATATTTTCTGTATTAGTGAATTTCATGTGGCGGCCCGGAGAATCAAATCTAAAACGTTTTTGGCCCTTGTTAAAAAAAGGTTGAGTACCGCTGACTTAGAGTGACCTGATCTATATCAGTAAAAAACCGGCCAAGTGCGAGTCGGACTCGCGCACTAAGGGTTACGTGCCAACTTTAACTGAATTAGGGAATCACTTACTCGTACTTCCACTTAGTAAAATACCTCAATATTTTGTTGACAGCAAATATAACTTTGTTTTTCATAGTTTTTGTATGAAAAACAAAGTTATGTTTGCGGTTGTTGAAAATGTGCTCTATCTCAAAAACTTTCCGAGGAACCTCTATGTCATTTAAAATACCTATCTATAGACACCCTACACGCATAGGTTTGACATTTTCTTTTGTTTTGTTATAGTTTCATGTATTACATGTCATTTTTTTACCCCCTTAAATGTCTTTTTTTTAATTTATTTTTTTATGAAAATCGTAAAGCAGTTAACAGGATATATTAACCTACCAAATTTCAACAGTGTGATGCTTATAGGTACAGATTAAAATGGCTGTGACATACGGACGGACAGACAGACAGACTTGACAAAACTATAAGGTTCCGTTTTTTTTTCCATTTGGCTACGGAACTCTAAAAACGAGGTAAAGACGTCGAAGACATCACTCGTCAGCTTTGTGATCTGGTTCATTTGCGTCAATCTTTGATTGCTCAATAAATATCATATTTCGCAGTATTCATATGCAAGATGTCATTGTCATTACATAATTTATCACATTACTAATTAGATAGGAAAGGAGAGTAACATTTCATTGATGGGCCTAATCGATAGAGCGTTTGGTCTCAATTTTTGAGATCAAATAAAAACTAGTTCGGATGACCGACGATCCGCGACAGATAAACGGTTATTCAGAACATAATAAGAAATAAACCATTTATGTAACATTTTTACGGTCACAATAAGAAACAGCAGTAAACGACTCTAGATCTGTACAAACATGGATGAAATTCGTTTGTACTTTGGGTACAACTATACTCAACTGTGTCGCTGATTAAGTTTTTTTGTACCAAAATCTCTTACAATTGGATAACGGCCTGTACTTAAAGCCACTTCCTTCCTTATTTACTTACAAAACGAAAACGTGTAAGGTCTTGGTATTTCTGGTCTTATTTTTTTAATAGCATGGAATTATAGTAAACTACAATGTGATAAATATTTCACAGAGTTATAATAAATCCTAACTGACTGGATCAACAACTGCAACATAACGGAAGACCAAAACTAAGATTGAAGTGGCAAGCTCATCGCTAACACTCAACTCTAAAATATGTAACGACGTTGCCCTGGAGGCCGATTCTTGCGGCAATCGAAATTTTTATGGGGTGTTTAAGTTTTACTGACATTTCTGATCATTTCTTGCTCTGCACTCTGTCGATCGAGGTGTACAGGCGGGAAGAAGTCCCGTCTTTCTTTTTTGTATAGTAATTCGATTGCGAGTTTAACCGTTTAACCAAAAAAATAAAGTAGAATATTTTCATGTAAAAAAGCAACCGCATGAACAAATCTAAATACATAGATATCGTGTCCCTGAGCAATCAAAAACTTTTTTTTTTCGACAAAGAAAATTCGATCGGTGAACTTTTCCCGTATACGAATTGCACGAGAAGAGAGAAGTCGCTTTTGCCCCTACATATTTTGTTTAAGGTAATTAAGCTATTAAATGTATTCATATATTTAGGCCCAATAACATGATTCCGATTAGTTCGGCTCTACATTAAATTATCAAAATGTTGCTGTCAGCTTCTCTCTGATCTTTATACTGACTTAAAAAGGAGATTATTCAGAAATAGAAATATGTATTGAAACCCCGAACTAGTGAGAAAGTACAAAATAATTTATTTTTCATAAGTTAATTATACAATTTTGTTATACATCGGTCCCCGTACTAGGCTGTGAAGCCTGTATCACGGGCGGCCATTAAGATTTTACAATTGAGTATTTAATATAGGTACGAACTAGCGGGCGGAACACAGTAATTCGTGTCGTGTTAAGTCATAAATATTGCAATACTTCTGAATAATTTTATATATGTACGAAAAGGTGAAGATACTGAACCTTAACTCCGAATTAACATGTAAAATATTCATCTGTTACTGATTATCTTTGAATTTAAAAACATAAATAAACAATAAACAATCTGAACTCACCCTTGCCAATCCAGAAACCGGGAACTTCTCAAACTCTAAAACATTTTCTTCTCCGAGCCCTCTATCCATCTGACCGGCAAAAGTCCTAGCAGCCATAATAGTCGCCACTGACATTCCATCCCCAATGAACAAGATTCCATTTTTCGCTTTATTTGTATTTGGAGTTTCCCGGAGTTTCGCCTTCAAGGTGGTAGCAGCGGACTTCTTCCAGTAGGAACCATGTTTCTCTTCTGCGGGAATGTAAGATGGGTTCATGACCGTGTCCAGAACCTTTTTCGGTTTTGGTGTGGACACGATCTCTTCTGGAAAAATATGTTTTATTAGTACGAGGCTGGAGTTTCTGGTGGTTTGTTAGATGAAATGAGATGCAGTTAAAATATGAACTTTACTATGAAGCTCCTTTTATTTACATGGAAACGTTACAAAATTATATATCTTGTATTAAAATATTGTTGTTACGTGCTGATGTTGATTATTTATTGAAACATAGGATTAATATGTCTTTAGTTCACGTTGAAAGAAACAAAACTTTGTAACATAATGTTCAAACAGTTATTGATGAATATTTTATTGCAAAAACAATAAAACTAAAATTAAAACGATGATTTTTTACAAAGAAACACACTTGTCATGAAAAACGATAAAAAGCATACGACAAAATAACGTTAAGGAAGATGCAGATAAGCATTTAGGGTCTATTTTACCAAACTCATTATAAGGAATATAATACAAAACGCCTAAATTGTCAGAAAACATTTATGTAAATGAAATTTTCGAATCGGTAGTTTTATACTTATTCAGTCGGAGAGGTCTTATTTGACGTTGGTAAAATTGACATTTAAAGTATAAAATCTTATGGTGAAGAGTGTGTGTTGTTAATTAAATATTATTTCCTATCCTAACGAGGAAAACAAAGATGTAGGTATTATTTTCTCGCCCTACTTAGAATGCAAAATTATATTTTTCTTATCGATCTTTTCCCTATTTTGTTTGCGAAATGTAATTGTCATGTTTAATCCAAGGTTAAGGATATCTTGTAAGGATCTTCCGGATCGGCGCAGGCGCACCGTCACCGTTAAAATATCGCGCTGCATTGTTTGTAGGTTTTACTAATGAAGTGAGGTCGCTGGTTCGATGAACTTCAAAGGTTTTAATTTGTTAGCCTAAATAGTATTAATAGTTCCATAAGAGAACCGACTATATTTTTAATTAAAGATACCTATTAACATAATGTTTTCTTTATTGAAAAAAAAACATTTGTTTTTTTTATATAATGATGGAATTCGCCGCTCACCGAATGTTTTAAACAACTGCTTTTTCATTAAAGTCTTGTTACAAAAAATATAAAAAAGAAAGGCTGACAACGTCAACAAATCAATATTTTTCGAATTCGAAGTTTTTGGAGGCTACCTACACATCCTTGACGCACTGATAATTTGGCTTTTTCCTCTACAAAAACCGTCAGTTTTTTATTTTTATCACCCAGACCCGACATCCTTGCGTTTTTCGCCTCTACCTTGTGATGCACAAGAGTTGCATAATTTGTGTCATATTTTTTATAATATTATCTGCGTTTTGAGATATTTAAATAGGTTGTTACACTTTATAATAATTATTTTTTAATTAGAATAGATTGTAATGGGCTTGGTACCGTTACGCCGTGACCATGGCACTTGCAACAGTGCCAAAATATCGGAAACTCAAAAATAATAAGGTTTCTAATGGTAATGACCATGTTAGTTTAAATCAATTTATTTTCAAGTTATTTTATTTAAAAAAATATGATCAGTTTTGTGCGCTGAAGGTAACCATAATAATTATTATGGAACAGATCCTTATTTACCAATCTTATATACTGCAAGAAAATATTTTATGAATCAATGGCAAATATTTACGACAATTTACATAATTATAGCCGATACTGTAGGATCATGTTCCGTCCATCGAATTTAGTATACTATTGTCATTTAATTTACACCTTTATACTTATTTTTACTACGTGGAATTGTTAATAATTGCGAAATATATCGAGATTAGAAATATTTCATACTTTCAAAGCATAGATTTATTAAAGTTAAGTATACTGGTTTTTTCAAAGACTTATGAAAGTTAAAGAAACTGCATTTATCAGTAATTATATCATGTTATGTTGTATATTGAAATTACGAAAGTATTGATTGCTATTGTAGGAAAATTTTAATTATTTCTTTGAAATTTTATGCCAAACAACGAGCTGGTAATGATGAATAAACATCTTACTGTTTCTTTATCGGCAGCTGTGCCTTTATTTCTTATTCATGTACATTTTTTAAGTTTAAATAAGAGAAACTATTCATCCACCTAACATAACATTTAAATATAAATACTAAAATTCAAGTTAAATATCTTATTAACAATATCAGAACACATAATGGATTCAAACCTGAGTAAGTAGTACTAACTGAGTAGTAAGTTTAAAAGAAAATCTATTCATCAAAATGTCATCAAAGCCATTTCATTTCAATTAATCGCTTAAATTGCGCTTACTAAAATCACCAGTTGTATCGATACAATTTATCAATACAATGATTTGGATTATGTAGTTTAATTTCTCAATGAACTGATAACAGGAATATTTATCAAATGATAAAATTGCACCTTCCAAAAGGTTTACAAAACCCTGTTTCTTAATCCTTACATTGATTCATACCAAACTTATCACGTCCGCAGCGTGTCGTAAATTCTGATTGTCACGTTTAAGATGTAAACATTATCACCTAGTAAATTTACTAGAGTGATAAAGACAATAACCAAATAGGTTTTCAATTGATTTGGTATCTATTCACAGTAAAATTAAAATATTAGAAGAAAAGAAAAGATAAATATTTAAATGTTATACCACATTTTTTTTATTCAATAATTTAATTCAATTATTGTTATTGCAATATCCAATGCCTTTTTTATGGCATGAAATTTCTTGCGTGCAAGTTTATGTCAATTTAATGAAATACATGTATATTTTTTATTTACCTACTGGTTCTCAGAGCGCCATATGTTTAATTATTTTATCGTATTTTTGCGCTTTACTTTCGTGTGTGTGACAGAAAAACTTTTTCAGAAATAATCACTTATGAACCGACGCTATATGCATACAAAAACTGCGCCAGTGCGGTCTGGATATTGTAAAGGATAATTTGAACCAGTTAAATTGCGATACGACTGACCACAATGGCATAATATAGTGAGCTCAAGAATAGAAGTCTTGATAAGATGATCCGCATTTAGAGGAAACTTGCGGTTGTTACTATAAGAAAATAGATACATAACTGAAAACAAAATGCAATTTTCCCTGTAATAGAATACGCATATATTGATGTGCATTTGCGGTGTTTATTTAAATATTTTTATTTAACTTTTTTAACTTTACTCAATATCGACTTGAAACCTTACCTAAATATGGTTTTTTAAAAACGGGACCTAAAATACACTAAAAAAACATTATAAATGTTTTAAGATTTATTTATATGTATATATATACCGAGTTTACTTTTTATGTAATCAGAAACTATCATTTATTGTAAAGAAATTATGAGTTTCTAAGAATAGTAGCAATTTCATAATCAACAACAGTTTATAATATCAGCCCTAAATAGTCCCAAACCGCTGTATTTATCTTTTCCCTATTTTTGTTATTAGTTAAAAAAAACTGACAATATTTATACGTCGATTTTTTTTATGGAACACAAAAATGAATGAAGATGCCACGATAAAATAAAACAACACAGAACACAGATCACAAACACGCAAACAACACACCTGCGTTGGCGCACGCGCACACGGCCGCGGCCAGCAACAAAGCGCGCATTCCCGTCATGACTGCGCCGGAGTCGCGGACGCTACCGTTTTTATCAAACGCATTTCTGAACGCGGATAAACGCCGCGGTGAAAAACGGTGACCAGATTCGGCGGTTCCTACCTTCCTACCTTCTTTCGCGTGAATTTTCAACGTGTTTTGGCGCTACTTTTTAGGAATTCTATTTCAAACGCGGTCATAGATTCATAGATAGTGCACTAGGTTAAAATCAAAATTGCTTCGGTGATGATACTCATGCACTCATACTATCACTGGTCTGCGCAAGAAGGCTATAGTGGTAAAAAGTCTGACAAGTTTCAGGGTTTATTTAGCTTTGATGGATAACTTAGAGCAGGTTGCACGAAACCTTCTCATGAAGTTATAGTTACTGGCAAGATTGAGTGTAACTATATTATAATATGATGCGGCAATTTCATCTGAACAAAAACAGAATAAATGTTTTCATTGACAAAAGTTAACGTACACTTACTTTCACCTATACTGTAATGGTATATCCACACCACTTCAATTTCCAGAGTATCGCCGGCCAGTGTGGATACACACCATGAGTAATAAACCCTCAAGATCAAAATTGATGAAAACAATGAAAACGTACATTAATTTCAATAATAAGAAAATAATGATGTGTACTTAATTATACATACAAAAAACAAAATACTTATTTAGGTTATACCTAATAATATAAATTGAACTTGTATAAAACAAGTTTGGCTGTAGCCAAAGTGGCCGAGTGGTATAGGCATACGCCCGGATATTGTAAGACACGGGGTTCGATTTCTCGTTTGTCACACTGCCAAAGTTGCTTTTTACAAGTGCAATTATTAAGTTTATATAGTGACAAAACAGTATAAAAACAAAAATGTAAATAAAGCTTATACCTATAATGTAAATTTCTATTAATCTAAAAACGCACCTTCAATAAGATCGAAAGCGTAGACACAGGCTGTGAAAGCCAATAACAAAACACAAGCTCGCTCCATGACTGAAAAGATGCGCTTGCACCCGTCTTTTATGAATGAGACCATAACAACAGAATAATGATTTATTTGCGAAAGAAAAGGAACTAATTTATGTGTGATTAAATGGATTAATACAGCTTAGGATACGAATAATCTAAATAAACTAAGGATCATATCAACCATCTTACACAAAGATAGCAATAACCTTTACCCATGGTCTTCTCTATGGAAATTGCTCGTATTTTGACGAGATATTGCCTTATTTATTATTTATAAAAGTACCAGCAGTGAGACTTATCAGGCTAACCTAACTTTGCTTACCTACAGTCCTTTAATTGAGACGTACTGGTTGCGCATTCAATTTTTGTTAATAAAAAGAAGAACGTGATGACATTGAATCATATCGCTATGGTAAAATATAGATGAAATAACTGAATATAACAGTCAACAAAAGGAATTAATCCCACGTAGACCGCATTATCATTCGTCATTTGCCTAATCAAATAACACAGTTTAGTGATAAATACCTATTTGGTCATATACAAACGTGCTTCTTGCAATTGTTTTCAAAAATTCCCCATTCTATTGTTTACAGCATAGTAAGAAAGTCATACAAGATATTGACGCAATTGAAATCACTGTTTCGATGAATTATTTCTCATTATGTATATAAAAACTGCATAGAAATGTCAAAAACATCAAAATGTGTAATAATAAGTTATCAGCTGTGATGTAATTCTTTATTATGTAATCAGTGCTCATATATAATTTCATCAAATGTACATGAGTAGCACTGGTTAGTTGGTTATAATCTATACTAATATTATAAAGCTAAAGAGTTTGTTTGTTTGTTTGTTTGTTTGAACGCGCTAATCTCAAAAACTACTGGTCCGATTTGAAAAAATTTTTTTGCGTTGGATAGTCCATTTATCGAGAAAGGCTTTAGGCTATATAACATAAAGATACGACTCATAAGACCACAGCAGAAATGAAAAATGTTGCGAAAACGGGAGAAAGATATTCCTTTTGAGAGCTTCCGCTGCATACGCTGCGGAAACCGCTTAAGTTACACAAAAATCATGTATGACAGGATTGTTTAGCATTAAGAGTTCTATAATAAAGTCCGCGACAGCATATGTCTATCTTTTATGGTTGACTTACTACAACCTTTTTTATGTTAATAAATTTGTAAAAAAATAATGCATTATTTTTAGAGGTGTATTATACACACAGGTATTTATTCTTATCAAAATAAATACATTCATCATCACGAGCATTTAATTTAGAACCAAGTTGCCCTTTATATCATTTGATTTCAATAAATATCTTAGGAGCTATCACAGTTTTAACATAACTCCGCACCAAAATAATGTTCGCAGCTTAAGTACAACGTGCGCTTGCGCTAATCTATACTAATATTATAAAGCTGAAGAGTTTGTTTGTTTGTTTGTTTGTTTGAACGCGCTAATCTCAAAAACTACTGGCCCGATTTGAAAAAAAAATTTTACGTTGGATAGTCCATTTATCGAGGAAGGCTTTAGGCTATATAACATAAAGATACGACTCATAAGACCACAGCGGAAATGATAAATGTTGCGAAAACGGGAGAAAGATATTCCTTTTGAGAGCTTCCGCTGCATACGCTGCGGAAACCGCTTAAGTTACACAAAAATCATGTATGACAGGATTGTTCAGCATTAAGAGTTCTATAATAAAGTCCGCGACAGCATATGTCTATCTTTTATGGTTGACTTACTACAACCTTTTTTATGTTAATAAATTTGTAAAAAAATAATGCATTATTTTTAGAGGTGTATTATACACACAGGTATTTATTCTTATCAAAATAAATACATTCATCATCACGAGCATTTAATTTAGAACCAAGTTGCCCTTTATATCATTTGATTTCAATAAATATCTTAGGAGCTATCACAGTTTTAACATAACTCCGCACCAAAATAATGTTCGCAGCTTAAGTACAACGTGCGCTTGCGCTAATCTATACTAATATTATAAAGCTGAAGAGTTTGTTTGTTTGTTTGTTTGTTTGATCGCGCTAATCTCAAAAACTACTGGCCCGATTTGAAAAAAAAATTTTACGTTGGATAGTCCATTTATCGAGGAAGGCTTTAGGCTATATAACATAAAGATACGACTCATAAGACCACAGCGGAAATGATAAATGTTGCGAAAACGGGAGAAAGATATTCCTTTTGAGAGCTTCCGCTGCATACGCTGCGGAAACCGCTTAAGTTACACAAAAATCATGTATGACAGGATTGTTCAGCATTAAGAGTTCTATAATAAAGTCCGCGACAGCATATGTCTATCTTTTATGGTTGACTTACTACAACCTTTTTTATGTTAATAAATTTGTAAAAAAATAATGCATTATTTTTAGAGGTGTATTATACACACAGGTATTTATTCTTATCAAAATAAATACATTCATCATCACGAGCATTTAATTTAGAACCAAGTTGCCCTTTATATCATTTGATTTCAATAAATATCTTAGGAGCTATCACAGTTTTAACATAACTCCGCACCAAAATAATGTTCGCAGCTTAAGTACAACGTGCGCTTGCGCTAATCTATACTAATATTATAAAGCTGAAGAGTTTGTTTGTTTGTTTGAACGCGCTAATCTCAAAAACTACTGGCCCGATTTGAAAAAAAAATTTTACGTTGGATAGTCCATTTATCGAGGAAGGCTTTAGGCTATATAACATAAAGATACGACTCATAAGACCACAGCGGAAATGATAAATGTTGCGAAAACGGGAGAAAGATATTCCTTTTGAGAGCTTCCGCTGCATACGCTGCGGAAACCGCTTAAGTTACACAAAAATCATGTATGACAGGATTGTTCAGCATTAAGAGTTCTATAATAAAGTCCGCGACAGCATAAGTCTATCTTTTATGGTTGACTTACTACAACCTTTTTTATGTTAATAAATTTGTAAAAAAATAATGCATTATTTTTAGAGGTGTATTAAACACACAGGAATTTATTCTTATCAAAATAAATACATTCATCATCACGAGCATTTCATTTAGAACCAAGTTGCCCTTTATATCATTTGATTTCAATAAATATCTTAGCAGCTATCACAGTTTTAACATAACTCCGCACCAAAATAATGTTCGCAGCTTAAGTACAACGTGCGCTTGCGCTAATTTATACTAATATTATAAAGCTGAAGAGTTTGTTTGTTTGAACGAGCTTATCTCAGGAACTGCTGGACCGATTTGAAAAAATATTTCTGTGTTGGATAGCTAATTTATCGAGAAAGGCTTTAGGATATAAGACATGACGCTGCGACGGGAGGGGAGGGAGCAAACTCAAAACGCGCGGACGAAGTCGCGGGGGACCGCTAGTCACCAATAATTCCAAAACCTATTGCTTATAGGAAACACAATATTTACTAACGACAGACTGCTTTATCGTTCTGAATGATAATTTCTGTAATACTATAGAATCTAACGAAAGAGTCTTAAACTCCGTTTTTCTTGGCTAGTCCAATAATGTAAACAATCTTTTCATTACTTTTAAAATAATATCAGTGAATAAAATTTATTAACTAAGTGATTTAAAAAAATATTAGTATATAACTTAGTATAAAACGATGAATCGCGCTGTAATTTGTGTTTATCTCATTTAAAAATGATCATTTTGTTAAAAAGAAATGTCACGATGGTTTATAATTTTTGACTTGTAAAAAAACCTTTTACTTGCAGTTAAAACGGCCAAAACGGTTTTTTTTAACCAAAATGTTCCGCCTTATTGCAAAAAAATTTTTAAAAATTGCGCCGTAAAATTAAGTCATTCAGTCAAGTTCAGTCAGACATTATTAAATAGTGGGATGATTTTTTCAGTTAAGTAGGGTAAAGTACTATGTAGTACCAGAAACTTGTTTTTCTTACGCGCACATATCAAATATGTTTTAACTATGGTTACAAACTTGTTCAAATATATGCCAACCTTTTTTACACAATAGCAGAAATGATAAAATGTTTAGGTAGAAATGTCCAAACCTTGTTTTACTTTTTGATAAGATCTTTACCCAAGTTTGTTATGAAAACAATTAATCATCACAATGAAAGATTCTATTGCGTTCTTTAATAAATAATAAAATGTACTAAAAAGTCTTAAATAAACTCTTTTCTTTGCCTCTAATATGCTTTCTTTTCCTTTCAAGTGTCAAGTGTTTATTTAAGACTTTTTAGTGCGTTTTGGTTTTGAAGTCGGTTTTTATTTTTATTTAAAGTTAATTTTATTTCTTAATTTTTAGTGATTGCTACTTTTATTGAAAGAAGCTACAAAAACCTATCATAAGTTCCGTCATTATAATTACTGAATTCCTAAGCGTTAAGGAGTTCCACTATCAGCTCAGCTCCACAAGATGTTTACTATCAGACAAAACAACATGTCAACATGTCTATTCTAGTAAAAAAAACACTATATGTGCCATTAAAATTTGAGTGTTTACCTCGATTACACCAAGATCCCATCATCAGATCCCGATTCGGTAAAAATGGGACCAACTAGAAGGTTTGCCCTCTAAGTAGACGAAATCAATTTCGAATCGGTCGACAAATGAGATATGAGGTAACATAGATACAAAAAAATAACATACAGCCGAATTGATAACCTCCAAGCAAATATTTGACCTCGATCGCACCCGATGTCAGGAGTGGATGAGGTCTAGGGTGGTGCATATTTGCTTAGTAGCAGCCTGTTCACTCTTGCCTTAGACTTAGAGGGTTAGGTCATATTTCCTAAGGAACAAATTTTTTTCACAACATACTAACTTATTTGAATTCTTAAACTGTTTTAAAGTTTGTAGACAAACTTTATGCTTCGATATATGACATTCATAAATAAAACGGGATTCAAATGTTCCTGTAAGAAATGAAAAGTTACTCAGAATCAATAATTCATAAACTTTCAAATTTTTTGTTTTTTTTTTATCTGTCCATACGAAATCGGTCACGACATGTGACCCATATGATTTCTGTGTATAGTCGATATTTTCATATTTTGACCCATGTTTTTAGGAGAAAGTTATTAATTTACTGGTTCTGAATATCTCCTTTGATTTTCAACGGGTAGTATTGAAACACCTTTTATTACATTCGCTGAATAAAGCCTTGCGTTCATGACCGACATGGAAATATTGATATAGATTCCTCACGTTTGATAGTACTATCTGGATAAAACACTATAATTAACAAGATAATCTCCCTGCTGCAATTTCATAAAACATTAACTGATAACGTGATAAGACAAAACAATTATAATCATGTTAGTACAGCTTGGATTAATGATAAAACAATTGAAGATTATAAGTACTTCAGTATTTAATTGTTGGGTATCATTACGTAAATAATTAACTAGACCCTTCTGTTAAAGAAAGAGCTGTAGAAATGCTCCACATCCTACAGAGATCAAACGTATCTTTAAAAATAATAATATGACGTACTCATTAGGTTACATAATTTTTACAGACTACCATAAAGAATGCTATTAATTTCGTTGAAATCTATTTATAGTTAGAATCAGATTACAAAACAAACCTTCTTTTCATTGAAAAGGTATTGCACCCCATCCCCAGTGTTATAAAATCAGGTTTATGTCATATTCTTTAAATATAATGTAATATTTATTATTATTAACAAGTGAAACATTATTCTCTCGCTGTTTAAAAATAATTTTTGACAACTTTCTGTACGAGGTTTTTGAACTTTTCGAACGAATTCCGCCTAAAATCAATTTGTATTAGGCGGGGAATCGAACTAATACCTAAACGCAAGATTATGACTCGGTCACACAGACACTGGCAAACGTATTATAATTACATATTGCTGACTAGGGCGCATCACTTCATCAAGATGCTGTGTGATTGAAAGATCTCAAAATCATTTTTTTTATTGGACACCAATCATATACATTACTCTGATCCCAAAGTAAGTAGCTAATGCACTTGTGTTATGGAAATCAGACACAAAGGTGGTACCACAACACCCAAACCCGAGACAATATAGATTTATTTTATTTCTACATTGACCCGACCGGGAATCGAGCCCGGGACCTCGAAACGGCGCGACGCTTTGAAACCAGCGTGCTTAGCTTCTACACCACGGAGGTCGTACTGGAGGACAATTGCATTGCAAAAGAGTTCGAGCTGGATATTAAAAGCCCTTGTATGACTGTCGGTATTCCCTATAATGAGTGTAGTAGACATCTCATTATGTCTATTATGATATATGTTGATAATATAATGCTGGTAGGTATCCAAGATTGAGCATGATCTTTGACTTGAGCTCATCTTAAATTATCTGAAAGTGAAGTTATCTAATTCTGTTAATTAGATGCTTATTGTAAACAAACGATATATTATGTCATTTATCAGTACTTGACAAAGCGCATAAAGGTTGCATAACGGAAGTCTCGACAAGTTTTACCTGTGCCTGTGTATTAGATGGCACTTGATAAACATTGACTCAAATTTTGCGATTTTTTTGATGTAGCAGATTTTTTAAATAAAATTAAAAAAAAAAGTTGTTTTAATTATGTTTTAAACATATGTATAGAACAACCACAAAAATAAAAACCGGCCAAGTGCGAGTCGGCGCGTACTGAGGGTTCCGTGCCAACTTTAACTGATTTATGCAATTCACCTAGCTAAAATACCACAATATTTTGTTGACAGCAAATATGTGTTTGTATGAAGAACAAAGTTATGTTTGCGGTTGTTAACAATGAGCTATATCTCAAAAACTACTAGTTCGATCTCGTTGAAACCAATTTTCGTTGAAAGTATTTGTTAAGATCTACATTACATATTTTTTTCAAAATTTACACTCACTTAGTTTAGAAGTTAGATGGGGGGGGGGGACGCCCATTTTACCACTTTGGAGGCGTGTATCTCTCAAACGTTAGACTTTAAAAGAAAATGGTTTTAGGAACCTTAATGTCATTTTAAAAGACCACACGCATTGGTTTGAGTAAAAAAAAATCGGTTTTAGTTTCATGTATGGGAGCCCCCCCCTTAAATATCATTAATTTTTATTTTTTGTATAAGAATCTTAAAGCGGTTAACAGGATACTCCTTCCTACCAAATTTCAACATTGTGTTGCTTATAGGTACAGAATAAAGTGTCTGTGACATACGGACGGACAGACAGGCTTGACTAAACTATAAGGGTTCCGTCGGTTTTGCCATTCGGCTACGGAACCCTAAAAACGAACAAGGTTCTATCTCAAGTAAATTTATTTAGGTACCCCTATTTCAATGATTGAAATAAAAGGTATATAATGAAATAGCTATAGAAAACAATGTAGAAGGCCTTTGTTCAGCAGTATACGTCCTTTGGCTGATGATGAAGAAAAGTTAAATGTCAAATTAAAGAATAAAAACGCGGAATCCTCAGTGCTTGTCATATTTCGTGCTATTATTCAACCAGACCTCCTGTACGTGTATAACCTTGCGATAAATTGTGTTATTGTACTCCAATTGGCTAGCCTCTAGTAGGATAGAAATGTGACCGACGACCTCATATAATGTGTCATAGGAAATGACCCGATATATTTTAGTAGTCCTGATATTTTTTCCTCTTAGACTGTTAAAAGGCTAACTTCCTGCGGATGTAGTCTGAAAAGACAACGTGAGACAAAATTGGTATTTTCATGTATTTATTGCTTGAGAAGATTTTTTCAAGAATCATTCAAAATTGCTTTTAGATAGATAGATAGATAGATAGATAACTCTTTATTGCACACCAGAAAGGTAAATAACAAATTAATTTCAAGAAAAATGTACAATTTAGGCGGTCTTATCGCTATAAGCGATCTCTTCCAGACAACCTTCGGGTAAAGAAATAATGAGCTTATAGGAAGGGGTATTATGTGCATAATAAATTAAGACAAATTGTTATTTATAATATATTATATTAAACATACATATATTCGTATATATATTAATAAATACAATCATAAAAATTAAAATCAAAATGCATAATTACAGATAAAACAAATTAATGTAATTATATACCAACACAATATAAACTATAAACATACTTATACATACATATAAACCAATGTGAAATGAAAGAAATTTACCGAGACACCAGAGAAAAGGAGAATTATTTTGAAGAGAGAAGATGTTCTTTTAGGCGATTTTTAAAAACAGTTATTGAAGTTGACTGCCTAATAGCAAGGGGTAAGGAGTTCCACAGTCGTACTGATTGAACTGTAAAAGAATTAGAATAATAGCTCGTTGTGTGACAGGGGGATTCAAGGTGGAGTTTCCTCGATGTCCGCATGTCAAGACCTCGCGACGGCTGCAGAAAATGAAAGCGCTCCTTGAGATAAGGTGGGAATTTCGGATTGAAAATTATGGAGTATAATAAACAGAGAATATGAAAGTTACGCCGAAGTCGAATTGGGAGCCACTTGAGCCGAGAGCGGTATTCGGAGACATGATCATACTTCCGTAAACCATAGATTATCCTAATACAGAAATTTTGGAGACGTTCAAGCTTGTCGAGAAGAATTTCATTTAAATCAAGATAGCAGCTATCTGCATAATCTAAAATTGGAAACAATAGAGCCTGGACAAGCGCAATTTTAGTGGGTATAGGTATGAAGTTCCGAAGTCTGTTTAGCGACGCCGCTGCGGCAAAAATTTTCCGACTAACGTATGCAGTTTGTTGGGACCATGAGAGCGAACAGTCAATATGTATACCCAGATTTTTCACGGATTTGCTAAAAGGAATTTGGACACCGTCAAATGTAATCGGAGGCATGGCCGTCCAGTCAATCCTAGCAATTTGCCAAGAACCGCCCACAATTATAACCTGCGTTTTAGTAGGGTTGACCTTGAGACCGAAGGCTTTACTCCAGTCAAGGATACGATTGAAATCAGTGTTAACCACCTCTATAACCGTAGGTAAGTCTTCAAGGTACCCTTGTGAATATATTTGGAGATCGTCTGCATAAAGATGAAAAAACGACGTAAGATTACGCGTGATAGATTTGATAAAAATTGAAAAAAGGAGAGGAGACAGAACACCGCCTTGAGGAACACCAGCAGTCAGGTCGCACCATGCAGAGAACGAATCCTCTGAACGGATGCGCTGCCGACGTCCATGCAAGTAACTATGAAACCAGTCAAGCACCGTTGGAGATATGTTAAGAGAACGAAGCAGCCCCAGTAAAATATCGAAATCTACGGTATTAAAGGCATTGCTAAAATCTAATAGAGCTAGCACAGTGAGTTTCTTATCGTCCATGCCAAGTCGAATATCCTCAGTTATTTTTACCAAAGCGGTAGTCGTACTGTGACCAGGGCGAAAACCGGACTGGAACGGATTTAGGAGATGGTTATCGCAAAGGAAGACGCTGAGTTGGTGATGAACTATGCGCTCCATCACTTTGGAAAGGAACGGGAGTATCGAAATTGGACGGTAGTCAGTAAAGAAAGATGGACTTGCTATTTTTGGAAGAGGAGTTACCTGAGCGTCTTTCCACATTGTGGGGAAACAACTCGAGGACAAAGATTCATTGAGGATGTAGGTGATTATCGGAGTCAAAATATCAATTAGCGGAAGAATCATTCGGCGACTCACACAGTCTGCTCCGACGGCATTTGAGGCAATGGAGGAGATATTCTTCTTAACATCACAATCGGATACTTGACGAAAATTAAAGGGAGGATAGTCAGGCGTTGGAAGAGATGAGAGTTGACTTAAGGTTTTATTTTTGATGGTATTATTAACACCGTCAGAAGTTGTGAAGTGTTGATTAAGAAGATCTAAAATAAATCTTTTAATAAGCTTTTAAAAGATTATTTAAAGATAAAGCTACGTAAGTAAAAGTGTAATGAAATAGAAAATCAGAAAATTGAAATCATCGACGCGAAAGGACAAACATTTTTTTCAGACTTCAACCGCTGGAGAGCAAGTCACATTTTACTAATCGCGTGCTCTCATCAATATAAAAAATAACACTCAAATTTTTTGCTAGTTTTTGCATCAATTTTCAATGATGCTTCATAATCATTTGATCGCATCATAATCTTTTACAATTGTACCCAATAGCACTGATTACTAGTTAGGTACTACATACAGGTGACCCAAGAGTGACGGACAATATTTTTTTTAAATCCTTACATTCAGTGTTAGCTGAATATATACCCTTTGTACGTTCGCTGAATCTTCGTAGTTTTGGAGATATTTTTTTTCGTAAATTTAAGAATTCTTAGACAAATGATTCCTTTAATTTTTATAGTGTTATTTCATTTTTATGTCAGTATGATTTTTATAAATGATAGATATGTACTAGCTTAATCTAACCTGAACAGTTACTGAAACGACTAGCTTTTTTTATATAATTGTATATTTAAACAACGTTACTTTTTGGGCAATTCTTTATACTTTACTTGATAAATGCAGTATCAAATGTCGACTTATTATCAATTGTGACCAGCAGTTACTGAGATCAGGGCATTTCACTGAACAACAAACTGATCTAATTTAAAAGTACTAATACATAAGTCAGAAGCAAACCAGCCAGCTTTCATAAATTACACTTTTGAAGTAATCAGCTTAACCATTAACTGCGTGGACAAACGCAAACCTCAGTTTATCTTTTAACTGTTTCAAATTAATACTATACATGCCTCTTCATGCTAGCGATCAACTATATCTATATATAGACACAAAACTGACGCAGCCTACTTTCGATACTCATAGTAGCTAATCCTACTAACAATTTTTTATGCGCAAGAAAAAATAATTAGAAATTTAGGATTCGATGTTCTAATTTACCGCGCCATTTTTTTATTTTTACTTATTTTATAGGAACCTTATCCTAACACTGGAAGTGAATAAGGTAAATTAATAAGGATTCATTTATATTATATAAATAAAATCTAATGTAAACCTACCTACTAGCGTGTTGTTATGTGTGTTAAACATCATGATTCAGTTTGTGCTAAATCTAAGGCTTGGTTGCACCACCTCATATTAACGAATAAACGTCAAATACCTGTCAAACTCCATACAAGAAAATTTTAGGTTTTTTTTTTAATATTACGTGTATTATGTGCCGTCAGACAGTTACATTAATGTGCGTAAACATAATGTGGACAACCAAACCCATATTAAAGGAATCCTTCTGAATTATTTAAGTAAGACTTACCGTAAGAGTTCACGCCAACCAACGCAAGACATGATATGAGTACAGTCAGCCACATGTCGTACAGTCGGCGGCGAGACACTAAGAGATAATCGCCTTGAACTCGCTTTATACAGCAAAGATTGTTTTATATATGGTGCTTAAAGTTGGTTATTCTACTAAGTCAATATGGCGGAAGTGACACATCTATCTGTCAAAATTTCAGAATTTCTGATACCACGACTTTTTTATAAGATCCACTCGGCATCCACACTAGATTCAAAGTTTTATAATTATTATGTGATTTAACTGCCTCGGTGGCGCAGCGGTTAGAGGGTCGCACTTTAAAGCGACGGCTGCGACAGAGGTCCGTGGTTCGATCCCTGGGTCGGCCCAATAATACATAGCCGCGTTTTTCTATTCAGGAATTCTCTGGGTAGCCCGGAGTGAAGTTGGCGGTGTTTCTCCCCCGTGCCTCGGAAAAACACGTAAAGCCGTTGGTCCTGCGCCTGAACTCTCTCCAGTCGTGTCAGTTTGCTTTCCAATCGGGCTATGAGAGTGAAAGGAATAGAGGGTGCGCCTGTGTTCGCGCACACACTTGGGCACTATAATATGTCCCGCGCAGTCGTTTAGTCGTTGTGACTGGCCACCGTAGTCGATATCGGCTAGGGGAATTATTATTATTTTTATGTGCAAAAAGATGTGTGTGTGTGTGTCCGTATGGCAGTAAAATAATGATGTTGCAACTCTCAAGCTAATCCAGGCCAGAGAACTGACCAAACTACCAAAATCGCAGTCGCTAACTCACCGGTCATGACGGATAGTCATCTTACATGACACTAAATAATTTTTATATAATAGGTTACCTTAATGACAACAACAAACAAACAACATTTAAATATCTTAGAAATGTAACACTGATTGTGTGAGCAATTTCGCAACATTGATGATGTCATACAGCCTACGCGTTAAAATAAGCGCTTGCAAAATGGGACAGTGGCCGAGTGGTATAGGCATACGCCCGGATAGCGTAAGACAAGGGGTTCGATTCCTCGTCTGTCACAGCCAAAGTTGCTTTTTACAAGTGCAATTTATAAATGTAACACTATTTTGCTGGCATACTCGTAGTTTTGCACAACTTGGTGTCCGGTAACCGTCCGGAAAACACCCTTCGGCCAAAATATAAAAGAAATAATGACAGTGAAGGAATAAACAGTGAAATTGTGTATTGCGTACCTACACCATTGATCACCATAAATAGACTCAGACGGTCTCCGTGGTGTAGTGGCTAAACACGCTTTCAAGGCGTCGCGGATCCGAGGTCGCGGGTTCAATTCCCGGTCAGGTCAATGTAGAAATCATAATTTTCTGTATTGTCTCGGGTCTAGGTATCTGATTTCCACATTATAAGAACATTGGCTTCTTGCTTTGAGATCAGAGCAATGTGATTAATGTCCAATATTAAAAAGGGAGTTAATAACAGTTCACAATAAACAATGTCTCGCACTGATAACCAATCCCAGTTAAGATGGCCGTTGTGGTCGGATATGACAAGGAGGACGTTATGTTGATGTCGATCCTGGTCTTCGTCCAGGCAAGTAGATACCCTTGGTTTCAAAAAAAAAAGTATTTGTATATTTTTCGAGAACACCCTGTTTAAAACGACCACGCCCGCTAACCGTGGGTCTAAAATCTACGGTCTGACGCACGTGTTATCACGCACTTATCTCTTTACATTAAATTTATAATTTTAATTGACGAAAATATGTTACACTAGTGTCGTAATCTAGGTATAGCGTCTTGTGGTTGTAAACATCTGGTTAAATTAATACTTTATTACAGTTTAAAGTCATTAGATGATAAAAAAATGAAATAAAAACACTTTACGGATTATTTTCACGCACTTTTTTTTTAAATTATTCGCCTAGAGTTAACAATTTTTTACAGCATCCGTGGCCACAGGCAAGACTAAGGTGATTGTCATAACATAGTTAAGAAAAATAAAACTATCATCACTCATTAATATTAATTGACGTTCCTATCCACACAGATAGAGCCTACTGTGTCTTGAGATCTTGCAGTGTGTGATGTTGCCCGGGTTTTTGAAAGAATAGGATCCCATTCAGGTGGAACTTTTCAACCATCTTCTGTTTTAAAATGTGGGTATTTTCTTATTTTCGTGGCCTCACGTAGAATGCGAGGTGCGAACCGCCGTCCTTTTGTGAGTATTTTTTTAATTGGTTGGGTTTATCTAAAACACTGCAGATTTTGTTGACCGTATGTATATTATGTCAGCTCTATATTTTTTAATCTATGTTTCTAAACTACGCCTTGTTAGACCGATTTAAGAGAGGCCACAGTCGCATTCCAATCTGTACACTCCTGCAACTTGAAGAGGTATGTGACACTAGACAGGTGGTAAAAATTTGTTAACCTTCTTTTGCGGCTTTTAAGGTATGTTTTTAGAGAAGCTCGCCTAAAGATGTTTTCAATTTACACCCCATCCATCACAGTTAGCTACCGTGGGCAAAACTATGTTTCAGAGAGCGAAGGGCATCTGAGAAGACCGACACGTACAGAAGTCTCGAAATAGTTCCCTGTAGAACAACCAGGTGGCGCTCAAAAATTGCTTTTTATGATTTATTCTAGCTACGTTACTTAAAAGGATATTTGATGCAACAAAATCCAGAAAATCGAATTTGTCAGCGCAAAAATTCAATAAATATGCTTCAGACTTCGACTGCAGTCTAAGTTACTTACAGTTTAACACTCGAGACTTGTTTTTTCATAGAAGACAAAGGTAGTTTTTATTCAGTAAAATATATCAGTAATTTTAAAGCTCGACACTGACTCCAATTTTTTGACATTGGCCAGTCAAAGTTGACTTTGACCTACCTACCTGCGTGGAGTTATTCACATTTGCACGGTGGGTGAAAAAATATTATCATTCATATACATGTAAAAAATTACAACACCTTTCAGTTACTACTTAATTTATTTATTACTACCGTTTTTTCTAATGCATGATACATCTGTAAGAAAAACTGACTATATAGTTCAAAATAACACATGTGCCCTCTGTATAGGAGAAACAAAGTAGGTAAATTTGGAGTCGGTGCATGAAGATCGTAAACTATTGATGAACGTAAGCTTGACATCAATCAACAACTCCAAATATTTTTTTTCTCCTAAACAGAGGCAGCAAATGTTAGTTTTTAAGCTTGTCAGTCAGTTTTTTGATAGACCGATTTTGATGAAACTTACACTGTACCCTAAGTTGAAATAACGGGTATATTTGAAATAAAAGAATCATCTCCCTATGACTGCTCGTTTTCAAAAGTTTTAAGTTTTTAAATCCGCGGACAAACATACATATAACACAGATAATTGTATTACTCTTACAAAATTTTGCACTCCTGTTTGAAAGCCTTAATAGATTAGCATACTTAAACTAATTTCATTCCGACGATATCACATATATACACATAGAAATTCCTCACGGATGTGATTATCAACAGCCTTATGTGTATGCGACCGCCGGCGGCCGCATAGAGCGAGCGTCTGCTTACTTCGTTTTTTGAAGTTGGTAAATAAGCGAAATCCATCAATACTATAGTCTTTTTGCGGATCCGAAGCATTTTTTCGGATACCAAATGCTTCGGATACCAAAAACAATATTTGTATTGACGAATTTCATTTTGCGTAGGAGAGCCCCTTGTTAGTAATATAAGTTTTCCTTAAACTTCGTTGAGCATATATAAAAGTTAACTCAAATTCATGCAATTTTATTCAATCAATATAATGTTATTTGTCTGCTTGAGACAAACAGTTTTATTTAATTGATTAGATTATCTCGCGGTGAGGAAAGAAACCTTCTTTCTATTGTTCATTAAAATACACATGATTATTAAATTTTCTTCCTTCAGATTAGGTTTAATCCTTAAACATATAAACGTGGATATCACGGCTTTGTCACTGTATGTGGCTTTTGTATAGTTATTCTGAGATAAGTTGTGTTAACTGAAACATGCTGTATTATTGAGTTTATCTAGGGCTACCCACGAAAGATTAAGGGTTAAATTCAAAACATTCTATCCACCCATAACGGGAACAACAACACCATATCAACTTGAGGCGTGCGGTATTCTGTGTATTAAAAACCCGTACTTCAATGCACATCTATCAACTTGGTAGAGTCACCAGATCTGATTCAGATCATCTCCAGAGATGATGTGTATCCAGATCCATCGATCAGATGATCGAGTGTGGATCCAGATCCACATCCACATCCACATGGATCCACATGGATCCAGATCCACACTCGATCAGCGGCGCATGCGATGTAACGCGCTTACGGCGAGTCACTATAGTTGTGATCTATCCGCCCACCCTGTCATTCGGGCTGTCATTCGTAAGGCCAACTGTCATAAGTTTTAGCAAACGCGATCCGTGGCGAGGTGTTTGAATATGGAAGAACAGAGTCATAAGGTGCAACTTCCCTAATCCCGTAATCACTAAAAATTAAGCCACCACTTTGACGATCAAGTAAAAACTATCAGAGCACCGACTCCAAAAAGCAATTGTTTGCCTTAAATGGCTTCCTTTCCTTTCAAGGCTCAAGAGTTAATTTAAGATTTTTTAGTGCATTTTGGTCAATCATCTGATATAAAGTGAACACAATTTTATAGCCATACTCTGTAAGTAAAATCTCAAATGATTAATTGGAATGTTTATTTTGTTTAGGTGTAATATTTTCAATAAGACGTAAAGCTTTAAAAGGACTGTGGTCTGCAAAGCTAAATTAGCTTCTTATTATACTTACTAGGACAGTAAATGTAAACTAGTTATTTGTAGCGTATTGTAAATTCTATTCACTTTTTTTAATAAAGACCTTTTCAAACAAACAAGTGCATTTTGGTTTTGAAGTCGATTTTTACTTTTTCTTTAAGTTAATTTGGGTTCTTTTGCTCTATCTATCTATACATATAGAGGTATATATAATATTTTTTATCATACAACTATATAAAGGCGATAGTTTGTAAGTGTGTGTTTGTTACTTCATTCATCGCACAAAAAATACTGAATAGGTTTTGATGATTTTTTATGGAGTAACTTAAAGGCTATATTTCATAAAGATATGTATTAAGGTAGTGAAGATATGACGATAAATGTTAATGGAGCCGAAAGAAATCTGTAATTTTTTAGTTATTTTTGCTTACGCTGCAAAAACTGTAAGAGTTGCACCGATATGATGTATAGCATAAATGTTTGCCTGAAAGAGTTCTTAGCATACAACTAATCTGTTTTCAGCAATTCATTATGTTCAATGGTAAGGCGCCAGAAACCTCGACCGTCCTTACTATGATAATAGGTACGTGTTTAGCGCTGAAAAATTTTACGGGATATCCTAAATGTATGCGGGCGACGCCGTGGGGAGCCATTAGTAAAAAAATAAATTGGTTCTCAATAAACATGTTACATTTAAATTATCAAGAAGTCAAAATATGTCAACAAATCAAAACTTTAATGAAAGTTAAAATTAATTTTTAAACTTAATCGACTGTAATATTAAGACCCCAACCCATTCCTCTATGTCTGCACAAATTGAAACCCTACTTAATCTTATAGATCAAGGTAAATTGACTCATGGCTGTTTTAAACCTTATGCGACCGCTTAAATGCTAAGAAAACGGAAAGCAATGGCAATATGTGAGTTAAATATACTACACAGTTAATGATCTTGTAATTCCTTATTCAAAATTTGCCTCATAAATAAATAAATATTGGACACCATTCACATACATACCTCTAAGTAGCCAATGCTCTTGTGTTATGGAAATCATAAAAAAACGACGGTACCTCAACACCTAGACCAGAGACAATATACGTTTTGAAGTCGGGTCAATGATTTCTACATTGCCCCGACAGGGAATGGAACCTGGGGCGTTGCTGGGGCCTAGCGTACTTATCCTCAAGAGACATAAAATTATGACTTTACATAACACAGATTCCATGCGCCGCTTATTTAATATAAGCAGTTTATTAGTATATTGTTTTATTTATTTTCAAAATTATAGCTCTGGTACCTATATTAATTTTTATCACCAGGAAAATCCTTCACAATGTAATTGTTTTTACAAACATTTGCTTATATTAACTTTATTGTAGTTCTCTATCGATGGACATTATTTTATCAACCATAATGAAACGTTATCCAAATATATGTTTTACTTTTTTTTATTAATCAAGCTCCTTGTACATTGAATAAATATTTTTGATGTAATAACTGAAAATACAGTTAAAAAGACAGTCGCAGTGTTTTATTAAACAATAGTGTCCACTTGGGAATTACCTAGTAAGCCTACGTTTAAGCTAAAGTGTCAAGATAATGACACCAAGACATGTTTTAGGGTACAGTATCTTATATATAAAATTCTCGTGTCACAATGTTCGTTCCCGTACTCCTCCGAAACGGCTTTACCGATTCTTACCAAATTTTATATGCGTATTCATTTTTCATACCCCTAAGTGATAAGGGTTGTTCACCCTTAAATATATTTTTTAATTTTTTGACGTTTTTTTTGTTTTTATTGTTTTATAATGTGGCACTAAAAATACATAAGATCCTAAATTTTTACTTTTTTAACACCAACCCCTATTTTTTATAGCCATTTTAGTAATTTGATCATTTTTCGTCAAGCTCGATAACTGATCAATAATTATAGTGTTTTTCTTAACTTTTAAAATTACGAGGCTGGGCGGGACGAGGCCGGGCAAGACGAGGATGGGGGCAAAGCAAAGTTCGCTGGGTCCGCTAGTATCTGTATAACATTCAACTGTTTTGTATATAATGGTACGGTAACAAACTGTAGGTAGAATATTTTAAGTTGGAATGTATTTCTGATATACAACTATGGATTTTAGAATTCCAAAGAGGTTAATATATTGTAATAAAAACCGGCCTTATGCAAGTCGGGCTTTTGTACGGAGGGTTACGTATCTATTACGTAAGTAAGCACTTTAATTTTCCTATAAAATTACCTGTAGGTATCATTATTAGGATTCCTTTACAATAAGAATTTGATTCTGTTTTAATAAAAAAATATTCGTAATTATGGGAGAAGGTTGCATTTTTTGATGACGATGCATCATATCTTTTTTTTTCAGAGACTAGCGACATTTAATACCAATATTCAATTACAGTTTCAGATTCATATCGTGACGCGTTTTGGAGGACAAAAAATTTACAATGAAAAAGGACTTAAAAATATTTTGCTTTAAGTTTATTTTTTATCCTTATCTGTAATTCTGCTTTTATTAAATACTAGCGTCCCGCCCAATCTTTGCACGGGTGCAATGTATTATATATATGTACACATGTACAACTTACAATACAGTAAAAATTAAATAAATAAGTTTATGGCCTTCAACCCTGTCATTTGTTTACTACTTATCATAGCCGTGATAGTTTTCCTTCTAAATTCATTGTATATGCTAGTGTTGGGATGTTTTTCCCGTATCTACCTGCTATTATTTAGTTGGCAGAGGGTGGGGACATTAGATTTTAACAAAATTTGCCTTTTAAAACTTAATGATACGGAAACAGGCCACTTAAAAAAATTAAAAAAATTGAATATAACTAAATTAGCAAACTCACAATCATTTAAAAAGACCTATTCAACGATACCCCACACGATGGGTTTGGCAAGAGAAATAAAAACATCCACACGTTGCCTGTATAAGAGAGGTACCTCAAAAAACTTAATTTTTCCACTTTGGCGGAAGAACTAGAATACATCTATGCCAAATAGCAGTTTTCTAGTACTGCAGGGCCCCTATTTTTGAACCACTCGCGTCAAGATGGCGAGTGAAAAGCATTCATTAAAGTCGAATTTTCTTATAAAAATCAGTTGAAATCCGCATGGGAGGGATTGGCAGAAATACATCTTAATTTTGTAAGTACTTACGTCAATAGTTTGCGTGATTATCGTAGATTTTTAAATCGTTTTCGAACAATTATCACACGCCACATTCAAGCGAGTGATTCAAAAATAGAGGACCTGGTATTTGCGCTGAACTGCGGACAGACGGACTGACAGACATGGCGAAACTAATAAGAGTTTCTTGATAAACTACGGAACCCTAAAAAGTAGAATTGTCAAGTTTCCTTATTTTTATTTAACCTCCCTTAACGTATATTAGTAAAGAAGTACGGAACTTACAGAAAGAAAAAATATTATCATTTGTTATAAGGCTGACTGGTGATAAGAAAAATGTTTAATTTAGTATTACTCGTAAAATAATCTTGTTTTTATAAACCGACTGTTGAAATAAGATAAATATTAAATTTACTTTGCTTGATATTTATCTTTTTGGGGCAGAGACGTGCCTTCGTTAATTTGTTGTCAGCTGTATTTAAAGTGGAGATGGACTTCGTTGAGATAAGTGCAGATATATTATTCATGCAATGATAAGTCAAGATCGATTTCACAATGAAGTAGTTAACATTTAAGCGCAATTTTCAAATATCATTATTCAAGGTTAACAACAATTAGATATAACCTGCGAAGAATCAGTGATATTGTCTTTATTATAACAATCAAAATGTGATTTCATTAAATGAGTTTACAGCTGATTTAAATTGTTGGAATAATATAAATTGCACTGGTAAATAGCAACTTTGGCTGTGTGACAGACGAGGTGTGCGAGTGCAGTCTCGTAATATTGATAAAGTCTCGCAGCCTACGCGTTGAAGTAAGCGCTAGCAAAATTTAACAGACTTGCTAATGTGACGATGGCCGATTGGTATAGGCATACGCCCGGATAGCGTAAGACACGGGGTTCGTTTCCTCGTCTGTCACACAGCCAAAGTTGCTTTTTACAAGTGCAATTTATATTATTAAGATGGTATAGTGACAAAACACTATCAAAACAAAAATGTAATTGTTGGAATAAAATATAATTCTTGCGAATGAAACAATTATTTACATTTTGACGAACAGTTATTGATTTTTAAACACTGTTTTTAAGCTTTTTGGTTACTGTGTCAAATTTTTTAAGCAATTTGATAGATGTGCATTTAAGTATAGTGTTTCATACCAATAATACTGAACGCCTCAAGTTGATATCGTGTGGATTCCGTAACGGGTGGAAAGAATGTGCCTTAAAGTACAAACCTTACCTTACGAACGAACGAACGAACGAAGGTACGAACCTTAAAGTTCAAAATCACACATAAAATAGTGTTAACCTCACACGGAGTCTGTCTCCACATAAGACAGCGGCCACACGTCAGGCGCATGACGCGTGCGCAGCGAGTGGTGTGTCTGTGCGCGCGCGCCGCGATTGGCCGTCGCGCGCACGTGCGAGTGACGTCATTGCGGGTCATGAACCCTGCCTCGGCTGGTGAGTTAAGGGGGTGTTGCTAAAGTTTTTTTAGTAGTTTGCTATGGCCATATCTAGCTAGATTTAAATTGTATTTCAATCGAAAGAAGCGTGCTCACCCTAAAATTAAAGTTGCTTTAAAATAATTGCACTATTTAAAGATTGTGGTTTATAATTCATAGTAATAGGAGGTCCTTTTGTTCTACGACTTAGAGTTGATTATACCAATTTATATATTTTTTTTATAAAAATTGTATTTAAAAAGAGGCCTGTTCGCTGTGACTTTTAAGTTTCATTAATATATTTACACAATTAGAAGATTGTTTTTAATCGAAAGAATACGAGGTCCTTACATTCTACAACTTACTTGATAGATAAGTCTTCTCCGTAAAAACATTTTTGCTTTATTCTTCAATTAAAAATCAAAAAATATCGGGTGTAACAAAAGGCTTAACGAAGCCGAAGACCACGTATTCTACCCATTTGTACGATCATTTTTTTCCTTGACACCATACCTGGGAAATGCCTGGTTACTGAGATATTGAAGGTCAAAGTGAAATATTTTTATTCGAGATTTCTGCATGAAAACCTTCTGTTGTTAGGTATTACTAATCTTTTTCCCGAAGAAACATGTTGTCAATTTTTTGAACTTTATTAATGAAATCGATTTAAAGATAGCAATCCGCAATGAACCGCGCACATCACACAACAATAATGTCTTATTAGTGTGCGTACCCTCGCTGCGTAGCAACGCACTCGTCGAGCGAGGTCGACGAACGCTTACAGCTGATCGCGCGCGCCCGATCAGCTGGTAGCTGTGTGTGGTTTATTGAAAAGTTGGCTTGCTGACTTTATTTATTACAACTTAATTTATTGGTTCTTGCCTTAAATCAACTAAATAAACCACCACCAGTTATTGTCAGAGTAAGTAGTAGGTAGGTTGGTAGCTCTTACTTTGTTTGCGTTGCCCGCCCAGGATTCGAACTCCAAACCTTAGGTTCAAAAGCCTACACTTTAATCAACCATTTGAAGGCATGCAACGCAGTTTCTTACGACATGACTACAAAATTTCACAAATTGCAAATTGCTAACTTTCTCGGATAATTGAGGTGGATTAAAACGTAGGTATCGAAACAATCTTAAAGACTTAAACTGTATCACATGTCTTAAGACTAATTTGTTTTAAAAAGGTGATAAGTTACGTAAAATCAAGCCCTGTTGATAAAGGCGCCTAGAAAAAGGGAACAGCAACATCAGAACCCATAAAACAACCAATTGATTAGTTTGGATTTTAATTAACTTAAGTCAAGCTCTTTAAATCCAACAACAATAATTTCTAATTCCTTTTTGAATAATTACGTTCAGCGACAAAATAATTGCAATTTAGAATTTGATCGATTAATTAAATAAGCAATTTATTAATTTCTTCGCACAAATAAGCATACCAATAAAATTAAAGTCTTTTTCGCTTCACCAAAAGTAGATACTTACAAAATTTATAAGTTATTGAAAATGGGATTCTTAAAGTACCTATGCCTACCTACAACGTACGCCTAGATAAAAAGAATAGCAACATCCCTGAATTGCTAAACCGACCAAATGGTTCAGGCTTCTACTTTCGTAAATTAAGCTTTTAATAACTAAAAACATAATGAAGGATTATTTCATTTTATTACCTTTTTAATAACTACAGCTTGCAACAAAATACTGCATACTTTAAGATACCAAAATCGCAAGTTGCGAATGTAGTTTTCGAATTATTTGCTCGACTAAATGTTACTTACAGTTATCAAAAAAAAAACAGGCTCTAAGGCAGTAATGGTACCGCCGTTTAACTGAATTGCTTCTGTTTTCAGTTCTTAATAAGACTTACAAATGATAACACGAACTGAAATTTTGGTATCCCTAAAGGCTTTAACAATCCATGTCCTTTTAATAAAAACCCTTAGCAAAAATGCAAAGCAAATTCACAACGCTGACTTTACAACCGATCGAGCTTGGAAGGGCCAAATACATGGGCCGCTTGCCAGCAAAGAAGTTGACAACATGACACATCTTCTACTCATTGTTCTCTTACTCGTTGTAGGTATTCTTCCCTTCACATTTCGCTTCACCACCAAGCGATACGGAGGTCTTAATTTTACCTTCAATCACCATAAAATGATCTCACACTTGTTTATCTTACAATAACAAAACCGTCACTGATTTTACACAATTCAATTTGTACAAAAGGTAGACTTATTATTACGATGTGGAATTTTCTACCAGTCATACTTGACAGTTAACCAGAAATTGTTGATTGCCTACTTCATTTCAATTTGAAATCTTCGCGCGGATCGCGTTCATCGCATGCATTCGGCTTTTCCCGCCCCCGCCGGCCAATAGCCAACGACACGTTCGGCGCAGTGTTGCCAACTTAGTGGATTTTCCACTAGTTCTGGTGGTTTAGACTATCCTTTTAGCGAATAAATATTGGATTTAGTGGCTAGTGGATTATTCTAGAGTCTTTGACTGCTTCAATTAGTGGTAAGGCACCACAACAACCACTAAGCACTCACTAGTACAATTAACAAAAATACTCAGTTATAAATAGATGATTAAAATAGAGTAGGTACATATTTTTGTTGTGAAGGCAACACAACAGAACTAAGGTGGTGGTTTTAGGGAATTCCCTCAATTAGTTGGCCAATTAAACGATTATGATTATGGACTTTATTTATATGGGTACTGGGTCAAGTTTGATTTGCTTCATAGGGTTACTGTATTTTTCTGGTTTGTCTTTGATTTTATTACCATGACGTGCTGTTGTCCGTATAGTTACCTACATTTCGAGTAAAAGTATTATTCAGCGAGGTTTTAGTATAGTTCAATGATCATGTTCAATTAATTATGCCTAAACCACAGTATACCCAAAAGTTACGTGACCCAGAATTAAAGGACTGGTTACACATTGCAAGTAGTGGCATAGCAGAGGGTAATTGGATTTTACCAACTTAAATATAAACAGTAAAACAAAAATAATTAATGTGCCTTAAGTTATTAAACGACCTTATAGTTAAGTTCAATAACGCATTTTAAAATAATATGTTCTTACGCACGTTTTTCTCTTTGTTCATGGTTTTCCGCCAAAGTGCAAAAAATATCCATAAACTATCCCAACGCCATCTAATGAGCTATAAAGTGATAAAGAAAACGGCTCATTGGTGGTTTTCTGGTGGTTTGCGAGACCGCTGGGTTTAGTGGTTTTCTGGTGGAACATGTGGCCACAATTAGTGGGTTCGTAAAATTATAGTTGGCAACACTGGTTCGGCGCCACAGAACACAGTTCGGCGCGGCCGCGGCCGGCTTTGACGGTGAAATCAAAGGCAAATACCTACTGAACGAACATTTAGTTCCGTTTGTCACGTCATCAAATGCGTTTGTAAATTGCAAGTATTCTGTTTTCGCGCACGGTTTGCTTTTAACGGTTATTGTTAAGTGTTCTTTGTGATAGTGAAAGTTATTAAAGATGCCTCGGTATCAGTACAGTGCTCGTGAGTTGGTGAACATGGTCTTTTGTTTTGGGATGGCTCATGGCAATGCGTCCGAAGCATTGTGTCTTTACGGTGCGGAATACCCTAACGCACATCAGCCTATAACGTGTGGGCTGGCATAGTACGAATCCAAATCCTGGGGCCAGTTTTTTTACCAGCGCGTATGGATGGGGCAGCCTACCTAGGCATGATAAATAACGTCCTGGTAGAGGCTCTGGACGACATGCCACTAGCCCAGCTCCGAGACTCTTGGTTCCAGCATGATGGTGAACCGCCTCACATCGTGAGACCTGTGCGTGAGCGCTTGACGGAGTTGTTCGGAGACCACTGGATCGGCAGGTATGGGCCTCATGCGTGGCCAGCCAGATCGCCCGATTTAACCCCGCTGGACGTTTTTTTGTGGGGCTACGTAAAGGACAGAGTGTTTGACCGGTCATGCACATCTAGTGATGAAATGCGTCAAAAAATAATTGACGTATTTGACGAATTTAAACGACGATCGGGGCGCGAAGGCATACTGGAATGAGAGCATGAGAACACGCGCTACCGAGCGCGTATTTGTTTGGCGATGGTCGCCAGTTCAAGCCGCAGCTGGTTCGGCTTGAGAGGCCTGACCTGGACGATTCGTATGGAGAGTAGGTAAGTACTTTTGTTTTACAGTTTGTTTTGCCGAGTGTAAAGGTCTGGGCACACAGCCGGCGGGGCGGGACGGCGACGCGACGCCGGCGGAACGCCAGCGCTATGAGGCAGTCACACTGCCGGCGTGACCGTCCCGCTGGCGTCGCGCCGGCCGTTCCGCCCGCGGTGTGACGTGATGGCAAGATTGCAGGCAAGAAATGGCAGATTTCAGAGAAACTTTTTTATATTATTTGTGGCTAAGGTCGTTTATCAATGTGTAACCTCTGACTCATTCTATCATACGTTCAATTGTTTCAACATCTCTTCTTTGGTACTAAAAGTTGTATAAAAATACAAAACTCCGTCCCGCCGAGCGCGACGCGTCCACGCTCCGCCGTCTGTGTGGCTACTAACTAGTATTAATAATATACTCTATGGCTACTAAATACGAACGTCATATAACACAACGCTTGCCGTCCCGCTCACGCCACGCTCGGCGCGACGGTAGCCCGTCCCGCCGCGCTGTGTTTAAGGTCTGGTCACACAGCCGGCGGGGCGGGACGGCGACGCGACGCCGGCGGAACGCCAGCGCTATGAGGCAGTCACACTGCCGGCGTGACCGTCCCGCTGGCGTCGCGCCGACCGTTCCGCCCGCGGTGTGACGTGATGGCAAGATTGCAGGCAAGAAATGGCAGATTTCAGAGAATCTTTTTTATATTATTTGTGGCTAAGGTCGTTTATCAATGTGTAACCTCTGACTCATTCTATCAGACGTTCAATTGTTTCAACATCCTTTCTTTGGTACTAAAAGTTGTATAAAAATACAAAACTCCGTCCCGCCGAGCGCGACGCGTCCACGCTCCGCCGTCTGTGTGGCTACTAAATACGAACATCATATAACACAACGCTCGCCGTCCCGCTCACGCCACGCTCGGCGCGACGGTGGCCCGCCCCGCCGCGCTGTGTTTTGTATTCGCGCTCGGCGCGACGCCGACGCGACGCGCCAGTTACCGCCCCGCCGAGCGTGACGGCGCTGTCTGTCATGTCTCCTATATTTCTATATTATACAACTCGTCCAACCCGCTGGCGTTCCGCCGGCGTCGCGTCGCCGTCCCGCCCCGCCGGCTGTGTGCCCAGACCTTTTGTATTCGCGCTCAGCGCGACGCCGACGTGGCGCGCCAGTTACCGCCCCGCCGAGCGTGGCGGCGCTGTCTGTCATGTCTCCTATATTTCTATACTATACAACTCGTCCAACCCGTCGGCGTCGAGTCGCCGTCGCGTCGCCGTCCCGCCCCGCCGGCTGTGTGCCCAGACCTTAATTTTCGTAACGACGCGCGCGTAGGTAGGTACAGCGAACCGCGGCGCGTTGGTCTCCCGCCTCGCCCTGCTTGTCCCCGCGCACACGTTCAAATACACGCACCCAAACCCAATCTGTAGCGCTTCGTGCGCGCAGTGCGCTATACATTGCCGGCAATAAATGCATGATTTATTTTAATGCCTAAAAATTAAAGTCGTTTCCCAGCGATAATTTTTGTTACATACGATTCA
Organism: Pyrausta purpuralis; assembly: GCA_963924145.1. Taxonomy (NCBI): domain Eukaryota; kingdom Metazoa; phylum Arthropoda; class Insecta; order Lepidoptera; family Crambidae; genus Pyrausta; species Pyrausta purpuralis. The sequence goes on from OZ001651.1 coordinate 6,116,947, forward strand.
GTACAATGTACCTAATGCGAGGTTTAAGGCTTCGTTAAGCCTTTTGTTACACCCTGTATCTGCTGACTCCGTAACAACAAACCTCAATTGAAGAAAAAATATTATGCAGCCTACAGCCACTGAAACACAGAATGCAGTGCCTACACAATGTACAGCAACAGCACGTCAAGGTCAACACTGCGGTATCTTATACACTTGTAATAAGAGCTAGTTTGCAACAAAAGTGGGTAACCTGATGTGTTGGCGACTGTACATATAAGTCTGGGTTATGAAAGAAAATATATCTAAGTGGATATTAAAACTAATACCAATTCACATATCAATTTTATTAAAATGTCATTGTTTCATACCAAGCTTGTATATTCATCTAGTTACATCGACATTCTAACTTGCATTAACATACATATAACTTGACTGTTATATATAACATTGTTTACACACACATTCCAACAGACAATTTATTTCGCGAGGAGTATCAGTACTAAAACAAATATCATCAATTCGCAACAAATAGGTAATAGTTATCAACTTCATGCCTTATTTGAAACATGGTATACAGGGTTTAAAATAATTACTGCTTTCCTTCTCAGTGGTGTTCTGTTGCTAAAATACAATTCATTTTTGTATCATACCAACATCTAAATAAAAAAAGATGTCTCCATACAAACTAGCACCTGCTGATCGGCACTCTATTATGGGATAGTGTGAAATATGTACATATTTCTTGGGATTATAATGTTGGTCCTACACAAAAAGTTGTCGTATTTGAGCATCAGAATTAGCCCCAAGAAGGGATGCAGTTAGCTTTGATAGACCCTAAATATTACAATTGTTATTTTTCATGCAAGATGTGTGCTTATGTCTAGCTATTTGTTTACATTTTACCGACTTTAGGTCGACCGTAAAACTGGAGTCATTTTCGACGTCACTTTTGCCGCTTTAGTTTTCTTTTCCCTCTAAATTATGTATTCCGTATCATCCTTATGTAACGATCTTTCTTTAAACTAAAAACAGAACATTTAATCCATAATTAGTAATAATATGAAGTATTTACATAAAATTTGTGAGGAGAAAACAATAAAAGTGACGTTAGAAACGTTTCAGTTTCACGATTTATCTTTACATTTTACCTTTAATTTTGCGTTTTAATTATAAAACACCTTCGAAAATGGATTTTCAACCTCGCAAAATGTAGTTGAGCATTTACGTAAGCGTTTTAGTTCCGAGACATCTCGCAATCCATTAGCAAAACCATTTTTTCACAAATAGAAACCAAGTGTAACCTACTCGAATATCTCGAATTTTGTTCCATTATCAATTTTAGTAAAGATATTTTACTAGACTGCACTTATTGTTAAGTTATATCTGGTTCAAGTAAGCGGTAAATATTCTCTCTCTATCTCTTCACAAAGCAACAAACATCCGTGACACTATCAGTACAGTCACGGACAATATTATATACCTAAGACATTTAAGTAGTACAGTCAGCCTCAAAAGCAGATTAAATTATCGGAATCAGAAACTCGGAAATGACGTTCAAAAGTTATACGTCTTTCTCATTTCATTATTATTATTTGAGGCTAACTGTGACAACACGAACAATTAAACTTACTCAATCATAATGAGTACATACAAATATTATTCTATAGGGACTTCGTCATATCATACCTTTCAATTGATCAATTATTTCCGTGTTCAACGCGTATTTTGTATGCTGGCAAAAACATTAAATTGAAATAAAGTATTTTATAGACAGAAAACAATATCAAAATATTTTTAATTAAATATTATCATTCCAAAAATAAACAAATAATTAAATAACGCACTTTACGTACAGAGTTTGTGTTCAAAGGCCGGTATACAACTCATTTGATTTGTAATAGTATATTTTAAATTACTCTGTTTTAAAAATAGTTTAAATTTCAATATAGCATGATTTGTTATGTAAATATAATCTTAAATTATAAATAATGTTATTTTTATTGCTTGTGATATGTGATGTTATAATTTCACGATATATCAAACTAATTCATATAATATATTTAAAATTCTTTTAAAATAGACAAATATAATTATATCGTTATGCATTTTATTGTCCATCTATTTTGTAACAGAATGTTAATAATAATTAGTTTCAATAAAATGTATTATTGCATATCTAATCATTACGCAACAAAATTAAAGGGATAATATCATAAGGAAGCCCAAAACTTTAAATAAGTTAAGCATTTTTACGGTAAAACTTATGCCAATTTTATTTAGGTTTTGTAAATCGTAGCTATGACAAATTTTATGTTTATTATTAAATGTTCAATATCCAATCGCTTATTGTTTAAATACAAAAATCTGTGAAACAAAATGTAAAATAATAAGGAATATGAACGAGTCATAAATTGTAATTACATTTCTATTTTAAATAAACACAAATGTAATACCGATCATCGACCAATAGCGGCGACCCCTCAAACTTACATAATGGGAGAGGACTTAGAACTGTCATGGTTTCGGAGTAAAAAAAATCTTCCTTGTGTTACGAATACCTGATAACGATTCTGATGGGGGCGTTTTCCCTTAAATACTTAAATACATATAAACATCCACCCATGTACAAATGTTCGTGCTCATCACACAAACATTTGCCCCTTGCGGGATTCAAAACCGCGACAGCAGAGATCACTATAACCGCTACACCAAACGCGTCGTCGTTATATATAGTAGGTTCAATAAAAAAAATCAAAACAAGGACATCGCTACAAATTTCCTTGCCTAGATGTTGGTTGAGGATGGTACATTTTAAAATGTTATAACATATTTAAAATAATATTTTTTACCCGTAATTTAACATCATTTTTTTTCTTCTTATCTTTCCTTAGTTTGGACATTTTTAACATTTAAACATATCTAACATGCCTTTTCTAGATCGACTTTAATAAATACAAATCTTTCGCTTAGATTTCCTTACAATTATACTTTAAAATAATTCATACTATACGGATGTATTTGGGTGACGAATAAAACGCTACAATTTAAAACCGTAATATTTCATTAAAACCCCTTAAGTCTTTAGCATAGCAAAATGTACAAATTTTACTATGTTCGTTACAATAAAAGTACCCTTTTTATGTGCCTATATAAATTTTAAAACTCCATCAAATTTGAACCGATAAAATAAACAGACCTTACAATAATGTCATGACTAGCATTCTCATTTCTATAAATACTTTTTTTTCGATTCCACGTAACTTTAATGAACGTTTGCTTTGGCTCAACATTTTTCAGTCAACCTTCGCAAAATGGAAGACTAACGAAAACTTCCATAGAACATTTCAAATACACACACGTCATCTAGAACAACTACACATACTCACACAATGTGTATACGTACGGGACTCTAGGTATAAAGGTCTTTGCCCATTACACCGTAGCATACCATGACTGAGCCGTGTCCGGCAAAAAAAAAGACGTGTGGCACTCAGAGACTGCCGCTGTAAAGCTATGGCATAGCATTTTGCTTTTAAAGCAATTATAATTATTGATTTAGTTTATTAATGCAGTATTTTTTTTTCTTCGATATTAATTGAAGTTACATACAACCAGGTGAACTAAAGAGACAGCGTGATATTTCGAAAAGTCATTAAGAGTTCTGCTATTCATCGATAGATGGAAAAACTAAAAAGTATCACCGCTGTGCCGGTCGGAGTGGGGGGTGTTAGGTTATTTTCGTTACGGAATCTCTGGATTCGGTCTCCACGCTCAAGGCCCGCGATAGAAGCTATGCAATAGCTTAAAAATAATTTGTATCCAAAACTGTGACACTTTGCCCACTAGACAGTTCCGTCACCGACCAACACCGTAGCGTGCCATGTACGGAGCGTGTCGGCTCCGGCAAAATGCGATCTCGCTTGCTCTTGCTTATACAACGGTGAGACAGAACGCTGTCAATCCATTCAGTAGGCAAGGTGGAACGTTAGTGTAGGTTTTCGTTCCTGGCACTATCACACCGTCATGGTATGGTCCGGTACAGTGGGAAAATAGCCTAATGTTACATTAATTTAGTCATGCCCGAGGGGGTATTAATAGTATGTAATTTAATTGTTACAAAAAATGTTGACACAACCAAAGTTTTTTTTTTACCAATTATTTATTAAATTGTTTTAGTAACTTTACTATTACACATTACTCCTAATGGTAGGTATTTATGTAGGTATCTAAACCATGTGTTTTAAAGTATACCACTTGATTGTGATAAAAATAATGAAAAATATTTCCATTCAATAAAATGAAAAGCGTTCACCACTAGAAAATCATATTGAATGTTTGAATATTATTTATTTCATATGGTATAATGTATAATTACAATGACAAATATGTTTTACACCACTAAATTCAACAATAAATTATAGTGTGAAATACTATATTTCGAATGAATGAGTATATTTTGTTTGTTGGTAAGTTAAAAATTCTATATTACAGACAATTTCACACGGTTCTTTTAAAATTGGCAACGTAAAAAGTCTTATATAAATACTCGAAAAACACTTTAAATATTCGTTTGTTTTTTAAAATTTCTTATCCTGATACTTATATTAAATATCAATGGAAAAAATAAATACATATTATTCAAGTATTTATATAAGGTTGGATGGCAGTCAACCCTGCTTTCCGTGGCATTTAAAATCATGACATAATTTTAGAGGGAGTCCGGTTAATATTTAGAAATACAGAAAATTATTATCCATTGACTAACACAACACGCTGTAATATTTGCGTTTAAAAAGGTATTTTCATAAAAATCGGACTGTGTTAACTTGAACATTGGTTCACTTTTCTAGTACGGATTAATTATACAATTTTATCTTTTATATTTAAGTATTTATACTAATTTCCGCTGAATTCAGCTAGAGCCCAAGTCGTTCTATATATATTCAATGCAGTATTTTAGCATACTAATGCAAAATAAAAATAAAATGTTTTCGTTAAAAGTTTGATAATATAAAATAAAATTGCAAATAAGTGCCTAACAGAATGCAAAAGCATTTACAATTAAGTGAACAGTGTTGCGTGCGATAAGGCTTTAGGAGTTGTTTTTATAAGAACATCAATTTATTGTAGTGTGAGTTTATTTAAGACAACTGTGACTTTAAGTTTTGACGGAGTTTTACAAGGTGTCTTTGTAAATTTATCGGATATTTGACAATAAATTGTGTATATTGATTTTAATTGTGGAAGTTCCATTGAGTAACCGCTAGCAAATAACGTGATTACGGTGAAAATATACTTTTAGAAGTACTGCCAAAATATCCGATCTATTGCATTATAAATGCAGTGACGAGTCAAATTGATTGTATTTTTATTTTTGTTATTGTAAATTGTGATAGAACTGTTGAAATATAGAAAAAGACTTCTTGTTTCGAAAATTGATTATCTTCAGGTATTGATTTAATTTTGAGCTGCTAAGGTTGCTGCCTTAAAATGTTATTGAAATCTTTGAGGCATATTTTTCAAGATTACATTATAAATAATATTTTCTTCTCTTTTGAGTCTCGTCAATTGTAAATACTTGTTGGTCTTCTTAGAGCTTCCTATGTTTTTTATTAATTCAGGAAGTAAATAGCACGTAACGAGTGATTATTTGCCTCATAAGCTTTAGTGCTCGGTATACGAAATTAAGACTCAAACATGCCTTCAAAAATAGTTTGTACACAATTGAACCTTTTTTTAAATTAAACACCACAAAACAAAAGCTGGTCGAAAAGAAAAAGAAAGCAGACACGTTTTAAACTCACATGTACGTATACACTGCCACCAAGCGTTCTAAATAAAGAATACCGTTACCGTTGCGGTACACTTGAACTATATAAGAGTTTCTTTCCCTCCAAACTTGTAAAGGTCCTCCGAGATGGGAGGTCGCGGCGCGGGAGGGTCTCTCTTGGGCTTTTGCTCTGCATACTAGTTTTTCGACGTCAGTATTGTCACGAACTCTGAAAGATGTGAAATTAACACTTAATGAATATAATAAATCGAATTTAACATAAGCTTAACATGACAATTCCATTGAGAAAGTTCAATAGGTATGGTTGTAAACTAACTAATTATGTAAGGAGGTTTGTGATGGAGACGCCTCAGCTTCGAGTTAGAGGAGAATTGATTAACAAATCTTACTACATGTTACAGAAAAGTACTGGCACACTATAGGAGACTTAGGAGGTACACACACTTTAAGAAGGTGCGATCTGTGAAGAGTGCTATTGATTCTGGTGCTCCCGTGCGTTATCTATCACCATCTCGTGATAAGAGGTTGGTCCCAAGGCGAAGGCCCTAATACGACTGATTCGATATCGTGAGCTAACTGGGCACAATGTCATCTTTTGGTACCCACGTGAAACCTTCGATGCTTATGTGCATTGACTTTGTTATTGTAGCTAGCAGTCGTAACAATTTCTTAAATTTTCTTTATTTGACACCAAAAATACGTTGCTAATCTAGAATTTGAGGAGTATCAGACCATGGTCAGCAGGGACGGCATGATCGACTAAGATTATTGACAATGCCGCCTCCGTTTAGGTCTCAAATCATGACGTCCGTTTCTTTATCACCCTCGTTGATATCAGACCGTCGTTTTGTGTCCAAAGATGAGATCAGACTGTAATTGTTCATAGCTTAGAATTTGAGGAAAGGAAAAGAATGCCGTATCGCACCGAACCACATTAAAATAATTGCCTGTCAGTCTCGCGAATCATACCATCAAAGTGTTTCGTACCACTGATGATATCAGACCGACGTTTCTTGTCGAAGACCCTGGGATATACGATTATAGATAAAGAAGAATCATCATTACTGTCGTTATTAACCATGAAATTTTCATTAAGGCCCGTCTTGCGAATTGTCGTCCTTTTTTTCACCACCGATGATATCAGACTGTCTTTTTCTGTCAAATATGTTAGGATTTTAGAAGATAAAAGAGAAGACAGAATCATCGTTCCATCGTACTTGACCATACCGTCTCTATCAAGACCAATCTTACTGATCGTGTATTTTAATTCTTCGCTCAGCTGGTGTCTCAGGTCTGTCCAGTTCCATGTGCCATTGCCGATGATTCGTCGGTGAAGCTATCTTCACCGACAAATCATACTACCGTCGTTGTTGACCATACCGTTTCTTGCAGGTCTGTCACACGTTATTAGCTGAACATCAGACCGTCTCGTTCTACATAGAGAGGGGAGAGGGAGAGAGAGACATCATACCGTCGTAGTTGACCATGCCGTCTCCATCGAGGTCGGCCTCGCGGATCATGTCGTCGACTTCCTCTTCGCTCAGCCGCTCTCCCAGGTTCGTCATCACGTGTCGCAGCTCCACTGATGAGATCAGGCCGTCGTTGTTCTTGTCGAATACCCTGGAATTTTAGTAGAGGAAGGTTGTGAGGTTTATTAACATGAGAGGTTATGACTACTGTTAGTCGTACCTCTTGTACGAGTGGGTATGTAGAATATGAATAGAAAAACATTTATACATCGTAAACGATGAAAAATAAAATTTTACATTAAAATGTAAAATGCGCAAAATCTCAGACACCCCAAATTATTTTTAATTCAATTGACCTTATTCTGTAAGAAAAACTATAATTTAAAAAAAATGTGGTGTTTTACTTTTACTGGCACGTCTGATCATTTCTTGCTCTGCGGATGATGCTCTGTCGAGAAGATTCGTTAGGTATTCACCGGGCTGTTGCGCCGCGCTGACACTATTATTATTAATATTTACTACTTGTACTATTAATAAATAACCAGGGCAACATTTACATGTCGATTTTTTTTAAATGTCCCCCGTATAAAAGTAATCCATAAGCTTCTAATACATCGTCATAGTATATTATTATTATAGTATGTACATACAAGTATATGTATTTATTTTATCGTTTGCGTTATGTATTATTTTATTAGATCATATTGTATTTATTGTAAATTGTAGTTATTTTGTTTTATGTTATGAGATATGTTTTTTCATGTATATATATTTTTTTATGCGTGAAATTTATCGTTTTTTTTCTTTTAATAGTAACCCACTTTCTTTTTTTCTGTCGCACCGCCTACAAGCATTTCTGCTTAGCCCAAAGGTATGACTGGTAGAGAATGCCATATGGCGTTAAGTCCACCTTTTGTACAAATTTTTGGTTGTGCAATAAAGTATAAATAAATAAAATAAAAGTGGTGTTTAGTGGTTCATTATCCCAATCAACCTATTTTCAGGTTTTGCGCATTTAACGTTACATGTTTTATGTGCTAAATATGTATACATTAGACTGTAATTCACGTAGGTATGATGCCTTGATTTTAAATTCAGCAGGTTTTGACCTGGCAGAACTTCTGAATAATAGGTATAAAAAAATAAAAATAAAACGATAAATTTAATAGACACGATGATACGAGTATCACCCAGATCAAGTCAGTTAACACGAGCCTTGAAGATGTTTACCTGAATGCCTCTCTAAGCTCGTCTTCCCCATCAGACCCGCGCATCTTCTTGGACATCATTTGGAGGAACTCATTGAACTCGATGGTGCCGTTGCCGTCTTGGTCCACCTCCTTCACCATGTCTCGGAGCTCAGTCTCTGAAAATCATAGATTTTGGTCGTGAAACGGGAGAAAAAAGGATGATTCACGCGACAACGTGCCGGGGCCGGACCTTGCCAGTGCCGAGAAAAAATACCATAGACATTCCAACGCCGTGCCTCGTCCAGTCCCAGGCGGGGCACGTTTAGACATGAATGACTTCATACAAAATGTTTACAAAAATGTTTAACAGCGCTCCGGTCAGCGCCCGGACGGAGCCCGTCCCGGCGCCGTTAAATACCCGTTAAATACCCTATTAAAAGTCGATTTTACCAATGTCAGATAAGTAATATTCGTCTAATACATAGAAAAAATGAATAAGGTTAGAATGGCCCCGGTCAGTGCGGCAGCGAGCTTAATTGTAGGCATATGCCTGCATTGAGCCGTAGCTACTTCAGTCGCGTGACAAGAGCGTTGCATTATTTTTTGTCAAAAATGCCGTCTTTTGCTATAATTACTTGAAGAGCCAGGTCATAAAAAATGAGAGAGAAAGTGTATTTTTTCACCGGCGAGTAATAATACGTAGTTATTTCGACATTATTTGCAAAAAAACACTTTTTAATTATGATATTTCAAATGATAGCGGTTTTTTTTGGACTAACGTGAAAAAAAAATATTCATTGATGACTGCCCACGCATATTTCTAACAAATCTGCTATCTTAACACGCAATGTATCGCGTCCAATTTGCTTTGTTTGCTTGTATACGCATCACTAGGGATGTAGCTCACAGCACAGTAAAATTATCGATAAATGGTAATTTCCCTACTGATGTATTAAAAGACAAAAATAAGTTTTGTTTATTTATTATTTGAAACATAGTAATGATTAAATACAATAAAGTTGAAGAGTTTATATGTTGGAACGCGCTTATCTCAGGAACTACTAGAGCCATTTGAAAAAAAAAAGTATTATATTCTAATTCGTGCCACCAAAATAACATTTTTCGACCTCCGTGGTCGAGTGGCTAGCACGCTGGTTTCAAGCGTCGCCATCTCGTGAGGTCCCGGGTTCGATTCCCGGTCGGGTCAATGTAGAAAACGATCTTTTCTATATTGTCTCGGGTCTGGGTGTTGTGGTACCACCGTTGTGTCTGATTTCCATAACACAAGTGCATTGGCTACTTACTTTGGGATCAGAGCAATGTATGTGATTGGTGTCAAATATTTATTTATTATTCATTTATAACATATTCCTGCAATAAAAATATAACTCAGCAAAAACGCACTGCTTAATCCTCAACTTTTCTACTTTCGCTGTTATTATCTTCGATTTTAATTTATCGGTTGGTCTATTTATTTGTAAAATAGGGTACGACAATTCACAGTTCAAAATCGATATGTGTCCAATACTCTTTCACAAGTTCTACATTGGTTTACTGTCAACAATCTACTCCCTTCGGCAGTGATACCGAAGTTAAACAAACAACTTACGGCGCGATTGTGTTTTAATGAGTGACCATACCGACCATATTTAAGTGACCTAAACAACGAGCATCTCCGTGCTTCGTGAAGCACGTTAAGCTAGTATCGGTTGATATTTTCTTACAGTATCTAAATGCATTCGGTATTAATTTTATCATAATTTCGAAATCTCGATTTCCTACAAAATTTAAAAAGAAAATTTCCTTAAAAAGGTTGACTTTTGGAAAGTATATTCAGGGATCAAGATTGTCCCAATGAGTGATGTGATGTGTGGTGATGTGATTTAAATGCGAACAAAAGCACTGCAAGGTTAACTGTTGTATCATGCAGCTGTACATTTCTTTAACTTAATCACTATACTATCTTGGGTCATATTTATTTATTGAAATACTTCATGCACGAAACATAAAATTGTACATGTGGCGGTTGTATACCGGTCAACCATACGTATATAGGTATATTGTTTTTTTTTGTAATCTAAACAATTTTCGATTTGAGTTTGTTCCCTCCCCTTCCGTCCCAGCGTAAAGTTCTAGCCTAAAGTCTTTCTCGATAAATAAGACATCCAACACAAAATCATTTTTTTATTGGTCCAGTAGTCCCTGAGATTAGCGCGATTAAACACATACAAACTCTTCAGCGTTATTGTATTAGCTAAGAATATAAATGAATAAATAGCATGGTAAGATATAATACCTGAATAATGTAGACCACGGCCTTTATGACTTTATACCTTTAAACATTTTTCTTTACATTGGAATCTATTTGTCTTATATAACTAATTATTCTTTATACGAAGAATGATTCAATTCTACTAATAGAACTATTTTTAGAAACTACTTTAAACGGTATAAGTTACTCTATTTCAAGTAACGTTTAGCAACTCAATTTTTTTTACCGAAAGGCAATAGTAGTACCCTTTGTTGCGATCAAATGATCTGTTAAATTATCCAAATTATTTCAAACTTAAATCCTACATGTTTATTTACAAAGGGACAAAACATAGCATCGGTAATTGAATTTATAATAATCGACCTTTACCACATCACTAGTATTTTGACATGAAAGCACGAACGTATCTGAATGATGATTGGTGGTTTCACTGCTAGAAGCTCTGTGATTGGTAGTTGGTTTCAAGTACTAATTACACCAATCACAGAGCTCCTAGCGGAAATTGTGATTGGTTTGTGATATTGGTGCGTTAATTCATTGATTGGTACTTTTATCACTGCAGCAACAGCGCGGTTACTCCCACCGGCGACATACAAACGATCGATCAAAACCATTCTAACCTTATTCATTTTTTCTATGGTCTAATAGAATACAAAACGCTTAATTTAAAACGTCACTTATTCGTCAGCAATCATGTATGTAGATCTCATTTTAAAATTGGTCGTTTATTCAGTCGGATATTAAGTCTCAATCTCAACTGATATTTGTTGCAATTCGTCTAGTTTCCAAAAAAATATAATTATTTATAACCAGTGAACTTGTTTGAGATGCAGCTTCGGCGCATATTATCTGGAAGTGATAGGTTATATCGTGAACAAGGATGAGAATAATTAATATGCTATATGTATTATGTCTTGAAGAATTGTCAGGAATTATTGGTTCTATAAGAGAAAAATAAAAGTTTGTAGGAATCTGTAGACGTCTTGTACGAATCGTACTTGTTAGTTTCGGAATTTAGAATATTTTTGTGGATAAACCATACGTTTATGCTGAACCTAGATCACTAACAATAATAATTTGTATGCATAGAGGTACCAAGTAGAGTAACACTTCATAAATAAGAAAAATGTTATACGTAGAGACCGAAATAAATCCGTAAAAACTAAATATTTCAGCGACAAAATGCTAGACTGCAGAGTTTCAGTACAGAAACATAATGCAGAAGGCTCGTTTTGTCTTAGTACCTATCTAATTAATCTAACTAACTCGAGTCATGTGTCTATATTACAGAATTTTTATTTAGGATGATTTTCACAATTTTCACAATAAAAATCATAAAAAATCTGCAAAAAAACGTTTTTACTTTATACTGCGAATCATCAAGAGCTGCTCGTGGCGCAGTAGTAGCAGCACTTTGGTAGTGATACCGAAGTTAAGCAACCAACGGCGCGATCGTGTTAGGCTGGGTGACCTTTCCGACCATATACGAGGGTCAAACTGAAAGTTCTTAGAAAATCAAAAACTGATTACATTAGCCAGTTATTCGTTTTATTATATCTTTTCAAAATATTGTCCATTGACGTCAATACACCGCTGCATGCGATGGAACCACTGGGAAAAGCACTTTGCCCACTCGTCCTTAGGGGTCTCTTCAATGGCATCGCGATACGCAGCCATCGCTTCTTCAGCATTCATAAACCGCTTTCCTTTAAGTTTTTCTTTAATTTTTGGAAATAAATAAAAATCACAAGGCGCGAGGTCGGGGCTATACGGCGGGTGACCCAGTAATTCAACGTTTGATGTCGCCAAATAGTCGATCGTTCGCTTGGCGGTGTGCGACGAGGCGTTGTCGTGGTGAAGGAGGATCCTACTGCGAGGTCGTTTCTCTCGAACTTTTTCCATGACAAGTGGCAAACAATTGGTAGTGTACCATTCTGCAGAAACTGTTTTTTGATCCTCTAACACAATTGTTGCGAAATGACCTATCCTTCCAAAGAACGAGGCCACCATTTTTTTTCCCGCACTTCGATCTCTCTTCACTTTAGTTGGCAACTCCTCGAAAGGAAACACCCACTGAGCAGATTGTCTTTTGGTTTCAGGATCATAACAGTAAATCCAGCTTTCGTCACCTGTTAGTATGTCGAACACAGCATTTGAGTCACCTCCGTTAAATCTTTCAATCATTTTACGGCACCAATCCACACGATGGAGTTTTTGAGCCTTAGTCAAATTATGAGGTATCCACCGGGCGCAAAGCTTCCTGACCGCTAAATGTTCGTGGAGGATTTTGTGCACTTGACTCATAACGATGCCTAAGCTTGTCCGAATCTGCTGATAGGTCACTCTTTTGTCAGTCTCTATCATACGCCGCACAACACAGATGTTATTTTCAGTCGTCGCCGTAGAAGGCCGTCCCTCACGTACATCATCAGTGAGATTAGTGCGACCACGTTTAAACTCGTTAAACCAGTTGTAAACAGTCGCACGAGATGGGGCTTTATCGTGAAAGGCCAATCGTAGTCTATCATAACTTTCTTGTTGACTTAAATGACATCGAAAGTCATAAAAAATCATTGCACGAAAATTTTCTCGTGTTAAATTCATGTTGACGTGACACAGACAATTTTCAATTTGCCGCCAAATCGTAAAACAAATGACAAATGAATGAAATATATACTCAGTAATATTGGCAAAGAGTTCTATTTTCAAATTTTAGAATATTTTTTTTATTATATTGTTTATAAGTGGCCAGTTCTAAGAACTTTCAGTTTGACCCGCGTAAGTGACGTATGAGCATCTCCATGCTTCGGAAGGCACGGCAAGGTGCAAAAACCTCTCCACCGATCCGCACTGAGCCAGCGTGGTTGGAGTATGACTCAAAACTACCTCATAGTTGAGGTATGGCCTTTGCCCAGCAGTGTGGTGTTACAGGCTAACTTTACTTTCTTTTAGTACAAATCTAAAGAAAATATACTATTAAACGATACTGAAGATATTATAGAACTGACAACGATTACAACGTATACAGACAATTTGTTAATAATGAAAAGTCGATTACTATAAATCGCACTTGTAATCAGTGACCAAATTAAACAATTTCGGCATTTGCAAAGAAAGGCGATAGTTGAATAGGTACAGTACGGACAACAGCAGGTCAAGGTAAACACTGCGGTATCTTATGCAGTTGTAATAAGGGCTAGATTGCAACGAAAGTGGGTAACTTGATGTACTGGCGACTGTTCATGCATTTGAACGAAGCGTACCTTCTGACTAATATTATTTTTAGTTTTTCTCTCGCTAGGTAATTTCGTAGGCGACTTGTATGTAACAGGGCGATAAATTGTTCGGCACGTCACAGTCGGGTATTTCATTTCAGGGGCTAAATAATAAAAAAAACAAAGATGAATTTTTGGCTTACCTGAGCAAAATATAAGCTGAAAATCTTGTTCCAAACGATCGTCGACTACAAACAATTTTTGAGCAAAAAAGAACGAATGATTTAAATTAGAAATAACACGTGCTGTTATACATTATTAACAGTGCAACGCATTAAAATGAAGAAAGTGGCCTTAAGTACGGAAAAGAGTACGTCAAGGTAAACACTGCGGTATCTTATTCAGTTGTAATAAGGGCTAGTTTGCCACAAAAGTGGGTAACCTGATTTGTGATGGCCACTGTACAATAAAGTTAAAGCAAATATCGAGGTTGGGATTCGTTATCAATTCACCAGTAGGATGATTTAACAAAGTTTAATGGAGAAGCATTTTTAAGGATATTTTTTACGTTAAAGGATCAGTTAAAGCATTAACAACAATTTCAGTTTCTACATTTTATAATTAAATTAACTGTCGACACATTTTAAATGCATAATATTTTTTTTTTACTTAATTTTTTATTAACTTAACCTAACCTAACCTAACCTAATCCAGAATACTTTTGAATATCTGATATGGAAATTAGTGCATACGATCAGTTTAAGAGTTTGAAATACATGTTTCAAACCTTTTGCGATAAATATTATTGTGTCATAGGGACATGTATTTTTTTATGAAAGTTTAACATCGTATTTAAGTCGCAATTCCATTATAAAAATGGACAAAGAGTGTCCCCTTATAAGATCCAAATCATTCGCAAAATGGTGTTGAATTATGGTGGTGGAATCCTTAGTATTCTAACAAAATATCCACTCGATATTTGTTAGAATACGTGATGAATGAATATGACACACCCTGAAAAGGAGTACTATTTGTATGAAGATTCAAATGCATAAAAAATAAATACGAAATACCTTTTTTTTCCATTTATTACCTACCATATAAACAGAAAACAATTGTATACAATACAAAAACAGCACGATTAAGCCCCTAAGGTTACTGTGTTGATGCTGCTACAAATCACATTGATACTGATTATAAATAAATATTGGTTAACTATTTACAATAAGAGATAAAACATTATTTGGAATAGACCTCAAATAAGAACTCTGCACAACACAATGCTCTCATGGCTTTTAAAATAAACAATGATGATAAAAGTAACCGTTATGTACTCTTGTCATAATAAATCACCAAAATACAATACCTAGTATTATATTATCTGGGACAATACGATGGTCACCCTATTTATACAGCTGCGACTATTGGTGGTAACTATACGACAATTTCGTCACTCCGAACAGCGGCGCCGTGGCTTAGTTGGTTAAAGCGCCTGTCTAGTAAACAGGAGATCACGAGTTCGAATCTCGTCGGGGCCTGCGCAATGTTGCGAAACGTAACTTTTTGCTTTTTAATACTTATTTTCAAAAATAGTATTGATGATATTTAGAAATAATTTTGTGTATTATATAAGTTTACAAAACTTTTTTTTGGGAAATACAGACAAACAATAAAGTAATTATCTGAGATATTTTTAGTTTTGGTGCTAATGCCAAACAAAGGAATTTGGCAACGGAATAATACTCCGAGAATCAGCACCGAGCTGTTGACATTACTTGCTATGATTCGCCAAAACATATTTGTTGTTCGTGTCTGAAGCTAAAAAGCATAAATCGTGCACTTAATTTTCAATTCAACTCGAACAATGCTTTTAACCTCGTAACGCCCAGATACCTATTAAAAGGTATGTAACTCAAAAGTGGTACGGGCCCAAGACGTTGTCATAATTCATGATATAAACGCCCACATTACCTTTTAAAAGGTATCTGATTTGAATGCACCATTACATTTAAAATAACGCGGCATACCTATTAAGCGTTTTCAATTCGGATACTGGAAAGTCTGATTTTGTATACGGTTAAGCAAAAGTGCCGACAGAAAAATAAAATATCTGTCATTTCTGTTGAAATGTCAGTCAATATGGAAAGACGTAGAGGACGTGGTAAGTAAATCCATGATTATTGATGTAATCTTAGGATTTTTCGCTGAAAGTATGTTACTCTGCTTGTTAAAAGATATGTAAATGTTACAATTTCATAAAGATTTACGCGAAAATAAAGCACTAACATGTAAAATAACTTCCGTTAAATCCGGTCACCTTTTAAAAGGTATAAGAGTATTTACATATTCATAGATTTTAAAAGGTATAAGGGAATATACCACTAATCAATTAAATTTGTTTTTGCATTGTATGACTTTGACCGTTTTCTCCTTCATTATGTATAGTCCATTATTTAGTCTGGTACAGAATATTTATCAGTAAGCTATCCTTTTAAGGTAACCCAATGCGAGATCAGTAAATCGAAGAAGCTAAAGAAGTATTAAGTCAGTCAGATATAGAAGAGGATGATCCATTTGGAGATGATGATGTTGCCGATTTAAGATGTTAAAGCCTTATTCCTACAATAAACAACTTTATAACTCTGGTATATTCAGTTTTTCATTAATACCTACTCGTATTCTAAAAATATTTAATTTATCTATAAGAATATCTCCATTTGCTATAGTGTTGATTTTAAAAGGCATATGGGTTGCTATAGTGATTTTAGGTCCCGATTAAGAAACTTGTCAATTTATGCTTATGTTCTTTGTTGGACATGGATTTCTTCTAATGGAACTCTTAAAACATGTGATAAACGAGCCATAAAAAATAAATAGTACAGGAAATAATGATCATTTTGTTCAAAAATTGATATTTTCTTGTCATAGTGCTAGTGTTAAATACGTTTTTGACCATTTAAATTTTGGAAGTCATGTTTTATTCCAAATATCTATGTCATTGTCTTTTGTAATATAAAATAAACCCAGTATTGTCTACTGTTACTCCAAAACTTTAAAAATATAAATTTTGCAAAAAGCGGGTTTTGTATATATTGAAAACCATGAAAACCTTTAAAAAGGCATCTGGACTGTAAGCTAATGTTTTGTAAAAATGGCCTGGGCGTTACGAGGTTAATTAACTGAGTAAATCGAAAATATTTCACTAAAATGTACAATTACGCAAATCCGCTGTTTTTTTGAGTTCCGTAGCCGAATGGCAAAAAACGGAACCCTTAAAGTTTCGTCAAGTCTGTCTGTCTGTCTGTCCGTATGTCCGTCCGTATGTCACAGCCACTTTATTCTGTGACTATAAGCATCACACTGTTGAAATTTGGTAGGAAGATCTATCCTGTTAACCGCTTTACGTTCTGATACACAAAATAAAAAATAATGATATTTAATACATGAAACTAAAATCAACAATTATTTTTTGTCAAATTATGCGTGTGGGGTGTCTATTGATAGGTCTTTTAAAATGACATAGCTAGGTTCCTTAAACAATTTTCTTGTAAAGCTAGACGCTTCCAAAGTGGTAAAATGGGCGTCCCCCATCTAACTTCTAAACTAAGCCAGTGGTAACTTTAAAAAAAAAATGTAATGTAGATCTAAACAAATACTTCCAACAAAAATTGGTTTGGACGGATTCGAACTAGTAGTTTTTGAGATATAGCACATTTTCAACAACCGCAAACATAACTTTGTTCTTCATATAAACACTATGAAAAACAAAGTTATATATGCTGTCAAAAAAATATTGTAGTATTTTACTCAGTGGAAGTAACTGTATTTCCTAATTCAGTTAATGTTGGCACGGAACCCTCAGTGCGCGAGTCCGACTCGCACTTGGCCGGTTTTTCTTTACTTTTTGAAGCACTTTCGTTTTTAAGATCCATAGTTGCTATGCAAAACAAATTAAAATCATTCTCAAAATACTGTCTATCAGCTTCTGAACTTGTTCTATGACCTTGGCGAACCGTTATTGAGACGTTTGAAATCAATACATCATGTGGTTTTACGGGTTGGCTGACACGAGACACCTTCTGTTGACGAGTGTTATCTGTCTGCAAATTACGCGTGTTATTGAAGTGAATATGTGTGTGTAGTTTATGACTTAACGCCTCTCTCACAGTGGCATAATAAGTTATGGTTAGTCCAGTCTAGTTATTATCCTACAATATATTATCACACAGGATAACGTTTCATATTTGGTTTATTCGTTGGTTAGTACTTAATGTCGATAGTGAAACGAAATATTATTAATACGTAGATTAAGATGACATTAAATATTTGTTACCTGTTTTATTTTTAACTTTTATAGACTACGTGTTATTTTTGATTTTCGAAAAATTAAGGATATAAATTAGACCACTTAAATTAAGGCCGTGTTAAAACCTTTTCATAAAATTCCATTTTTTTAAGTTATTTCGAGTTTCATACAAAATATTTCAATTTCCACTTTGTACTTAGTTTGTCCCAATAATAGTAGTAAAATGAGTTATAGTACGGCCAGCAAAAAAAATCTTTACACCTTAGTTATGGCTGCACTTCTGACGGTTACGTAACCAATAAAAGTTCATGCGATAAGCATGGTAGTACAGAGGGCTAGGTTTGTGAAGTTATCTTGTCTTTTGATTTTCGTCAACGCTTCGCTTTCGCTCTAAAGTAAATCACAATAAATCGCACCTAAGTAAAGTTGAATATGGCCTTTAAAATTCCTTTATTAAGAATTAATATTAACCTAAATTCAAACCATTTTTTGTTACTTAAGTGCCAACATAGAATGCCAAGTTCCAAATGATTCTTAATGACATTTATTGAGAGTAAATGATGGATGAAAACTGCTCTGTAATGAAACAGTAACAAAAAACTAAACCAAAAAACTGTTACAAAATAGGTAATAAAAGTATTCGTTGTGCCCTTTTTGCTAACTACTTATAGTTGTAGTAAAGTTGACAACGTCACTAAAAACACTTAGAGCAAATAATAATAAACTGATTTATAAAAAAAATCTTATTTGTGCAATACTTCGTATTATACTCCTGTTCGAAATAATCTTTCGGGAAAATATTACTCATAAATTGTAATATCTCTAAAATAACACGTTATATATTTTATAGAGGTTAGTTAGATAGATTAAGGGCCGATTTTACCTACGTCAGATAAGAAATATTCGTCGAATATAATAAAGAACATCTGTATTACTAGCAATTTATTCTAAGATTAACTTTTATTCTCGTTTGGTTGCATCGACCCTTAATGATATGCTGGATTAAATAGTTCAAGTTATTGTGCAAACGACACTACTTATTATTGACCTACCTTCCTATTAACAATATGTATGAGTTCTTTTTTTTTTAAATGCGATATCGGCATACTGTGATTATCCCATTACCAAATAGATACGGTGAAAAAGTAAACCCAATACACATTTTACTGCAAAGACGTCCAAACAGCGAACATGTATGTTCATTCCCCAGCTGATGGCATAGTAAGGTTATTTTTTTGTTTTAGAGCCGATTTTACCAACGTCAGGTAAGACTTATCCGAATGCATAAGTGTCAACATCTTGTGGGGCTGAGCTGATGGTGGAACTCCTTAACGCTTAGGAGTTCAGTAATTATAATGACGGAACTTATGGTAGGTAATTTGTAGCTTCTTAAAAAATAGAATCATAAGGTGCAACCCCCCCCCCCCCCCCCCCCCCGTAGGTAATTACTAAAAATGAAGAAATAAAATAAAGTTTAAAAAAAATTAAAACCGACTTCAAAACCAAAATGCACAAAAAAGTCTTAAATAAACTCTTCACCATTGAAAGGAAAGGAATCCGTTTTAGACAAACAATTTCTTTTTGGAGTCGGTGCCATCACTTTGACCATCAAGCATCAACTATCACAGCACCGACTCCAAAAAGAAATTGTTTGCCTAAAACGGATTCCTTTCCTTTCAATGGTGAAGAGTTTATTTAAGACTTTTTAGTGCATTTTGGTTTTGAAGTCGGTTTTTATTTTCAAATTAGGCGTTTTGTGTTTTTTTTTTATAAGGTTAGATACATCTATTTATAAAAACATATGTGCAGTCACATAGTACTTGACATAGTACTAGTTAACTAATTAAATAAATAATAAAAAAATTTGACGAATTTTGTTTATCTGACGTTGGAAAAATAAGGTCGTCGAGTAGCTTGGTTTAAACCTGACGCTTTCTTTTTTTGTTAATCATCGTCATTATCAGCTAAAGGACGCCACTTTTGAACATAGACCTCCCCCACGGTTTCCCACAGCCACCGATCACAAGCGGTTTGTTGTATTGTAGCGGCTTGTCGGTGGACGTCTTACGCTGCGTCTTTGGTCGAAGGGTCTCCTATCTAGAATATTCCTGCCCCTATGGTCATCAGTTCTACGTGCTATGTGCCCTACCCATTGCCACTTTAGCTTATACTTATTCTCAGTTTTATGGTTATGTTTATATTTATTTACCTGAAGGCCTCTGTCCCAGCGAACGCATCACCACCCCAAGCTCTGCCATAGTGATGGTCCCATCTTCGTCTTTGTCGAACAGCATGAAGGCTTCCTTGAATTCTGTAAAAAGTGTATACAATCTATATGTCTATGTATTAAAAAGAAAGTCGTGTTTGTTACACTATTTATAACTCAAGAACATCTTAGCCGAATTGGCTGAAAATTTGTTTGAAGGTAGCTCAGAACCATTAGAAGGACATAAGATACTATTTATCCCGTTCAACGGGGCTGGGGCTGAGATGGGACGGGGCTTCCGAGATACGGTGGAGAGGTAGCTTAGAACCTGGAAAATGACATAGGATACTGTTTATCCCGTTCGACAGGGCCGGGATTAGGGCAGGACAGGGCCGGGGCGAAACAATTTTCGTTGGGACTGATTAACTTTTAAAATTACGGGGCTAGGGGCGAAATAAAGTTCGCTGGATCCGCTAATATCAATTAAAAACACCAAAATTATAATAACTAGATATTCTTATAAGATAAAAAATATTAAAGACCAAAAATTACGCACGGACGGGACTCGTATCTGTACTTTACTTTTCTGTACCTGTACTTTTCTGGCTAGCCAGAAAGTTGCAGGTTCAAATTCCGTCTTTTCGCAATTTTCGGTTTCTTATTTTATCTTTAGAATACAAAAATAGCACTGTGACTATTAAAACATTCTAAATCATTACCAGGTCTCGTATATAATTCACAATAATTATGTAGGACGATATTTAATAATAATGTTACCGTTTAAATTTAATCCTAAAAAGGGGCTTCAAGTATGTTCACTGTACAAAAACCTTCAAATCAAGTTTTGCTTCAACAAAATCTGGCGAAAATCACGTTAAGCTTCTACATTTAGAGTTAAATTTATAGGTATTGCGATCGTCAATATAATAATATTATCGACGTGAATTATTACGGTCATTAATTATTTGCCTAAATACAAAATATTTTTACATAGCAGTATAATTATAATAATTTAATATTTTTTACATACCTGCAACTTGCTCCTCTGTAAGGCCATATTCGGACTGAAAAAGAAAAAATATATCAAGCATAAACACATTATATAAATTAAGATAACAAAAAGTGTAAAAAATAAACCTACAGAAACTTGTCTTATTGCTAGGTCGCTAGTCAACCTCCGTAGTCTTCTATATTCTTTGTTGTAAATATCATCTGTGGCCATCGTCTTAGCCATTTCTAAAGTTTAGGTAACACAATCCCTTTTAAAACTCAGTTTTCACCGACGAGAAGCGCTTCAGTAACGATACTTCGAGTTAAAACTTATATTGGTAAAACTTTACACAACACAACAGCCACAAAACTTTGTCATTGAACCTTTTTGCTCTTGTTTGCAGCAAGCAAATAATTGAAAAGAAACGTCAATTTTCCCGCGCACTCAATCACGTACAAATAAAAAGTTTTAATCGAACAGTTTGAATAACAGCGATAATTAAAAAGTTTTGACCAAGAAGGTCGTTCGCCGCGCACTGTCAAAAGCGGTTTGGTTTTTTTTAGCCGGCAATCAAAACAAGCCAGCATTGACAAGCGTGCGCGACATTGTCAGCTGGGATAGAACTCTATATTTAAAAACATATTTTTGCACGTAGTATAAGCTGGTGGCGCGTTCTAGAATGGGCGCACATTAATGCACTAATCGTATCAAGATTTAAGAAATTTAAAGCTAAAATTTAAATAAACACACAACAGTTTGTCGTTAGAAATACTTTTAATGTGCATTTGGTACTAATGAAATTTTCGAAGCCTATCGCTGCTCGTAGAACCTTTTCTATTGTCTTCCTGCCTACTTCGTTTTTGTGAAAGAACATTAAGCTAGTAATATGTGTTTTTGTTTTTAATATACATTTTTTTACTACCGATCCGTCAAGAAATGGGTTTATTTATTTGTAAATATTTAAAACAGCCATACGCAATATCGCATAATAATAATGATCAAAAGCATTGTTTCAGTAATTTAATCGTTAATACCATAACTAGTGTGTCACTATTGTAGAACATATAAAATATTTGCCGTCATCTTGGCACGCGTATGTGCGGGGCTGGTTTTGGCGGGAAAACGTCGTGAATTTTGCCATCGATTCCGCAAATAAATCGTAAACACTGCAATTTTGGTCGGCATCCCAAATAAACATTATTATTATGGCACGATATTTAAATCAGGCTATAATTAGAATTATTGAGGCCAACAAATTTATAATTTTACGATCAATATAAAAAAAATTACGAAGATAAACTTTTGCTTGAATGTTTTGGATATTATCTGGGGTTTTGGCAATGAAGTTGTAATTGTTTTGAAGAAGTGAAATAAAAGGAAGTATGCTTTAGAACTAATAGCGCCATCTGTTAGCGCTTACAGAAACTAGAAAGAACAATGACATGTTGAGAGCAAGGTAGTTATTTGACAAAGATATAGAGCGCACTATGGACTGTCCGAATCAGCTGTTAAGCGGTGTCGTATAATATATAATAAACCTCCAAAATTTTCTTCATCGTAACTAGTGTATCTGAACAGTGATCCAGAATTATATAGCTAACTCATCCTTCGCAACTGAACTGTCGAAACGGGCAGTAATTTATTAAATTGTCACTATCTTGTTTGGGTAATAAAATGTTAAATACAATCTAGCAGATCCGTGTCTTAACAGAGCCGCATTAATCTACTGCTTTGCATTTAATAACTTCACAAGAAGTTTTATGGGTTTCTTTTTTCAATTTGACGACCTCCGTGGTGTAGTGGCTAAGCACGCTGGTTTCAAGGCGTCGCTGCTCCGAGGTCCCGGGTTCTATTCCCTGTCAGGTCAATATAGAAATCAAAATTTTCTATATTGTCTCGGGTCTGGATGTTGCGGTACCACAGCTACTTACTTTGGGATGAGAGCAATGTATGTGATGGGTGTCCAATATTTATAAAAATATTTATTTATTTAGTTTTTCAATTAAAACTTGGAAAAAAATGCGTATCTTTTAATATCAACTTCGCTTTAACTTAGCAGTCATCCAGTTCGCTTCAGTTGATTCAACAATTATTTTTCATCTCTCCTGTTCGGAAAGTTTAACTCTCATAATATGTAGATAGCCGGGTGTGAAAAAGCTTCTCCATCCCTAGGGTAGAAAGTAATTTAGTTTTGATTGGCATGGCATGGAGTCAAGGCATGCACTCAAAGCTTGAGTCAAAGATAATAGAGTCACATCTTATTATGAAAAATAAACGTAAACGCTTTTCTATACATCGAAAAACATGTGACCTCTATTATGATCCTTGATATAAAAAATACGATTGGTCGTTACACAAAATTAACAATTAAAATATTCGACATCCCGCCATATTACCAAAATTACACTTTTTATATTATATTGTCAGTGTCATTTTTTCTTTCTTTTTGGGCTCTCTGTCTACTTTTTTAATTTTGACAATTATAATCTGTGGAGAAAAATCGATCGATATTTTTACAAGAATTTTATTTGTTTAATATTGTCTGCTTTTTTGTTCTCTTTTTTAGGGTTCTATAGCCGAATGGCAACAAACGGAACCCTAATAGTTTCGTCAAGTCTGTCTGTCTGTCTGTCTGTCTGTCTGTCCGTCCGTATGTCACAGCCGTTTTATTCTGTAACTATAAGCATTACACTGTTGAAATTTGGTGGGAAGATGTATCCTGTTAAATGAAGTTAAATGGGGCCCGGACGTCCCTTTTTTTCCACTTTGGAAGCGTCTAGCTATGAAACTTCAGACTTTAAAAGAAAATGGTTCTAAAACCTCGATGTCATTTTAAAAGACCTATCCATAGATAGACCCTACACGCATAGGTTTGACAAAAAAAATTTTTTTTTGGTTTTAGTTTCATTTATGCCCCTCTATATATTTTGCATACGCATGATAGTAAGAAGGTATACATGCATGCAATAATGCATGCAAGCAAGCAGGCATGCAAACAACCAGCATGCATTAGGATTTCCTCGTCTCCAGCGCTGCGGGAATAGCAGCCTCGTCGCCCTTGTGTAACAAGGTGTAGGCATCCTCGCGTTCCGGAGCGGCTGAGGCTGGTCTGACTGGTGGACCAGCAAGCCGAAGCTGCGTAGGCAGGCGGAGGCTGCTCTCCCTCCGCGCCTCCGGCTTTTGAATTACACTCTAGTATCGGGCAGTCTAGTACCACGGCGAGGAGACCACGGCGAGTCGGGATTAACGCAGTTTATTTATTAGATCAATATTCATTACATATTTATATCAGTTATGCTTTAAATTGTCTTTTGATAAAGTACGAGGGTCAAACTGAAAGTTCTTAGAACTGACCACTTATAAACAATATAATAAAAAAAATATTATAAAATTTGAAAATAAAACTCTTTGCCAATATTACTGAGTATATATTTCATTCATTTGTCATTTGTTTTACGATTTGGCGGCAAATTGAAAATTGTCTGTGTCACGTCAACATGAATTTAACACGAGAAAATTTTCGTGCAGTTTGACCCTCGTACATCGAATTTTACTTCACTAAAGTCCGTATTTCCAAACGAATTTGTTACTAATATTACATTGCATACGAGGGTCAAACTGAAAGTTCTTAGAAAATCAAAAACTGATTACATTAGCCAGTTATTAGTTTTATTATATCTTTTCAAAATATTGTCCATTGACGTCAATATACCGCTGCATGCGATGGAACCACTGGGAAAAGCACTTTGCCCACTCGTCCTTAGGGGTCTCTTCAATGGCATCGCGATACGCAGCCACCGCTTCTTCAGCATTCATAAACCGCTTTCCTTTAAGTTTATCTTTAATTTTTGGAAATAAATAAAAATCACAAGGCGCGAGGTCGGGGCTATACGGCGGGTGACCCAGTAATTCAACGTTTGATGTCGCCAAATAGTCGATCCTTCGCTTGGCGGTGTGCGACGAGGCGTTGTCGTGGTGAAAGAGGATCCTACTGCGAGGTCGTTTCTCTCGAACTTTTTCCAAGACAAGTGGCAAACCATTGGTAGTGTACCATTCTGCAGAAACTGTTTTTTGATCCTCTAACACAATTGTTGCGAAATGACCTATCCTTCCAAAGAACGAGGCCACCATTTTTTTTCCCGCACTTCGATCTCTCTTCACTTTAGTTGGCAACTCCTCGAAAGGAAACACCCACTGAGCAGATTGTCTTTTGGTTTCAGGATCATAACAGTAAATCCAGCTTTCGTCACCTGTTAGTATGTCGAACACAGCATTTGAGTCACCTCCGTTAAATCTTTCAATCATTTTACGGCACCAATCCACACGATGGAGTTTTTGAGCCTTAGTCAAATTATGAGGTATCCACCGGGCGCAAAGCTTCCTGACCGCTAAATGTTCGTGGAGGATTTTGTGCACTTGACTCATACCGATGCCTAAGCTTGTCCGAATCTGCTGATAGGTCACTCTTTTGTCAGTCTCTATCATACGCCGCACAACACAGATGTTATTTTCAGTCGTCGCCGTAGAAGGCCGTCCCTCACGTACATCATCAGTGAGATTAGTGCGACCACGTTTAAACTCATTAAACGAGTTGTAAACAGTCGGCTTCATCGTGAAAGGCCAATCGTAGTCTATCATAACTTTCTTGTTGACTTAAATGACATCGAAAGTCATAAAAAATCATTGCACGAAAACTTTTTCGTGTTAAATTCATGTTGACGTGACACAGACAATTTTCAATTTGCCGCCAAATCGTAAAACAAATGACAAATGAATGAAATATATACTCAGTAATATTGGCAAAGAGTTCTTTTTTCAAATTTTAGAATATTTTTTTTATTATATTGTTTAGGGTAAGAGCGGGTATTACCGGTCACCTAAGGACAAAAACAAACAACTCCTAAAATAATCAACTTATCTTTCTTAAACTTTTAGAAAAGGAACATAATCTTATCCTTTAACGAATGACTTGATTTGAGATCAATAGTAATTATATTTTTGGTATAATTAACTTTAGAAAAAAGATTGTGATTGACCGGCATTAAACTCCATGGAGGACAATTCCGGTCATCACGGTTCTTATGCCGGTCAGCGAAGCCTAAGTCCGGTCAAGCTTTTCTGATACATATATCACACATGTAGTTTTCAGGTGTGTCACTACCCGTACATTAAGCATGTGCTCACAACCCACAAATAACACATCTGTACCAAAGCTCATTGTTTCTCCCGTAGTCATCACATAGAACACACTTGTTTTCCAAATCATTATTTTCTTCAATATTTGTGCCATCATCTTTATATAGTCAGTCACCTCTACATCAGATTCCGAACTGCTGCTAGTGCTATTTTTCTCCTGAAGAATGCTTTGTTTAACTGTGTGGCCTGTTTTTTTCTTTCCTTTTGGATTTACTTTTCTTTTCCTTTTCTTATCCTCACTTTGCTTTTTAGTGGCTTCTTTCGTAACTTTGCTCTTTTTTATGTTTTCTTTCTACTTTTTAAGATTCTTTCTTGCCTCAGATTTCTTATTCATTTCAGTTTTTTCCTGTTTTCTTCCCTCTTTTTTCAGATTCTTTCTTGCCTCAGATTTATTTTTAGTTTCAGTTTTTTTCAGTTTTCTTTCTTCTTTTTTTTAATATTTCTTTAAATGGAGTTCCTGTTATGTACGTGGCATGTCATTTCCTGTTTCTCTTCCTATTCTCTGTGATTTTCTTGGGTATGGGTAGGAGATCTTTATCATTTGTCAAACATTTAGGGGAAGTGACAGACAGGAAATTAGACACGCATGTAGTTGTTGGCAATGCAGTGCTGGAAGAATCAGTGCAGGCAGAATAGCAAGCTACAGTTGTCTTAACTGCAGTGACAGATGAACCAACAAAAGAAGAGCTAGCTGTGGCAGAAGATGTCATCGATGCTGAAGTGGATTGGTCAAGGATGGTTGAACTAGCTGTACGAATTGATGTTTCTGTCGAGTTTGAAAGGCATTACCCGTTAAACGGTATTTTAGAAAAGTATAGCGGGTAACTCTGGTCAGCGTGACCGGCATTAGGCGACAGAAGATATTTTTGTAAATCATATTTTTTTACAAAATTAATAAAACAATGGTGAGAAATAACAATAAATATTATAAATTCGATAAGTAAGCACTCTAGAAATCAAATAAAAATCGGTTTAATGTAATAAATTAAAGACTTAGGCCTTATTTTCGACTGACGAAAAATTCTAACAAAATGGCGTGAAAACTGACGACGTACATTCCATCTCAGCGTGTAATCGGAACTGAGCGGCGATCGGCAGGGCGCGGTCGGGAACGATCACGCCACCTTGTTTTGATGTGTATGTGCATTTAGCGCACCATTTTGTATGTAATAGTAAAGTGACCGGTATTATCTCCTGACCGGAGTTACCCGCTTTTCCCCTATAAGTGGCCAGTTCTAAGAACTTTCAGTTTGACCCTCGTATCAAGCATTCTGCATATTGAAACTTACGTGGAAATAAAATTATGGGTAACAAAATAAAAAGCTAACGTTACTACGATAAAATACGTAATTTATGAAAAGAAGTAACCATGAAGTAAGTTTGTAGATAATAAGCATTCGACCAAATGAAATTGTGATGTAACAAGATTCTATAATTTGTTGAATATTATTATGAAACATCTGCGAATCGTTTTATGGGGAATGAAAATCGATGAAGAAAATTGCGATTAAGTGATGGGTTCCCATATTAACGTGCCTTCCAAAGCAAGAAGATTCTCGTGAAATATGTAACTTATATGGTTAAAATAGTCACCCATCCAAACACGACCGCGACATAAGTCTTTTAGCTTCTACTTAGCTACCCAAGCTACGAGCACCTGTAAACCCATAGGATGACATCAACACCAATTTCTCCTCCTCAACACGTCGTAAAACTATTTCAGAACTTCAATAGCGACTTTTTACAACAACTCTGTTGACGTTTGAGTCGTATAAATAATTCTGAGGTAGCCATCGTAAAAATCTGTATGAGCAATGTCGGATTCTTAAACTGTGGTCCGAGTAACAGATAGAAAATAGTGTGGTACGTTTATTTCAAATGGTAGACGAATGAGAATGAAGACTGAGTAATTCTAAGAGATACATTTCTTATCAGTCTAATTACAAACAGTCGTCTGCTATTTCTATAAAAGTTTTTTATGGAACCTTCACGTCCAGTAGAAGGTATAACGGTATTAAAAGTTACGAGGAATAGCTCACATAAAAATGGTTCACATGTGTTTTTTTACTGGTATAAATCTACGCATTGTTGAATGACGAGTTGTTTCCCGGACAGTATCTATATATCGAGTAATGAAAATAAACGCAATTTTAGCACTTTAACAATTATTTTGTAAAACAGAGTGAGATTTTACGTACCACTCTGGCACCTCTCTCACTTTGATATCGTTTTGATAAGGCCTTGTTTCAGTATCGACTAATAACATTAACCAATGAGTAATATATGATATTCGGATCACGCGGACTCAGTGCGGATTAGTGGAGGGGTGTTTGCAACGCATGCGACTAACTCTGCTGTCAGATGTTATAAGGCCTTTGACTAGGCTTTACGACAAATATCAACCGATATTAACCGGGAACAACTTATTAACGTACTTTCCGTAGCACGGAGATGCACGTGGTATATGACCTTTAAAGTGACGTCACTTTAAAGGTCATAAATGTCACCTATTAAACACGACCGCGCTGTATATTGCTCAACTTTGGTATCACTATCAAAGCGCTATTACTGCGCTAAGAGCACCTCAATCTTAAACTGGATAGATGCTTATAGGTGAAGAAAAATTTGGTAGGTAGCTCTTGAAGCTGCAACAAATTTTAATGTCAAAGTTTGTATTCTATTGCAATTAATAAATAAATAATAATAAATCATTTGGACATTCCCACACATCGCCATCTAGTTCCAAAGTAAGCAACTCAAAGCTTGTGTTATGGGTGCCAGACAACGGATATAGTACTTAAATACTTTTTGTTTGTAAATACATACATGATTTACATAGAAAACACCCAGACCAACAATACAAACAGACATGTTCATGCACACAAATGTTTGTATTGTGCGGGGATCGAACCCGCAACCCGCTGCGTAGTAGGCGATTTCTCGACCACTACACCAGACGGGACACCAAATTAAATGGTGGTAGATCTGTAGTTTGCACCAAAGAAAATAAGTAAATCCAAACTCCTAAAATGTATTTTCAGTATAAAAAGATAAAAAGAAAAGGCAAACTTCTTCTTAAAACATCTTTAACTTTTGTCATTGAGGTCTCATTAGGGTCATTAGCATAGCATCAGTCCTAAAAAACTTAAGTACATTTATATTTTTATAAATTTAAGTGAAAATAAAATAGTCACTTAATTGCTCCAGCCATTAGTGCACATGTTTCCGGTGTTGTCCTTTATCTTTTTTTTTTAAAATAATAAACTTATATTTCATTCACAATAGGCCTTAAAAATAAAAGCCCGCTCCACATGACGCCGAAACAATGGATTCACTAGATTTGAGTCTTAAATAAACAATGCAGCATTATAAATGCGATCATTTTCAGAAAACAACTCGGTTCTGTAATAATATGAATGTTTTATACCTTTTCATTAAATGCAAATTGTTCAGCCTTGAACGGTCGAATGGTGATAAGAGCCCCTTTACACTTCCCCCCCAAAAAAAAACACCATAAAATCTGACGAGTGATTTAGACGTGACCAATTTAATATAGGTTGTAAGTACCTAAAGTTAATTTTTGTAGTATTCGACCTATGTTTCAAGGAAAATCGATTACACTGATTCCGTGTAGTTCCATTTATAACGGGTATTTTTCGAAATACCTTGTTTAGAACATGGACTTTTGTATATGACGGTGAAAGATTCGTATACTTATAAAAAGGGCTCTATAAAGCGTACTGTTGTCATTAGGGCTATTTACACCATCTGATATCAAATGTTTCCGGACCGATACTGGCGTGTAAATGACAGTTTTATCGAAATCACAACCTCACAATGATTACGAATTACATTATTCGGAATACATTTGTTAACTTCTTTTTGACGAACAACCAAGTACTTTGTAGTATTCTGTAAGATTAAAGAACAATTCTTGGATTTAATATGCGCTTACTGATATTTCACGTGGTGGAGTATGGCTCTCCCAAGTAACACATGACAGCAGTATATCGACCGACTTACAGCATTAATGTATCGTTGAAGCATTTTGAGTTAGCATTATAGTAGCATTGTAAACGTATATAGGGCTAATATCGTGCTAATTTGGGCACAAATTATACGGCTTTAGATCGTAAATAAGCATTATTAAAGCCAAAAAAAATGTCAATTGCACTAAAAAACATTATTATGGTCAACGAAAATGCCAATAGCATTCTAGAAGCATTATTACGATCAATGAAGATGTCAATTCCATTACATAAGCATTACATTAGCATTATTTTAATAAGAAAAATGTTTACAGCATTACAACAGCATTACAGTAGCATGAAAATATGCTGAAAACATTATACGAGCTATTTAAGTGTTCAAAGTTGGTATATCAATAAACATTTCATCATTGCAAAAACAATTCTAATGCCATGGCACTATGATAGAAATATAAAAATGACATTATTTTTATGAAGTTCGTTTTTTACTATGATAGTAGCTTTGACAAATGAACGAAGGAACGGAGAAGCAACAACAAAATTATTTTAATTACCGGAAAGGTTTTGGTTCTTATTTTACTCATAACTCCAAATATTACTACGCGATGAAGTTTACTGTGAATGTCTATATAGTATTCATTGATATTTTTCACGCGCTTTCGATATATTGTGTTTTTGTTATAAAATAAAAGAAAACGATATGTGTGCAATACTCGTAATCAAATCACAAGTGTATAACTAGAAAAGAGTGTATTTTGTATAATTAACACAATGGTAACAGATAGGCATTGTAAAATTGTGTTAATCATGAATATTTAAGACACTTGATCTAATTAATAGATCAGAATTACACAATTTTTAGGTTATAAAATGTTAACAAAATGGTGTCTTTCTATAGCAGCATGGTGAGCCATATTAATGCTACCGGCAAAATAAATATTCACATGTGAACAGTTATCATGCCAGAGGCCAGTTAGAAGACTTTGTGTGAACTATTGTAGTGTCATTAGCAATAAAGAAGCCCTATATAGATTCACCGGGACACCAGTAGCCTCGATGTAGACTAATATAGTGCCATTACTTTACAATTTTAGGGATCCTTGAGCAAACCAATAAAACCCATTTCGGACTGCAATCATATTGGCACACAGAGCATTTTAAATGCATTAGTATAACTCACTTGTATTTTAATAAAGTGCTGTTAGCAGTACAACAGCACTGAGGTGACCTTTAAAAATGCAACCATATCACTGGTTCGTCCATGCTGTTCAACGGCGTTAGGCTTTTACTTACCGTCTTATAGTGCTATTATACAACAAAGAGCATTCAAGACTGCTCAAAGCTGTATAACGGTTTTTAAGTGCATTATACTGGCACAAATTAATGTACTTATACAGCATAAGGCATTCTCATGGTTCACGTTGATGCTATTTAAGTGCATTAAGCATTTTTCTACGTCTTAAAGTGCTATTATAGGTTTAAGTGCACTGAAAATTGCTGATAGTTGTACAACGACATTGTGGCTGGCTGTATTAATGCTAAAAGCTTTATTATAGCACTTTTATATGCTATAAAATAATCGTTATACAGCGTTAAGCATAGTTTTGGTTTTGAAATGCCAATATCGTGCGTCAAGTTGCACGGTGAACATATATACGAGTTTATACGGATCTTGAGTTGTAAATGGAGTCAACATTTGTCTCTTATAATGCTATCTGTGTTACTTGGGCTACTCATAGTTGAGGTAAGGCCTTTGCCCAGCAGTGGGATATTACAGGCTAGCTTTACTTTTTACTTACTGATATTTCGAACTAAAAAAGTACGTTTAGTCTGATGGTGAAGACGCTTCTAAAAATTAAGTTGAGCTGAAACCATTTTTAATAGGTATATAATGTATCCATTAACTTTCTGTTTATAAAATGATATTATTTGAATTACCAATCGACGAACAGGTTATGTTTCCAAGCTGTGTAAAAAGGAAGGATGACGTCAAAAGGCAGACAGAAACAAAGATTCAGATGAAGCTTGAAATAAGCGGGTGGTATGAAATAAACCTTAAGAGGTACACTATAACAGATAATTTAAATTTTGACTGTAAGACAGTGAGTTGTTCTTACTAGCTACGTATAGAGAACCTATGCTTAACAAAAAATCTGTCGCTAATACGACGACAAGGGTATGTTTGTATGAGTTGATGACAAGTGGCGTCAATTTATGGCGCACGAGTTGATCGTGGTGTCAGTTTCATACGCTAGTAACAGTAGTTCAATGCTGTAAACTGGATTATATTGGAGAGTTTTTTACAGTCATTGGTATGGTTTAATTATTGTTAAAGCATTGCTCATTGAACGATTATATCATTAAACGATAAAGCAGGCGTATTATATTTAACTATGACGCCTTGCAATTGCAACCACTACCTACTACTAAGTGCGAGTCGGATTTCGCTGAGGGTTACGTTCTAACTTTAACTAATAAGGGGTGCTCTTACTTCCACCTAGCCAAAATACCACAATATTTTGTTGACAACAAAAAAAAAAGTTTTCCATATTATTTGTATGAAGGACAAAGCTATATTTACGGTTGTTAAAAAAGTGATATATCGCAAAAAGTACTCACTCAATCTTATTTTCGTTGAAAGTATTGATAAAAATCTACATTGTGTATTTTTTTCAAAATTTGCTCTGGCATACTTCAAAAGTTAGAGGGGAGGACGCCCATTTTATCACTTAGGAAGCGGCTATCTTGCAAACGTTTGACTTACAGATAAAATAGTTATAGGAACCTCGACATCATTTTACGATACCTCCATAGACGACCCCACATGCATATGTTTGAGCAATTTTTTATTACTTTGTTTTAGTTCTATGTGTGGGCGCCCCCTCAAATGTCTTTATTTTTTTCTTTTAGGAATCGTAAAGTGGTTGGCAAGATACACTAACTTACCAAGTTTCGTCTATGTAATGCTTATAGTTTCAGAAATGAATAATTGTGACATACGGATGGAAAAACAAACAGACAGACTTAACGAAACTATGAAGGTTCCCTTTTTTGCTATTCGGCTACAGGACCCTAAAAAGATCGAACCATTGATTCCTAAGACCCGATTTGTTTTACGAAGCACTTTTTTTCTTCATCCGATTTCGTAAACGAGCTCCGAGTTCAGACAACGCGGGATTCTGTGATTGGACTTTATTAAAAGATCGATGAAAATGAAAAGTTGTATTTTTCATTTTAAATATTATGAAAGTATTGACAGCTTTCTAATCGATACAGTTCAATCCATATTTTGGGTTTGGAAAGTCGTATGGCGCTCTTGTGTTCGTTTATTTAGTACATCTATTTATTTACGCATTACGGACAAATGCCTAAAAAAGTCTGGTTCTAGGTTAACTAGGCATTTTTTGATGTGAACAACATAGTTTTAGTTTAAACTAAAAAAAATACATTTAAATATGAGTGCGGTCTCTTTGCTTCTTTCGATTCATTCGGGATTCAAATAACAAGTTGGTATGCAAAAAGTTTCAATGACTGCTTTGAGAACATCTTCAAAATCACACACCAGAGAGGTACTGTCTTGTTAAGGTAAGAATGGACCTGTCAAACATGTCACGTTCCTCCCGCTTCCTCTCTCACCCAATCCGATTGTCCAATTACTGTCAATACCTACAACAGTTCATTATTGGACACTTTCCTTGAGCGCGGTGACAGTGACAGGAGGCCGATTCTCGTGGCAATCGAACTTTTTTCGTATGGTGATTCCTTTTTTTTTGTTATCCGTTTTACCAAGAAAATTACGTAAAAACACTATCGCACAAACGACATCCAAATAGATAGAAATCGTGACCCGGAGAAATCAAAAACATTTTCTTCTTCGACAAAGAAAATTCGATCGGTGAACTTTTTTCGTATATGAATTGCACGAGAATTGACCCACTGGTCCATTCTTACGATTAGCAGGTAACAGGAACATGGTAACATCTTACCTAACCCAAGGCTAAACGTTAAGCTTTTTTTCTATCACTATCAGTAACAAAGAACGTGACATCAACAGAAAACTGATTTTATCAAAAGTTTAGTACCTGTCTTCGACTTCTTTATTCGTTAGTTAGTTGTTGTTTCAATATAACTATCACTTACCAGGTTAATGGTGACAATAAGTTCGTACTGCTGATGCTTGTGTCCCTTTTTCTTCTTGCCCTGAGGAGTTTTGACGGCTGCCGCTGCAGCAGCTTGCTTCGGCGGCGCTGTTTTTGCTTGTCCCTTCTGTGCTGACGGCTTCACTGGTGTCTTGGGTCCACCTGCGAGAGGATTACATTTTGAATTTGGAACATACTTGATTTAGTAGTTGGTTTGATGGATCTGCTGTCAGTGTGCATAGTTTAGATACTTTCTTTTGTTTTTTTTATTCAATTGGTGAGTATTCGAACTGGCAGGCAGTGAAAATAACTCTACTGACTAAAATTTTCATTTCTCAATATTTTTTTGTTCAAAATTATGTGCAGCTAATGTTGGTAGGTACTGAACTTTTATCAATATGCTTATACTGATCAATTCATATTCTTTCGTAGATGATATTGGGTGGTGACATATGTTTATATAGTAGTGATGGGGTTTCGAAATCAGCAGAAGTTTAACTGAATAATAAACTTCAAAATACACTTATTGCCTTAAAGTTTAGAAAGTGAATCTTATGTTTGGTGTGATTTGGCTTTATAAGAAAGCTTTTAGACGCATTTGAAAAACATAGACTCAGGCATTGTTTTTAAAAATATTAAAAATAAACATAATCCTTGCAGTGGTTCTCAGTTCAAGTTTTAGATTCCTGCTAAATGCAACAAAACTAGTGATAAGTTCTTACACAAAAGAGTGTAATTTAAATCAGTGAGGTGTTATTACCTCATATTAGACGCTGTGCCAAGCACAAAAATGAGCAAAACTTGATCTCAAGATTTTGACATGAACTGTTAACAGACTGATGTATTCCTAGAAAATTTGAATGTGAAATATGAAACCACATAAGTGACACAGGCCTTTTGTATCGAATAAACAAATAATATCACGCCCTTCTATTTTCGTAGTCAGGGCGTGGAAATCTTAAAAATAGATATATTAACCATTATTAATCAGGCTGATTTATAATAATAAAAAAATGTACCTGACTTGAACAGTTAACAAATAGAAACATTTTGTCATTTTTGTTCCTTTTCAGGAATAAAACCTTTTGATAAACGATTTGCCGTTATACAGGATGTTGTTTTGGTCAGTGACATCTAATTCAGGGATGATATAGGAGTTATGCTTATTTTTTTATTGTATGCAGGTTTTATTAAATAAATCCTCTTCACAACATTAAAAACAAAACGAATTGGGAACTTGCACCCTCACGCGTAGCCCGCGCTTATCAACAAAATACTACGCCGAAGCTAGTAAACTACGAAGAAGTGACCTGGTGTTAGGTTTGACTCGCTCGCTAGTATCGCAATAGTAAGGAGATTTTTCTATTTCAAAAATATACGAGGGCCATTCAATATATACTGAGCCTACAAAAAAAAAAATTGAGAAAGTAGAGATTTATTTTTTAACATAGTCTCCGTTCAATTCAACACACTTGGCCCAGCGATACTCCAACTATTTCAACCCGTGCAAAAAATACGATTTTCTGAGGTCTTCAAAATAGGCCTCTGTGGCGGCGATGACCTCAGCATTCGACCCAAATCTTTTGCTGGCCAGTGAATTTTTCAGATTTGGGAACAAGAAGAAGTCACAGGGTGCCAAATCTGGAGAATACGGTGGACCAATTTGGCCATGACGACGGCGGAGGTGTGAGCCGGCGCGTTGTCGTGGTGGAACAGCACTTTTTTCTTTGCCAAATGGGGCCGTTTTTTTTTTCAATTCGGCGTCGAATCG
Source organism: Pyrausta purpuralis (assembly GCA_963924145.1). Classification (NCBI taxonomy): domain Eukaryota; kingdom Metazoa; phylum Arthropoda; class Insecta; order Lepidoptera; family Crambidae; genus Pyrausta; species Pyrausta purpuralis. Next base: position 6,153,464 of record OZ001651.1, read on the forward strand.
GCCGAATAAGTCAGAATAGTAGAGCCCTGTAATTGTTTTACCCTTCTTAAGGTAATCGATGTAGATCACACCATGCGAGTCCCAAAAAACACTGGCCATCACCTTTTCGGCCGTTTAAACAGTTTTCGCCTTCTCTGGAGCACGTTCGCCGGGTAAAGTCCACTGTTTCGACTGTTTTTTGGTCTTTGGTGTGTACCAGTCAAACCGTGTTTTGTCGACGGTCACAAAACGACGCAAAAATTCTGCTGGATTGCGTTGAAACAGCGCCAAACATGTCGCCGATGTGGTCTCACGATTGCGCTTGTTGTCTGGTGTGAGCAAACGCGGCACCCATCGCGCCGATAACTTTTTCATACCCAGTTCTTCGTACAAAATGATGCATTGTCCCTTTTGCGATGCCTACAGTCTCAGCTATCTCGCGAATCTTCAATCGCCGGTCTGTCAACACGAGATCGTGGATTTTTTTTACGTTAACCTCCGTAGTAGCCGTTTTTGGTGCACCTGGGCGTGGCTCATCAAAAACCGACGTGCGGCCACGAGCAAACTCGTTAAACCAATTTTTGACGGTCGCCAGCGAAGAAGAAGAGTCACCATACACAGCATCCAACCGCTCTTTGATTTCGCTGCGCGTTTTCCCTTCCAAGTACAAGAATCTTATCACTGAACGATATTGTTCTTTTTCCATTTTTGTCAAACCGACCGGCACGCTCGCTTCCAAAGGCTGTCAAAACAAAACAAATGAAGGGAAAAGACTGAAAACTACATAGTGGATTTCAAAAAGTATTTACTGCACGATAGTAAAACTCTTTTGTAACAACAGCGCCATCGGGCGGCGAGGCTAAGTAATTATTGAGTGCCCCTCGTATATATATTTTGTTCAACCACTCCTGAGTCACTTCGTTGCTGACCAAAACAACACCCTGTATTTAAGTGCGAATCACCTACCAAAGGCGTCACATAGGCGTCATTTTGTTCAACAATCTTTGATACCTAATTCTGTTTTATGTTAAATTCACTACTTATAATTTAATGTATTTCACATAAAATGACGGCAAACCTGAATCATTTAAAAAACTGTTTTGTTTGGATTTAGTCAATATTTTATTTACTTATCGATGATAATAAGTAAAGCCACTATCTGTTTTAATTTCATTTTTGTTTTTATAGTGTTTTATCACTAAACAAACTTAATAATATAAATTGCACTTGTAAAAAGCAACTTTGGCTGTGTGACGCGTACGCTATCCGGCATACGCCCGAATAGCGTAAGTCACTGGGTTCGATTCCTCGTTTGTCAATTTATACCACTATCTGTATTGTTTATATAGGTTTTATTTTGACACGTAAGACGGAATTTTGGTAAATTGTCCCGCTGGCTGATGCTAGAAACGAGAGTGAGCGACCGATGTGCATTTTATGAGTTAGTGACTATTGGCGTCAATCTCATACCACATAAGCCTATTTCGTGGCGTCACTTAATACACTGGTAATCTGTAGTTCAATGCATTTAATTTGATGAGTTTTGTTATGAAGGTGAGAGTGTAAGTTGAATAGTAATTTGTAATAAACCTTTTTGACATGACTGCTGCGACTTCTGACCCGCCGCGTTCTTTTGATTCACGTGACCACTACCGTCGGCTGGCTTGTTCCGCGCCTGTGGACAAATATTGTGCATGTTAGCTAATAACCCTTTCATTGCCTTACATATTACGAACAATATCAATAAAAAATTGTAGTAGGGCTTCTTCAATTAAAATGTTCAAGCTCCAGTCCAATGCCTGTTAATCAGTTTATTTCATAAAATTATTATCCCTTTGGAATAGAACGACAAAAGCGAGATGTCACTGGCAGCAAACTGTGTGATAAAAAGAGATGGGTAGCAGAACCATTTTTGTCAGATGTCAAACAGTTCACCGCCCCGCAGAAGCTCGCTGAAAATTACGTGCATTTGATTTTTTATATTTAAAAGTGAAATTGTGTATATTTTGGAGAAATAATGCGTCTGAAACATGGTGACTTGATGGGTGATTGATTGTTATGCATTACAGCGGCATAACCCCAACAAATAATCATTTAACAGGCAGATTAGTCCAAATCAAAGCCTCTTAATATACGACTTATATTTACCAATGCGCTTAAAATTTAAAGTACGCAGTTTGATTATTCTATTCTACAAACGGTAACTTACGTAAAAAATAAAGACAGAATAACACAGGGAATGTATATCGACGAATATTTTGTATAATGAAATAACATTTAGTTTTACACTAGAGCTGCATGTTCAATATTTTTTGTCGACTGTTTATCATGCAGTAAACTACTATATTTAACTTAGGAACATTTTTATAAATCACCTGATCGAAAGGTTATCTCATTTAAAGCTACAAATGTTACTTACTTATGTTAGTTACTGACATCTTAAATCGGTTTCGTTTGACAGCTTTTACTTGTCCTTCTATTCCGATAGGAATATTAATTTTATGCGATATCGCGGAAGTGTAGGGTCCGAAATATCCAGCAGGAAGGATGATCCGTACGCCAGCACAAATAATCGTGGAGTGCGTCTCATTTGTTACACAATAATTTGATATAATTCAACTTAAATAACGATCACTTTACATATGAATCATTTGTTATAGCAACACATTATATAATTTTGTTTATTACAACGTTTACTTAAAATAATATTCATTTTATATAATACCATTTGGTATAACTGTCATATCTTATAACACCGTTTAAAATAAAAAATCATTTTATATATCGTTCATTTGATATAATTTTGTTTGACATACGCATTATTTCATATAACTGTCATTTGAGATAATATACAAGTATAATTTCCATACATTTTAAAAATATACTTATCAAAAATAGATTTTTTTTTAACCTGACTCGCCGTGGTTACTTAGCCGTGGTACTTGTCTGCCCGATACTAGAGTGTAATAAAGATGCCGGAGGCGCGGAAGGAGAGCAGCCGCCGCCCGCTGTAACAAGGTGTAGGCACCTTGTTGCGCAAGGGCTGAGAGGCTGCACTTCCTGCATCGCCGGAGACGTGGAAATAATAATGCATGACGTGTGCTTGCTTGAATGCATGCTGCATGCCTGCCTGCATGCCTGCCTGCATGCCTGCTTGCATGCCGTATGCTTGCTTGCATACTGCCTGCCCCTCTTTGTTGGTGTCATCGAGGTTCGGCTAGGTTAGAACAGTTGGAAAACCGATGCAATAACCCAGCAGCTACGTTTAAAATAAATCTTATATCATTTGATATTATATTTAAAAAATGGAGTTTATATTAAGTAATCATTATGTGTTTTTAATATTATATAAAATGAGTGTTATCGTAAATGAATGATATACTAAATGTTATTATACTAAATAAACATTATTTGTTTTTACCTCAACACCCAAGCGGTCGCATAACAATAGAATATTTATTGTGTCTCGTTCACATACGCTTGAGGGATTAATTATTATATCATGTAAATGATATATTAAATGTTTTTATATCAACTGATTTTAGTTAAATCGTTTGTTAAACGTTTCAAAATTATATAATTTAAAACTATATCATTCCCTAATTATATTAATAAAAGTGTTATATTAAACAAAATTATATCATGTGATTGTATATGTTTTGAACTTTATATGATTGATATGTTGTTATATCATATATCACACACCCATAATCATAAGTTCCAATGCCCTAGATTCGCTAGAAGGTTCCACAGATTCAGAGGCGGATGCTGATGAACTCTCTAAGTCTCTACGCAATAGATAACCGGTTAACATCACATTGGCTATATATAATCTCGGTAAAAACCAAGGAATACCGCGAGCTAACTAGAGACAGCGCCATCTATCGGTAATCATACGAAACTGCGTAGCGCCGTTGCCACCACAGTCAAAAGAGTGTACAACTTTCCTTCTAAGCAGGAATGATATAGTTCACACTCCATGCAAGGGCCCTACTCCAAACGCTGTAAATACTAGGTGCATGGAATCTATTGCGGAGATGCCCTTGGCGTTTTAGCACATAAGATACGAGTACCTACCTATCATGCGCACTCAACTGGAACGTCATGACATGACACATCAGTTATTTTAATATTATTACATGGTTTTAATATTTAAAAAAAAATGTGAGCCTGAAGTGTCCCACTGCAGAGGAAAGGTCTCCTTACCAATACAGTTATATTTTAACAAAAACAGCCTTTGTTAGTGATTACATGCTTTTTATGTGCCTTTTATCTTTGCGAAAGCTATTTAATGCAAGGACCTACGAGGCACGAGTATACTGATATGCAATACAAAAATTTATTTATTCTACTCGTCATCAAGATGGTACAAAGTTAACAACAGTCAAAAACGCCCTGATGCACCCTGAACGGCATATGCCGTTTATTTCGTATGAAATTGTTATTTTAAATGTCCTCCATCCACGTTTTTTCTTTTCTATTCTGAAATGAATGAAAAAGAAGTCGATCATGTGTAAAATCTTGTTACATAACATAGTAGAGGCTCAGATGTTAGCTTCCTCGAGTAACGCTGTCACCAAACCTCCGAAAGATGTCGTCCCTATCCCGATATTTGAGCTAGATTTGAGTAGAAGTCGGATTTATGATATTTGAGCTGCATTTCAGATGTCTTAGTGCGCCTTCACATTAGAGCGTCAGCAGCGCGGCAGCAGCGGATGCCTTTACATTAGCAGTGCGACGGTCGCGCGACTGGGTCGGTCCCACTACACCCATGACCCATTTCAGTGCTAATACGGGGATAGTATTACCACTGCAATGGGTAATGGGTATAGTGCGACCGACCCGCGCGACTTACGCGCCGCTGCAGCGCTGCTGCCGCGCTGCCGTGTTAGTATGAAATCATCGGCAGCGCGACTGTCGCGCGTAAGTCACGCTGCTGCCGGGCTGCTAAAGTCGCCTAAATGTGAAAGCGTTCTTAAGAATATTTCTGCAACATCTTGGCTCGTTCTTACTGATTATTATTTAGACATACGCCTATGCGTTGTCGAAAAAGCGATATAAGTCAAGTGATCAGTAATATAAGTGTCACAAATGATTAAACGATTAAAAAACAATCAGTTGTAATAAGTTAATAGGTAAATTATTATTTTCCTTTCAAGTCCCCCGCTTCAAAACTTCCTAAATAGAGCCTTTCGATCTATACAATTAAAACTAATTCATGTTAGTCACACCACTTGATAACACGGGCAAAGGGCGATTCACACGATTTTTATTTTGTTGGATTTGTTTTGGCCTCGAATAGGATAATAAACATAAAACGGGGCTGGGGTGGGACGGGGCAACGGGCGATATAAAATTTGCTAGGTCCACTTGTGATACATAAAACCTAAATCTACGCTATTCTAATATCATACATTATGTAATTATTTTTCTTACAAATTCATTCATAAAATATCCAAATTATAAGACTCACATAATTGTAACTGTGATTAATGTTACCTTTCAATAAAATTCATGGCATTTTAATTTTTAATTTATATAAATATTTGCATGACAATATTGTTAAACATGAGAACATGCAGTAAAATAACATCGTTGTATCACCATGTTTTGAGCAAATAAATTTTCATTTTTTTTTCATAAAGCTGAAGAGTTTCTTCGTTTGAACGCGCTAATCTCAAAAACTACTGGACCGATTAAATATTTTTAACCGACTTAAAAAAAGGAGAAGGTTATCAATTCGACTGTATGTTTTCTTTTGTTTTGTATGTTTGTTACCTCATATCTCAGTCGTTTGTCGACCGAATCGAAAAAACATTTTGCCTACTTAGAGGGTGTACCTTCTAGTTGGTCCATTTTGGGATCTGAGGAGTTCAGTAATTATAATGACGGAACTTATGATAGGTAATTTGTAGCTTCTTAAAAAAATAGAATCATAAGGTGCAACTCCCCCCCCCCCCCCCCCTCTCATGTAATCACTAAAAATGAAGAAATAAAATAAACTTTAAAAAAAAGTTAAAACCGACTTCAAAACCAAAATGCATTAAAAAGTCTTAAATAAACTCTTCACCATTGAAAGGAAAGGAATCCGTTTTAGCAAACAATTTTTTTTTTGGGGTCGGTGCCATTACTTTGACCATCAAGCATCAACTATCACAGCACCGATAAATAATATTTTGTAACAGATAACTCATATTTTTGTATTTACATATAAGGATAGCATATAAAACAGGCTATAAAAATTAAGATGTGACGGGAGATGAGAGAGCAAACTCGAAACGCAAGGACGCAGTCGCTGGGACCGCTATTTATTACATAATTAGGAATGATAATGCTATTAGTATTAATTAGTGTTACTTCGGCTTTACTTTTAGCCCGACACTAGTATACGCCAGTCTAGCCATAAACTTCAGCAAAAGCAACAAATTTTCTCTGTCAAACAAATACAAACATCGTGACTTATGAGTCAAATATTTTATCAACGTCTGAACTTAGAAATGTGTTCCTAGACAAAATCTTGAGCGCAAACTTTAGGGTACTCCCTTAGGGCTCTTTACCAAAAGTTTGGCACATCTGACAGGTAATATAGTGAGTTTACAGTTACACCTAGTTTTGCTCAGTTAGAACGTCTAGTTAGGTCGCAGTAATTTAAAGTTGATTGAAGAGACAACCTTTTTGGAAAGTTCGGCAGTACCTAACATTGATTGAACACCATTTGTTAAATATAAATTAGAGAGCATTTTGGGTTCAGTACTCAAAATTTTAAAATGGGACCTTTTATCCAAGCCTTCGCTGCCTGTTTGTCTGTCCGTACGTCTGTCGACAGACCAGGCTGTACCTCAAGAACCACGATGGCAAGACAGTAGATTTTTTTTAAATTGGCCTATTTACCTAGTGTTTGCAAGTCCGACTCGCACTTGGCCGATTTTTCCTAACAGTTTATTAGTACAGAACGACTGTTTAAAAATGTAACAAAATCCTAATTAAAAAAAAAAATGTTATATTAGTTATCAGTCTTAATTGGAAATGGGTTTGCTTTTCACTTCACATTAGCACCGCACAGACTGGACCCAACCACCTGTGTCGCAATACCAGTGACGCTGCTCTACGTGTCCCGGCTCCATTACTCTACAAAGGTCGAGGAGATTGTAGAGTACATCAGAGTGAAGACCAAATACTCACTGAGGTCGGACGGTTGGAATCTCGCCACAACACGAATTTAAATTCGTTTGTAGTGAGGGTTCCGACTGAACAGCTGACCTTCATGAAAGCAGAGTTTTGGCTGAAGGGTGTTTTGTATCGTTTCGAGGATGGTTACCGGACACCAAGTTACGCAACACTACGCCGGCAAAATAGTGTTTTATTTTAATATGCTTTCTTTCTGTTCTTTTTACTATCCATATTGTATAATATTTTAGTTTGTAAGGTATTTATTCTATGGGCCTAATTGCATATGTAATAATTTGTAGCCTGATTATAAATTAATAAAAAAATAGGTAATACATCGCAAAACAGCTAGATTCCCACCAACCCCCGAGCAAGCTGGCTTTCGCCGTGGACTCTCCACAACAGACCACCTCCAAGCCATAAACCAGGTCATAGAAAAACACACCGAATATGGACTTCCACTGTACATTGCATTCGTGGACTACTCAAAAGCTTTTGACAGCATCAACCACCAAGATATTTTTAGATCCCTTTTAAGACAAGAAATTGAGCCCACGTATGTGAAATTATTACAGAACATCTATTCAGCAAGTACCGCCGCTGTAAAAATTCATACGGCAGGACCAGCCTTTAAAATCCAGAGAGGTGTTAAGCAAGGAGACCCACTATCACCTAAACTCTTTACAGCTACTTTAGAGGAAGTATTCAGGATACTGACGGATAAGTGGGAGGGGAAGGGAATTGCTGTCGGCGAAAAAAGATTGACCAACCTCCGGTTCGCTGACGACATCGTACTATTTGCCACCACTCCGTCGGAACTGAGTAGTATGCTGGAAGACCTGAGTACGGCTAGCCTCAGCGTTGGGCTTCAGATGAATCGGGAAAAGACCAAGTTGATGACAAACAGCATCAAGCGTAGAATATGTGTGAGTGATGCCGAGATGGAATATGTCGATGATTACGTTTATTTAGGCCAAATAGTCTCATTCCAGGCAAGACAGGAGAAAGAGATTGCTCGACGCATCGAAAATGCCTGGAAAAGCTATTGGTCTTTTAAAAACTTTTTAAAGGGTAATTCACCACTATGCCTGAAACGTAAAATCATGGACATGTGCATTCTCCCTGTCCTCACGTATGGCGCTCAAACATGGTCTTTGACCGATCGTCAGAGGTCCAGCCTAAAGGTTTGTCAGAGAGCAATGGAGCGCAGTATACTGGGGGTAAAACTGACTGACCGAATCCGGAACACCACATTACGCTCTAAGACGCTTATCACCGACGTCTCCCGAAAAGCTGCTCAACTAAAGTGGGACTGGGCTGGTCACGTAAGCCGAATGTCGGATGACCTCTGGGCCAAAATATGCACCGAGTGGATCCCCTTAAATGGAAGGCGGCCACGTGGTAGACCCAGAAAAAGATGGCGTGACGAGCTGGACTCATTTGACAGGGACTGGAAGGCAGTTGCCCAAAATCGTGGAGAATGGAAAAGGGGTAGGGAGGCCTTTGCCCTGCAGTGGGACACTATGGGCTCATAATAATAATAATAATAATACATCGCAGCGACATAGTCGAAATTGAACCGAAGTACCCTGAAATATTTTTCAATAGCAGTGTAAGTAATTAGAATTAACTTAGTTATTAAAAATGCTTGAAAATATATAACGAATAAAAAACATTCATAAAAAAATTACCGCCTTAAAAACACTAAAAGGACTACTAATTTACCGCCTTAAAAGCACTAAAGCACTAATTTACCGCCTTAAAAGCACTAAAAGGAAAAGTAAACTCATTTAAAAACGGTGCATGATGTCAACCTTAACGGACAGCAGTCTACGCACATCAAGCACCGACTTCAAATGAGTTTATTTCTCCTATTAGCGTTATTATAGTCCTAACAGTATTTTTAAGGCGATTATTAGCGTTTTTTTTGGTCCTTATAGTGTTTTAAGGCGTTTTTTTTTTTTACCTATTCGTCTTGTTACATTATCGCAGGGATTTCATGACAGCGAATTATTCTCGCATAATGGCGCCGGAGTAAATTCATCTTTTTCCCCGCCGCTAATGGTGCGTGAATCATGGATTTATTGGAGTAATTTCCTTCTTTGCAAGGACACAAAGCCACCTGAGGCTCTATTCTTAAATACCATAGCGTTATCTGATATTATTCATGTCTCTTTAGTCCTGAAAATTAAGTGAAGGTTGCATAAATGTAGACGTCGATTTGAACTGGTCTACGTCAATTTTTCCAAGGATATAAATAAATTATTATGCGCTAGACAACACTGATATTGTCGTGGTTTCGTGGTAAGGAATGTTCTTCTTTGTGTTACGAATACCAGACCATGTCATGATGGGTGTGTCCCTTAAATACTAAAATTCATACATATATACATAACACCCATGACTTAGGTACAGTCGCCAGCTCATTAGGTTCCCCGATTTTGTTGCGAACTATCCCTTATTACAACTGCATAAGACACCGCAGTGTTTACCTTGACGTGATTTTCGTGCTTATCAACATTTGCTCCTTGCGGGATTCAAATCCGACACAGAAGTCAGGAGCGATAACCACTGCATCAAACGTATATAAATAAATCCTTGAAAATAAGATATCTAGTAACAAAGTTATTTTTTATGAGAAAATCACTTCGTTCGTTTTTCAATGTATGTTTCTCATTTTGGAGCTCTATCAAGTGATTGATAGCACCATACTCGATAGTCATTCCTTAACCCGTCTTTACTCCTAACTGCAGTAGGTAACTTTATAATTACATATTTTTTATGGAGAAGAAAATATATATATGTGACATTAAATTTTATTCAAATGCCTTCCTAATATTTACCCCATAATAGCAACTATTTCGGCTTAACTAGTATAACCAGGTAGTGCCATAAGACATATTGTATGGAATAGGTGCTGTCAAAACTAAGAATCTGGGATTTGTTATGTAATACCAACACTTTAAATCGATTTTAATTACGTGGTGCGTAAGAAGCATAGAGTAGACCCCCTTATTACTTTTCATTTTCTACCTGAAAGAAGCAAGGGAATAATTATTCGACTGCCTGGAGTCACTGTCAGCTTTCAAAATTAGAAAAGCTGATTTGTCAAAGCCATCACTTTGTTTTAATAATTTAGAGTGGAGTGGAGCATAAATTTTAATTAATTCTTAAATCATTTAGGAAAATATGATTCATAAACAAATGTTATAAAAATAAACCAACTTACAATGTACAACATCAACATTTTTGAGATGATAAATAGAAGTTGTTAACTTAGCCTAACTGACTCTTTCACTATGTCCTTCCTAATACAAGCCCAGTCTTAGGGCCTAAGTCACACATTAAGTCCGGTTCAACAAATAATTCAAATATGGAACTTCATTTTGTATGAAGTATTGGACAAATAACGCTGATTGTTAAATAGGTCGGTCTTTGTGTAGAGAAGCTATGCCCAGCAAAAATGTGTCGCAAATACGTCGTATTCCTTGAAATTTGAACTTCGAATATGAAACAGTTTGTATAAGTTGATAACAAGTGGCGATAATTTATGTAGAACGTGATTAATTCGTGGTACCATGTCTATACGCTGGTTAATTTTCAATGATTTAATTAAAGTTAACACGAATAACTAGAAAATGAAGTGATTATGTTGATAGCAAAACCAACATGTTTACAATCATATATATACTTCATCATCTTTATTAGCTTTCTAGTAAAAATGTAGCTGGTTTACAAAACCGGTTATTTTTGACTCTACTGTTTTAACAACTCGCTAATTCTATTCTTTGTGGCCAGTGTTAAATGCAGTAAAACGCACATAATTACGCTCGTTAAACAGCTTTTGTAAATAGACACAAAGAAGTAATGCTGAGAAACTGGAATTAAAATTCTTTACTAAAAGTTTTAGCGTAAAGGCTTATGGAATGGTATAAGTTGTGGCGTAAAGGCTTGTATGATTTTTTCTAAGTCTTAGCGTGACGGCTTATGGTTTTCTCTATTTGAAACAATTTTAGCTATTAAAATTTTATGTACAGCATATGGGAATTAACTTAATTTATTCACAAACTTTATGAATGTTTTTGCACTCATTAGCTACGTTGAATGTCTGCGCTCATTAGGTTACAGTACTTTAAACAAATAAGTAGCTACGCACACCCACGTACACCGTACGAGAAGGATTGAACTTGTTATACCATAAGCTACAGCCCCCCCAAACCCAACAATCCACGCCTACCATAGCAACACTGGCCACAAAAGCCATAGGTGTTTTGAGGTAGAAACGAACTGTATTCTTGGCAAAATTATAATGCGGCTCACGCTGACTTTGCACCAGCGTCAATTGGCTTTACGATTATTATTATTTGAGAAAACGCCGGAGGATTTTTCGAGGCCGTGCCTGGAATATATTTTGGATTTCGTTGTCATGTTTGGTAGGCGTAAAACGTTCTACAAATTAGTAGTCTATGATTCGTTAATAATAAAAGCTTGGTGTTGATATTTGTTTGCCTGTATTATTACCGTGTTATAATAACTGTCACCCAACTAAGCTTTCTTATAATTTATTTTGCCTCTAAACTTAGCAGTTAAGAATCTGGTAGCCCAAGATCCCGATGAACTCTACAAGTAAGAACTAAGCTCACATATCAACGTGAAAAGTTTCAAATTATCGCATTTTTTATAAATTTAACTTTATAAAATCAATCGAGAACTCAGTAGATAAGTATGGATAAAGATAGTCAGAAGGATCAACATCACGTGCGCGAGTGTGCATGAATTAACTGACTTACTCAAACTCCGGGTCGACCCCAGATGTCATATTACTGACATGATTGAAATGAAGTTGGTAGCCTAAAATCCGACGCGAACCCATACTTTCAGGATATTTTTAGGACCTGAGCATGTTACATATTAAATCATTTATACGTGATTGTGGATAGTTCTTAATTTGATATAGCAACATTGCAACTGATATTATTAAAGACTGTAAATATTGAATCAAAACATTATTGGCATAGTTTATAACTCCAATGTTTAGCAACCAGTGTAGTCTTTCCTCTTTAAATGTATTTTAAATTGTCAATCATACAAACTAGCATTTATTATCAAACGTTATTACAATACACTTTTGTTTCACATTAACATCACGCTTAAACACAATCTCTTGCGAATTCCCAGACTAGAAATCCTTTTATGTTGTCACTTTTAAAATAAATACAGACTTTGTCTCTAGCAAATAAAAGCTTAAAATGTGTTTTGAACACAGCCCGAAGCAAAATAGAATTGGGTTCAGAGGGTTTTGTAGAAATCCACGTTTTAGTTACTTGTATTCATATAGTACAAGCCGTGTTGTAAAAAACTAGTACTAATGTAACGAATTTGACTTAAATATTAAATATTGTTTAAATATATAAAAAACACTATTGCCATTTCACTAACGTAATTTACTAACATTATTTTTTGCAATAAGTACTAAAAGAAAAGTCTTAGATTAGCAACCCTTTTTTCAAAAGCAACGGCGCTGGACCTTTACTGTAAAGATGAGTAGCCGAGTAGGAGGCGGCCCTCTTGTAAAGATCGATTACACTTAATGCAGGCTGAATACTTAAAAACATTCTAAACCACAAAAAAAACTGTTCTTAAAACTAACCTGAACAGAACCACTGTACCCAAATCTATTGCGGTTTAAATCTCGTGAGAAATCCGACAGCTTCCACGGCGTCTGTGTGATTGGATTACAGCAATAAAACGACCGGATTGGCTATTGTTCATTTCTCAAAGTTATAATTTTGGTACGATCCTGAGAGAATCTGATTCAGGTAGCTATCAGAGATAAAGTATTTTCGGTGGCCGTTAATAATTAACTTTTCCATTATTTTTTAATGGCAACAATGAAAAAAAAAACTATTTTTACATTGATGTCGTTGAAACAAGTGACCTTTTGTCAACTGATAAACACTATCCTCAAACAAGAAATCGTATTTTCAGAATCGACAAAAGAAATTCGAATTCTGATCACTGTCCTCCGATCCAAGGAGTTATGGAAAAACTAAATAGTTTCTTTTCTCTTTTATATTGCATTTAAAGACAAAAATAAGATTGTAAGAACTGCAATTTAAGCCACTCTAACTATTAGGCAGCTTCATTGGTTTTTTTCCTGTTCCACATTAAGAAAATGGACAGACATTCAGCCAGAATCGTTAGAAAATGTCTAGGGACGCTCTGAATTCTAATTTTGGTGTTTAATTTTGTTTTATGTTTTCTGTTTTTTTTTTACAAAAATAGTACAAGCTTGGGATTAACGATAGCGCAAAATTTCTAATTTATAATATTAAATTCTTAATATTTTTTTTTTTTCATATCAGAAAATTGCCTAAGAGAAACTAGTTGTAATACATATTTTCAGCAAAATTGCCCTAAATGCAATGGAAACAATCAATTTAATTTTGGAATAGATTGTATCGGGATTGCTACCATGTGCCTTATTATTTTTGAGTTTTCGATATTTCGGCACTGTAGTCACGGCGTAACAGAAGCTGTTGAAGTTACGCCGTGACCATGGCGCTTGCAACGGTGCCGAAATATCGGAAACTTAAAAATAATAAGGTACATGGTAGCAATCCCGTTACAATCTGTTCCAATGTCAATGACCATGTAAGTTTAAATCAATATATTATTCAATTTAATTATTACAACGTCCTACATTACTTGTTTTTACATTTATTATCCTTACTAACGACATAATGCAGCAATAATGTAACTGCTGCATTAGAGTGATGGTATTCCTATATTAAAATAAAAATGCTTGACCTGATTACATGTAAATCAATCATCTAAAACATAAAATCCGTATAGTTACATTTATATTCTTTGAGTTGTTGATACTGTTAGATGTTATTGTGGTGGTGTGAACATTAAAAGCATTTTGTTTTAACTTACATTCAAACATTTTTGGTTAATCATGTTACTGAACGTATTTTTAACGAAACCTATGTGGTCAAATAGCAGACATCCATAAAATAATGTGATATTTCTTCACGATTTAAATGCAATAAGTATACTAGATCCAAGAAATACCTGTCATGAATAAAATTGCTTTCTTGAATCGGATGAATTTTATTCACAAAACAAGAACACTTATTCTAATATTTATGACAAAGGAACGCGTTCGCTATAAATCCTTTACCTTCTAGTAGTACTAGACATAGGTATTCTGTCTGCGGTGTAAATAAATAATATCTCTAAAATAGGTCACATTTCATGCTTAGAAAATTTCCGGAGAAGAATAATTTGAAATCGTAGACATGACGTTTTCATTTTTGTCGTAATTTATTTGTTTGTCATTGTAATTCAAGACTAAGTATTAGATATAAAATAATTATTACGTTCAAACTTACTTGATTCCTATTTTTAAAAAGACGGCATTACAAGGTCACGTTGTTTCATCTATTCTCTCCAGTAGACTGTGCATAGTTCATTGTATCCGATTTTGTCGAATTCCAGAATACAGTTTAAATTTCGAAGCTCGTCACTGGCCAGTTCTTCTACGGACTCGGTGCGCGCGCAAGGACTGACAGTTCGCGTTATCTCGCATTTGTACGAAATTCAAAATTCGAAAATGGTGCGTTTATTATTTTGTGGAGAATGCCGGAGAAAATTTACTTTTATATTTGTTTTAAAAATAAATTGATGTTGATAATTGTAAAAAGTAATAAATATTTGTAATAAGTGTTGATATTGTTTCGTTACAGCAAACTACTTTAGATGATGAACAAATCGCAAGTAAGGATATATTTTATTCTTTTCTAACATACTCGTACCTACAACGAAACGTTTTGATAAGCACGTTACTTACATATCGAATTTAATAAAACTCAATCACTAAACTAAAACTGTTATCCGTAAAAGCTAAGTAAATGGACTTGTCTTTTGACCATTATTTGAAAGTGCTTGCTTTTTTTCGTAGAGTTGAATAAATAGGTAGCTTTTCTCTCAAGTCGTTGTTTATCTGATTATTTATCATCAATATTTTGTATACATATTTGTTGACAGGTAGCTGAAATATTAAGGTTTCGTAACTTTTTCCAACATTAAATAAATACAGATTTTAAAAACTTACTTATCTAATCCAAATTTTTGTTATTATGTACCAGGGACATTAGACCAATGGCAGTTCGGCAATAAGTCAGATTTTAAATGAACTTAATTCTAATCTGAATAACAGCTTCAATCGCAAGGAGTAAAAAAATCTAGGTACTTTCTCTTGCAATAGCAATATTCTTGTATGATTTTATGTATGGTAACTGTTCATTACCTGTGATATTATTACGCTATTACAATTAATGCTTGTGCACAACACACATTCAAACTGCGTCAATTTTATTATTTATTATCGATTGCAAGCCATGATTTAATAAAAAATGAATTACCAATTATTTGAACACAACACTTTTTTATAATTACGAAAAAGTGGCCACCCACCAAGTATCATTTTGGTCTATCTAATTTAAAATAAGAGTATAGATGAGTTAACATTTTTTTTTATTGTTCTGCATCACTTCTGTTGAAGTTATACTTGTTTCTGAAGTTAAAGTTCTGTTGAAGTTTTTAACGCCATTATTTATCTTCAGAATTTCCAGTTTTAATTATGTTTTTTTTCATTTATTACAAGTTTTTTAAGACGTGATTAGGATTCTTAATTTATTTACAGAAACAGTTATCAGTTCGCAATTTTTTGTTTTCAAAGTGTCGTACTTTCATTAAAAAATCACTCTGGTCGATGTTTTCGTTACAAGGTTAAATGTTAACTGTTTAAAGATTAAATTAAAATTTATTTGCAATTTACACAGTGTCAATTTTATGTGTTTTTGGCAGTGTTTGTGTTCTTTGAACACTTAACATTATTATCAGCTATACAAATATTATCAATCTGAAGAGTTTGTGTGTTTGTTTGAACGCACTCATCTCAGAAATTACTGAATCGATTAAAAAAATGTGTAAGATAGCTTTTTTATTGAAGACGGTGACTTTAGTACTACTTTTATCAAACTCTACGTGGTGTAAAAAATTAGTACGACTTTATTTATATGAAAATGCACTTCATTCTTTTAAAACCTTGAAAAAGGATACGTGATGCTGAAAACGTTGCCAAATTGAAAATTAAAATACGGGAAAAACAAAAAGAAAGGCTGCAGACCGCACGGCGCCGTATCATTACCAATTTACATGAATTACGACCACCATTTTGTTTTTATGCTATAACAAAGAACATCATAATGAATAATCGCGGAAAAATGCATTTACAAATGAAGAGAAATTGCTGTTATTATAAAAGAAAACAAAGTAAAAGACGTGGCATATTACATTTCCGGAAAGTTGGTACTACTATCTAGAGCCGTTTTATTATTTTCATTTTATTGGTTAGTTCACATAAGTTATACAAAACATGAATAAACTGGACACTTCTGAACCTTTGTTATCAGAAAAGAAAGTTACTAAAAATACAAGTTTTTTATGGGCGCAAGCTGTCAATACCTAAGCTTAAACTATCCAAACACTTTTCCGAACATAACTTTGGGATTTACTTTATGAATCAACATCATTTAGTGATATAAACTAGTAACTAATCTTATATAAGTGCATATTTCTCCGTCGCTAAATGATTATTCAGATCATATCGTAACAGATAACACTGATATAAACTTACTCAGACTTTGTAAAACACACAGTTAATTTACTAAATTAAAAAATGCATTGTTATCCTGCCTTTCATCATCATCATCATTATCAGCCAAAAGACGTCCACTGCTGAACATAGGCCTCCCCCACGGCTGTCCACAGCGACCGATCACTAGCAGTCTGCATCCAGTTTGATCCTGCGATTTACAAGGTTGTCTGTCCATCTTCTAGGTGGACATCCTACGCTGCGTCTTTGGTCGAAGGGACTCTGGAACTTTTCTGCCCCAACGGCCGTCACTTCTTCGCGCTATGTGCCCTGCCAATTCTGCCTTTAGCAGTAATTAAATATTTATTTTAAATTCTCGAGAATTTCCCTCCAGTCCCGCCAGTTATAATTTTAGAAAACCATGACGGCTGTAGCCATTGATCAGTCATCGACTATCATTGACAAGTCACTGTTGCTCCGGAGTCAGGTAATGCACACATAGCTTTGAGTGTCCATGTTTATTCATATTGCTTAAGATGCAAAATATTTACGTATAAGAAAATAACTAAGCTAAACAACTGTTTCATCTTAGGATAGAAACAGCTGCTTTCTGAAAATTGGATCAAAAGGTACATGGAACCATTTAAGGGCAAATTAATTTAAGTGATAATATTTTCACTGTATCTTTGTTTATATCAAAGACATAGGACACTATCATTATTTTACGGAAAATCAAGTTCTTTTAATATTTTATATAACAAAGAAAAATATATTTGTAAAACAGCACCCTGACAATTTTTAAAGTTATCCACGTCATCGGCTTCGCTTCTCTCAATTCTATGCTTATAACTTCTATTTCTCTTATCTTCACCTTTATTATTGATAAATAAATATCTAGAAACAATATTATCCTAACTCAAAAAACCGTATAAAAACTACAAAAAAAAATAGCTGAATCGGCCCTTTAAATATTATTACTTAAAACGAGGTGATTTTATATGTTACTAAAGCCATCTAAGAATCTACAGATATTACACTAGCAGCCTTTAATGACAAGATGATATAGGCCTATAAGTGATCCTCAGATCTGAACTCTATTTCAAACTATCAAGTTGGTAAAGTAACCGTTTCGTCGCAGTACGTTCCTTAACGTAACTGTCAAATACACAAATGAAATGGGTACCTACCTATTAAGTAAGATAAGTAGAAGAAAGAGAAGTACATCAATGCACTCTTACGCACTGTAGTACTAACCTACATAGTATTAGTACCTACTGTACCTACCTAGCCGCTGGGTGCTAAAAATGGTAGCAAATTTGAAAAATTAAACCTTTAAGGACCGATTTTGCCAACGTCAGAGAAGACTACTCCAACTGAATAAGTATAAAACGAACGATTTTGAAATGTCATTTACATAAATGATTGCTAACAAATAGAAGATGTTTTCAAATAAGGTGTTTCGTATTTTATTCGATGAATATTCCTTATCTGACGTTGGAAAAACCGGGCATACATAGTTAAATTTAAAATACAATTATAATCACTTATGCGTTAAATATTCCGCTTACACTAATAAAACTGAATGAAACTGCAACAATATTTCAACAAACACTTACAAAATGACATTGCTTTTTCAATTGCACGTCATAAAGTTAATTTCACTTTAAAATGAAATAATATCGCAGCGGCGCAGTCTGTTGCAGTAATCACATAAGCGCGATATTTATTGCTCGCTTTTGCTAACTATTGCTGCATAATTCGCAAAGTAAATGGTTAAAAAACCGGCAACCGGCCAAGTGCGAGCCGGCTTGGGCACTGAGAGTTCCGGGCCAAATTTAACTGAATTAGGGAACCACTTACTTCCACTTAGCAAAAATTACACAATATTTTGTTGACAGCAAACATAACTTTGTTTTTTATAGTGTTTGTATAAATAACAATGTTATATTTGCGGTTGATGAAAATGTGCTATATCTACTATCTATGTGCTGTACCTACGATGTCGTTTAACTAGTTAAAGTTGAAATTTAGCTAGGTCCTACAGCATGTATTTTTTTTTAGTTTACACTCGCTTAGTTTAAATGCTAAAGTGAGTTAGTTTAAAAGTTAGAGGGAGGGTGGGGAGGGGGTGGACGCCAATTTTACCACTTTGGAAGCATCTATCTCTTAAACGTTAGCAGGAACGTCGATATCCAACTTTCAATAGACACCTCACACGCATAAGTTTGACATTTTAGTATTTTTCATAGTTTGAGATGGTTTTAGTTTCATCACGTGAGCTTAAATATAATTATTTTTTGTAAAATAATCGTAAAGCGGTTAACAGAATACATCTACCTACCAATTTTTAACGGTGTGACATAAGGGCGGACAGACAGACAGACAGCAGACGTGACGAAACTATACATCGGATAGGAATTTGAAATGTCTTGCGCATAACCACATTTAACGAAAATCCCTTGCATACATGTCACAAATACGAGTGTCACTCACTCTTTAAACAAAATGAAGTGCAAGACCTTTTTCCTCTAAGTGCAGCAGCGCCGTCGGTCAAATTTGAAGGGGTTAGTGCTGTCATTTAGAGCGCTTTAACATTTAAGTGACTTTAGCAGCGCGGCAGCAGCGCAAATTACATGCAACAGCAGCGCGAATTACGCGTGACAGTAGCGCTGCCGATGATATTATTCTATACACGGCAGCGCGGCAGCAGCGCCGCAGCGGCGCGTAAGTCGCGCGGGTCCGTCCCACTGTACCCATTACTCATTGCAGTGGTAATACAATCCCCATATTTGCACTGAAATGGGTAATGGGTGTAGTAGGACCGACCCAGTGATGGTCCCATGTGAAGGCGCACTTATGTATGAAATTATCAGCAGCGCGGTTGTCGCGCAATCGTCGCGCTGCTAAAGTCGCCTAAGTGTGAAAGCGCTCTAAAGGTGGTCAAACGCTAGAGACTGCTACCCCCTTCATAATTTTAAAACAACTAGATGTCTTTTTTAATTGCATGAAATGAAGTAAATTTTCTCACACACACCAACTATAAAATGAAACATTTGCAGTGAAAAAGTCCGTTGCAGATATCACTTATTACATGCGCGAAATATTTATTGCTCGCTTCCACTAATTGTCGCATAATTCAACAGAATCGGAAAGTAAATTGCTAGAGGATTAAACCCCTCGGAAACTGTTTCATTGAAGCCCCAATTTGTAAACAGTTTATGAGTGAAGCAACTCTGTGAGCTGTTATTTTTTTATGATAATTTCATTTCTTTTTACATTTGGCTACGAAATACGACTAGTAAGAATAGGTTATTTTTTTCAGGCTGGATCATACTTTACTAGTGACAGCTTTCGATTCTTTCTTAGGAAACGTACTACGTTACGCTTTATCAGATAATATCTCATTTTGATTCTCCATTATAATTTAAGAGCTTTTGACGACCTCCGTGGTGTAGTGGCTGAGCCGATAGGTTTCAAGGCGTCGCCGCTCCGAGGTCCCGGGTTCGATTCCCGGTCGGGTCAATATAGAAATCAAAATTTTCTGCATTGTGTCTGATTTCCGTTACACAAGTGCATTGGCTACTTACTCTAGGATCAGAGCAATGTATGTGATCGGTGTCCAATATTTATTTATTAAAAAAAAAAACTGATGGGTTTTAAGTTAAAAATCTATACTAATATTATAAAGCTGAAGAGAATTATTTGTTTTAACGCTCTAATCTCAAGTACTACAGGACTGATTTGAAAAGTGGAAAAAGTCGCGGGGGACCGCTAGTAAATAAATAAAAACATATTAAGTCATTATAGATGTATTCGTAGCGCAGTAGTGGCAGTGTTTGGTAGTGATTACCGCAATGAAGCAACCTTGGGAGGTATCGTGTCTAGATTAGTAACCATTCCGATCATATAAGATATCACGAGCATCTTTGCACTTTAAAAACCATGTGAAGCTGTTCGTCTCGGCTAAAATCAGTTGGTGTTAGTCGTTAAGCCTTGTCAAGAGGCCCTATAAATATCCTTTGGACATTCCCACACATCGCCATCTAGTCCCAAAGTAAGCTACTCAAAGCTTGTGTTATGGTTGCCAGACAACGGATACAATACTTAAATACTTTTTGTTTGTAAATACATACATGATATACATAGAAAACACCCAGACCAATACAAACAGACATGTTCATGCACACAAATGTTTGTTTTGTGCGGGGATCGAACCCGCAACCCGCTGCGTAGTAGGCAATTTCTCGACCACTACACCAGACGGGTCGTCATGGGCGGCTTGATAAATTCTGACAGCGAGGTTGGTCGCTTGCATTGCAAACACCCCTCCATCAATCCGCACTAAGCCCGCTTGGTGGAGTAGCTCAAAATTTCTTTAAAGTTGAGGTAAGGCAGGGCTTTGCCAGGGGTGGGACGTTACAGGCTAGCTTTTTAATTAACTTAAAGCCATTTTATCAGATATTAAGATATTGTCTTAGCAAAGTTGTTAAAATGTGTACAAATGAAACGGACGCTGTAACTAAGCTTTTTAATTCCGCTCATAAAATTTGTAGAATGTGAGTGGAATTTATACCTAACGTTTCTTTTGTTAAACGCAAAAATAAAAATGTAAACGTGAATTTCAGCGAGCCCATTGAAATTAAACGCAGGCGTTTGAAATAGTTTTGTAGGCGAACAATTTATTATTCTGGTACAGTCAGCAAGATACTACGAGTGTGTACATAAAGTTACAGCTTCAAAAATTAATACAGATATCAATGAATTGAAAATTTGGTTATTATATGATGGAAATAGGATGTTTTTAGGCGAATGTATATAAAATAAAAATTTGGATGTTTACAAATGAATAACATAATCATTTCAAAGGATTCCTTTTAATTTTCATAATAATTATTAATGTTCATAAGATAAAAGCACTTCAAAATGGACACAACAACAATTTTATCTAATATGATTCCATTGGTGGTCAATACATGAAATATTAAAGTTTGCGAACATGGTAAAAATATATTGGATATGTACAATTTGGCGACTTTTGAAAACGATACCCTATATAAATCTGTCTGTCATTCCGGATTCAAAAGTTGCCTTTCGCAAGCCGAAACAATTTAAACTGGATGGCAGAGGCTCTACTCTGACAGACTCATTAATTTATTAAAAAGAAAAAACAAGGCAAAGTTGTAGGCTCTATCACTCTAAATAAATACGTTGAAGGTGCCGCATGCGCTGACAAACGTACATTTGGTAGATCTTCAAGTATTGTTTTTATAAATAATATTTTTTGAGGACTATTTAGTTTTCTAAAGAGTCAAGTTGGAGCTAAGTAACTGCTTAAAAGTTTTAAAATGAAACGCTCATAATTATTGATTATTTTGGTAGATAACACTCTTATTTGCGACTCATTCGTGTTGCGTGCTTGTCACATCGAGCTTTTCTTTAACAATTTGTGTTTTATTATATAAATAAAATATCTAATACAAGTATATATTTTTGTTATGTCCTTGTTGCTAGCTTTCATTTGACACCCATATTGCTATGATATGAAAAAAAATACATCCCTCCTCTCCCCCTTTTCTTCATTATTGGTCACCATTTTCAAAATTTATATAGCCTATGTCACTGTTTAAGGAGTGCCTTATTTATCACAAAAATATTAAAATCTCTTCAACCGTTTGAGCTGTAGGGCGTGCCAAAGAAATGGACATACATACACACATACGCTAGGAAAACCTTACCCTCCTTCTGGCGCAGTCAGGAAAAAAAGGTAGGTACACCATTGGTGCTCAACAGGGACAGAGATACCTTGATTCGATAGTACTGACATTCTGGTGTCCAGGCCTTCGCTTATAGTGATCCCTTTCACTCACAAAATTATACTCGTTAGAGCGAAAATGAAGGCAAGATTTGAATATCGACATTCTATAGAGTAGGAGCCGAGGGTAAAAGCCTTTGGATATAGCCAGCTGCCAGTTTGTGTTGGAGTAAATTACGAGTAAGCTCTTCTAACTTTTAGAAGTGCGAGTGGCTTTAAAACACTCGTACCATACTGTGCTAAATTTGCAAGGGTTAAAGAGTTTTTCTCTTTTTTCTTTTTGAGTGAGCTGCTCGTAGCGCAGTGGTAGCAGCGCTTTGGTAGTGATACCGAAGTGAAGCAACCTACAGCACGGTCGTGTTTGGATGGGTGACCATTCCGACCCTATAAGTGACGTATCTCCGTGCTTCGGAAGTCACGTTAAGCCGTTGGTCCCGGCTAATATCGGTTGATATTAGTCCTTAAGAGTAGTCAGAGACCTTATGGGCGGCTTGATAACATCTAACAGCAGAGTTAGTCGCTTGTCTTCAACCCCTTCACCAATACGCACTGAGCCCGCGTGGTGGATTATGGCGCGAACTATCTCATAGTTGAGGTTAGGCCTTTGCCCAGCAGTGGGCCGTTACAGGCTAACTTCACTTTACAATTACCATTTGGGTAAAGAGTCCTTTTATAGAAAATTAAAAACAAATAAATTATACATATACATATGTGTAAGCAAAATATGCGCAACACGATTTATACCCAATTCGCATAATTCTACCTACACTTCATTTTTGAAGCCAATTTTTTATAGGTGCAAGTGTAAGTTTCACTAGAACGACATTACTTCAGAAAAAAAAACTACTTAGTATTTTTTTTATGTTTGAAATTAAGAAAACCCGTTATTAAGACAATTTATGTCCAATTCGCAAGGGTAAGGATTACCTACACTTCATTTTCAAAACCATTTTTAGGGTTCCGTAGCTGAATGGCAAAAAACGGAACTCTTATAGTTTTCAAGTCTGTCTGTCTGTGTATTTGTCTGTCTGTCTGTGTATTTGTCTGTCAGTCCGTATGTCACAGCCACTTTATTCTGTAACTATAAGCATCACACAATTGACATTTGGTAGAAAGATGTATCCTGTTATACGCTCTAAGATTCTCATACAAAAAAAAATTTTTGTCAAACCTATGCGTATGGGGTGTCTATTGATAGGTATTTTAAAATGACATAGAGGTTCCTAAAATGTTTTCTTTAAAGTCTAACTTTTGATAGATAGACGCTTCCAAAGTGGTAAAATGGCCGTTCCAAAAAAAGTTTTTTGGTTTTAGTTTACATGAAACTTCCCAGTTTCATGTAAAGCCCCCCTTTCAGCCCCCCCCCTTAAATTCCATTATTTTTTATTTTTTGTATAAGAATCGTAAAGCGGTTAACAGGATACATCTTCCTACCAAATTTCAACAGTGTGATGCTTATAGTTAAGTGTGATGCTTATAGTGTGACATACGGACGGACAGACAGACAGAAAGTCTTGATGAAACTATAAGGGTTCCGTTTTTTGCCATTCGGCTACGGAACTCTAAAAATATATCGTTTAATTCTTATTGAGGTCCGATTTTATCTACCTCCTTGGAAAAATCAGGCCTCTGTTGGATAAGTCTTACCTGACGTTAATAAAATCGGCCCGTTGTTTACTCCTTGTCTTAATGGCAAAGTTGACACAAAGACTTAAACAGCTCTTAGATAATGTTTATCTAGTTCAGGAAACCGCTGTACAAGCGAGCTCAAGTACGGAAGAGAAAACGGAACTACGGAGTGACGGAATAATAATGTCCTAGGGACAGACACGGAGGTAGATTATACCCTTTGTGATAATCTAAGTACTTAAATATTACTTATTTTCCTTATCAAGAATCTGTCGATAATCGATATGTATATTTTGCGTGTAGCACAAATCTGTTTAGAACGAATGTACGAATTCCCGAAGACGGTAAAAAAGATAACAGTAAAGCTGGTAAAAGTTAAACTATGTGATTTGTAAAGGCGTATGTAAGGATTGACAGTTATGTCTTTTAGAATAATGCCTTTCAATAAGGGGTTTTCTTTCTTTCTTTACGTCACATAGATAAACCTATATTAATAACTGTCCCCATAGCCGATTTCGACTACTGGCCAGTCACAACGACTAACCGACTGCGCTGGACATGGTAAAGCGCACAAGTGTGTGCGCAAACACAGGTGCACTCTCTATTTCTTACACTCTCATAACCCGATGTGACAGCAATGTGACACGACCGGAGAGAGTTCAGGCGCAGGACCAACGGTTTAACGTGCTTTTTCCGAGGCACGAGGGTGAAACACCGCCAACTTCCAAACTCCGGGCTACCATAAGAATTTCTGAACAAAATAACCCATGTATATTTGGTTGGCCCAACTCGGGGATCGAACCCGGGACCTCTGGTTGCTTTAAAGTGCTAACCTCTTACGGCTGTGCCAGCGAGGCAGTTATACATATATTATAGATAAACCTTAAAAATGTGTCCAGGCATGCAATAATAAAACTTTAATGGCAATAACTGCAACGATTTTCCCACAAAACCCCACTATATGGCAGTGATTTTATTTAAATTTTACAAAAATTACCTTACTCATGAAATTTACGGGGATTTGAGTCTCACTTCGTGTAGAGGCTGGTTTTTGGTGTTATTTTAAAGAAAGGGGCGTGGCTTAACTAACATATTACGACGCTGTCAAATAACTTCAGTTTTTTTTCATTTCCGAAAGGAGAAAGTCTTTTTGGATTATTTGGATAACTTAACAAATTGATGCAGCAATCACTGCTTTCAGTCTGTAACATTATGATTTATAAACGATTAAAGAGACCATTACACTTATATTGACGTACAATGGCCTCAGTATTTTTATTTTTATTTTTCAGCAGTCACACAATAAGTATTAATTTTCTAAGTGTGCCAAACAGTGAATTTAAACGTGTATTGCGTTACTGTTATAGACCAAAAGCAGTGGTTGCTACATCAGTTTGTTAAGTAACTCAAATACTTTTAAGTAATAAAAAAACGTATATCAATAGTCTCGTTTTAGTACTATTTTAAAATAAAATTGTCCGAATGCGCAAATAAAACTGTAAAAAAATTACTTTCTCCTTTCGGAATTTAAAAATCTGAAGTTATTCGACACCGTCGTAATGAATTAGTTAAACCATACCTTTTTTTGTAAATAACTCCAAAAACGAGTCCCGATTTCTATGCCCCGATTTAGGACTCAGAAAATATATCAAGATCGAAAAGAAAGAGAAAAATACCGTTCTAGTTTTTGATCCGATGTTTGACGCGGGTCTTGCTGACTGTCAACTCAGCTAGGGGATCGCATGTTTTTCTCGCCCCGATTTTTAGACCTTCGCATGTGTTTGGTAGGAAACAGATGGTTCGCTTATATTCAGGAGAAAGGTTTCTCAAAGTATGGTTGAATCAGTAGTACCTATTTAGTGTTCAAGTTAAGATTTTGGCTATTACTTATAAGACTACAGAACGCTAATTTAGCCTGTTTACTAAGTGTTTTGAAATTAATAAACCTTTGGAGCTTTGTTTACGAAATATGCAGTGTGTTTCACATTTAGGTACATCACGCTTAAACACAATCTCTTGCGAATTCCCAGACTAGAAATCCTTTTATGTTGTCACTTTTAAAATAAATACAGACTTTGTCTCTAGCAAATAAAAGGTTAAAATGTGTTTTGAACACAGCCCGAAGCAAAATAGAATTGGGTTCAGAGGGTTTTGTAGAAATCCACGTTTTAGTTACTCGCATTCATATAGTACAAGCTGTGTTGTTAATAACAAGTACTAATATAACGAATTTGTATTACATATTAAATATTGTTTAAATATATTTAAAAAATACTATTATCAATCCATTACACTAACGTTATTTACATACGTTTTTTTTATACACTAATAGAAAAGTTATAGATTAGCGGCCTTTTTTCCAAAGCGCCGGCGCTGGACGTCCACTGTAAAGATGGGTAGATGGCCTACTTGTAAAGATCGAAGAATTACTCTTCATGCAGGCTGAATACTTTGGACCAGATCATCCAAAAAACTAAGCATTGTCCGTTTCACGACTAAGATGTATTATGTTTATTCTAAAACTAAAAACATGTTGCATAAACAGACGGGTAGATAGGGCTGACGTCATGCGAAATAACGTTTTCATAAGAGACCGGAAATTTCGCACGGTTGGACCGTCAGCACCGTAGCTCAATTAAAAAAGCGTTTGGCCCAGATAACCAGAAGTTGCTGGTTCGAGTCCTGTCTGTGCGCAATTCTTGATTTCTTATTTCATCTTTAAGAATATAAAATATGACACTGGGTGTTAAAAACATTCTAAATCACTTAAAAACTGTTCTTGAAACTAACCTTATTGTGAACAGAACCACTATACCCAAATCTATTGCAGTTTAAATCTCGTGAGAAATCCGACAGCTTCCACGGCGTCTGTGTGATTGGATTACAGCAATAAAACGACCGGATTGGCTATTGTTCATTTCTCAAAGTTATAATTTTGGTACGATCCTGAGAGAATCTGATTCAGGTAGCTCATGATCAGAGATAAAGTATTTTCGGTGGCCGTTAATAATTAACTCTTCCATTATTTTTAATGGCAAAAATGAAAAAAAAACTATTTTTACATTGATGTCGTTGAAACAAGTGACCTTTTGTCAACTGATAAACACTATCCTCAAACAAGAAATCGTATTTTCAAAATCGACAAAAGAAATTCGAATTCGGATCACTGTCCTCCGATCCAAGGAGTTATGGAAAAACTAAATAGTTTCCTTTCTCTTTTATATTGCATTTAAAGACAAAAATAAGATTGTAAGAAATGCAATTTAAGCCACGCTAACTATTAGGCAGCTTCATTGTTTTTTTTTCCTGTTCCACATTAAGAAAATGGACAGACATTCAGCCAGAATCGTTAGAAAATGTCTAGGGACGCTCTGAATTCTAATTTTGGTGTTTAATTTTGTTTTATGTTTTCTGTTTGTTTACAAAACTAGTACAAGCTTGGGATTAACGATAGCGCAAAATTTCTAATTTATAATATTAAATTCTTAATATCAGAAAATTGCCTAAGAGAAACTAGTTGTAATACATATTTTCAGCAAAATTGCCCTAAATGCAATGGAAACAATCAATTTAATTTTGGAACAGATTGTATCGGGATTGCTACCATGTGCCTTATTATTTTTGAGTTTTCGATATTTCGGCACTGCAGTCACGGCGTAACTGAAGCTGTTGAAGTTACGCCGTGACCATGGCGCTTGCAACGGTGCCGAAATATCGGAAACTTAAAAATAATAAGGTACATAGTAGCAATCCCGTTACAATCTGTTCCAATGTCAATGACCATGTAAGTTTAAATCAATATATTATTCAATTTAATTATTACAACGTCCTACATTACTTGTTTTTACCTTTATTATCCTTACTAACGACATAATGCAGCAATAATGTAATTGCTGCATTAGAGTGATAGCAATGCTATATTAAAATAAAATTTCTTGACCTGATTTCATGTGAATCAATCATTAAAAACATAAAACTCTAATACTTTTATCTTGCTTAAGTTTTTAAGTACCAATTGGAGACTTAAACTCAATAGGAAATTCAGGACCTTTTCGCAAGCACATAAAATCCGTAAAGTTACATTTATATTCTTTGAGTTGTTGATACTGTTAGATATTATTGTGGTGGTGTGAATATTAAAAGCATTTTGTTTTAACTTACATTCAAACATTTTTGGTTAATTATGTTACTGAACGTATTTTTAACGAAACCTAGGTGTCAAATAGCAGACATCCATAAAATAATGTGATATTTCTTCACGATTTAAATGCAATAAGTATACTAGATCCAAGAAATACCTGTCATGAATAAAATTGCTTTCTTGAATCGGATGAATTTTATTCACGAAACAAGAACACTTTTTCTAATATTTATGACAATGGAACGCGTTCGCTATAAATCCTTTACCTTCTAGTAGTACTAGACATAGGTATTCTGTCTGCGGTGTAAATAAATAATATCTCTAAAATAGGTCACATTTCATGCTTAGGAAATTTCCGGAGATGAATAATTTGAAATCGTAGACATGACGTTTTTATTTTTGTCGTAATTTTTTTGTTTGTCATTGTAATTCAAGACTAAGTATTAGATATAAAATAATTATTACGTTCAAACTTACTTGATTCCTATTTTTAAAAAGACGGCATTACAAGGTCACGTTGTTTCATCTATTCTCTCCAGTAGACTGTGCAAAGCTGATTGTATCCGATTTTGTCGAATTCCAGAATACAGTTCAAATTTCGAAGCTCGTAACTGGCCAGTTCTTCTACGGACTCGGTGCGCGCGCAAGGACTGACAGCTCGCGTTATCTCGTATTTGTCCGAAATTCAAAATTCGAAAATGGTGCGTTTATTATTTTGTGGAATGCTGGAAAAAAAATACTTTTTTTATTTGTTTTAAAAATAAATTGATGTTGATAATTGTAAAAAGTAATAAATATTTGTAATAAGTGTTGATATTGTTTCGTTACAGCAAACTACTTTAGATGATGAACAAATCGCAAGTAAGGATATATTTTATTCTTTTCTAACATACTCGTACCTACAACGAAACGTTTTGATAAGCACGTTACTTACATTTCGAATTTAATAAAACTCAATCACTAAACTAAAACTGTTTTCCGTAAAAGCTAAGTAAATGGACTTGTCTTTTGACCATTATTTGAAAGCGCTTGCTTTTTTTCGTAGAGTTGAATAAATTGGTAGCTTTTCTCTCAAGTCGTTGTTTATCTGATTATTTATCATCAATATTTTGTTTACATATTTGTTGACAGTTAGCTGAAATATTAAGGTTTCGTAACTTTTTCCTACATTAAATAAATACAGATTTTAAATACTTACTTAACTAATCCAAATATATATTCTTATGTACCAGGGACATTAGACCAGTGGCAGTTTGGCAATAAATCAGATTTTTAATGAACTTAATTCTGATCTGAATAACAGCTTTAATCGCTAGGAGTAAAAAAAATCTCGGTACTTTCCCTTGCAATAGCAATATTATTGTTTGATTTTATGTATGTTAACTATTCATTACCTTCTATAAATAAATTATGAGAAATAATAATATTTTTTGTAGAAAACATGATTTTTAAACAGATTTTATTGTTGTAGTTTTTTGTGAATAATAACGCTGTTACAATCCATGCTTGTGCACAACACACATTCAAACTGCGTCAATTTTATTATATATTATCGATTGCAAGCCACGATTAAATAAAAAATGATTTAACAATTATTTGAACACAACACTATTTTATAATTACGAAAAAATGGCCATACACCAAGTATCATTTTGGTCTATCTAATTTAAAATAAGAGTATAGATGAGTTAACATTTTTTTTTATTGTTCTGCATCACTTCTGTTGAAGTTATACTTGTTTCTGAAGTTAACGTTCTGTTGAAGTTTGTAACGCCATTATTTATCTGCAGAATTTCCAATTTCAACTATGTATTTTTTCATTTATTAAAAGTTATTTGAGACGTGATTAGAATTCTTAATTTACTCAGAGAAACAGTTATCAGTTCGCAATTTTTTGTTTTCAAAGTGTCGTACTTTCATTAAAAAATCACTCTGGTCGATGTTTTCGTAACAAGGTTAAATGTTAACTGTTTAAAGATTTTTCATCAAGAATTTCATTAATGCGAAAGAAAATCGCTAAATAAATTAAAATTTATTTGCAATTTACAGTGTAAATTTTATGTGTTTTTGGCAGTGTTTGTGTTCTTTGAACACTTAACATTATTATCAGCTATACTAATATTATAAAAGTGAAGATTTTGTTTGAACGCGCTAATCTCAGAAATTTCTAGACCGATTAAAAACAAATTTGTTAAATTGCTTATTTATTAAGGAAAGCGACCTAAGTACTTCTTTAGGTGTATAATATTAGGACTTTATTTAAGCGAAAAAATGCACTTCAGTCTTTTAAAACTCTAAAACATTGTACGTGATGCTGAAAACGTTGCCAAATTGAAAATTAAAATACGGGAAAAACAAAAAGAGAGGCTGCAGACCGCACGGCGCCGTATCATTACCAATTTACATGAATTACGACTGCCATTTTGTTTTTATGCTATAACAAAGAACATCATAATGAATAATCGCGGAAAAATGCATTTACAAATGAAGAGAAATTGCTGTTATTATAAAAGAAAACAAAGTAAAAGACGTGGCATATTACATTTCCGGAAAGTTGGTACTACTATCTAGAGCCGTTTTATTATTTTCATTTTATTGGTTAGTTCACATAAGTTATACAAAACATGAATAAACTGGACACTTCTGAACCTTTGTTATCAGAAAAGAAAGTTACTAAAAATACAAGTTTTTTATGGGCGCAAGCTGTCAATACCTAAGCTTAAACTATCCAAACACTTTTCCGAACATAACTTTGGGATTTACTTTATGAATCAACATCATTTAGTGATATAAACTAGTAACTAATCTTATATAAGTGCATATTTCTCCGTCGCTAAATGACACTATTATAAACTTACTCAGACTTTGTGAAACACACAGTTAATTTACTAAATTAAAAATGCATTGTTAGCCTGCCTTTCATCATCATCATCATTATCAGCCAAAAGACGTCCACTGCTGAACATAGGCCTCCCTCACGGCTGTCCACAGCGACCGATCACTAGCGGTCTGCATCCAGTTTGATCCTGCGATCTTTACAAGGTTGTCTGTCCATCTTGTAGGTGGACATCCTACGCTGCGTCTTTGGTCAAAGGGACTCTAGAACTTTTCTGCACCAACGGCCATCACTTCTTCGCGCTATGTGCCCTGCCAATTCTGCGTTTAGCAGTAATTAAATATTTATATTAAATTCTCGAGAATTTGCCTCCAGTCCCGTCAGTTACAATTTTAGAAAACCATGACGGCTGTAGCCATTGATCAGTCATCGACTATCATTGACAGTTGCTCCGGAGCCAGAAAATGCACACATCACTTTGAGTGTCCATGTTTATTCATATTGCTTAAGATGCAAAATATTTACGTATAAGAAAATAACTAAGCTAAACAACTGTTTCATCTTAGGATAGAAACAGCTGCTTTCTGAAAATTGGATCAAAAGGTACATGGAACCATTTAAGGGCAAATTAATTTAAGTGATAATATTTTCACTGTATCTTTGTTTATATCAAAGACATAGGACACTATCATTATTTTACGGAAAATCAAGTTCTTTTAATATTTTCTATAACAAAGAAAAATATATTTGTAAAACAGCACCCTGACAATTTTTAAAGTTATCCACGTCATCGGCTTCGCTTCTCTCAATTCTATGCTCATAACATCTATTTCTCTTATCTTCACCTTTATAAATGATAAATAAATATCTAGAAACAATATTATCCTAATCTCTAATTAACTCAAAAAACCGTATAAAAACAACAAAAAAAATAGCTGAATCGGCCCTTTAAATATTATTACTTAAAACGAGGTGATTTTATATGTTACTAAAGCCATCTAAGAATCTACAGATATTACACTAGCAGCCTTTAATGACAAGATGATGTAGGCCTATAAGTGATCCTCAGATCTGAACTCTATTTCAAACTTGATAGTTGGTAAAGTAACCGTTTCGTCGCAGTACGTTCCTTAATATAACTGTCAAATACACAAATGAAATGGGTATCTATTTAATAAGATAATTAGAAGAAAGAGAAGTACATCAATGCACTCTAACGCACTGCAGTACTGACCTACATAGTATTAGTACCTACTGTACCTACCTAGCCGCTGGATGCTGAAAATGGTAGCAAATTTGAAAAATTAAACCTTTAAGGACCGATTTTGCCAACGTCAGAGAAGACTACTCCAACTGAATAAGAATAAAACGAACGATTTTAAAATGTCATTTACATAAATGATTGCTAACAAATAGAAGACGTTTTCAAATAAGGTGTTTCGTATTTTTTTTCATCATCATTTTTCAGACGTTGTAAAATCGGGCCTAAATAGTTAAATTAAAAATACAACTATAATCACTTATGCGTTAAATATTTCGCTTACACTAATAAAATTTAATGAAACTACAACAATGTTTCAACAAACACTTAACAAAATGACATTGCTTTTTCAATTGCACGTCATAAAGTTAATTTCACTTTAAAATGAAATAATATCGGAGCGGCGCAGTCTGTTGCAGTAATCACATGAGCGCGATATTTATTGCTCGCTTTTGCTAACTATTGCTGCATAATTCGCAAAGTAAATGGTTAAAAAACCGGTAACCGGCCAAGTGCGAGCCGGCTTGGGCACTGAGAGTTCCGTGCCAAATTTAACTGAATTAGGGAACCACTTACTTCCACTTAGCAAAAATTACACAATATTTTGTTGACAGCAAACATAACTTTGTTTTTTTATAGTGTTTGTATAAATAACAATGTTATATTTGCGGTTGATGAAAATGTGCTATATCTACTATCTAAGTGCTGTACCTACGATGTCGTTTAACTAGTTAAAGTTGAAATTTAGCTAGGTCCTACAGCATGTATTTTTTTTAGTTTACACTCGCTTAGTTTAAATACTAAAGTGAGTTAGTTAAAAAGTTAGAGGGAGGGTGGGGAGGGGGTGGACGCCAATTTTACCACTTTGGAAGCGTCTATCTCTTAAACGTTAGACTGTTAGAGAAAATGGCTTAGGAACGTCGATATCCAACTTTCAATAGACACCTCACACGCATAAGTTTGACATTTTAGTAT
The DNA here is from genome assembly GCA_963924145.1 of Pyrausta purpuralis. Taxonomy (NCBI): domain Eukaryota; kingdom Metazoa; phylum Arthropoda; class Insecta; order Lepidoptera; family Crambidae; genus Pyrausta; species Pyrausta purpuralis. The sequence goes on from OZ001651.1 coordinate 6,186,928, forward strand.
TTTTCATAGTTTTAGATGGTTTTAGTTTCATTACGTGAGCTTAAATATTTATTTTAATTTATTTTTTGTAAAATAATCGTAAAGCGGTTAACAGAATACATCTACCTACCAAGTTTTAAACGGTGTGACATAAGGGCGGACAGACAGACAGACAGCAGACTTGACAAAACTATACATCGGATAGGAATTTGAAATGTCTTGCGCATAACCACATTTAACGAAAATCGCTTGCATATATGACACAAATACGAGTGTCACTCACTCTTTAAACAAAATTAAGTGCAAGACCTTTTTCCTCTAAGTGCAGCAGCGCCGTCGGTCAAATTTGAAGGGGTTAGTGCTGTCATTTAGAGCGCTTTAACATTTAAGTGACTTTAGCAGCGTGGTAGCAGCGCAAATTACGTGCAACAGCAGCGCGAATTACGCGTGACAGTAGCGCTGCCGATGATATTATTCTATACACGGCAGCGCGGCAGCAGTGCCGCAGCGGCGCGTAAGTCGCGCGGTCCGTCCCACTGTACCCATTACTCATTGCAGTGGTTATACAATCCCCATATTTGCACTGAAATGGGTAATGGGTGTAGTAGGACCGACCCAGTGATGGTCCCATGTGAAGGCGCACTTATGTATGAAATTATCAGCAGCGCGGTTGTCGCGCAATCGTCGCGCTGCTAAAGTCGCCTAAGTGTGAAAGCGCTCTAAAGGTGGTCAAACGCTAGAGACTGCTACCCCCTTCATAATTTTAAAACAACTAGATGTCTTTTTTAATTGCATGAAATGAAGTAAATTTTCTCACACACACCAACTATAAAATGAAACATTTGCAGTGAAAAAGTCCGTTGCAGATATTACTTATTACATGCGCGAAATATTGATTGCTCGCTTCCACTAATTGCCGCATAATTCAACAGAATCGGAAAGTAAATTGCTAGAGGATTAAATCCCTCGGAAACTGTTTCATTGAAGCCCCAATTTGTAAACAGTTTATGAGTGAAGCAACTCTGTGAGCTGTTATTTTTTTATTTTAATTGCATTTCTTTTTACATTTGGCTACGAAATACGACTAGTAAGAATAGGTTATTTTTTTCAGGCTGGATCATACTTTACTAGTAACAGCTTTCGATTCTTTCTTAGGAAACGTACTACGTTACGCTTTATCAGATAATATCTCATTTTGATTCTCCATTATAATTTAAGAGCTTTTGACGACCTCCGTGGTGTAGTGGCTGAGCCAATAGGTTTCAAGGCGTCGCCGCTCCGAGGTCCCGGGTTCGATTCCCGGTCGGGTCAATATAGAAATCAAAATTTTCTACATTGTGTCTGATTTCCATTACACAAGTGCATTGGCTACTTACTCTAGGATCAGAGCAATGTATGTGATCTGTGTCCAATATTTATTATTAAAAAAAAAAGAACTGATGGGTTTAAAGCTAAAAATCTATACTAATATTATAAAGCTGAAGGGAATTATTTGTTTTAACGCTCTAATCTCAAGTACTACAGGACTGATTTGAAAAGTGGAAAAAGTCGCGGGGGACCGCTAGTAAATAAATAAAAACATATTAAGTTATTATAGATGTATTCGTAGCGCAGTAGTGGCAGTGTTTGGTAGTGATTACCGCAATGAAGCAACCTTCGGAGGGATCGTGTCTAGATTAGTAACCATTCCGATCATATAAGATATCACGAGCATCTTTGCACTTTAAAAACCACGTGAAGCTGTTCGTCTCGGCTAATATCAGTTGGTGTTAGTCGTTAAGCCTTGTCAAGAGGCCCTATAAATATCCTTTGGACATTCCCACACATCGCCATCTAGTCCCAAAGTAAGCTACTCAATGCTTGTGTTATGGTTGCCAGACAACGGATATAATACTTAAATACTTTTTGTTAGTAAATACATACATGATATACATAGAAAACACCCAGACCAATACAAACAGACATGTTCATGCACACAAATGTTTGTTTTGTGCGGGGATCGAACCCGCAACCCGCTGCGTAGTAGGCAATTTCTCGACCACTACACCAGACGGGTCGTCATGGGCGGCTTGATAAATTCTGACAGCGAGGTTGGTCGCTCGCCTTGCAAACACCCCTCCAACAATCCGCACTGAGCCCGCGTGGTGGAGTAGCTCAAATTACCTTAAAGTTGAGGTAAGGCAGGGCTTCGCTAGGGGTAGGACGTTACAGGCTAACGTCTAAACTGACTTTAAGCCATTTTATCAGATATCAAGATAATATCTTAGCAAAGTTGTTAAAATGTGTACAAATGAAACGGATTTTGTGACCAAGCTTTTTAATTCCGCTCATAAAATTTGTAGAATGTGACTGGAATTTATACCTAACGTTTCCTTTGTTAAACGCAAAAATAAAAATGTAAACGTGAATTTCAGCGAGCCCATTGAAATTAAACGCAGGCGTTTGAAATAGTTTTGTAGGCGAACAATTTATTATTCTGGTACAGTCAGCAAGATAAAACGAGTGTGTACATGAAGTCACAGCCTCTAAAATTAATACAGATATCAATGAATAGATAGTTTGGTTAATATATGATGGGAATAATCTGATGTTTTTAAGCGAATGTACATAAGTGAAAAATTTTGATGCTTACAGATAATTAAAAATAATCATTTTAAAGGATTTATTTTAACTTTCATAATAATTAATAACGTTCATAAGGTAAAAGCACTTCAAAATGGACACAAAAACAATTTTATCTAATATGTCAAACAATTTTATCTAGTATGTCATATGTCAATTTTATATAGGTGGTCAATACATGAAATATTAAAGTTTGCGAACATGGTAAAAATATATTGTATGTGTACAATTTGGCGACTTTTGAAAACGATACCCTATATATAAATCTGTCTGTCATTCCGGATTCAAAAGTTGCCTTGCGTAAGCCGAAACAATTTAAACTGGATGGCAGAGGCTCTACTCTGATAGACTTATTTATTTATTAAAACTTTATTGGACTGGACGTTGTACAATAGGCGGACTTTATATCTTATGGTAGTCTTTACCAGTCAACCACAAGGTGACGCAGAGAGTTTAATCAGTTTTTAGGGTTTCGTCCGTATTTTCACATAGCAAGGAATAGAATCGCAACATCATTAAAAAAGTAGGATAAAGAAGACAAATAAAAATATTGAAAATAGGTGCGGGATATTAGATGCGACTCCTAACCTGCTATTAAGGTCATACATAATTCAGATAAAAAGTTTAACGTAACAAGAGGTTATGAGGGGATGGCATGAAGTAGAATAAAATAGTAAAATAGAGAATACTTCAAAAACGTTATTTATTAAGACTTACAGCATCGATATTACAGGATTATGGGAACCCCTTTGAACAGATTTAACAACAGATTGTGTGTGTGTGTGTGTGTGTGTGTGTGTGTGTGTGTGTGCGTGTGTATGTAATACTACGCCTATAAGAACATTATTCTCGCAAGATCTTGCGAGCATCGGGCTTGGGTAAGGTAACTTTAAAAAACTCTTCAAAATTTACTGGTCTTTCCTAATTCTACTAATAATAATCACCAGAAACTAAAACACATCTATCAAAATGCAGTAAAGAATGCGTAATTTAAAATGTAGTAAAGTTAAAAAAAAAACAATATATAAATTATTCACTTTCTTACAAAAATGCACTGAAAAAAAAAGCAAGGCAAAGGTTGTAGGCTCTATCACGCCAACTAAATACTTTGAAGGTGCCGCATGCGGTGACAAACGTAGTTTCGGTAGATCTTCAAGTATTCTTTTTATGAATAATATTTTTTGAAGTCTTTTTAGTTTTCTAAAGAGTCAAGTTTGAGCTAAGTAACTGCTCAAAAGTTTTGAAATGTAACGCTCATAATTATTGATTATTTTGGTAGATAACACTCTTATTTGCGACTCATTCGTGTTGCGTGCTTGACACATCGAGCTTTTTTTTAACAATTTGTGTTTTATTATATAAATAAAATATCTAATACAAGTAAATATTTTTGTTATGTCCTTGTTGCTAGCTTTCATTTGATTTGATTTGAAAAAAAATACATCCCTCCCCCCTTTTCTTCATTATTGGTCACCATTTTCAAAATTTATATAGCCTATGTCACTCCTTATTTGTCACAAAAATATTAAAATCTCTTCAACCGTTTGAGCTGTAGAGCGGGCCAAAGAAATGGACATACATACATACATACGCTAGAAAAACCTTACTCTCCTTCTGGCGCAGTCAGGCAAAAAAGGTAGGTACACCATTGGTGCTCAACAGGGACAGAGATACCTTGATTCGATAGTACTGACATTCTGGTGTCCAGGCATTCGCTTATAGCGATCCCTTTCACTCACAAAGTTATACTCGTAAGAGCGAAAATGATGGCAAGATTTGAATATCGACATTCTATAGAGTAGGAGCCGAGGGTAAAAGCCTTTGGATATAGCCAGCTGCCAGTTCTTGTTGGAGTAAATTACGAGTAAGCTCTTCTAACTTTTAGAAGTGCGAGTGGCTTTAAAACACTCGTACCATACTGTGCTAAATTTGCAAGGGCTAAAAGAGTTTTTCTTTTTTTTCTTTTTGAGTGAGCTGCTCGTAGAGCAGTGGTAGCAGCGCTTTGGTAGTGATACCGAAGTGAAGCAACCTACAGCACGGTCGTGTTTGGATAGGTGACCATTCCGACTCTATAAGTGACGTATCTCCGTGCTTCGGAAGTCACGTTAAGCCGTTGGTCCCGGCTAATATCGGTTGATATTAGTCCTTAAGAGTAGTCAGAGACTTTATGGGCGGCTTGATAACATCTAACAGCAGGGTTAGTCGCTTGTCTTCAACCCCTTCACCAATACGCACTGAGCCCGCGTGGTAGATTATGGCGCGAACTATCTCATAGTTGAGGTTAGGCATTTGCCCAGCAGTGGGCCGTTACAGGCTAACTTCACTTTACATTACCATTTGGGTAAAGAGTCCTTTTATAGAAAATTAAAAACAAATAAATTATACATATACATATGTGTAAGCAAAATATGCGCAACACGATTTATACCCAATTCGCATAATTCTACCTACACTTAATTTTTGAAGCCAATTTTTTATAGGTGCAAGTGTAAGTTTCACTAGAACGACATTACTTCAGAAAAAAAAAACTACTTAGTAATTTTTTTATGTTTGAAATTAAGAAAACCCGTTATTAAGACAATTTATGTCCTATTAGCAAGGGTAAGGATTACCTACACTTCATTTTCAAAACCATTTTTAGGGTTCCGTAGCTGAATGGCAAAAAACGGAACTCTTATAGTTTTGTCAAGTCTGTCTGTCTGTGTATTTGTCTGTCTGATTTGTATGAGAATCGTAAAGCGTATAACAGGATACATCTTTCTACCAAATGTCAATTGTGTGATGCTTATAGTTACAGAATAAAGTGGCTGTGACATACGGACGGACAGACACACAGAAAGTCTTGACGAAACTATAAGGGTTCCGTTTTTTGCCATTCGGCTACGGAACTCTAAAAATATATCGTTTAATTCTTATTGAGGTCTGATTTTATCTACCTCCTTGGAAAAATCAGGCCTCTGTTGGATAAGTCTTACCTGACGTTAATAAAATCGGCCCGTTGTTTACTCCTTGTCTTAATGGCATAGTTGACACAAAGACTTAAACAGCCCTTAGATAATGTTTATCTAGTTCAGGAAACCGCTGTACAAGCGAGCTCAAGTACGGAAGAGAAAACGGAACTACGGAGTGACGGAATAATAATGTCCTAGGGACAGACACGGAGGTAGATTATACCCTTTGTGATAATCTAAGTACTTAAATATTACTTATTTTCCTTATCAAGAATCTGTCGATAATCGATATGTATATTTTTGCGTGTAGCACAAATCTGTTTAGAACGAATGTACGAATTCCCGAATACGGTAAAAAAGATTACAGGAAAGCTGGTAAAAGTTAAACTATGTGATTTGTAAAGGCGTATGTAAGGATTGACAGTTATGTCTTTTGGAATAATGCCTTTCAATAAGGGGTTTTCTTTCTTTCTTTACGTCACATAGATAAACCTATATTAATAACTGTCCCCATAGCCGATTTCGACTACAGTGGCCAGTCACAACGACTAACCGACTGCGCGGGACATGGTAAAGCGCACAAGTGTGTGCGCAAACACAGGTGCACTCTTTATTTCTTACACTCTCATAACCCGATGTGACAGCAATGTGACACGACCGGAGAGAGTTCAGGCGCAGGACCAACGGTTTAACGTGCTTTTTCCGAGGCACGAGGGTGAAACACCGCCAACTTCCAAACTCCGGGCTACCATAAGAATTTCTGAACAAAATAACCCATGTATATTTGGTTGGCCCAACTCGGGGATCGAACCCGGGACCTCTGGTTGCTTTAAAGTGCTACCCTCTTACTGCTGTGCCAGCGAGGCAGTTATACATATATTATAGATAAACCTTAAAAATGTGTCCAGGCATGCAATAATAAAACTTTAATGGCAATAACTGCAACGATTTTCCCACAAAACCCCACTATATGGCAGTGATTTTATTTAAATTTTACAAAAATTACCTTACTCATGAAATTTACGGGGATTTGAGTCTCACTTCGTGTAGAGGCAGGTTTTTGGTGTTATTTTAACTAACATATTACGACGCTGTCAAATAACTTCAGTTTTTTTTTATTTCCGAAAGGAGAAAGTATTTTTTGGATTATTTGGATAACTTAACAAATTGATGCAGCAATCACTGCTTTCAGTCTGTAACATTATGATTCATAAACGATTAAAAAGACCATTACACTTATATTGACGTACAATGGCCTCATTTTTTTTTTCAGCAGTCACACAATAAGTATTAATCTTCTAAGTGTGCCAAACAGTGAATTTAAACGTGTATTGTGTTACTGTTATAGACCAAAAGCAGTGGTTGCTACATCAATTTGTTAAGTAACTCAAATACTTTTAAGTAATAAAAATAACGTATATCAATGGTCTCGTTTTAGTACTATTTTAAAATAAAATTGCCCGAATGCGCAAATAAAACTGTAAAAAAATTCTTTCTCCTTTCGGAAATTAAAAAACCGGCCAAGTGCGAGTCGGACTCGCGCACTGAGGGTTCCGTGCCAACTTTAACTGAATTTGGGAATCCACTTATTTCCACTTAGTAAAATCCACAATATTTTGTGGACAGCAAATATAAAACAATTTGTTTTTCATAGTGTTTGTATGAAGTACAAAGTTATGTTTGCGGTTGTTTAAAATGTGCTATATCTCAAAAACTTCTCGGTCGATCCCGTCCAAACCAAGACAAATTTTCGTTGAAAGTATTTGTTAAGATCTACATTATATATTTTTTTCAAAATTTACACTCGCTTAGTTTAGAAGTTAGATGGGGGGGGGGGGATGCCCATTTTACCACTTTGGAAGCGTCTAGCTATGAAACGTTAGACTTTAAAAGAAAATGGTTTTACGAACCTTGGTGTCATTTTAACAGACCTATCTATAGACACCCCACACGAATAGGTTTGACAAAAAAGTTTTTTTTGGTTTTAGTTTCATGTATGGGAGCCCCCCCTTAAATGTCATATTTTTTTATTTTTTGTATGAGAATCGTAAAGCGGTTAACAGGATACATCTTCCTACCAAATTTCAACAGTGTGGTGCTTACAGTTACAGAATAAAATGGCTGTGACATACGGACGGACAGACAGACAGACTTGACGAAACTATAAGGGTTCCGTTTTTTGCCATTCGGCTACGGAACCCTAAAAACTGAAGTTATTCGACAGCGTCGTAATGTATTAGTTAAACCATACCTTTTTTTGTAAATAACTCCAAAAACAAGTCCTGATTTCTATGCCCCGATTTAGGACTCAGAAAATATATCAAGATCGAAAAGAAAGAGAAAAATACCGTTCTAGTTTTTGATCCGATGTTTGACGCGGGTCTTGCTGACCGTCAACTCAGCTAGAGGAATCGCATGTTTTTCTCGCCCCGATTTTTAGACCTTCGCATGTGTTTGGTAGGAAACAGATGGTTCGCTTATATTCAGGAGAAAGGTTTCTCAAAGTATGGTTGAATCAGTAGTACCTATTTAGTGTTCAAGTTAAGATTTTGGCTATTACTTATAAGACTACAGAACGCTAATTTAGCCTGTCTACTACGTGTTTTGAAATTAATAAACCTTTGGATCTTTGTTTACGAAATATGCAGTGTGTTTTGGATCGGATCTCCAATACTTCCACCATAAGATGAGTAATGAGATATCATTTGTGTGTATTAGCTACAGATAATGAATATTATGCCACTCACTCAGAGGGATGATCTGCGTATATGTCCTTTGCCTATATCACCGATAAAATTTGCCGTACAAAACGTGGGTGAAGTATCAGAGGTCCGATCAAAAACATGCTGTATATTTTTTTTTTCACAAAAGGCCTAGTATTATCAGTGATTTACAGTGCTACATTTCTACTAATCTAAATATAATTACTAATATAAATATAAGTTTGAGCAACGTTGAGGATCCACATTTATTGTTAGATTTCTTTGAGGATGAGGGCTTGAAACGCAGAGTTTTTCTATCAACAAACCCGTATTTAGGCTGGCAACGTTTTTTAGCATCACTCACAATTTATACGGTTTTTCTCGTATGAGAGAGTTACTCGTACTGTCGTACAAGAGGTGCTTGATGTCATTTTAAAAGACCTATCCATAGACACTCTACATGCATAGGTCAGACATTTTTTTAAATGTTTTAGTTTCATGTATGGGAGCCCGCCCCCCCTAAATATCATTATTTTTAATTTTTTGCATGATAATCGTAATGCGGTTAACAGGATACATCTACCTGCTAAGTTTCAACTGTGTTATAATTAGAGTTTCAAAATAAAGTGTCTGTAACATACGGACGGACAGACCGACATACAGACAGACTTGACGAAACTATAAGTAACTATTTTAGGTACTACGTTACTCATACCACCTCATACTTAAGACGAGGCCTTTGCCCAGCAGTGTAATGTATACAGGCAAACTTTACTTTACTATATAAATCAAGACGAGACTGATACATGAATTTTCTATTTGTCAACGCAACGCATCAAACAGTATATGGAACTTGTCGTGTTTCCAATTTGAACAATCACTGTTAATGAAAAAGTAGCAGAATACAAATTATGTACAACGGTGCATATATAAAACTCTTTTCTCTAGACATTAACATTACACATTAAACATTGCTCTATAACAAAAAATATTAACTGTTTATTTAACATACTGTGCAATTTTTAGAATAGATAAGTTGCTTTGTCTCGATATTAATTTCCTCGGTGACTTTATTTTTAATTCGTTTGGTAAGGGTTTGCTGGTTCGAATCCCGCAAACGGAAAATGTTTGTATGATGAGCACGAATATTTGTACTTAGGTCATGGATGTTTATGTATTTATTTGTTTATGTGTTTGTATATGCATTTATGTATTTATTGAAGACGCCTCTGTCATAACCGTTGTCTAGTATTCGTAACACGAGGAAGAAAATTCCTTAATTTGAAACCACGACAATTTTAATATTGGACACCAATCACATACATTGCTCTGATCCCAAAGTAAGTAGCTAATGCATAAAGCTAGTGTTATGGAAATCAAACACAACAGCGGTACCACAACACCCAGACCCGAGACAGTATAGAAAATTTCGATTCCTATATTGACCCGACCGGGAATCGAACCCGGAACCACAGAGCGGTGACTACTTGGAACCCAGCCTGCTCAGCCACTACACCACGAAGGTCGTCAAACAACTGGTGTGTTGTAAAAAAAACCTTTATCATTCTCTCTAATAATCTAACTCTTTCCTCCACAGTGCTGCGGCGAGCGTTCAGCATGTTCGACTCAAGCAAGCAGGGCCGGATCGAGAAAGAAAAGGTGCGCACCATTCTGAACACTATGGTGCATAGTTTCGACGATCGAGACCTCGATCAGATGCTGGACAGCGAGGATGTTGATGGTATGTTAAATTCAGCTTTGTATTTTTTTCCGGAGTGACATTAATAAACCCTAGAGTATCAGAAACACTCTCATCTAGAGTACCTCTAAATCAAAAATAACTTCAAGAAATCTTTTGTTGTTATTCTTTAGAGTGCGGCCATTAATATACCTTTGCCAAATCACTTTACTTCAACTTATATCTGTAATTTTAGAGAAATTAACTGAAAGTAGGAATTAAGCGGTCTTCCGTCGACACGTTTGATACTCGTACATAAATAAAGTATATCTTCTTATAAAAGAATGTAGTTTCCTTAACTTTTCAAGCGGTTGCAGGCAATCTCATAACAATAGAATATAATTATATTTTGTCGCGTTCACATACGCTTGAGATGTTTATATTTAAAGAAAGAAAAAGAAGGTGTTATACCTAGTGCCCTGAAAGTAAAAAAAATATGGTGATCAGATTACTGTCTTTCACTATTTCTAAATTTCTGTTTTCTTTTTTGTGGTCGTCAAACTAAAGGAAGCATGTAAAGGTCAGTCAATAAGTAACTTCTAAAAGGGCTCACTAAGCTATTAATCCATGCAAAGCCTTGGGACACAAAACCTTTATTACGGTAATCTCTTGAACTAAACTTGCATTAAGCGCGGTTCCCTTAGCTAAACACTTTATTCAGAGTGGTTAATTTTTATTCTAATCCCTCAAGCGTATGTGAACGAGACACAATGCAAATTCTATTGTTATGCGGTTGCCTGCAACCGCTCGGGTGTTGAAGCATTAAATATCCCTAACCCTTGGTTGGAGCTCAAACTAAACATTACTGGCGAAAAAATAACCAATAAAATAGTTGCTAAAGATAGTTTGACGTGTGGTTGTTGATATTAGTGCTTTTAAAATTTCATTTTGCAGTTGCTTCACTTCATAATACAGACTGCCGTTTGAAGTCGTCTCTAGGCACATGCCGTATTCATTATAACAATAAACAGCAACAACACTTACCGCATCGCAGTAAATAAGTCGTCACAGTACTTCAAAGAGCGTGTCCTAACAAAATCTCACAGTCACAGGTCCGGTCGTAAAGTGGACACCACACGAACGGGATTACAAAAATAAACTACTCTTAATGACCGAGTCGTCGTGCGTAACTTTACGAGTTAGTGCGCCACGCTCAAAATTCGAAAATATAGGGTGTATTTCCTACTTTTAAACAAATTTTTGCAAATTTTTGTACTTTTTACAGACAGACTCACTACCAACGGTTGTGTTTTCTAAGGATTGAAACCCGGTAATCTTCAGTCACAGTGAACTATAGCTTTTTCGTGACTTCGCTCCACATCGGCTTATTCTTTTACTTTGGAGATTGAAAAAAAAAGTCAAATATAAGCTAATAGAAAGGTTGTTTTCGAATAAATAACTGTAAAAAAGTATTTAAAATGCACAATGCGCATCAATTGTGTAATATAACATTACCTATTCCTCATCGTGTATTCTTTTTACAATTAATGGTTTATTGCACAAATTAAGTGTACAAAGGTGGACTCAATGCTGAGAGCATTCTCTGCCAGTGAAACCTTTAGGTCATGCAGAATGATGGCAACGGAATGGATCTATCAACCTATAAGATTTCAGATTTCAAATCAAAACATTGCAGAACACGCTATCATAAGTATCATACATACTTTGCAGCACGAGTGTCTCAACTAATTTATCTCCGTTAAAACTTGACAGAATATCAGATGCTCCGGTGACAAGTTTGACAGTTATGCGGCGTTACAAGCCGTCACTTCGCCGGCGTTTTGACGCTAATAGAGGAATGCTTTTGGCTCGACTCAAATTAGCGTGAATTTCAATTTATGCGAGGAATTGACACGGCAGCGTAGAAGACGTATTTAGAACGCTGGTCAACCACAGTAGGTCTTTACCGAACAGTAAGTAGGTAATGAAATAGTAATAGTTAACAGCATATGTAAGAGAGATAGACTGCCTTAATAGAATAGAATAGAATATATTTATTTGCACTTGAAGAGGGTACATTTTTGGTCTTATAAATAGTTTTGCTTCACATCTTCAGCTAACAAATGTTGTATGCAAATATGTTAAATGTATTGATACAAGTAATTTTATTTATATTTTAACGTTACATTCAGTTAGAGATTTATAAATGTCAATTTTAATAATTCATTAAAGTATATAAATAGTGTCAATAAAAAAAAAATGATGTCATAATTAGAGCTTCGCAGTTTGTTTGAATGATTATGGAAGTAAAAATGACAATGTACTGTTACGCTTAGGAGATATTATTTGAGCAATTATATGAGGTCAAATCATTTAAAGTGATAATATTTTAACTGTCTCTTTGTCAACATCATAGAAAAACGACTCTATCATTATTTTTTGAAAAAATCGTGTTTTTTTTAAATATTTCTAACAGTTTTTTTTTTCAAAACAGCCCCTGGAGATTTCAAAAAGTTATCTACGACATCGGCATCGCTTCTCTCAACTCAATTCCTTGTCTTTATTTTTCCCTAATCTAAACCTTAATAAATAAAAATACGAAATCGGAAAAAACTGTTACCTTAATCTCAAATTTTGTCAAAAACTAACGTATAAAAACCAAAAGTGTTTTCTACAAAAAATGATATTTTTTCTGAGGTGACTTTATAGGTATACAAACGACAGCCTCAAGGTTAAACCAAATGTACTCGGCACGGGAACAGCCCACCAGGCGTCAACGACAACGGACGCACGTTACGTAAAGGGAACAGCAGCGCCACGACATGGGATCAGCACCGTATAGCGAACGCCTTCCCTCGGATCGTGTTTGCTAATTATGACAGTTTTTTTTATTAATTACAGACTATTGACGGGATGGGCGGATAGTTGACAACCGTTCCGATCCGAGATGGTGACGTTACGAAGTTGATAAAAATGCGTTCAAATATGGAGTCTCATACAAAGAATACTGAAAACCTCGAGTTGATACGGTGCTATTTCTGTTACGGGTGTGTGAATGTGCTACAATCTTTAAGTGACTGTGAGATTTTAGCGCATTAAAAAGTGAAAAAAAGTTTATATTAGGACCCTTTAAATGTACTTTACTATAAACTGTAACTAAAACTCGTTAAATTGGCTATCAATAAACAATGACAATCAACGGATATAATTGTAACTCCATTTGTATAAAGAAAACATGGTGGTTATCTGAAAATTCAATCACATACTTATGACTTGTAAAATGACGTGTACCTATGCAGTACAAATTGTAAAATGTGCGTACATTATGATTCGTTCGCTTTACTTCATGTCTCTGCACTGTGGTCCAAAGACGTCGCCCTATCTTTAGTATATTAATTATTAGTAAGTGCATTAGATTGTCGTAAACCTCCTTCGTAATTAGCTCGCGGGGACTGACAGAGGAATGTGTTCTGTAAAGATACTTTAATAACAGGAAATTGTGATATAGGAGAATCAGAGACATAGGTAAGTTTCAATCACGTATTGCTTTGTTGTTTGTTTGAAAAATAAAGTAATTTGTTTGTTAGCGTGGCTACCCCAAATCGGAAGCATTTAACTTAAAAAGTAACGGACTGCGATGTGCACCGTTAAAATCTCCAAAAAGGTTCGAATCTCAAAACAAAAACAGTTTCCTGTAGCATTATGTGTTTTAAAAGTAGGGGTTTATAAATTACAATATAAATAGGAAACCTAACTTTAGTTTAAAACTACTACTGGTACGAATAACTTAACTAGGTCACCACAAATTGAGCTAGTACCACTATTGCTAGAGGCAATCTTTTCGCTATTACTAGCTTGATAGCGAAATAAAAAGACAATTAAAGCGATATGACAGGGAACGCCATCTCAACTGACACCAACAGCAATTAAGAAAGTAATTAGAGAAGCTCGCAGATGTTATGGCTTTGAGTTTGGGTGGGTCATCAGTGCTAGCGAGTGTGGACCAGCCTTCAAAATAAACAGAGCTTTGGTGAATTTAAAGACTGCAGAATGTAAAGACGTGGATTGAAATCCCTGCTGCCTTACTATGTTTGCTATTGTGACTGAATTAATTTCCTCTGCTAATATTACACATCCAAATCCTAAGTATCGATTCTCGCTTCAATCGAACTTTTTAGTGTGGTAATTCGATGGCGAATTGAACCGTTTTATCTAAAAAATAAAGTAATATTCATACGTCAAATAACTGCCGCGCGGACGGAATTGAAATGCGTAGATATCGTGACCGTGAGAAATCAAAAATGATTTTAGCTTCGAAAAATAAGTATAATCAGTGAACTTTTTTATATATAAATAAATAATAAAATGGCTTTGTTTCAGGCATCACACACCCATATTAAATGACAAATAATAAAAAAATAGGCAATTAATCATACTAATTCACATTGATATAATAAAATAAGTACACTAAAATTAAATTAGAATTGAAAGGGGGAAAAAACACTTGTTCATTTCCTATTCGCGCTCCTGTGGACAGATAGCCAATGCGAAATAAACTTATTTCTGTAGAAGTTGTATATGCGTTCTGCACGATAATCTGCATCCTACTTTAATAACTCAAGTTGTAAGTCATAAGGACTTTGACACGTGGTGTGAGTTGTGTTAATGACCTGCAAAATCAAGCTTTTGTTTGTGTATCATTTTTATCTTGTTTTTTTAATACAAAAAAAACCATAAGAGTCTAAACAAATCTATTATAGACGTTATAATGTTGTAGAAAATAAATAAATGCTAATATTAATTCATTAACTTAGAAACGCCTGGCACCTTTCATACAGGAACTTAGTTTTCACCAAACTTTCCTACAAATTCGCCGCTGTCATTGAAGTCAAGCCCGACTTCAAAGGCAGCGTAGTTCCGACAAATGGCCGCCTTCTATGTCTGAGTTCAACACTGTCATCGCGTTTTGTTTGCGAGATGTTAGACCCTTTACACACTGCGACTTTTAGCATCTACGCATTCGCGCGTTTTGAAAACACGCCTCAGCATCGCGACTCACACAATTACCAGATTTAATTTAGCGTTAGTATCGATGCAGTCGCCAAAATACAGTACATAATTTTACAATTTCCAGCTTCTGCATCGCGACTGCATAGATGCTAAAAGTAGCGCAGTGTGTAAAGGTTGTATTTTGCGATAGCATCGATGCTGCATCGCTGCAAAAAGTCACAATGTGTATAGGGTCTTACATTTCAACATAATGATTCTAAGTTAATTTTATTTGACAAGACATAATTTTAATTTAATATCATTAGTTAAAGATATTCTTTAAATTAGATTTTCGAGATTTAAATTATAAATTCATATAAAATAGAACTATTCGTGGCCATTTTAATATTTTTAGTGTGAGCATTTTTAATACTATTTGATTTCTATGATAATTATGAATATTTTTTTAAACACTTTTACTTGGATAAAATTGAACAATCGTTTCAAACTCCAATATAAAATGCCTACGGCAACCAGAATAATTTAGCGTAATTAAAAATTCCAAGTTTCATCATGTAAGTAATAAAGGGGCGCTCCAATTTAAAGTCTCCGAGTAGGCGGTATCCTTGAAGTGTTGTAACAAAATTGTTACAACACTTCAAGGCGTTACTATGCAAATGCATAACCGTGCTAAGTGTGAGCTGAGTTTTGATGACATTTTAATGCGCTGGAGTTAAGGAACACTTGAGTTTAAGCTTACGTGTGTGTTCAGTTATGATTTGTTTCATGAATTGGTTTGGTTTGTGTTTGAAGGTTTGTCCTTCCCTGTTTCCCTATTATAATCTCTGTTAGCCTATGTTTGGATAATTGTAGGTATGTATTCAAGTATGTTTACGTAGGTTTTTTTTTTTTTTTATGTGAGTATATTTATAGCCTAAAATTAATTTGTTGCTTTTATGTGTTATTTTACGCCGCCTCAATCGTTTCTGCTTCACCCAATGGTTGACTGGTAGAGAATGCTTTAAGCATTAAGTCCGCCATTTGTAGTTTAGTTTTTTCAGTGCAATAAAGAATAAATAATAATAATATAAACGTTCACTGGCAAAACTCTTACAATTGTACTGAACAAACTCTATAGTAGCTCCGTTCTGGTGCTATTTCTCATTCCAAAAACTATTTGATGAGCTCTTTGATGCTGCAAAGCATTTTATATAAGTCAACCAGGAATCACAGTTTCATCACGATGTGACCCAGAAAACTAAATATTATGCGTACTATTTCTATTTAGTTGAACAGGTACTGCTAACATAATTTTAACGTTAAATTAACAGCAATAGAACGACCATACTGTTAGTGGCACCATTAACATGTCAGCACAACCACTTTATCAAGTATATTAGACGCAGAAAAGGTATGAACTAGCCTCCTAAATTCTGGCGATATATCACTAGCAATAAAGTAGAAAAAGCAATACGTGGGCACCTGTGTCCCGGTCAAATAAAATAGTGTAAATGCTTATCGGATTTTGGCACAGTTGTTTCAGAGTTATTTTAAAATGGTCGCGATATTCTGTTGAAATTCTTTTTTTTTTTTTGTAATATTTCGTTATGGTTTATTTTCTCAGAAAAAAATAAATAATTGTTACCGACATTTTGGGCACTTTAAAAATTGATGTATAAAATAATTAAAATATGTTTGGTTGCACCATGTGGACCCGGTGACCCTTAATAGGTCACACCCTGTATACCTACCTAGGGTGTGACCCTTAATAGGTCCCTTTAAGTTACCAATAATCAATTCTAATTGGTTCATATTTATTATTAATAAAAATAAATAAATAAATGTATTGCAAACAAATGATTCTAGTCATAGAACTTGTCATTGTCATTTACAACAACGAGTATGGGATTTCAATTTACATTTATTAGGGATTTTAACTTTTGATAACTATAATTCTGTGTTAACGCATTTTGGAGCACAATAACCAGGTGTATGTAACTATGTATACTCTTTTGAATCGTGGTTTAAAATTTTTGTACCTATTACCGGCCACACGCCATTTACTTGTTTCATAATAACTATAAAACAATACTGAATTGACTGGTAACATCAAAAAGTATATTAAACTTGCTATTATCATGTCATTTACCATCAATAGTGCGCACACATCTCAATATATCAAACCATAAAACATTTCCCATAACATTTATTGACGGGTTGGGTAAAGAAAAGAAAACATGCCATCTCATAAATACGCAGATATGGAACTATACAGTCAATCTGCGAAATTGGACCGGCTTTACGGCGGCCATGACACACTTCTCTAACGGCTTCATCAAATCTTCAGTTTATCTATACTTTATCATATGCCAAGGTCTCAAGCGGTTCATATGGACTAAGTACTAAGACTAATGTTGTGATTTTTATATGAAGTATATTGATTAAATAGTAATTGAGTAAGAAATAAATCATTTGCTGTAAGTAATTCAGTTTAAAATATTTTTATAAAGTAATAAATTGCTACTTGTTTGATTACGGAAATGCCATTATTATACTTCATGAGTAGTTTTAAGACTTACACAAGGAATGAAATGAAATATATATGTGTAAAAGTAGTTTAAAATAATAAAAATTGATTATAAAATTCGTATCTGATTAGAATCTAGAAAATAAGTAATTTCGAAATAAATAGTCTCTCATTTGATTGTAAAGTGCGCGCCGATTGGCTGTTTGCCATCATGCAGTGTGGTAGGGATATCCCGGCCTCATGGCATGGTGGGGAGCAGTGGGGACTAAGTTTAAGTGTCAGAGGTTTATGGATAAATGTAATCAATGGTTGAAGAGAAGCAATGATTTAGAATTGAAATCCTGAAATTACACTACTGATAAAATAATATGTTGATGTACGGAATTATATTTTAATAGTTCCTATTAAAATAATAATAATCTAATTTTCCTTGCATATAAATCTTACACGAATTTGTAAATCTATGTTATGTGCAATAAAGTTATTTACGCCCAATTTTTAATTTCAAAATTTTATTACAGAATAATACACACATCAAAAGTGTCTAGGGATCAACATATATGTTTGCAATAACTTTCCTCCTGATTGATATTAATTAAAATTTTCTTTAAGGATTCATCAAATAAAGAGTTTTCGTTTGTCTACAGTAACGATAAACCAAGTCACCTTTGCATTAATAAAGAAATTTGCCATTTTCCTAATAAAGGGATTTTTGACATTTGAACCACTAACATTAAAGTTCGAAAAAAAGACTGAATTAAAATTAAATTAAAATTATATTGGGTCACTTAAACAATTAATAATCCGTGTTTCTACCGCGAACACTAACAACACAAGAACATCGGTTTGGCATACCTACTCAAAATGAATTCATCCAAATCACGCTGTGGAATAGCCGCCCATGTTCGTTCCAACAACAAAAAAAGGTCTTCTTGCGACTGGATACCCTCCATATTCGTCAGAGCTCTTCTCTGTAGCATATCCCATGCATGCTCAATCGGGTTCAAGTCTGGCGACTGAGCAGGCCAGGGCAGGACATTGATGTTAGCTGCGGCGAGAGTCTGTCTTACAACTCTTGCGGTGTGCGGTCGTTCATTATCATGCATTAACTGAAATAAGGGACCGATTTGCACTTGTAGAGGAATGATGACGTCTGATACAGTTGTCTCAGCATAAATTTGAGCGTTGAGGTTGCCTCTGATCCGAATCAAATCAGTTCTTCCGCCGATCCAAATACCCGCCCATACCATGATGGTTCCACCACTATAAGGATGGACTTCCTGGCAGGATTTTAATCGCTCTTGGCGTCCTTGGGTTCTCCAGTGTCGTATACGTCTTGCATCCGGTCTCATACCAAAACGAGACTCATCAGAGCACACGAAACGCCATTGTTCTTCTGCCCAATTTCTGTGTTTAAGAGCCCATTGATATCGAATCCTACGATTGTGCATTGCTATAGGTGGCGGAAGAATGCCCAGGGGCACACCTAGGGCGATAACCCGCAGCGCCCCCCTTATATGGCACTGGAGGACACCGACTGGTTTTTAGTAGGTATACCCGCCCGCATCGGGTGGGGGAGTCCCACATAACCCTTTGGTCTCCCCCGGGATCAAAGGGTATGCGTAAAGCATTTCCCAGTCGAAAAAAAAAGGTGGTACCCGTAGCGGTCTTCGGGAATGAAGGTTCACTTCATGCAAGCGGTTTCTGACTGTTTGGTCGCTAATTAAGTTCCCTGAAAAGTGATGAAGCCTCACGGCTAACATAATGGCGGTTATTGTTGGAGCTCTTCGAGCTGTGATTTGAATGTATCGGTCTTGTCTCCGTGTGGTGCAGCGATACCGTCCTCCATGGCGCTCAGCCACGGTACCAGTGCTTCGGTAACGTGTCCAAAGTCGACTGATAACACTCTGACTTGTATTCAGAGCTAAAGCCACAGTACGTTGCCGGGAACCAGCTTCTATCATTCCCACGGCTCTGAGCATTTCTTCCCTGCTTAAATGACGTCACCGCTCCATAATAACGTTGGTTTTAATCAGTAGTAGGGAAATAGTAGCACTAATAATGTCTTCAATGCGTTGTATGTTTTTATAGGGAAAATATTGACAGCTGATTTTCATCTTTTACTCGAATTTGATTGACAGTTCCTGTTTCAAATTATGAAATGCACCAAAAAGGATCCACATAAATTTGTAAAATCATAAATTTATTACAAAGCCACATCTCAATCGCAAGAAATCCGCATAAAAATGCTTGATCCCTAGACACTTTTGATGTGTGTATAAACACAAAGAAAATTTATTGAAATAGGTATAAGTGTCTGCAATCATTAAACAAAAAGCGTAGTTTGTAGATGAAATTGTTTAATAAATTAACTGTAACTTACTCGTAAAATGGGGTGGAAGAGTAAAAGTAGTCGGTAGCCGGTAACAACTCGTTTTACCCTGCTTTATGAGCCACATAAAGGCACGAGTAAGCGATTAGCTGCACCTTACGGTGACTCTGTTTTATTTTATTGTTCGAGGAAAGAAGGTAGAACAAGCGTTCTTTCTTCATAAAAAAACTAGGAGGGTGCGTATTGCGATGCTGTCAAATTAGCAATCCGTATTGCGATTTCGCTTTTTTGATAATATTCATATAATAGATAGATAGATAACTCTTTATTGCACCCCAGAAAGGTAAATAACAAATTAATTTCGAGAAAAATGTACAATTTAGGCAGTCTTATCGCTATAAGCGATCTCTTTCAGACAACCTTTGGGTAAATAAATAATGAGCTTATAGGAAGGGGTATCATATGCATAATAAATAAAGACAATAGTACATAATGATACAAGTGTGCTAAGTTGACCATTATATACAAGGTGATATTGTGTGCGCACGAGCGAAAGCGAGTGCGCCATAAGAAAGCCGCGTATATTATGGTCACAGGCACACGTGTTTCATACGATGTTTTTCAACACACTTGCCACATTAACACGTTTAATGCGGATCACTCATAATCAGCCCGACGCGGTGTTAAATCAGTGTGCGTACTTAAAAAATAGGTCTGTCGCGTTGGTGCGGCACCTGTTTCTTAGTCGTTTTTACGAGTATGAAAGAGACAAATATAGGTTTTGATTTGTGACTAACAACATAGAAATATAGCAATTTAATACCACGTCGGGCTTTTTTTGACCTCCGCCGCATAGAACATTAAAAAAGTTATTTCAGTGCGGGAGAGGGCCTGTTTTGGTGGATGACCGCGAGCGACCTGTTGCCGCACTGTGCTGATGCGTACGCGTCGAGCCGCCAGTAGTGTTGTGCTTGCAACGGTAGAAGGACGCGCTCTTCGCGCTCGTCGATTTCTTTGCGATGGCACGTCGTAAAAACAAAATAATACTAGACAATGATAGTGATAACGAAGAAGAATACGATGGTTAACATTTTGGAGTCCCTTAACAAAATAATAATAAATACAGAAAAATATTTCAAAAACAAGAAGTTATCCCATCCACCAGCAAAATTACAGTTCTGGAAAATAAAATAATGCGCCCGGCAAATAAACATCAACGTTTCTTTACCGACGACAGTGAAAGTGACGAAGAAATTTTCCCTAAAAGAATAAGATATGATAGTCCTGGTTCAAGAAATAGTATTTATGTCAGCCCTAGTGGGACAAAACTTCATGTTATGAAACCTGTCTCCATCCATACTAAAATACGTAAGTAATTTTTATAGGTACAGTCGAACAACGAATCTCCTTCTAAATAGATTTTGTAATAATAGGATGTGATTAAGACTTTTCACGTTTCTTTATTTCACAATAATCTACCACTAGCCGCAAATTCAACTGAATCACATTCGTAGTTTAGGAATTATTAAAATATATTTTCAATTGCGAAGGAGATTCGTTGTTCGACTGTACCTACCTATATAGAATACAAATACCTATACGTTAATAAAAAAATACCTAAAGGTACTAATAATATAAGGTTATAATAATAAAGGTTATAATAATTAAGTAGGTACCTACTTAATTAAATTTTAGATATCCTTTATTCACTATTTAAATGTTTTATACTGTTTTAGTACCTATTCAATACTTGAGTTCAGAACCTAAAAGACGGTAGTATCTATAGTACCTACCGAAACGTCTGTGTGTCTGTCTAAAGATCAATGTTATCTATCAAGCATAGCATAACTTGCGTCTAAATGACAATGAGTTAATTGTCTGGTGATGTTTATTTATTTATTAAGTTTTAGTTATAATTTTCTTTGGGACTTTTATAAAATTTTACGGTTTCCTTTATCGATAATGAACCCTCGAAATTTTCTTTGTATCCTGTATTTATTACATACCTAATTATTATTTTTGTATTGCAGAGCTTAATGAAAAAAAAAGTAAAAAGACTATTGTTAAGCATATCTTGAAAGCCAACAATATTAACTATTCACCTCGCTCATCCTCTCCGGATAGATTGAGTATGTATAGCTCAAGAGGATGCAGTCCTTCACTAAACGATGTATCATATTCTAAACTAATGCACGGTCTTGAACTGAACGTAGATGAAAGCCAATATCACCAGTTGATACATCTGCCAAAATATAAACACGAGGCTACGGAATCAATCGATTTAAAATACAAACAAGAAAAAACACAAGAACTGGTAATAAAAAATCCTAACAATGGTAAACATTTAACATTTGTCTATTCTTTTGAAGATGATTCGTCGCAGGATTCTATCAAAGGCAATGTAATAAATGAACAAAAAAAAGAATTAACAAATAAGAAAATAGAAACGGAGAAAGAGGAAAAGACCGAGAGGGAAGAAGGAACAGAGAGAGAGGAAGAGACCGAGAAGGAAGACGGAACAGAGAGAGAGGAAGATACCGAGAGGGTGGTTGTGATTGAGAGGGAAGAAGGAACAGAGAGAGAAGAAGAGACTGAGTGGGAGAAACGAACAGAGAGAGAGGAAGAGACCGAGAGGGTGGTAGTGATTGAGAGGGAAGAAGGAACAGAGAGAGAAGAAGAGACTGAGAGGGAGGAACGAACAGAGAGAGAGGAAGAGACCGAGAGGGTGGTATTGATTGAGAGGGAAGAAGAAACAGAGAGAGAAGAAGAGACTGAGAGGGAAGAACGAACAGAGAGAGAGGAAGAGACCGAGAGAGAAGAAGAAACCGAGAGGGAAGAAGAGACCGAGGGGGACGAAGAAACTGACGAAGACTATGAACAAGAAGTTGTTGAGGAGGAAGAAGAGTACGATTTCGAAAGTAACGATAGTGATGAATACTGTCCCAGTGAAGTTGTCTCCGAGCTATCAGCAGAATTAGATATAAATAATGACGACACAGAAAATACACAAGATAACTGTGATGAGAGTGAATGGCAAGATATTACTGATTTTGTACTAGTTTTAGAGGAGTGCACCTTAAATGAAAGCACTATTAATATTTCGATAGAAAACACGACGCCTGATGGTATTTTTTCTTTGTTTTTAACTGATGAATTGATTGAAAAGATGGTAACAGAAACTAATAAATATGCATCAGCATATAACTCCGAAAAGCATGGTAAGAACGAAATTAAAAGAAAATCTCGTTTATTGGCATGGAAACCTACAAATGCTACAGAAATGCGTAAATTTCTGGGAATAGTACTCGTGATGGGTCTCAATAAAGTGCCTCAAATAAATGACTATTGGTCAAAGAAATCTATATATCAAAATGAATATATTGCGTCTTTTATGACAAGAGATAGGTTTTTGTTAATATTAAAATTCTGGCACTTTAGTGATGGTTCAGCAAACATCAACAATACAAGCAAGTTAAGAAAAATTGAAAATTTAACAACAATGTTGAACAAAAGATTTCAAGAAGTGCAATCTCCTGGAAAATACTTGGTTATAGACGAAACAATGATACCATGGCTTGGTAGGCTTGCCTTTAGGCAATATATTAAAAACAAATCCCATAAGTATGGTGTTAAATTATATAAATTATGTACTCCAGAAGGATATACTTACAACTCGATGGTATATTCCGGAAAGAGTGAAAGTGGCCGTGAAAAAAATCACGGACAAGTCACAGTGCTGAAACTTATCACAGGTCTAGAGAACAAATCCCGTGTAGTTATTGCAGACAATTTCTATTCTTCAATTGAATTAGCGGAACAGCTTTTATCTTGTGTATAATGCTTAGAATAGGGCATGTCTTTAAGCATGATCATAAATAACTTTTTCTTACAGATAATGCCGGAAAAATAAAAACCTCTGGACATGTTCTTGAAAAAGGTTCAAAAAGAAGAAATTGTGCACGGTGCTACGAAAAGCTAAGACAGACATTAACTTCCTCGGAGGCGAAAAAGAAAGTTAAGAAAATAAAAACTGTTTGTTTCAAATGTAATCAGTCTCTTTGCTTAACATGTTACAAAGATAGGCATATCTAAATATCTAAGTAATTTTTATAGATAAGAAAAAAAAACTTAATAATAAGTTAGACCGCTTCATTGATTTAATTGATTAAAAATTTATGACTCGATATGTTTCTTTTCTTTCACTATCCCATCACTAAAAAAAATACACTTTAGTGCGGTGTCGGGCCCTATTAACCTGACATTTTCGATTGCTAATTTCTCATTTTCTATTGGGAGGATCCCGGGGCGAGGCCAATGTAAAGTCAAGTGATTCATTAGGATTTTAAGAGCATAAAAATTTTCAATATACGATACGCCTTGATTAAGATAATAGAGCTTGAATACCACCCCGAGGTGTCGGGTCGAAAGGGCCTGCCACGCACAATAAGAAAGTCAAGTGGGTGCATTTTTGGACTGCCACCGCACCAGCTGAAAGTCACTGTTTTTTTTTACGCAGTCAACGTGTTAATCCAAACTTCGTCACACCACAGCCGCCAACTATTTACGAAAAATGGCGCGTTGTTTTTTTTCTTGCCGCGAAACCGATGCGCGCGGAAGATTAAGGCGCGAACTAGATCGGCCAACAGCCAAGATTAAAAATGTAATAATTCCTTATTGTAAAACACAAATAACAGAAAATTTTAAATGAATTTGAGTTATTTTTAGTAATAAAGTTGGATTAATCATTTATTGAAATAAATATATACATACTGTTATTTTTCGTATAAACACTGTTTGTTGTGTAAGTTATAACCCGACTAAATTTAGTCGACTAAATCAAGTCAATTGACGTTTTCATAAGAAACCACAAATTTCGCCGGGTCGGACTGACAGCACGGTAGCTCAATTGGTAAGAGCGTTTGGCCCGGTTTGCCAAAAAGTTGCTGGTTCAAGTCCCGCCCATGCGCAAGTTTTTGGTTTCTTATTTCATCTTTATGAGCCTCATTTTGAGCAAGTGTGTTGAAAATTATGTTATTAACAATATATTATATCAAACATACATATATTCGTATATATATTAATAAATACAATCATAAGAATCAAAATACATAATTATAAACAAAACAAATCAATGTAATTATATACCAACACAATATAAACTATAAACACATTTATACATACATATAAACCAATGTGAAATGAAAGAAATTTACCGAGACACCAGAGAAAAGGAGAATTATATTGAAGAGAGAAGATGTTCTTTTAGGCGATTTTTAAAAACAGTTATTGAAGTTGACTGCCTAATAGCAAGGGATAAGGAGTTCCACAGTCGTTTTGATTGAACTGTAAAAGAATTAGAATAATAGCTAGTTGTGTGACAGGGGGATTCTAGGTGGAGTTACCTCGATGTCCGCATGTCAAGACCTCGCGACGGCTGCAGAAAATGAAAGCGCTCCTTGAGGTAAGGTGGGAATTTCGGATTGAAAAGTATGGAGTACAATAAACAGAGAATATGAAAATTACGCCGAAGCCGAATTGGGAGCCACTTGAGTCAAGAGCGGTATTCGGAGACATGATCATACTTCCGTAAACCATAGATTATCGTAAAACAGAAATTTTGGAGACGTTCGAGCTTGTCGAGAAGAATTTCATATAAATCAAGATAGCAGCTATCTGCATAATCTAAAATTGGAAACAATAGAGCCTGGATAAGCGCAATAAAGTTCCGAAGTCTGTTTAGCGACGCCGCTGCGGCAAAAAAAATCCGACTAACGTTTGCAGTTTGTTAGGACCATAAGAGCAAACAGTCAATATGTATACCCAGGTTTTTCACGGATTTGCTTAAAAGAATTTGTATACCGTCAAATATAATCGGAGGCATGGCCGGCTAGTCAATCCTAGCAATTTGCCAAGAACCTCCCACAACTATAACCTGCGTTTTAGTAGGGTTGACCCTGAGACCGAAGGCTTTACTCCAGTCAAGGATACGATTTAAATCAGTGTTAACCACCTCTATAACCATAAGTCTTCAAGGTACCCTTGTGAATATATTTGGAGATCGTCTGCATAAAGATAAAAAAACGACGTAAGATTACGCGTGATAGAGGTAATAAAAATTGAAAAAAGGAGAGGAGACAGAACACCGCCTTGAGGAACACCAGCAGTCAGGTCGCATCATGCAGAGAACGAATCCTCTGAACGGATGCGCTGCCGACGTCCATGCAAGTAACTATGAAACCAGTCAAGCACCGTTGGAGATATGTTAAGAGAACGAAGCAGCCCCAGTAATATATCGAAATCAACGGTATTAAAGGCATTGCTAAAATCTAATAGAGCTAGCACAGTGTTTCTTATCGTCCATGCCAAGTTGAATATCCTCAGTAATTTTTACCAAAGCGGTAGTCGTATTGTGACCAGGGCGAAAACCGGACTGGAACGGATTTAGGAGATGGTTATCGCAAAGGAAGACGCTGAGTTGGTGATGAACTATGCGCTCCATCACTTTGGAAATGAACTGGAGTATTGAAATTGGACGGTAGTCAGTAAAGAAAGATGGACTTGCTGTTTTTGGAAGAGGAGTTACCTGAGCGTCTTTCCACATTGTGGGAAAACAACTCGAGGACAGAGACTCATTGAGGATGTGGGTGATTATCGGTGTCAAAATATCAATTAGCGGAAGAATCATTCGGTAACTCACACAGTCTGCTCCGACGGCATTTAAGGCAATGGAGGAGATATTCTTCTTAACATCGCAATCGGATACTTGACGAAAATTAAAGGGAGGATAGCCAGGAGTTGGAAGACATGAGAGTTGACTTAAGGTTTTATTTTTGATGGTATTATTAACACCGTCAGAAGTTGTGAAGTGTTGATTAAAAAGATCTAAATGAATACTGCTCGAAACAGGATTCTTCCAACTCCAATAGACCTAAGAAATTTCCATACCCTAGCCGGGTCGCCGTTTTCGACGGATATATGAATATGGCGTCTTTAAGCGTCTCTACAAGAAGTGTTCCAGCGATTCCGGAGGGATTTATATTTTTCGCGGTTTTTATCAGACGGGTCCAGTTTAAACTTCCTTTTAGCAGCATTCTTCTTGACTCTCAGTGTTTTGAGTTCATCGGATAGCCACGGAGCAGGCACATGCTTAATTTTAACACATACTAATATAATCACATACCTTAATATTAACAATCATTTATTTATTTATTTTTATTTTTATTTATTTAAACTTTATTGCACTGTTAATGGTACAATTGGCGGACTTAATGCCTTATGGCATTCTCTACCAGTCAACCGCTTGGGAAATGCAGAGAGTTAAATCAGTGGCGGAATATTTAAAAGTACTGAGAGGGACAAAAATTTAAAATGCATTAACATAAACATACATACAAAAATTACATAGATAAACAAAATTATTTGTAAATATATAAGCATTGGATTAATAAACTTACATAGAATACATATATTTAATAAATAAAAAAAAAACTACAGATAGGGAAGTGAAGATATTGATGACATCTATTAAAATATTACCGACAGCAGTGAACGAAATTGTGGTTAATTCTGAAGTGAGCCAAGGTTAAGATAGTGGGTGCGGAGAGACTTCTTAAAAGAAAGTTTGTTTGAGGACATTCTGATTTCCATGGGAAGAGAATTCCAAAGGCGAATCGCAGAGATGGTGAAAGAGTCCGACATAAAGCCGGACTTGTAAAGAGGAGTGTGAAGAGTAAGAAAATGGGAAGAGCGCAGGTTGCGAGAAGTTGTAGAAGTCAGATAGTTGAACCGCTGTGTCATATAGGTCGGAGAGTGAGGGTTACGAAGTATGTTGAAGAGTGTACACAGGATTCTTGTTTCTCTGCGATGACGGATGGGAAGCCATTTAAGCTTGGAACGGTAGGCAGAGATGTGGTCATATTTACGGAGACCGAAGATGAAACGAATACCGTAGTTAAGGAGTCGATCAAGTTTATTAAGAAAGGTTTCACTGATATTCGTACAACACACGTCGGCGTAGTCGAGAAGAGGCAGGACGAGAGATTGGACAAGAAGAGTTTTCGTGTGAAGAGGGAGAAAGTTTTTGAATTTGTAGAGTGCCCGTAAAGTGGCAGTTACCTTCCTGCTGACCTCGGCAATGTGTTTAGACCAGCTGAGGGTGCTGTCTATATACAGCCCCAGGTTCTTAACACTCTCACTGTATGGTATCACGGCATTATTAAATATGATTGGAGCAGTGGAGTCTACGATGATCTTGGCCAGTTGTCGAGAACTGCCAACAATGATAGCCTGACATTTGGACGGGTTTACTGATATACCGAATTTTTCGGACCAATCGGCGATACAGGCGAGGTCACGATTAAGGGCCGATATGGCCGAGTCTATATCGGAAACCTCTGCCTGAGCATACAGTTGAAGATAGTCTGCATACAGATGATAAGAGCAATTAAGACGGCTAGTGATAGTATTAATAAAAACGGAAAAGAGGAGCGGAGAGAGAATACCACCTTGAGGAACGCCAGTTGTGATATTGGACCAATCAGAAAACTTTTGGTCAATCCGAACAGCCTGTTGGCGTCCCTGGAGATATGAAGAGAACCATTCCAGTGCCACAGATGAGACCCGCAAGTGGGACATAATCGCAAGGAGCACATCATGGTCGACATTGTTGAATGCATTAGAGAAGTCGGTTAAAACGAGAACGGTGACTTTTTTACTATCCATGCCCTCTCTAATGTCCTCAATGACCTTAAGAAGTGCAGTGGTCGTGCTATGTCCGGGACGAAATCCAGACTGAAAATCATTAAGGAGGTTATTTTTGAGTAAGAACGTAGAAAGCTGCTTATGGACTACAGCTTCTAGGACTTTCGAAAGAAAGGGAAGAATGGAGATTGGACGAAAATGAGTGAGTTGGTTAGGGTTAGATAATTTAGGAAGAGGAAGAACCTAGCCTTTACGCCAAACAGCAGGTACCACCCCAGAGTAGAGAGAAAAAATAATTATGTGTGTGAGAATTGGGGTGATTTGAGTTAGCACTAGTGAGACCATAGTTCTACCTATATCATCACAACCAGTCGCACAATCATATCATTGTAGTCTGATTTTAATATCTTTTATTGATAATATTCGTTTGCACTGAGTCGGAATTGAACTGTCTAGAAATTGAACGCATTTTTTTTGTTAAAAATTAGAGTAATTGTATATTTTTGAAATCAACGAGCAAATAATCACGATTTTTTATGTTTAGCTAAGCAACAAAGAATGGAAAGCTCTTTTATTTTAATAATATGATGTGACTTAATAATATTTAACGCCATGTCTGTTAGTAGCTATTAAAAATAAATTACTTTCTACCCTAGGGATGGAATAGCTATTTTTCATCCGGCTATCTACACAAAAAAGCTCAATTTTCCGAACAAGAGAAATTAAAAAAAAAGTTTATTGTGCAGTTAAGTATACCTATAATGTGATGGAAAGATGACTAACAAAGGGAAAACAATGTTATGTTCTAGTTTTTATTTTTTTATTTAGTATGGGTTCGCTCTTGACTCCAGTCCAAGCCTAATGCGACTAAGACGAAGTCGAAGATGAAACGAGCTCGCCCAGAAGAAGCCTGTTCACTCGAATTTTGAAAAGATTCGGATTGTAATCCCTTGGAAACACCGACGCGGGCAGCGAGTTCCACTCCCTTGCCGTGCGCATTATAAATGTTGACGAGAAGCGCTTAGTTCGAAACAGCGGCACATCGACAAGGTAAGGATGGTATCCCGCGGTACGCCTAGACGAACGATGGAAAAAGGGGGCTGGAGGGATGAGCTCATGGAGCTCCTTCGCACACTCGCCAAAGTAAAGTCTGTAAAATACAGCTAAGCTGGCAACCTTGCGGCGATGGGCTAAGCTATGGAGCTTATCATTCACCAGTTTGTCGTCACCTATTAATCTTATGGCTCTGCGTTCCACTGAGTCGAGTGCTTCAGATGGTACTTGGCGGATCCATCCCAGAGGTGACTGCAATACTCCATGCAGGACCGGACTTGCGTAAGTTTGTATGAACATAAAGATTGTAATATTTTAAAAGGAGTCATTGACAATAGTGTTATAGTGACTGAGTTTGTTGCACCCGCGTCTTCTTAATACAAGCCCACAATTGCCCCACAGATGTGGTAGGGTAAACAAAATAAAAAAAATATGAATTCTGAGTTTTTATTTTTTTGATGGAAGGCAGCAACTGGATCCTAACTGTCCAAAATAGGCATAAATGGAGATGGTTAAAGAATGCCCACATAAAGCGATTGTAGGTCAGTGGCATACACCTATGCTTATTTGTAATCATTGAAACTATAGTTTGCAACTCCCAGCCGGGTTATTTTCTATGTGAAACAAGCAAAAGACCATGTGCATTCCATAGATCTGCAAGTCTGCAATGCACTATTTCTAGAGCATTATTCATTTGCATAGCAAATCAGAAACATCGACAAACAACTAAACGTTCAGGGCAAAACGATTAATATTTTAGTGTCCAGTGGCAGCCAATAAATACACTCACACATGAATATTTATAAAGAGTACTTATTTTCAAAGTGTTATTCGAATATTTATTATTTTTTGCTTAATCATCAATAGTCTACGCACATCATGCAGCGACTTCGAATAAATTTGTTTCTTCTAAACAGAGGGCAAATGCGTTATTTAGAGATTTTGATTTATTCCGGTCTGATCCCCCTTGTTGTGATCCACCTCTCATGATTATTATTATAATTTCTGGACTGATCCCATTTTTTTCATCCAAACTGATCCACCTACACTTTTGCAAAGTGTGTAGGTACAGTCAGGTACGAAAACGAATTACATTTTCTTAAAATAACGAAATATAAAAAGCTCTAGGAGGATCATGGTGAACTAAATAATAACTCTGTCTTTCTACAACAATTTTTAATTTTTAAATTATGAATAGTAATAATCCCCCTAGCCGATTTTGACTACAGTGGCCAGTCACAGCGACTAACCGACTGCGCGGGACATATTATAGTGCACAAGTGTGTGCGCAAACACAGGTGCACTCTCTATTCCTTTCACTCTCATAGCCCGATGGGACAGCAATCTGACACGACCGGAGAGCGTTTAGGCGCTGGACCAACGGCTTTACGTGCTTTTCCGAGGCACGGGGGTGAAACACCGCCAACTTCCAAACTCCGGGCTACCCTAAGAATTTCTGAACAGAAAAACTCAGGTATATATTTTTGTTTTTGGCCCGACCCGGGGATTGAACACGGGACCTCTGGAGCAGCCGTCGCTTTAAAGTGCGACCCTTCTACCGCTGCGCCACCGAGGCAGTTATGAATAAAATGTATCTAACATGAATTTGTAAATAAAGACAGAATTCAAGAAATCTATGCTTATTCTTATAAATCAATAATTTAATATTAAAACCTTACCTCGCTTGTTAACGCACTTCACCCCGTAACTTTACGGATAATAAGTGAAAAGATAACCCTTTTATTGAGATCAACTAGCTCAAAGTAGAAAACAATTCCTGGAAATAGCCGAAATACCCGTCGGTGATTGGTTATTGAAAAATTGCACCATTTCGCAGGTAAAAAAACCTGTCATTCGTATAGGGCCGATAACGGGTCAATATTTATCCGTTACGACTTAGACTATTAATTATTAATAAATGAAGGAATCAAACCATGTACAATTAATATGAATTCATATTTCAATTGTTCACATACGATAATAACTCAATTAAACGCTACTTTTTTTTAAATAACTCTTACGTACCGATGCCATCGCCGTTGCCGACTGTACGAAAATTATGCTTTTAACCAGAAAGTGGATTTGACCGGAATAGAAAATAATTCAAAATTTGTGATCCCCATTATGCGTCACAACAAGGGGTATCAGTCCGGAATAAAAAATAATTATAAATAATAGTGATCCCCCTGGTGGATCACCACCAGAAGGATCAGACCGGAATAAATCGAGTTTTTATTTAGGTTTTAGAACGTGGCGATAATGTTATTTTAAACTAAAATGTTTAGTCTAATTTGCTTGCAACTGTACAAGTACAACTGAACGTCACTGTCACTAGATTAATTAACCCCATGAAGATATGTATCAAGAACCCTTAAAGCAAAACAACTCACTTTGAATTGGTTTATCCCTGTTTCCGTTCCAATAACATTTATGAACATTAGATTTACTCCAAGTGAAAATTCGGGTGTAGCAAAGTTTCATATGTCAAGATTATATTTCCGTCCCTGAATATCAAAATACGGATGGGATATTTTTCATACATAGATATGTATAAAATATGTAGATACATATTGAAAAATTGCAAAATATAAAATATGTAGATGTGCATATAAAATATGTAGATACATATTTTAAAACTTTTCCTTTCTGGCGTAAAGTATGAAAATGTTTGATAAGTTTTTTTTTCCTTTTTCTTTGAGGACAAATTTTTACTAATACTAAGAATAACTTTTTTATTTCGTGTTAAACTTACCTAAGTGTGATATTTATTCAAATAAAAAGCGAAGTGAAACAAATACCCTGCGTGGCTGCACCATGCAGGCTTTACGCTTCGCGGCCGAGCTAGTACGTGATGCTAGCCAGCCTGAATTTTCGGCTCCGAATCAATACTCGATATTGATCTGTAGCAAATACTGGGAGAGCTGACACGCGATGACAGCCACTTTGCATAGTCACCGCTTTGCATATATATTTTTTTTTTAAATACTATAAAGTGTAGCTAGTTGTTGTCAAAGAATAAATTTTAACGTATCAAACAATCTCAAATTATATTCAATAGTAAATGAGCAACTTTACTTACACAACAACGTTTATCTCCATCAAACACACCAAAACAAGATAAAATCTTCTTTCATCGTTTCAATTAGGTAATAGAGACTGCAAAACAGAGATTTCAAGACAGCTAAATAAAACATTTAAATTCACAGCTCTCCCTAGCTCAATGAAGTGAGCTATATCAGAGCTGTAACTATTGCTAAGTGAGCCCTTTAGTGTCGCCACATCCAGTCTTATCTCTCTGCCGACAAGCGGAATGGCGAGAGATAAGCGTGCTACACTAATAAGCATTGTAGCTCAGATATATAAGCCACACAAGGTAAAGATCATAATCATCTTGATGAAAACTATAAATTAGGAACTAAACATAACGGGTCTAAACACGAAATATTAAAATGATTAAATGCTACTCACTGCTCGACGTTTCGGCTGTGATGCAACAGCCTTGGTTACGAGCTAACATGAGTGAACTAACTTGAGTAGCATTAAGTAACGTGAGCAGTGGCGGCTGTACCTTAAGTGCGCTCGTGCGCTGAACCACCAATTCAAATGATTTAAAAATTACAAAATATTAAGTACTTCATCTTTATTTTTAAATAACCATTTTAATAGTTATTTTTAAAGATACAAAAACGTATAAAAGATTAAATCTCCAATTATGGTGAATCAGTTTGAGCGCTTTACTAAACTGTTAAGACTTATTTTCCTGTAAAGACAAATTCTCGTGCGCTTCGGCGAGTGCACGAGGTCTGCTAATATAACTTGTAGGAGATACGAGTTAATACGCCTGACGCGTGAAACAAAAAATAGTTCATAGAAATGTACCGAGTAATGAGCGGGTTCTCGAGCGCCGCACGGGCGAACCGAAGATTGCCGAGAGCACCCGATGTTTTACGAAGTGGCCGGCCGTCATGGGCGCGAATCGACGACGGCAGCCATGATTGACATCATGACATGTTTCGCTCTATGTGTCACGCATTAATTATTGTTTATTTATATTACCGTAATTGTTTTTAGTTTTTGTTTCGATTTTCTTAAAGTGCACTACCAGTTCGATAACCCACCAGCCGCCACTGAACGTGAGCTAACGTAATGCTAACGTAACGTAACGTAATAAATGCTACTCACTGCTCGACGTGTCAGCTGTGTTGCAACAGCCTTGGTCACGAGCTAACATGAGTGAACTAACTTGAGTAGCATTAAGTAACGTGAGCTAACGTAATGCTAACGTAATGAGCTAACGTGAGTAGCATTTACTCATTTTAATATTTCTTGTTTAGACCCGTCATGTTTAGTTCTTATTGTTATGCAGCGCGAAAGTTTAAAATCTCATAACACTATAAATTGTTTAGAACCAGCGGTAAAAACCGCACAAGGCCAACGCCACCCATTTTAACAAAAGAATTTCATTTTCACAAACCCAAAGTGATAGGTACTAGTTGCCAATGAAAGTCAGGGCATTATTTGTGAAACTTCAAAAAAAAGTTAAAACTAATATTATTTTTAATATTTCATTTTTTATTATTATTTGTGACTTTTCTAATAGAGGTATCGTTAACAGTATTACAATCAACTTAGTTTCAAATGTCATTTTTTTATTTGTTAAATTTGACACTATTGATTTTATATAAAAAAAAATATCTACTTAAGTAGCTAGATGAATTTGGTTTTTGTATGAATAAGAACAATATTAAAAATCAACGTAAAATTATTTTACTATTCCTTTTGGGCTACGGCCGCGGAGGAACTCCTAATGTTAGCAGTCATGTTAACTGCGGGAGTTAACTGTTGAGGTTAGTTAAGAGCTCTGTTTATGTGCAGCGGTGACTGTTGTAGCAGTTAACTCGCAAAAAGATGGGCGATTCACGTTAAACTCTGTGTTTAACCTCAAACTGTCTGTGCAACTGTCTTTACTGTCAGTGTCAGCCTGAGTAGTTGTAGTTATATGATGGTTATGTTTAAGTTTAAAATTAACGTACCTAAAACTTCCGTGGTCAACTAATTGCAGAATAGTTTTATACGGGACAATAGCAAGCAATAAAAAAATATCGTACTATTCCGTAATAGTTAGAAACTGTAGGTTTAAAGAAAAACGGATTTAATTTTCTTTATATGTAGTTATAATAATTATTCCCCAAGTAAGGCTCCTATGTAACAACTAAACATCCAAAAAGTGTTTTTAAATGATATTTACGTAAGTTTTAACAAAGGCCACAACCACTATTGTTATCTAATGCAACCCGTTCGTAAAAAAGATAATCGATTTGAATCCTAATACTTGAGTAGTTTATAAACGACTTTGATGTAAGTATAAATAAATACTTACATTTCAATGCTTGATACTTTTAGTATCAATTTATCCGGAGTTAAGCGAAAGCCTTCTCGCTACAGGATATTTATCTCTCTCAATTTTTCATTTCCGCCATCTTGCATTTGAGAAAGGATTGCACAATCGTGATCAGCATCCAAAAGATCCTGATGTTGGTTTTATTAACAATCTGCCTGTAAAATCTGCTGTAGGTGAAATATTATGTTTATTCCCGAAAACGTTTATTTCTAGGGTGCCGTAATTATTAAAAGCCTGGGTTCTGTTGCACCACCTTAAAATATTGCAATACAATATTAATTAAGTTAGTTTATTGAAAGTCCTTTTCATTTCTTCTGTTCGGAAAATGGAACTTTCATGTGAAGATATAAATAGGTGGAAAATAACTATTCTATCCCTAGGGTGAAAGTAATTTAGTTTTAATTGCTACGAACAGACATGGAGTTAAAGATAATTGAGTCACATCATATTAATAAAATAAACAAGCTTTCCATGTTTTAAAGATAAGCTAAACATTAGAAGCGAGTTTATTATGGTCACTGATTTTCAAAAATTACAATTGGTCTAATTTTTCACAATTTAAAATCTACAAATATAAAATTCGGTTGACCGCCATACATAGTGACACTTTTTTTTTTCATTTTCAATTGAGACTCATTGTTTGTGTTTGACGATTTTTTTTTAGTTTGTTCGATTATTGCACAGATCACGAAGCAATCGGAGGGAACTTCCCGCGAGTTTTTTGCTCATTAATCTTCTTACTCACTCCCACCTTTAGCTGTC
Source organism: Pyrausta purpuralis (assembly GCA_963924145.1). Taxonomy (NCBI): domain Eukaryota; kingdom Metazoa; phylum Arthropoda; class Insecta; order Lepidoptera; family Crambidae; genus Pyrausta; species Pyrausta purpuralis. The sequence continues at coordinate 6,222,624 of OZ001651.1, forward strand.
ACTCATAGCGCTATCTCATGAGGCAAAATTGAACCTGGAATTTCACATAACCTTTGGTTGTTTTGGTGACAAGGTTAAGGTTGCGTACTTTTACTATTATTATTGTCGGTAAGCATAAAGTCGATCGGTATTTTTAACAATGATTTGAAATGTTTAATATCGTCCGCGTTTTATGTAGTCTGTTGTCTTCCGTGCCGTTACTGTCCTTCTTATAGTGTGTTTTATGTAAAAAACTTGAGGTTTCATCTCTCGCCAAACAACGTAATATCACATTCTTTCATCACAATTACATAGCTAAATGTATTTATTTTTACTCACAGTCGAAATGAGAAATAGTATGTTTAACTCGGGTGAAAGCACCCATTACATTCTCGAATAATTAGCGCTCTCACTCCGTTCGAGCGCCAAAAACATCTTGAGTGGAATGGGTCACTTTCTCCCCTTGTATAACAATCTACTATTCAATTTTGAGTTTCTAAGGGAAAGTTCTACACCATAATTCATTGCTATTTTTTTCGTTGATTTAAAAAATTAAATACACTGTTTTGATGATTTGTGACATATGTTATTTCATTATTTAATCTCATTATGAGTATAAAAATGAATCTTTTGTCTTTCAGAACGTTTTTAATCATGGTAAGGAAAAGTTTTTTTTAGTAGAAAAAGTTACTTCTTGATTTGTTAACTGAGCAAGTAATCACTACGTTTGGAAAACTGCTCAAAATGGGCGGGCAGTTACTTTCTGATCTTAATACTTACTAAACTGAATCGTATTTATTTATGAATGGTAACTTGTGATTTTATGCAGCGCATTGCGTGCATTCAAGTGAATATTTTTATGAACTCAGTAGATAATCTAATAAATTGCCTAGCATAGAGAAGCAAATCGTCTTAGGCCAGCTTAAATCCCTCGCTACACTCAGGATTTTCTATTACCTCCCTCGCTGACACTTGGAAGTAAAACGAGTATCTGTCAAATTATAATCTTTTCGTTTCACTCCTGACTCAAGATGGCGGCCGTGCCGTAAGACATTATTGTATTCCCATAGCTTTTAATTAGCAAAATCTTTGCAAATTTCCATGATCACCAAAAACAATTTATTTTGACAAGATAGTCATACTTACAGGTTCTGTCTTTTTATACATAATAGCGGTACCTTGCGACTACGTCCGCGCGTTTTGCGTTTGCTCCCTCCCCTTCTCTCGGAGCGTAATGTTTTATAGCCTACAACCTTGCTCGATAAATAATCTGGCTAATTCAAAAATATTTTTTCAAATCGGTCAAGTAGTTTCAGAGATAAGCGCGTTCAAACAAACAAACAGACCCTTCAGCTTTATATTGTTAGAGGTAATACAGATTAATTATTTTAAAACCTGATTTTCAGGAAGCGGCAAGCTGAATTTCGACTCTTTCGTCCGTGTAGCAACCCACTTCCTGGATGAAGACGACGAGGCTCTGCAGAAAGAGCTGAAAGAAGCCTTCCGACTGTATGACAAAGAAGGTATGGGCTTTACCAGTGGCTTACCATGATATCTTCAGTTTCAGAGGGCATTTAGATTAAAAATCACAACTAACACACTCGCCTTAGATGTGCTTACATTCTAAGATGACTTTGCTTTCTTTTCAAAGTTTTGTTTTATTTCAAATATTATTCCTTACAATTTTAATTTGTCTCTGAAACTAAACTTCCACCAATGTAAGGAACGCATCCTGCTTATTAAGTGCCATAAAAGTATAACCTTTTTTTGTAATGAATGTATTCTTAATCTTTATTCATTTCAATTATATATTTGGTAATAAATATATTCTTATCCTAAATTTAAGTATTATTTATGTATAGGCAAATTAAATCATAATACTTGCGATGAGATTCGAACCCGGTTGCCAGATGGAATTCGCGCAGTCTCGTCATAACCAGGCAACTTCTGCATCAAAAGCGATATAATAATATACTCAGAAACCTCATCTTAACCCGTTTAGTTCCTTATATAAAACGAGAGACCAAACCACATTAATAAATTCAAAGATACTTCTTACGTTTGAAGGTGTATGAGAAGGAGGTAAAATATTTGTTTAAGCGAATATTAAAATGGTTATTAATTTGCTTTAAGTTAATGAACTACAACTCTGTAATGAGTTAACTTATCGAAGCCGTTAGTTTGCTTTTAAAATTCATTGTATATGCTACTGCTTTATTTTTTCAACTGTAGACTATTATTTTGTGAGTGGATTTGTGATCCATATAAAATTATAATAAATTATTTGAGTGGAGGATTGTAAAATCTAAGGTTCTACTCAAATTTATAACTTTAAGCCCAGAAAACTGTCCGAGTGTGATCTTATTGACTTAATTATATCTTATTGATCCTATGGCAAGGAATTGCAGTTATCAACACAAGATAATTCAATAAAATAACACACTCTATACCGCAAAATTGGGTGTGTTATTGATTGACTAAACGCATAACCAAACTGATTTACATACTTTTGACTGATATACTGTTTTCTGTGATGGCTAGTCAAATATGAATTAAACCTTGGGAAATTACAGTGAACACGATTTTTCACTTTGTAGTTTTGTTTGGACTTTGCTTAATTATCAAAAACTATACGTTTAAGCGACATCTACAAAAAATCAAGCTGATAAAATTTGCCACATGTCAAATTTATTAAGTTTTAAGCTGACTTCAAAAAAGGCAGGTTATCAATTCAACATATATTTTTATGTGACGTCTTCGGAATTGGATAATATTTGAGTATAATGATCTATCACGGCTTCCAAACACGTGTGCTAACTTTCGTTGGTGTATTTTTTTAAAGTATGTATGTATGTATGTTTGTATGTGCGATATTCATATATTTGTATAAATTTATTGCTGGTCACGGATATCTCGGATATCGTAAGTTTTTTTCATCTTTAAATTCGTAGAAGCATGTTTCAATTCAGCGAACAGTGAAGCGAAAGTTTTATGAAAATCGCATTATTACTTTGTGAAATATGTACAAAAGAAATTTTATGCAATAAAAAAATTATGATAAAAGTTTTTAAACGCTTTTAAAAACATCTTAAACATACTGGAACTCTACAGAAGGCAAAGATGTTATAACAGTCTTTTTATCATTTTTTCTGAGGGCCTTTTTAAAGTTCGAACATATTTTTTTAATCTTTTTTTTGTCTATATCTCAAAAACTACGGGACCGATTTTGATTGTACTTACACTGATTCCTAAGTCGATATATACTTAATTGATTAAAATTATTAATATTGACACAATATCTTCTTTTCAATATATTTTCAACAAACACAATCATTAACAATTGTATCAAACACACGACAAAACATACACTTGTGAAATTTAACACACTTATTTGGACGTTTAACGATAATAATTAAATAGATCATCATCATACTCAAATATTATCCAATTCCAAAAATGACAGAAGAATACAGAGCGAATTGAAAACTACTTTTTCCGAAGTCGGTTGAAAACTTGATTGTAAAATTTGCAGCAAATCTTTGATTTTGTAGAAAATGTATGTCACTAGGACGCATAGTTTCTGATATACCTATTTATATCCGAAAATTCTAAGCATAATTACCGTTTAAAGCCTCCGCTTTCTCCCGGCTCAAGGAGTACCGGCTAAGACTTTTGGTTTGTTAACCTCCTAACGAGCCTAAACAAAATCATGAACTCATAATATTTATTCCAAGCGATACCCTTGAGCATCCTTTTTGCCTTATCTAATTTTATCTCTAGAAAGAGATGTTTTTTTAAACAGAATCCAAAAGAGTTTTATGGGATAGTAAAAACATTTGTCATCACCAGTTATTTTAAACCAACTAACAACGTGATTGCCACATACTGTCCAGCGTTGAAAGTTAATAAAATACTTTTATCGCTCTACAACCATAAAACTGCATTTTATTCGCTGTAGAGATTTTAATAGGGTTAAATTTAAGTTCAGTGTGCAATATAAAACAAAACAATAGTGATTTTCTTTCTTAAAAACTACGATTATTACAATGACCACCTTAAAAAAAGATATTTACTTTAACATGGCTATAAATAAATTGAAGTTAATATTCATAAATTTAAAACCTTAACTTTTCCAGAAAATAAGGTGAAATAGCCTCAAATTAACGGAAAATACATTTAAAGAATTGACATATTTTCGCGACGAGCACAAAATATCCTCAGTAACGTTTGATATGTTTGCAATATTAACTCTTTTTCTTTAGAATTTTGTGAAAACCCTTGGAAAAGTCTATATTCAACAGAAGACGTTCTATGGCTTATAATAATGATATACTATATACAAGGTGTTTCAAAACAACGAGTAAAGATTGAAGGGAGTTACTCAGAATCAGTAACTGAACAACTTTCTCCAAGAAACATGGGTCGAATAAGCCAAAAAATTGATTGACTCTCCATAGAAATAAGACGGGTCACATGACCGATTTAGTATGAGAAGTCCAATTATTTTTGGCGTTATTCGACCTATCTTTATACGAGAAGGTTGTTCAGTTACTGATTCTGAGTAGGTCCCTTCATTATTTACTCGTTGTTTTGAAACACCTTGTATATAGTGATGATAATTGGTGTAACCTAGTTTCTTTTTAGGGTTCCTTAGCTGAATGGCAAAAACGGAACCCTTATAGTTTCGTCAAGTCTGTCTGTCTGTCTGTCCGTCCGTATGTCACAGCCGCTTTATTCTGTAACTATAAGTATCACACTGTTGAAATTTAGTAGAAAGATGTATCCTGTTCACCGATTTACGATTCTTATACACAATATTAAAATTAATGATATTTAAGGGGGGCTCCCATACATGAAATTAAATCGGTTTTTTTATTCGAGGGTCAAGGTATGGTGAATTATTATTTCCGAGAAAGTACGATTATTTTTTATATATTTCAGATTTGGTTCATACATTTTCATTATTAAAGAAAATAGAGCTATGTAACAAGATATCTCTAGATTGTAGTTCTGCTCGTATATCAAATGACCTATTATGGTCTGTAACGGTCTCCGAGCAACTCCGAATCAGTTCCGTTCACATCAAACGGAATAGTCGGCAAGTCCGAGAGGGTAAGCTGCGTGAAATTACACTCGGGAATCGATTCTGGAAGATGTCCTCATTTTTGGTAAACGTACTATCGAGATTGCTTAACCACCACAACCACGACCTAATCGTATTTATTAATTTTGGGCTTTAAGGATATAATCTACGAAAGACAACTTTGCCGAAATTTTGCAAATTTCCTTTCATAGTAGAACACATAAAGGACATTACTGAATTTAAGATACTCATTGAGATGAACGAGATGTTAATGATTATTCAAAATAATAAATAAATGGATATCTTGGACACCAATCCCATACATTGCTTTGATCTCAAAGTAAGTAGCTATAGCATTTGTGTTATGGAAATCAGACACAACGGTGGTACCACAACACCCAGACCCGAGACAATTTAGAAAGTTATGCATTCTACATTGACCCAACCGGGACCTCGGGGCGGCAACTTCTTGATACCCAGCAGCCTGTTTAGCCACTACACCACGGAGACCGTCAAATAACGTGCTAAAAATTTAATACTTTAATTTAGAAGACCTAATAATAAACAGATAAAAAGTATACCTCATCTAATCTTAAACCTTGTAAAGATCGCAGGACCAAACTGAATGCGCACCGCTTGTGATCGGTCGCTGTGAAAAACCATGGGAAAGACCTCTGTTCAGCAGTCCTTTTGCTGATAGTGATAATGATGAAGAGTAATCATAACAAGGAATTAAGTCAAGAGTACCTTACAACCGTACTCAGAAACACTAATTTGACCTTAAGATAAAGTTGTGACACGTAGGTATGTTAAACGTGTAACGACGTTCTATCGTCACTATTTCAAGAAATTATCTGTTCTAGAGTAGTGGGAACTTAGTTTTTATATTCATGCATGTTTGGCATCATCTAGACATCTTTGGGTGTAACAAAAAGGCGGAATAATATTTAAGGGTATGTATGTATGTAATGTGAACATTAAGTAGTAAAAGTTTTAGTTAAAAATATACAAGTTTTTTCCATACTAAGTACATAAATTGTTTTTTTACCGAAAGTGTTGACAACCCTGAATCTGCGGCCATTCGTTAGCGAACCCCCGCCCGCAACCCTCGCCCGCCGCACACACACACACACACACACACCCAACAGCTGATATTTAAGGTTGTCACTGATATAGATAGATAGATAAGTTGTTGTTAAAACTTTAGCATAAATTTACTCAATAATTTATACTCGCACGAGTTTGTGGTATTGCATAGGAACTACACATTTACTACTCTACACGTCCTTTAAATTTTATTTCGCCTTTTTGTTACATCCTGTATACTATGGTAACAGTATAGTTCACGATGCTAATATTCTATATATCCATTTTACAAGGTTCATAGTAAGTATTTTGCAGTAAAACACGTGCAAAAACTTTATCCAATTTAAAGTTTCTCACTTGGGGCGGCTTTGGGATTAAACACCTGTCAGAGGCAGATAAGAAATGAAAAGTGCTTTACACGAAAATTTATCGTTTTCAGGAAAATGTATGTGTTTACTTTTACCTGAAAAATAACTATAAAAATGATAAGATACGTGTCTTTAATTAGTCCAAGTATCTCTAAACATCTGAGATACATTTGTTTCTTCACCTAAACTGTGTTTTAGAATTTGACCAGTTTTATGGTGCTGTTTTTCTGCCTACATCGTAGATGAAGATAGCTTCCAGTGATATTTACATCAAGTAGGCGTATCCGCACCGCCCGGCGGCACAGGCCGGCGGCCGAGCCAGAGGCCGTTCCCCTCAGCAATACCAGCGGGCGGTGTGGATACACCATAAGACCTCGTTCGTACAAGTAAATATACACTGCTTACTATTTTTACAAGTAATTATGTTATGCCTATGGTATTTCACTAATACTTACTAACTAAATTGGCCTGCCGACATGAAGCAGTTTGCTGTTTGTCAATAAACAAGCGCGCTCTGGGGATTTGTTTGGCATATTTAGACATAGACACAGTAAGCCCAGTCGTGGAATATGGATCGTGAGTTGATTTTATTATACTAATGTTATGCAGAAACAAACACTTATAGTGCATTTAAAAAAAACACAAAATCAGGTAGCAAAAAAAACAATATACTATTATTAAAGACAGTTAAAATAAACTATAATAATTAAAACAATGTCAACCCCGGAGGGAAAGTGCCCATAACGCTCGCAGCATTCCCCCGCTGTATGGCTACGGCTATCCTCTGAACCAGGAATGACTCCGACCGAGGATCAATGGTTCTCACTCTAAGGCGACGACCTACCTCAGCGAAAAAAACTCTTGGCTTCTGATCCCCAACAACCTGAAGTTTCAAAAGCAATGGGGACAAAATGGTAGGCTACTTTTAACTCACTGTACTTACAGTGTTTTTTAACGGCCGCTGTTTCAGCAGCTGCCCCAGGTGCCAACGTGGTTCGCCCCAAGTGACAAGCCGCAAAAGTACTTACACAGGTCGCGTCCCACAATAGGCATCTACCTTTATCCCAGGGTACCAGAGTCAAGCCGTCCGGTCTTTTGCCATAAGTTCGACTAAGGCCGGGTGGCTCAAGCACACATGGGACATTGGCAGAAATCAGAGCTCTCCGAATGATATTATTAAGAGCGTGATGGCGAAGAAACCTATCCTCACAACGTCGACAACATAAAGCATGGTGACCGTCTGCCTCAACGCGAGAGCCGCAAATGCATAAATGAGGTTCGCATACATCGCAGCCCAAGCGTAGGGCAACCGCCACCCGCAAAGAGTCAATATCCAATAAAGTGCCGAAGTAAGGTGAGGGTAGAGCCTGCAATCACGCCCCCGATTCCGGCTGTGATACCACTCGCAATCTTGCCAAATCTACCCCAGTGGCACCACCCAATAGACTATTCATGACACATTTCGCCCCAATGTCATCCCAAGAACGCTGCACCCAAGGACAATCCGGCAAAACAACTTCTGGATGCAAGACTGCAAATTTATTGATAGCATCAGAGAGAAAAGGCAAGACTACTTGGTTGTCCTCTCTACAAAGAATTTTAGCAACCAGACTAACTACTGCATGCCCTGATGCCAAGAAAGCAGGAAGTCCAATGTCACCTACACGACGCACACCCAAACCTCCATGACGAATTGGTAACGCAGCTTGACTCCACTGAACCTCATTAAGGGACACATTAGCGATACCAGAAACCATGGAACTCAGACGCCCATCAATCACAGATATGTCGTCCGAGAACAACCATACCGGAGAAGTTCTTAATAAATATACGAGTTTTGGAGCTCCAAGGCACATTCTCAAGAGAATCAAAGCCACATGTGGGTTAAGAAACTTAAGGCGCTTATTAACAAAATCAAGGCTCTGTATTTGTTTTTTGAGAGCATCTGAAATTCCTTCTGAAAAAATAGGGGAACCCAAAAGATCAAAGCTGTCCTGTGAAAGAATCCTTAATCCGGGAAGGACAGCTACGAAATCTTGAAACTGTGAAGTCAACTCCGTACTACATGGGTTAAATTCGCACTTTGCAGAATTGATCTCCAACCCTAATCCTTGAAAACGAGGAAGTGCATTTTGTGTTTTTTTCCATTCAAGAGCAGTGAAATGGAAACAATAACTCCTTACAAATTTTATTGTGGAATAACAAAGGTAAACAGAGTCGACAGGCTACTTTTGGGTGCGCCCACTTTATCGTGGACTCTGCCTAATCCAATCAATAAAAAAATAATCGAATAATAAAAGATTTTGTCTTTTTCGTGTAATTGCAATAAGTATTAGACCCGTCATCTCTATTACTCATAGCTCAATAATGTAGTCTGAAAAAACTAGACAGAACTTAAACCTTTAATAAAACCATTGTCATTGGATACTGATGATATCATGAGGCTGCATCGTATCTATATTTAATGGCAATTTCTACCATAACATTAACATCAAAGATTGATATAAAATTAAGATTAGTATCGTGGACTGATGCAAGGTACTTGAACTGTTATATAGGTATTTTATATCAGATTTAGTACCTTCTCAAGCCTACTCCATTCATATCTATTGTGAACAAACTGTTTGATGAGCGATCGCGCTGATAGCAGCACTCAGTGTTGTTAGCTTTCGTGATTTTGGAAGAGGTGTCTACCAATTCACTTTATACACCAGCAAGTTGTACACATATATGTGTAGAATTTTAGGGTAAATTTATGTCAATGATCGCAGTTTTGGTTAGTAGGATACATACTTAAGCGTTAAGTAAAATCAAGTAACTTGCTATTCACTACATCGAGATGAGAAAAAAATAAATAGTTTTAGTAGATACATTAAAAATTGTTTTTAAGAAGTTGACTTTCGACACGTTTCATCATCGACGAAATAGCACTAACTAACGAATAATTCAAATTTGAAACGTCATTGCAGTGCGCAGATGACGTAGTGGGCAGATAACGCTAACAGAAACGTATTCAACCATTGTAAAAAAGCCCAATAAAGTTATAATTATATAGAACTGTTAAAAAAAAAAACAATTACACTGAAAAAATACTGTTCTGCTTATTGAAAATATGTGTGTAATGAACGTTTACTATGAAACAATATCAAGTGTCTCATTACACACATAAACATTGAGAAAACGCGTCGCAACAGAAATCACTGTTTGATTAAATAGCCCAAATTGTAAGTCAACATCATTAATCACTGTACAAGTCAAGAATAATACTTTACTTTGATCGAATTGGAAAGCTATTGCTTGTATAATGTTGACTGTAAAAGGCATATTATTTGGATTGGAATGGTTGACATTTCGTTTTATAAACAGCAATATTTCACGTCTGAAGCTTCAAAATGAAATACCTATTTATTGGCTTGATTTGCCATATTAGCTTTCTCTATTTGACTTGATAGGTAACCTTTTCTGACGGTCTGATATATATAAGATACGAAGGAGCAGGTGGTATGAGCCATACTCCACCACGCGGGCGCGTAAAGGTGTTTGTATGGCAAGCGACCAACTTCGCTGTCAGATTAAGGCACATAGCGCAAAGAACTGATGGCTGTTGGGGCAGAAAATTTCTGGGGTATCCAACCCCTCGACTAAAGACGCGGCGTAGGACGTCGGCCGACAAAATATTTTTTTTTTTTTAAATAATATCAACATATATCCGCCGAGACCAAGTAATTGACGTGCCGTCTGAGATGCTCGTGATATACCTACGTCACTTATGGTAACCCATCCAAACATGAACGCGCCGTATAACTTTGATATCGCTACCAAAGCGCAGCTGCGCTAGGAGCTTCTCATAATATCTAGCTAAAGTTTGTGGGGACTGATGTATCTTAATTTCATTCTTCATACAAAAACTTCTGGATGGATTTTAATGAAATATTCCAAATTACCTCTCATACTCGGAAAAGCACTTCGTTATAATATTTTTGAAATTAGACATTTACGTGGGTGATGCCGCGGGTAAGCGCTAGTTATAATATAAATCCAAGTTATCTTACTAAGTTTAGTAATGTCAACTTTCACAGTTAACTTGAATTGTAGAAAGTGATTGGGTACTCAAATGTTATGCGGAAACGTAATGTTGTATGCATAATGTAGTAACTATCGCAGGCGCAGTCTAGGTATAGGAATCTCATCTGCTTTGACAACATGGATCACAAAGGGACATCTGAATAAAGCAACATCCGTACATCAAAGGCAAATTAAAGTTGCTTAGTTATGCCCCCGATTTTGAATATAGTATAGGCTGGTGTTAAAGATTTTCAAAAACTATTGAATACATAGATATGCCATGAATAACAAATTAATACGTTTATATAAGAAGATTTGTTGTAACAAACATATAAACTAACTGTGCTAATTTTGCTTCTCGAGTGTTTCAAAATATGATTTCAGACATTAATTTGTTATAGTTAAAAAAAAGGTGGAGCAAACCAGCGTAAGCAGTTCAAAATAAAAGTTTTTATAAAGGAGTTTGCTCAAAACATTTATAGTTATTCCAATATCTTATAATACGTATCTTTTCAGTAAATAATATCACCACAACCATCGAGATTACATGCGATACGCTCAAATGCGATGAATTTTATTTCCACCTTTGTTATAATAATGTTTTCAATTTATGAGCATGAAGAACAAAGAAATTGTACGATAATTTTTTAAATCGATTCGCTGGACCAATTCCACACAATCGCCCACTATCGATGTTGAATTGGTGTAGGTTAATAAATAAATAAGTTAAAAAAAGTATTTTGTTCGCTTTTCAGAATCAAAAGGTGAATATGTATTGTTGGTAACACACACAGACGAATGTGGGTAGTAAATTACGAAACCTAGGTAAAGTGGAGGTCTCTCGCGCCTAGCCACTTTTCAACAAAAATCGCTCGCATACAAGACATAAAAGCGGGCGTTACTTCAAATAAAAGTCGACGTAAGGTGCAAGCAATTTTGGCTCTTAAGAGCTCTTTGGTTGTTAGACCTCGACCGTACATATCAAAATAATGCAATGAGCCATATTATCTCAGTCAGCGCACAGAAGACTTTTTCGTAGAAACAGAAGGTGAAAGAAAGCTTGAAACAATTTATTCAATACCTTTGTTTACGCACTCACTAGACTAGTTCCCTACACAAATAGGAGGTGAGAACCCAAACAGTCCATTGCAAATACTTGTTTAGGCACAAACAACCTTCAGGTGATTAGTGGAACGGAAGTTTTGTGCCCTTAAGTCGGTATATGCAATGTATGTGGCAAGCCGAAATACAAATGGTAACATCCTATTTAGTCTAGTTAAGAACAACCTTTAACCCCAGCTTTAACCAACCTTCATTAGCTCATTTTGGTTGTGAGCTACGGCTAAACAAACAGCCGATTCCCTTCTTATGACCTTTCTTTAAGCTCATAAAGATGAAATAAGAAACCAAAAAATTGCGCACGGCCGGGACTCGGACCAGCAGCTTCTTGGCTAACCGGGCCAAACGCTCTTCCAATTGAGCTACCGTGCTGTCGATCCGAATTTGTGAAATGTGTGGTCTCTTATGGATACGATATCTTATGGATATTATTTGATTCCTTATTAATCTTTATGAATATAAAATATGAGGCTGTGAGTGTTAAAAATATTCTAAACCATCACTTTAAGGTACTGTATCCAGAGGAGAGCTTTTGTAGTATAGAGAACCATATGAGGTATCGAGGCACCGAACACTGATACCTGATATTGTTCTCCCCTCTCTCTTTGTCCCTCTCTGTGTTTGTCCCTCTCTGTATCTACTCTACGATTAAAAGTTTTAAACCGTCAAACCCCAACGTCATCATAAAGGACGCCATAACCATTGATTGGCTATTGTGTCTGTACACATTCAAGCATCGCACAGACAAGAACCGAGAGTGCTTGACTGTTTAGAGATTTCAAAAGCATGATGAAAAGATAATTTTTTTGAATGTTTTGTTTTTCCAATCCCCAGGCAACGGCTACATCCCAACGTCCAGCCTTCGCGAGATCCTGGCAGCTCTGGATGATCAGCTGACCCCGGATCAGCTGAACGAAATGATAGCCGAGATCGACACGGACGACTCTGGGACAGTGGACTTCGATGGTACGAAAAGAGCTTTAAACTTCTTTTTTGTGGATTTATCATTTATTACTAAATTTGGTTTGTCTGAGTAACACAAGAAATTGGTAATTTTTCCTGGAATGTTTCCTTATACATATAACTATTAAGCGACATTTTTCTTAAAATCAATAGTTTCGGTGTACAAGCTCCGCAAAGTGTCAAATACTTCGCGTTTTTGTCAAATTACATTCTGGCGCCGTTTTCCTATTAAAAAAATTTAGTTGTAAAAATAATTTTCTCATCCTTGTTTTATACGAAAACGATACTAAACATCACATATATGGACTGCTGGACCTAGAAGCTCATAGTGAAGTAGATGCGAACTATTCCCTTCTCTGCAGGTGATGTTTGGTATCGTTTTTGTATAATACAAGGATGGGAAATTCATTTTTCGAACCCATTTTTTACTTTTATAGGCAAGAAAGGAATACGGCGCCAAAATGTAATTCGGAAAGAACGCGAGTTTCTTGATATTATGCGAAGCTTGCACACCGAAACTATTGATTTTATGAAAAATTACGCTTAACAGTAATAGTAAGAAATTGTCTTTTCTTTAATTATGTAGTAGATATTTATATCGTAAAATGAGCTGAAAAAGAGATATTGTCTAGCTGTCTGTGAAAATGTCTATTGGATGCCATTTATTCAAGGGCGGCGCGAGCGGCTGAAATACGAGGTGACAAAGTTGTAATAGCTTTTTTTATAAACTCCCAGAAAGCATTCCAGGTAGCCACAATTTTTTGTAGCAATTTCCTGGGACATAGTAAATGCCGCTGAATTTTATGTGAAGCGGATATTTTAAGCAATATAGATAGATAGATTAGAAATTGAACAAGTAAAAAGCAACTTTGTCTAACAAGGAATCCAACCCTGTGTCTTATACGCTATCCGGACACAAGATTTAACCACCCATTAGTAAGCTTATTGAATTTTTCAAGTGATTTGTTTAACGCGTAGGCTGCTCTTAGGATAGAGTTTGTCATGATAATTACTTAATTATTTTAATAAAGTCATTTTTATAAAATAAATTGGTGCCAGTGACCCTTAGATAAGTAGAAGACATTTGCAGATGGTAGACACAGAGCAATAGCCTCTTCTCAGTAAACGTGGCTGTCTCCATTAATTAAAGACAAAACTGTTTCCAAATAACGCAAATGACAGTCCGATCCCCTTCAATTTGAATTATGACCCTAATTCATGAAATGTTGTATTCGATATTCTGATCTAAATTTGACTAAAGAATACCTAATAAATGAACGTTTTCTTTTCAGAGTTCATGGAAATGATGACTGGCGATTAAGAGAGAAAATAAATTATAACATAAAATGTAAGAATATACTCTAGTCATTGTAATAAACAGCTATTTTTGTTCAAGCAAGGAGTTTAAAAAAAATACCTTTTCTAATGTTCTATTTATTTATTTATTTTTAATTTAACAATATAAATGCAAATTAACTAAATTGCCTCGCAAACACTATGTATAAGCTAATTTAGATTCTGAAAATTTTAGAAAAAAGCAAGTGTCAGAAGATTATTTACTCAACTCTGACGTGTTGTGATGCTCCAGATGATCATTTTAATATCGTTTAATACATATTGATAGCTACATTCCATCACATATCTAAAAAGGATTTAGAAAATATCAAAAAAATACTTCTTTCAATTTTTTGCGTTATAGTTTTGAAAACTAAAGGCTTTTACATTAATAACACAGAAGTTACTATTTCTTTGCAGCAAAATGTACAGCGTCCGTTCTTAATTAACTGAAAACGCGAATGCGTCAAAGCGTGAATCTACCCGCTTTCATAAAGGACCCTACAGCTACAACGCCTTTGGGCCTAAGATGAAACAGCAAAGAAACAAATTGGTGTTTGTACAGGATGCCATTTTAATTATTTTTCTCTTTCTGAGGTTTTTAAAGGGTTTTCCGGATTCGGTGCACATACATAATTTGTGACTGTTTACATTTGTGCTGATAAAATACATGTTTAGAAAATTATTACGGAACCATGTTTTATGATGACGAGGATTCATTACGTATTAGTTGCGATTTCACGAGTACAAAAATATGTTTAAAAAAGTCATGTACGCGCATTTTGACATTAGTCTTAATTTGGCTATAAGTTGAATATAATAGTTCACACTTATTTACTCTGCCATTTCCGGAATTTGCCTAGTCTTTCGCAAAACAATTTATAAAAGATTTGCAGATTTGAGGGGCGTAGTGCGTTACTGAATCCGTTCAATTTCCAGGCAGTTCAATTCCTACTTAGTATAAATAGATATTATCAATAAATTATTATTGTTATGGATATTAATATTTATGTTATCAAATTATGATAATATTATCACTATAATGCGGAATCGCAAATGAATTGCTAATTTGATATTATAGCAGAGCTGCTTATCCATCAAAGCTACATCGCAATACTTACCCCGTTCGATTGAATTACTATATTGTACAGTTGTTATCCGAGATAACAATTTAAAAAAACCTATGGTTGATAATTTTGTAAGTACATAAAAAATAATATGCTCATTTTTTTTGTTCCTCTAATAGCTTTCAGAGACACATTTCATAAGATTTCACGGCTTCAAACAAAGTACTGTAAAGGTCTAGCTGTGACATCGCTAGCCCGAGGCGGCAAGACCTACCTCAAAAGCAGGCGAGCACAATACGTGATTACTTTGCAGGTTTTACAGACTTTCTCTGGAGAGTTAATAAGTTAAAATACAAAAAACGTCAAGCCAGATTAAATCATGCAATAAGTGAAATTCTCTGACAGTTTTTACTAGTTTATACCTATTTACAAGAATTAAAATTGAAATATAAAATGGCGTACGTTTTACCCGGCATGTGATTCCATATTTTCAGATACAACTCGCATGATACAGTACCTAATGCTGGTAGCAGATTTCAATAGTTTTAAAAATCCCTGAATTATTTAGCTTCATCTCTTTTCTTTTTAGAAAAATAAATAAAGTGAACAAAGGGATGTGTTATTTGTTTTCTTTGGCTAAAGTTTTCTCAACAAATAGGGTGAACTCCTTGAATTTAGGACTAATATTTCTACAGCATCGTATTTTAACTTATCTTAAAATTCACTTAAACTACACACTTGAGGGATTTAAATAAATTATGTATACTCAACCCAGCCTCAAGATGAGACTAGAATTTCATGCATTTAAATACACTTTCAGAAAGGAAAATGAAAACTGAA
Source organism: Pyrausta purpuralis (assembly GCA_963924145.1). Classification (NCBI taxonomy): domain Eukaryota; kingdom Metazoa; phylum Arthropoda; class Insecta; order Lepidoptera; family Crambidae; genus Pyrausta; species Pyrausta purpuralis. The sequence goes on from OZ001651.1 coordinate 6,238,529, forward strand.
AGCGATATGCTGAAATAAAAAGCTAGGTACCACTTGGGAAAAGTGCTAGAAGTGGTAAAGGATATTTTGCATTTGTTTATTCCTAACATTTTAAACCAAGAACAAGACTAGAGAGGTTTTGCAATATTTCTCATATAAGAATAGTTTTAAGTTTGGCTGTTTGATCTTACCGATACCGCTAATTTCTTTTTGCTAACTGTGAATAATATATTTTTTCTTGTTTCCTTTTTTGCGTCGGTGTTTCCTAGTGATTACAATCCGAATCTATTCAAAGTTAGAGTGAACAGGCTGCTTCAAGGCGAGCTCGTTTCATCTTCAACTCCATCTTTGTCGCACTTTGGTGAGTCAAGAGCAAACCCATACTATATGAACAAAAAAAGGAACGCTTCTAGGTATTTCTTTGATCATAAATATTTCAAAAATAAAGCTCAAAGATAAGTAACACGAATATTTTCTCTTTTCCCAAATGCTTTCGTCACAAGACAAATTGACCTGAAAGAAAAGTTTGCCTTAGAAAAAATATGGGGTTCTCCAGTCATACAAAAACTTCGGCAATATCAAAACTGGGGTAATCTGGCTAATTTGTGAACGTGTTTACAAATGGTTTGGAACGACTTTGAGTCGTTTACCCTTCGGGCTATCAGAGCCAGTTTATACAAAGCAGGATTACAGAAATTAGATTACAAGCCATGAACCAGGTTTCTAGGACATTTGTCTAACGCGATTAGTAATGTCAATACTGAGTTGGTTACGCTTTACGATAAATCAAGACTTATCTAATGCGATCAGTGATGGAACAACATTTGTTACCATATGCAAGATTGTGGTTTCTTTGTCCAATGTAATAATAAGTAAGAATATTTTGTTTGAGTATATTGATGTTTATGAATGAACGGTTACATAAGTATTTCTAGATATTTATTCTGATTCAAGCAGAAAGATTGTTAACGATAGAATTAGTTACGCTTGTAGGTAATTTTCTGTCGTGTTGCACAAATTAATAGTAATTACTAAGAACACAACGTTGTGTTTTAACAATGGCATTGTTCATAACGATTTCACTATTGAATCGTATTGTAGCATACTCATTAGAGGACTCGTGAGTCGTGACCTATTTTCTGGTTCGAGTGTCGAGTTCCAAGTACAAACGATTGTTCGTTTTGCATAAATTCGTTAACGAATCGGCTCTCATTTTAAACTTACTGAATGTAGCACAAATCTTTAAATGTAATGTATTTGAATTTAAGGGAACAAAACAAATCACTTGGGCGTATTGAAGTATTTTTTTCTTAAAACAGTTCCTAATAATCACAAAACTAGGTGTATCGTTGTATATGTAGGAACAAAGTGTGTAAATAAATGCTAGTTGCCACATTTTTGGACAAAAAGTCTGTATGTATCTGGGAAATTTTCAGATAGGTGTTTCGAAATATACATACCATCTTTGTTTGCTTCCACGTTTGTACAGTTGTTGTTTAATTGTAGCTGATGTTTTGTTCTTATAGTTTGTTGTTTCCAAAATAAAGTTAAGAAATTGATTAATTTCTAATCTTCTATAAGTTACTACAATGAGATGTTTTGTTTTTGGTTATGTGTCGTCACTTACCGTCACTGATTCTACGCCTGATGATGATGATTCTACTGCTACAGCTAAAACAAACTACAAAAGTAACGCGAATGACTCATGGGTCATGACAGAAAACAATGTGGCAATGGTTTTTCAATAACTTGTTCGAATTAAATGCGATGCTAATTTAAATATTTTACCTAAAAATACTATTTTCAAAAGGTGATATGATAAAAACCATTGCCAGCCAAAACAACCAACCAAATGAAACATTCAATGTAGATGGGAAGGCGTGATAAGCGTACTTCCATTACCTGGCTTACGCTCCTAAAGCTACTGGTGCTAGCGCTCCGAGCCTGTAAGAAGAAACATTCGTTCCTATACACTAGCACACACAGCTTTTGTCGACCAAGAAGATTCACATGCTCACATTTACATATTTGGAGGTACAACGGTCTTATCGCAAATGGAATTTGCTATTTGGAAATATGATTTTACATTGTCGAAATCGCCCTGCGTTTATTTTTTTAACGTCTTTGACTTCCATTTCGATTACCTCATCTCCTAAAACATGCATCTTTAATTGAAATACATAATTTAGAAAGATTTATTTTAGTCATCTATTAAGATGATATTATTATTAATAGTAGATACTTTTGCAAGTAAAACTTATTAATATAATAAAATATTAATAAAGGAGTGTACTGTAAGAATTAATAAATATGATCGTCATAAAGCGAAAATGTTATGAAAGCACAAACATTTGATTACCTACCAGCCGTTAAACTTATAGTCCGTAATCAAAATATGTAATAAAAGTAGGCAATGATTGGCCTATTCAAAAAATAAAATAATGACATAAGGTTTTTTTTTTCAAGAAAAGTAATAGTTTTAAAGCCGCTGACCTCTTGGACCGGTCTCTGGATAAGTTATCTTTTCGCTGACCTAAAAACGGAGGGGTCGTTGAAAGTTTCCAAGGAAAAGTCTTTGCGACCGTTTTACCATCTAAATATTCGGTGCATTACGTGACAGAGCTCAGAAGGAAAGGAGACAGTACGTGCAGTGATCTTGTTGGTCGGGTACACAGAAAACAGTTCAAATGTAAGTATGCACAGAAATTTGGAGCTACATTTGAAGAAGTTTAAAATATTGGAAAATAATGCAATAATATTTTATAACGTGTTTGTTTAAACTGACTTACGTAATATAAAAATGCCGAGAACGCCAAAAGTAAAGGTTATATCAATTAATTTGCTCTTGAATTGAACTTCATTTACTTGAGCAGTACAAATCTTAATCATGTTTATGGCGTAATAAATTATAATTCTCAAATATAGCTCCAAAACACAGAACAAATAATTAAATAGGCAAGCATTTATCCATTGTGTTAGTAAATAGAAATCGAAAACAGTGAGTCGAAGTTTCCATACGGATTGCCAGAGAGAAGCTAGATAGAGATTTGCAACCAACATCAAGTGACTCTTTACAAAACGCATAACATCTCATACAGTAAGAGCATGATATTTGAAATAAAATTCAAGTCCTATGGAGCTTGTTGATTAGATGTCTGCAGCAAAAATGCAGTCAGTTTTAATATTAACATTTTAGTACATTTTTTTAAAACATTTATGGCAGTATAAGAAAATATAACAAAACTAACAACATGCAGGAAATTTTCAAATATGGGCTAATAGTATTTCTTTATTGAGCAATTATTATTAGATTTTTCTTTGTCGACTTGAATTCGTAAACAAACAACTGTATTAAAGCATTGTTAAGTAAAGAGCACTTTTAGAACATTGAAAGCAATTGCCAAGACATTCAGCAACACCAATATATTTACAACACATAGGTTAACACATAATATACATTATAGCTGATGTCGGTGTGCAAATGTAGCGTTAAAGGTTTGTAGTTTGGTCGTTGTGACATAAGTAGGTATGTTAGTAAGCTCCTTCGAACCTGAAAAGAAATTGGGGGGTAGAAAAAAGTTGAAAGTGGTATCATCCAGGAAAGTAAAAATTAACAGTAGAATCTATCTTGGGTATCAATAATCATCGTTTTGCAATTATAATAATATCTTATTATATATGGTGAGGTATAAATGTTGTTGGTAAAGATACAACCAATATGTTTTACCAATTTAAGTAAATAGAGAAACAGTAGGTACATAAAAAAATGGTACAAGATAAAATATGAAGATACCGTATATCCATACCGTAATCTATCTGTTACAAGAAATGAAAATATTTTCCGAAAAAGAATTTCGCGATCGTTCGGAAGCTATCCCATAACTTCAAAGTAACGTGGCAGCAACTTCCAAACGAAGCGATATATCATATCAAATTCTAATACCGAATCTTTGCGAAGTAAATCCAGTTTTATCCCGCTGTAACCTGTTTAAACCTCCAATCTTTGAAGAATTCCTTTTTATATGGGGACCGTGCGTTTTCCTCAATTTCACATTTCGGTTTTCGAGCACGTTTTTTATTTATTCATATTCTATGTAGGCTCGAATCCCCCTATAAAAAGGTAAGCGATAACAATAAGAAATTTGAATAGCTTATTTGTGGCCACTATTTGTTATAATAAAACAAAATGAGTAGCACCTCTGCAGTATTTATTTTATTTACCTTATATATATAAAGTATACCTCCATTAAAATTATGTAAAGCCAAAAGCTATTATAAGTTTACACATTATGTCAGCCACAGATTTCAGGGTTGATGTAACTATCTAATAAACATTTACTAATGTAGTGTTCACAACATATGACTTCGCCTATTCCTTACGTTTTGTATAGTAATAATAGACATCTCTGTCTCTTATCACTAATCTTAGAATGCCGTGAAAACACGTTTTAGGATTATTTACTAGCTACATCTCTATCATAATCATGTATGTCATAGTTTTAAGACTCGATGTAATCTGTTGTGTTTTCCGATAAATATTTAATAAAATATGTAACAAAATAAAAACAGTAAAATCTTGAAAATTCGTTTCTTAACGACCAATAAATCGCATTCGGCACTTTACGCCAGAACCATTTCTAACTTACAAAAAGATTTTGAGCTCAATTTCCAAGGAAAAAGATAAATTGGTGTCTACAAAGGCTTTATGGGACGTAAAACTGAAAAATCAATATCAAGAAAACTCACAAAAAAACGCTATTCCCATTACATTAGTACGACATCGTATCTAAATGGTTTGTCAAAACTTTTTAAAGAATTTATTTCACGAGCAAATAAGTGGTTTTCCTAAGGAAAATAGTTATATTTATCGAATGTATTTTGCGCACCTAAGTTGTTATAAAGATTGATGGTCGGAAACAAATTAGATAAGAATTTTTCATCCAATTTTGTAGGTATCTCATTACGTACAATACTTACGTGCGATATCTTCGCTAAGAAATAGTGTTATAATGGATATGTAATATAATTTTAGGAAATTGGACTTAGTTTATTTTTAGCAATTGGATATCCCGCGATATACATTAAGCTTGAAATACTTTAAAAAGCTTAACTAGGTACGGACAAAAGCACGTCAAGGTAAACACTGCGGTATCTTATGCAGTTGTAATAAGGGCTAGTTTGCAACAAAAGTGGGTAACCTGATGTGCTGGCCACTGTACATCGGTCACTCGATTGTAAAAATCCATCGACAGCATCGAAGATAATGATCTTGAAACTTTAGTCAGAAAAGATATCGAATAAAACCAAGTATTAAGATTCAAATATCCAATTTAGGATCACTACTCCGTTATTTTATTTTTGAATCTATTCATCCCGCCCTCACATAATCGCATACCAGTTCGAGTGATAAAGACGGCTAGAGAAACATTGTGACAGAATAGGGCTGCAGATGTAGAGATATAGGTTAATCTACCCAGTGGTTCAATTTCTCTTTGAGATGTGGGTTAAGGGATCCAATATCGACAGACCACGACCCATATCGAGAAACTATGGCAATTGATGACGTTTGTAATTATAATATCGGAGAGGGAGATATTGTTAGTTATTATATCGCACATCCAATCGGCATACATTGGAGTATAATTATAATAATCAAGTATGCCTTTCATTATTTATAATCTTCTGTGTTCAACATCGGTTTTAATGTTCGTTTTAGATTAATTACCAATTAAGAAGACCAAATACCCTGCTGGTCGTTAAATTGGAGTCTAGTCGCAATGTGAATTTTATTTGTGTTTAGAATTCCGGTTGAAACAATAATGACCTTCATGAAGAAAGATTTTTGGCCGAAGGGTATGGTATTCCAGCGTTTGTTCAGAAGTCTAACACCACGACTCGAGCAAACCTAAGTAGCGTGTAAAATAAATTTGTTTTGTATTGCTTTGATATATTGTAGGTATGTTAGTCTTTAGGGTATATTATAATAATTACGTCTTAAAAGGATTTTGTCTATTACTTCATTAAATTTGTGTGCTGATTATTAGATCTAAAAAAACTGATTAAGATTCGCGTTTATAAACGAATTTCCAACACAATGTTACTCTTTTTAAAACACAAGAAACAAATAACATTCAGCTAGTATTCTCAAAGTCATTTCACCGTAGGAAAGCATCTTCAAGCCATTGAGTATTGGCAAGTGTATGTATACAGGAAGTTGCGACAGTGGCGCCGCAATATCCGGTAGTATACTTGTTTCCGGTGGCTATGTTGCCAACCATCGGTATTTAGTGTGTTAACCGAAAATAAATAGGGAACGACATTAGGAATTCTTTACCATAGCACATGCTATTTATTTGGTTAGATGATAGTATTTTCGCAGTATACATACTTTCTGATAGTGAATCTTTGCGCGACGTACTACACATTTTTTTGTCGCATCGTCCACATTTACGAATTAGATTTCTACTGCATTACTACTTTCAAACAAAAATCTAAATCACATGCTTTTGATGAGGGCTAAATGGTAATATTTTCTTTAGGTACCTACTATGTGGTAGTGTAGGTATTTCTGAGAGACGCATTACACGATTTCTTAGTGCCGAAACGTCCACAATGTATGTTTGATATGTCTGCTGCCTTACCTCTTTTAAAATCGCTAAGATGCGAAGAGCCAGCAATTTTGGCTGGTATTCTGGTAAGGCGAGGGTGACCGTAATATTACTACTTATGCTGATTAACCAAAATCCGGTACCTATCAGATATTCGACATCCTAAGCATATTTGGACTATCCTAAGTTCCCTTCATTAAGGTCGAATAATTAAGCATATCTATCGCTATACCGATAGCCGTAACCGCACATTGCAGCCCTTATATTATTCATCAGGGATAAGCTTGCCTTAAACAATTAGGGTCATGAGGTGTTAAATACCAATGCTTAAAGTCTGTAAGGCAAACGAAACTTAATGCCAATTTGGTAAACTATTTAAAGCAGATAATATAAATAACATTGTTTTTATATATATTTAAATAACTCTTACTTTCTTATAAGATAAAATAAAAAACGAAAAATTGCGCACGGTAGCTAGTTTGGAAAGAGCATTGGTCCGGTTTGCCAAAGGTCGCGGGGTCGAGTCCCGCCCGTGCGCCTTTTCAGTTTCTTATTTAATCTTACAAGAATACAAAAATAACATTCTAAACCATTAACTCTGATATTTCGATACAACATATACTAAGCTGAAGCTAAAACTGGGTAACTTAAAATGGTTTTTCTTATACTAAATCGTTCTGGTATAACGAAATGAAGAAATCTTTTCGTTATATATATTCTAGGTTTATTTTCATACAATATACATGATTGAACCATTCTGACTATAACCAATACTATTAAGAGATTGCGGCCAAATATATCGCTATTAAATAAAGAAGCGTTTATTTGAAATCCTGTGAATTACCTACTGAAAAATTTCAAATGGTGTGCTCAAAACAAAGCTTTTCACCCTAAGTTTAACGAACTCCAATCAATTATGTTTGTTTAGGTCGCCAGTTATTAATCGGTTGATCAAGGATTGATTAAAGTTCGACGTAATTACTTTATTACACGCAACTGAAAACAACCTAATTAGAGGGGTGTAGCGATTCGTTACAAATGAATTTTTCAAATAATATTAATCTTAGAAAGTCAACTCAAAGTTTAGTTTTTTATAACTGTCAAAGATATCTGATAAGTGAATGCATAGTCCGTGGTTTGAATATTTAATTTTCTTCTTACACAATTAAAATTAAATTAAAAAATTAAACCGCCTTCAAAAAACTGACTAAAAAGCTTAAATAAGGTACAGTTTACCCTTAGACCCCTTACACACTGCGACTTTTAGCATCGATGCAGTCGCGCGTTTTGAAAACGCGGTTCAGCATCGCGAACAGATTTAATTTAACATCAATGCAGTCGCGCGTTAGCATCGATGCTGACGCCAAAATTCAGAACATAATTTGACAATTACCAGCTTATGCATCACGACTGTATCCATGCTAACGCGCGTAAGGATCGCGACTGTATCGATGCTAAAAATAGCGTAGTGTGTAATTTGACATTTTGAGACTGCATCGATGCTAACGCGCTTTAGCACGCGACTAAAAGTCGCAGTGTTTAAAGAGTCTAAATTAAACTACGAGTATACTTAATTCAACTAAAAAAGAATCATCTCCCTTTGACTTTTTGTATTCGAGAAATCCTGAGACAAACATATAAACATGAAAATATTGAACGTAAATATACATACACTTATAAAATTTTGCACACATGTTTTTGAAACCTAAATAGATCAACATACTTAAATTCTGACGATATTGCATACTTCTGATTACCTCCTTTTTTGAAGTCGGTAAAATACATTGTTTAAATAAGTGACAAATATCTAACAAAGCTGTTTGCCTACCTAGTTTCAATATTCAGTGAAATTTTGAAACGGATTTTTCTTACCACCTCATTTTAAATTTCCCGTCAAATACATTGAATAAACATTTCAAGCCAGTTCTTTGACGTCCTATTTTCCATTTAAATAGTTCTAGCGCTTTTCGAAATTCGTCTCTACTCCTTCACAAATACGACCTACTTTCCCTTTGATTGTAAACAGAGTGTGAATATTCGTTAAAGTCTACCGAGAGGCTTAATGAGTGCTGTAATCTAAGTGCATTTATCACGATCCAGCTGGATAAATCCTCTGTCTAGAGAAGCTTTATAGATGGGCTGCATATAAAGAGTAAATGTATGTTAATGAGCAACATAGCCTAGGAGCGTGGGTAGACTGAAGACAAGAATCGCACAATTTTTATTTCTGCTTTAAAAGGCACTTAGTCTGTGACACCTGACAGTTTAGATGTAATGTAAAATTTAACGATTATTCATTGAGGCCTCATGAATTCCACTTGTACCTGCGCGTCTTAAAGTTACCCTACCACTGCTTAAGGGGTCTCCATGGGTAGGGTTATTTTGGGACGTGTACCCCGTAATATTCGTGCGTCAAAGCACGACGGGGTTGTGGAAGTGGGAATAAAACCGTTAAAAGAAGGCAGTTAAAGATTTTAATGCTAGTAAATTTAATTGACCTCAGTCTTACAAGGCTCTGTACCTGATCACATAGGTAAAAAAAAGTAAAAACCGACTTCAAAACCAAAATGCACTAAAAAGTCTCAAATAAACTCTTGACCATTGAAAGGAAAGGAATAAATTTAAGGAAAACAATTTCTCTTTGGAGTCGGTGCTGTGATAGCTGATGCTTGATGGTCAAAGTGATGACACCGACTCCAAAAAGAATTTGTTTGCCTTAAATGGATTCCTTTACTTTCAATGGTCAAGAGTTTATTTCAGACTTTTTAGTGCATTTTGGATTTGAAGTCGGTTTTTACTATTTTTTTTAAAGTTAATTCTATTTCTTTATTTTAAGAGATTACAGGAGATGGGAGGGGGGGGGGGGGGAAGTGGCAACTTATGACTCTGTTCTTTAAGAAGCCTCAAACTACCTATAATAAGTTCTGTCATTATAATTACTGAACTCCAAAGCGTTAAGGAGTTCCACCATCAGCTCAGCCCTACAAGATGTTGACTATCAGAAGTAACAACACGTCAACATTCAGATTCTTGTAAAATTATACGTGCCTTTAAAATTTGACAGTTTTCCTCGATTACACCAAGATCCCGTCATCGGATCCTAAATTGGTAAAAATGGGACCAACTAGAAGGTACGATACCCTCTAGGTAGACGAAAAGATTTTCCGAATCGGTCGACAATTGACTGAGATATGAGGTAACAGAGATACAAAAAAAACCATACAGTCGAATAAATAACCTCTTCGTTTTTTGAAGTCGGTTAAAAAAAATGAAACCGTCATTAATAGAAGATATTGACGGGCGTCCGAACTTTGACTGGCGTTCGAACTTTAATAGACCGTCAATAAAGTTTTACCCAATTTCATCCTATGTATTTTTATCAAACTTTTAGTAAAATGTTGTACATACACTACAAAACAAACGCCTAATACCTATCTAACCGGACCCATTATCAGTCGATCACGTACTACCGAGTTGGCAAACAAAGCGCCAGCGATAATGCAGCTCGCTACGGCAACTCATTAAGCCTGTGGCTGCATTTCACACCGAAGCTAAAGAAAATTTTATTATTTTTCAGCTATTCCTACACATTTGTTCAAGAAATGATAAAAAGTAATTATAGTAATAGCAGCGCTTTGGAGGTGATAACGAAGTTAAGCAAGCTACGGTCATGTTTAAACGGGGGGGCATTCCGACCATATAAAAAAAAGTAAAAGTAAAGTTAGCTTGTAACGTCCCACTGCTGGGCAAAGGCCTTGCCTCAACTATGAGGTAGTTCGAGCCATACTCCACCACGCGGGCTCAGTGCGGATTGGTGGAGGGGTGTTTGCAAGCCAAGTGACTCTGTCAGATGTTATCAAGCCGCCTATAAGGCCTCTGACTAGGCTTTACGACTAATATCAACCGATATTAGCCGGGACCAACGGCTTAACGTGCCTTCCGAAGCACGGAGATACTCGTGATATACGTCACTTATATGGTCGGCATGGTCACCTATCCAAACACGACCACACCGTAGGTTTCTGCATTCCGGTATCACTATCAAAGAACTGCTACCACTACGCAACGAACGCAACCATATTAGTGACGAATATCACGAGCATCACCGTGCTTCAGAATGTACGTTACGCCGTTGGTCCCGGCTAATATCGGTTGATAGTCGTTAAGCTTAGTGAGAGACCTTATCATATGGGCTTGATAACATCTGACAGCAAGGTTAGTCGCTTGCCTTGCAAATACCCCTCCACCAATACGCACTAAGCGCGCGTAGTAGAGTATAGCTCAAGGTCAGGTGCGGGAAGGTCTTTACCCAGCAGTGGGACATTACAAACTAACTTTAATAAATGATAATAATTAACACAGGCAGACAGATGTTTTGACTTTCTACTATAATTACTCGTTTTCACCCAATAGTTGACTGGTAGAGAATACTTTTTGCATTTAATCGGCAATTTGTACTTTATTTTCATCAGTGCAATAAAGAATAAAATAAATTAATAAATAAAATGTTTTCCTATTTCTATAACCCTGCCTACGTACGGACAACAGAACGTCAAGGCAAACACTGCAGTGTCTTATACCGTTGTGATAAGGGCTAGTTTGCAACAAAAGTGGGTAGCCTGATGTCCAGCTGCTGTACCTACGGATATTTTCTGCTCATTTGTGAAACTCGTTGTTTTTATTATCAGGGTATATCGGTCAGCATTGAAGCATTAGATTAAAACAAGGTCTAAATTAAAAGTATAGCACATTATTTTAAACCTTAAAGTAATATAGTTAGTATTGAATAGTAGTATAGTATCAAAATTCTTTGCAGTGTGACTGGCACCTTTTTATTCACCGCCCGACAGCCTAATGAGCAATTTCCGCCAGATTCTAATGAACTATTGTAAACGAAGGCTCGATTTAATTTGCGAGAAGTCGTTTGCGATTTGAAATGTTATTTCAATACTAATGAAAAGTCTATTGATAGTGGATTAAATCAGCATAATATTTAAAACAGAGTAAAAGAAAAAAATCAACTTGCATGATCAGATTATCACTTGTAATATCTCATTGTAGGCGATTTTACCAATGTCAGTTAAGATTTAACCAACAAAATAAGTATAAAATTACCGATTTTAAAATAATGGATACATAAATAATTTCAAAGTGGGTCAATTTGAAATTTTAATGAAAACGGCAAATGATTGCTGACAAATAGGTGACATTTTCAAATAAGGCGTTTTATACTTTATTTGACGAAAATTCCTTATCTGAACTTGGAAAAATCAGGCTTTAGGTGATATACGATTACGCCGTTAAAACCAGAAGAAGTAAAGATAACAATATAATTGCACTTGTGAAAAGCATCTGCGGCAGACAAGGAATCTAAACCAACGGTTCATATTGAGTTTGACCGATTTGTTTCGACCGATGTTACAAAAGAGAGGCTGTTCAGAACGAAATTTGTAGTACAAAAAGTTTAGGCCAGGTGGAGGAGCATCTTTGACGGCATTGCCAATTACCATGGTGATTGCCGTGTTTGTGCATACTTTTTTATTTAAGAAAATATGACCCAAAATGTGTGAACAGCATGTCGAAGGCAACGTTGGTAAGCCTGTTGAACTTTGCCAGACTGCGTCATAAGACTATAAATATGAGTATAATAATGTGAATAAGTAGGAACCTGTCTGTGGCTGACATAATTACCTATATCTGTTAATTACTAAGGAATTTTACTTCAATTATTATTAATAGATACAGTATTACACAAGTCTATAATAAAACTGTCAAGCCTGTAATTATTTTCATAATATGTTCATAATTCTGACTTACTACGAGGAAATTGACATATAATGCATTGACAGTGAAATTTTACTTGTGTACAAAAAACAATTTTGACCACTTAATTCAAGGTCAACTTTTAACGTTAGATGAAAATTACCATTATTGAAAAAACTTTTTATCAAAAATTGACATGTCGGACCTAATCACCAATTAAAAATATGAGTATAGTTGACTCACTATTTGACGTTACGGCTGTATTGCAACCATAAAATTAATATTCCTATGATTGCAACTGCGGTCACGAGCCAGTAGAGCTAGTAGCATATTACAATAATATTTTTAATTCGTGTTTAAACCCATCATGTCTAAATCTCATTTTAATACAACGTGAAAGTATAAAATCGTCTAATAATTAAAATACCTTGCTCCTATTTCGAGGATCCCTGAAGTCTTCTTTGGAGGCTTTCCGCCTCTTATCCTTGAGGATCATGCGAGCTGCAGCGAACGCCATCTTGATTTTCAGCAATAGACAACTCGTGTAGGACACTGTTCACAACACTTTGTTTGCTACTCACTTCACTTGTGTCTTAATGTTCACTTTTGTCCTATACAATTTTAACCCAAAAATTACCTTTCGTCCCAATTTCACATTTGCTAGTTTGAATATTATATTAAATTGATCGCAATCACAGATTTTAATTTGTTACAAATTGACTTATAATTGCTTTCGATTAATATAGTTTTATTTGATTAGTAATTACACTAAACTCACACAATTTTTTATTTAACACTTATCCGAATATTGCGTCGAAACTTAAGGATTTATTGCCATTTTCGTTGTTTTTAATGTTAACAATTGATTTCGAACAACAGTATCACTTTTCTAATTGAATCTACTAATTGAACTTGCTAATTGATCTCACTAAAACCTGAAAAAATATTTGACTTTAAAGATGGTTTCGTTTATTGGTATAGGAAGAATTTACTTCTGAGTTTCGCCTATTATCACTTCAAAAAACCCTTGAAACAATTTGTATTGCCTTTAAAATTAATAATAAAGCTTGCAGGCTATTTTGAATGTTGCCGGTAGAGCAAATATCAGGGCCGTAATTGAAGTAATTAGAAAATTCAAAAGAGGTTCTCAGATGTTACATACAAAAGCGGCGGCTTGAAGAAAGGAGCGTTCTAATTAGTTCACTGGCTTGTGAGCTCAATATTACGAAGTATATTCGTTCCTTATTACCTTAGCACATATAATAAGCGAAAGCGAAAGCGGGAGCGGTAGCGAGCAAGACTGTTTAATGATTTGTTATCGATACTTATTATTTAAATAAGTTTATGAGTCAGAATTATTTTGATGACATGTTTTTCAACAAAAGAAAGTAATAAATAAATAAATAAATAAATATCCTTTGGACATTCCCACACATCGCCATCTAGTCCCAAAGTAAGCTACTCAAAGCTTGTGTTATGGGTCCTAGACAACGGATATAATTCTTAAATACTTTTTGTTTGTAAATACATACATAATATACATAGAAAACACCCAGACCAATACAAACAGACATGTTCATGCACACAAATGTTTGTAATGTGCGGGGATCGAACCCGCACCCGCTGCGTAGTAGGCGATTTCTCGACCACTACACCAGACGGGTCGTCTAGTATAGAGTCTATTGAAGAAATATACCATACGTATATACATATCTATAGCTACAGGTCGCAGTACAATGCAGTTTACCAGATATTGTATCTTTATTACTTCTGTAGATGCTGTAAAGTTCTTAAACTGGATCCAAGCATCTGAGACAAAAGAATAAAACTAATGAGGAAGCAGAGTTAAAGTGTAAATTCGATTTCTGAGATAAGGGGAGTTCATGTTTTCGATAGTCGTATAATGTGGATACTAACATTTCGATACCTTAGAAACATGTTAAAAAGCGCTTCTGTTTCGCAAATCCGCTTCCACCTTCTAACATCAATCGACTCTAAAATATTCCCGAGACTCTCATTACGCTAAGAATCTTATGACTCCAAATACACATTTTAATTTGGGAAATATGTTTTTTCTCGAGTCGGTGCCGTTATTACAAGCGGTTGAGTGTGTTTCATTACAAGTGATTCTGTTTTGTATTTAGATGATTTTATTGAAGCGAATAAACAATATTGATACCTGAATATTAAGATCAAATAATAATGGGGAATTATTTGTGAAGTTATTATGCGTTGACAATAAAATAGTGTCGTCTCGGTCCTATTTATATTAAGTTTTTATACCAGTTTCGTAAATATTTCCTTATTAATTGACGCAATGTTTTATCTATATATGATTAGTATATAATATCTTGTTTTTCAATACTCGTAGGTTAAAAAAGAAAAGAATACACTGGACCAAACATTTTTAATCCAATGGATGGATCTGATTTTATCTCTGCTTATCTGAAACCTACAGTGGTAGGTTTCAGATAAGCAGAGATACAATACCAGAGAGACAATACCAAGCATAATACGGGCATATTACATTACGGGGATGAAATTTAATTGAAGGCCGATAAATAATGCAAATCGCTGAATAATTAAGAGTGACTTGACAAACATTGAGTGCAGTTTAAGGGTCAAGGCGCTAATCGATGACTCGTGTAGCCGATGGTCGATATGCCAACATGCATCAAACATTACTGCTGCAATTTTGATGGAACATTGTTAATTTTTTTCAATGTTTTTAATAAAGATTGGCTTGATAACTAGTATCATTTTATAAAGTAAGTTTCTAAACGTAACTAATCAATACATGAGGATGTTACATATTTCGTCGTTTGCTATTAGCAGTTACTTCTACGCAAATATTATACATCGAAATAAAACAACTTTTTTACGGATTAACTTTTCGCAAGTTTATAAATTTTATCCCGATGTTTCGAACACTTTACAGCGTTCTTGGTCACGGGTAGACTAAGATGTGATCTTGCAGTGAGTGGTCTAGCTTGGGTCCTAGTTAGAACTGGATCCCATGCTGGTGGAATTTTCCAACCATCTTCTCTGTTGAAATTTGGAAGTTTTCTTATTTCTATAGCTTCGCGTAGCATACGTGGAATGAACCCACGTTCTTTTGACAGTACTTTGGGCTGGTCAAAACGTATGAAGTGGTTGGGTTTGTCTAAGGCATTCACACATTCACACATTTCAGTTCAGTGTACGTCCGTAAAAAAGTTGTTATATTACGATGAGTAATATTCACGTAAACTTCAGAACAAGCAAATATTATCCGTTCAAAATGAATAGGTTTCAGTAGGTACATAATATGATAAAAGCAACAATGTAAAATATTTCCTAGATGGCTATTGTAATTGCAACATAACATATATAATATAATGGACACAGACCTATTAAATTACCATGACCCCATCGCTTACGATGTTCCACAGCATAATTGTTATTATTTTAAAGATTTTCCACACAATTCAGAAAGCATAAAAAGCGGCGTCTGGTATCAACACTCGTATGGGATCGTATCATCGTATCGTAGGTGAATACGACATATTATGTTGTCGGCAGTCGGCGCCTCTTGTCGGTGGCTGCCGTTTCTAAGGTACTATTGATGACAAACTGCTGTCCATTTCTATTATTTCTTGTTTTGTGCATCATGAATACCTAACCAAAATAAAACTTCCTTGTTATCATTATTAGTAAAAGACAGGTTTCCATTACAAGCGTGCATGTAATTACTGAACTTAAAAGATAAGCACATCACATCTTACACCAAAGAGTCTATTATTAAAATACATATTAACACCTCCACCGCAATAAACGGGACGTATGTTTTGCACGTTTACTCAGCAGTCTGATTCTATATACAAAGAAATAGAGTCTATATTCGCTCGTGACGGTTTCCGCTCTTTAGAGTGACGTTAAGGATTTCACTCCAGGCCTCTCCATGACTTTGTTACTCTCAACGAATGTAGGGTTAGGCTCGAGTGTGCTCCGCAGTAACAATTGTGTGAATTATTTATAGGTTTCTTCAAAACCGTTTGTTTCTGATTTGTATACCGACCCTTGAAAGTTTTCAAGAGGCCGTTATTGTCTTGGTTAATTCTGACAGTCGATTGATGTAGTGTTATTGTTAAAATGGAAGCGTTGGTTTGATTTGGATCAGAATATTTAATAACAATGCGTTAATTTTATTTTGAGCTTTGAATGTAACTAGTACTTCTTTATCTACTATTTTTTACATTTTTTTAATTATTTGACCAAGGAAACTGCCCAATGTAGGTCGACTGCAAAACTAAGACACTTTCATCACCTTAATTTTCATTTTCCTGATATTAAATGTACTCCGTATCATCCTTGGATGTTAAATGATCTTTCTTTCACCTGAAAGGAGAACATTTAATTCATAATACTAATATAAAGTACATGAATTGGAAGGAGTAGACGACTAAAGTGACGTTAGGAACGTCTCAGTTTCAGGGTTTACCTATTAGTAAAAGGACGAGCTATGGATGACCTTCACCGGTCTGGGTAATGGATGGAAAGTATTTTTTAATCAATAAAATATATTAATAAACATGTTGCACGTGGGTTGTTAAAAAAAATAGTACGAAACATGATTTATTTACAATTAACATCAAAAATAACTTTGTTTTCCGTAGTATTTGTATGAAGGACAAATAAACATTTGCAGTAGTTGAAAATATATAGCACATTTTCAACTACTGTAAATGTTTAATTTCAAAAACTGCTGGTTCGATCTTGTTTTCACGAATACATTCGTACGTGTAAAATCTCCATTGTGTTTTTCTTTTTTAAAAAAAAAACTTGCTTAGTTACCGTAGTCGAAATCGGGTATGCGGCTGAGACTTTTACTATAGTTTAACATACGAATATTTGAAAGCAATATTTGAAATAACATTGTGTAAATAATCCGTAGCAAAAATGTATAGTAGTCCGTAGAAGGAGTTAAAGAAGCCAACACCAAGTCCGACACTACGGCACCTTTTGCAGTTTTAAGGGTGTTTTTATTTTATTTAGAGCCCTACACGAGCTGGCATCTGTGCTTCATAACATTAAGGTACGTAAAGCGTTTATCAAAAACCGGCCAAGTGCGAGTCGGACTCGTGCACTGAGGGTTCCGTGCCAGTTGCAACTGAACTAGGGAATCCACTTTTACTTATGTAGCTAAAATACCACATATTTTGTTGACAGCAAATTTAATTCTGTTTTTCATAGTGTTTGTATGAAGAACAAAGTTATATTTGCGGTTGTTAAAAATGTACTATATCTCAAAACGACTAGTTTGACCGAGTCCAAACCAATTTTCGTTGACAGTGTTGACAGTGTTAAGATCTACATTATATATTTTTGTTCATAATTTACACTTTTGAAGCGTCTATTTATTAAACGTTACACTTTAAAGGAAAATGGTTTTTGGAACCTCTTTGTCATTTCAAATGACCTATCCATAGACACCCCCCCCCCCACACGCATAGGTTAAACTTGTTTTTTTTTTGGTTTTTATTAGTACCGTAAAGCGGTTAATAGGATACGTCTCCCTACCAAATTTCAACAGTGTGATACTTATTGTTACAGAATAAAGTGGCTGTGACATACAGACGGCCAGATAGACAGACAGTATTTGGCTACGGAACCCTAAAAAGATAAAAGTTTAACGTTACATCTAATACACTTGTGTATGTTCGCTTGATGTAAACTCTCATGCCAATCGCATACATATTTTTATTTTTATATTAAAAGTCGTGGTTTATTCGCAGTAGAATATTTAATTAATCCCTACAAAGTATACTGAACTGTAATCCGATCGATATCGGTCAGGCTGTCGATGGCTTCATGCGTTATTGAGCAATTCTATACCGGACCCCGTAATAGCCGTGCATTGTTACTAAGTGCATAACATAGTACAAAAAAATACCACAGCGTAGTTATTAAAATAGAAGTGCCACTCAGACCTCTTACACTCTGCGACTTTTTAAATAGATGTGCATGTTTTGGATACGTGCGACAGCATTATAATACACACAATGAACGGATTTAATTAATTTTAATTTAGCATCGATACTGTCGCGCGTTAGTATTGATGCAGAAGCGCGACTGTATCGATTCATGCGAATTCATGCCAAAAAGTGACATACAGATCAGACTCCAGGGTGAATAGATTCGGAGTCCCGCAAGGAAGTATTTTGGGTCCAATACTTTTCAATTTATATATTAATGATCTACCTAGAATAATTGACCATAAATCTATACTTTTTGCTGACGACACAACATTGATTATAAAAGGAAAGGACGAAGACCATTTAGAATCTGAAATAAATACGACTATTATGAAGGTATAAATGATAACAATTTGAGAGTAAACATTGACAAAACAAAAATAATGCTATTTCGGACATATCAATCTCATAAAAATAATCTTAAAATAGAATATCAAGTACATATTATTTATAACGTGCCAACAACTGAATTCCTAGGGATAATTATTGACGAACATTTAAGTTGGAAATCTCAAGTAAATCGTGTATGTGATAAATTAAGCCGATTCGTGTTTGCACTAAGGAGATTGAGAGAAACTGTCTCTACGGAGGTTGCTTTGGAATCATATCATGCCTACGTTGCTTCAGTCTTACAATATGGGCTAATGATCTGGGGCAACTCTACTGATATAGAGGTAGTATTTAAAATTCAAAAAAAATGTGTAAGGGCCATCTGTAGTCCTGAATATACAGATTTCTGCAGGCCATTGTTTAAACGGTTTCGATTGCTGACTTTAACCAGCCTTTACATCAAACAAATATGTTTATTTGTTAAACAACACGGTCAGTTTTTCTCTGCAAAATTGCCAGTGTCGGGGAAATGTTTACGTAAACGTACTACATGTATCCTTCAAGTTGCTACGACTAAGACTGACATTGTCTGAAAAAAATGTATTTATTATGGCTGTGAAGGTATTTAACGCATTACCAGAGGATGTGAGAGGTATAACGGGGTCCTTATTTAAACAAAAATTACATTTGTGGTTAATTGACAATAATTATTATAATCTTAATGAATATTTTACACGTAAGGAATATAATTAATCCAATATCGATTATTTTTACATCGTTTTATCAATTTTATATTTGCACGCTAACTAATGTAACAAATTTTGGTGAACTCGAATGTTTTATCTAAGAACTTTGTTGTAACGTACACCCAAAATTACGCAAATAAACGCATTTGTATTTGTATTTGTATTTGATGCTTACTCGCGTTATTATTGCGACTGTACTGATACTAAAAGCAGCGGAAGTGTGTTAAGGTTGTCAATTTGTATCTTCATCGAGGCTGCATCGCGACTGCATCGCTGCTAAAAGTGTCAGTGTGTAAAGGGTCTAAGGTGGATGATGGTATCCTTTACTCGTATACTTTAGGTGACAGTGTCAATCAAATGTTGGAGAGAGTGTTTAAAATAAACATTGGTCTTAGGTTCTGTTAGGAAACTAAGTCGATATGCAACTGCTTTGTACGATACCATAACATTAGCGCAAAAAAAACAATACGCAATCCCAAATCAAACTTAGGTAATGAGTAAGACTCATAATTATGACAACATGATCGATTCACAAAGGTCAAAAAATATTTTCATGAGTTGAGTACCTCCTAGTTAAACAACTTTAATTATTTATCTTATTAAAAAAAAAGGGTTTAATCTTTATTAAATACATCATTCTTTAAAAGACACATAAATATTTAATCATAAAACAAACCTAGACTTGCATCAAAAAAATTACTTACATACGCTTCACAGCATTTCATCACAGTAAAAAAGCCAAACTACTTCATGAGCCCGAACTAACCAAATACGAAATTACTTATGCATAATCCTCGTCCACAAATATGTCACTGGTTTACCCCAAAAATCGGGTGCGGTACCCACATTTCATCTTGAGCTAAGATTGATCCCCAAAGTTGCGTCATTATGTATAGTACGCGGTCCGGCAGTTCCGTCGACGAGGTTACAAGAGAAATTCAATGTACTGAAGAGACTTACTTTTAACTGACGTAAGACAGCTTGTTTAAACAACAACAAAATAAAAAGAAGTTCTTTTGAGAAAATCTAAGCAAAATATTTATTTATTTAAACAGCCAACCGCTTGGTTATGCAGAGAGTTTTAATCAGTGGTGGAAGATAAGTAAAAAATGAGAAGACTTGTACAAAAAAGGATAATGCACTAACATAAACAAACGTAAAAAAATACACAAATAATTAATAAGATATGTAAGCAAAAGACTAATGAAAATACATACAGGGTGACTTTTTTATCAGTACCGAAATTTTGTCTAATTTTGTTTTTTTTCTCGATTTCACTATTGTCCCCATATTAAAAGTTGTTCATATTCATCAGTGGAGTCTTTATACAAAATTTCGGTACTGATAAAAAGTCACCCTGTATACCTAATAAATACAAAATTATAACTGAGTAAATGATATTGATAACATCCAAAATGACACAAGTATAATAAAATGGTGGTTAATTTTGAAGTGAGCCAAGGTTAAGATATTGGGTGCGGAGGGACTTTTTAAAAGAAAATTTTAACATACCTGGTAAATTCTCATATAATAGTATAATTAAACAAACATACTACTTATTACATAAATTAGATTTGGACAATATATACGAATAAAATTAAAAATAATAATCACTAACAACAAAAAACAAAACTAAACTACTTACATATATACATCGAAAAGCTCGTTGCCCTGTGGAAAAGTGCCCAAAAGGCTGGCCACATTACCTCGCTGGATGGCGAGACTAATTCTCTGGCCGAGATAGAGACCAGCCTTTGCTTCATGAGAAGTCTCAACAAGCCGTTGGGACAACTCACGAAACAGTTTGTGGGCACTTGGTCCCCACGGTCCTAGCGTTTCTACCCCAAACGGCTCAAATAAGTAAGCTTCGCTGAGACTTTCATATTTGCGCCGTTTGAGGCATTCAGCCGAAGCGGCGGCTGAACCCACCCTACTGCTAGTCTGTAGAAGATGGGAAGGCGCTAATGTGTCGACACAAGTAGCATCCCACACCAAAGGCCTGCCCATCTTCCACGGAACGAGGGTCATGCCGTCAGGAAGGTTGCCGCTAAGTTGTGGAAGGGAGATAGTTGAAGTGCTGTGTGAGCGTTACAAGTATGTTGAAGAGAGTACACAGGATTCTTTTTTCTCTGCGATGACGGATGGAAAGCCATTTAAACTTGGACCGGTAAGCAGAAATGTTATCGGTCTTGAGAAGACGGTCAAGCTTATTGAGATAAGCCTCACTAATGTTTGTTCAACACACGTCGGCGTAGTCGAAAAACGTCCAGTCTCTCATCCTTCCTCTGAGAAGGATTCATACTCTAGAGGGATAAAGTTTTTAAATTTAAAGAGAGCCCGTAAAGTGGCGGCTTCTTTCCTGCTGACCTCGGCCATGTGTAAATGTGTAAATCAAAGTTTAAGTTGAACCAATTTCCCACATGACTACATTATAACAGACGAAGCTTTGAAACGGTTTCAAATTACTACTCGCTGTTTATTAACTAGTTTCAAATAGTTCCAAGCCTCTAAGGACGAGTTACAGAGAGTGACTATATACCTGTAAAACCTGATACCTATCTATACGTATCGTATATACTCGTTATTATTATAAAAAAAGGCTTTAGATGTCCGACCTAAATTACATCTTTCCAGATTATGTCCTGTTTTTGCTCAGCTTTGGGATTTTGTTGCCCAAAACCATGTTTTATATCAATTAGCATGATATCAAATTAGGAAAGTGCGGTAGCTTAATGTTGTGCTATATGATTTATATTCTATTACCCGACTCACTAAATATTAATGTAATGTAGAGCATAAAACTAGTCATTGTGGTAAATTACTTAAAAAGATAAAATAAATATACTTTTCGTTCAGTACATAAAAGCTTTAGCTATAAAACACAAAAGTTTGAGAAGTTAAACAAAACAACAACTATTTATCAAAACTTTTAAGTGATTTCACAAAATACACGCTTAGTAGAGCTATTTCATGGCAGTTGAGTATTTTATAAATAGCCAAAAAGTTTTTTTTTAAGAATTTACTACTGCAACATATAAGTAAAATAATATTTATGGAATTACAAACTAAAGAGTCATCATCATCATCATCTATACTAATATTATAAAGCTGAAGAGTTTGTTTGTTTGTTTGTTTGTTTGAACGCGCTAATCTCAGAAACTACTAGCCCGATTTGAAAAATTATTTTTATGTTGGATAGTCCATTTATCGAGGAAGGCTTTAAGCTATATAACATAAAGATACGACTCACAAGACCACAGCAACAATGAAAAATGTTGCGAAAACGGGAGAAAGATATTCCTTTTGAGAGCTTCCGCTGCGTACGCTGCGGAAACCGCTGAAGTTACACAAAAATCATGTATGACAAGATTGTTCAGCATTAAGAGTTCTATAATAAAATCCGCGACAGCATAAGTCTATCTTTTATGGTTGACTTACTACAACCTTTTTTATGTTAGTAAATTTGTAAAAAAATAATGCATCATTTTTAGAGGTGTATTATACACACAGGTATTTATTCTTATCAAAATAAATACATTCATCATCACGAGCATTTCATTTAGAACAAAGTTGCAATAAATATCTTAGGAGATATCACAGTTTTAACATAACTCCGCACCAAAATAATGCGAACATTCGCAGCTTAAGTACAACGTGCGCTTGCGCTAATTATATTATCAAGCTGACGAGTTTGTTGGTTTGAACGCGCTTTTCTCAGGAACTGCTGAACCGATTTGAAAAAATAGTTCTGTGTTAGAGAGCTTATTTATTGAGAAAGGCTTTAGGATATAAAACATCACGCTGCGACGAGAGGGGAGGGAGCAAACTCAAAACGCGCGGACGAAGTCGCGGGGGACCGCTAGTTATCAGATAAAGGACGTCCACCGATAAATATAGGCCTCCCCTACGGTTTTCCACAGTGTGATCCCGCAATCTTAACAAGGTCGTCCGTCCATCTTGTCGGTGGACGTCTCACGCTGCACTTTTGAAAGTTGTCGAAAGGTCGACAATCTAGATTTTTTCCTAAAGAGAAATAAAAGAATGGGTCTGTATAATTTTACTTATCATTACACACGATTATTATTGAAAAGTAAGTAAAAGAGTAAAAACCTAGGCACTGAATTCCACAGTAACCAAGATATCACAAAAGAAGACCAAAAAGGATTATTAATTGCCAACAAAGTATGGAATTATAATTTTATTTTTAACTTAGGGCCGATTTTTCAATGGTCAGATAAAACGTTGTGTCGTCACACAAATTTGCCATATTGTATTTTGTTTAACGAATATTTCCTATTTGACTCTTAAAAAATCAGCCCTTAGAGTCGATTCTACTAACGTCAGATAAGACTTATCCGACAGAATAAGTATAAAACAACCAATATTACACAATGATTGCTGACAAATAGGTGACGTTTTCAAATTAGGCGTTTTGTATTATATTCGACGAATATTATCTGACGTTGGTACCTAGATTACGCTTAACTTTGATCTATGACTCTTATCTTGAATCATCATTCTATCTCAGTCAGTTTATTTGACTTTGACAGAGACAGACAGAAGATTTTATTAAGGATTGGCGTAAACCTTGGTTAAAATTATCATGTATTACAAAAAAAGACACTATCAATGAATATTAACTTGTATAATAAAGCATGCCACTAAAACCCGCAAAAATGAAGGCTGGAAATAAAGTAAACTACAAAAAGGTATTATGCAAGGAACACACGTTCCGCCTTTGCGATAATGTTAAGTTGGTACATTAGACGGTAGTCCGCTTATCTGTACGAGAAACGAAAACAGTTCTGTCGCTGAAGACTTGAATAAGGGTGGCTATATATCAGGCTGGTTTTTGATTGACCGATAAGAAAACGCTGACTACTAAAATTTAGAGCAACTAATGAGCAAACAATTTATTTGCATAACGCGGTAACCTACAGAACACAGCCACCTTGAAGCCTTTTGGGCAGACCCAGTTTAGGTAACTCTTAATTAAATCATTATTTTCTAGTTTTCGCTTTCTTACATGTTAATTGATAAGATTGACGCGTTGAATTTTAACCTAGGGTTAGTTATTAGCTTTGATCTGTACATTATAATTATATTTACCGTAGAGGTCAGTGGTCGAAATTTGAAGCAACCTTTTTTGTCATTTTGCGTAGTCAGTTTCTATTTTATGATTTTCTGATGCATCAGATATCCTTTAACTTACAGCTATATTTGATAAATCGTAAAAAATATTAGATTATTTTTAAGCTTCATTCGAAAAAAAAATCTTAATCAATAAAAACACAAATCACCAATTTTGTCCCAGCGTTTTTTTAGCGCCACCTGTACCCCAATCACGAACTTTTGACGTATTCGTCACGTTAGCGTAGCGAGTTTACGCAGTACAACGTTAGTCGGCATCACGAAGCACTCTCGAGTCGTGTAGTAAGCTCGATAGCATTGACGAAGACTAACGTAAATATGACACGTCTAGAAACAAGTAAAGCGATATTTTTTATGAATATTATCGAAATATATCATGATATTCCATTAAAATCTAAGAGAAATCATTAACGGAACAAAATTACAATCAATATGTTTGGCAAGGTTAGTAAATGTAAAATTTTGGTGAATTAAAATATGAAAATATATGTTTTTCTGAAATCTTTAGATTTTTGAACTGTTTACTAGACTGTCAATTGACAGATTGACGTTATGCCATCATATTGTGACAAATGCAAATTTTAACAAAAGATTTAGTTTAAAATAATGAAAAATATTTTTCAACACACTTGCTCAAAACGACGTTTTTATTCCACCGATTTTTGGCTCATAATCATAGATATTAAACACGCGTGCTTTTTCATTATATTATTGCACTAGTGCCTTTAGTTTATTAACCCGACCAATTTACATTTGTACCCTAGTACCAAGTCGTAAGTAAGAAGAAGATGCGATATAATTCAGTCGGGTTATACAATACTTTTATTTTAGCAACAAACAGTATTTATGCGAAAAATAACAGTATCTACATATTTATTTCAATAAATGGTAAATCCAGATTTATTACTAAAAAATAGCTCAAACTTATTTAGCATTTTCTGTGATTTGTGTTTTAAACACGAATTATAACATTTTTAATCTTGGCTTTTGGCCGATCTAGTTCGCGCCTAAACCTTGCGCGCATCGGTATTGCGGCAGGAAAAAAAAAACATTGCGCCATTTTTCGTAAATAATAATTGTCGGCTGTGACGAAGTTTGCATTAATTAAGAAGTTTAATATTAATGAAAATGCCTAGGTACTTCAAGTGAAGAAAATGGAGAAAACCTATTATTTACTCCGCCGGACATACGATACGAGCGAGGCGAAAAACGCGTGCGAAAGTCTTTGCCATCAAAATCGAGTGAAATGTATTTTTACTAAATGTTTTAATAATTAAAAACTAAGTAAATGAAGAGTCTTGTTTTTTCCTCGCAAGTGTGTTGTAAAACGTCGTATGATACGCGTGTGCCTGTGACCATTATATACGCGGCTTTCTTATCGCCTTGTATATAATGGTCAACTTAGCACACTTGTATCATAATGTACTATAAAATAACGAGGACAAGTCGTTTGCAGTAGAACGTAACAATATTTGAATTTTTGAAAAAGTAAGTACGTAAAAGTAATACAAGCGAGATAAACTCTAGCTAGATCTTATTTCTCAAGAAATTGTGATTTATCCAAGCCCTCAGCTCTCCAAGAGGACGCTGTTTCTAACAAATGGAATCAAAAGCATTAACGTCAATATAAAATACATATATATTATTTTTCAGAATGAAGACAACCAAAATAAAATGTATAGAAATACGCCTACACAGCTAGAAGAAATAAAGTGAGTCTAGCAGTTCCGGCGGTCTTCGGTACTCCCATAATTATGTCATAATCAGAGCAAAGATGAACACAACAAGATCAAAATCGATACACCGACTACAAGTGTCCCTCATCCTGATTTCTTTTCAAGTTAAAAGTAAAGAGTATAAGATAAAAAATATTGTAATAAATTTCACATTTCTACAGCAATGTCTTAATTTTAGAATTATAAATATGACCACAAACGTATTCTTTATTTCACATGTTTCTTTATTTCTCCCCAAAAGCCAAAGCTCTGTCTGTTGTTTTATGAGAGATTTTGAGCACATATAGTACAAAACTATGTGTCGGATCCGTATGGTCTCACTAAGTACCTATATACACACCCGTTGCAAACTTTCGTCTTCAAACACTGAGGTTAATGAGATAAGCAGTTTCCCGACCTCTGCCTAGCCGGCCGCGTTGGATTCGTTGATAGACCTCTTTCTTAGAACCACTTGTTGTAAGGCTCAGTCAAAGCTTTCGACTGTAGTTCCAAAATCTCATTTTTGCCTGCACGAATACGAGGGTCAAACTGAAAGTTCTTAGAAAATCAAAAACTGATTACATTAGCCAGTTATTAGTTTTATTATATCTTTTCAAAATATTGACCATTGACGTCAATACACCGCTGCATGCGATGGAACCACTGGGAAAAGCACTTTGCCCACTCGTCCTTAGGGGTCTCTTCAATGGCATCGCGATACGCAGCCACCGCTTCTTCAGCATTCATAAACCGCTTTCCTTTAAGTTTTTCTTTAATTTTTGGAAATAAATAAAAATCACAAGGCGCGAGGTCGGGGCTATACGGCGGGTGACCCAGTAATTCAACGTTTGATGTCGCCAAATAGTCGATCGTTCGCTTGGCGGTGTGCGACGAGGCGTTGTCGTGGTGAAGGAGGATCCTACTGCGAGGTCGTTTCTCTCGAACTTTTTCCAAGACAAGTGGCAAACAATTGGTAGTGTACCATTCTGCAGAAACTGTTTTTTGATCCTCTTACACAATTGTTGCGAAATGACCTATCCTTCCAAGGAACGAGGCCACCATTTTTTTCCCGCACTTCGATCTCTCTTCACTTTAGTTGGCAACTCCTCGAAAGGAAACACCCACTGAGCAGATTGTCTTTTGGTTTCAGGATCATAACAGTAAATCCAGCTTTCGTCACCTGTTAGTATGTCGAACACAGCATTTGAGTCACCTCCGTTAAATCTTTCAATCATTTTACGGCACCAATCCACACGATGGAGTTTTTGAGCCTTAGTCAAATTATGAGGTATCCACCGGGCGCAAAGCTTCCTGACCGCTAAATGTTCGTGGAGGATTTTGTGCACTTGACTCATACCGATGCCTAAGCTTGTCCGAATCTGCTGATAGGTCACTCTTTTGTCAGTCTCTATCATACGCCGCACAACACAGATGTTATTTTCAGTCGTCGCCGTAGAAGGCCGTCCCTCACGTACATCATCAGTGAGATTAGTGCGACCACGTTTAAACTCATTAAACCAGTTGTAAACAGTCACACGAGATGGGGCTTCATCGTGAAAGGCCAATCGTAGTCTATCATAACTTTCTTGTTGACTTAAATGACATCGAAAGTCATAAAAAATCATTGCACGAAAATTTTCTCGTGTTAAATTCATGTTGACGTGACACAGACAATTTTCAATTTGCCGCCAAATCGTAAAACAAATGACAAATGAATGAAATATATACTCAGTAATATTGGCAAAGAGTTCTATTTTCAAATTTTAGAATATTTTTTTTATTATATTGTTTATAAGTGGCCAGTTCTAAGAACTTTCAGTTTGACCCTCGTAGTATATATCAGTAAACCGGAGGTGAGAGATGTATTTGCTATTGACGTTGATTTCGAATCTTTTCCATTCCAGAAGCTTGAATTCGTCTTCAAATGCACCTGTATGATAATTTTGGAAAAAAAAAATTTGGCGGTCTTATCCGTAAAAGTTACCTAGTTTCTCTTCGCTAATTGTTGACATTTAGAATCTCAAGTAATCATGTTGCAACTCACGATACTATACGTCAAAGAAAGGTTCGTGCTTACAAATCCAGTTAAACACTATAGAAAATGGTTACTTACAATAAATGTCAGGTATTTGAGCTGCCAAATTTAGTTTGTTTTAGGTCCGATAGAGGCGCTTTCAGATTCTCATACAAATGATTACGTTACTATACGAATACTTTGACGCAAATTATTCGTGATAGGGGTACTGTTAGTTTTACAGGAAATTATGTCAATACTTCCCTGCCTCGGTTGCAAAGTTTGTTAAATCAGGTAATGGTGGCATTTCATTAAAGCTAATGCTTGCTAACACGTTCTCAGCCCCAATCTATGACCATCTTAACCATGAAAAGTGCTATAAAGCAAGTCGCCTGTGAGTCTACGGCGCGACAGATATAAAGCGGCGCCTCGGTCTCCAAGATACCACCCTGGACTGTTGCCAGACTAGGGTATGAAATGCATCCGAAAATATTAAGAAACGAGCCTCGGTAGTTGAAATGCAACCGTAAATTATTTTGGATGGAATTAGATTGTTTGTGTTGTAACAAACAGGGCTTTTTACTGGTGTAACCTTGCATTTATGTTAAAGGACATGAAAATATTCCATATACTGATAAGATAACCTAAATTGTACCTACATTTTCTTACGAATCTGTTACCGTACCGACCTATGTGATATGCCAGTAAAGTTAACTATGTTTTTATACTACAGTGTTGCTACTTTGTACCTAATTATTTATGAGCTTCTATTATTTCGGCACTGTTGAATGGACCATTATTACGGAGTAACTGAAGAAACTTGCATAGTAACTATTCTAATGTTAGTGACCTTGAAAGTTTTAAACAAGTTATCGGTCTATCTTTGATCATGCTGGTTTAAGGAGTCTAAACCTACTCGTTGGTAAGAGTTGACTTTCAATTTATAAAGACTGATAAATAAGATCCGAGTTAACCCCTAATAATATCATCATCATCAGTCTACTGCTGAACAAAGGTTTAGCAACGGTTTTCCACAGTAACAACATTGATACAAAAATTTCGGGACAAAAATATAAAAGTAAAATTATTCAGATTTCCCTTGAGATACTTGGTTAGGGATATTAAATTTGACATCGGGCTTAAATTAAATACTTTAGGAGCCCCTGAACCCACGGGATCACGAGATACATACATGGTTAGGAAATAACCGAGTTTATTTAATGAACGTTGGTTCATATCATGGGAATTTTTGACGATCTCCGTGGTGTAGTGGCTTAGCACGCTGGTTTCAAGGCGTTGCCGCTCCGAGGTCCCGGTTTCGATTCCCGGTCGGGTCAATATAGAAATCATATTTTCTATATTGTCTTGGGTCTGGGTGTTGTGGTACCACCGTTGTGTCTGATTTCCATAACACAAGTGAAATTAGCTACTTAATTTGGAATCAGAGCAATGTATGTGGCAAGGTATGTTTTGGTGTCCAATATTTATTTTTATTTATTTATTTTTGCTTAGCAATGCAATGACTAGATTTTGTGTCATGAGATTTTACTAGAAAATAAATGTATTGCTTAAAATTTTAGATAGATTTCTAGCTTTTTGTTATAAATAAATAAAAAACTCACAGAGATATTTTTATTTTATTTTTCAAAAAGAGTAAATTAAATCTTAGTCCAGAGATATTTTTTAAAAAAAAAACAATGTGTTATCTGTTTCATCGCCGACAAGCCAATATCTCGGTCAGTACAACGTAACGATATTTTTATTTTATTTCTAAAAAGAGTAAATTAAAGCTTAGACCAGAGAGTTTAAAAAAATCGAAGTGTTATCTGTTTCATCGCTGTCGGGCCAATATCTCGGTCAGTACAACGCTGCGCAAAAAGTTAACAGTTTCAACCGAGTCGTAGCACATTCTGAACAGCCAATAACTGTCTTTTAGTAACAAAACAATTTGCTAAAATGCTTCTTTCAAATAATTTAAACAGTTTTAGTTTTACACCAAAAAGAAAAATATACACATTTACAATTATTTCCTTAATCTGTGTATTTTTTTCGTTACATTATTATGTTACAGAATACAATGACAAAATATTATTTTGCCATTTTTATAAGCAGAATTAACACGATATATTATTATCATGCTGTACAATTTCAAACACGCATAGGCATTAGAATTTTGTTTTAAGATGACTCAAGCGTTTCTGCAGCGAGTCATAGGTTAATAATATTTTTATATCTGTGTTTTCAATTTTAGCTTTTTGTTAATCGGAAGCGCGTGCGATGCTATCACATATATCTGTGCTTCGACGGCGGCTCGGAAATCCGATCGCCAAATGCAATCGCGTTCATAACTTCGATAACTTCCATCTTTCGTTATATAATATTTTTTCGATTCGGGGACAACTAAATTCACCCATCCGTTCTCGATGTATAAGTGGCATGACTAACGCGGCTTTCCTTAACGTATATTGAAGCCTATAGATAGTTCAAAAGGCTGCGATTCTCAACACATGCCAATAGTGCAGAATGACTCCAATTCTATAGGCTATATCGAGAGTGCAGCCTTAGAAAATAATAGCAATATTTCTGTCTGTTCAATTTTAGCTACTCGTACATCGGCAGCGCGTGCGATGCTATCTCATATCGAATCTGTGCCTCCGTCGGCGGATCGGGATGCCGAAAGCCAAATGCAATCGCGTTAGAAACTTCGATAACTTCCATTCTTTCGCTGGACAGCAGTCCGAGATTGCGTTTTATTTATAAAAGTACTCAGCGAATTACTGTTTTGAATGCAAATGCATAAGTTCGTTTGAACAATAATAGAAACACTGGCATTTAATCACGTATCGAATGAAACGTGTCCTAACTTCGGCATGGGTTTAATATTTATATCTACCTTTAGTTAAAACATCAATAAAAAAAACATACAGGTTAAACTGAGAACGTTATAATTTTGAAGCCGGTATAAAAAATGGTACTTTTATTCAAGTTATTCCATTAACTTTTTGAAAGCAATTGCCAATTACCAAAAGAATTAATCTTAAAAACCGATTAGATGGGAAAGACCCATCTCTTATTTATTAATGTACAGAATATAATTTTTTTATCGATAAGCAACGTTTACCTACTACGAGTACTTAGTTAACTCTAAGTTATTTAATATGAAGCAAAAGACAGAGAGTACTTCATAAAAAGCGCTGTTTTGATATTCATCAAAAACTCATCGCATCAACGGTAGGAACAAACCATTACGCCATTGTTTGAACTATACAAACAGTTTATTGGAAAAGCTTTCAATCTACTTCCCTGTGCTACCATTCAGCTGGTCGGAATAGAGACCAATGATTAAAGCCCGCGTGAGGTATATCCGTCAATTAGTAAGGGCTCGCAAAAATCAGGGGCCTGTTAAGAACTCAATCGATAACGCAGTTAGTCCACCACCTCAAAGTAATTCGACTTAACGATACCGATAAGGATGCAAAAATCACATCTGCTATGTCAGAGCGAGACATAACATAGATATGCCAATGTCACATGCTGCAATTGCGAACGCTTGCGAACACGGCGGTGGATTAACGACATAATAAAAGCATTGTCGTAATAAATTGACAAAATAGTCTTTTCGATCCATTACTATCACAAATTAACTATTATACAGGGTGTTTCAAAACTCACCGATAATCTGAGACCGGATGACAGGCCAAGTTGTACCAGTTCTGGAGGACCAGTGTGTCGAATTTAAATAAATAAATAAATAAATATTCTTTGGACATTCCCACACATCGCCATCTAGTCCCAAAGTAAGCTACTCAAAGCTTGTGTTATGGGTGCCAGACAACGGATATAATACTTAAATACTTTTTTTTTGTAAATACATACTTGATATACATAGAAAACACCCAGACCAATACAAACAGACATGTTCATGCACACAAATGTTTGTATTGTGCGGGGATCGAACCCGCACCCGCTGCGTAGTAGGCGATTTCTCGACCACTACACCAGACGGGTCGTCAAATTTCATCTATTTATTTAAAAAGTATTTTATCGCTGAACTATAATATGGCTTTTTCCCCAGAACTTGTATAACTTGGCCTTTCATCCGGTCTCAGATTATCTTTGACTTTTGGGACAACCTTTAAAGTGTTGCGATGTTGTGAAAGAAAGAAAAAATATTAAATATTTATGAATGTCATTCACATACTTACGTATTATACGACCAGTCATAATAATCTATGTACTTTATTGTATACTTCTCATAATGAGTTCTTTATGAAAGTTGTGGGTATACCTTTAAAAAAACTTAACGTAAAATACCTACCAGTTTTCTAGGATTCATGAAAATAAAAGTATTTCGACAAATTCACGGGACACAACACGCACCAATAAAATAAAAGAGGCATCGATTCTAAGGGCTCAAGGTATAAATAACGAATTGTTTTGCCGGAGCGAGACCAGCGCTGGTAGTCTGATATTGCAAAAATTTGTCATTTTGTTATCACAAAAAATAGCTTGCAGTATCACGAAATCTGATAAAATTAACCGTATTCATATCGCAATCTTCAAACGTACACATTTGCCACGAATCGTACCCGATACACATCCTCCCATTATCTAGGGTAAACGTTATAAAGGAAGATATTTTTATACTGGAAAGCTTATAGTCCTTACTGTCGAACTGATGGTTCTTACTGTCAATAAATATGCAACAATTCATCAAATTTAATTAAAGATATCTGACTGATTGTAAATAGAGACAAAAAAATGGCATGAAATCATAATAAAGGATCAGAAAATAATATTATGCAGTAAACCTCATCTCAGCACAAGCACACAGCAATAAAACCGGCTAAGTGCGAGTCGGACTCGCTCACTAAGGGTTCCGTGCCAACTTTAACTCAATTAGAGATCCACTTACTTCCACTTAGCCAGAATACCATAATATTTTGCTGACAGCAAATATAACTTTGTTTTTCATAGTATTTCTATAAATAATAAAGTTATGTTTGCGGTTATTAAAAATATGCTCTATCTCAAAAACTGTTAGTTCGATCTTGTTCAAACCAACTTCTACATCATGTATTTTTTTCAAAATTTACACTCGCTTAGTTAAAAAGTTAGATGGGGGAGGACACCTATTTTACCTTGACTTTTAGAGAAAATGGTTTGAGGAACCTCATTGTCATTTTAGGTTAGGCATAGGTTTGACAATTTTTTTTTTTTGGTTTTGGTTTCGTGTATGGGCCCCTCCTTAAATATCATCATTTTGCATTGTTTGTATGGGCATCGTAAAGCGGTTAACATCTTTCTGCCAAATTTCAATAGTGTGATGCTAATAGTTTCAGAATAAAGTGGCTGTGACATACGGACGGACATACAGACAGACAGACAGACTTGACGAAACTGTAAGGGTTCTGTTATTTGCCATTCGGCTACGGAACCCTAAAAATAAGCTTTGTGATACGGCTATGACGATACACAAGCCTTATTTTAATCATTTTAGTTACTGATATTTTTCGAGATACGCGTGGAAAAAATTTTGCACTCGTACTCGTATATATACCTATACCTTTACATTAAAAAACGCAAGAAATGGCAGCAATCATTTTTCTTTTTAAATAACATGGCGTTTTTACAATAGGTTTCACCGACGGCTCCCAGCATTAGAAGGTTCGCGGTGAATATTAATTTAAGGAAAAATAAAAATAATTCCTGCAACACCGGTAATAAGTAAATCAATACCTTATGTCAGTTTGACATTAAATAAACAACGTTTTGCAAATAATTTATCATTGCAACTTGTAAATTAAATTCCACGAGAATTCCCAGCCCATTATACTAAAATACAAAATCGGAAAATATAAAACACATTATCTTGACTTTCGGTACATCGTTTAATGTAGAGATCGGATAAATAAATAGATTCCATGCATGTAAGTAATAAAATTTTGCAACGTGTTTTTATGTGCATAAGTAGCTAGATATTCAGTGTCTGTTTATTGGTTTCATGATTTAAATATAATATTCAACTAGTGATTATTAAATGGTCAAAATCCCCGCAAGGTAGCGGTTTCAAACCGAGATCTTATGAAGTGAGAAACCGATAATAATATCGGTTTCTCACTTCATAAGATCCGAGCCCCTCATGTATTGCAAAACTATTTAAAAACAAGTTTTCAGCAGATTACAGTTAAAAAGACTTAAAAGACAGAGCAAGAACTTACAAAACCCGAAAAACGAAACCAGAACGAGCGCATAAAGATGCAGGAGACATGTGAAGTGCATTAGGAATGATTTATAATAGCTTTTTCAATTATTTTCAGGCCTTTTTTACGAATTGCTGCAGTTGAAAGTTTGAAGGAGTGACAAAACAATAATTGCTGTACCTACCTACAATAAAAAATGACGGTGTAATAATTTATTTAAATAACACAAAATACCTTCTAATAAATCCCCTCTAATATACGCTATTCCCTCTAATCAATGGTTGTCTGGAAGAGATAAGAGACAAGACCGCCAATATTGTACTTCTTATGATTTGATTGAAATGTTTTTGTTTTTTGTGTCTTTATTTGTGCAATATTCTTTAATATTTGTTATTATTATCATTAAATGCGAATCATTCCAGAATATTTTATTTATCTTTTCTCATACGTTATGTATAGTAACAGAAAGTCGCGTTTGTTACAGTTCTTATAACTCGATACGGGGGCACAATTTTCATTATTTAGAGTTAGTTGAATTCGTCGTAACGCCTAATAGGACATACGACAGCTATCATCATAAAATGATTTTTTACTTAATGTTAGTTTAATAACCATATATTACTTATTCATCGGTGCAACCTAGAACTTCTCTGTCCCAATGACTGTCCTTCGCGATATGTACTCTGCCCGTTGTTACTTGAACTTATGAACCCTCACACACGACTTTTAACATCGATGCACTCGCGCGTGTTAAAAATGCGCTTCAACATCGGGACTTACGCAATGAATAGATTTAATTTCGCAGCGATGCAGTTGGCGTTAGTATGGATGCAAACGCCAAAATTCAGTACATGATTTGACAATTTCCAGCTTCTTCATCGTGACTGCATCGATGCTGCATCGTGACTGCATCGCTGATAAAAGTCGCAGAGTGTAAAGGGTCTATAGTTTCACTGGTCTAAGTCCGTTGCGATCGCAGGATAACACTGGATAGCACCCGCAAACGGTTACTGTAGAAAACTGTGGTGGAGGCCTATTCTAGCTTATACATATAGAATGATGATGGTGACGTAGAAGTATTCGCTTAGATAAAACCACTCAATTCAAAAGGACGGAAATGTCATTTTAGTTAGTATGATCACCCATCCAAATGCGACGAAACCGTAAATACTTTGGTTTCATAAAAAAATAAACAAGAACTCAAGAGCTTTAGAAGCTGTTATTTATCTAGTAGTCTACCTTTTAGCTGTATTAATGAGAGCCGAATAAGGGTTGCAAATAGTGAGCGAGTGTTCTAGTGGTTATCAACTTTCTTTTAAAAATTGTTGCCCTCATCGTGCATTATTGTCTTAAATATACTTTAAAAATATAATTTTAAGTAAAGGCGCAAATTATAGATTGTTTTATCAGCTACATTACTAATTAAATAAATAAACATCGTTTGGACATTATTTCGTAATATAATATTATATTATAATATTAAATATATAATTATTTCGAAAGTGCCTTAAAATTTGAGGTAACTTAAGTAAGAATGTACGTAAATTAAGTAGTAAATACTTTATCTAATTAAAAATATCAATTATGGAGTTAAATTAGGGAATTCCGACGGGATTTCATATTTTCTTATTATTCAACCCTCAACACAAGTTGTTGTATACATCATTAGAATTGTTATCAGGTTTTTGAAAATGATAATTAAAAATACTGCGTTTATTTTAACCTTATTACCGCACAAATGCGACAACTAGGCCACGAGTATTAAATAAAATAATTTCTAGTTACTTATCTTTTTTCGACGATAATGAAAATGACATTAGAAAATCGTGCTTGTGAGATTGACATTTGTAAAAATTGCAAGTCCCGACGAATGGAGTTATCGTCGAAATTAGCCGTATTCAAATACAAATCCTAAGTAAAGGAAATGTATGAAAATTATTTAAAAGCATCATAGTCTATTAAAAAGCATGTCTCTAGAAGTTAGTTCCTAGAAGTATCCGCAAGAGGCTCTTTACATTCGAAAACAATAGGAACACCGTATCTAGGAATTTAACCCTTGAGTAAAGGTAAAAAATACATAGAAAAATCTTTAGATTTTTTTCTAACATAATTCTAGCATAATTTTCGATTATTCTGCTAAGATGAGCTTTTACAGATTTTCATTACCCTCGAAAGCGTTATCGTCCACATCTGTCAAAATTAGTGTGTCGAGTCCTGCAAATTTGCGTTGTCGGCGTATCGACTGTCAAAACACCGTGTCGAGTCTCGCAATTCACGAGTTACTCGAGTTAGCATACGTCACTTCGCGTCGAAACTACCACGCCTGTGTCGGAAGTCTCGACATAGTTCCGTGTAAAACCACCAGGTGGCGCTAGAAAAATTCTGAGACAAAATTCGTGTTTTCGTGTATTTATTGATTGAGAACAATTGTTCAATGAAGCTTAAAAAACTAAAAATATTTTTAAAGGTTTATTAAAGATATTGCTACGTAAGTTAAAATGATATTTTATGAATACGAAAATCATAAAATTGAAATTGTCGACGCGAAATGTCAAAAATTATGCTTCAGACTTCGCCCGCTGTTCTATATTTTAGAGGCTGACAACTCATTTGGGACCGCGAATCAAAGGTAAGCCGAGATCATATTTTGGGACTATTCTTATGAATTTTGCACATTTAAATTTTGTAAGTCGTAATTGCCTCGTAAACATTAAGCAAGATAATTCGTTACCTATTCTACAAAACTCATTGTACGTATGAAAGTTACTTTATATTCAAGCGAGCAATTCCAAATAGTTTAACGAGATTGAACACTGAAAATTGTGGCCGCGCTTTGTATAGAATATGCATTTTATATGTGCTATTACCTATATCAATTGCTGTTATGACAGTATTTTAAAATTTCCTACGCTTACTCGCATTCCAAACGCTGACAAGTTTTAGTCTACTTAAACAAGCATATTCATAAGTGTGTTCTCATTTTTACATAATACAAGCGCATTAGCTAGCACTAGCTGATTGCAATCTCATCACGATTTATCGCAATTTATGTAATATACCTGTGGCTTTACAGGTGCCAGCAACAGCTGTTTCATAGTACGCCGATAAAATCTATCCGCAAAATTCGAAGCTTTAGAACTATGTAAATACGCTGTAATTTTGTGCCTGGCCTGAAATAACCTTTGTGCTATATTGCACACAATTTCCGGGCAATTAATCTGCGCAACGTTGAATTTTCCCAGAACTTTTGAGACTGATTTCAGCGCTATTAATATATTTGTTACAAATATATATATATATATATATATATATATATATATATATATATATATATATACATATATATATAAACATAATATAATATAGCACAAAGGTTATTTCAGGCCAGGCACAAAATTACAGCGTATTTACATAGTTCTAAAGCTTCGAATTTTGCGGATAGATTTTATCGGCGTACTATGAAACAGCTGTTGCTGGCACCTGTAAAGCCACAGGTATATTACATAAATTGCGATAAATCGTGATGAGATTGCAATCAGCTAGTGCTAGCTAATATATATTTTTATTCTGTATATATATATACTCTTATTGTATATATTTTTAAAACCAGCGTAGAGACCGAATCCAGAAATTCCGTAACGAAAATAACCTAACACTCCGTCCGGCACAGCGGTGATACTTTTTAGTTTTTCTATCTATCGATGAATAGCAGAACTTTGAATGATTTTTTAAAATATCACGCTTGTTTCTTTAGTTCAGCAACTCGCCTTTAGGTGGCATTGGTGGTATAAACAAAATAATTATAATTGCATAAGTTGATAAAAAATGCTATGCAATAGCTTTACCGCAGCAGTCTCCTAGTGCCACACGTCTTTTTTTTATTAGGGTTCGGTAACCAAAGGGTGGAAAGAGACCCAATTAATGAGGCTCCGTCCGTCCATCCGTTTGTCACAAGGCCGTATCAGAGTCGTGATAGATAAAAAACAGAATAACATTATTTATCAATCAATATTAGATCCCATAAAGATTAAATAAGAAACCAAAAATTTCGCGCACGGGTGGGACTTGAACCAGCAACCTTTTGGCAGACCAGGCCAAACGCTTTTACCAATTGAGCTACCGTGCTGTCAGTCCGACCCGGCGAAATTTGTGATTTCTTATGAAAACGTCAATTGCGTGACGCTTAGCGCCATCTAGCCGTCTGTTTATGAAAGAGATGGCCCAAGCAGTACAGAATAAATTCCATCCATTCCATTCCATTACAGAAAAAAAAATGGTTTCTTATTTCATCTTTATGAATATAAAATATGACACTGTGAGTGTTAAAAACATTCTAAAGCATAATATTAGATCCCATTGAAACTTTGCTAATCTGCTGTCGACTCCAGAATCAGCCCCCGTTGGCAATTACGCGAACGGTCCTTTTTGCGTACAGACAGTACTTATTTTTACCGGAACTGTGCCGTTTTGTTCCGGTTTCAGGAAACTTTTAGTCTGACTGCTTTTGAGTCGCGAACTTCTATGAAAATCGGAAAAGCCTTTGTATGTACGGACAACAGCATGTCAAGGAACACATTGTGGTATCTTATGCAGTTGTAATAAGGGCTAGTTTGCAACAAAGGTGGGTAACCTGATGTACATACTTACGGTAAAGATGGGTTTCTATTCAAGTTGGAATGATGTAAGAAGGTTATAATGCATTGAATTGTATGTACATCGTTCAATTGGTGTATTTTTACCAAAGTACCTACTTCGAAAATGGCGAAATCTCAAAAATAAAATAAATTCATAGTTTTTGTAAGAACTCGTAAGTGCTCGTAGCGCAGTGGTAGCAGTGCTTTGGTAAGTGATACCATAGTGAAGCAACCTACAGCGCGGTCGTGTTTGGATGGGTGACCATTCCAACCATATAAGTGACATATACCACGAGCATCTCCGGACGGGGACGTTTAGCCGTTGGTCCTGGCTAATATCGGTTGATATTAGTCGTTAAGTCTAGTCAGAGGTCGTATGGGCAGCTTGATAACATCTGACAGCAGGGTTAGTCGCTTGCCTTGCAAACACCCATCCACCAATCCGCACTGAGCCCGCGTTGTGGAGTATGGCTGAAACGACCTCATAGTTGAGGCCTTTTCCCAGCCGTGGGACGTTATAGGCTTACTTTTCTTTCACTTTTTTGTTAGTGCGCCCTTACACATGAAATCAATATTATACTTAGTTTAGGTATCCAAATAATTAACCACCTTCATCTCATCATACATAAATTATTCATCGTTCTAGTTGACGCGTTTCAACAATTTAATCGTGAAAAACTGATATTTTTAGTCTGTAACTTCTAACCTCAGCTCCAGTGGTTATGCAGCCTAAGGGACTTAAAGTTTTTCATGACGATCCTTGAGGGATCTTCGGGGTTTGTGAAGAAACCCTTGTTATATTGGTGAACGTAAAATTATTTTTGTACTTGTGTGCTAATGGCAAATATGTAATGTTTACATGAACACAATATTTTGTGGTATGACAACATTCCAAAATTTTTATATTCACATTTTTATTTATTTCCAAAAATGAAGGTACCCATATTTTTTTCATTTCCATTTCTTTTCAGTATTTTTCTAATAATAAAAGTTCAAAAAATCTCCATTCTAAAAGAGCATAAGTACATGAGGTTGGATGTTACGAGGTCACAGCTTTGCTAAATTCGATAAAAAAATATATCTGACGTTTATAGTGTTGTGGTCTGGTATCAATAGTAGAATTAAGATAAATATAAATTCATGGACACAGATGTCGATATCATTAATATATATCCATTAAGTATTTAATTTTACTTTATTATGTATCATTATCTGATTTTTGTTATACAAACAATAACCAAACAAGGCTAACGTAGTATCCTTTCTTATTTAATAATTTAATGATGTCTGAAAACTACTCAAATATTTTCTCATAACTACAAATATCAATCATATTTCGAATGAGGAATTATGATATTTAGTTCGTATCTGAACTTAAAAAATAATTTGAATGCATTTTTTTTAATAATCTTCAATTTACCACATCGTAATTTTTCGATAATATCCAATACAACACCGGAAACAACACAACACTTAATGTCAAAGTGACAACTGACAACAAGCTCAAAGTTCAAAAGCACTTTTTTCTGCATGAAATGTCATTGCAAAGGCGTAACCTGTGAAATGCCAACTTTCATGCTCTTTTCAGTG
This sequence comes from Pyrausta purpuralis, assembly GCA_963924145.1. NCBI lineage: Eukaryota > Metazoa > Arthropoda > Insecta > Lepidoptera > Crambidae > Pyrausta > Pyrausta purpuralis. The sequence goes on from OZ001651.1 coordinate 6,279,276, forward strand.
TTTTTCATTTAATTTAAAAATTAAGCACAAAAATTCTGAAAAAATGTCAGATGTGCTTAGAATCGCTGAGTATCGAAACGGTTTTTGAATTTTCATACCTTTACAAAAATGAAATGTTGTTAATTATTAGAGAGTGTAATTACCGCCTTCAAAAAAGGGTAAGTAATCAATGCAATGTGTATGTATGTGATATTGTTGGAGATTAATATTATTTGACTATTTTGGTCTATAAAGGCATGCAAACACGTGTGAAAGTAATTGTAAGTATGTTCGAATATTAGTATGTTAATATGTTTGTTCACGGAATTTTTGAAAACACGAAGTCACAGCAAGATTATTCTTTTTTAGTTCGATTAGATATGTTATAACTTAGGGTACAGTGTAAGTTTCCTCAAAATAAGTCAAGTTAATTTTAAAATTTGGGTAAATAACTAAAAAACATGAAAAAAACAAAATAATTTTAAAAATATGCGCCTTCAAAAAACTGACTAATGATTTGTTGCTGCCGCGCGACTGCCGCATGCTGCTGCTGCCATTAATGTATAAAATATTAACAGCGCACTGTCACATGATCTTTGCGCTGCTAAGTCGCCTAAATGTAAAAGTCCTGTAGCAAATTAATTAAATGTTAAAGATACCACTTGTCACTGGATTCATGCATATTCTACATCATAAACTTCACTGTAAATTGCTACACTGCTTAAAGTTCATTAACTGCAACTGAACCCAAAACTATTGACAATTTTAAAACTACAAGCTACTATCGGTCATTATTTAGCCATTAAGCAACCGCAGCGCTGCTTCGGCGCTGCTCTAACGACTGGTTTAGGGCGCATGCACTTAACAACGAACTGTTCGCAAGTTATGCTAAGTGCTTCGTTAGGCTTGCCGCAAACCGAAGACATGGCTTATGTATCTGGTAACTAGTAAATACTGGATTTTGTAAGTTATATTGTACGGACAACAACGCGTCCGGGTAAGCACTACGGTATCATATATAGTAGTTATAAAGGCTAGTTTACAATAAAAGTAAGTAACTTGATGTGCTGGCGACTGAACCCACTTATCTAGCTTTATGTGTTATTTGGGACCCGTCTAATCATATCTTGTGTTTTAGTTTAATTTAATCTTGTTATAGGCAGATTTCGTTTTAGATATTATTAACATTGTTGTTTAAATAGGAGGCGTAAACGAAAAATACATACAAAAAATATTATTCTTGATTTTGTTTTGCATGCAGATTTCACATTTTCACCGTACTTATAACTCTATCAATTTTACCTTTTGATTGTTTTTGTACGTCAATTATCCTTACCTACTGAACTTATCTGATGCTAATTGTAAACAATTTAAAGCGATTTGTAGGGTGCCAGTCATCTTAACAACGTAGGCACCATAGATTCACCCATCATCATCATCATAATCAGCCAAAAACGTGCACTGCTGAACATACGTGCCTTCCCCGCGGTTTTCCACAGCGACCGATCACTGACGGTCTGTATCCAGTTTGATCCTGCGCTCCTCAAAAGGTCGTCTGTCTATCTTATTGGTGGTAATTTCATCATTATAAGATAATAAATGTGATCACATATTTGTTAAAATAGAACCCTCAAAACTTAACAACCGTTACGACTTGTAACTCACTTACCCGGTTGCGAGCTGAGTTCCTAATCGCTAAGTTTGGTTAGACACTTAATTCTTGGATCAAACTTGCCTAACCACTCGCTAGGAGTTCGACACTTCGAATAAAATTAACTAGGTTAGCTTAACTTTAAAATTAACTACGATCTTACCAACCAAGTTTTATGTCCCACGAGTTTAAAATATAATTTCGTCTGCAATTTAAGTGCTGTATAAGAATAAAAGTTTTGGTGAAATCGGAAAAAGTATATTAAAGTCAGTGGATGGGACCACTAAATGTGTCAGGTGTTTAAAGTTATTTAGGTCGCGATAAGTAAGAATTTGCAGTATTGTGCTATTTTTTGCACCTTTCTGCTGCAATTGAAGTACCAAATAAGTTTGTCTGGAATAGGTAGAACTAAATATTTGTATAACTATTTCATTCTTAAATCGCTTAAGTAGAGGTGCCTATCAAGTTTGGCATATTATTTTTGAAATGTACACCGTAATAGAAAGAAATAATTATTTTTATTCGCTGTGTACAAGATAGGTGGTGGGGAAACTAGAATCGATCAACGCTCAAAGTGGCCAAAAAACATATCTTTGGAGGACATCTGACGTCTGCCACCATTTCTCTAGCAATTTCAGTACAAAATTTACATCTTTGTGAATTATATTTTATTTATAAATAAAAATCAAAACTATATATTAACCTAATTACATAGAATAAATAAATAATTAGAATATCACATCGAAATAACTTCGGTTTAATAACTTTTCGTAATTACAGCCAGCCATTTGTCATTTTAACGTCCACCAATAGTTTGTGATGCTGTCGTCTCGCTCGGTCCCAATTTATAAAACTTGTCAACTCATCGCAAAACGGGCCTATTTCACCATCGACAAAAAGCGTTAATCAACGTAAAATTCAAATATGGAACGTCATTCCATATGAAGTTTTGGACATAACGCTCACCAGTTCCAATTTAGTTCGAATAATGAAATACATTTTAACAAATCACTGCTTAGTTCTCAAATTGTTTTACTACGGTATAAAAATACATCTCCTGCAGCAAAACCCACAACTTTGACAAACGACATCACTAAAAAAAGACGCAGAACTATCCGAGATAAAAGTTTAATACAATAACCCAGCGAAGAGATGTCCGCCATTTGTAATCTGCTCAGTGTGCGGGACACTGGACGCGAGTCCCGCTTGTGACGTAATGGCTCTAGAGCGGTGACGTAACGGCATGTAATGCAATTGTTTTATCTTGTAAGAAGGCATAAATTTAGTTCTTTAATTTATCATAAAAAAGTGATATTCTGCCTGGAGCACTTTGGAAGCGTATATCTCGCAAACGTTAGACTTTTGGAGAAAATGGTTTTAGAAACCTCTATTTCATTTTAAAAGCCCTATCCACAGACACGCATAGGTTTGACTAAAAATAATTTCTACCAAATTTCAACAGTGTGATGTTTATAGTTACAGAATAAAATGGCTTTGACATACGGACGGACCGACAGGCAGACAGACAGACAGACAGACTTGACGAAACAATAAAGGTTCCGTTAATTGCCATTCGGCTACGGAACCCTAAAAGAGTCCTTGAGGTAACTTTTACTTAACTACAGGTATCATATAACTTCTTCATATCAAATGTTATATCATATAGAACGTGTGGCCTGTAACAGGAGCAACATTTTTTATCAATGATTCACAGAGTATAGTAGTATACAGGGTGACTTTTTTATCAGTACAAAAGTTCCATTGGCGCGCGGTCAAAATGTATGGAACAGCTGTTTTTTTTTTCGATTTCGCTAATGCCCCCATAGTAAAAGTTGTTCATATTCGTCAGTGGAGTCTTTACACAAAATATCGGTACTGATAAAAAAGTCACCCTGTAGTTTCCTTGACCTGGTCATATTGCTCTAATATACTTTAACTCAGAGATATAGTCACCCAAAGATATAATCTATAATCAATGTTAACCAAAATAATTGCTTACTTATTGTACTACATACATGGAAATGTATTTTTTTTATAACTGGACACATTAATTTGTAAAATATTGCTGGTTCGATTACTTTGATAGAAAATAATTACAATTTATTTTCACAATGATGAATTTGAATCATTTAGAATTGAATACTGGTTACTTAAAAAAACCCTTTATTTTATTTTTTGCTAATATAACAGACAACACCCTGTCAACCCCCTAAATTTAATATTATTTCTTTGGCAGTAAAGAATTTCATTAGTGGTCATCTCAACAAAACGAGCGCATTAAGCAAAGTCCGGTCCACTCGATATGTCCCATCAAGTGCTCAGCAGTTATGACATAACTTTCAAGCGAGCTGGACCCTTGTAAAAAGGCCAAGTGCCTTCAAATGGCCAAGGCATCTAGTTCACTATACAGCTTCATAATATCTACTGCACGAGCTCCTAGAGCAAAAGACGTTTGGTGTTTAGGTCAAGTTTTTTTCAATTGACAGGTATATTATGGTTTAGAAAATACTCTTAATCTCAAACATTCAGTTTGCAATGTAATTTAAGTTAAGTTTAATACAAACAATGATTGTCAGTTTATTTTAAAATTCGGCATTTTCGCAACCACTAGTGAACTTGTAATAAGAAAATAGGAATGCCTGTAGGCAATTCTAAGCATGTCTATAGGTATAATCATAAAGATGAAATAAGAAACCAAAAATTTGCGCACGGGCGGGACTTGAACCAGCAACTTTTTAACCTCTAACAACAACCCTTATTCTTTACAACAACCCGTTGACACCTTTCTGCCTTACCTAAAGGTTTGACTGGTCGAGAATGCTTTTAGCATTAAGTCCACCTTTGTACACTAAATTTGTGCAATAAAGTCTTTAAATAAAAATAAAATAAATAAATAAACTTTTTGACTAGCCTGGTCAAGCGCTCTACCAATTGAGCTACCGTGCTGTCTGTCCAACCAAAATTTTGCGTCCCTTCTGCGCAAATTTTCGGTTTCTTATTTCATCTTAATGAAAATAAAACATCACACTGTGAGTGTTAAAAACATTCTAAACCATATGACTATATGTATCTTTTCTGAGTATTCTACAAAAAACGAAAGTACCCAGATGTATTAAGGTACTCAGATCAACTTTAAAACTTAGTAGCTCAGAAACAGTTTATAAACTTGTTTTTAAGTTTTCCACTTTTTACGGCGATGAAGAATATAGCGCTTAACGAACTCCCGCATTTTTAATACAGTTATCTTTTCTATTTAAGTTTAGTAATTTAGCTGGTGATGACGAAGACACACAATTTAAGAAATAATAAGTAAGAATTATAAGTATTGGACACCAATCACATACATTGCTCTGATTCCAAAGTAAGTAGCTAATTGTACTTGACCATGACGTGGTATAGAGAACACTGAAATACAGCCTGCAGCCGGTTCAGATTGGAAACTAATCCATCATACCCGAAAGTACCCAACGTGAACCCGACGGTTATTGCTAACTGAGGGATCTAGGGCTGGTATACCTTTACAAGTCACATCCTCCATAATCAAAAATAGGGTCAACAGAAATAAAACGTTCAATCAATGTCATATTTCTTTCACTGACTGAGAAAGTACACTTTAACGACTTTAACGACTTTAACGACTTTAATCATGGAACCGCATATAACAGGTATGTAATTCTTGGTATCAACATTTGGCTATCAAGTAGCGAAACTTTAACAGATTGAAGTTGATATGCTGTAGTTACATCTCTAGCTACTAAATTGATCAGCTAGTTAAAGTGACAATCAAACATCATTAAACGAAAGAAGTCCTGTCCTAACTACATAATTTAAATGTCCATGAAGTCATCACTGTAAAATATTTATTTAAAGTACTCATATGACTAACTACCGGGAAAGTCCCAAACTAAATGTATCAGCCCTAACCACGACCTTAACCCATCCGAAAGCCGAAGTGATTTTATTACAGCTTTCGTTGATTCCAATAGAAAAGGCCCAGACGGCACTGGGTTAGAAATTTTATTAATAAGAATGGGAAAGCGAAATAGAAAAAGTTTTGTCAACGCCCCATACTTTTAACGGAAGGGAGCTAAAATAAAATAAAACCATTCACAATGGCGCGATGGCGGTCACTGAAGGATGAAATTATAGTTTTGAAAAGGGTTCTGTTTGATTTGATTTCAACTATTTGGCATAACGTCATTTTTTCTATCTTATGCCTTTATATTTTCAACAAACTATTTCAGCAAAGATTGATAAAAACCTTTAACTATTATCCCTATCTGTATTTTTTTATAATTAAATAAATGTATTCTATGTACGTACATAAATCCCATGCCTTTATATTTATTTTATCTATGTAAGATTAGTATGTATGTTTATGTTACTGCATTTTAAAATATATTTTTGGTTCTTTTCAGTACTTTTAAATATTCCACCACTGATTTAACTCCCTGCATTTCCCAAGCGGTTGACTGGTACAGAATGTCATAAGGTATTAAGTCAGCCAATTGTACCATTAACAGTGCACTAAAACTTAAATAAATAAATAAACTTATTTTGCACTTAGGTCTGACTTTTCCTAAGGTACCTAAAACAGATACATTTTTCCCGTAATTGTTACGCTGTAGGTTTCTCTTAACTCATCCTATTCAAAATATTTAAAGTGTTGTTACCATGACTTCCTTTAATTGACAGTGAAATTTCGCAACAACCGGGGTATAATACTATAATTACCAGAAGCTCTTAAATAAAACAGTGACGATGACAAGGAGAGCTCGCCATTACCATAATAGCCTCCGGAGTTCTAACTGGCAATGGATTCTGAAGGTTTGTTTCATGTTTGGTACCTGTATACTTTCGCTTATTAAAGATTCTGAAAAAAAAGTCGTCCAATGAACTATAGACGTTTTTAATTAATGAATCAATGTGTTTTTAATAATTGTTATGGTTTTACGGTTTTAAAGTAGGTTACTTTAATTATAGTAGAAAAATCCAAATTACTAAAGTCAAAACTGGCATAATATTGAACAGAATTGTCTTCCATACATCTCGAACGGAAACGTTCGTGGTTAATATAACGTAAGGGTATAATTAACATAATTATGGGTTGTGAGCCATTCGCCTATCGCGTGTGTTCAAATCAAATATTTGAATATCGCCATAATGGCTGCACAAAATGGCGGCAGGTAGTCAATGGGAAAACATTGGTTAATTTTGTAGGAACGACCTCAGTTCAACCGTAATTCAAATTTGAATTTTCATTCTTTAGTTAAATGTATAATATTCGGATTAAAAATCAAAATATTTTTTTATTACTGATTATTTAGGTAATAAAAAAACATCCTTACAAATATTTTGTGGTAGGAAACGCAGCTTGGGCCACAAAGAGTCTTCTTAACTTTTGGGATATACATATAACAGCGCCTCCATCGAGAATAAAATAGAGCGTGTTGTTTTGGTCAGTGACATCCAAGTCAGGGATGATACTATGAGTTATTATTATGAGTTTTATATATAAAAAAACTCTTCATAACATCAAAAAAAAAAGAGGAAGCGCGCACACTCGCGCGAAGCTCGCGTGTATCTACGAAATACTACGCCGTAGCTACGAAGCGGAAACCGGTGTTGGTAGTTTTGACTCGCTCGCTAGAATTGCAACAATAAATTGATTATGTGGGATTTTTCCATATTTTATTTATATATCTATGTTCTTCGTTTTTACAACCATCCTCGAGTCGGGCGTCACTGACCATAACAACATTCTGCATTAACGTTTGATTACTGATCAAACTATTACTTACAAATTATGACTCCCTAGCCTCAATTGTCAGGGTTTTGAAACAAGCTGGTTAAGTAAATGGTTTTGTAACCACATCGTCAAATGTCCTCATCGACCACGTACGGTTAATCCTACTTTTCTCTTACACTAATACTCTTATGTGCTTCATTAAAAGTGATAAAGCGGAGTAAACGTCCGTACAGCAGTTTAATAACTCGTCCACGAGATTAGTGTGACGTCACGTATCCCGTGATTAATATGATGACGAGGCTAAAACTCATTCACCCGGACTACAAGACTCACTCTCGATTGAAACTCGCTTGTAAACAAATATGTATTTTATCAATGACGACTTACAGCCATTCCCTATATTTATATATTCTATCTGTGGTTTCACCCTTCTAGAGATAGTCATGAATCATGTCTATCTCAAGTAGTACTGGCATGATTATCTTACGTTAGTTTTTTTTGTTCCTATAAAGCTTCTGACAGTACGAAATCCTACTCGTATCTCCGATCGAGAAAATCCTAGGTCGATTGAGGACAGCTTTAACTTTATATACCTTTGTCTTTAGTTTCCGTAAAGAGTTCAGCCGTTACTTATCATACTTTATATTTATTTATTTATAGATTTTATTTCACAAGTCATGGTGTAAATGATGGAGTTAATACTAAAAGCATTCTTTACCAGTCAAACCTTTAGGTCATGTAAAGAGATGGCAAGGGGTGCAGCGGAAATAGCTAACAGAAGAAATATATAAAAAAGCAACAATCTTTAATTCTTTCAATAACAATATTTTAAAAACATGCTTAAAATTATTTAATATTACGCAAATATCTATTCTTTGACAAATTGATGGATTTTACTCTCTAATGATAACTGTATAGAGACAAAGTTCAAGTGGTAACTTACCTAAGCTTAAGTCAATCTTTTAACAGCTTACACGCCAATCAGAGCCTATTCGAGCGAATGAAATGGACGCTGTTAGTGCACCCAAGCACTCGCAAGTGCGAGTGAATGTGTTGAAATTAAAATGCGGCACGTGAATTTGGCATATAAGTACTTTGTGTCACTCTAACATACCTATATGTGATAGTCTTGTCGGTATCGTTCAGCTGCATCGCTGCTGCTTATTAATGCGGTGGTAGACTAACGGCATTATTATTGAGAAATTTATCAATTGATACGATCGATTGATACGTGTTCTCAGCTTTTAGTTATAATTGATATTCCTAAGCTTTTACACAACTTCGAATATACTATGAACGTAATTTAAAAGATATCTTAAAAGAGTTCTGTTTTCTTTTATAATAAGAGTATTTTGAGCTGCGCCTACCAAATAAAAAAAATATTGTGTGCTTTAAAAACTAATTTTTGTCATTTTATAAATATGTACCCGTAGCAGTTCGAAAACCAATCGAGTGGACTGAGGTAGTGGTTCCTACCGATCATGATGTTAATCTCAGTGAAATGAACTAGTTTCATCGAGCTTTTCGCAGAAAATGTATCGAAATTGATGGATTTCCTCCTACGGATCAATGAACTACGATATTACAGAATTTCGGCGTAACTCAATAATATTATTATTACACACGTTTTAGGTACGTTTCCAATTGTATTGAATTTTCTCTATTCTCGTTAACGAAATAGAGAAGATTTCGTTATAATGCTACACAATTTATTGTCTACAATGTTTTTGCTTCTCAGAGATATTTTTGTGGCTGGAAAACCGTAGGCTGGAAGTGGGCCCAAAATGCCATGAACTGTTGTTAGTGGTTAATGTTAATAATTTATTTACTGTTATTTTTTATAATAAAAAAAGCACCTTTAATAGCAGTGTTTTAAAGTTACCTTCCTTATGTTTGATTAAGAATGATTGAAAGTTTCTTTGACATACAAACAAATAAAATACATTATTTTACTATTATAAAAATAACAAGGCCACAAAATCATAGCACATTTTTTAAGAATACTGTTTTCAGTGCGGAAATAATCAAACTAAATTTATAATGTTACTAAAATCACACATAATCTGATAAGTAAGAAAGAATTAGGAATACTTTAAGAAACCAAGTAGGTACCTAAGGCATCTCCTAGAACAACCTCTATAGCACCTCTTTGTACCTTTGTTCCCTTAGTTCCTCAGTCACTATCCGGTCCGACGGATAAAGACTTAAGCAGCAGCCTTATGAACTGAAAATTATCTCGGCTTAATCTTAACGGTAAGCGATTGTTGAACGCAGGACACAATTACGTGTATACTGGTACAATTTTTTACTGGCCCTAGTTAGACAATGCAGCCCCAGCCTCTATAAGTGTAGTTAATAACAAAGTTCTTAGTTTAAGGTTAGATAAATCAACAAACATGAGCCATTCACTGCAGCGCCGTGCCACTTGAGATGGAGCAACAGTGATTGACGTAAGGACAATCTAGCCTACTTGCGATCATGTTTAGGATGCTGTTGATGCTGCCGCACACTCTGCGGGCCAGTGACGCGCACCGTTTCCGCACTGAGGCGTAGAAACAGTCCACACGGTACTCTGTGAAAATTTCTGAGACACTGCAGTACCGTGACAGCCCCAAAGACCTTGTTGCTTTGGACACAGAGAGCATTGCAGGACTTTTTATTGCATTCAGCCCACAGACTACACATGTAAATGGATGTACAAAAAGCTCTAAACAGAATGATTTTAACCTGTACAGTACATGGTGAGAATCTGTGAGCTATCATATTTGCCCTGGTTGCCAGCACCCTCCAATCCCTTTCTATTTCTAAGATGGACCATGTATGACTTGATTTTCTGCATACTTGCACTCACAAAAAACACATAATTTTGGCACTTTTTTATAATGTAGGTGTCTTCCTGTAAATAATGTTAAAATAAAACCGGCCAAGTGCGAGTCGGACTCGCGCACTGAGGGTTCCGTGCCAACTTTAACTGAATTAGGGAATCCACTTACTTTCACTTAGTAAAATACCACAATATTTTGTTGACTGCAAATATAGGCTACTTTCCATTTGGTAACTTTCCCATTTGGTAAACCTCAAATTGTACCTACCAAAAAGTTGCGTTTGGTAAACATTTCGTTACTTCATACATTTAATCCCATTTGGTAAACTATTCTACTTTTATTGTTTTCGTACGGTACAGTCAGTGTCAAATTAAATTGAAATTGAATATAGGTTTTTTAAAAGTTTCAAAGTATTGAGTCCGTTTTTATTTGCTAGTCCAATTATGTAAACAATCTTTTCATAACTTTTAAAATAATATCTGTGAATGAAATTAATCAACTGTTTGATTAATATATAAATATGTCCTTTGGACAGGATATATTTATATATTACAATTTATATTTACAATTATCAAGAATTGCTTGTATCACTTTATAATTTTATGATTGACTATGAAGTGATTGTTTTGAACTATGTGGTGTTTTACTAAGTTTTTTTTTATTGTTTATATACCAAATCTGTGATTATTGTTTACATTTTATAGTTATAGTTGATTTTGCATGTAGATGTCTTATATTATATTTTTTTATGGTGTGAACTGCCATCAGTTTGCATCGACTTTTGTCAGTTAACACACCAAATCTGTTATTATTGTTTATATTTTATAGTTGATTTTGCATATAGATATCTTATATTATATATTTTTTATGATGTGAACTGCCCATCAGTTTGCATCGACTTTAGTCAGTTAATATACCAAATCTGTGATTATTGTTTATATTTTATAGGTAGTTGATTTTGCATGTAGATGTCTTATATTATATTTTTTTATGGTGTGAACTGCCATCAGTTTGCATCGACTTTTGTCAGTTCAGTTGAATTTGGAGATGATCTCGTGTTGAAAAAATAATAATTTCATTGTAAAAAAAATAAAGAGCTTGTCTTGGAAAAAGTCAAATCGAACTGTGATTTTATAAAAAAAAAAGTTATATTACTTTATTTTGTGTAGTAAAATTGATAAAATATATTATATTTTAGTGTGAAATAAGCAAAAGAACTTAAAATTTAGGTAAAGTCATTTGTACGCGCCACTTTTTATGTAAATATCAATATGTATAATACATACTAATAATCCGACTGGTACAACCTGTGATAAAAATAAAAATAGATATATGTGACAATGTTTACTTTCATGTTTTATTTTTTACTTGACTGTACCCATTCCAACAGAAAGTTTACCAAACGAGACTTAACACATAGAATTTTTGAAATGTTTTCGAAATGGGACTAAATGTATGAAATATATAAAGTTTACCAAACGCAACTTTTTCGTAGGTATAGTTTGAGGTTTACCAAATGGGAAGTTTACCAGATGGGAAGTAGCCCAAATAGGCTAACTTTTGTTTTTCATAGTGTTTGTATGAAGTACAAAGTTATGTTTGCGGTTGTTATAAATGTTTTTATAAATTTTGTTTACAAATTTTCGTTGAAAGTATTTGTTAAGATCTAAATTCCATATTTTTTTCAAAATTTACACTTGCTTGGTTTAGAAGTTAAATGGCGGGGACGCCCATTTTACCGCTTTGGAAGCATCTAGCTATGAAACGTTAAACTTTAAAAGAAAATGATTTTAGGAACCTCTATGTCATTTTAAAAGACCTATCTATAGATACCCCACAGGCATAGGTTTGACAATTTTTTTTTTGGTTTTAGTTGCATGTATGGGAGCCCCCCCCCCCCTTAGATGTCATTATTTTTTATTTTTTGTATGAGAATCAGTAAGCGGTTAACAAGATACATCTTTCTACCAAATTTCAATTGTGTAATGCTTTTAGTTACAGAATAAAATGGCTGTGACATACGGACGGACAGACAGACAGACAGACAGACAGACTTGACGAAACTATAAAGGTTCCGTTTTGCCATTCGGCTACGGAACCCTAAAAACCGGCCAAGTGCGAGTCAGACTCGCGCACTGAGGGTTCCGTGCCAATTGAATTAGCGAATCCACTTTTTGACAGCAAATATAACTTTGGTTTTTATAGTGTTTGTATGAAGAACAAAGTTATGTTTGCGATTGTTTCAAATGTGCCATATTTCAAAAACTACTAATTCGATCCCGTCCAAACGTTTTTTCGTAACAAAAAAATGTTAAGATCTACATTATATCTTTTTTTCAAAAACAGACAGACAGACAGACAGACAAACAGACAGACAGGCAGACTTGACAAAACTATAAGACCCTAAAAAACGACTATCTCTACGTTCCAATAATATTATTGCATAATCAGGGTAGCAAACGAGATACCTGACAATGTTATCTGAAAACCATTACGTTCATCGCTGACCACGCGATATTAATCATCCTAGGAGGATGTGCTATTTATCATAGTTCTGCTAACTCATGTGTACAGTCAGCAAAGTAGCTCCCTGCTACCAATGAAAAAAAACACGTTGTACCAAGATCAAGTTTTTGCGTTTAGGAACGAAATACAAGTATAGTTTTACGCTCGTGTGTAAGTTTCTCACAAAAAAGCTTATCTTAATTGAATTAAACTTTAAAGAGTTAAAAAAGGTTAGCGTTTAAATAAGATCTGATACCTAATCTTTACATCGTCACTCTTTATGAGGTTTTAATAATCTTGTAGAGTGCCTATACTTATCTTGACATACAGATACACTTCCTACATAAATTAATCTTAGACAACAATCTCAAAAGCTGTTTACAATGTCATGATGAGTGTAAGTGACTTACAACAAAATAAAATGTGAACACCATCTCTTTAAATTAAGTATCAAAAATTAAGATGCATCAAAACCACTGATTAATCAACGGTACTTTCAGTGAGATCAGTTTCGATACCCACCCAACCAATTACTATAGGTATGCTCTTCCAAATAATCTTGTTCCATATCTCTATTGTTGTTCAATTCGGCGAAGAATAGGTTTGAAAAACAGCAGTAAATTCGCGTTGACATAGCATTTTGACGATTCCGCTCTAGAGTATGGCAGGGTGCCAAGCTGTAATATATTGGTGTAGTTCCCAAGTCAAGGGTCCTACTACGAAAACTTGCATTATTACAAAATAATCCATTGGTTCGAAAGCTTTTCACAGTGATTAGACATAATTTGAAAGTTATTTTCTGTGCAGCAGTAACTCATATGTTACAAGCAACGGCAGACCAAATTTTGCATCAAGTTTTTTTTGTTGTATGAGATGATTCTACTATGCGATATCGAGTTTTCAGCCAGCATCTGCTCGTGAGCATTTGTAAAAAAGTTTTTACATGAGGTCCGCGTACCGCAGTTGTACCGCTACCGCTTTGGTACTTTGATAGTGATACCAAAGTTTGAATGGTTGATCATTTCAACCATAAAAGTGACGTATATCACGGGTTTCCCTTTAGATGACATCCCTTTGGGCGTTAGGTCATTGGTTCGCTTGCCTTGCAAACACCCATACGCATCACTGGTTATGGGCTCAGGCCCGCCTGGGTTGGCCTTTGCCCAGCAATGGGACGTGACAGGCTAACATTACACAGCCTCACTTTTACACGAAGCCTCAAAATGTTTTGTCCGTCGACATCTTCGTCTCTTACGCTAGAATAACATTGCGAGTAAGAATGGCTGCTGAAAACCAAATTGGCGGACTCTTAGAGTAGGGAAGTAAAGACCAAGAACATTTTCGGGAAGAAAAGTTTAATTTGTCTGGTGTCGTGAAGGACAAAACTAATTGTGTTGGTAGAATACCGAGAATATTACCAGTAGGTTGTTATTTCGGTTGATGTTGTAATATTGTTTAGAAAAGGAGATATTTTCAATGATAATATCTAATCTATTATTCCAAAAATCATTGTAAAGCCTTTTATGCCTAGTATACCCACAAAATAGTCCTCATACAACATATAACTATAAGTAGTATCTTGAATTGACCTAGATAACAGAAAAAAGGGTTTTAATGAAGAACATTAAACTCTATGGTTCAGTCATAAACCTGGGCTATAAATACAGGCTTCGACATCAATTACCTCGTTTTATTGCCAATTAAGGACAAAACCACCGTCAGAACGAGCAATATTCTGCTACATAAACACCTAATTGATGATACGTAGTATCAAAACAACTCATCCGATAAAGAACTAAAAGGAAAACCCAGATTGGGGATCTTTTCTTTCGTCTTTTTGATACATCTTGCTGTATCGTTTTTAGAGTTCCGTAGTCCAATCAAGAATTCTTATAGTTTCGCCATCTGTGCACTGTTCAGTTCAGAGACATTACTGATACTTAGCATGAGTATGTATTCTTATCTCCCCGCCAAAGTGTTTTTTTACCTATGATTCAAGTAACGTGGGGCTGTTTTGTTTCTCCTTAGTAACGTATCGTGTGAGGTATTTCTGTGTTGAGGTATTGTGGAACACAATTTTTCGCTAAAGTAAAAGGTTTTCGTAACATTGTGTTTAAAAGGCATTTTTTTGTAGAATCTAATTGAATATTTTTTCCGGATTTGTTATTCCATGTCAATCGAAACCGTTTAAATCAGTCTTAAGTCATGTTTTACGACAGATATAATTGCAGTTATAAAAGTGCTTCAAACATGGTAAATACGGAACCCTTCGTGCGCGAGTCCAATCGCACTTGGCCGGTTTATAAACCATACTAAATCCTACGTAAAAGAAACTGTTGTAAAATATAAAAAAAACACTATTATTAACCCGACTGAAATCAAAATTTAAAAATAATCACAACCTGTCTCTGTGGCTCGAAACTTTTGTCTTACCTCATAAAAAATATATAATTTATATGTTAGAAAAAATAATTGTTAGTGCGAACACAACAGCGTTATAGGCTATACATTTTTGTTGAATAATAAACCCGACTACAAGCACATAACATATTATAATACCGTCTCTACCTTGACATGCTATCGCCCGTACCTACGAAACGCTGTAACACAAACACATGTTCAGTATCCAAGCTAGATGCATTCTACATAGAATATACCACAAGAGCGACTGCCAATGATAATGTATTTAGAAGAAGATGACGCCTCATGAACTAAAAATAATACACAAATATGGCACTGTCTGATTACTGGATGTCAATGGATTGACATCCATCACATCAGACATCAGTTTCGGAACAGAGTCTTAATAGAGTAGCTTTCTTAATATATTTTTTAAAGTATGTAGGTACATTATAATAGACTCGTTGGCCTAATTTTAAAATTGAGTTCACACTTTAGCTCGGAAGTATATTAATCAACAAAAACATTTTATTTTTAAACTATTTAACATTTAAAATATTGAATAATTATCAAATAAATGCAATTTTAATGTATCACGTGAATGCTTGAAATATCATGGCGCAAATATCAGAGTCCCGTTCACTGCTAGGCATTTACGATCACGTGACCACATGTATATTTTTTACAAATTAAATTAATGAAAATATTTACAGTCCTTATTTAAATAAATATTTATTAATACACCATAGTCATCTGGCATCATGTAAAAAAGATGATTCCTTCAAATAACGCGATAATAGTTAGCGTACAATTTTTTTCTATAATCATCCCTCACTGATGTGTTTATCAACAGTCTTTTGTTTTACTTTTGTTAACGCGAACGCCGGTGACCTTTTGATGCGTGAGCGTCTACGCCGTTACTTTAAAGAAATTGAAGGTGTACTTTATAGTTATACAAAGACATATTAACATATATGTGTTAGGGTCGTGCGGGCGGGATTCGAACCCGCGACGGCTTATCTTTGTAGTACGGAACGTAAACCACCACCCTATAAAAGTAGTTAAATTATTTAAAAAAATAAAGTACCAAACTACTTCACGATGGCACTGTCTTAAAATATCGACCATGTTGGTCCGTGGGTTGGCTAAGAAACAAATCTCCCTAATTTTATTGAAAATACTTCAATCATGAATGATAGGCATCATTATATATAATTTACTTAACGAAAATATGATATTCGGACTGTTTTTATTTATTTAGTTAGTTGTTTCTGCAGTTTTAAAGGCGCACTGAGGCATTGAGACACTGACGCCATCAAAAACAGACGAAGTCAAAGTTAAGACCTCACTTTGACGTGAGGTGGTGTTTGCTTGACTATCTTTTAGCCTCTCACCGGTGATCTAGTTCTTAATACAATATCATTGGCGACCACCGACAGACAAGATATAAGAAATGGATCTTTTTGAATAAATACATAGTCTGGCCATAAAAATAAGAAAGATATTACATTTGAATTTGGAATCTGTCATTTTTATACGATTGCTCCTTGTGTTTTCTAATTTTGGCGCCAATACATTTTATAATATTTTGCGATATTAAAATGGAGTGGGGTGATAAAGAGAACCGAATCGCTGTGATTGCATTACACAAAGTTGGTATGGAACCAAATGCAACTTTTTAGGGTTCCGTAGCCGAATGGAAAAAAACGGAACCCTTATAGTTTCGTCAAGTTTGACTGTCTGTCTGTCTGTCCGTCCGTATGTCACAGCCATATTATTCTGTAACTATAAGCATTACACAATTGAATTTGGTAAGAAGATGTATCTTGCTAACCGCTTACCGATTCTCATACAAAAAATAAAAAATAATGACAGTTAAGGGGGGCTCTCATACATGAAACTAAAACCAAAAAATTTTTTTTAGTCAAACCTATGCGTATGGGGTGTCTAACTAATATTCGTCGGACTCCCCCTAGTCCAATTGAAAAAAGTCCACCGATCAAATTTTCTTAGTCGAAGCAAAATTTATTTTGGATTTCTCAGGGTCACGACTTCCAAGTATTTTTATCTTAGTGCGATAGGTTTTTACGTGTATTAGTTTTACTTGATTTTTTAAGATAAACTCGCACTCGAATTACCACACGAAAAAAGTTCGATTGCGACGAGAATCGACCTCCAGGATTTTAATATGTATCAGTTTGGGTACAATGCCATGGCCGACATATAGTTAATGGTACTGTTTTCTTAAAAGCAACAGTCAATATGTTGAAACCGAAGATTGAAAATATTGTTTATAAGTTTGTCACTTAAAACACAACAACAATAGTTTTTAAATATTCTCAAACGTCGATCAATAGCAAAATATTTATCGATAGCCATATTTCGATGTATGCGCGGCCCTTTAGCCAGTATTAACTGCATTTGTCATTTATAAAAAAAGGGCCAAAAATGAATGGTAAAGGCTAGCTTTGTTCAGTGGCAAACACGCTGGTTGTTTTAGACTGAAATATTATATCACTGATCTCTTTTTGTCGAGTGTATACGAATTTTTTGCTTCGCACAAATAGACACGGTATTCATATATCCTTTTAGGTTTTTCGGTTGTGTGTACTCAAGTTTTGGTGACAGATTAAATGCTGTTTACGTATTTTTTTTTTGTATAATTTACCTAGTCTTGCCATAAATATAGTCACAAAGATTTTTTAATGCAAATAATATTTATTTGTTTTACAGTGTGTTACTTTTATACATAAATATAAAATAATTTAAAATATAAAAAGCTTATTCGAAGTGGTCTCCATTGGCTGCAATACAGTCCTTTAAACGTTGAGGCTAGTTATCAATAGAAGCACGCACTCTTTCCATGGGAAAATTCTTCACTGCCATTCGTATGGATTGTTTAAGGGACTCCAAATTATGATGGCGTTTAGAACAAGCCGTACTCTTTAAAACTGACCACAAATCATGTGACCTCCCTTAGCGTACCGCTTTAGTAGTTTTTTCGATATTACCACCCTTTTCTTTTTGAAATTATCAGTTAAATAATTACCAGTGCGTCTCTTATAGGCTGCAAGTTCAAGTCATCTTTTAAAATACGCGACGTGGTTCTGGGTGCTATCTTCATCTCCCGAGATGAAATCTTTTGCTTTCGTACAGGATTTCTGCGAATTCTTTCCCTTACTGCTTTGACCACCTTTTCCGTACGAACACTACTTGGACGGTCAGATCTTTTTCTGTCACAAACAGAGAAAGTATCATTGTACCTATTGATAGCCCGGTACACAAACATTTGACTAATACCAAGCGTATGGAGAGTTTAAAAACCGGCTAAGTGCGACTCGAACTCGCGCACTGAGGGTTCCGTGCCAACTTTAACTGAATTTGGGAATCCACTTACTTCTACTTAGTAAAATACCACAATTTTTGTTGACTGCAAATATAACTTTGTTTAATAGTATTTGTATGAAGTACAAAGTTATGTTTGCGGTTGTAGAAAATGTGTTATATCACAAAAACTACTCGTTCGATCCCGTCTGAACCAATTTTCGTTGAAAGTATTTGTTAAGATCTACATTATATATTTTTTTCAAAATATACACTTGCTTGGTTTAGTAGTTAGATACGGCCATTGAACCACTTTGGAAGCGTCTTGCTATGAAACGTTAGACTTTAAAAGAAAATGGTTATAAAAAGTTTTGTCACAAACCATCAATGAATATTGTCCTAGGTGCTTATATCCACCATCATCGATAATTTAAGCTCAACAAACTTGTAACCTTATAGATTCACCGACTGTTAAGAATTAATCAAACTGTAGTATCGATATTCGAGTATCGATAAAGAACACCAGTTCGAACTGCTAAAAACCGGTTATCGGCTGGTCCCAGCCACGTTTTACAGCTGGCTAGATGTGATTTGTTCCCGTCGTCTCTCATTTATGACCTTTTACCGTTGGAAAAATCGCTTAAAAAGTTACTACTGAAGTTTTATAATGGAACTTTTCGGCCGTTCAGCTCTTTTCTATAAAATGGCCGTTATACTTAATTCATCGTGGAGTAAGAGCACTTTAATTGAGTTTGGAGATTTATATTGATAAAAGGGAACAAATACCGAAGTTTTTTTTCACTAGTAAGTGGTATATAAGAATAATAAATAAGGCTTATCTAAAACATTATACGTATTTTTATCGACTTCGAAAGAAAGAAGGTAATTAAATCAACCTGTATATATGTGATTTCGTCATAATTGGATCTTTTTTTTAATATTTTGATATGTTTAGGCTTCTTAAAACGTGTACCAAATTCCGTGTATGTTTATATTAATAATAATAATTTTATTTCAGAAATTACATCCATATGGGTTAGTATCACAAAAAACTTATTAACTAATGTTAGTAATTATAAATACGCACTAGGTTTAGGGTTTACATGTAATTTAGTCCAGTGTTCAAAAAATGAACCCTGGACCCGACCAGCAATAACGGTGAGGAGGCCGTTACCGCTGCCACGAAGTCTGCCCATCAGAGACGCAGTTCTTTTGCGTAAGATGGCTGAAAACCCATCTACGCCTGCATCCGCAAACATTCCTGAGGCGCTGCAGAATCGCGGCAGCCGCAACAGCATCCTAAATATATTATTGTATAAAACTCGCAGAGTACTGAGAGTTCTTTGGCTGTAGTCGACCCACAAGCTACAAGTGTAGAAATTCTGACAGTATGATTGGAACAGTGTTACCTTTACATTGTCTGTACACCTTGAAAACCTGCGGGCCAGCATATTGCCTCGAATTGCCAGTGCCCTGCGTTCCCGCTCAATATCAGTATTGTCCTCTAAGGACTCAGTGACCCAGTGCCCGAGGTACTTAAATTTAGTAACCCTATTTAGAGGAGTGCCATTTAGCATTACATTAGGAACATGATAACATTTTCTACCCGCTTTGAAAACTAGCAACTCACTCTTGGTCGCATTATACCGAAGGCCCAGAACCTCCGCATATCGCTAACAGACATGGACTAACTTTCGGAGAGCGCTGATCGATGGACACAGCAACACCATATCATCAGCGTAACTGATGTTCTTAAAACTCTTTCCCTCCACGGAGCATCTGATATTGTATTGTATTGTTTGTTTGTATTAAGATTTCTCATAACTTAAAAGTCGTAGTAGTATTCTTTTTAAGTTCAATTAGGTATAATTCAACTTAGGGTGCAGTGTAAGTTTCATCAAAATCGGTCCAGTAGTTTTGGAGATACGAGTTATAACTAAAATTCATGAAATTAAATAAATAATAATAATTGAACTTCCTTCAAAAACTGACTCAAAAGCTTCAATAACGCATTCGTCTTCTATTTAGTAGAAACAAATTCTTTCGGAATCGGTTCATGATGTCAAACTTACTTACTTACACCAACGGTCTACTCTACTCACATCATGCACTGTCTCTTAAAGAATTTGTTTCTCCTAAATAGAAGAATAATGCGTTACGAGTATTTTAAACTTTTAGTCAGTTCTTTTTAAGGCGTTTTTAGGGTTCCGTAGCCGAATGGCAAAAAACGGAACCCTTATAGTCTGTCTGTCTGTCTGTCCGTCCGTATGTCACAGCCATTTCATTCTGTAAATATAAGCATCACACTGTTGAAATTTGGTAGCAGTATATATCCCGTTAACTGCTTTACGATTCTCATACAAAAAATAAAAAATTGTCATTTAAGGGGGGGCTCCCATACATGAAACTAAAACCAAAAAAATTTTTTTTTGCCAAACCTATACGTGTGGGGTCTTTAGATAGGTCTTTTAAAATGACACCGAAGTTTCTAAGACCATTTTCTTTTAAAGTCTAACGTTTGTAAAATGGGCATCCCCCCCCCCATCTAACTTCTAAACTAAGCAAGTGTAAATTTTGAAAAAAATATATCATGTAGATCTTAACAAATACTTTCAATAAAAATTGCTTTGGACGAAATCGAATGAGAAGTTTTTGAGATATAGCACATTTTCAACAACCGCAAACATAACTTTGTACTTTATTCAAACACTATGAAAAACAAAGTTATATTTGCTGTCAACAAAATATTGTGGATTTTACTAAGTGGCAGTAAGTGGATTCCCAAATTCAGTTAAAGTTGGCACGGAACCCTCAGTGCGCGAGTCCGACTCGCACTTGGTCGGTTTTTTTAATTGCAATGACCAAGAAGGCACCGCCAATATTTTACAATTAACCATATTAAATAGGAGCTATAAATCAATATCGTTATCAGCCAAAGGACGTCCACTGCTGACCATAACGAAGGCTTTTCACAGCGACCGATCGCAAGCGGTCGGCTTTCAGTGTGATTTTGCGACCTTTAAAAGATCATCTGTTTATCTCACTGGTGGACTTCCTGCGTCTTTGGTCAAAGGGTCTCCAATCTAGAACTTCACTGTCCAAATTTAAATATCCATGATAAACTAAGAGATATTCAAACAGACTAATTAACACGTCAGCTTTGAAATAAAATTAATTTCGCTATGTCAACTACACTCGCAGCTATCAACAGATAAAAACATCAAAAGTAAACACAAAGTTAAAGTCGTCCGTAATTAGTGCAAAACCTTCTCGCGATAAATCAAAAGTTAAATGAAGCGACTTGTGAAGTTATAATGAATGGAGTGGCGCAGACGCGAGTTTCTAAATGCCTAGTTTACGTTTTAACTTTAATCATATTTGTGTATGTACTAATTATACTTTAATTATGTATTGTGCACAACTGAATGTAGTAATTACAGAAATAATTTGATTTTGAAGGTAATGGAGATGATATACAAAATACTACATTATATTTTTGAATCTCCACAATATCTTTCAATCAGAATCTAAGCATTTGATACCTAATAATCAATATGTGTTAATTTCTAGTTAATATTGCAGGTCCAATATAGCAACATCATTCAAAGCAAGGCTATAGGTGGAGTTTTTCTATTCTTCACGCTTTTCTGTCTCTTGATTCACCGCAATATTTTTTTTTGTTTTATTTGATGCATAAGAGTAGCTAATTCTTTGTTTTCCTTTTCTCCTCCTACCCTCTATTGTGGTTCTGATAATGCTGTCGTATCGTGTGACCCAACATTCGCTCCATTCTACTTTCAGTCGTTTCCATTAGTTTTTTTCTTTTCCTTTACCATGTTCAAGACTTCTTCATTTATTCTTTTCTCCATTCAGTACTCACTAAAGGTCAGGATATCCAACGGTATTCGAAAAATTCTTGTGAAAGTGTACTTAAGGAGTGTACTACTTTATGGATGACTATATGGATTTTGTTGTGTTAAAATGTATAAATAAATTAAAGCTTGCATAGTTATTACTTTAAGCCGCATACCTCGCAACATAACGACCTTATTAATACCTATGTATTTTCTATCTTTACCATTATAAGTTTTAAAAGGCGCTACGTATGAGCCTGCAAACAAGTTATTAAATTAATTTATGCTTATAATACAATCTAGGTTCTAACACTGGACGTGTGTTCCCAGTAACTTTTACTTATTGAAATAAAGATCCTTTGAAACTGAACTCTATGAATGTGAATCGTGGATCTGATAAACCTTAGCAATTCAAATATAGAATCGTATTGAATGCTCATCAAAAAAAAGTTCCAACAAGAAGATGGGCAGATTTAGTACAATCTTTTTGAACAAAAACCTGATAAAAGATGACCCAGGTATACAGGGTGTCACGGTAGCATAGCCGGTAATAAACCGGACATCAGGTGTCGATACGCCTGTCCCAGCCGGTTTGTGAATCGAAGGCGGGAATCGAGTTCATTCGATTAACATTCACCTGTCCATAGCTAGCTTAAATTTCTTTTTAAGCCGATTTAATAAGAGACGGTAGAAAAACTGTTAAAGATTATGTAGTTAACTAGTATGGTTTGTAAGAGCAAATGTAGGTAAACTCTGTGTTTCTTTGCTATTCGAATAATGTGAACAATTTTGAATAAAATTATAAAATGAATAAAATTCATTAACAATTTGATTCGGTATTCGGTAATCGTAGTCGGTAATTTTTGAGTTTATCTTATATTAAAATGAATTATTTGGGTAAAAAAGATGTGGAGATTGTTCACAATACTAGGCAAACAAAAAGGAACGGACTTTAAGTACTTCATTTCTTAAATATAGATCGGCATCGACTACTTTTATCAATAAGAAGTCTATCTTCTTAGTTTTAACTGAGTAACCATTAGATATGGGAGACTATGATCAGCCGTGAAAGCCATTGGCTGATAATGATGATGAATGTATTTTCTGAAATACATTTTAGTAACAACGTTAAAAAACATACGAAATCCGCTGATGTCAATCTCATTCTTTAACTAGCATTGAACGAAGTTGTACAAAGGAGGGCCATAGGGTGTGCCTAAATTAGGTCACCTTGGTAGGAATGCAAAACACGACCCAGTTACAAAACCAGTCCAGTAAAAGTATTTATCTTTTTTATTATTTTTCAAATGCTTAATGCTACAATTTTCAACAACCAATATTATTTAATGAAACTTAATTTGAACTTATGATTGAAAATTGAGGAAGTTAGCTAAATAGAGAAGCTAAATTTATTTGAAGGCGGTTCAGCAGTGACTTTTTAAACGTTGCATGTGAATAAAGCAAAATTAAAACAAATATTAGCTCTCTCATTTTCATGAGTATCAGTGTATTTTTAACGTTACCATTTTCAAAATGCAGAATTGTAAAACTCATTTCACCTAACTCCGCTTTCCTGTGAATCTAACAGCGACGATATTTCACCCACCTTACTCAAAATAACTCGCTGATTTGCGAAAATGCTTGGCAGCCTACAACAAAAAAAATAGATGGAAACCCTGTATAAAAATTTGCAAGTCGTTCTAAAAGCGGGATTTTCTTGACGGAAATTAATTTCGCCAGCGTACGGTCAGCAGCCGAATCGATTAGCTGTTCAGGCATCGGAAATATTTCATTTCCGAATGAATATCGTTCTGAACAGCTCTGACTCGCCATTTTGCGAGTCTTTTCGAGGATTCCCACCTAATTGCTGTTGGGGTTGCCTTTTTTAAGTAGCCTCGTTATTTTCGTAATTAGCTTTTTTGGCGTACTGATCAGGATTAAGCTTAAGAGCTGACGAAGAAAATTCAAATTGCTTAGTCATTTGTTTTTTTTTCTGAGATTATGATAACATACTTGTTGTCATTAGCTGCTGACAGCGAAAGTTAATATTTCGGGCGAGATATATGATAGAAGAGAAAAACTAAGATACTTCGTCTATCTTAGATGAATTGGAGACCAAGGCAGATAATGAATGATAAATAGATTCTGTAAGTTGGTATTTTTTTTGATATTGAATAGTTTAACATAAGCCTGCCTTTACAAAAAACCCTTTCACAGTCTCTCTTTTATTAAACTCTTACAATTCTAACCCTCATACCTCACAGTAAGGATGGCTTCATCTGGGCGTAAACAAAACGAAGCAATATCCTCTAACGCCGATATATCTGCGTCGCGATAAGCTTTGAAAAGAAAAAAGAAGAAAGAACGGCCTTTTTTGAGGTCAATGACTTGGAAATTAAACACTTTTTTAAGTCACGACAGACGTGAATATATGTGGCGATCTCATTTAACGTTGTTGCTTGCTAAAAATATATGCCTAAAGATAAGTAAGTACCTACATTAAATGTTTTAATAATGGAACTTGATGCATATTTGAAACCCAATATAACAAGAGGTTTTAAAAGTAAACATTAGTTTTGTTTTATTTGAATTTTAACAAACTTTACTGAAAGTTTTAGATTGGAGACGATCAAAGGCGAAGAGTAAGACATTCACCGACAACGTGGACCGATGACCTTGTAAATATCGGCTGTTTCTGTGAAAAACCGTGAAAAATATTTATTTCATACAACTGCGATATGCTATGTTCAGCAGTAGACATCCTCTAACTGATAATGACGAATTTGTTAGCGACTTCAAAAAATGTGATTGATTTCAATTTGACTGTGTTTTTTATTATGGATGTGTTACCTAAAACCATAGTCATTTGTAAACCGATTTGATTTTTTTCGCCTAATTAGAGGTTATAACTTCTAGTTGGTCCCATTGTTACCAAGACGGTATTTGATGATAGGATCTTGATGCAATCGAGGGAAGCCCACAAATTTTAAAGGTACTTTTAGTGTTTTTGTACTGGAATTTTAATGTTGACGTGTTGTTACGTCTGGTTCTCAACATTATGTGGAGCTAAGCTGATGGTGAAACTCCTTAATGCTTAGTAGTTCAGTAATTATAATGACAGAACTCATAATAGGTAATTTGTAGCTTCTAAAAAACAGAGTCATAAGGTACAACCCCCACTTCAGTCATTACAAGAGGGGTACTATAATGGCTAAGAATTCAAAAATAAAATTAACTTAAAAAATAAACTAAAAACCGACTTCAAAACGAAAATGCATTAGAAAGTCTTAAATAAACTATTGACCCTTTATGATACGAAAGGTATCATTACATTAAGACTCGAATAAAACTCATAACAGAAATTAAATACAAGCGAAGGTCAAATCTGATTGCATTTTAAATAATAAAAAAGTACTGATACATTAATAATACTAATTAGGTATCGGTGTCCACAAGCCTGAAAGGGCAGTCCAAATCAATATACCTTAGGTATAGACTTGCGTCACCTCAAATTGATGAGCTAGGTTAGGTCTAGGTTTGGCAAGCTTTTTAAACCAGTACTTTTTTATTAATCAATATATCGTGGTAAATATTTATTTCATTAGCAAGTTAATCGTTATCTTGCCAACATATTTCAGACAGTATAATATAATAATATAATATTGGACACCAATCACATACATTGCTCTGATCCCAAAGTAAGTAGCTAATGCACTTGTGTTATGAAAATCAGATACAACGGTGTACCACAACACCCAGACCCGGGACAATATAAAAAAAAAAAACTATATTGAACCGACCTGGAATCTAACCCGGGAACTCGGAGCGGCGACGCCTTGAAACCAGCGTGCTTAGCCACTACACCACGGAGGTCGTCAGTGAAGGTCATAACACACATATCTATTCGACGACGCGTTTGGTGCAGTGGTTAGCGCTTCTGACTACATGCCGGCGGTCGCAGGTTCGAATCCGGGGCAAATGTTTGTATGCTGAAAACGATTGTACCTGACTCATGGATTTCTATTTAAATTAAAGTAATTATTTGATATTAGTAACACAAGTATGAAAAATCGTAACTTCGAAACCACGACAATTGGTGTGTTGTCTGTCGCCTATCTATCTTCTACTATCTATCTTATATATAATAAAAATGAATTGCTGTTCGTTAGTCTCACTAAAACTCGAGAACGGCTGAACGGATTTATCTTATCTTAGTCTTGAAATGTTCGTCGAGGTTTAGGGAAGGTTTAAAAGGCGAGAAAAAATCGAATAATTTCCAATTGAGGCAGTACGAAGTCTGCCGGGTCAGCTAGTTTAAGATATTTATATTTATCTATTCAAAAAGAGATCATCAAGGTATCACTTTCTGAATTTATACGGTGTGTTGTGGCCATATGATATGATAGACCTATGTTTTGTAACATGAAACCTGCTAACTTATATTTTTGAATCATTTGCAACTTTATACAAAAAAGACAAGTCGCGTACATGGACTGCCTTTTATCGTCACGCTAGCATATGAATAGCGTTAATATTTAACAACTTTATTTATTTGATTTGCTTTGTTGTGAGTGCATGTATTACGCTAATGTGTGGATGGCATGATCTTTACACGTATAAGGTTTAAGAAATAAAATGTTAACTGTATGTTTTTAACTTTTGGCGTTTCGCTATTTACTTATAATTCTAAAAATGACTCTTGCTAAATTTATTTCATTTTTATTTGTTCTATTATCTGTAGTTATTACGAGTTATATACGTTTATATACGTCTTATTATAGTATATTTATCTTTTACAACAATTCGCTGTAATTAATTTATAGGAGCAATTTGTAAAATGACAATCTTTTATTGGCTGTAGGTAATATATCATCATCATCATCATCATAATCAGCCAAAGGACGTCCACTGCTGAACATAGGCCTCCCCCACGGCTTTCCACAGCGACCGATCACTAGCGGTCTGCATCCAGTTTGATCCTGCGATCTTTTTAAGGTCGTCTGTCCATCTTGTTGGTGGACGTCCTACGCTGCGTCTTTGGTCGAAGGGTCTCCAATCTAGAACTTTCCTGCCCCAACGGCCATCAGTTCTTCGCACTATGTGCCCTGCCCACTGCCACTTATACTTACTGATTCTCAAGGCTATGTCCGTTACCTTGGTTCTTTTACGTATCTCTTCGTTTCTGATTCGATCTCGTAGAGAAACACCGAGCATAGCCCGCTCCATCGCTCGTTGTGTAATTTTGAGCTTCTTTATGAGGCCCATAGTTAGAGACCACGTTTCGGATCCGTATGTCATCACTGGTAACACACACTGATTGAAGACTTTCGTCTTCAGACACTGAGGTAATTGAGACGAGAAGACGCTCTTGCGCAGTTTCCCGAACGCTGCCCAGCCGAGTTGGACTCGTCGATTGACCTCTTTCTCAAAGTTGGACCTACCCAATTGGATCACTTGTCCCAGGTAGACGTACTCGTCGACAACTTCGAGAGTTGAGTTCCCAATGGATACTGGAGTGGGTACAACAAGGGAACTCGACATAATTTTCGTCTTCTCCATGTTCATTTTAAGACCCACTTGTTGGGATACTCCTGGGAAAGGTAATATATATGAATATAATTTAATTTCTTAGTCTTAAGAGCTTTGGATTGATGTAAAGTAATTAAATAAAAATAAATAAATTAAACTTAAATAATTTTAATTATAGTAATTCAGCATTCCCAATTAACTGTTACTACGAAAATTCCAAATAGCACAAAAACAATACGACTTGTCCGCACTGCATCAAAGCCTTATGCCAAAGTATCACGCTATCGTCCAAAGTAGATAAAATATTATAGATATTACTTTTGAACTCAAACCATTTCTTGGAAAATAACTTAATATTTTCAGAAACTAACATCCTAGGGGATTTAAACTACAATTCGAATGCTCTACTTCAGCCAAAGTTTGTAAGTAGCATGTAAGTTTGAGAAAACTTCCATTTAAAATGTTCGCTTTTCGTTTTATTGCAGTTTACTGCTGGTTAATGTACGTTGCAGGCGTATTAAGCTTAAAGTTTATGACGAATTTGAGCTAAATTAAATACGTTGTAATTTAACCACATTATTAGTTCGAGTATGCACTGCTAAAGTACATGAATTTAGTAACACACGCAAAGATAAGTATATAAGTTACTTACCTCCGTGCATGTTTTGTTTAATTGACTATCGTTTTTACCAAAGTAAGATATGGAATATTCGTCAAACATAATACGTATAAGTTTTTTGAAAACTTTGTCCTATCTTACATACTCTATTCCAATTTTATCAGGCATGATCTATCTTCAGTCAGATCGGTGTGATTGTGGACTTTTTCGATAATCGTCTGAGCATTTTAAATATTTTTTGGGGGTATAGGTAGAGGCAGGAAAACAATTTACCTGTTTATTTTATAAAATCGGCTCTAGTAAATAGGATGGAGATGGTATCGACGGCTCACGTCGAGCCTTCATTAATCAGGGCGCGGTCCTTGGGGAACTAGCAGGGCTGTGAAAACTTGTTTTTTGTGAGGATTTTATACTTGACAAAAAGGGTATAAAAAGACAGTTTTGTATTACATTAATTAAGGTTTTTAATTCTTTCTTTTATATTTGGCTAAGCAGGTATAAGATCTCGACCGCACCCGATGTCAGGTGTGGATGAACTCTAGGATGGTGCATATCTGCTTAGCAGCAGCCTATTTACTCTTACCTTAAAGATACTCAGGTCATATTATGCCTTAGTGGTTACATTCTATAGGTATTCAGATTTTCAAGTTACATAGATTGCTATAGGTGAGAATTCAATAGTCATAATTTTTAATCCCATTTTGACCCGTCATGTCTAATACCAATTTATTCAAGAAACCAATCACTTTTTAGCAGAATCAACGTTATTATTTTTTATTATTTTTTGGTGCTTTATCATTGATTTCTCCATATCACAGGCCAGAAGGTACCAACATAAGCTAACAGCAGCACTACACATTTTACTGTGCAATTTCATCTAAACTTGTTCTTTATATTATAGGAACTATTCTCTTGCCGCCGAATTTTTCTCCACTTATTCCAAGCCATCTCCTTGACCTCTTGGTACGACTAGACGTTACCATCTAAACTAGTTAGCCAATAAATATACTTCTGCCACCCCTAATCGCCATCAAGTGTCGTGACGTCACACCAAGCCCACCTGGGTCCGTCGTCGCCGAGATTCGCACCCGTTTCGGACAAATGATTTCATTTATGGAACGCGATTGGGACGCCATCTTTATTTTTGGTAACCAGCTAGTAGTTTTGTAAGGAGAAAAGTGTTCTTAAGGTTGTAGCACATATATACACTCTTTACGGGAAGGGCACCGTATCAACTCGAGGCGGTCAGTATTATTTGTTTATAGCTTCATACTTTATTGCACACCTATCAACTTCACAACGTGACCACATTTATACAAGATCAACTCGGGACCCACTCTCGGTCAGCGAGTGACGGCGAGTCACCCAATGGTCGTCAACTATCCGCCTATCCTTTCAATCGGGCTGTCATTTACAAGAAGAACTGTCATAAATTTTAGAAAACACGATCCGAGTCGGGGCGTTTCGCTATCCCATGCTGAGGCGTTGCTGTTCTCTTTACGTAACGTGCTTCCATATGGTTGACGCCTGTATAATGCTGTTCCCATGCCAAGTCGATTTGCTTCAATCTTTATGGGTTTTATTGATAGTGTAGGTAAGTTACTTAAAAAAAATATATTGAAATAAATAGCAGTGAATGTTGTTTCAACATATTAATTTACAAAAACCAGCGCTGACCCAATTCAAACGACGCACGATCCCGATAGCGCGTTACGAACTAATAAATTGTTTTCAATTGTAATTAGGCACGCGATATTTTTAATACTTGTATTCCAATTTAATCGCGCCTAACATTCGTGTGGGCACGAACGGTCAAACAGCAGTAAAGGGTTAATAAAGTGGCAAACACATTTAGGAGTATTTGGATTGAACTGTGCGACGTAAATAAGTGATTATTTTGGTCGGTGATACAGTCTTTGAAGATTTGCTTTAAATATTAAATGTCAGATCAACCTTTTACATCAACCTAAACCAAAATAAATATCCTTTAAATAAATAAATATCCTTTGGACATTCCCACACATCGCCATCTAGCCCCAAAGTAAGCTACTCAAAGCTTGTGTTATGGGTGCCAGACAACGGATATAATACTTAAATACTTTTTGTTTGTAAATACATACATAACATACATATAAAACACCCAGACTAATACAAACAGACATGTTCATGCACACAAATGTTGGTATTGTGCGGGGATCGAACCCGCACCAGCTGCGTAGTAGGCGATTTCTCGACCACTACACCAGACGGGTCGTCAAAAATCCAATTTAGGTCAGCCGCATAATTAAAGAGTATCGTTATCTTAAAAGAAACGTTAGCGAACAAAGCTCGTATGAAAAGATAGTCGCTCTGTGTCGGTTTGTGCCGCAAAGCTTTAATACCAACAGAGGTGATATTAGTAAACTTTGTATGCAGGATGTTGGCAACGTTTAGTACCAAGTAGATATAGAAAGGATTCAAGAAAAAAAATGAAGAGAGACTTCAAAATGATTGCGACACCCGATCATGAGTTAAACAACAAAAAAAAGGAAATACTTTAGCAAACTTAATAAACAAACGTTGTCAATTCTTTTGAGTTAACAAAATCAATCATTCGTTGTATTAAGATAACAATCACATTCAAAACAAATATTACTCAGATTATTTATTAGTAGGTATTTTAAAATGCAAGGATTTTAGATTTTTGCAAGATTGCTCTCACAATATCCGATTGGAAAATATTTATAAAAATATTTTCTTACGTATTTCATTACAATATCCAACGCACGTCACGCAGCCTACGCGTTAAAGTAAGCGCTTGCAAAATTCGACAGGCGTGCCAATTTGACGGTGGTCGAGTGGTATAGGCATACGCCCGGGTAGCGTAGGACACGGGGTTCGATTCCTCGTCTGTCACACAGCCGAAGTTACTTTTTATAAATGCAATTTATATTGTATACGTGTTTTATTAGGATAAATATAAATTCAGGAGTACCTCTAACTGGTAATTTTACCTATATAGGTAAATGTATCACCCTATATGTTCACAAAAGCTGTGATTGCATCTCACTCCACTGTGATACTGGTTGCTACAATAACCGTAACGAATGGTTTAATCTTCTACTGCTACGGCTATGGCTACGAGACTACGAGACTACGATCGTAGCACTCCTCGTAAACAATATCTCGTAGTATGAAACGACGGTTCAAAACTGCACTTTTATGGAAATCGCCCGATCTCTGCATGAATATTTTTATTTTTAACCGCTTTTGTTTTAAATGTAGGTTTCTGAGCTTACCTTGTTTTTCTGTAATGCCAGTGTGTTGAGGACAAATAGTACCTATTGATATGAAGAAAAAGGAAAGCTAAATTTTTTTTATAAAATTAGATACTGTTGTAGCAGACAATCAGTCGCATATTCATAATATTGCTTCATTTCACGCTATCGATTGATAGTAAAGGCAGCCTAGATTATCTTTGTTGAGCTGTCCTTGTCAAATAATATACCTATTGATATGAAGAAAAAGAAAAGCTATTTTTCTTATATAAAAATAGAAAA